>JANBXA010000132.1:31575000-33015000 GCA_030556225.1 Cricetiscus sungorus | reverse complement strand
AGCTGCAGATGCAGCATTATATGTGACTAATTCAGATCAGAGATCAGTAAAGGAGCACTGTAAATGATACTTTTTCTACCCAAGTCATCAAGCTATAACTTATAAACAAAACTGTATGAATTTAAGGTATATACTATGAGGCTAAGATATGTTTACATAGTGTGAAATAATAACCTAATCAAAATAATTAGCACATCTATTACCTCACAGATACCTGTTTTGGAAGGTTATGTTGTGACATGAAATTGGTATGATGATGTATTCTTTTAAAAAATGCCACAGAAAGAATATGGCATCACTAACTATTGCCATCATTCTGGATTAGACCTTCATAGCTACCTATCCAACTACATTCCTCTTCCATCAACCTTCGACAGGGTACCTGAAATACTTTTTAGAAACACACACACACACACACACACACACACACACACACACACACACACATATATATACATATATATGTATATATATATATATATATATATATATATATATATATACATATGTTCTATTAAAATATAAGGCTTGTCTGTGATATTTAACAATGGGAATGAAAGAGATGTATAAATATTGAATTTGTAAAATCATAGCATTACACTTCATAAGATTGGAATGATGACGATAAATGTGCAATGCTATGTGACTGTTACCTGGAATCCCTATTGTGTGATATTTTGTTTGTTTTCTGACAAAGTGTGCCTGGAGAACAGAGGGCAGAGCTAGACACTAGTTAACCATAGAAGCTGGGTGGTGGTGGCTCATGTCTTTAATCCCAGCACTGGAGAGGTGGTGACTTTAGAGGAGTGTAAACAGATTGTCAGCGCCTGTTGTTCTTAGGATCTGGAGAAGTAAGAGGTCACTGGTGACCGCTCTCTCGTTTCTCTAGTCTTTGGAGTTATTACTCTGATATCTGATTCTGGGTTTTTATTGATTAAGATTAATTACATTAACCTTTCAAACCCTATTCCTGGGTTGCCTTGATATTAGTAGCTAAGATATGTAGGTGAATAAACATATGAACTGTAAATGAACAGCCAGGAAGCCAGGACATTAGGAGAGTCTTGTAGAGTGGTATCAATGCTCCATGACAAACAAGATATAGTGCTATTTCAGATAAAATAAAAGGCAGGAAAAATAATGGTTGAAATTGGAGGTTAGTTCAAGTGACATGGAGTCATCATCTTCAAAGTGGTATTAGTGATAATGTCACTTTGGAAATACTGAGTAGTTACGAGAAAGGGTATTACAGAAAATTTTCATAAGATAATACTTAATATGTCTGTAGAGGTGCTAGAAAATGAAGAAATAGAAAACAAGATGCTCTGAGTTCAGCACTTGGCACAGAGTTGATTCTGAGCAAGTGGAGGTTTTGAGGATAGGCATGATGTTAAGTAAATGCAGTCTTCCTAACTGAATCAATAGTGCCAACTTGCTGGAGAATAATTGTCAGGTTCCAGGAAGCTGCCATGGAGGTCAACTCACTCTCCATGTAAGATATAAGTAGGCACATTCCAAAAAGCTAAATTAAAATGATAATATATTCTCATATATACATGAGACCACTTTAAAAGAGAGAGAGCATAGTAGAACCCAGGACACGGCAACAATGTCAGTTATGAATGAAACATTAACAGTTTTGACTTTTTAAAGTAGAAAAGAAAATGTTTAAGAAAGTTACAATGCATAATACGGAATATGTTATAACAGGGGAAGTGTTTTTTAATATTTCATAAAGCAGGTAAGCAAGTGCACTGAAGTGTGCTGAATAATTTTTGACAAAAAATAACTGATTGGAAAGTAATTAATCATTGAATGCATTTAAAATGATATTGTAAATATACTCTTCAATTGAAAATACTCATATATTGATGATGTAGCCTGATCAATAAAGTTCCCATAAAAATCACTGAGAGTACCCATAATGCAGAACACTTATATATTTTAAAACCTGATCTCATAATCTAAACAATTTGTAATTTTATGACAGTTATTAAAATTATGATAGGATGCAATGTTCAGCTTGAAAAGTTTTAAATTAAATTTTTGTGTAACCATATTTTTAGTGTAAAATTCCAAATTATTTCTCTTCTTTATCTATTAGTATTTTGATTTTTCTATATTGAATATAAACTGTATTATTAGAAAACATGAGCTATTTCTTAAGAACTTCAGCTAGTTAAGTTCATTAGGGTTATTTGCTTATTATTTTTTTTAATTTTTCTCCCAATACAACACTTAAAGATGTAAATAGGAACATTACATACCTATAAGTTCCGAAAAGTTATTCAATAAATTTTATGTCAGTTTATATATATATATATATATATATGTATATATATATATATGTGTGTGTGTGTGTGTGTTATTTAATATTTACATATAATAATAATAAAGAAACTGAGATAGTCAAAATGAAATAAAGTAGCGCTAGATACAGGATGGGTTAAGAGAAGTGGAGAATGATATAAATATGATACATAAATGGAATTTTTTAAAATATAAATAAAATTTTAAAAAAGGTATTCAAAAATAACATTTGCATAATTTACCTAAATTTTGAAACATTATTTAATACAATTTTGTTAATAATAACATAAAATAAATTTTTGAAATTAAATGTTTATAAAAGTCATGTACATATACTACTGATATAATTTTGTTATGTTATTGTTTTTACTGTTACTAACGGCCTGGATTTTTATGATTACTTTTTTTATTATTTACAAAATTAAGCCAAACCATTAAAGATAAAACAATGTAGTTTCTAGAGAAAGTTATCACAGTGAAAATTACATGGCCTTGACATAAGTAAGGATTTTATAGCTAGGAAACAAAGTAAAATTACAGATTGATAGCATCAAAAGAGAAAGAAACAGTTTGTTCTATATGGGGTCAGAGGGATGCATCAGAGATAAAAATACTTGCTCGTGCAAAGGATCTGGTTTAGTTCACAGTACCCATATAACAACTAACAAAAGTCCTTAAGTCTAGTTCCACATGACCCCACACCTTTCTGGCCTCTGTGGTCACCAGGCAGGCACATACATACAATCAAAACATACACACATAATAAATACATATCTAAAAATAATGTTTTCCATTTTATCAGAATTCACAATAATTGCTCATTTGAGAACATATATTTTTTTTTAAAGTGGGGCAACTGATAACAGAATTTAAAAATGAGAATAACTAAACAGTTCATAAAAGACTACAAAATAAAACATAAAATGATATTGAACATACTACAGTTACTAAATAAAGCAAACAATAAAAATAGCCTTGAACAGCATAGCTAAGTTGGCTTAAAGTTAGTACACGTCACTGTGCATCACTGGCAAGGGTACAGAGGATCCAGAATGCTCCCACACTGCTGAGGGGAACAGAAAACAGTTTTACAAGTTGTGAAAACAGATTGGCAGTACTTCACAATGTTAAACACACACTTGGCATTACTCAGCATTTCCACTCCTTGGAATTTTTCCAGGAGTTATGAAAACATATGTCCACACATAGACATCTACATAAATGTACTAGAATTTATTCATAATCATTAGAAAAATAATGAAAACAAACCAAATCTCTATTAAATGAAAGAATAAACAATTGCTGTCTTTCCATATGACATGATTTGAATTTCAGTGGGTTGTCTGACACACAGGTCTTGGGCTCTTGATCTCCAATATCCAGCTTTCAAGATGTAGAGTATAGAAGAGGTGTTTAGATAACCGGACAGAGCACTCCCACACTCCCCAGTAGATATTAAATGCTGATGTAAAAGGCTGATGGTAGTGGGTTCTCCTCACCTGTTCTCCTACCTGGAGCATAAAGCAACAATCTATCATCTTAGAAACAAGAACCTAATCTGTTAGTGAGTTGACCTTAGATTATTACCCAAAGTTAAAACAAATAAACATCAGTTCTAAATAAATTATGCTGTATCAGGTATTTGGTTTGATAAAATCACTGACAACCACTGTGATTAACTATGAAATCTAATGCTGAGCAAATGCAAACATAGGAATTTATGGATACACCATTTCACTATTCAGATTTCTGAGAATATAGAATGCATTATATAGAATAATGTATATGTATATATATATCAATGTTTACAAAAAACAGATTATCAAATTAACTGATTAAAAATATGAGGTAATATTTTGCCATAAAGGTTAGGGAGAGCCAGAGTACTAATTTCTAAAACTCATCAAAATTAAATTAACCATAAGGATAAATGGCTCAATAAGATGATTTGAAATTTTACATTCTTTATTTGTTCACAGAGTTGTATTTATTAAGGGATTTCCTCATTTATTTGCATTGAGACCTGTTCTATAAATCAATTAATTTATTCTCAATCTTTCCATTTTGAAGCTTCTGATATGTTTTTATTAAATCATTCATTATCTTTGACATTTTTTTCTCTCCAGGAATTTCCTACAAGAGTCAAATATACAAAAACTAGACCCTTTTCAAAATCCTTGGTATCACTCCTCCTTGTAGAGTGCTTCATCACTCCCACTTCAAATAACATTTTATTAGGAGCTGCACCCAAATCAGTATTATCACACACATATGCGATTACACTTTCTTACTCTCTGTGTGATTAAAGCACTGTTGACACTGATACACAAGGCAGATACTGGAAGGAAAAAAATGACAGTTTCTGAACAAAAAAATTTGCTAAATTGGAATGGCAAATTGAATTATAAAGACCAGTATTCAAAGCTAATGCTATCCATGTAGCAACAAATTTGAAGCCCACTTTATAATAGTTAATTTATTTCTCTGAATCATGAACATAAATTTTATGATCTTGAGAACACAAAAATATAAATCAGACCAAATGTTAGTAATGGTAATTGAGCAGTGTAAGACAAGCACTGTCTTCTGCAATAATGGTAGGAGTAGACAAAATGAACAGAAATTTCACCTTAGTCACTTGTTTCTGATACAGCACATCTCTTTTATGACACTGATTGCCAGTGGATGTATCTGATTTACATATTGCCATTTTATTGGTTAGTTATTTAGTAGTGACATCTTATCCTCCCTATTTAGTTATCACCATACTTTATAGCCTTTACAGTAATTAGTTATGTTCTTTAAATGGCATAGTTTCTTCCTGATTTTGCCATCTTTCATTTTTCCTTATACATACTACCAAAACCTGACAAAATAGGATGGATATCCTGACACTCAATTTACATAATTCTCTTTTCTCCTTTGTAAAGCTGAAAAGAGTAACATGTCTTCTGGTCATTTCACTGTTGATATTTGCCTGTATCATTGATTAATTGCTTCTGGTGGAAGGTAGGCATCTGGCCACTTAGCCAAATCTACATACAATGTATTCTTTGTTATAATTTTTCATTATCTCTGACATAAATCACCCCTCAAACAATGTTTATTAAATACACTATCTGATGTTAATATTAAACAAAACGTATTGTGAATCTAGCCAACTATTTGTGACTAGGGAGGATCATGACTTGTACAAGACGATCTACTGCTACCACTCTCCTAAACCACTGTAATTTTATATCGCCTTCTAAACACTTAAACTTACAAGCCCTCACCCTCAGTAAAGAAGCTTCTGCTTGCAGTCGAAGGAGGCATTACAGAAATATACAACTAGTCAAAACACAGAAAACAAGTGGCCCTGGAATCCTACCTCCAACTGATAAAAATGTAGCATAAGTCCTACACCTAAGGTTCCAATCACATCCTAGAAGAGATGATGTAAATATAGTAAAAGACAAAAGATAGGGAAGTACACTGTGAGGATGTGCCTTCTAGCTGTGATGGGAAAGCTACACTTGTGGAATCCCAACAACATGACTACTGAAAGAAGAACCAAACAATTCCAACAATTAACACCCCGATATAGATGGAAGAAATCATGTAAGGTCTCTCCCCTATGTGTAAAGCTATATACAATTGATATCTACTAAAAGAGGGAGAATTCGCTTTCCCAGGGATGAAAACCTCATTGATTTTCCAATGACCAGTGATTAGTCTAAAATTACACACATGCAAGCAACACTGAACAGACTCAGCAGATAATATTGGTGTATCTACTCACTTAATGTATATTTAATGGAAATGGTTAAATAAGAGACCTTGCATTTAGGGGGGGGAGTGGAGAAGGTAGATATGGAACAGGTAAAAATGGGTTAATAATGCAACTATATTGTAAATAAGAAAAAATTAAAAATAAGTAGTTGTGTTTTTAGTAGTTTATTGAGGTAAACCAATAAATGAAAATGTATATATGGTATATACAGAACCAAGCCACTCCTCCCTATATCAAGGCTGATCAAGCTATCACATCATAGGAAATAGGCTCCAAAAAGACAGTTCATAAGCCTGGGCTAGGTGCACCACCGCACACACCAGAACAAGCCAAATGTATGTAACCCACATTGAGAGAGCCTAGTTGTATCCCATGAATGTTCGCAAACTGTCAATCCATAGTCTGTGAGCTTCTACTAGCTCAGGTCAGCTGTCTCTGTGGCTTTCCCCATCATGATATTGACCCCTATTGCCCATATGATTCCTCCTCCCTCTCTTCAACTGATCTCCAGGAGCTCAGCCCAGTGCTTGGCTTTGGGTCACTGCATCTGCTTCCATCTACTACTATGTGCAGGGAGAACCTAGTTATTAAAATATCAAAATTAAATTTTACATGAGAAATTCTTGTTCTCAAGGGATTTCAACATGAACAATTTATATGAGTTAATATTCTATTAGTTACCATCTAATTTGGATGGTTTCATAAGTAGATAAAACAAGTTGCTAATTATGTAAATCAAGACAAAACTGCCATTACTATTGCACTGTAATTTGATTATATCATTCTAAGTGTCTGTACATGATTAGTACACACTTTCTAACAAATTTCAATAACACCATTGCTCTTAAGGACATGTCAACTTTCCTTTTCAGTCACTCAAAGTCTTTTAAAATTTCTTTATCTTAGCTTTCAATGTAAAATATAGTAATTCTTTTTACATCTGGTTGAGTTTTGATCATTTCATTTGCTGATTTCATGGATTTTTACTTTTGAACATTACTTTATTCCTTCTATAATTACCTCACTCCCAACTTTCATAAAGTAGGATAACTTCCCACACTTCAAGACCTTTAATTCTGAAATAGTTTGTCTGCTCAGCAGCCATGCTTTCTACTTTATATTGTAGCTAATCCTGTAGGCTAGAATGTGTGATTCTGAAAGACAACGGTCCATTTGATTGAATTTGTACATTATTCAAAGCATATTCCAGTATTTAATGAATAAAAGAATTGTTTCATTTATTCCAATTATTTTTAACTATTTCTTTTATTTTTGAGCTTCTAACATAAACCCATCATTTTCCTTTCCCTTTCTTTCCAACAAGTCATCCCCTCATATCCTCCTTATGTCTTCAAACCGTGTCTTCTTCTTTCAGTTCTTATGTTAAATATATGTGTGCATATACATGTATACTCTTAAATATATAAATATACCTTGTTTAAACTGTATAACAATATGCATATCTTTGATTTGGGAGCAGATAATTGGTATGCTCTTCACTGGCAAAGAATTTTTATCTACTGTCAGTATTCATTAGTTGCTTGTAGTTTTGTATTTAGGACTGAGGTGTCCTGGGCTTTTCCCTATTCACTTATAATGTTCATTGTTGTTTCCCTTGCTCAGTTTATGTTTAGGCAGTCATGTTGTTCATGCATGTATCATCTGACATTATTAGGAGATACAGTATTACAGCAAACTGACTAATCTTCTGACCCTTAATTTATTTTTTCTGTCCTGTCTCCCATGTTCCCTGAGTCATAAGTGTGGAAACTGCTTTGTAGATACATTAAATCCTTTTGGACTAGCTTCAAGAATTCTGCATTTTGTTTCCTTGTGGGTTTCTATAAAGGTCCCCATTCATTGTAAAGAGAAGTTTCTTTGATGACGGGTAAGAACTAAGCTTACCTGTGGGTATAAAAACAAATATTTAGAATGTGGTTAGAAGATTATGCTATTTGTATGTTCTCTACAAAGGTCCATGATGGCATTAGCCCTAAGTATTTGGCTAAGTTTCCAGTACCAGTCATAATTTCCTTCTAGTTGAGTTGGTCTTAAGTCCAATTAGAGTGTTATTAATTTCCACAAAGGTATGAATGCCCCTACAGTATCCTTAGGGTTATCATGCCATGAAGGTCATTGTGTGGTACATAGTGTCATAGTTGAGGAGAACTGTTCATTACTTTCTTCCTTTGGAGACTTGTGGTACCATGAAAGCTAGTCTTTGGGTAGAAGGGTTTCAGGTCTGTTCCAGATAAAGGACCTCTGGATCCTGTGTCTGAAGTGAATAATATCTTTGGCATTAAAGCCTTACCTTCAACCTCTGAGAGTTAACACAGAGCAATAGCAATAGCCTGTCATGTGTGGGGAAAACATTGGACAACCCTCACCAACACCTCAAGGGAGAAAGTTACATGAGTGCTCATGTTTTTTTGTTTGTTTGTTTGTTTGATTTGTTAATGATCTTTGGCTCTTGAGGAAACATTGCCCCAGATGAGAAAATTTCATTTAAACTATCCATCCATACCTATACAAAGTCTTACATGTATTATAGTTTGCCTTCTGTTTTTTTTTTTTTTTTTTACATATATTCTTACTAGTATGACTCTTTAGGGCATGGCCAGAAACCCTTACTGTTAATTTGCCCATTTCTCCTTCTGCATTTATCACAACCCCTCTTTCTATTACAATGAACACCCACATTCTTCCTATTTCCAAAGTCAGATTTTTTAAGTAACAGCACCCAAATATCATTATATATTTTGAACTATACTTTCTCAAAATTTACTTGATATTAAGGATTTTACTTAATATAAAATGTACTTAATACTAAAACTTTAGAGACATGTCAGCAAAAGCAACTGTTTAGGAAAAACTTTCCTAGGTATGCTTCAAACACCAGTCATGTGAGGTTAGTGGGAAGACTGCCTTTTATAAGAAATGAATCTTCCAAGATACCACATCTTTCGGTGCTATTAGGTCTCAAAAAAGCCTGGAAAAAGTGGCTGAGGAGCCAGGACTCTGAAACAGGTAATAGTGATGAGACAGACTGGCGGCCAAAATCCTGCCTCCTCAGCTAGCCATATGTCCCCATGTTCCTGGAGTGGAGACATAACAAGTACCTTGATCTTAGACTGTCCAGTTTCTGAAACCATAAAAAATAAGTCCCTCTTGTTAAAGCAAGCCTAATGGAGCAGAAAAAAAATGTCTTGCAAATAAGTCAATGTTTTCAAAATAAGACTCAGAAAAAGTATTTTGTATTGCAGCATCATGTTTCAGATTTAGAGATTTAAAACTCTGAACTGAAACCACAAATCAGCAAAGTTGCCAGTTTTTGATACTTGTAGAAAAGACCTCTCTGACTTGAGTGGACTACAATATTTCTTTGTGACCAAAGTAGATGTCTCCATTGAACCAATGATTGAGTGAGCATTCTGCACTGATATGATACATCAAGCACACTTCCACTTTCAGTCAAGCAGCAGCTCAACCACTCCAATAAAGATACCTTGAAGGCTGATTCTAAAGATTTCTTTAAAGTTTAGGATATCCGTACCATGTTCATTCTTCAAAAGTGGGACTCATAAGGTCTCCTCACTGAATAATGGTGAAATAAAGGCTTAAAATACACGTAAACTATCTAAACAGAAGTAAAGTGATCACATACAAAACACTCTCTCTCAGTTCTCTGTTGAGTCAAAGCTACACTGAAAGGTGAAGACACATTTTGAAATGAGGAAGATACTCATAACCTTTCCTACTGAGCAAGGTTATTTTAGCAAGGTATCCAAAACACTCTGAACTAAAACCAATTTTCAGAAATGTTTTATTCTTTCTAAGCTTTCTACAGTTGATTGTACCAATTAAATTGTTTTATCAGAGTATTTTGACTAAATAATTATCTTTAACTTCCAAAATTAAAAGTATATTACATCAATTAGAAATGAACTTTTAACCCAGTACTTTATAGATTTAAGCACTCAATTTAAACTCAAAGACATATGTTTATTTATATACAAATAATATGTGTTATTATTATTATTATTATTATTATTATTATTATTATTATTACATGAAATCCACTATAATTCAATGTATGGAACACCCTTGAGCACATTTTGAACTTTGTAAGTCACATTTACTGTGAATATTTCAGAAATATGTGTATATTACACAAATTAGTAAAACCCAGAAATAGAAATTGAGGTTCAAGCTGATGGTCAGAAAAGCAAATCAGCTGTCCACTAGCTCTTCAATCTACCAAGACTAAAGCTAATCTACCAATAGCTATGCAGGTCAGGAACAAAATCTCCACATGATACACTTTGCTTCTTCCTTTTAAAACTCTCTAGTGCTGGGATTAAGGGACTGTGATTCCAAGTGCTGAGATCATATTTGTGTGAGCTGTTTATGTTAGGATTGGATCAATTTTGGGTAGATCCATGTGGCCTTGAACTAACAAAGATCCATCTGTCTGTCTTCTGAGGCCTGGGATTAAAAGTGTTTGCTATCACCTAATTCTATGGCTATCTGGTATGGCTTCTGGGATTGAAGGTATGTGGTGATATATTATTTATGATTTATTAAATATTGCCTGAGGATTCAGAAAGCAAAGTCAGCCACAAGCCATAGAAGCCAGGCACACACCTTTAATCCCAGGATTCAGGATTAAGAGGTAGACAGACTGAGCTACAAGAAATATATCCAGCCCTAAAGAGAGACAGTTCACACAAAGATAATCTCAGCATTTGGGATCACATGCCTTTGTTCCCAGGACTCATGAGAGGTATTTAAAACAGGAACAGGGTCTCAGAGCTGGCATTATTTCTCCAGTCATATTGAAGATACGAAGACAGTTAGTCTCAGCATTTTCCAGCCACATTGATGGATAGCAGTCTGAGGTTTGATGGAACCAGGATTGCCTCTCAGTCTGAAAGAGAGAGAGGTTTCTTTGCTTTCTGATCTTCTACTTGAAGGCTTGAAGCTTTAATCCCAATATTAGTCGCTGGGTCATTTATTTATCCTGCAATAAAGGTGTGTATCACTACCGCCTGACCTCTATGGCTTGTACCTAGATTTTCATACTGAAACCTCAGGCACACTTTACTATATCATAAATAAGATGTCACCATACACACATGCTGGATCTTGATATCATGAAGAAAAAATTAAAAAAAAATCTCTTTACAGACACCTAAACTCATGCCTTCCTTGATATATCACCATTTAATATATATTATAATATTTATTTAGAATTGGCTGCTTTCTAGTCATTAAAATTGATCCTTAGAAAATACTAGATAAAATTCTTTCTAATATACCTAAAATTACTTCTTGACTTGAAGCTAACGCTCTGGGGGCCAACAAGATGAATGTGGTCACCAATGTATTTCAACTTTATAACTGAGTCTTAAAGCTATATTAGAAATTGGGTGGCTGTCTTATCATGTCTATC
Organism: Cricetiscus sungorus; assembly: GCA_030556225.1. Lineage (NCBI taxonomy): Eukaryota > Metazoa > Chordata > Mammalia > Rodentia > Cricetidae > Cricetiscus > Cricetiscus sungorus. The sequence goes on along the minus strand of JANBXA010000132.1, from coordinate 33,003,466 downwards.
TCAATTGTGTACAATCCTCACCTGCATCACTCTAGTATCATTTCCTTTCTGTGTCATGTGCTTGATCTTCAAAGATGATTGGTTTCTTGGAGCCTATTGAAATTCTGACTAATCAGTATGTCATTTTTCAATTAATTCTTTATAAAGCATCAGAAGACCTTGGAATAGCAAAGATTGGATGACAACTTAGAGCTTAGATAGTTACCATCATTTCTTCCAGAAAGACCGGGATATATGAGAAAAACAGCTTCCACATAGTTAAATGTGCATGAAAAGTTCTGCTAAAATGTTCTTTTAACCTGGTAAAGCCAAACTCATCTAGTTTGAGGTTTTCCTATTTTGTCATACACCAGCACCTCTTTCTTCATGAATACTCACCCCTCAGTGCAGGCAGCAGGGATCTCTCCTTCTTGTCATCACATTTGTTACATTCACTGAAGTACAGGAGTAAGAAGACATCAACAAGGACCCACATAAGCGAAGTGGCCAAAACCACTTTGCAGTAGACAAATCTCCTCATGCTTGATTTCTAATTAACACAGAGACTGAAGACGAATGCTCCTGAGATGAATCCAAGCCACATAGGTGAACTCCAGGACAAAAGCAGGATGCATCCCACTGAATTAGAACAAAAAAGAAAGAATTGTTAATATGATACAGAGAGGTTTTGCCAAGAGGAGTCAGAATACAAAATAAATGATTTAGTTCATGCTCCCAGATATGCCAGCATCCAGTGTCTCAAATGCAGAACTTAAAGACCCTTAGGTTTTAACATGCCTGGTAGCTAAGATTCTAAGACCTGGTCCCTGACCTCACTGCACTGCTGGGTGGGAATATTTTTCTACTGCTAGGCTTGCTAGCCAATAAGCCTCAAGGATCTGCCTGTCTCTTACTGTCCAGCACTAATATTATAGAAATGGGTCTGGTTTTTATGTCAGTACTAGGGATCCAAACTCAGATCTTCATGCTGGGTGGGAATTTGACAAATCATTTGATTTCTTCAAATGGTGTTGACTTTACACCTTATCATGCTGTCCAATATATCACTTGATGTCATAGAGCATGATTCAAATTTATCCTGATAAGAGTTCTTTTGGCAAGCCAATATTATATTGCAAAAGAAATCATCCTAGAATAAGAATGTTCCATAGATTCTAAGGGCTGATACTTAGACAATGAGTAACTCTGAATCTGTTCACTTGATAATACTGGAGATCTTCCCTGTCACCATTTTCTAATCTTTGAAATAAGCACAACAATGGTACATCTAAAGATTGTCTAGAACTAAGTGTGATCAAGTTTACAAAGGGTTTTTGGAACAATTATCAGTTTACTGGGTGGTAATGGCAGTGGTGGATACCTTTAATCCCAGTCAATTAAGACACAGAGACAGGCAGATCTTTAATTCGAGGCCAGTCTGGTTTACAAAGAGATTTAGGAGCAGGGCTACACACACACACACACACACACACACACACACCTAAAACCCTATCTCAAAAAAAAAAAAAAAACAAAGCAAAATTTCAAAAGGGGAGGAAAGCCCTTAGTTGATCAGTTTATCAGCAATTCATGAAATAAACCAGTACTTATTAGTTATAAAAGTATTTGGTATGTGATTTACCTACAGAGATAAAGAGATGTAGCGTAAATAGTGTGCACTTGAACAAATTATCTGTGACATACTGATCAAAAATAAAAAGCTAGAGAGTGCATTGTAAAGGACAAAAGAACTATAGAGTTCTTGAGAGACACACAAAAATATAAATTAATGCCTCATATGTATTTGTATATGTATATCACATTGAAAAATAATCATGTTACTAGTTATTATATAACAAACACATCAGATCAAAAAAAAAACCTGCTTATTATTTGCTACATTTAAAGAAGCATCAAGTATGGACTTGAATGGCAGTAGTAGCAGTGAGAAACTGAGAGGAGTAGAGGGAGAGACAGGACAACATATTATGTAGGAAAAATCTATTCTCAAAAGAGGAAAAAACTTAGCAATCGAGAAGAGAGTGTTTGGTTAATATGATCAAGGACTTAACTTCAATTTCCAGTACCACAAAATAAAAGAATAAATATCAAGTAAAGTATAAATTGTTAGATTTAAAATAAATAACATTGTTTGGACATAAATACTTTAGGTAAATAATATTAAAAACAAAGATACATGATGTACTTCATAATTAATATTTCAAAATAATAACAAACTACATTTTCTAAGGTAAAGAGCTCTTTGAATTGATGTAAAATATTTACTAGGATAAGAACAGAAATGATGCCTATGGAAACTAGTTACACATTCTAATTCAAAATCTACAATATGAGAATTAAAAATAAGTGAAGCAAAGAGTCTAATCTCAGTCTTCCTTTTTTCTGTGGGGGGGTGTTGTATCATTTTCTCCCCTTTTTAAAATTTTAATTTAAAAACATTCTTTATATATCAATTCTGGTTACTTCCCTCTTCCATCCTCCCATACCCCCTACCCCAGCAAACTCCCATTCCATCCCTCTACTGCTCTATAGAAAGGGTGAGGCTGTCCATGGGAAATCATCAAAGTTGGTCACATTCGGGGCAGGTCCTGGGCCCTCCCCTATGTGTTGATGCTGAAAGAGTATCTCTCTCTATGGAGAACAGTCTCCCAATGTCCATACCTACACTGGAGATAGATGTGGTTCCACTACAAGAGATCCCATAGACTGCCTAGACCTCCTAACAGACAGAAAAGCTCTATTTTGCTTTTTGAAACAGGGCTTTTCTGTGTAACAGCCCTGGCTATCCTAGAACTCCTTTTGTAACCCAGACTGTCCTTGAATTTACAAAGATCCCCCACCTGCCTCTGCCCTCAAGTATTAGGATGAAAGACATGCACCACCACCACCACCAGGCTAAGATTCCTATTTCAATAATAACATAAAATTTATATCTACTCAGATATATATAGATAAATATTTGCCAAAAGACAGAATTGGATCATGTGTGCAAATAGAAATGATACATAACATTTAGAGTTTGTTTTTCTTGAAAAAGACAAAGTCAGAATATTAATAACCTAGAATATTTCCTTGCTATTTGACTTTTCTATAACAATGAAAGCTAAATATTACAACTCAACTTCCAGTCCTAGTAACCAGGTCGCAGTTCCCCTATTTTTATTCCCGGCACTGTGTGTGTATTTCTAAACCTGTGATAGGAACAACCAATCCTATAAATTTTACTCTTTCTGTGACTCTACGATAGAATTCACCTCTTCACTTTATTGTGAGAAAAAAGGAATCAGCTCAACTTCCATAGTAGAAACACCTTACAACAAATGATATAAAGAAGTGAGGATCACTGTGAGAAAATGACCTGAGGCATCTTGCCTCACTTTGCACTTCATTTTTACAGATAACATATTTTCTGCCCTATCCCGCCTCCCCACAAATTTTTATGGCTCAGGCAAGATGGAGGAGAATATTTTTAAGTATGATTATAATTTGACAAATTCTGAAATAACTAAAATATTAAGTATTAAACCCCTAAGATAAGTCATTTCCTAACAAGAGTCTAGCAATTGGGGTTATGAAGAATTTAATTTCAACTTATTATGATAGAAAGTCAAATTACATCCTATTACCATTTCAAACATTATTCAAATTACCCTGCTTCCACAGACTGTTAGATTTGCATGCCAGGACCACAGTGCTGAGAGTCCAACTCTAGTATTTAGTGATAAAATTTAGTTGTTGTATAATCTTGTCTATTTATTATAAGACACTCTAATAGTATCTACTTCAAGTTTTTAATTCTGTGTGTAACTTAACTAAATCTCTACCTGTAAGACAGCCTCTTATCCTCTGGTACATATGGAATTGTGGAATGATTGTCTCATGTGTGTACTCTAATACTCCTTATGATAACAAAGCTGATCAAGTGTAAAGACGACAGTGTGCATGACATCTAGCATACATAGGCTCAGTTGGCAGCCTAGGTTTATTTAACAGAATCGGCAACAGTGTTATGGTTTTATTCCAGTACACTCGTACTTATCTGCAAATGTTATTTTGGTTCTTAGGAAATGAAGAAAGCAAACTTCTGCAGCATCGCTGCCTGACTGATCCTGCAGGGAACATTAACAGTCTGTACAAACAGGTTCACCTGACTGTTTTCTTAAGTAGTTCAAAGATCTTTTAGTATGATTATTCCCTGGCTTATTTTTAATTATTTCTTACTTTTCTTTAAGAAAAATTGAGATAGAATCTCACTACATAACCACTACGGGCCTGGATCTTACATTCCTCTTGCCTCAACCTCTTGAATGCAGAAACTTTAAGTACAAAAAATCACCTACCAACATTTTGCTTTGTCAGGTATTGTTCTAGACAGGAAAATTTAAGACACACACACACACACACACACACACACACACACACACACACACACACCAAACAAACAAACAAGCCTTTGTAAGTCCCATTTCCTTCTTTTTTGCTACATAGGTAATATTATATAAGGCACTAAGGAACTTTTACATAAAACCATGCTGTATTTTCTTACCTTTATTATAAAAATAAAATATAGATAAAAATAGGGGGGGTCAGCAACATTTGTATTATAAGGACAAAAGTCTTGTGAGAGTTGGTTGGTTGGTTTTTGATTTTCAACCAGAAGGCTATTTCTAGCTTAGTTGCTATTAGGCATTTTTATCTGTAGGCGTATATTCTCTTTAATAGAAATTGCATAATGAGAGAAAATGTTTTTAATCCATTATATGAGGCTATACTTAAAGCTGCCAGAGTATTCTAGAAGCTAGTTTGGGATTGCTGACAGATCTTCCAGAAGTTTCAAACTTTTAATACTGTAGATAAATACAAAATTATGGTGAGTGAATATATAATTATTCACACTTTTTATAGATCCATAAATCCAGTGACAAGAAATCAAAATTCATGCTGTTGATTTAGACCTAGATGTAGTATTAAAAAAAATTGGTCTTTGCTAACTGAAGATGAAAAAACTAATACACATTGGGAGAATCCACTCACAGGCAAAATCACAAGTTTTAGAAACTGCACCATATTAAAAGGCATATACTAAGACTCAAGGAGGCCAGCATAGGTCAAATTAAAAACACAGCTTTTGTGCAAAATTGTGGAATAGGAAGAAATAAATGTTTCACCATTTGTACCTGAGCAAGAAGATAGGTCATAACATCAAATTCATCCAATACGAAACACCTTAGCAAAGGCTTTGCATGTGTGTGTCTGTATGTACATGTATGTGTGTTTATGTATTCCCTTGATTTTTCTGTCTACAAAACAAGAGTAATAGCAGCTACCACAAAAATGGTGAGATAGATATGAATGGATTAAGACATGTAAAACTCTTGCAAAGCTGACTGCAACATGGGAGGGATTCAACATATATTAACTAGTAGTATTATTAATAAAAGTAATATTATTTTCAGAACTACCATCAAATAAAGGAAAAGACATGACGGCACTCATGAACCATTGCAGGCACACTGTATCTCCAGTATGTGAGTGTTTAGGGACTTGAAAAATAAAACCATTATAAGGCAGCAATATTACATTTAATAAATGTATTCTCTGAAGGCATATGAATTACACAGGTTTTACGATACTGAAAACTCATTAAAATTTGCACACACAGAGAAATATGTGGATTTTATTTCCATCAAAATTAAACGTAAGGTGAAAACAGATCTCGTGTCCAAGTGGTTTCATCAACTTTTGAGCTATCAAAGAAATTATGTAAGATAAAAGAGCATCCTTCTACTGACAACGCTTCTAACCTCATCCTGGACCTCTATTCTCTATCTACTAGGCCCTCCTTGGATGTTTCTTAAATGTGCCAATTCTTAGCATGAGCACATATTCTTAGCTCAAGCTAGTGGTAACCTGATGGATCCCTTGCTCTTATTCCCTATCAATATACACTAAAACAACAGCTATCCTTTTCCTATGACCCCTCTTTTATTCTAAGCATCTATCTATAATTTTCTTTATTATTTATTTTTCTTTAATATGTATCCTGACAGAATTTCATGTCTCCCATCTACGTTCTTACTCCAAAATACTTAAAACTATTTAAGATACTTAAGATATTTTAAAATTCTAGTAGAAGTCAATATAGAAAAATTTGATCTTACTCCTCCTACATGTAAAAAGGGATATGTTAAAGTCTTAAATCACAGTATCTTAGAAAATGACTTTATAGTAATATTGTACCTTTAAAAGGGTATTTATGGACCAGGAAGAGAGCTCTACAAGTACAGATGGTTGTGGTCATGGTTGATAAACTGAATTCTATCCATTGATATTACAACATGGCAAGAAAGAAACAGATCCCAAGAGTTGTGCTGCAACCTACACACACATACATACACACACACACACACACACACACACACACACACACACACACACACACAATTTGAAATTACACCATCTTTTTCAAAATAATTAAGAAATTAAATTAATAAAAATAAAAACAATCGGTGTTAAATGAAGTGATATGGGTGAACTTAATCCAATAATGCTGATAGTCCTGTGGTAAGAGCAATGAACACAAACTGACATGCAAACATTAAGGGTCACAAGAAGACACACACTGAAGGCAGCCACGTATCAGACGCAAAGAAAGCTCAAAGGGGGTCAGTGAGAAAGATTAGCAGGCTTGCCACCGATCCTGGCCACATAAAGGTTTATCCTTGAACCCACATATATTGTGAAAAGAGAGAATTGACTCTTGCAAGTTCTCCCCCAACTATACATGTAGCAAGCAAGGCACATGAATACATCCTGCTTCCTTACACAACAAATCAAAAAAGTTCATTTAAAAAGTGTAAAGAAAATCTCTAACAAGGAATTCCAGGAGAATAAAGTTCTATAGATTAAGCCAATCAGTCTGTTCTGTGTTGTAATAGAAGCCCCACCAAAGTAATGGAATAATTATCCAAATTTCCCTAGCCATACATTAATAAATAATCAGGTGACCATGGAGTGCCCTCCATTCTGTGATCAACAGTGACCAAAAAGAATTTATTTGGCTTACAGATTATATTCTATAATTAAGAGAAACCAAGGCAAGGACTCAAAGTAAGAAATAAGCAGTAACTAAAGCAGAAACCATGGAAAAGGACTATTCACAAGTGTACTTCTTCTGAATTGCTCAGCTTGTTTTATTATATAACAGTGCGCTGACCACAGTGGACTGGGCTCTGACACATCAATCACTAATCAAGAAAACAGCCCCACAGACTTGGCTAAGCTGATAGACACAGTTCCTTAAGCGAGGTTCCCAATTCCTAGATGACTCTTTTTTCAAGTTGCCTTTCCGACTTATTCACATTATAAATCTATGAGCCCATGCCACAGTGAACTTTCCATTATCCACAACAATTCAACAGTTCATGTACAAATTTATTCACCCCTTAGGCAATTTCCCATCTTTTTTCCCTTCCTCCCATTGCCATCTCCACGTTTGGAACTCACAACTTGTCACGGTGCTTCTAAGTTAGCAGACCAGATTAAACTCAACCAGAAAATTTTCAAATTTTCATCCTTCCATATTGAATGTGTCTACTTGCTTATTTCTATCACTAACTATGAATCTGCAAATATAACTGCTTCAATGCATTAAGTGGCCTTTCATAGTGTAATACACCTGCTCTTATATATTCAAATATTTTATTGGTGTGCTTGTCTTGACTGATTCAATTTACTGTAATGGGTCCTTGTCATTATACAAAGATCCTAACATTAATAATTACTCTTAAAACAAATTAACTTGATTTCATATACCCCTTCATCTGTTTATATTTATTTTGGCACCATGACTTGAAGGAAAGGCTATAAGGCTTTCAAACCCTATTTTGTGTAAACATCTTGTGATTATATTTAAAATATGCTCTATCCACCATGAATTGCCTGGATATTTTTGTGATATTTTCTAGGACTCCTTTCATCTGAATAGAGATCTAGACAGGAAACTCCCTAGGCTACAGACAAGTGTAGGGCTAAGATGTCATTAGTTGCAGTACCAACCCACAGTTACTCCTTCAAGATTGCCTAGTCAATCTCTCTAAGAAGATATATTTTGTTTCACTTTGCTAAGTAACATTCTACTTGTACTATCTGCATCTCTCAGCTGTGTCTTCTCTTCAAGAATATAATGAGGAAAATATTCACCTAGTAATGTAAAAATATCATGTGACTAAATTTCAAGAAAGATTAATGTGTACCTATAATGTGCATATCCATACTGCCCCATCCTTTCTTAAAGCAAACAATTTGAGCACCTGCTATTGTAAGAAAATCTTAATCAACTCTAAATAAGTTGGCCAATTCTAATAGTCAACACAATCATTGTCTTCATTGTCTTCCACAATCCTAAGCGACACATGACATATCTTAGCAAAAAGGACCTTATATATCTGCATGGATAAGAGCACATGCAGTACAAGCATGAAGACCTGGATTTGATGCCAAGTGCCCTTTAAAAAGCATACTGCCTGTGTAGCCCAGAAAAGTAATGTAGCCAGTAGTGATGAGCAAAAAACATCACGAACAGGCAGAAGAAACCCACAGAAACAGCTAACCTGAACAAGGTGGAGATTATGGACCCCAGACTGATTGTTGGAAAACCAGTGTAAGACTGACCCAGACCCTGAACACGGGCCGCAGTTAGGAGGGCTGGGCAGTCAATGGGACCTCTGACAGTGGAACCAGGATGTATCCCTAGTGCATGAACAGATTTCTGGTGCCCATTACCACTGAAGGGATACTTCCTTAGCCTAGAGACACAGGGGAGGGTCTAGACCCTACCCAAAATGACTTGACAGATTTTGATGATCCCTCATGGAAGGCCTCACCCTCCTTGGGGTTCTGTGCATCAGTGAGGGGCATAGGAGGTTGGGAGAGAGAGGGAACTGGGTTTGAAAGAAGAAGTAAAACTTAAAAGAAACAACATTTAACTGCTGTGTGTAAAAAGTCTGATTCAATGTAATAGATGACTAAAAAACAGGCAAAATTTACTTATTGACTTATGACTCTAAAGCTTGTGGTCATATATCAAGCTCACTTCTAGTATACCAAGAAGTGTGGTGAATTCTAAAGAAATATGAGTCGGGGAAATGTCTGCCCCATTGGGCTATGGATTTGTGCATAGAGGATCTATGATAAATCTCTCCATTGGGAATTGGGATTGCTGTAACCTACTTCATTGCCAACAATGAACAGATGAGTTTATGCCTTTCTCTATTTGTACTAGGTAGTAGATTATCCTTGAAGCTTATCATGCATGTGTGAAATCATTCCTCCTGAGATGTATTAATGGTGAGAGAGTCAAGGACAATGAAGCTGATGTTGCAGATTGGCTTCAACCTGCTGCTTAGAATTCTTTTCACATTATCCTTGCATAAATCTTTAACAAAAAATATAATAAATGAATTTGATCCTAACTTCTTTCAGTTTAATGATTTGCACAGTGGGTGACATACTTGTGATAACGCAGCAGAGGCCAAGATACTGGGTGACCAAAGAATAAAAATCACTGAGCGATTCTTTTTTCTATCTTCCCAACTTCTAATGGTTAAGCCAAGCATTATTGTTTAACAGACTATTCTAATAGTTGTCTTGGCAATGAGAAATCTTGAAGAATTAAGTGAGATATACCCTCCAGGACAAAGAGAAAACCTTTTCTACTTGCTATGAAATGGTGGGTCCTCACAAAATGATTTTTTTACATTGTCATTTTTGTGTGCATGTGTGATCCTTTTCGGTTATATTATTGTTTTTCTGCACTATAATTTAGTATTCATGTATCTATTGAGTCTGCTCACAAAGGCTCCATGAGATTTGACAGCAGGTGGAACAGATACAACAGATACAAATGCATTGGTATGCACACTACTTAGTGTGACATGAGTTTAAAAAAAGAAATGTCTTTTGCTCTAATGTAGAAATTTGTTATGCCAATATCCACAATAAAGCAGCAAACTAACATATGTAAGCAAATTTATGCTTTATTTTAAGTACATTAAAATCAGATTACAGACCCTTCACAACCTAAGATAATAATACACAACACAAACACACACACACACACACACACACACACACACACACACACAAATCAGGCATTCTCATATGTATAGAAAATTTCTAGAAAGGTAAACTAGCTAACAATGGTGTGAAGGTTAAAATAAGAGTGGCATCTATTGTATCATGTATTTAATACTTAGTTACCAGAGAGTGGAACTACTTGAGAAGGATAAGGAGTAATAGCTTTCTTGCAGAGGGTGTTGACTTATTGGAGGAAGTGTGTCACTGGAAGTATGTTTTTCCTACCATGAAAGTTCAGCACATATTTCAGGGGTCAACTCAGAGATGCACATTTCTTGGAGGGCACACCTCATTTAGCAAGACTGTGAGGAATATTATTACTAAGAATGCACATTTCATTAACTTTAACTACAGGAAAATAAGGAATAATGCCCTTTGAATGTGTTAAGCTGTTTCAATTGAAGACTTCTTGTGTGAAGAGCTTTCTCCTCACATTACAGCTTGGGGATTTTCCCCACAACACTAGTGTGTCACTTGTTTACTGGGCACATATATCTGTGGATGGTTTGGAAGATGACTTCTCATTTAGTTATATAGTTTTGATATATAGAATATATACTGGGACATGCTTCATAACTGGATCTATTTGTTCCACAAGGATTGTGGACTCTTACCAACCTGACTTGTTCTCTTGCTCAGTCTAACTGCAAAGAATTAGCTCACTTTCACCTCAGAGCAAGTTCAAACTAGACTAAAGGTCTGTTAAATATATCATGAGTTTGAAACCTTATACTTACGTACAAGGTCAGAGCTACAGATGTCCAACCAAGGTTACTAAGGAAACATGACAATTCTTGTAGAGAGCTGCGAAGTGCCACGCCTTAAAGATGGCTCTGGCTTCCACCTTCCACCTTCCCATTGGTGAGTACTCTCTGGCATAAACAAGATCTTATTTGGTTAAGCCTGTTCAGCCTATTTGCTTCCACATTAGAGTAGCCTATCTGCAGGGTCCATGTAGCTCATTGGGGTTGGTCAGCACAAGGGGATTTAAGACTGTGTGGGCCTTTCCCCGGGGTAAGAAGAAAATTGTTCAAGGTTCCTGATTAAAACTGCATGAATAAGATCTTCCTGGAATTGAGTCTTCCTTGCTGGTCAAGGTTGGGTGCATACAAATTCTTTTCTTGACAGTCTATTAACAATAGATTTGTGTCACTAGGCATTATGCCTTCCCTGTCTTGTGGAGATTTTGCTCCTATGGCATTGGATATTTGTGTTGCTATTGCAAATAACTCAGTTCTTTATGGATTGTTCTAGAAATGTGCTTTTGACCAATGAGAAAAACTTTTTATCATTTCAAGGCTCCTGAAAGAGAAGAGAATTTGTATAGAAGAAGAAGGTAGGAGAAGAAACATAGAGAAGTTAGAAGTAGAACAGGATTACTAGCATAGAAACAAAACAATTAAGGGTACATGATATTAAAAGCATGGCCCTCAGATTGTATGTGAAGTTACTATAGAAATCTTTTTACCTTTACAAAGGTGAAATGCTTCTCAGGAGTAGATGGGTAAGGGCTGGAGCAAATCTCAGAACCTCTACAGGCTTTCAAAAGCCCAAAAAGTTTCAAAAGCCCAAACTAAATGGTGTCCCTCTCTTTACATTGTCTGTGGATATAGATGTAAAATTCCTACCTTCCTCTGCAGCACCATTCTGCCTGTGTTCCCCAATATTATGAGAATGTACTTAACCTCAGAAACTGTAAGAAAGCTCCAATTAAATGCTTTCTTTTATAGGGTTGCTCTTGTCATGGTATTTTTACACAGAAAAATAACACTGACTAATACAAGAGTTGGTAACAGGATATTGGGGTACTGTTGAGAGAGACCTGACAATGTGCTTTGAGGAGGACTATGGAAGGACTTTGGAAATTTGGACTAGAAAAGACATTGAATGTTGAGATGTCAGTGTGCTATTCTGTAGTGGCCTGGAAGACAAGAATGTTGAGGGTAAAGTATATAATGGTTACCTGGCTTGTGGAGTTTCAGAGAGAAGTTTAAAGATTATATTAAGTCAATTTGCTATTTTAAATTAAGATGCTTTTGTTCTGGTTAGCTGGAGCTTAACAATCAGCTATATCAACAAGATAGCAGAGCTACTAAAGTAAAAACTTAGTTTTGCTGGGATACTCAATGCTGGTTGGTTGGAGCTGAGAAAGTAGTGATGATTGAGACCAGTAGGAGAAAGCACAGCACAGTTGCAGCAGAAGACCCCAACATTTTAGAGGGGCCATTACCTGGGAATTACCACCAAGAACAGCAGCAGTAGAGTGCAGCCAACTGGAGCATAGAAGACAAGTTGTGTTGACTACAGTTATCTGAGCTGAAGAAGCAGCCCAAGCCCTTTAGAGAGTCCCAGAAGTCTGTTAGTGGGTTCCAGATATCAAACATTGAGTTATTAACAATGTTGGAAGTTGGACTTTGCTAGTTGTGACAGTAATTGTGCCCAGAATCTTCACTATTGAAGTAAGAAAGTATTTAACTTAATTTTGGCTTTTAAAGGAGATTTTATCCTTGTATTTACAGTAGCAGAAAAAAAAGAGAAGGAGATTTTGGATTTTCAAAGAGATGGATATTTTAAAGAGACTGAGCTTTAATGTGTTCGAATTTGTAAAGACTGTGAGACTTTAAAAGTTACTTGTGTTTTTAATGTGAGATTTTGGAAATGACTAGGAAGGTTATGACTTAATGGTAATGTGAGAAAAAAGGTTCATCCTTACTGAAAATTTTTATGACAACTTGACATAAGCTCAAGTCATCTCAGAGGAGAAAAAAATCAATTAAGAAAATAAATTTTTATGATTGAGCTTTAGCAAACCTGTGGGAATTTTTTTTAATTAGAGATTGATGAGGGCAAGAGACAGCCCATTACCATCATTAGGTGATGGGTTCTGTAAGAAAGAAGGCTGATGACAGACTTTGATGTGTGAGGCCCTATGTGCGGCCTCACCCTCTCTGAAGAGTGGAAGGGAGATGGAATAGAGAGATGGTGTGAGTAGTGGGAGGACAGAAGAGAGAGGGAACTAGCATTGCTATTAAAATAAGGTTTTTTAATTTAATTTTTTTTTAAAAAAAAAGAAAGGTTGAGTAGTTCATGAGAAGCAAGCAAGCTACTAAGTAGCACTCCACCATGGCCTCTGAACTAGCTCTGCCTTCAGGTTCTTGACTTGTATGAGTACTTTTCCTGACTTCCTTTGAGGATAAACTGTAATGTTGTAGTATAAGCCAAATAAATCCCCAAGTTGCTTTTGTCATTGTGTTTCATCACAGCAATAGTAACCCTAATCTAGGCAAGTTGGTACCAGAAGTGGGACCTGATCTTGAGGACACCACTCCCTTTATTCCATTTTGCATAAGGGTTTTCCTTAAACTTTCATCTTCTTGAGAACTAGACTGAGATGCATTACATGTAATGATTTTTTTTTCTCCTCAAACTGTGCATTTTGTATTTTACTCTTGATGTTGGACTAAAAGCATTTTGTATTATGATATGATTATAAGCCAATGGGGGCCAGGAAATGGAATGTGTTGGCTTGAATAACAATGGTCCCCATAGAATCACTTATATGAAAGTTTAGTGGTCAGAGAGTGACACTACTTGTGAAGGATTAGGAAGTGGGGCTTGTTGGACTGAGTGTGGTCTTGTTGGAGGAAATGAGTCACTGAGGAGCTAGTTTTGAGATTTCAAAAACCCAAGCTAGGCTCAATGTCAACCTTCCCGATGCCTGCATATTCAGATGTAGAAATCTCAACTACTTATCCAGTACCATGCCTGACTCATGTGGCCATGCCATTATAATAATGGACTAAATGTCAAAAACTATAACCAAGTCCCAGTTAAATGTTTTCTTTTATAAGAGTGGTTATGATCATGGTGTCTCTTCACAGCAATAAGACAGTGACAAAGACAATTAGTAATATCTTAGTATTAAAATTGACATATATTTTCAAATATGTTTAAATTTTTTAATCCACTTGTATTACATTTAAAATAACTGTTACCTAAAAATAAGGTATTAATTGTATGCATCCTATAGAGACAAGCAAGTGTCAAACAGGTGTTAACACTATGAAAGGCATTAAAGATAAAAACATCTAAGGGGAACATAATTGTTGTATTAGTATGAAAGAAGGATGGGGATGAACAAGAACATTTGAGGGGGATTGGGAAAGAAATGAAGGTAAAATTCTTCCAAGGTGTGGAATCCTTGTGAAGTAAAGGTTTCATCATATAACAATTATTGTGCAAAAATATAACCACAAGGAAGAAATTACTCCATAATGAGTAATAGAAAGGTAGCCTTACAGAATATATTCTAAGACAGCATTCCTTGTGGATTCACATAAGGAATCCATCTTTTGTCATTATATTAACCTTTCCACAATGAGTGCACACTGGATATCTACTCTATTAAACTACACCTGTCAAACACCAAAATACATTATGAAGAGGTTTTATTAGTAACAGATTATTATTACATTATAAGGATATTAACTCTACATAAAGGATACTTATGAAAAGCAATGTATGTCCTCAGCAAAGAAAATAGAATTAAGTTATTTGAAAAAACTCATCAACTTGAAATTTACTCAAAAATCATTGATTTTTTTTTGAGTGCCTATAGACATTTATCTTAGAACTTGGCACCAGTGGTTCAAGGTCATTCATTAATTAATACCAAAAATGGACAATCAAATCTAAAATGTCCAACTGTGTGTGAAAGTTAGAGTTTTAAGACAAAACTAGAAAATTAAAAGAAATCAAGTGCTTTTTATTGACTTGTGAAACCTTTTACTGTCTTAGAGTCAGTTCCTAGCTAACCTTGAGGCCTCTAAACTTTTTCTGATCAAAAGAAAAAAGTTAAGGAATATATTACAAGTGCTTTTGTAGAAATGTGGACAGTATTAAGCTTCTCCCTAACTTGTGTGTTCTCTTCAAAGCAAGTGCATTCAATTATAGAAAATAGTGAAGAATGATCTATAGTACCATGTAAAATTATCTGAGTCACTCTGACTGCCCTGAGTAATAATTATGAGAGAGTTTCAGACAAATGGAAACAAAAATAATTTTTAAAAAAGAAAACAAAAAAAAATAACACAATAGGATATCCAGCACCCAAAATGAGAGAATGAGAGTGCACAGATATGATTTGCCACTCTAGGATATACTCTAACTACATGAATGTAAGCAAAAAATGGTTAGCATATGTATATAAGTATGTGTTAAACAGAACTCATCCATAAGGAAAATGCATGCCATTCTTAAAACTGGCTAGAGAAGTACCAATACGTTATATATTTAATTGCTTCTATTCCAGAAACCCTAATTAAATATTATAGAGGCTTACAAGTTAATTTGTTTTAATGGATTTTTTCTTAAAAATTTCCTGATGAGGCTATTAATCATATATTAAGTGCTTAAAAGTCAGGCAATTATAAGGAAGAAGTAAATAAGGAAATAAGGAACTAAATAATTGGAATATTGAATAATTAGTCTCCAATTGATTAACAGCAAAATAGAAGTACTACATCCCCAAAGAATCAAAATGTGTGTTCTTATTACAAAAATAACTTTGTTTTACAGCATCACTAAAACTATAACTAATTGAACAGTTTATACAGTGAAGTATAAAACAGTACATAATCTAATTTTAGAAAACACAGAAGGGCCATAAGATAAAGAAATTTGCTAAAATGAATGAAGAAAAGAAACACTCATCATGTATTTCAGTATTTCAGGTGAAACAGAGCATACCATTATGTGTTCAAGTACATAGGCAAGCAATCCACAAGTATAGTAATTCTTTTTCCATCAGCTGCATTATTTAATTGAAAATTATTCTAAGAACTAAATAATGAAATAAAATTTTGTTTAAAAAATTTCTGGTTTAGGGTGATTCAAAGTGACTTAGCTACTTTGAAAGAGTAAATGTAAACCAATTACATTTTTGGAAAGAAATGGGTTTATTCAAAGTAAGTAGGGTTTTTTTTCTTTATTATTTTCTTCCTTTTTTATTTAAATTTTTTATTTAAATTTAAACATGTCAATCACAAGTCCCTCACCTTTTCATCCTTCCTTATCACCCCCACCAAATCCCAGCCCATCCCCTTCCTGCTCCCCAGAAAGGGTGAGGTCTTTTTTAATGTAGTCTTCAAAGTCTATCATACCATTTGGGGCAGGGTCCAGGCCCTCCCCAATGTGTCTAGGTTGAGAAAGAATCCCTCTATGTGGGATGGGCTCCCAAAGTCCATTTGTATACTAGGGATAAATATTGATCCATTAGTAGAGGCCCCATAGACTGCCCACTCTTCCTAACTAACACTCACATTCAGGGGGTCTGGGTCAGTCCTATGCTGGTTCCCCAGCTATCAGACTAGGTTGCGTGAGCTCCCCATTGTTACATACTTCATTTGGTAAAAATTACATGCTTTGAATAAGCAATTTACCTATTGGAAAATATTTCAAACATTCCATTTTAAGATATTTTGACTACACTGTTTGTTAAAAGTAAATAATCACATATAGATACGGTTAACTTATAGTATGTTACATAGCTATATGAAATATATAATTTTTTGTATCATAAGAAACACTACATGACAATATACATTAAGTCAAGATATTCTCATTTACTCCTTATAAATATAACTGCTTCAAATATATTCACATAGAAGTATTGGGGAAATAGATGAAGCTGTGAGGGTGTTCTTGGAACTACTTTTGTTATTAATGCATTATCTACATATACTTCAGAAGTGATTTATTAGTTAATAATAGAGAAAACATGCAACTTATTAATGGTTTTTAATGAAACAAAGTTCTATGTTATATGGTAGTTATGTTTATGAATATTTGAGTATATGGACAGAGTTAGGATGAGATCAGCAATGGTGTTAGACAAAGAGGCTCAAAAAAATGGCCTAAAAAGAAAAGTGAAAAAGGAAAGAAAAGCAGAATGCTCCACTACAAATGGCCAAATTCCAATAATCTGTTTCCAAATTTATTTATATTATTATTAAATCTTCATGACTATGAAAATGTAATACTATTAAAACTTTAATTTCATTTGAAAAATTTCTTAGATTTCCAAACCTACATTTTCCGACATGACTATTTTCATTACCATTGTTGTTGTTATTGTAAATTCAATCTTTGTTGAAACCAATGACCCTCTCAAATACATCGAGAAGAATAATCAAAGCACTGCTGTTGGATAGTTTTGTCACCCTGACACAAGTTAGAGTCATTTTGGAAGAGACAGTCTCAATTGAGAGAGTGCACTCACTATATTGTCCTGTGGCCAAACATATGGTTCATTTTCTGGATGTGTGATTAATATGGGAGGGTCCAGCTCATTGTACATGATGACAACACTAGGTTGCTGGTTCTAGGTGTTTTAAAATGCTGTCTGAACAAGCCAGAAAGAGCAAGCATGGCATTAAGCAGTACTCATCCATTGTTGTTGCAACAGTTCTTGCTTCCAGGTTCCTGCCAGGCCCTGACTTCCCTAGGTTGTTGACTATAAGCTATGATATGAGATAAACCCTTTCCTTTCAGGTTGATTTTATGCATGGTGGTTCATCATTTGTTTACAACAGTAAACAAACCTAAGTCATTGATCATAGAAAATTAGGAATTATGCTCAGTTCTAAGTAGTCACACTATTAGAAGTCTAAATGCTACTCAAATCCAACTATGTTTTCAGAGATAGACAAAATGAATCAAATCCATTATCCACTCATTTTGAAAAATCATAACATATGAAGATGTGCATACTAAGACAACAACATTTTTCTTTACATAGTTAAGGCATGACATTGGAGGCACCTGAAAGCTACAGTGAATGCTACTATATAAAAGGGTGACATCTGGAAAACAGTATACTATAGTTATGAAAGAATAACTATGATTGATATAAAAATGGGAGCTTTCATATTAAAAACAAACAAGGTTATATTTGGTTTTATTCAGAGAAAAATAGATAATTCATATGATCTATGGTCCATCAATAAACATATTTTCTAGAATGCTACTCCATAGGACCTCACTACTATTTCAATGTAAGAAGTGACATCTCTCTAAATTTCTACGATTAGTATGTCACAACATTTACCAATGAACCCGTATATGACAGGTTTGCTTCAGTATTACCCATAAGTGATCTATGCATACATGGCTAATTGGGAGCAGTCCATTAAGAGGTGAAAGAAGCCATATACTATGTATCAGCCTTCTATGCTGGAATGTGCTGCAATAAGCCAAGCCTAGGACAGCCATCTTCATCTAATCAGTTGTTCATCATTTGGGTCTGTCTGCCTTTTATTTTATCATTCAGTTTAAGTTCCTTCTATAGTCTAAAGACAGAGGTGAAAGAGAAGTGATTATAACTCTACTTTAGTATTACTCTATTGCTATTCTTCTATTATATATAAAAAATAGTATCTGTATACTTGATATCGGAACAATGAGAAACAATGAACTAAAAGACAGTTTCTCTCATTGTACTTCATTTCTGAGTCAAGGCCAAAATTCTGCAAAAGAATAGCTCACAAGTCATCTGCAAAGGTTTTATAGGGCTTTTTGAAGCTCAAACAGCAAAGATATAAACCTTCAAGATCAATAACATCTGTTTAGCCCATGGAAAAACTATACTGTTTATATGGCTGAACAGTTAAAGCATTTCCCTTCGATTTTGATAAGCAAGATTAAATGCATTCTAACTACTGATTGGCATCAGAACAAATCAGTAGGTGTGCTTGATTCCAAGATCTGTTATCTATTAATTTCTGTGAAATGAAAGTGTTCAAACTGAGAAAGAAAATGCTGGTAATACTCCCCTCTTAGGAAAAGGAAAGAAAGAAACACAAAAACAATTAGTATAGAACTCTGTAGTTTCCCATTTCCATTCAGCAATCAACTTTATTTTGCTTCATATTTCTGGAGGGAATGTACAAAGGCAGCAATCTAAATCAATGAAGCATATTATTCAGTAGATGAGCTTTTGCTGTATGCCTTTGTAATTCCTGATTATGTTATTCTTATTGTATTTTAAAAATTACAATTTATCATCATGTCACAGGGGAAAGAGTGTAAGAAGGAATAAAGGAGGGAGGGAGGGAGGAAGGGAGAGGAAACTGGGATAGACATGTAAATTTTTTAAATTATATTATTAATTTAAAAAAATTACAATTTATTTCAGTGTATTAATGTTTCAACTGTAAGTCTTATTTTTGTTTTTCATGCATTGGACTTCTTTCCTATGTTATTTTTAATTATAAAGAATCACCTGTCTTAAATTTTCTATTTCAAGTTAAAGTTTGGTTCTGCAAAATGTAATGATTAGTTCTTTCTTTATATGTCATTTGTTCTTATTTTCCCCTATGCCCCCTTCTATGTAGAAACACCAACCCCAACATTTGAATCAAATATTCACATGCTATTGTACTGAAAATATTTCTGTTATAAAAGACCCTAAGATATTTACTAAGTTCTTTCTTCAAGCACACAGAAAATGAGATAAAAATCAATAACATCTTAAATCAATAACACTTACAGTCATATGGATGGACTGAGACCCCAGAAAGGCTAAGTGATAGTTGAATTGAATCAAATAAAAATAATAGCTAATAACATGAAAATCACTAGTTGTCTTTTTAAAATCATCAACATACATATAAAATTGTTAGAAGTATTAGACAGACCCAAGTCCATTAGAGTTTATAACAGCAGGTCTAGGCAAAAATCAAAGACTTGCTCAGGATTACAGTCTAATCACAACACCATTTACAAAGAATACTATTCTATATTTTTATTTTATTCCTTTCATATCCTACTGTTGCATTTAATATTAAGGTCGTATTAATCAAAGTAGGTACATACAAGAATTTACTGATAGCCCTCAGTGGGGTTTCCCAAAGACAGGTAAATATACGGATTAAATTCCAGGGCAATAAACATAAGGGACTAGGTAACCCAATATTAACTAAAGTCATGGAAAAAAGCAAAAAATATGCTTAAGGAGAGTGTGCACAAAGAAAAAATGAGTACCACATGAAATCTTACAGAATACCAACCTGTAAGCTATAGAAGCTCAAGAATGAAACTAGGCAAGGAGTTTCAGGGCAAGAGTAATATATGTGCAGTATTGTAAAGTCCAAGATAGTATGTTTCTAAATAAGATGACTGATCAGATGTACAAAACTGTACTAAATCAAAGGCAAATTAATTTTTACATGAAGTACTAAGACTAGCTGTTCTGACCTTAGAGCAGCTTCAGACAAGCACACAAGGAAAGACTTTGAAACATTAGATGTGAAAGGTGATATATGCACATTGTTTAAGCATTTCATTATTAATAGAGACAAGAATTAAATATGGCCAAAACAAAATCTGGAAAGGGGGAGAATCATGCACACTTATATGTTATTTTGAGAGAGAATTATTTTGCTTTACTTAATGTCACATGTGAAATCAGAGAAGAAAGGAAGAATATTGAATATGTGAAGGAAAGCATTTGTTTAAATTAGACATGTACTGGAGTACTATTTCCAGTATGTATGAAGACATTAGTCCAAAAAAAGTGGCAGAATCACCAGGGGGAAAGGTGAAAGATTCCTTGAACTCTGCATTAGCAAAAACCTCACATTTTCCAACATCACAGGTGCTATTCTCTCTGTGTAGCATGTGTCACAAAGAGTCAGGGAAGAAACATTTGATATCTCATTGTGTGAAAAGGAGAGATAGTTCTGTGAAGGTTTCTTCTCAGAGGAAAGGTTGTCCTCCTAAACTCACACTCTGCCAGGCAGGTCCCATCATCATCAATGCTCATCATGATAAACAAAGGAATGGTTCCTTCTCTGTCCCTTCATTTATTCCAACTATATTTGCACATATTTTAATTTGTATTTGTGGTGTTCAGACTAAGTATATAACTTTATAAAGCAGTTCATTTAAAATATGACTAAATTAAGTGGACAAGAGACTGCCATAGATGATTTGCTAAGCATGTGTGAGACCCTGAATTTTATTCCCAGCACAACAAAGAAACACTAGGAAATCCAACATTGCATCATGTGATTAAGATCTCAATGAACTCTTAGTGACTGTATTCTAAATATGATGACAATCATTTTCCTCTACATAAAATTACTGCTAAACTCTTTTAAGCATATGTACAAAAACATGAAAAAATAACATACTAAAGGGAATAAAACCACAGGTGAACTTCATTAGAGCTATGTGATGCATATTACAGGGAAAAAATTGGGGGTCATGATAAACTTAAATAACTATGGAAATGTCACTCTTTCTTATCTTTCTCTTTTTCCTTCTTTCCACTTCGTTTCCAATTGGACCCTTCTGTTACCAAGATAGCTCCAAGTTTGACCCTCTGCCTTCTCTACTAGGTGTATGAGGTGGGTTGCCTGGCAACGGGAGAATAGAATACTCAGCAGCATGTTTGGTAACTCTATTTTCTAGCTTGCAGGTGGGATATTTGGATAGAATTTCATGAGGTTTTGCATTATAATTCTGTTTTGTTTCAGCGGGTGTGTAATTAAGTTTACTACTTTCAATGTTATTATTGTGGTACACTGTATTTCATCAATATTGTTTAGAGGTTTTGCTTCTTGTCAGAATTATTAATGCCTTAAGAACATTTTAAGAGGTTGAAAAATTTCCATTCACAATGCTCATACATTTTGAGAAGTTCACTACTGTTTGTGAGCAGTTCATAATTATCACATCAAATTTCCAATATCCTGAAAAATCAAAAGGGTTTTGACAAGAACGAAATGTAAGGAGACTTCCAAACTACTTGTATTGTGTATCTTTACTAACAACAGTAACAGAAGAATGTAAAAAGCCATTACTATACTTATTCAGTTTATCGAATATATGACATACATCAGTTCAAGAACATTAAAGGTGATGGTAGCATGAATAAAAATACATGGACACCAACAACTACACACTCACTATAATGTTAGTTTTGGATCAAAGATAATACATATGCTTTTATCATAAAAACACAGCATCTTTTAAAACACCAGTAATTTCTGTTGCATTTAATCAGTTTGACAGCATAGACTATCTCGCCACATGGCAAGCAAGCTTTTACTAATAACTTGCTATTTATAGAAAGGAAGCCCAACTATCAGTTTAGATGGGCAAATTCAAGAAAGCAGACAGCAGTAATAACCACATTGAGAAAATGACATGCCATTTGTTTCAGCCTCACCAGAGCCCAAGCAGATGCCACAAACAAAGATTGCATATGAAAACTGCCTCAGTGAAACAGTTCACTTAGTAATGCAGATACAGAAATCCCCTGCTGGCCTGGTTACTGGGGTATGCACCAGAATCCAATTCACACAACTGTCTACAGCATGATGGAGGCAAAACAAAAGAAAAGATTATCAAAAGCTAAGTCAAGCTTTAAAAGATAGCTCATTGGTAGTTCAATGTCTTTATGATTTTTAAAATTGGTCAAATAATCTTTACCCAGAATGTGAGAGCATTTTCTGTCAATTCCCATTGACTTTCCTAAAGAGCTCATCAATGACCACAACAATTATTTTCAAATATTGTTATGCCACTTTGTCTATTTGCCTTTTGCTCATTTATATTGTGTGACCTAATGATTAAAAAGCTCAAATAAATTATCCAAAATTAAACATTTTATCAAAGATAGTAACTTTAAGAATAAAAATTGTAAGCCATGCTTTAATGCTTAAAATCAAATTATTCAATTAAAACCATTGTTTTATTTCTGAGCTGGTAAAAAAAAACTCAACAAACAAATTTATTATAAAAAAATCAAACTTTAGTATCACTTGTTCATATTTAGGATTTTTGGACAAAATAATCCATATAGAAAAGAAAATCAAAATATTAATGTTTTTAAAACTGTTAGGTGATAGAGGTCAACTCTCCACATGAATGATGTGTTATCTCAGAAAGCTGAATCCTAGGACTCTATGATGATGTTAATAACTGTTATAACTAATGAAACAACCTATTCTCAAATCTATTCATTAGTTCTTATGTAATTTTACTTCAACATTACATAAGGAATTACTATAAAAAAACTATTTGTAACAATGATTCCAAAGGAGTAACAATATAAAAAAATTATATACCTGGGGCTGGAGAAATGGCCCCAGAGTTAAAGGCACTGCCTGCTCTTATAGGAGACCCACGTTCAAAGCCTAGCACACACATGGTAGCTCACAAGCATCTCTGTTCCAGAGGATCTGAAGCCTTCTTCTGACTCTCTGCTGGGAACTAGACATACATGTGATGCACACATATACATATAGACAAAATATTTATACACATAAAATAATTTTAAATGATATATCTAAGAATAGAAATTAAGACTGTTGATCCTATTTAAAGTATGAAGCTCCACCCAAGATTAAAAAGAAATGGTTGTCCTTGTATTCATTGAAATTTTGCTAACATAAAGTGAATAAAAACATAGTTTTTTTAACCACTCTGAATGTGATAGTCCCACACAAAAATCTTTCAAGATAATTATGATCAATGTATTTCACTGCTAAGGTAATGACACCAAGCAAATAAAGGCCTTGATTGATGCCCTTTAGCTAGTAATTTATTGAACATATATCAGAGTTTTATTATCATGTCAAGAAAGAAAACATACAAGTATGACAATATGAATCTGTGTAAAACATCTAAATACAAATTAACCAATATGCAATCTTTACATAGAAAGCTATAAAATATTTTTGACAGGATGGTAAATTTTAAAAAGTGAAGTTTCTATGACATTTATTGATTGTATTAGTTTAATTTCTGTTGCTTGTATAAACACTATGACCCAAAAGAACTTGGGTGAGGAAAGGGTTTATTTTTATTTGCTTTATACTTTCACATCACAATTCATCATCATGGGAAGCCACATAAGGAAATAAGAAAAAAATCTAAAGCAAGAACTGAGCCAGAAACTATGGAAGAATGTTAATAGCTTGCCTTACCTTCTTATAATAGCCCGGTCCATATTCTGAGTTGCCACTACCCCCAGTGGCCATAACCCTTTACCATCAATCATGAACAAGAAAACTCCCTACAGAAAAGCCCACAGGGCATCCAGATGATTCTTCAGAGGAGGTTCCCTTTTCCCAGGTGACTCTAGTTTATATCAAGTTGACAAAATATAACCAGCACATAGACTAAAAGTCATTGCTGTGATTATGCCAGTTTTAAAACATAACTTATTAAATAATTTCCAAATTAGCACCCCATATTTTGTTGTGTCAAGTTCAGCAAGGAAATTCTAAAATTCATACGAAATGATGCAACATTGATGGGCCTCCAAATAAAGACATAGTAACAGTCTTTTTCAACGAATATGAAGTAAAATTTTAAAGTAATTATAATTATAAATAGAATTATAAATATAAGATGAGAATGAATAAGTATAATAATGTGCCCTCAAGAGAACCTGACATATATAAAACTTTATGATAAGGATTTAATTGAAAAGCTGTGGGCCAAGAAAAACAATTAATATGATCTACAACAAGTTCGCCAGAAGTGGTAGGCAGAAATTCAGAAGATATAGATAGGAGGGTCATGAGTTCAAGGCTAGTTTGGTCTACATAGAGAGTTCCAGAGACTCTCTTATTAAAGACTTTACAAACAAAATTACTTAATAACAATGATATTCTTTGGATTTTAGGTATGTGAGGGGGTTGATTGATTGCTAATTTTGAAGACTCTCTAAGTAATTCTAAGTGGCATAGAATTCACTTTGTAGATCAGGCTAGCTTGAAACACTCAGAGATCTGCCTTCCTCTGCATGCTAGGATTAAAGATATGGACATCATATCTGGTAAAGATATTCTGTTAAAAGGAAAATCTAAACCTACTTCAACTCTCAAGCCATATACAGAGTAACAGCATAATTATAAAGAGGAAATATAATTAGAGTTCGACTATTTTATCAAAAAGGGCTCTTCAAAAAATTGGAAAAGTCTAAGTCTGGGATGTTACTCTGGGTAGGGAGCTTTATTAGTATGCATGATGCCTTGGGCTCTAGTCCCTAAAGGCAAAGGGAAACATAAATAAAAGAAGAAGAAAGAGAAGAGAGGGAACAAGATGGGAGGAGAAGTAAAGGAAAGAATAGTAGGAAGAGAATAAATGAGGGGAGAGAGGAGAGCAGAAGAGGAGAAAGGGAGAGAGCAGGGGAGGGGAGAGAAGGAGAAATGAGTGCAGGGAAGGTGAGTGGAGGATAGAGGAAGCCAAAGTTGGAAAGGAACAAAAAGAAATGGAGAAAGGGAAAAGAAAAGAAGGAAAATGGGAGGGAATGAGAGAGGAATGAAGGGAAGAAAAAAGGGAAGGAAGGAGGGAAAGTAAAAAGGAAAGAAGCAATGCATTATGACAAAAAATAGAAAAAATGGAAGACATTCCATTATATATATATATTGAATATATATATTGAAGCAATATATATATATATGCTATTTACCCAAAGACAACTAAATTCTGAATGCTATCAATTACAAATTCAACCCAAAGGAAAAACGGACAATAAGTTTGGACAATATACAGTGATGTTCATATACAGTTAAGGCAGAATTCATAACTGAATTACTCAGTAGTGAAATCTGAAGTAAAATCTCACCAGGATGGCAAAAATTAAAAAGATTGATTATACTAAGCTTCAGCAAAAGTAAACAATGAGAGTTTGCAGCCTCTAATGACAGCAGCATAATGAGTTAACATCTTTGCAAAAACAGTCTGGTAGTAACTGCTAAAATTAAAAATTTGCATTCAATAGAACCAAGAAATTCTATTCCTAAGTATACACCCAACACAAATACGTGAGCATGATCAGCAAGATTGAAAAGGAATGCTCATGGTATGATGCATAACTGCCCAAATCTAGAAATATCTCAGATACCATCAACACTGCAATTAATAAATATTCTGCAGTATTTTTGTTTAATAGAATATGACATAGGCAATAAAACTTAGAGAACATCAAAAAATACATTAAAAGTTACAAATACACATTCAGGGAAGATTCTCACATAGAGGAATATATATAGCATACATGGCTATTTGTCAGATGTATTTTAAGTGATACTATATTCAAATTGTTTATCAATGAACATAGGCTGGGACAGTTAAACTGTATTGAAAAGTAAGAAAGTAGTTAATGCTAAAGCCACAATAATTTCACCTGTTCTAGAAATAATTGAAATGTGGTATTCTTTGGGAGGTAGGAAAAGTACCCAGGACACAATTGCTTTATCTTGATATTTGTGATGGCTACGTGTGCCTTTGTAAAGAGTAAACAATATTTTGCCCATTTAACATGTGCAATTTCACAAAAAAACTTAAATGACAATAATTCTGTGATGGAAATTGATGAATTAAAACTATTAATACACCATTTGTTGAAGGTACTTTCTGTTTTCATTTGTATAATTTTAGCTTCGTTGTCAAAAATAAGGTGTTCATAGGTGTGTAAGTTAATATCAGGGTTGTTAATTCTACTCCATTGGTATATATGTCTATTTTTGTACCAAAACTAAGCTGTTTTTGGGACTATAGCTTCTATAATAGAGCTTGAAGTCAGGGATGGAGATAACTCCAGAAGATTCTTTATTGTACAGGGTTGTTTTGGCTAGCCTGGATCTTTTGTTTTTCCATATGAAGTTCAGTATTGTTCTTTCATGGTCTGGGAAGAATTTTTCTGGTACTTGGATGGGCATTGCATTGAATCTGTAGATTGCTTTTGGCAAAACTGCCATTTTTACTATGTCTATCCTACCTATCCAAGAGCATGAAAGATCTTTCCATTTTCTGGTAACTTCTTAAATTTCTTCCTTAAAGATTGAAAGTTCTTATTATATAGGTCTTTCACTTATTTGGTTAGTGTTAACCCAAGATATTTTATGTTGTTTGTGGAGACTGTAGAAGGTGAATGTTTCTCTGATTTCATATGCATACATATATGTACATGATCCCAGTTACCTCTCACACCTGCTAAATGTCCCCATACCCTCTCCCATCCCAACCCCCCCCCACTCCACAGAGAGGGTGACACGTTCCAGGAGGAATCATCAAAATCTGTCAAGTCACTTGGAGTAGGGGCTAGGCCTTCCTCCTGACTCTAGGCTAAGGGAGTATTCCTCCATGGAGAATGTGCTCCCAAAGTCCTAACATGTACCAGGGATACATTATGGTTCCACTGTCAGAGGTCCCTTAGACTTCCCAGGCCTTGTGAGACCCAAGATGAGAGAGTCTAAGTCTGTACAAAGCTGGTTTCCCAGCTTTCAGTCTGGAGGTCCATGAGCTCCCCCTTGTTCGGGTCTGCTGTCTCTATGGAAATCTGTAGCCTGGTCTAGAACCCTTTTCTTATCACTCCTCCCTCTCTGTAACTGCATTCAAGGAGTTCAGGTCAGTGTTTAGCTGTGGGTGACTGCTTCTGTTTTCATCAGCTTCTAGATGATGGCTCCATGATGGCATATAAGTTAGTTATTAAATTCAGTAAAATTAAAGGTCATTTAAGGTAGCCTTTCCACTAACTTTATGTTACTCATATAGTTAGTTGGTGTCATCATTGTAGGTCTCTGAACATTTTTTTCTAGAGTCAGATTTCTCTTCAAACCTATAATGGCTCCCTCTATTATGGTATCTCTTGTGTGTTTGTTTGCTTGCTTATTGCTCTCATCTATTTGCCCCCCAAATCAATCTGCTCTCCCCTCTTCTCCTCTTTCTAATTCTCTCTCCACTCACTGCCCTCCCCAACTCCCAACATGCTTAGGAGATTTTGTTCCTTTCTCTTCTGTGAGGAGCTTGTATGAAAGAAAGTCTTAGGTTCTTCCTTGCATCCTGTGGTATGAATTATAGGCTAGTGATCTTTGGTCTATGTCTAAAACCCTTATATGAGTGAGTACATACCATGTTCCTCTTTTTGAGACTGAGTTGCCATACTCAGGAATGTTTCTTCAAGTACCATCAATTTGCGTATAAATTACAAGAGTCCATTATTTTTATCTACTGAGTAGTATTCAATTGTGTAAATGTACCACATCTTCTTTATCCATTCTTCAGTTGAGGGTCATCTAGGATGCTTCTAGGTTCTGGATATTACAAATAATGCTGCTATGAACATAGTTGAACTGATGTCTTTGTTGCATGGATGTGGGTCATGTGGGTATATGCCTAAAAGTGGAATTGCCGGGCACTATGGTAGATTAATTCCCACTTTCCTGAAAAATCACCATACTGATTTCCAAAATGGCTGTACAAGTTTGCACTCCATCAGCAGTGGTGAAGTGTTCCCCTCTCCACACATCCTCTCCAGCATAAGCTGTCATAGTTATTTCTAATTTTAGCCATTTTGACAGGAGTAAGACAGTATCTCAGAGTTGTTTTGATTTGCACTTTCTTAATTTTCTTTCAGCCATTTTGGATTCCTTTATTGAGAGTTTTCTCTACAGTTCTGTACACACTTTTTAATAGGGTGATTTGATATTTTGTAGACTATTTTCTTGAGTTCTTTTCATATTTTGGACATAAGCTCTCTGTCAGACGTGGGGTAGGTGAAGATCTTTTCCGAGTCTCTGGGCTGCCTTTGATCTTGTCTACTGTGTCTTTTGCTTTACAGAAGAGTCTCAGTTTGAGCAGGTACCATTTATTAATTGTTGATCTCAGTGTCTGTGCTACTGGTGTTATGTTAAGGAAGCAGTCTCCTGTATAAATTTGTTTAAGGGTATCCCACTCTCTCTTCTAAGAGTATCAGTGTGGCTGGATTTATGATGAGGTCTGTGACCCATTTGGACTTAAGTATTGTGCATGGGTATGTCTGCAGTCTTCTACACACCATCATCCAGTTGTGCTAGCACCATTTGTTGGAGATGTTTTCCTCCTTCCATTGTATAATTTTAGCTTCTTTTTCAAAAATCAGGTATTAGTAGGTGTGTGGGTTAATACCAGGATTTGTGATTCAATTCCATTTGTTTACCTGTCTATTTTTGTGCCAATACCAAGCAGTTTTCAGGACTATAGCTCTATAGTAGAGCTTGAACTTGGGGATGGTGATGCCTCCTGAAGTTCCCTTAGTGTACAGAGCTGTTTTGGGTATTCTGAGTCTTTTGTTTTTCCATATGAAGTTGAGTATTATCCTTTCAAGTTCAGAGAAGAATTGTGCTGGGATTTTGATGGGGATTGCTTTGAATATGTAGATTGCTTTTGGCAAGATTGCCATTTTTACTATGTTTATCTTACCTATCCAAGAACATGGGAGATCTTTCCATTTTCATATATCCTTTTTAATTTATTTCATTAAACACACAAAGTTTTTGTTATATAGGTCTTTCACTTGTTTGGTGAGTGTTACCCCAAGATACTTTATGCTGTTTGTGGTTATTATAAATGGTGATGTTTCTCTGATTTCTTTCTCATCCCCTTTGTTGTCTATATATAGTAGGGCTACTGGTTTTTTTTTTTTTGAGTTAATTTTGTATTCTGCTAATTTGTAGAATGTGTTTATCAGCTGTAGGAGTTCCCTGGTTGAAGTTTTCGGGTCACTTATGTAATTTTGTTGTACAGGTTTTCAAAGTTTGACCTGAAAATTCTCAGGATTTCCTCAGTGTTGACTTACATTTTCCTCACTGCTTTTTGGTTAGTTTGGATAAAGGTTTTTCTATCTTGTTGATTTTTTGGGTCTCTAATATAAACTGCCATATCATCTGCAAATAATGATAGAGTGACTTCTTCCCTTTGAATTTGCATCCCCTTTATCTCCTTTTATTATCTTATTGCTTTAGCTACAACTTCAAGTGCAATATTGAAGATATATGAAGATAGTGGACAGCCTTATCTTGATCCTGATTTTAGAGGAGTCATATTTCTCTCCATTTATTCTGATGTTGGCTGTTGGTTTGCTGTATATTGTTCTTATTATGTTTAGTTATGTTCCTGTTATCCCTGATCTCTTCAAGACCTTAATCATAAAGGGGTGTTGAATTTTGCAAAAGGCTTTTTGATAATATAGTGAAATAATCATGGGGTTTTTCTTTTTCAGTTTGTTTATATGTTGGAGTACATTGATGGATTTTGTATGGTCAACCATCCCTACATCCCTGGAATGAAGTCTATTTGGTCATGGTGGATGATTTCTCTGATGTGGTCTTGGATTGCATTTGCCAGTATTTTATTGAGTATTTCTGCCTCAATGTTTTGGGGAAATATTGGTCTGTAGTTCTCTTTGTTAGTTGTGTCTTTCTGTGGATTGTGTACAAAGGTAATTGTAGCTTTGAAAAAGAGTTTGGCAATGACCCTTCTGCTTTTGTTGTGTATAACACTTTGAAGAGTATTAATATTAGCTGTTCTTTGAATTTCTGGTAGAATTCTGCACTGAAACCATCTGGCTCTTGGAATTTTTTGGTTGGGATACTTTTGATGACTGCTTCTATTTTATTAATTGTTATAGGCCTATTTAAATTGATTATCTGTTCTTGATTTAATTTTAGTAAGTGATATCTATCCAGGAAAATGTCCATTTTATTGAATTTTGGAATTTTGTAGAGTATGACTTAAAGATTCTCTGGATTTCCCCAGTGTCTATTCTTATGTCCACCTTTTCATTTCTGATCTTCTTACTTTGCATGTTATCTCTCTGCTGTGTGGAAAGCACCTTCAACAAATGGAGCTGAATGCTGAATTGTAGAAGGCTACAGATAGATCAGTATCTAATATCTATTGCCATGCACAAAACTTAAGTCCAAATGGATCAAAGACCTCAACATAAATCCAGCCACAGTGAACCTCTTAGACAAGAAAGAGGGAGGTAACCTTGAATGAATTGGTACAGGAGACTTCTTCCATATCACCAGTAGCACAGACACTGAGATCAACAATTAAAAAATGGAATCACCTGACATTGAAAGGCTTCTCTAAGGCAAAGGATACCATTAACAAAACAAAAGGGCATCCCACAGAATGGGAAAAAAATATTCATCTACCCCACATCTGACAGAGGGCTGATCTCCAAAATATACAAATAACTCAAGAATCTAGTCACCAAAACACCAAATAATCTAATTAAAAAGTGGGGCTCAGAACGGCATAGAGAATTCTCAATGGAGGAATCCAGAATGGCTGAAAGACACTTAAGAAAGTGTTCAACATCACTTTTGTGATGTTGAACCAATCAGGGAAATACAAACCAAAACAACTCTGAAATACAATTTTATTCCTGTCAAAATGGCTAAAATTAAAAACACCAAAGACAGATTATGCTGGAGAGGATATGGAGAGAGGAGTACACTCCTCCACTGCTGGTGGGAGTGCAAACTCATACAGCCACTTTAGAAATCAGTATGTTGGTTCCTCAGGAAAATGGGTATCAGTCTACCTGAAGGTCCAGCAGTTCCACTCTTAGGGATACACCTAAAATATGCATATTCATATAACAGAGACATTTGTTCAGCTATGTTCATAGCAGCATTATTTGTAATAGCTAGAACCTGGAAACAACCTACATGCCCCTGAACTGAAAAATGATGGAGCCAATTTGGTTCATTTACACAATGGAGCACTAATCTCCAGGGAAAACATGAAATCTGAAAATTTGCTGGGAATGGATGGAACTAGAAAAAAACACCCTGATTGAGGTAACCCAGTCACAAAAGAGGAACATGGTATGTAGTCATTCATATATGGCTTTTAAACAAAGATCAAAGAATCACCAGCCTACAATCCACACTGCCAGGAAATCTAGGAGACATGGAGGACCCTAAGAGAGACATACATGGTCTCCTGGGGAAGGGGAAAGTGACAAGGTTTCTCAAGCAAATTGGGAGCACTGTGATGGGGGGAATGGGGGTTAGGAGGAATAGCATGTGAGAGGTCGCCATAACAGAGAAGAAAGATTGAGTCAGGGAAAGGATAGAGGAGAGCAAGAAAAGAGATACCATAATAGAGGGAGCCATTATAGAATATAAGAGAAATGTGGCACTACGGATATGTCCAGAGGTCTACAAGGATGACCCCAACTAATAATCTAAGTTATAGTAGAGACCTTAAATGCCCTTCCCCAATAATGAGACTGATGACTACCTTATATGCCATCATAGAGCCTTCATCCAATAGCTGATGAAGCAGAAAAAGATACCCATAGCTAAACACTAAGGCAAACTCTTGGAATGCAGTTGTACACAGGGAGGAGTGATCAACAAAGGGTCAAGACCAAGCTGGAGAAACCCACAGATAATACTGACCAGAACAAGGGGGAGGGAGCTCATGCACACCTACCTGATAGCTAGGAAACCATCAATGAACTGACGCACATTACCTGAATGTAGTGTTATTTGGAAGGACTGGGTACTCTATAGAGCCTCTGGTATTGGGTCCATATTTATCCCTAGTATACAAATGGACTTAGGGAGATCATTCCCCATAGAGGGATACTTCCTCAGTCTAGACCCATGGGGGAGGGCTTGAGCCCTGCTTCAAATGATATGACAGACTTTGAAGACTCCCCATGGAAAGCCTCACCCTCCATGTGGAGCAGAAATGGGATGGGATGGGGTTGATGGGGAAAACAGGGGAGGGCAGGAGGGTATGGGAACTGTGACTGACACTTAAAACAAGCTTGTTTTAGATTTAAATTTAATAAATTA
This sequence comes from Cricetiscus sungorus, assembly GCA_030556225.1. Taxonomy (NCBI): domain Eukaryota; kingdom Metazoa; phylum Chordata; class Mammalia; order Rodentia; family Cricetidae; genus Cricetiscus; species Cricetiscus sungorus. Next base: position 32,970,671 of record JANBXA010000132.1, on the reverse strand, counting down.
ATTTTAAAAAACTATTAATTCATGAAATAAAATTTGATGCCCACAACACAAATAACAAATCTACTGTATCAACAAGACAGCCTCTTACTGAAGCAGCCTGTTAAAAGTGAAGAATCTGAACAACAGAAAGCTGAACAAATCCCAAAGCCACACACACCAGAAATTAGTTTTCATTGTCAGTGCAGAACCAGAGCTCTTTCCTCAACAGTGTGCGGAGCACCATTTCTGGCACTGAAAAAAAGTTAGATAGTTCCTAGGCTGGGGCTCTAGTTCTCTTTGTGAAAATTATTGGTCAGTACGATAGGTAAACCAAGTCTGAAATATTACTCTTTCCTGGAATGAAGTATTAAATCTTTAATTTAACACTCCAGCCTTGTTTTATTTGAAGCTCTGCTAAGGATAGATGATAAATCACACTAAGTTGGCATATTTACTATTCTAATTTATAATCGAGTACTATCATAAGTCACACTGCTCCTGCTGCTAGCATACAAGTTAATGTATACAAGAGACTCATTACTCACGTAAGGGATCCTTCTCCCTAAAGGTCAGAAGATTTTCCTCCCTACCCAAGTACCTTCTTAAAGAGGGGGTAAAGTCCTGGAAAATAGGCATCAGAATCTTGGCAACTTGCTTTGCATCCCAGTCAACATGGGAAACATCAATTATTTCTAGAATGCTAGTAGTAAAGAAGCCAGCTATATGCTCAGGAGCTTAACTCAAAGAGCCTCAAAGTTGACTGTGCTATTTTCATACTTGATAACTCAGACAAGTTGTTTAACTAATGTCTGTCTAAGTATCCTTTTGTGCAGAAAAGCAAGGGAGGTCAGAAGCAATTAAAACTCTCCCTTCTAAATCTCAGCCTGCACCTCATCTCTCTCCATTACCAATGGAATGACCATGGGTCCTACCATCATCTTTTAATTCTCATGATTTTGCAGTTCCTGATAATTGATCAGCTTGCCTACCAGTGTTTCAATCACAATCTATGCTAAATACAATATCAGAATTTTGTTCAAAAGAAGAGAAAATTGTGTTCACAGGATTAGCACTCAAAACTCCCTCCTCTCCTTTTAAATTGCCTAACACTTAAGTTTAATATCTTATATGATTACCAGTAGTTTCTAAGTGTGGCTCAAGCCTGGGTTCCAAATTTACCTATGCTTGCTTTACTTGACAAATTCATTCTGTAAACTTGTCATGACTTCACCATGGCAATGCCCACTTCACTTTTCATCTTGGCTAGGCCATTTCTTTGACTATCCTGATACCATTTTCTTTCTCCATCCACATATAGACTAAATGAAAATAACAAAATCTTGGATTAAAAGATCAGCATTAGATATGCTTCTTCAGACCTCTTCATCTTGCTTCATTTTTTCAAATTTATAACTTCACAATTTCTTCATTATTCAACATGGGTTTTTAAATTTAATTGGTTTATAACATTGCCTTGGTATGACCATTATTGAGCATGAACTGCTTCTACAATCCAGCAATTAAATTTACTTGAGAATGATTCTTCTTTTTCCCTATTTGTATCACTGTTCACTGTCTCACTTAAGAGCATCTCATAGTTATTAACTGAATTAAATAAAATATAGTCACTAAGCAAAATCTGTAGATTTCATTTCCATAGACCAAATCAAGAAAATAAAAGTAGAAGAATCTATAAGTCTTTCAATCTCAGACAGCACCAAGAAGTATATCCTCTGCCCAAGGACCTGGAGAGATAAGTCAAGTTTAAAGAGCATGAGGTGTCCTCCAGAGGACTTGAGATCAATTCCCAGGACCCAAATGGTAGTCCATAACCATCTATAATTCCAATTCTTGGAAATATGCTGTCCCCTTCTTACTTAGATACACAGTTGGCATTCATAATGCACAACCAAGATATCCATAAACATAAACAAAACAAAATGATAATTTAAATGTCTTAAATGTTTGTAGGTTGAAGCAAATGAACATTAAAAAAATAAATGAAAGCAAACTCTTCCAGTTTTCAGAAAAATAATCTTTTCAACTCTCATATAATTTATAGTAACCCCAATAAGCATTACTGACTTTTGTTTTAAGAACTGAAGTATAAAATAATTGGAATCAATAATAACTAAATTTGATCTGCCAAGGAGGAAGTGTCAGAATGGTCATTCAGTCTTAAGATGGCACTGAGAACACCATACTACTGAGTGTAATGAAAAGTGAGGAAGATGAGTCAAATGAAAAGCCTTATTCTAAACTTCTTTATGTGATATGAACAGGAAATGGACTGCAAATAAAAGGTGTGGTCAGTCATTTCAGCCTTTAAAAGTGGCCTAGAAACATGACCTTGGAAAATTAGATTTTTACATGCAAAGTTTTCTTTAATGAAAGAGTATATTTTTCAAGGGGATTAACATAAAATAACTAAATAGCCCTATCATCATTTAATATTTAGCAATTGCTATTTATTTGTTGAAATGAAGTCATATTATATGCATTACTAAAGACCTATTATATATTATCATAAAATAATAATATAGTATTATGATATATTATCATAATTATATATTGTGAGGTATGGAAATAGTGTTTTTTCAAAAAAAACTGACCTTAGATCAACCATAAAATCTTGGCACTTAACATTTAGGCTAACAGCATCAGAAATATGGATGCCTTGAGCTGAATTCCCATTAAGAAAGCTCCAAACATTCTATTGTACATTTTCCCAATATGAAAATAAATATAGAAAATCAGAATCATGATGTTATTTGGGTTAACTGTGTTGTTGAATGTGAAATGTATACAGTAGACTCAATGACTGTTCTCTTGCCTGTAACTCTATTTCTACAAATTTGTTATAAAGCACAGGATGATTATTACCCCAAATTTTGGCAATCTGAAATTTTAACTATTTCTTTTTGTTTATAAATTTTCTCTGTCTTCCTCAAGATAAGTATTATAGTATTAGTACACCCAAATTGTTAACTCTTCTCTCCAAAAAAAGCTCACAAACAAAATTTTTAGCCTAAGTCTACAGTAACCACACAATTTTAAACATGTACACATACACACACACACACACACACACACACACCTCAGAGAACATGCATATTGATTAACTGTTTTATTTTCTACCAAAAGGTACAATGAACATTTTACTAATTATGAAAAAAGCTGAAATTTGGTTTAATTTTTATTATCTCAATGAAAAGTGTTCTTTGAATACCTGTACTGTATATTTATATAACATGATTATCAATTGTGATAATTAATTAACAAAAATACTTTAATTGATCATTCCAAGTAATTGAATTACAAATGAATAACTATTAACACTTATTCAACATATATGTATCTACATCATATATTAGTCCAACATGAATGAGACAGTCACTACCCTTTTTAAAATGACATTATGGAATTTGTTCATTGTTTATTTGCTAATTAAGTGAGAAGTCCAGGATTGCCAGGTGTTTGAAATCCACAGTCTGCATTTTTAAGTACCTATTCATGATACCTCATTATTGGCAGGGTTTTATTAGGAGAACATGCATAAATATCAGTGTTGCCACTAGTGTATTCCTATTTTTTTTTAATTGTAAATCCTATACAAAAGCTTCCACCCAGGTCATCCTCATTAACCAAAAAAAAGACATCTGAGTGGTGTAGTAGTCTTTGCAATCTTTACTATACATACCAACATTAAATTGTGGTGAGTGGTTTGTCATATTTATTTTTTTTTGTTGAATATGTCTCATGATATGCAAGTGTCTTGCCTCTGGCCTATACCTCAAAAATGAGTTTTGAGAGGTTTGATTGTCTGTTTTAATGAATGAAGACTTCAGAAATTCAGTAATCTGATTTTATTTCATGAACTTAAATTTTATTCACTTCCTAGTAGCTCAAAACTGTCAATTATGGAAATGAGGTGTCACTTAAATAAAAATGTCCAATGACATGATAAATAACATCAACACTATGAACAAAAAAATCAAGGGTAAAAAACCTTTTAAACACTCTAATGATAATGTTTGCACAAAACCAAAATCCCAAAAAAGCAACAAGAACATAATGAAACCAAGAGTTTCCACTTTGAAGAAATATTGAGCAAATCAGGAAATCTCTGAGATTCCCAGTTTTCTCACTTAAACTTAAGAGTAAAATTAAGAACTTAAAATAACAGTGAAGATCAAAATGTACTGTTTATATATAAAGTACCTAATGTGAAAAAAAAATCAAAATATATTAATCTCATATACTTTTTAAAACATCTGTATCAGCGCCTGGCTAATATCGCTAAACTTTCATTATTTTTGTCAATTAAATTGTGAATAATATCTCAATAAAAGAATAATGTTCTATGAGAATAACAATACCAACAGTAAAATCAGTAATTAGGAACCTATAAATTACACACCTTAATTCAGACTTACAAACATCTAATTTCCTAGCTTTATACACATTCTCTCTCTGCAATCACAAGTGTCAAAAACTGTAAAAATGAGCGTGTTCTATTGTGATTGTCTGTCAAAAGCATTCAATATGACTACTAGTGAGCAAAAAACAAAATTACAGATCACTTACTGTATATGGTGCTTGGCTATTTCAAAATAATTTGAAAACATTCATCTTCAAAATACTCCTACAAAATGCATCTGTGAAGGAGAAAAATCCAAAGATAAGAAATTTGACTCTGTCACAGAGAAAATGATGATGATCTACAAGGAAGAACTATATATACACTTTCATATTATAAATAAAATTACTGGAAAATACATACTATATATCTAGCAAATGCAAAAGGCTGGTGAACCGACAAATTTTCATTTATGTGTGAATATTTTAAAGAGCTGTCAAGGATACTCATAAGAGACAAGAATGTAGCATTCAAATTCCAGAATAACCTTTACATACATAGTTCCCACAAAATACTATAAAATCACGTCAAAGCAACTCAGAATTGTAGTATGTTTAAGAGTAAATTTAAGTAGAGATTTAAGGCAATTACGCAAAAAATTTAACAAAATCTTTAAATGCACCTTTTTCTAAACATAAAGATTACAGAGATAGAAGAAAATTCTGCTGGAACTATCCAGAAACTATTCTAATTGAAAGTCATGTACTGAGAAAAATACTGCTTTTGCACCTCACAAAATACACCCACAGATGGCTTCTGCTTTCCGCAGTGTCAAGCTCAAGAAGAAAGTGATTTAATCAGGCTTCATTAATTAATTTGTTTTGAAGTATTGGCATTAAAAGGGCACATTAACTTTGGAGCCAAAAGTATTTCTATGTAATTAACATTGATGCTACTAAGTATACTGTTATTGAAAAGTTATTTAAAAAAAACAAACCACTAACTAATAAAAATTATATTAAGCCCTCTAAGGTACATATTATTTCAGACAGACCAGGCACACTGTAGTTACAAATCCTCTGAGTAGCAAGCTTCTCTAGAAGGATGTTTGTTTCAAAGACCAGTGGAATTTGTGAAATTTAGAACAACTGTCAATAGCTGAGGTTTCATTTATCTTCCTAGAACATAGGAAAGAAACCATGATGGGACTTGTCTCTACCTGGCCCATGAACAGATGATTTTGCTTTTCTTAACACAGTTTCTGACAGAGAGAGAAGAACCAGATTGGAGCTAAATCAAAAGAGGAAACCTACCAAAATGCCAAGAACCTAGGAATTTCTGTGAATTTAACATTTCTGAGTTCCTAGAACTTATAATACATAAATTGTTCTTCCCATATAATTTCAACAAAATAATCAAGCTACAATAATAAGCACATTATTATATTCATGTGCCTATTAAGAAAATGCATGTTACAGGAGACTGAGATGAGCACAAATTACCTGGTTTCTCAATTAGACAGGGCTGGTAGGAGGTGGTCACTGCTTCACAACTAACCTTATAACTGAAGTTTCATTTCCAAATCTCTACTAGCAGGTAGATATGCACCACCAGGAGTCTTTAGGCCATGTGAAGCTGAAGACAGCTATGAATGTAGTCTAACACAAAATCATAAAAGTACTTAAAATTTTATTTACTCTCATGTATTTTTATTTTCTGAATCAACTTTGTAATTCTCCAGTTAACAATTTGCAGAAACTCACATTAAAATTCTTCCAGTGTGATAACATAATTTCTTATGTCAAATGGTGGGCATGACTGTGATAGGTTGTAAACTGGAAACATAATCAAATTTGAAATGAGGACATCACTGGAATTTTTGCAGGGTTTTTGAAAAATCAAACATTTTTTCAGAATTTTTAAAAAGTAAAGATCCAAAACCCCAAGTTACACAATCCCAGGTTAGATTCTTAGTATTATCATGGTTTGGGCTTAATCTTTGCTAGTGAAATTTCTGTCACTTTGAGCACATTTTTACATTGTTTTCTCTGGACTCAAAAAACAGATATGGGATTTAAAGTAACAATTTTTCTGTTCAAAGAATGATTAATTTAGAAAAGATGTGAATGTATACACATGATACAGGCACAAGTTTCATCAGTATATCCCAGGATGAATCCATAACAATTAAGAAGTTAAAGAAAATGATTATTAGAAAAGTTAAAAAATAGATAAGAATAGTCTAAAATGAACACAGGAACTCTTCCTTTGAGCTGAACATCCCCTATACAAATGGCAGCAAGCATGGGTTAGAAAAGCCAGCATTATACAAACATTATGTAAAGTGGCTGTGAAGAAAACACCAGTGTGTCAGCACTAATGAGTGCATAATTGAAGACAATACATCTCCAAAATCTGGAAGCATCTCTCCACAAATTAACTATTAATGTATAAAAGAATGTTTAACTTTCAGTGGAGAAATTTGACAGAGACTTCCTTACCTAATTGTCAAGGGCAACTACGTCAATAATGGGACAGAAACATAGTATGTACTAAAGAAGCAGTCAACATCTCTCTGCATGTACATGCTAAAAGTGCGTAAACTGAATTAATCATTAAGAAACACCAGTGCAACTGGAGGACTTTCTAAATATCTATTCCAACCTTTCAAATAACAAAGCAATTAAAGATGGTGAAAATGTTTCAGATTAAAATAAATTTAAAACAAGAGAAACAAATGCACCTATAATGGAGCTATATATTGTGAAATATCCCCACACACAAAAAGTATTGTGGTGATGAAATATGTATTAATTTTAATAACTGTGCTTTGATTGTATAAAGAAAATTACCCTATTCTTAGGAAACAGACACAACACTTTGATACAGGCAAAAAAAAAAAAAAAAAGTGCGTGTATCTTTAAACCAAAAGCAGTGAGGTATCTCTTACCAAGCAAGTGAAGGACATCTATGATGAAACAAATTCAAGTTATTGAAGAAAAACTTGAACAAAGTATCAGAAGATGGAAGGATTTCCCATGATCATGGATCAGTAGGAATAATTTAGTAAAGATGGCCATCTACCAAAGTCAGGCAAAAGATTCAATGCAATTCCCATCAAAATTCCAACACAATTTTTACAGACCTTGAAAGAAAATTTCTCAATTTCATATCAATAAACAAAAACAGCCCTAATAAACTAAAACAGTCCTGAACAATAAAATAACTGTTACAGGTATCATTTTCCATGATTTGAAATTATACTATGAAGCTATAGTAATAAAAAGTGCATGAAATTGGCACAAAAACAACAAGTTAAACATTGGAATGGAACTAAATACTCAGACATAAAACTACACACCTACAGACACCTGATTTTATAACAAATGGTGCTGGTCAAACTGGATGCCTTCATGTGGGAGAATGCAAATAGACCATACTCATCACCCTGCACAAAGCTCAAATCCAATTGGGTCAAAGACCTCATTGTAAAATCAGGTAAGTATCCAAGACCTGGTGGCATGTGCCTGTGCCTTTAATTCCAGCACTCATGAAACAGAGGCAGGCAGAACTCTGTCATTTCCAGGCCAGCCTGATCTACAAACCTAGTGCCATGACAGGCTCCAGAGCTACGCAGATAAACCTTTTTTGAAAACAAACAAAGAAAACAAAAAACAGATACAAAGAAACAGATAGAAGAGAAAGTGGGAAATGTCCTTGAATTGGCTGACACCAGGAAGGACATTATGAATAGAACACCATTAGCACAGGCATTAAGATCAACAATGAGTGGGAACTCATGAAAGGCTGAAAAGGACACTGTCATTTGGACATAGTGTCAGCCTACAGAGTGAGGTAATTTTTTTTCCAATTACACATCCAATGGATAAATGATATCTAAAATATATGAAGAACTTAAGAAATAAAATATCATGAAAACAAATGACCCAAATAAAAAAGTGAGACACAATTCTAAACAGATAATTATCAATAGATGAAACTCAAATGGCTGAGAAACATTTAATGAAATGTTTGAAATCCTTAGCCATCAAGGAAAATGCAAATCAAAACTACTTTGAGATTCCATCTTACACCTGTCAGATTGGCTAAGATAAGTAACACAAGTGACAACTCATGTTACTGAGGATGTGAAACAAGGGGAACACTCCTCCCTTACTAGTGGGGGTGAAAATTAGTTCAGCCACTATAGAAATCAATATTATTGTTTCTCAAAAAATCAAGACTGAATCTGCCCCAATATCCAGCTCTACTATCTGTGCTGGATACTTTTGTATCGACTTAACACACATAAAGTCTTCTGAGAGGAGGAAGCCACAATTAATAAAATGCCTCTATAACATCTCCTCGTAGGAAGACATGTAAGCCATTTTCTTAATTAGTGAATGATGGGGGATGGCCCAGCCCATGGTAAGTGTCATCCCTGGACTGATAGTCCTGGATTCTATAAGAAAGCTGATTGAGCAAGGCACGAGGAGCAAGCCAATAAGCAGCACTCCTCCATGATCTTTGCATCAGTTCCTTCCTCCAGGTTCCAGCCCCCCTGTGAGTTCCTGCCCTTTTTGCTTTAAATGATAAACTGACATATGGAACTGCAAACAAATCTTCCCTAAATTGCTTTTGTTATGCTCTTTGCTGCAGCAATACAAACCCTAAGAAACCACTTGGGCATATACCAAAACAACACATGCTCAATCATGTTCATTGATGCTCTATTCATTATAGCAAGAAATTGGAAACAACTTAGAATTCCTTCAATAAAAGAATGGAGAATGAAAATGTGGTACCTTACACAATGGAATATTATTCAGCATTAAAAATACCATCATAAAATCTGCAGGTAAATGGATGGAACTAGAAAAAATAATCCTGATTGAGTTATCTCAGACACAGAAGGGCAAATATGGCTAGTGCCTTGTTTAACCATCATTAGAAAAGCTTCCTTCAGCAGCAGATGAGAACAAATATAGCCTTTATCATATTTAGGCATGTTCCTGATATCCCTGATCTCTCTAACACCTTTATCATGAATAACTGGTGGATTGTGTCAAAGGCTTTTTCAGCATTTAATAAGATGGCCATGTGGGCTTTTTCTTTCATTTTGTTTATATGGTGAATTACATTGACCAAGTTTTTACATTGAACCATTCCTGCATCTCTGAGATGAAGTAATGCCTCTCTGAGATTAGATCATGGTGGATGAATTTTCTGATGTGTTCTTGGATTCAATTTGTGAGTATTTTATTGAGTATTTTTGCATCAATGTTCATGAGGGATATTGGTCTGTAGTTCTCTTTCTTAGTTGTGTCTTTGTGTGGCTTGGGTACCTAGATACAATCTGTACTGAATTCATCTTTGATGATCCCCCATGGAAGACCTCACCCTCCCTGAAGAATGGATGGTGGGTGAGATGGGGGATTGGTGGAGGCATGGAAAGATGAAGAAAGAGGGAACTGGAATTGATATCTAAAATAATATTGATTCTAAGTTAAATAGAAATATATAATGAAAGATATAAATTAGGAATCAATCTAATTAACAATAAACCAATCAAAGTTTAAAATAATAAAATACATAAATATAACCAGAGAGGCAAAAGACATCTACAATGAAAAAATACAGAACTCTGATTAAAATGATCAAGTGAAACATTAGAAGATAGAAACACCTCTTAAACTTATTGATTGGAATAATGAATACTACGAAAATTACCTCCTACTCAAACCAAATTATAGATTCAATGAAATCCTAATCAAAATCTTCATGTCATTCTTTATAGCATAAAACTTAAAATTTATATTAAAAACACATGAGTAGATGGAGCAATCCTGGGAGATGTGTATAATGCTGCAAGCATCACCATTCTGGCTTCAAGTTATACTGCAGAGCCATAGTAAATAAAAGCAGCATGGTACTGGCACAAGAACAGACATGTAGATCAATGGAACAATATAAAGGATGTAGTTAAAGTCATGTTATATCAGTCACTTGTGCTTTGCCAAAGATACTAAAAATACACACTGGAGAAAAGACACCACCTTTAACAAATGATATTTAGAAAACTGATAGCCATATATAAAAGAATGAAACTGGATCCTTAGCATCCATCTTACACAAAAATAAACCTCAAATGGATCAAAGGCTTCAGCATAAACATAAAATTCTGCAAATTCTAGGGGGTAAAAGGCAGAAGTAAAAGATAAAGACATAAGGACTTTCTGAAAAGTAAACAGCCTCGTTGCTCACCATTTGATGGACAAATAATGAAAATGTGGATATACACATACACACAATGAGATTTTCTTCAAATGAGAAGGAAATAGAAATTGTCAAATCTGCAGATAATTGAGGAAAACTTAAAAAAAAATGTTTTCAGAAAACCTAAGCCTAGATGCTACATATCCTCTTGCATGTGTGGATTCAATATACAGTACCTATACAATCAAGGCCACCCTGGGCAATATGAAATTGACAGAGCTCAAACAAAGGTGATCCCAACATTTGGAGTGGCACCCCTTTAATCCCAGTACTAAGAAGGTGGAAACTAGAGTGATATGGCTGGATGAAGAAAGGAATATAAGGTAAGATGGGAAGACACAAGAGTGAAAGGCAGTCTGAGAAGTAATGCAGACTAAGCAGTCTGAAGATGCAATCTGAGTACAGCATTGCCCTTTTATACTGTGCATTAGAAGACTTAAGAACTCTTCAGTGGCTGGTGGCTTTGCTTCTCTGAGCTTTCACTTCCCTTCCCCAATATCTGACTCTAGGTTTGTATTATTAATACCAATTAGAATTCGTGTTACAGGGGGTGTTGGGGAAAAAAGGGAAACAGCTGACTATCAACTCACAAAATATATGAAAAAAGTCAGTCAGGTATGTTGGCTCCTGGCTTTAATCTCAGCACTCAAGACATACAGGCAAGCATCTTTGAGCTTGACCAGTCTCAATTCAGGGATGGCCAGTACTACACGAGAAAACTTGCCTCAGAAAAACACACCCATCTATTTCCTCCACACCCCACACAAAGATAAAGTCATGTTCAACCTATTATTTTGTAATTTTCTATTATCTTGAAATCCAATTAAAAATATAATCTAAATACAGATATAAGGGGAGGTTCCCTGCAGGGATGAATAAAACTGTTCCTATAAACCAAGATATTAAACAAAAATTCCACGGTCAGCATCTATAACCTCTTTCTGAGTTGCTCATCATGGAGCCCACAGAAGGACACAAAACAATACAGGACATTCCTCTTGGTTGCCCAACGCAATGGGATGATAAGACATTCTCACTGAGGCTATCACATATCTTGATTACAATTAAATTTGAGCTGGAACTGAACTAGACAATCCCTTCTGTAAGCAAAAAGGCACTAGATAAGGTGCTTGTTGGGAAAATTCATTAATGGTTTTATCCAGATATAAATTTCATGAATTACAATACCAACCCACCAGGCAAGATGTGCACACTTTGACATTAATGACATGCCTGTATCAGAGGTACCAACTGCTATGATTTGATTTGAAGCCAGCTCCAAAGCAGAATAGATTTGTCATAAAACTTGGGAGGTGATAAGCACTAGGGTGGAACAGGTAACTATTTTTAGCTACATTATAGCATCAAAATGTCTTCTAAATATTTATCTTTATAGTCATAGACAGTTACCACTCTCATTTCTAATTAGAAAAACCCTGAAATAAATCATGATGAATGTCAAAACTCATGACTTCTCAATACACTGAAAATAAGTGAAGGACATGTGTTCAGATCTAAACAGGACAGGTATTGCTTCTTCTAAAGCTTAGGAGACATTGCATAGAATATCAAAGTTAAATTATAGGTAAAAAGGCTGTGAAATGTCTCATTTGGGGCAGATACAGCATTTGCAATCATGAACTCATAGCAGCTGTGATGTACCTGTCAACACTGTGCCATGCGTAGGATAGGAACTCCTAGAGCCCCATTACTCTCCGTTGAAATACTGACAGACTCTGGAAGCATCATTGCCTCCAGTTTTGGAACCATGGATTTTCCTACCAGGCTCCAATGGTTACTTCCAAACCTATGATCACACAGACAGCCACAGTTAAACTCGGTAGGTCACAAAACAAAACAGACATGGATGTGGTAAGGGCACACAAAGGGTTGCCATGGATGGAAGATGAGAAGACTATAATAAGAGTAACCAAAATGCCTTAAGTACAAATATGAAACTGTCAGAGGACAAACTTAATTAATAAAAATATATGATACTTAAAACTATTTGTTATACATCACATGCATGTGTATTAAATGTAAAATATGCACAAAACAGATATAGAATATAGTTTTAGGTTTTTAAATAAACCACATAATAATAAGCAGTAAGTTAACATAAAGTTAAAGTCATGAGTTATTTAAAAAATTAACAAAGGCAGTCAGAAATATATTTATTTTTTTATTTTTATTCTTTTATTTTTTATTTTATTTATCGACCCCATTTCCCTCTCCTTCCATTCATCCTTCCATCCCTCCATTCCTCCCTCCCTCTTTTCCTCTCTCCCACCATATCATGCCCTCTGACCACCCTCCAATCTCATCCCCCACACTCCACACGTAAGGTGATTCCCTTCAGGAGGGCTCATCTAAATCTGTCAAGTCATTTGGAATAGGGACTAGGACTTCTCTCTTGTCTCTAGATTAAGGAAGTATCCATCCATGGAAGATGTGCCCCAAAGTCCTGGTTCCACTGTGTGAGCTCCCTTAGATGGCCCAGGCCTTCTAGCTGAGACCCATGTTCAGGGGGTCTGAGTCAGTCCCATACTGGATTCCCAGCTATCACTCTGGGGGGGGGCATTAGCTCCTTATTGTTTAGGTCAGCTGTCTCTGTGTTTATGTATCCTGGTCTTGTCTCTCTGTATCTGGATTCCAGTTCATCTCAGTGTTTAGTTGTGGGTGTCCACTTTTGTTTCCATCAGCTACTAGATGAGGGCTCCATGATGGTAGATAAGTTAGACTTTGGTTTCATTATCAGCGAAGGGCATCTATGGCAGCCTTTCCACTGTTGCTCAAATTGTTAGTTGGGGTCAGTCTATTAGGTCTCTGGACATTTCTTTAGGTTCAGATTTCTCTTAAATTCTATTATGGCTCCCACTTTTGTGGTCTCTCTCTCTCTCTCTCTCTCTCTCTCTCTCTCTCTCTCTCTCTCTCTCTCTCTCTCTCTCTCCTAATCTATTCTTCCCTTAGATCAATCTTCCTAGTCCCACGAGCATTCCTCTCCTCCCCTTCTCTTTCTCCTAATAACCTCTTTACTCAATGCCCCCCCAAGTCCCGATATGCTTAGATCTTGTACCTTTCCCCTTCTGTGAGGGACTTCATATGAATCTCTGAGAATCCTCCTTGTATCCTAGTTTCTCTGGAAGTGTGAATTATAGGCTGGTGATCCTTTGCTCTATGTCTAAAATCCATATATGAACAAGTGCATTACATGTTCCTCTGTTTTTTTGATTGGGTTACCTCATTCATGATGGTTTTTCAAGTTCCATCCACTTGCCTGCAAATTTCAAAATTCCATTTCTTTTTTCCATTGTGGAGTATTCCATTTTGTAAATGTGCCACATCTCCTTTATCCATTCTTCAATTGAGGGGCATCTAGGTTGCTTCCAGGTTCTTTCTATTACAAATAATGCTGCTATGAACATAGTTGAGCACATGTCTTTGTTACATGGATGTGGATCACTTGGGTATATGCCTAAGAGGGGGATAAATGGGTCTTGTGGTAGACTGATTCCCATTTTCCCGAGGAACCACCATAGTGATCTCCAAAATGGCTGTACACATTTGCAATTCCACCAGCAGTGGAGGAGTGTTCCCCTTTCTCCACATCTTCAGCATAAGTTGTTTTGATTTGTATTTCCCTGATGTTGAGCATTTTCTTTTTTAATTAATAATATAATTTAAAATTTTTACAGCATCTTTCAGCCTTTTTGATTTCCTCTATTGAGAGTTCTCTATTCAGTTCTGTACACCATCTTTTAATAGGGTAATTTGGTGTTTTGTTGACTAGTTTCTTGAATTTTTTGTATATTTTGGAGATCAGCCCTATCTCAGATTTAGTATTGGTGAACATCTTTTCCCAGTCTGTGGTCTTGTCCTTTGCCTTACATAATTTTTGCCTACCTCTCTGATAAATTATGAGAAAAACTCCATGATGTGGCACAGGTTAAAATAAAATGTATAAGGAGAGAAGGGCACACATTTTCACAGGCTATGATAAAACCAAGTGAAGATTGCAACACAGGCCATGCTTGAAGACATGTTCATTGAGATGGGGTGGACAGAGCCAATCAGAACCTCAGTGCTTCTCTCTCACATCTTATGGGGGCTAGGTAACAAAGAAGAAGGCTGACATGTTTGGAACATTTTCCCTGCATTGTCCTCCAACGTCCAATTAAATCAAGGGACAAATATTTGTATGAGATGGTATATGGGGTAAAAAATAAAACTGTGGCTTGTCCCCAGCTGAGTAAATACAGGGCTGACAATAGTTTTCAGTTTGTGACAGTTACACTCACTTAACTGTGGTGTAAGACTGGATGGGTTGATGAATGCACTCAGAGAAGTTACATACATATTTTTTTACACACCAGGGGCCCTTATTTGTGCTGCTTACAATTGAAGTTATTATAGAATCAAATTTGCAATAGAAAGTATGCAAGTAAGCTAGTTTAGGCTATATGAAGGACAAATTCAGGGAGGGGGAACAGAGAAGAGGGAGGCAAGAAGGGTCTGACATTAGATGACTAGAAGTTATGGATTAATCAGCTAACTTTGCTATCTAGGAACATATAGGAATAAATCAAAGAGACAATTTCCATACACTTCAAAGAGAAGAAAAAGTAGGATAACCACCAACATGACTTAGAAAAGTAAATCACTCTGAGTTAATCTAATTTTATCCTCTGACACAATGACAGGATTTAAATATGAGGAGATGCACACACAGTTCATATATCTTTACTTGAGTAAGGTTTGAGTTTTGTCTCCCATGACATTCTCATCAGCCAGTAATGAAAATGCAGTCTTTGGTAAATGGAGGTATAGCTTGATGTTTATCAGGAAAAGAGTGACCTACTGGGGAAACCTAATTAAGCCTCAACAAGGGTTTATTGTGGACATAAATAGAATATTTACATTAATTTCTGTAATTTAATCATTTATAATATGGAATTACAGGCTGAGAAAGTTGTAAAATATACAGGAATTTTTAGAACTCTAAATTGAATTTTGGAAGAAAGGTAGGGTGAAATGAATTGAATATTGAAACAGATCATTGATTTAAATGGTGCTTTAAAAATACCTACGGCTGGGAGAGTATTCTGACACTATGCTGCTATAAATTAAGAAAAAAAGATTTGGTACAGCTTTCTGTATTATTCAAGGGAATCTATTTTCCTGTCTGTCCTTGCACCTTTTTGAGATGTAATCATATGTCCTTTAACATGTTGTCATTTATAAGATTCTGCATACTCATTGGTTTGTGGGGTTTTCTTTCCTCAGATTTTTAAGTGCCTTATTGTGCCACGTAAAGAATGAAGAAATTGTGCTAAGTCCACCAAAAAATGAATCCTGAATGAATGAATTTCTGAGGCTGCTTTCTCCATATTTTTTCTCTAAAACTTAAAAAATATTAACTTTGGCAACAATCTTCTGAAAACTGCATTAAAAGGTTATTAATCTTATCAAATGTAAGACTGGGTATGCATATGGCTTAGCATACATGAAGAACTGTGACCACTGTGCAACACAAGCTGGGAAGGGAGTCTGTGTTGTTAATGCCACTGGCTACAGTAATTGTAAAATGTAACCTGATTTGAGAGCTGTGCAAGTAGGAAAATTATGGAGATCAGAATGAAAAAATATGGTTCAAAATGCCATATGCTTCATGCTGGTTAACCCAGCAATACCATTTCTTCACCTTCTTATCCAAAGGAATCATTTGTGCTACAGCAGAATATATATGGAAAAGAGCCTTTGTAGCACTTTGGTTTTGAATCAAATGTGTGGTGACAACCTAAGAGTTTAAAAGCTGAATAATTGATGGTATGTTACAGCAGTGGGATAGTAACCAGTGACATGGATGTGCAATGTGTTATTAAAATGGAGACAGAGCCACATAAGGAAATTCACATAATACAATCAGTGTTAAGACTGTATATATGGTTGGACCATGATGGCATAGGCCTTTCATCTCAGCACTCTGGAGGCAGAGGCAGGCAGATCTCCGTGAATTCAAGGCCATCCATGAACACCTGATTTTCTTAAAACAGCTAAAACTATACAATGGCAGGAAGAGAGCATCTTCAAAAAATGGTGCTGGCACAACTGGATGATGGTGTGTAGAAGACTGCAGATAGAACCATGTCTATCGCCATGCACAAAACTCAAGCCCAAATGGATCAAAGACCTCAACATAAATCAAGCCACACTGAGCCTCTTAGACGAGAAAGTGGAAGGTACACTTGAACAAATTGGTGTAGGAGACTGCTTCCTAAACATAACTCCAATAGCACAGACACTGAGATCAACAATTGATAAATGGGACATCTTCAAACTTAGAAGCTTCTGTAAGGCAAAGGACACAGTTGACAAGACCAAATGGCAGCCCACCAACTGGGAAAATATCTTCACCTGTACTACATCTGACAGATCTCCAAAATATACAAAGAACTCAAGAAACTAGTAAAGAAAACACCAAATAACCCTATTAAAAATGGCATACAGAACTGAATAGAAAACTCTCAATAGAAGAAATCAAAAAGGCTGAAAGATGCTTAAGAAAGTGCTCAATATCCATAGCTATCAGAGAAATACAAATCAAAACAACTTTGAGATACCATCTTACAACTGCCAGAATGGCTAAAATTAGAAACACCAATGACAACTTATGCTGAAGAGGATTTGGAGAAAGGGGAACACTCCCCCACTGCTGGTGGGAGTGCAAATGTGTACAGCCAATTTGGAGATCAGTATGGTGGTTACTCAAGAAAATGGGAATCAGTCTACCATAGGACCTTGTTATCCCCCTCTTAGGCAATCAACATCCACATCCATGCAACAAAGACATGTGTTCAACTATGTCATAGAAGCATTATCTGTAATAAAAAGAACCTGGAAGCAAACAAACTAGATGCCCCTCAATTGAAGAATGGATAAAAAGATGCGGCACACTTACAAAATGGAATACTCCTCAGTGGAAAACAAAACAATGGAATTTTGAAATTTGCAGGCAAGTGGATGGAACTTGAAGAAACCATCCTGAATGAGGTAACCCATTCACAGAAAGATAAACATGTAATGCACTCTTTCATATATGGATTTTAGACATAGAGCAAAGGATCACCAGCCTATAATTCACACTTCCAGAAAAACTAGGATAAAAGGATGATTCTAAGAGATTCATATAAGGTCCCTCACAGAAGGGGAAATGGTCAAACTTCAAAGAAGTTTACCAGTGTCATTGATAGTGCTTATAACTATACACCCATTGGTGCAACTAAAATGTCTAATAATTAAAGAATTACATTCTCAATAAAATGGTTCAAAAACAAAAATTCTTCAGTAAGTATGTTAAAATAAGTGTACTTCAAATATTACAGATATTACAAATAACTTTTAAAGTAATATGGAGAAAGAAATAAGATCATATAAATAATTATAAGTATACATATTTATCTGAGCATACAAATAAACATGGGGGCACACATCTATAGTCCTATAGTCCCAGCACCCAAGAGAGTGAAGTAAGATTCTAAGTTCAAAACCAGCACGGCATAGTGAGATGCTGTCTTAATAATGAAATGAAAGATGCTAAATGTTGTAAAAATTATTCCATATCATTACCACAAATAATATATAGTTATTTAAATGTAATTTTAATTCCCTTCCTCATAACCATTCTAATTTTCCAAATCTTCTACAAAATATGTAAAAACTAAAACAAAATTTTCATCAATTAAAAAAAATTAAAAGGAACAAATGCAAAATGCCTCAGTTAAAAAAAAAAAAAAAAATCCTACAACTGTCAACTCAGGAAAGCACCAGGTGTATATGAACTGGAAGAGTAATTGGACAAAACAACATGGTACAATTTTCAAAAGTTGGTAAATTAGCCAGGAGTTTTGCATATGGCTTAACTGGGCAGTTGCTTCCCATTATCAAATTTTTCTCCATGCTCTCTTTATGTTGCTAGTACAAAATGTACACATGATAGCTGGGATTCCAGCACCAATTTAGAGTATGTGGAGCCTATACAACAAGGATGCAAAATTCCTGGAAACACTCCAATGTCAAATTAGCAACATGGTCAATAAACATCAACAACTCATATTTTTCAGTTAAATAGTATGGCATTCATTACCTTAGGTCACTCTCATTATGTATCAAACATAACTTCCTAATAATGTATGTATCTAAAAGTTTTTATTTTAATCCCAGGCCTTGGGAGACAGAGGCAGGGAGATATCTGAGTTTGAGACCAGTTTGGTCTGCAGAGCAAGTTTCAGGACAGCCAGGACTACACAGAAATTCTGTACCAAAGGTAAAAAAAAAAAAGAAAAGAGAAAAGAAAAAACCAGAAAATTCAGATAACTGAATGATTACCTCACCTATTAAATGACATGTACAAAAATGCCACAACAGAAATTAAAAATGGCATTTAAGAAATTAGGATATATTCTTAATATCCCAAACTGAGAAATTTATATGACACAAAATAAAATTGTAATAATTTAACTATATTTATCTATTTGAAAGATTGTTTAAGTTGGATTGTAATTAATAAAAGAGAAATACAGATATCATTGCCACAAATCAGAACTGAATAATCAGAGACTAGGGATTGTCTCTATAGCAGTTCACTTTTTAAAAATATAGAAGACCATCTAAACATCTTTAAAACTAAATTGTGTATATAGTAGTTCATTTTTAAAATGCATGGAAGATCATCTGAATTTAGAACAGTAGACTTTTGAACCACACAGTCCAATTATAAGTGTGATATGAACATGACCCAGAATAAAAAGGCTTGTAGCCTCCTTCTGGACACATGGTTGTGAAAACTCTGTGGCTATTGTCTCTGCACGCCACTACAGTAATAGTTTTATTTTCTCATCATATTCCATAAAAAGGGCCAGACAGTATTTGGAAGCCTCATTTCACAGTCCTTTATCCGACTTAATCAATATTAACAATTTTTCAAGGCATTTATTGGATGACTACTTATATTGCAGCCATTGTGAGGCCTCAGGTAATAATGTAGAATGTGCTGCCATTGTGAAAGATATGGTAGATGGTGGAAACAACACCATCAGAGCATGTACAATAGCAGCAGCAATGAGAACAAAAAACCATGTGAACATAGAAAACAGAATAATTTTATTTGGGAGAAATTACTGTTGGAGGTTTTATCCACCTCAACTGAAATTTGAAATGAAAAGAGTGATAATTTAAGGCCAAAACAATTTGTAGACAAAGAATTGAGGCACATACATTCATGACATGTCTAAGTCACATGCAAAAATTCAACAGTATCTGAGAACAAGCAAAGAGAAAAGAAAATCGAAATGTCACTGGGGATGTATCCTTTCAAAGGTCTTTGAATGGTAAGGTGCAGATGTTGAAAGTTTACCTTTATGGCTGTTGAAGGTTTAGTAGCTATTAGCTATCTTAGTTGGATTGATGAAGGACCACTACCAAAAGCATCCTGAATCACAGACTATGGCAGGAAACCAAAGCAGGAACTCAGACCAGGCAGGAACCTGGAGGCAGAAGCTAGTTCATATACTGTAGAGGAGTGCTGCTTACTGGCCTGCTTCTTGTGGCTTGCTTAACTAATTTCTTATAGAAACCAAGACCACCAGCCCACAATGGGCTGGGCTGTCCCACATCAGTCTCTGGTTATCAAAATTCCAAAAGGCTTGCCTACAACCTGATCTTAAGAAGGCATTTTCTCATTTGAGAGTCCTGCCTCTCAGATAACTCCAGCTTGTGTCAAGTTGACATAAAAAAATAGCTAGCACAGACTTCTATAATCATATTTGTGTTCACAGAAGACCCTTTACTGTCAAGGCAGACTCTACAATAGACTGTGTTGTGTAATGTGACATATTTTTTTTATTTTACAGTGGCATACAATGCCTGAGTTTAGATGCAATACTACTTTGCCTGAGAGCAGGTGGGTTAAAAGTGTCTTTTCAAGATCTTTCTATCCTAATCTCTGATTAGCCTCTCCTGCAAAGGAAAATGGCTTGGGTAAACACTGTAAAGACACTACTATTTAAAACAGCCAGAGAGTTTGACAAGACACACATCAAGTATATAATCATTGACATACTGACAATAGAACTAGTGGAAAACCAAGCACATGTGACACACACAAATAGCCCAGCTGAAAGGTAGTTTGATGATCCTATATGGAAGACGAGACAAAAATTTGACCTTTTGGCCTTCATCATTTTCCAAAGTAGCCATTACAGCATTGGAAAGACCACAGGCCTAGCTATGAATGTATGAATGCACAATCTAGTTAAATGCACATAGTAAGGATTTAATTGTGTAGGGCATTTTGCTAAATAAACTACTAGATGCTTTCAAATGTAATGGCCTACAAAAGGCAGACAGATGTAGATATGTGTCCCTAATCCAGGTTAAAATTGATTTATTAAGTTGCCAAAACAGGAAAATTACATTAAAATTCTTGAGGATCAATAAGCAGGAAAACTCCTTGATTCGTTCCTGTTTGAAAGGAAGCACACTTAATGCGATAGGACGTAAGCAGCAGTGACCAGCTCTCACTGCTAAGACTTACAGGAGTAGAAGAATCCTGTCCTTTTCTGGTTTAATAGCATTATCTGACAAGGCAGTCAAACAGTGCCAGGTACAGCAGGATGCAGGAGTTCTGTGCCTAAAGGGGTTGGAAATGGGCCATACAAAACCTAGCATCCATCTGGGGTTCTAGCTGCTTGCTGGTATAAGATTCTGCCATGTACACTTGGTTTTATAGAAGTCCCAGGCATATATATGTACAAAAGACAGAGTTGGGAGTTTTCTTGAAAACAGTTGTGAACCTGGGTTAAGAAAAGATCACAGGCTGGGCAGTGGCTGCTCACTCCTCTAATCCAAGCATTCAGGAGGCAGAGGCAGGAGGATCTCTGAGTTTGAAATCACCCTGGTCTATAGAGCAAGTCTCATGACAGCCTGGGTTACACAGAGAAACTGCTTTGGGAAAAAAATACCACAGAAGTATAGAAGTATTTTAACTTGGGACACAATATGAGTGAATTTTATCCCTAATACCCAATGCATGATGCATGAGAAAAGAATTCTTCCTTGCTAGCACTCAGCCAAGCGTTTCATTTGATCAGAACTCTGGTTACTACAGATTTTCCCTGTCCTTGAAGCCTCTGCATAGGAGGAAATGAACCAAGGAGATACACACTTGCTGATGTTGTATCACAGTGTAGAAATATAAACAAAGACACAAAGAAACACAAAAAAAAATTTCATAAGACAATATATCTTCATATATTGTCATCATATATGTGTAAGTCAAAAATTAGTAATGTTTGCTCAAACAGAAAGATAATTTTTAAGCCTATCTGTGGCAAAATAAATAAATAAATAAATAGATAGATAGATAAATAAATAAATAAATAAATAAAAGAGTCTTTTTTGACAAATTGGCTGGAGCTGTGGACAGGTTACCACTGTGTTACAGATGCTGGACATCACAAGGTGTGGAGATAAGCCTGAGAATCAAGAACACTAAAACCGTCACTAGTGTAACAGGAGATTTCTGGAAGCCAGAGACTTGATGGAAACAAGCAGAAATACAGACCCATGAGGAAATGGGGGAGTGTTGCTTGCTAGAACCCCTAATTGCAGAGACAGCAAATGCATTCCGTCTCTGCATGCCAGTAGTGCCAATTCCTGATGAAAACCCTTTCAGAATTGTCTCCTAATGAGATTTTAAAAGCACCTGATCTCGCATTTTCATAGTTCCTAAAGTAAGTAGATCCCAAACCTCTCACTGGATTTATTAGCACAGTGTGTATACAACTGACTCTTTAGGCAAAAACAGTTTCACGCACCACTGAATGGTAGCTTTTTATTTATTAAAATGTGGCAAAATTTTATTGGTTCATTATTTTATACCCCTGGTCATTTTGAAATGAGGTCTTTTAACAAATAAAAGTTCATAGGCACTTAGAGAACTGCAATAAAACAACAAATTCACATAACATGATTAAAATCATGGGATAAAATGTTTTCACATAGAGTAATAGATATATGTGATTTTTAAAACAAACAGCAAATAACTCAAAAGAGTGAAAAAATAATTAATACATGGAAATTTTAAGAGTGTATCACTATGAGGCATGTTCTATGGGTTATGTGAAAGCTTTGAAGTTCATTAAAAATAAGAATCATAGAGTAAAATTTGGTCATAATTCAAATTTATTTGGTTTGGGGTACAGCTCTATATTAGAGTGCTTATATAGTGCATATAGAGACTTCAGTTTGAAATGAACACCAGAAGAAAAGTATTACTTAATCTATGTTCTTACACAGTACTGCTATTAAAAGAAGTTGGTCAGGTATAGTAGCACAGACATCTAATACCAGCAATTGGAAGTCAGAGGTAAGTCTGGTCGACATAGAGATTTCCAGGAAAGCCAGTGCTAAGTACAGTCACAATGTCTCAAAATAACAAACAAAAACAACAACAACAAAAACAAATTCTGTAGCTGATAGAACTGAAAGTCGAGAATATATCTGAATTGTCATAAATAATATAAGTATTTATGTTCAGCTTGAGTGGTTCCTGAGCACAAAATCATGGATGCCCATGCTTACATATAGTGACAGAGCCTGGCATGTTGGCAAAAACCATTAATTCTAGAACTTAAAGGCAAAAGCAGACAGAGCTCTGTGAATCTGTGAATACTACACTAGTGTGGCCTACACAGAGTGTTACAGCGTACCAGAATCACAAGGTGAGACCCTGTCACAAAAAGAAGGAATGAAATATGGAATGGGTACGGAAGGAGGGAGGGAGGGAGGGAGGGAGGGAGGGAAGGGGGGAGGGAAGGAAGGAAGGAGAGAAGGAGAAAAGGAGAGAAGGAGGGGAGGAGGAAAGAAGAGAAAAGAGGAAATCAAAGAAGGAAACAAGGAGGCAAAAATAGGGAGAAAGACAGTAGAAGCTCTTTGGAGATAGACAGAGATGAGGAGGGAAGGAGTCAGGGAGGAAAGGACAGTAGGAACAAGGGAGGAAGGGAGGGAGATGAATTAGATCAATCTTGTCAGACAGCAATATATTTTGATTTAGTACTGGTCATAATGCACTGCAAAGTCTCTTGCTACTTAGTTGGCTTATAGTCATAGCAATAGAGAACCTATTGTTCTTAGTAACTTCCAAAGAATTTTTCTGATGTTACTAGGTTTCAAAGTACTTAGTGTTAAATAATACAAAACTATTCACACTACACTTCAATGGTTAACTTTCAGAGGCTTTTTACGGTATGAAAGTATTACAGAAGGTGTAATATTTTGGCAGACAAGTTCAGCCATACAAGAGGATGAATCAATTGTCTGTCTGGGGGCTAATGTAACATTGGCTGAATATGGTTAACCTTTGTCCAGACAAAGCAAGAATTATTATTTGATTCCAAATATTTCTCAAGTAGAAACCCACCATCATGGAGTCCTCATCTAGTACCTGTTGGACTCAGAAGCAAACACCCATAACCAAACACTGAGTCGAACTAGAATCCAGATGCTGAGAGAGGGGACAAGACCAGTTTGCAGAAACTCACAAAGATAGCTGACCTGAATAAGGCGGAGCTTGCCCCCCCCCAGACTGATGGCTAGGAACACAGCAAGGGACTGCCTCAGACCCCCTGAGTATGGGTCTCAGCTAGAAGGACTGAGCAGTTTGGGAGACCTCAGACAGTAGAAACAGGATCTATTAGTGGTACACAAAAGGACCTTGTGGACACATTCCCCCATGGAGGGATACCCCCTTAAGCTAGAGACAGGAGAGAAGTCCTAGTCCCTACTTCAAATGACTTAACAGATTTATATGACCCAACCTGTATAGCATAGCCCTATAAGTGGAATGGGGGTGGAGGGATGGGAGGAGAGGGTGGCCAGAGTATATGTCACAGGGGAAAGAGGGTAAGAGGAAGGGAGGGAGGCAGGGAGGGAGGCAGGGAGGAAGGGAGAAGAAACTGGGATTTACATGTAAAATTTTTTAAATATATTATTAATAAAAAACAGAAGGAAAAAAATGCTGCTGGATTAATTCAATATATATATATATACATATATATGTATAAATGTATATATGTATACATATATATGTATATATATGTATATGTATATATATGTATAAATATATATATACATACATATATGCTTTGACTTCAAAATTTAAGCCTAAGAACAAGTTACTGTGGGAAAAGGATTTCTAATTTTGTTTCCACAGAAAATGAAAAGCTGTGAATTCCTTCCAGATTAATGTGGTTTGGTCGAGCAAGACCCCCAGAAGCAACATCAATGGGAAAAGGCAGTCCTGCAGACCACTACAGCCAGGATTTCTACGTCTTCTTAGGATCCCCCATGACAGTGCTCCCTACCAGCAGGAAGCAGTTTGGAAAGAACGACGCCCAAATTCCCAAATACTGTTTTTTAAATGTTTGCTTTCATTAAAAAAAGGCATGTATAATTATGTCCAGCATAAACTAAATAAATGTTAAAAAAAAAATGTAAAAATAAAAAAAAGAAATTCTTCACAAAGTTAATGATGCTTTCTTGGTAGTTTTTAAAATACGGGAAGATAACATAGAACTTATGGAAGGAAGGCAGCCAGAACAGAGAGAAATGAAACCCGGAAGCTTAATGTTATTTTTAGCAACACTAGAAAAATATTTGAACTCCAATGAGAAGATATAAGTGGTCACTTAGGTAATTTCATTAATTAGAATAGAGAGATTTCAAAACATTAATTAGCACATATTTAATAACCTATACACCCTAAACTTTCCAAAAGCATAAGGCAACTTACTTCTTGGCTGGTTTAGTTCCCAAATACCCTTCTTCATTAACTGTTTCTGGAGTTGGGAAAGTTAGGTTATATTAAAAAATTTGTTCTACTAAATTTTAACATTCTGGAAATGATTTAGAAATAAATCAAAAACAGCATGAAGCATCATTAGATTCCCACCAGCAGTTTATTAATTTATGTATAATTATCATTTGCACAAATTATTGTGAAGGAAATAAACTATCTCTGCTAAAAGCAACATATTTTCTTCCTATGATAAGGAAAGAAAATTATAATTCTAACATTTCTAAATGGCAAATGAATCTCAATTTGTTATTTTAAATTATGCTTTACTTTATATTAAAGAAATGGAAAGTGTATAATTAAGCATCTTCAAGTATATTCAAAAACAAGCCCACATTACACTCAGAAGAGGAAGCTTGTATCTCTGAAGAATGAAAACACCTGGTTCATCTTCTTGATTCACAGGTGAAGACTGGAATGATTGTGAGTCTTGAATTTGCACTAATTTTTTCATTGCCACAAATTGTTTTTTTTTTTTTCATTAAATTTCTTAAAATACCACCCATGGTATAAAACAATACACACAAAGCTGGTAAGAAAATGAAACAGGGAGGTGGTGGGACCTCTATCACAAATCAACACTGACCTTGGAAGCTCCCAAAGAACATGAAGATGCTTATAATATGATTTCCAAGGCAGATGAACTGTTTTGTGCCAAAAGGCATTTCAACATCAACCATATGCCCAATGTGTCAGATAGTCTAGCCTTCACTTTAATGTGAATCCACGTTTGACTTCATACCATCACTTCCTTTCTCTTCTCGATGAAATTTCTAAATATTTCACTAACACAGCTTTACTGTTTTTATTTCCCTTGGCTACAATCCTGTCTTTAACTCCTATTTATCTATTGTCATACAGACTCAACTTTGCAGTAGTTTCATAAAATGAGTCAGGTCTGAGAACTGTATATCAGTAATTGATTAAGCAGGTCAGATTTACTGGGTGCCTGTCAGCCAAAACCACAGGGGAAGACCATGGGAAAAGACTATCTGTGATAATAGTGCACTGAGAGAAAACTCACTGTGAGAAACCCACAGCTATCAGGATAGTACACGCACTGCTACCTCAACCCTGCTGCAATTGCAGTTATTAAGTTATTAAGTACATTTCATTATACTGAGAGAACTAGGGTAACAGTAGATAAAGCACTCCAAAAAAAATATCAATGCCTAGCCTATATGCATTTTATGTTGGCTCCATAACTGTTCTGTGTCATCTGATTTCCAAATTTTCAACTATGTTTATGAGATTCCAGATGCCATAGACTTAAACTCATGTAGACCTCTAATTGTTGTTACAGCTGCTCTCAGCTTGGCTTTCAGAATTTTCTTAAAACCAATTAGTTGTTATGTTGAAATGTTTTATTTAATTGCCAAGAGTTTCACCATTAATACAAAACTCATTGTGTCCCTGATTCATCAAACTATATGAGTTAGTAAAACAAAGATCCCTCAACTACCCCCAAGTAATTGTCCAAAGACATCACCAAGGACAAAAGGTTATAATCCCACCTGAACATGAGAACCAGACTTTCAATATGCCTCACATGTCATTTGTCTTTCTCTTTACCCAGTTACATCACAAAAATACTAGGATGTAGCATAAGGATTACACTAAAGCTAATTTTTGTTCTTACATGTTCATAATATTTTAAAACAATATTTATTCAAAGGTATGGTGGGAAAACAATCCATTCAATCCATTCAGTCTCCCCCCACTTTCCAGTTTGATCTCACTGTAAATTGCAAACTGTATGCTTGTGTGTTTTCTGAATTGTTCATAGTTTTAAAACGCTAAAGCATTACACACATATAAACACACTCCACACACATATTCTCTCTCTCTCTCTCTCTCTCTCTCTCTCTCTCTCTCTCTCTCTCTCTCTCTCTCTCTCTCTCTCTCTCTCTCTCTCTCTCTCTCTCTCACACACACACACACACACACACACACACACACACACACACACACACCACAAGCACACTTCCAACATGTTAGAAATTTCTTGTGGGAGCCATCTGGATGCTCACACTACTAGGACTGGCTAGAGCATCTTTAAAATGCTGTCTTTGATCAGCAACAAAATCAAAGCACTTGCCCAAATGATAAGGGCAGTGAAAATTCCAAGAGCAGCTGCCAAATTGACATGGTCACAGCTTCACATCTGTGTAACACTGACACAGCCATCCTCATCCATCAGCTCTTCTGTGAGTACGTGGGCATTTCAGATAATCAGAGTAACTAGAATAATTTAATAATTCATGTGACTAGAAAATGTCTACTGTATATGAAAATCACTTCAAAATGTTGTTTAAAATAACTGTTCAGTACTTTAAAAGTGTTCAGAAAAATGGAAGTGAAAGAGATCATTAAATAATAACTTGAAAGTGCTTTATTTTTTAAAAGAAATGATGACAATTGTTAATTATATGAAAAAAAGCCATAAATAATGAAAAATTCTATCAAACAACTCTGTTTGATTATAAGTTATTACCAATTAAGAAGCTAAAGATGCATGTGTCTGATGTGAGAGGCAATCTGTTAGACTAAAACACTATTACCAAACCACTGTTAAGACAATAACATGTTACTAAAGAACTAGAAATTATAATAGCTGTAAATTTGTCTGGGAATTCAACATACCTAGAAAAGTTGTAATTCACTTTATTTCACTTTATTCTCAGTGAAAAGAGTAGACCCAGCTTCTATTAGGTGATACGAGGTATTCTAACATTTTTAAGATGAGCAAACAAGCCAGATGGTGATGGTGCACATCTTTAATTCCAGCAATCATGAGGCAGAGGCAGGCAGATCTCTGTGAGTACCTAGCCAGTCTGGTCTACAAAGTGAGTTCCAGAACAGCCAGTGTAATTACACAGAGAAACCCTGTCTCAAACAAAGTAACAAAACAAAACAAACAAAAAACAAAAAAGAAAGAAAGAAAGAAAGAAAGAAAGAAAGAGAAAAAAAGGAAAATAAAAGATGAGCAAATTAGCATTCAAAAAACGAAAACTCAGAAAATTTCTAGAAAGTTCATGAGCAATCCCTATCAAGATTTGAACCCAATGCTATCTTTAAGCCCAATGATACAGTAGAAAACCAAATAATTAATCCACCATCGTCCCAACTTTTCACATTTCTTCATGTAACACACTCTGTACACAGTATTTCGCTCCCAATGATGGAATCACTTTTAATATCTATTAGCTCTATAATACAAAATTCAAATTCAGATTCTCTTCCTGAAGCTGAGCGACTCAAGAGGATCACTGAAGTTCAAGTAAATATGTAAGGTGCATACCAATTGGTGCACATTTGCATTTGAAGAACAATATCCCCCCCAAAAAAATGGTTCCAAAATATTTCAGATACTATCTGAATTATTTCAGCACACTCCTCACTTTTCCATCTTTCCCTCCTACAGTCATCACTGAACCACATCATAACTGTTATTTCCTTTATTTACACACACTACCTATCTGGTGGATCTCATTTTGTAGTTATAATCTGCATCATTCCACTTACTTTTCTCCAACCTCTGTATGTGTACTTTAATAAAATGGTTCCACACCATTTTAAAATGATGATTACCTTCCTTTTCATATGGCTGAACATCAAGCAAAAGTTAAAAATCAGGAAGTGCCACATACATTTAATTGTTCAGACCCAATCAATATTCCATGGTTATTTGTTCACTTCTTGTACATTCTTTAGTCTTTTGTAGATTTTAATCATCTTTTCTTACAATTTCTCTATCTCCCAAGAATACCTTAAATGTAAAAGGCTCTTCAGTATCTCCTTTTCCCAAGATCTTTCTGTCCACTAAAGCTTGCCTTCAGATATCCATCCTGCTCCAGATTGAAACACTAAGAACTGAATACTTTAAGGATGTCTTTATTGAGTTCACCCTATCTCTGTCTCTTTTCATTATTCTTTGCTGGGTTTTTACTTGAGGGTACTTTTTAAAAATGGCTGTGTTTGAAAACAATACCTTTTGTTTAGCTTTACCTGCAACAAGTCAACTTGACTTGACATTAAATTATATCAAAATATCCTTTTTTGCCCATCCTTCACTATAATTAGTATTTCGATAGGCTGTGGAATTCTGCTTTGGAAATAATCTTGCTTTATAAATTTGGGAAATTAAATTCATTCATATTTGATGTTTACTTTGTGTTATTTTTTACCCAAATTTGAATTACAAAGTCATAATCCACAAAGATCCACTACATTTTATTTTTTCCACCTTTTGTTGGGTTTGGTATTGGGAGAATTTCTGTGCTTGAAATTATAGGCTTTTCTGAGGAAGTGTTGAGAACTGTCAATTTAAAGGTTTTCATTTTAGTTTTCTGAGATTTTATTGTTTACTATCCCATTTCTATATCTTTCTATATTACCCCCTTATTTTGTAAATGAAAATTTTGCCAAATTGCTTTGAAAATCAAAATTTTAACTCATTAGTTTCAGTATCTTACAATGCCAGTTAGTTATCACTTTTCTTTTGACTTGGTCTTTTGTTTTAAATTTTTCATACTGCTTATGTCTCTTGATAGATACTAAATTATTTCTAAAATATATGTTGATCATTGGTAACTGCCAGATTCAAGCCAGGCAGGGCCTCAATACTGAGAGGGACATCGCGTCTCAGCCACAACCAAGAAGATATTTGTAATTGATACTCTCTGACAAAGGGAAAATCAGTTTGTTTTCTCCAGTGGAATGTCACTGTATATATCAACCACACCCTAGCACCAGCCTAGTGACTAGGAAAAGATGTCAAAACCAAATGGGAATTCATTTTGTTTTGTTTTCTCAACTGGTTTTTTGTCATTGTTGTTTGTTTGTTTGTTGTTTTGACATTTTTTGCATTATTGGTCTTTGGTTGTTTATTTTGATTTTTATTTTCAAGAATCTTTTTGTTGTTTTTATCATTTTAAAGAGAGAAAAATATAACCCATAAATTTTGGTGGGGATGATGGTCGGGAGGACTTGAGGGGAGTTAAAAGAGGGGGAAACATGATCAAGATACATTGAAAAGAAAAGCAAAAATGATAGTTCAGGCCTGTCATTCTGGAAATTAAAAGGATGAAGCAAGAGTATCACTGCAAATCTAAAGCCAGCCTCACTAAATTCCAAGACAACTTGGGCTACATAGTAAGACTCTGTCACAAAGGAAAAGAAAGAAAAGAAAAAATAATATCAAAGAATAGAAAACTTTGGCTGCTCTGTACTTGAGTAAGTTTCAGATAATCAGGGAGCAGATCCTTTGGTTAAAAAGCTACATGGTCAGAATTGATAGGGCCTTACTACTCACTGTTACTTCACAGTTTGTGAGATTTCATTAGTTTATGTTTATGGGTAAAGGATCTGGTGAAACAGAGAGGAAAGGCTGGCCACAGTCCTATTTGTAGTTAATGTAGTTGATGCACAAAAAGGTAGACACGTAAAGCTATTGTTTGATTATTTCTTTTAGTCCTACTGCTTCATTTCCAACACATCGTTCTTGCCATTATGGATCCTTGGGAGATAACTGGCACAGTAGCTCTCTATCTAGCTTCAGACCACTCTCCCACAGCTTCCTAATTCCTCTGACTTGCTTCTCCGACCTGGTAATCATGTCATCGTTCAGCCCTTCAATGCAATGGTTGATTGAACCACATCCAGTAACCTAAAGAAATTACTCCTAAAATGCCAAAATGAAGAAACTCCCAAAAACAAACTACTACACTGGTTTGTACCAACGCAGGTACAATGGCAATAATGTTTTTCAGAATTAATGTGCATCTGCCATGATCTTAAGACACACACAGTAAATCTGCAATGCTGACTTCCTGTTTCTGGAATGTTTTATTCTCACACTTTTCTGTGGAGAAGGACACACAGATTAACATTCTAAAAAAAGAAAGTAAGAAAGACAAAAAAGGTGAAGAAAAAAATAAAAAAAGAAAAAAAGTAGAAGAAATGAAAGAAAGAACAACATTCTAAATTGTTTAATGAGATGTTTGCAAGTTTCTTACATTTGTGGAGGTTAATTTCTTTCTTTCTTGTTTTTTTTACAAAGGAATGGAGTGCTGCATACATGTTATTCTACTTCAATTAGAATCTTATACAGATGATAAGAATGTGTGTATTGTAGAAGTAAAATGGGCCCTTTGTGGTCAACAACAGCAAATGAAGTGTCTCATAACTAACAATTCAATGTGCTAATTCAGCTGCACCATCCAATTACCTACAATTCACATCAACATAGGCAGAACAAGAAGAGTCTTTTAAAGATCTATGTCAAACGTCTGTTCTAGTAGGAACGTCTACAACTAGGAGGAATAGTATTTACTATCTTAAGAAGATGGGACTACAGAACCTAAATAATTATAAGTATGCATCATACTCTATAAATATCATGACAAATTTTTGAAAAGAATTCAATAATCTATGCTTGGTAATAAAATATAAATTCTTTCTTTTAAAAGGATAATCTGACCAAGAAATTAGAGACCCATGTGTCAGCTGGAATTGGCATATTCTCAAATAACAGCATTCCTCCAGAGCCTTTAGCCAGCCAAATGCCAAGTGACCACAGGGCCCAGGCACAGGGCTCTAAAAGTAGAAAAAGGTAATGAGATGTGAATTTAGCATCCCCAGCCTCCTGTTAAATGACCCAGATGCAAGAGATCTCAAGTCTGTTTCGTACCTACACAGAGACCAGATGATTAAACGAACAGAAGCTGCTTTTTATTTACTTGATTTTTAATAGGCTAAATATTGCCAGTCTATAATTCAGCCCTGCTACATGAGCTATTAAAATGCATAGAAGAAAAAAGATAATTTAAAGTAGGGAGAGCCATGAAGAAGAAAAGAATGGAAAAGGAAAGCTCTGGGGAGAAAAAAAAAGTAACACAGAGAAATAATAGACACAGTGTTTGCTTTAAAAAGAAACAAGAAGCAAGAGTAAATTATTTAGGGTAAAACCTGAACTGTGGTCAGTGGCAAGAGACATTCTCATTTGCAAATGAACTACCAAAAGGTCAAAGAAATAAAAGCCAGAAGATTCATTAAAATTAAGGGAGTTTTCTTACTCAGTATAGGTAATTATAAGTTAGTATTGAAATTCAATCATAATAAAATACCTCATTAAAAACACTTTATAAAATCCATCATGGGTTTTAAAACCTTTTTAATAAATATAAATAAAATCTAATGTAATTTTAAAAAGTTGTCAGAAGTACTTCAGGAAAGTGAAGCACCACTTAATTACTTCCATTATATACAAACATCTTATTTATGAGTATTCTTTACCCAGAAGTAGTCAAAAGGAAGAAAATTGATGCCTAAACTTTGAGTAAGAGTCCTTATGTGGAAGACAGAGAAAAAGGTCCAGCACTATGATCTTTTGGGTTTGCCCAGCAGAGTCCTTGTCCAATGACATGGACTGACATCATCTTAGTGACATGAACTTGTAGTTAACTACAGCAAAGAAACCACTCATTTCCATCTTCCAGTCATCTCTGCAGTCAGGAGTGTGGGGACCTAATGCCAAATAAATTGTTAATATCTTCCCTGGGTCCACATTTTATTACATAGCCTCACAACCAAAATGGAAATGGAAGACACTGCAGGTGCCATGCCTCACTGAATCACAGCTATGGCAACCAAGTAGCTCTCCAATACTCGGGTGCCTGGAGGAACAGGATATGATGTGGTTCAGACTAACAAAACTTTCCAGAGACAAATCAGAAAATAAAATGTTTTCTGATCAACTTTCATCTATTAACTATAGATTAATAGATGAAAAGTGCAATGAAGAAAAATAGAAGAGGAATAAGAAGCAGAAGGAGCTAAATATATTCAATTTAAAGAATTATTTTTTAATATTCAGATCTTTCATCTTAGTCAGTGTTAAAATGTCCATCGTTACAAAATGATTATAATATAAATGGATGTATTAAATTATTCTTACTATGCAAAAGAAAAGATCACATGGAGTTGACACTATACTTTTATTAATGAAAATGTCAGCTTGAGACAGAAAGAATGTGTGTCATCATTAGTCCTAACACAGATTAGCTAAGAGATTCTTGGCAGTCATTCTTATATGGTTGTTACAAAGATGCAATATGCTAAAAACTGTCAGGTGCTTACTTACCATATTCTGAATACAAACTATGTAAGCAATAATTTACCAATTTTTATTCCCCCTAAGATATGTTGGAAAGGATGTGTGTTTCACATGGTTTATGTTGTATAAATTTTCTTTCATTAAACTAGGGGTTCTGCTCTTGATAGTCATATAAATCCCATCCTCTTTATATGAAACTAATTATATAATAAGCCCTTAAGAGGAAATTAAATCAGTCATTATGCTTCTGATCTACAAGGAGCTACATAATCACCCTCTTATGTTCAAATCCCATTTATTAATAGCAAAAAAATAAATGTATTGCTTATAAAAATCAAGGTAATTAATATAAGGCAAGAGGCTAAATTGACATTTACAATTATTATGTGATGTCAACTGGATGGTTTTTATTTTGCAAGATTGGATTTAAATTCTTTCTGTTTACTGTGTCCACTTGCCTCTTGTAGTATGTTCCCAATGTGCTGATGAACAGGTTAATCACACTATGCCTTTAATGTTCTATCTGAGTTTGAATAAGATTTGGGGACAATGCAATGCAATCTGACTGAGGAAATCATCACAGTTAATTTTCTATGGTGTTACAATCCTGATAGTATATACCTTGGACAATTTCCAACCATGGAAACAATAAGCACTTCCTTAAGAATTAAAGAAATACAAATGTCTGAGAGCCTAGAGATGGCTCAGAAATTAAGAGCACTTTCTGCTCTTGTAGAAGACCCAAGTTCAGTTCCCAAAATCCAAATCAGGCATTTCTCAGACACCTATAACTTCAGATCTAGGGGATCTGACACCCTTTTTTGAATTCTGACAGACATATTGATCCCTACAGTTTGAGTCACAGTCCTTATGTGGAAGATAGAGAACTAAGTTCTAGCAACATGGTCTTTGGGGTTTACCTCACAGAGTTCTTTTTCCAGGACATGGCCAAATACTATCTTGGTGACATTGACTTGGTGTTCACTATGGCAAAGGAACATTCAAATCCCTCTACTCACTTGTGCACATACCTATATACAAACACACATATACACACATCTAAAAGTGAACAAATATTTTTATTAAAAGAAAGTCTGAGCATTTAATGCAGACAATTTATCTCAAATAATAGGGCATAATGGAAAATATCCTCATGTATGTGTTAATCACGGCTCTTTCTAGCCTGTTTTGTGCTATCTTGGGGGAATAAACCACAATAGGGAAATGCTGTAAATAGCTGATACTTTCCACCTGAGTTTAGTTGTGTTGTGAAGAATAGTTGAATATAGTAAGGTAGCAGTACAATCTCTTGGTGGTTTGTTAAGACTATGTATGTTGACAGTGTTGGGATCTTAAAGGAAAAGCACTTTTGCATCTTTACAATTTAATTGTTTAAGGTCCATAAAAAATCTGGAATAACTTTTAAAAGAATGTAAACTTAAACAATCATGTCCCAAGATGCACTATGAAATCCAGAAAGAAATTAAAATGAATAAATAAATGTAATGACATTCTGCTGAGCAGACTTTAGTCAGAATCATGAAGATTCCAGGGCAGTTGAGGTGAGATCAATTAAATATATTACTATACATACTAAAAACATAGACTTGTGCCTAATTCTAAATTAAAGAGAAATAACTGCAAATGTATAAAGTTTGATTTATTTTTTTGCTCTGATTAAACAGATCATAATACTGCAAATGTATGGCCAGCTATTACTAAATTAATGTGGATAGCCATTTACCAAAATGTTTTTAATTCATTTTCATAATGAAAATCTAAATTCTACAGAAACATGTATCACAAGATTTTAATTAAGCACTATACCTGAAGATAAGAATTGTAAATAGAAATCAATTTATTAAAATGACAGTTAATCAAATCATACAATGGCATTAATGTAACTATATTTTATGGTCTCAAATATATGCTTGATGGTGAGGAAGGTGTATATGGGAGTCATCTGTTTTTATGTGTGTTGGTGGCTAGGTATAATATGTTGCTTTAAGAAAGGTCATCAAAGATATTATCTAATCAATTCAGTACATTTATGTAGGAGTGTCCTGTATCATGGTGTTCTTTCTGATAACAAAATCAGAAAGACTATTCAGAAGCAAAGCCCGGTTGAAATTCCTTTGTAAGTAGGCACACAGTCACTCCGACTTAATGATACTACCAGATTTAAGATGTCTGTATTTTCCCACTAACAGACACAACTCCAAGAAGGTGATACTGGAAGTCACAGTCAACACTGTGTTACTATCACAGCTGTAACTTAGAGCATTATATCTACCAAGGCAAATCCATCAAAGGACATAGCTCTAAGACCCATCTATATCAGTAAACACAATGCCCATCTAACAGAAGCAGGGTTGTCACTTACTTTACATGATGAGATTTAATTCTACTAATGCTTTGCTCTCAATTTGTTTCTTCCAATACTCTGCATTTGCCCAATAAAAAAGTAAAAACATCTATTTGTTACTTCCACTCTCAGCTTCTTCCTAAAATGTCCACAATTTCATAAGCTCACAGAACCAAATAAGTCATATCACATAAAAATTCTGTCTACAAAGAAATGCTCCTGCTGCAACAGTCACGTGTATGAGCCAGCATTGCAAGATGAAACGCATTTCATTCTGATAAAACTGCCTAACCTGAAATGAATTCACATTAAGTTTACCAGTTAATTGTGCAAATCAATAAGAAATTAGAGGGCCTCTCAAGCAGTGTCAGAATTTCCATTTTCATTGTCCTTGTTATTTTCACATACAAAATGAGGGTAGAAGATAGTATCACATAATTTACAAGCAATATTTTAAGGCACAATTGCTTAAACACACTCCTGCACAAAACCCATGTTTAATTGTTTGAAGTGGTGACTAGCACACCATCAAAAGAGCACTGTGACAGCTCATCACATTCCAGTCAATCTAGAAAATCCTCATATGCTTGTAGCCTCACACCTCTCATAGACACTTGAAGCAATAAGGGATCTATACATAATTTACAGTAAGTAATTCACCTTTCAGATTAATTTATAGCCCCTAAATATTTTAAACTGATACATCTTCTGTTTACATTTAAAAATAATTTTTCATCTAAAAAAATGAACATATTCACCCAAAATGATGTCACATCCTCTTTTACTTCCAGATAGGAAGGTTGAATATGACACCCATAAGTATATATAAAGTTAACCCATTGCACAGAGAGGTAAAAGTGTGCATTGGGAAGGGCAAGAAAACCGCTAATTCTGACTCCACATCCTAGCTGCTAGTGTTCAACTCTGCCTTATAAAAGACTAACAGAAACAGAAAAGAGGAAGGAGATTTCATTCCTAGTATATGGAGGTTCAATAGCATAACTGGGTGACTTAGAATCTTAACATGACCTGCACTCTAATCAGTTAACCAAGTTTTCATTAAATACTTGCTTTCCCACACTCCTAAAGAGTGAGTCTACTTATCTGACAGAACAACCAGTTCCACTCTAGATTTTCTGTTTGAGAACTAATATACACTGGTAACACCCTGTAATTCCTTAGGGAAAGATTCCTCTCCTTTTCCTGTAAACCTGATCTGACACCATGTGCCCCCTAAGCAAGTAGTTTACACCCTAGAATAGGATGTCCAACAAAGAAAGTAATGCAAAACATATGTTTAAACATGCAAGAACAGCCAGCAATTCTCTATTTTCGAAAAAAAAATGAAAAAAAGAAAATAAAATCTCAGTGGAGTTGAAGGTAAAAGGGAGCTTAGAAATCCTAGTTATGGCAAACAATAAAGAGAAACTATATGTTTCTTAACCCTTTAAAACCTTCATTAGGCTATGGACATTCTCCAGATACACCTATGTCTGAAGGCAATAAAAGAGGGTTTTAATGTGAAGACTAGATCTGCAGCAGAGGAAGACTTTGCAGAGATCAGGAAAGAATAGATTCCTAACGAAGTTGCAAAAGCCAATGAAGGAAAAAAAGAATGTGTGTGACAAAGAGAGAAAGACTCCTGGAGGTGACAAGTTCAAAGTGAATGCCAGTAGTGTGACCTTAGTTTTCAATATTCTCAGACCAGGAGGTTTTAAACACTAGAGGACATGAACACAAACACATAAAGGTGTGAAAGGTGTGTGTGTGTGTGTGTGTGTACACAGAGAGAGAGAGAGAGAGAGAGAGAGAGAGAGAGAGAGAGAGAGAGAGAGAGAATTTTGAGCAACAGATTTCTCCAAAAGCTGGGGAACCCAAGGAAACCAGAAATGTCATAGGGGTGGCCAAGTACCCTTAATCTTGCAAATAAACCAGACTTTTCTGGTAAGAGAGGCAGGCTTATCTCAAGGGGGCAGTGCTCTCCTAAAGGCTTAATTTGAAACAGATGAGGCAGAGCTCTGTTCACCTGCTAGCAATGTCATGAGAGCTTCCACCCTTCTGACATTTGCCTTGCCTTAATCCCAAAGATCTTGTGTTTGCCTGTCCACTGACTCTTCTCCCGTGGCTATCAACAAAGCTGGAAATGAAGAGTCTGCATCTGGAAATTCAACTAACCAGTCAAGGCACAGAGCAGGTGAGGGGCTCTCACTCTCACACAGCTTTGGCTGGGCAGACCAGAAGCCTCAGCTGTGTTCCTGTAGCACAAAGCCTTTGAACTTTGAGGAGGCTGGAGCGACACCCTCTGTTCTGGCCCTGAGGTCCTCATTCAGCTCCAAGTTATCCCAGATGCAGGAAGGCTGCTTTACTCTGCCTTCCCATGGGCTCAGAGTGAGGGGGTCTGTGCATCTGGGGGCTCCCAGAAGAGAATCACCTACAGATGAGGGAACTAGGAACTGGAAAAGAGACAGACAAAAGGAGAAGACCCAGAAAGGGGGGAAATGCTGCAAGAGAGACAAACAAAACAATATAGCAGGCACAGTGACAGCTCAAAGAAAGCCCAGAGCAAACAGAATGAAAGAGAAACAGACACAAGGTTGGGTGCAAGGAGACCAAAAGCCTGAAAGAAAATCTACAAAATGAGTCAGAACAGAGACATACACGGGGAGAATATGAGGCTAAGGAGGCTGAGACACTGACAGAAAGAGCGAGCTGTCGAGGAAGCCATCCAAGAACCAGAGCGTGCCTGGTGTCATGAGTAGTAGCACTAGCAGCATAGCACCCAGGGGTGTCCGCAGCTGGGAAAGTAAGTTGCCTAGGAGGAGACTCCAAGGCAACGGAGAGCGCCCCCAGGGCGTGGATGGGGACCAACACACGCCAGCTAGGAGGGTAGTAGCAGGAAAAGCCTAGCGGAGGGCTGGCGGCTGCAGAAAGTTCCGCGCCTCCCCATCCTACCGCGGCACCTGCAATCCGCGGGCGTGCGTGCTGTGAGGTCCTGGGAGACCGACTCTCCATGTCCACACGCGAGCACTGCCCCTGCCGGGTTGGGGTTCAGCTACCACTCATGGCGGGACTTTGCAGCGACCAGCTGGACTCTACTGCAGTCCGAAGGGGGTCCGTCCCAAACTGTCACTGGGAAGAAGGAGAGCAAGAGACAGACTGATACCTGGTATGGTGGCTGATGATCCCGCGCTGAGAGGTCCGCGGTCCACGCTCGGGATGCTGTCTGGATCCAGCCCCGCCGGCGCCCAGCTGCGCCGAGAGCCGCGCTCACCTGGAGCCAGCACCGCTCTTCACACTTCTCGGCGAGCAGAGCAAGGCGGCCCCGGCCTCGGCCAGCCCCGGAGACGCTCCCACATAGCGCGGCGAGGCTCGGCGAGCGTGGCCAGGGGGCACCCAGGCCGAGGAGGCACAGGAGACGGAGCGGGGCTCCTAGCACATTGTCACCTCGGCAGAGCCACCGCCGCCGCTGCCGCCGCCGCTGCCGCCGCCGCTGGTCACTTGGCCCCCGCCCCCTCTGCCGGGCCCTCCCCCTCCCGCAGCTCTAGCCCGGAGGCCTGTCACTGGGCTAGGATCATTTACGTAACCAGCACCCCGGCCTCCTCCCGCCCGGCTCCCGCTCCTCCCCGGGCTGGGGCGCTGAGCACCGAGCGCGCTCCAGCTGCTCCCGGAGCCGCGGCTCCTGCGAGGCGCAGAAGTCCCGCGATACTTGCTAGGCACAGCCCCCAAAACCAACTGTGGGGTCCGCTCCTAGCCGGGAGAGTGTGTGCAGATCCCCGCCAGCTCTGACATCTCCCTCCCCCCCCAAAAAAAAAACGCACCCCCTCCACACACCCGCTCCAGGCGTAAAGCCCAGCTTCGGTGCCCGGTGCTCGCCCCCTGAGCCAGCCAGCCGCGGAAAGGAGTACTAGAAACCTAAGGACTGCCCTCGGGGAAAGTTCCAGAAACCGCACCCTGGTGGTCAGCTCTCTGATAGAAATGTTGCCAGGAACTTAGAGCTGAGGCTCTAAATTAGCAAGGGAAAAAAATGGACACACTTTGGCCTCTTATCCTTTAAGCTTTAGACAACCAGGGGTTCACTGCCCCCCCAGCGCTCTGTAAAAGAACCTGAACGCAGAGTGAGCGCTCTTGTGTAATCGGGTGGAGGGGATTAAGGGGTGGGTGGGTAAGGAAAAAAGTAGTGTTTTAAAATTCTTTCTTCTTCAGGAAGGTGTAGTCGCCCGCCCACGCGCGCGCACAATACAATCTCATCCACACCTCTTTAAGTATCAGAAAGCTTGCACAGTTAAATTAATGTATAGTGTAATGTTAACAGAAGATCCGCTGTTGTAAACGGCGTTTAAAATATATGTAGCATTTTAGAACCGTGCCTAGCGCAAGTCACAGATCAACCATTCAAGTATTAGAATCTGGAAGATTCCCTGGGTACCTACTTCTAGCTGCCATGTAGAGGTAATTGAGAGAAACTGGGGTTGCTGGGTTTAAAGATCTGCTTATGTATTTAGTCTCTGCTCAGGTCACTGATTTGTTCAGTGACAAGGACAATGTCTTCTTATAGTATTCTTATGTGGCATGACTTACTTGGCACGTTAGGGAAAGATGTGACAACTACTTCAAAAATATTAAGAGCTGTATTGTGCAAACATGTGATACTATTCATAATATAGTGTGTCAATGATGTTCTTGATTATATTCAGTAGTAGCGATTTCTAGAGATGTAGTTTTGTATCTTTTCATTAATTAATTATAAACCTAAATTAATATGATAGCGATGTTAAATGTTTCTCCCACATTGTCATAATCACTATAAATGTGAAACAGTGGTCTGCAATTCCAGCTACTAGTGGAGCTGAAGCAGAAGAATGACTTGAAACCAGCTCTTCAAGGCCAGCCAAAACAGTACAGCAATGCCTGCCTCAATACCTCAAAAGAAAAACTAGCAATAATTTAGAACACTCAACAAAAGCACTTTAGTATATGTGGTAGGACACAATCTCCCATTGCTAACTCCAGGGAGTCTCAAGAATCTGTCTCTATTATTCTCACTTGTGACTTCCAAATGCTGACATCAGGCTGTTTACCTCCTTGACATATTGAGAAATGCCATGGACCCACCAATAAAAGATTACTGTTCAAATACTGGCACAATAAACTTACAAGTCATCTGTGTCCTTGAGAGACATATAGCCCCACCCTAGCATTTGTCATCACTATAAAAAGAAGCAATACCACTTCACAATCTCTGTAATAATACTTAACTTGGGCAAGATTCATAAATCTATTTGGCAAAAGTTATATATGTAACTGGTATTTATGTAGTCCCAACATGTCTTCTAGAAATTATTAGTTTCTGCTACGTAACACATTATCTGAAGAGTTAGCAGCCCAAAACAATAAACACCTGCAATATCTCCAAGTTCTCTGGGTTATCATGGAAGCTTTCTTCCTGGGCCATCTGAGTTTGAATAGTCTATATCTTGTCGAGACAAACTACAAAGCAATATCACAAAGGACAATGAGCAGCCTTTAAACGTATGCTTGTAACCTAACATAGATTCTTAATTACAAGGAGATAAAAATGTACTTGTGAACAAATCTGCACATCACATTTCACCAAGCAATCCAAGATAGAATTACAAAGTGACACCCAAGCTTCATAATCTGATGTTTGGAAAAGCATATTGATATAACTTATTTAGAGTTTCAGACCTGAAAGGCATAATTGAATGTAAGAATGTCAAATTCAAAATTTTCAAAATTGACACTGTCATGAAAGTCACTGAAAAGTTAAGGAAATATTCCATACTAAAGAAGACTAAAATAAAAGACTGCTAAGTTAGCTATACTAGG
Source organism: Cricetiscus sungorus (assembly GCA_030556225.1). Lineage (NCBI taxonomy): Eukaryota > Metazoa > Chordata > Mammalia > Rodentia > Cricetidae > Cricetiscus > Cricetiscus sungorus. The sequence goes on along the minus strand of JANBXA010000132.1, from coordinate 32,928,817 downwards.
CACAGTGAAAGCTGGTGAAATGGCTTGGTGCTTAAAAGATTGTACTGCTCTTTCGGAGGACCTGAGTTCAGTTCCTAGTGTTCCCATTGGGTGCCTCAAAGGCTGAAACGTAACTGCATCTCCAGAGCATCTGTTTTCTGGCTTTCTAGGCCACCTGGACATATGCACACAGACACATCCATACATATAACTTCAAATTATTTTAAAACCTTTTAAATACACAATGAAATGTTTGGGGGGAGGAAATGGCATACATTGTGTAATACCTTTCCAAGTTAGTTCAGAAATATCTATATAGGGAAGAATGACACAAACTAAGAACCTCATACCATTCATAAATTTACACAAGAAATGCAAATGCTTTGTAGCTATGTGTAAAATTCCTTTAAGGTTATTTAAATGAAATTTAAGGTTAGTTAAATGAAAATAGATGGAGAAAGCATTGTTTGTCTCCCAACCAGGTTGAACTAAAGGATTAAATGAATAATGTTTGAAAGTTGTAAAAACCCATAGTGTGCTTTTTAATCTGTAAATATGAAAATTATCTTAAATTAAAGAGGAATTATTGCAGAAATGTACTTAAATAATGGGATTGGACAGTATTTGACAATTAATTGACTATAGCGCATGGTTACTAAGTTGGCAAATACTACAAAGCTAATGATAGGGGTTTCAAATCTGCAGTAGCACATTCTGTGAGGAACTAAGAAGTAAAGAGGAAGTAAAGGGTGTGTTGCTGAAATTAAGTTGCAGGTATTGGAAAATAACTAAGAATAAAGGAGATGGAAAAAATGTTGTAACACTTTAAAATGCAAGTTTATATGACTGTGAAAATAAATAGAAATGTAATTGTCAAAAGAATTGGAAAGAATTATACATTATAAAATGGACATCTAATGATTTTTAATTATAAAATTTCGTTAATCTCATAATACTCCTAAGTAATAATATAAAATTTCTGCAAAGCTCTGCTTTAGCTAATTTATGTTGCTGTGCTAAAACACTTTGACCAAGGCAACTTATAGAAGGGAAGGGCATATTAGGGACTTACTATTCTGGAGAGCTAAAGTCCTTCACCGTTACAACAGGGAAGTGGAAGTAGGCAGGCATGGTTAATTGGACCTGGAAGCTGAAAGCTGAGGTCTTACATCTCCACCCAACAAAATAGAAAGCAGGGAGAACTCACTCAAAATGATGCATGGCTTTTGAAATTTCAAAGTCTGTTCCAAGTAACATTCTTCCTGCAGCAAGGCCATACTGCCTAAAACTATCAAAACAGTGCCACCAGTAAGAGACCAAATATTCAGATGGCCGAGACTCTGGGGAGCTATCTCATTCAAACCACCACAGCTATACATGACATTTTATGGTTTGAGTAAGAAAGTCACCTCTCCCTATGTGCTCAAATTTTTTTCTGCATTGTCCCCAGTTCATGGAACTCTTTGCGAAGAATAAGAAGGTATAGCATTGTTGGGAGAGGAGTGTCACTGGGAGGCAAACTTCGAATTTCCAAACATCAATGCCTTTCTCACTTCTCTCTGCCTTGTGTTTGTGGAACAAAATATTCTGTGGAATAATGTTCTAGTACACAATAAAGATGTGTCACTTGAAGTGGTTTAGTAATATAAGTAGGGTAACCAAAGTGAGGACTATGGGAAGGAGAAGGGCAGAGTCAAGAGATTCATTGGCAGATGCAGAGAGAGCAAGATGGTCATTCAGTACTCAGAAAAGGTACCAGGCCACATGGCAAAGCTTACATAAGAAATATGGGTTAATTTAAGCGTAAGAGCTAGTTATTAATAAGCCTGAGCTATAAACTAGGCATTCTGTAAATAATAACAGCTTTTGTGTGACTATTTGGGACTGGGCACTCTGGATGAAGAAAAGCTCCAGCTCTGTTTACATACAGCATGCAATGTTGGGTAAGAATTTCCACATAAAGCTTAAAAACCTTTCAAAAGAATTCTAAACGCACAGAAACAGAGTCAAACTTGGCTTTTTGGTAATCACTTTTTTGGGGGGAGACTCTGTTTGCCAGTAGCAAACATAGGCATGGCTCCTGTAAGAGATGGCTTCCTGACTCAGTGATATTGACAAAAACTGCTCAGCTCTTTTAAGAGGTACTGCTACCAAACACTTAAAAGGGGTTTATGAGCAGTGGGTAGCACGATACACAGTGGCAGCGTGTACTCAAAAACTTCCCAGAGTTGGAGTGGTAAACATGGCTCCAGCTTGAAAAAAAAAAAATGTCTTAAACAAGTGAGTAACTATGGGCTTATATCAAGTGGTAGTAGATTCTTGAAGAATTATTAAACAAGTGAAGAGATGAACTTCCCAGCTAGTATGCTATAGTATGCTAGGAGTGGTTTCAAGATATGTCATGAAAGGCTAATCATCCTGTGCATAAGAAGTGGCCACATACAATGGTCTTAAGTTTTCAGAGTTCTTTGACATGTAGTCTCTTTGGTTTTGTCTGTTTGTTTTTGTTTTTGTTAAAAAGAAACTTTCCAAAGATTCCAAGAAGAATTATTTGAGCATGCAAATACAAATGTATCTATGTTCTCTACTATATATGTGATTCATGAAATTGAATGAATTTGTTTATTTTAGAAAGTGGTTGTAGTTTCACTCAATGCAGTATCTTTGTATGTTAAATTTTTATTGAATGAATATATTGCAAGGTGAACTTAACAGATAAGCCTTTTATGTAAATCTTTCTGATTGTGACCTTCACTCTCCTCAGTACACCTTTGTTCTTTTCTTCTAATTCTTGATTGGACAGTAATCACTTGGGCCAAAGAATTATGGAAACAATTATTTATGAGTACTGTGATTATTCAGTACCATGGAGAGCCACAAGTGCCTGCCACCTAGTGATTGTGATTGCTGCAACCTATGCTGTTACTGAGCACATAGAATACAGACACAGAAAAGTAAGTACATGGACAAAAAGAGAATAAGAAAGATTGGCTATGCAAGTATTCACCATTCAAAGACTAAAGTATATGGATAGAAAACTGGCCAACATGAAAACCCAAGGACACTACGAAAATATTCTGCTACAATTTTACCTTTCTCTCCATTAACCCAGAAGACAAATGCTAACTAAACTGTTAACTGCCATTTATGTTCAAATCAAAAATCAAGAATGTTTTTGGTTTTGTTTTTTCTGGGGGGTTGCTTTGTTTTTTTTGTTTGTTTGTTTGTTTTGGTTTTTTTTTGTTTGTTTTTGAGACAGGGTTTCTCTATGTAGTACCATTGTGCTGGAATACACTCTGCAGACCAAGCTAACATAGAGCTCAGAGATACTCCTGCCCCTTTCACACACATGCTGAGAACAGAGGTGTGTTCTACCACATTGGACTTTCACAGAAAGAATCTTTAAATCTTTAAAATGAATCCTAAGAACCAAGTATTGTATTTTAGTTTTCCTGACTAAAAACTACCTGGCACATAGTATGTACTCATATATCCACTAAATATAATATATAGATCAATGTGTACTAATTGCTGTCATGATATCAAACACCACACTTTCTTATTAAAGTTTGTGAATAATCAATCCATAACACTGGCTAAAATATATTTATGCTTAAGAATCTATAACTGAGTGTAGTGATGCATACCTTTAATCTGAGCACTCAGGAGATAGAGGAAGCTAAATCTCTGAGTTCCAGGATACACAAGACAATATAGAGATACTCTGTCTCTTAAGAAGAAATAATTTAGTACCTAGATATGTAAATTATTAAATATAAATGGTTTACAAAAATAACTATTACATGGGAGGCAAATTTTATTGGTGTTTAGAATTTATTTTGAATCAATGCTTAAAATATCAGGAATATCCCAATGTGTTTAATTAGTTTTTTTAAGCTCCACTCATAACTCCAAGATAATGAATGTAATAACTATAAAATCTTTTCTCCAACAGAGATAGCCTGCATCTCTGACTCACAATAATATTCATTCTATACAACAATAACTTTTACTCTTTTGATGGATAATACAGTTGGAATGAGTCATAAATGAGAAACAAAGACAAATACCAAAGCCACTATTTTTAAATTCAAACATTTTAAAGATTCCCAGAATCATATAGATTTTCCCCCCAAGGCTCATTTTTCTTCAGCTTTCCTATTCAACCCAATTATCTATGTTGTAATACAGTACACAAAACAGAAATTATGAATATTTCCCAAGAAAAAATGTTAAATATGTACAAATAAGTTATTCAACATTTCATAAGAAGCATGACATGAAGTAAAAAGTATTAAGTGAAGTCAAAATTTGGTCCTTGTTCCTAGCTAAATATCTGTCTAGGGCCTATACATAAATGAGAATATCTTTTACATTAAATCTACATATAATGGCAAATTTATGTGAAAAAGCAATTTCTATCATAGTAAATGGCAAAAGATGACATAATCATTAGGAAAGGTTGGCCATCATTAATAGTGCAAAGAAAGATAGAAGAGATGAGGGAAGAGGAGTGGATGGGAGGAGACAACAAGAGAGGAGAGGAGAGGAGAGGAGAGGAGAGGAGAGGAGAGGAGAGGAGAGGAGAGGAGAGGAGAGGAGAGGAGAGGAGAGGAGAGGAGAGGAAGTCACCAGCATAGTATAAAAGCTATGAAGTACATTAGCTATAAAGGCACAGTGGTATTGATGTGGAACTTGGTAATTGACCTTTCACAATTAATACTCTAAACATTTAGCAACTACTCATTTTTTAGCCCCAGAGATGTATAAAACTCCGCAAAATTCTTTCCAGAGTTTTACCTGTATTGTTATGGCTTACATCTGTGTTTTCCTTTTCTGAATAAAAACCCATTGTAAATGTGTGTATATATACACATATATATGTATATATATATACATATATGTATATTTGCTTGCATAAATGTGTGTGTGTCTATAAATATCATGAAGACCAAACACTCAGTGGAGATCTTGTTACTTCTTTCAATATATAAATGCTGCAAGATTTCAATGTGGGAAGTGAGCTTATGTAGGTACCTCTGATGTAGGCACAGACCAAATCAGATATGCCACATAATATGTGTACTCTTTGGATATTATTTAACACTGAACAATGACATTTTTTTTTGGTTTAAATTAAAAACTGAAGCCAGGCAGTGGTTGTGCCTGCCTTTAATCCCAGCACTCAAGAGGCAAAGGCAGGTGGATCTCCATGAGTTCCAGGCCAGTCTGGGATGCAAAGTTAGTTGTAGGACAGCACAGGCTATACAAAGAAACCCAGTATTTAAACAAACAAACAAAATGAATAAAGGAAGGAAGGAAGGAATAAATGAAAAAAAGAGAAAGAAAGGAAGGAATGAAGGAAGGAACAAAGGAAGGAAGACAGCCAAACTGGTGCTTCTGTAATCACAACGAAGTCAGAAACTAATAGATGAAAATTATGAGTTTATATACTAGCCTATATAGTTTTGTCTTCTACATATCATCTTTCTTCTTAGAGTCATAGGACCACAAATAGTTTGTAGATTTTAAATCAGACATGTGTTAAATATCTGCCATTTAGTAGCAATGTAAGCCAGGGCATTTATCTTTCTAAGATGAGGTCATTTTGTTAGCAAACTAAATAAAGACTGTGTACCAGAAAGAGGTTTTGAAAATTAACTAGTATACTAGAGGGAGAGTCCTTGATATAGGAGCTGGTTGTTAGTAGAAATTTAACAAGTAGTAGGTAGCATTTTCCCAGTTTCCTATATTCTCAAAGGCATTTGTTGTGAATTACAAAATGCAATGGAGGCTCAAGGTGAATTGTGGAAAGTAACAGCTCTCTGCTAGGAGAAAGTTTGAGAATAAGAATGAAGATGATCAATTGTTTGAACAGGCATTGAGCTCACACTGTTTTGTGATCCTTGTATCCTCAAATCTCTGCACTTTGTGATGGTCTTAACTTAGAATAAACATTTAAATTGTTAGACTTTGTGCACTAGACTTACTTCTTACCCTTCTGTATTGCATGTGTCTACATGTGAGAGGATTTTACTCAGAACTATGAATGAAAACATATCTAGAGTCCTGTTGTAAAATGGGAAGTGAATTTTGTCTCATTAGTCAAAGAAAATATTCCAAAATAGATAGGAGTGAATGCCTGCCATTTACTGAAGACCCAGTAAAATAGTTTGAGTTACCATATACTTTGTAACCTTCTTGTCACTAAGTGTGGCCTATTAAGGGTAGCTGCCTTCTGATCCATCTGGTCATGAATGCCTCCTGATTACATAAGAGAACAAACACTCCACCTTCAGGACGATCTGCACACCTTGAAAGAAGATGGTCCCAAGCAAAACCACAACTATTTCCCAAAGTTTGACCTTGTTTTGAAGTTATAAAAGTTAAAGTTTGCAAGTTCTAACCTTCCTACAGAACTGTAAAAAATGACAGTTATTCATTAATGGGCACAAATTTAGAAGTATGCTCTAAAAAACAAACAAATAAACAAACCAAAAAAAAAAAGAAAAAAAAGAGAAAGAAAGAAAACCACTTTGACCTAGAGACAGGAGGGAAGGGGGAGGTCCTAGTGCCTACTCCAAATGACTTGACAGGTTTTATTGGCCCCTTCTGGAAGGCATCACCCTCCCTGTGGAGGGGGAGGGAGGATGAGATGGGAGGGTGGTTAGGGGCATGGGATGGTGGGAGGGGGGGAGAGGAAAACTGGTATCAATATGTAAAATAATTAATTAATTAAACAATTTGATAATAAAAAGTTGAACATTTTTGAAAACTCAAATGTTTTCTTCACAATTATAAGATACTTTCAACTTACTTATAGTATTTTACCTTTTGTTAAATTCCAAGAATTTCAGAAGAAAGCATTCCTGAATAATTATATATTCAAATAAAATATGCTTACCCATTGTTAAGAACTAGGTTGTCTGTTACTTCTTTTTCCCTGCCCTCTTTCTAACCTGCCTTCTAACAGTTGTGTTTAGCTAACACTGACCATAAAACGAAGAACCAGTTTTACATGGGAATATGGACATCATTTGTGGTGTACCACAGAAGTCTAAGCCAGCTTTGATCATACTGTGAAGTTTTTCAGCTTTTATTACCAGACATAGTTCAGTCATTTGTTAAGAAGTACAAATTTGATTAATTTTAAAATAAATATCTACTTTGAATCAGCATTTAGATGAGCAATTCAATAGCATCTACAATGTATTTCTCAAGTTGGATTATACATACACATACATTTTTGCTCCCATATATTAAGTGAAAGCTGAAGAACAATTTTTTTCATCAGTTTCTTTACTAATTATTAACTTCTCATGTTTTGAGGCAAATAGCAAATTAAATAATGGCAAAATTAGTTCATTGGCCATAAGGAACAGTATCTAATATCTTTTTGCTTCTTGAAAAATGATAAATTTATAAAACAATTTGTCATGTTTTAAGATTCAGAGAGGAAACACGAGCTGAAACATAAATTGTAGAGTAAAACAGAAAAATGGAGCTAGAAAGCTGGGAAGAACAATCAGGGAAACAGAAAGAGTTCCCCAGTGATGAAATGATGCAGAACATGCATATATGTGTCTCCACATGTAATCAAGTAAAGCAAACAGATTCAACATTAGATCCTCAGAAAATGTGAAGAAACTGCACTGGGTGTTTGTGTGTGTCAACTTGACACAAACTAGAGTCATCAGAGTAAGGAGCCTCAGCTGAGGAAATGCCTCCTTGAAATCCAGATATAAGACATTTTCTCTTTTAGTAATCAATAGGGGAGGGTCCAGCCCATGGTGAGTCAGTGCCATCCCTGGGATGCTGATCCTAAGTTCTGTAAGAAAGTGGGCTGAGAAAGAAAGCTGAAGTAAATAGCACCTCTCCTTGGGCTCTACATCACCTCCTGCTTCTGGATTGCTGCCCTATTTTGAGTTCCTGTCCTGAATTCTTTCAGGGATGAACAATAATGCTAAAGTCTATGCCCAATAAGCCCTTCCCTCCCCACCTTACTCTTTGGTCATGGTGTTTCATTGTAGCAATAGAAACTAGAAACTGTCTTTAAAGTCATGGTGTGTGATTTGTTTTGAAAGCTACAATGTCTGTGTCTAAAGAGGTGGCACAGGAGTTAGGAACTGTTGATGTTCTTGCAGGTGACCCAGGTTCAGTTTCCCGCATCTATTTGGAGGTTCACTACCATATACAACTTCAGCTTTTTTTTTTTTTTTTTTTTTTTTTTTGCCATATCAGGCATTGTATGAACATGGAACACTTATATTACATAAATGTAAACAAAAACACTTTCAGAGATACAATAAAATAATAAATCTAGAAGGAAGATCATTAGTTTTCAAATTTAGAAAATCTACAGACATTATGCCTGCATTCCTAAAAAAAAAAAAAAACAGAGATACTTCCCTAGATGAAAGAGACATCATTTCTCAGGGCATTATGTAGGGGTTCTCTTTGCCTTTGGGCCTATTGGCCACCAGGCTGACAGAGGATTGAGACGGATGGGATGACAGAAAGCCTTAGCCATCCATGAGCATGAATGGAGATAGCCCTCCAGTACTACATTGGATTGGGGAACCTTGGGACAATGCCTACTTTGCATTAAGTGGGATGCTCCTATCACAAGGCTTCCTATGTAGCAGCAGGGTCCTATATCATAGCCACTAGCACAAGTTTCAGCAGGAATCTGTGCTAAAGGTGAAGCTAAGGATAAATCAGGCATCTGGTTATAGAGTTCAAAGCCACCCAGGGATACATGAGAGTGAATCAGTCTAAAAGAGAAACAGAACTTCATGTCTTTAATTGCAGCACAAGAGGTGTATATAAGATAGGAGCAGGGCATTCAGTATTCAGTCTTAGGAAATTAGTCTCCAGTCATGGTGAGGACAGGATGCCCCCCCCCCAGTCTTGGTAGAGGTAGGAGCTCTCTGGGGGCTGTGACTACCTTTGCATTCTGATCTTCACACAAGTTTTATTAAACAATAAATAATATATATTCACAGGCAAGAAGATTAGCTGAAGGGAGAGAGCTCCATGTTGCTGAGCTATTGATGTAAGTAGCTATGTCATGTGGAGGCAACAACTTAAGATGATTCAGCAATGTCTTCCAAAAGTGTTATTGTAATAATTTTTGATTTTATCCTAGCTTCTCTAAATTCATTCTTAATGAAGCAGTTGAATGATTCCTTCAAACACAATTCACACCATTTCTCTTCTCTTCTTATACTCCTCCATATCTTGACAAAAATAAACTTTATATGTTTCTCTTATTGGTGGAAGAACAAAACACTGATTTCCAGGAGCCAGCCAGGAGCGATATGTGGGCAACCAGATGAGAAGGCTGGGGAGGAGGAAGACAAAGAGAGTGACCAAGAGACCCCATGCTGCCAAAGGAATAACATGCCAGATTACTGGTAAGCCACAGCCTCATGGCAATGCATAGATTAATAGAAATGGGTTAATAATTAAGAGAGAGCTAGTCAGTAAAAATCCCTAGCAATTCGCCAAACAGTTTGATAACATACATAAGTCTCTGTGTGTTTATTTGTGGTTAAATGGCTGTGGGACCGGGCTGAACAAAAAACTTTCATCTATACCTTTCCAGTGGCCTGTTGCTCTGGCCCTATTTGACTCACCTCAGTAATTCTACCTGTCCCACTATTTCTCAAGAGTTCATGCTTACTCAATCCCTGTTATCTCTGCCTACAGGTAGCTTCTCATAGATACTTGCATCTTCCTCCTCACTCAAGTCTTAAAGTCATCTTCCCAGTGATTATTGACCTCCTGATGTACTTCCTTTGATGCTCTTCTATTCTTGCCTCAGTTGACTTTCCTCAACAATAGTCACCATTTGTTGTGACTTGAATGGAAGATATCTCTTAAGCCTTATGTACTTATGTATTTGAATACTTGTTTGCCCAGTTAGTGGCTTTGTTTGAGGAAGAAAAAGAAACTTTAGTTGGTGGAGGCTTGATGGAGGAAATGTATCATTGTGGCAAGTTCTGAAAGTGTATAGCCTTGTCTTGCTTCTAGTTTCTCTTCTATCTTCTGTGTATGGATGAAGATATGATCTTTAACCACTCTCCTTCAGCCACCTGCTGCCATACCTCCCTTGCTACTGTGGCTCTCCCTCTATAACCATAATCTCTCACCACTACTGTCATGACTCCCTCATACTAGAAGAATCTTTTTTTAGATCTCTGGGAATTCAAGGCCAGCCTGGTCTACAGAGCAGTTTCAGGACAGCCAAAGCTATACAGAGAAACTCTGTCTCATGGAAAAAAAATCTTTCCTCTGTACTTTTTTGGGTGAGACATTCTGATTTAAACACAAGACCCTGAACACCAGGTACACTCCTCTTTTCTTTTTTAAAATATTAATTAATTTCCATTTTGACATATAACAAAGAGAGGTCTCACAAATCACATATATACTGATGGGAGATGTTATTCTGTAAATATGTTTCTCATACTGGTTAATTAATAAAGCACCGTTGGGCCAATGAGAAAGCAAGATAGGCAGGGCTAGGAAACAAGGAGGAAAGAGGAAGTGGTAAGGAGGAGTCAAGATGTAGACTGGGGATGACCACGTGGAAATACTTAAATATAAATGGGTTAATAATTAAGACAGAGCTAGCCAATAAACAATAATGGTAATTGGCCAACAGGATTGTATCAAATACAAAGGCTCTGAGTGGTATTTGGGACTAGTGCAGCTGTGGGCCCAGACCAGCGGTGGGTGGGCTGGTGGGCTGGCAGAAAACATACATGCTACAATATACAATTCTATAGATTTAATAAAGAAATTTAACCTCATGCCAGTTGTATACTGGTAAATATATAATAATCAATTCTTCCATTTAAGGAAAACTGACTGAAAACATTACCAAAACCATTTTCTATGTTACAACAATAATTATGATTATTATAAAAATATTGAAAAAATTCTTGTAGTTATGCTTTGGTAAACGTATTTAGGCTTCTTTACCATTTTCCCTTTGACCATTTTGAAATCAGATTGCTATCATTTACAATATTAGGTTCTAAATAGTCTCAGTCCTTTTTCTGTTAGGCCTTAAGCATCTTATTTACGCACATTAGTCCCATTTCTATGTTTGAGGAACTTTTCTCAGGTTAGTTTCTTGATTTATGACATTTTTTTAGATAGGGTATTTGAATCAATACTATGTTAGAATTATATTCTACGTATGTTGTACATCAGTATTAAATTAACTCTATCATAAACATGTTCAATTCATGTGGCATCTGTGCAAAGGACAGTTGGAGTTTGTTTGCTTTCTTTTTCTGCCAGTTTAGCAGAAACTACGACCATTTAGGAAGAGGGAATCTCAATTGAAAAACAATGCTTTCATTAGATTAGCCTGTAGGTAAGTCTGTGGGGCATTTTCTTGATTAATGATTTCTGTTAAAGGGTCCAACCTTCTTTAGGTGGTGCCACATCTATGTAGCAGGTCTTATGTTGTATAAAAAAGCACATTGAGCAAGCTATGGAGATTAAGCCAGAAAGTTATGGGGGTTTGTCATTCTGTATATATGTTTCTTTTATTGGTTGATAAATAAAACACTGTCTGGCCAATTAGGCAAAAAGATAGGTAGGATTAGGAGACTAGGAGAATTCTGGAAAAGGTAGTCAGTGTGAGCCTACCAAAACAGTCACCATGTAGGCTGCCAAAGGAGCAACAAGTCTGGAATCTTCTCTGGTAAAATAAGACCATGTGAAAGTACTTTGATTAATAGAAATTAGATAATAATTAAGATAGAGCTAGCAAATTGGAAGTCATAGTCAATAGCTATATTCATTTTGGTCTGAGGGCAGTGGAACCTGGCTGGAAAGAGAAGCTCCTGTATCAAGTAAGCAATGTACCTCAATGGTCTCTACTTCAGTTCCTGTCTTCAGGTTCCTGTCTTAGTTTTTGTATTGATTTTCCTTCATGATGGACTGTAAACTGTAAGAAGAAATGAACTATTTCCTTCCCAAATTACTCTTGGACATGTTTATCACAGCAAAAGAACACAAACTTGTACAATATCATTAGAAAAAAATCATCTGTCTCCCACTGTTGTGAGTTTATAATTTATCAAAAAATCAAACGTTTATTTACTTGTAGGTCTGTTTCTGGACCTTTTAACATTGAAACAAAGTTTTCCTATTCACAATATCATAATCTCACAACTATTTATTAATTTGTTCTTTATTTCTGCTGTGAAAGGTATTGATTTGTCTTCCCTTTGTTCTTCAAAATTAACCTAGTCATTCTGGGCACTTTGCAGAGCACCTTTTAATTTAGAGTCATTGCATTGATTTCTATAAAAACATTTGTTTTTGCTTGGGATAGAGTAAAACTGTACACTAATTTATGGGGAACAGATATCTTTAAAATTTTGTCTTTGCTAACATGCTGTATGATTTCATTTATTGTGTCTTTGGCTTTCTTTTCTTTTTACTAGAACTCATTGTGATAGTGAAAAGAGAGATACCTATGAGAAATGAGGTCTAGTGAGAGGTCAAGGCTAGTGCTGCCAGGCTCTGGTATCCTGTCTGACCATGTTATTTTTCACTCTCATTCTCTTAACTTAATGCTGTCCTTTAGGAAGTAACACAGCTGAAAATGGGGACCTTTCAGAGCTACTCTTATGATTCTCTCTGTGTGTATGTTTGAACTAAATAAACATCTTTTCTCTGTAAGTACCCAGCCTTGGGTGTTTGCTATGGTAACAGAGATGCAATATATTCATCTGGGTACCTGGGTGCTGGTAAAATTCCTTTGTTCAGAGTCCTTCAAACACAGTAAGATTGGTGCACATATAAACTCATAGAGGCTAAGGAATGTGGGGAGTAGCTGGTTCTGGAATGTGAGCAATTCTGAGTTGAACAACATTCCTCCCTTTTTTTTGACTGGCAAGATAGCTGTGAAGGCATTGCACTGCTTCGTGATATCTAGGGGCATCAATATCTTTGGGGATCCTAGTGGGAAAGTAGCCAAAGCCAAAAAGAGCAGGCTATTTCACCACCCCCCCACTGTCCAGGCTCTGCTGGACCATCTAGGGATAGGGAAGGGAAGGGCACATTGGAGAGTCTGGAGTCTTTAATTGATTGGAAATCTGGAGGAACAAATATACATCATGAGGAGAAAGTGAAATTGGAGGTTTTAAGGAGAAATTTTTATCTTGGGTGTACATTTGAAGCTTCTGGGCCAGAGCCCTGGTAATTGGGGGAGTGTAGCCTCAAAACCAGGGAAGAGAAAGAGACCCAACCCTCAGGAATAGGCTGTTGAAGAATCATAGGAGTGCTTTGGAATATTCATCTGGAGTCCATTTGACAGGAAAGAGGAGGAATGAAGCCAGGCAGAGGTGGCACACACCTTTAATCCCAGCACTCGGGAGGCAGAGGCAGATGGATCTCTGTGAATTCAAGGCCAGCCTGGTCTACAAGAGCTAGTTCCAGGACAGCATCCAAAGCCCCAAAGCCACAGAGAAACCCTGTCTCAAAAAAAAAAAAAAAAAAGGTAAAACATGAAACGATGCCAATTCCCTGTAGCATACAATAATTTTTTTGTTTATATAAAGAGACAAAAGTTTTAGGTATGTAAGCTTACCACTGATTGTAACCTGATGTTGATTGAAATCCACATTGTAGAAAACACTAAGAGTCATGATAAAAAGTTTAGGGACCCAAAAATGATTATGGGTTAAAACCATTAAGGCTCTTTTCCAAAAGGCTGGATATATAGATTAGACAGAGATGTTTTTAGCACAGTTGAAAAACACTTTAAATCTATTCTTAGAAGACACCAAAGGGAATTTAAAGTCTTGAGCTCATAGTGTCCAATGTTTTCCAGTTTATCAGAACTCCATTGACAGATGTTGAGATTTTGATCTTTAGAAGTTTGATTATAACAAAAGCACAGTGGGGAGAAAAAAAATAGGAAACATATTTTTTATTTCTTATGTAACTTAAATAATATTTTGACCTTATAACTTGCATTTAATAACTTAAAATACTTTTCTTTGAACTTTATAATTTACATTACACATATTGAAACACATTTTAGACCATCACAACTCACTTAAACTTTCATATCCTCACACCTTTACAGCATGCAGAAGGCAGAAGCAGATAGGTCCTGTGAGTGTGAGTTCTAGGCCAGCCTGGTCTACAAAGTAAATTTCAGGACAGCCACAGCTGTTATATAAAGAAACCCTGAAAAAAAAGTATAAAATTATTTTGAAATAGCTTTTGTGAATGTTCAGAGTTTGTTATCAAAATAAACTGTCTTTATCAGCTGAAGAACTAGTAGCTCTAGGAAAGAGAAGTCTGAAGCCTGATTTAAATGAACTAACAAGGTAGTTGCACCCTTGGGGAAGGAGCTGGTATGCTTATTGAAGTTAAAATGACAAAGCTAGTCAGTCAATATCATCAGAGATATGCGAACAATAAATTACAGCAGGAAGTATAACCCAAATGGCCTATTTTTCGGTCCTGAGGTTTTGTGAATAATAGAAATCAACAACAAAGTCTGTAAGTCAGAAGCAATTTTATTCAAACATCTAACTAGTTAGAGCCATGGTCAATGATTTTGCACTGTGGTTCCAATAAGGTGCCATAAGTATCTGTTTTTATGGAAAAAGACCTTACAAGTTGGGCAGTGCATTTCTGAGGTTAGCACAAGAGAGTGACTCCCTGAGGTGAGAATTTATAGCCTGTAATCCTCTGAGAAGTGCTTCCTGGGGTGAAGATTTACAACCCCTGTGGAGTGCACCCTGGAATCATGATTTGCAACCTCTGTTTAAAGTGTGTCAGTTCAAGATGTTTACTAGTCTGGGTCTGTTCTAACTGTTTTCCTGGGAGACTGTCTGGCAAAGGGTCAGGTAGTTTGTTTTAAGGCCATTATCAGGCTATAGGCATACATGTTTTCATATTCCTGGGCTTTTCATTATGAATCAATGAAAATGACAAAAACTTACCCTCTATCCAGACAGTTACTCTGATTCCAGTGAAATCAATGGCTTAATTGGGGACAGTGGTTAGAGTTCTTCTGCTATCACAAAGGCCAGCATTTAATCTCCAGCTAATGGCAGCATTGGCCCTCGGCCGCCAGGTTCAAGTCTGAGAGATTTTCCTGTAGAGAAGGATTTTGAGAAAACTGACTTTCTATTGACCAGGCAGAATAGAGCAATCAATTCAAAAGTATCTACAGCTTTGGCAGAGCCCTGGTACAGGCAAGTCATGGGACAGGTTTTCTTGGTGGTTAGCATTACCACTATCCAGGTGGAGTCACTGTGCCTTATCTATCTTCCTTAGAGCCATATGTTTCCCAGTAAGAGCTAGCATGTCTATTTTGGAAACGTTATTTATCAAACATTTAAAGGACATATTTAACAGTTCTCTGAAGAGTTTGAGGACCATCTATCTATTCAGTACACAAGATTTAGTTACTTGACTTAATTTTAACTTCGAAAACACATTAACTTGTGTGTTGGTAGGTTTTATAAGACCAGGATTTTACAACTTTAAAAATTTGAGTTGAAAATTCTATTGAATTACCTTTAAAATAAAAATAAAGCTTTAAACCATAAATGCAGTAATCTTTAAACCATGAATACAGTCCATAGGTGTGGTGATATCTTGCTTGTACAAATAAAGACTGTCTGAAGGTCAAAGAATGGGGCTTGCCATTAGCTAACCATAAAGGTCTGGAGGTCTCTACAGACAGACAGGAAGTGAAGTAGCTGGGCAGAAACATAATATAAGCAGAGAGAAACAGGAAATCACTCTCTGTCTCCTGACAAGGAGGTAAGGTAAAAGACAAAATGTAAAGTCCAGTTAAGGAAACCCCCCACTTGAAGGGCAGTCTGACCTGGAAAGCTAACCCAAGCCACTATCAGTTCCCTGGAATTTGCTGACCACCAGAAACTTTCCCTCACAAGACCCTAAGATAGCCAGATACCAAGAATTCACACTGCCCCTCCTGTCAGTGTGTCAGCAGGTGGTATAATAGGGTCCTTAAGAAACAAAGAAATAGCTGCAACTCTAGTTTGCCTAAAAAAGATTAATTAGCACACCCAGAGGCCCTAAGGTCTGCTGACCCCAACAGTGAGACCATTTGGCCTCAAGGGGAGAATATATGACTCTGGTCATAGCCACACCCTAAGCTTGTGGTTTTTTCCTTAAAAGTACCCATGCTCAGAAAATGTTGCTTCTCTGGCCTGCGTGCTGAGGGAGCCTGTTTGCGTAAAGGATTCCTGTTCATTAAAGCCTCTGCATATTGCATCAACTGGACTGGACTTTGAGTTCTTGTGGGTACTGACTGAAACGGGGAGACTCCTCATTCTGAGTGTCTTACAAAAGTAGTCTGTGGGTTGCTTCTTTTCTCTGATCTCTCAGCATTTCCCTCTATATCTGGTTCCAGCTTTTTATCATCTAGACCAATTAAGAACTTCATTTACACATAGGGATACTGGGAAATATTTTGTCCTTTTTTAGTGTTTTCTTATATGACTCAGTTTATCCAAATAGCTTAATCTTAATAAAGTCAGCAAAGACAAAGAAATTACACAAACATTACTGTGACCCTAAGTAGTCTGTGTTGAGCAGGTATCAAAAACATAAGTACTTAGGTGTAAATCTCTAAGTTAGCTTAGTGAGTAGACCTTTATAAACTTAAATTTTATTATCATTCAAAAAATCCATCCTAATCCAAATAACCTTGGAGACTTGTTGCTTCCTTAGTCTAAAAAGAGATACACTGATAAACTAAAGGTGTCATAGGGCTGAGAAGTTTTATCATTGTTGTTTTTTGGGCACTCTTAAGTGGCAAAATGATGCTCTTCAGATGTTGAAGTAACATGGCATATACTCTTTAACTTTAGTAGAGATGGCTTCCAACCATGTAGCTATTATTTAAAATATCTTTATTTATGTGGATCTAATTTTTAAAAGGAATGTTGAATCTCAGATCTATCTGCATGTGTGTGTGTGTTTTAAACAAAATTTGGATCATGAATATAGTAGCTGCAGCAAATTAAGGTTGCCTATGCACAGATTTTTAATCTGACCCAAATATGCTTACGAATCTTGAAGTAGAGAAAATTTATACAACAGCCTTCTAAATCTTGAGATAAGATTCTTTCCTTAGTAAAAGTTTTAGAGAGTTAAACTAAAACCAAAAGAGTATGAGAGACACATCAATAGTCCCCACTGGGAATAGTCTGTCTTGTTGTTTTGCTTTGCTCTCCTTTCTGACACATAGTCAGGATTTCCAAAGAGATGCCAGGAAAAACAAAGAAAAAACAAGAAGAGAGCTTACACCACATAACAAAACATGGACTAATATAAATGGGTTAGCGTAAGTTATAAGAGCTAGATAGGAACAAGCCTAAGGTATACGCAGAATTTTCCTAATTAATAAAAAGTCTCTGTATCCTCATTTGGAAGCTAGCTGGTGAGACAGAGAAAGAGTCCTTACAGTATTTTTAGGTCTAGAGGAAGGGGTCCCAACTCTACCTCCAGAGCCAGCATTTAATTCAAGAGCAACATCATTAAACAATAGTCTAATGCTACTCTTACCTAAAAGACACCTAATTCCCTACAAAACTAAATCCAGTACACTGAAAACAAAGAGGGCTGAGAGACAGAACAATTGTGAGCCCTGGCTGTAAATAGAGGACACTGCTGGAGAGAGATAGCAGCAAACAAGCAAGCATGTATGCAGGGTATGTGCATATAGCAGCTATGCTCCTTTGCTCACTCTCCCTCCTGCTAGGTTCAGCTCCAGCTCCTACTTTGCAACAAACTTACAGATTAATCAACCATAAGACATTTAAACACGGTATCAGGGATATCAGAAAAATACAAGCAGGGCTTTGAGTAGAGAAAAGAGAAAGAGGGAAGGTAGAATCTCTTTCCATTTCCTGAATGATTTATAACATTTGTAAAGGATCTGAATACTATTGGGGTCTACAGTATAATTATCAAAGGAATATTTGAGGTTGAATTTCATTGCAAAATCAAATAAATCTGAGGCCCTTCAGGTCAGTTCCAGTGGAGAGTCTGGAGGCTTTCTAAAAGATATCCCAAGCAGGGAATACAAGGGTATGGAAGACATCATTTCCACTGATAAAAGAGGGGAAGAAAAAAAGTCACTTCAGCCTGTAGTGGTGTGTGTTACCAGGACTCAGGGATGACAAGAGGAAGACACCAGCTATTCAGTGGTTTGTGACCACACTCAATAGGGTCTGTGGCTTAGTTTTGCTAAGCCCAAAGAGAGACTTAATACATGATACCAGTGTTTTCATGGAGACCAGAAGTGGGGAGGCCAGAAGGCAAGGATGCAAAACAAATTCTAGGAGGGAAATCCCATCCACAGGAAAGGATTGGAGAACAGAGTCACTAAAACCATGAGGGCCTAGGGGATCTGTGGGATTGCAGGCAGCTCTAAAGAGAAGATTGAAGGAGAAGGCAATAAAGGGATACCTAAAGAAACTGCAGGACTGCAACTCTAAGGGTAGGCATATAGCTGGCATCAATTGAAGAATGCCATCTGGAGGTCTTCAAGACTATGCTTGGGAGTACTTCTGCCACCAAAATTACAAAAGTGATGCCAGACACTCAGTGGTCAGTTCTTCAAACTTGAAAAGGTGTTTACACTAACCAAAGGAGAAACTTATCTATTGCTGCTGGTGGATAAGACACCTAGAGATTGGTGAAAAGGAAGGCAGATAGGCACCAGGAAAACCTATCCAAGTTATGGTGCCAATGATAAGTTTTGCAACTAAAGAATACCTTGATGATCGGTGGACAAAGAATGCCACAAAATTCATACCACACAACAGACCTCATAAAAGAGATTTATTGAGGGAGCACATGAGTGGGGCAAAAATGACTGCCTCTGAGTGGGGATGGAGACAGCACCAGACCAGGCTGTGATGGTAGGCTTCACTGAAGCATGTGCATAGGGAAAATGATGACAGTGGCAACTGTGGAAACATGTCAAGTTGGCCACTAGTGATGATGGACCCATTGGTGCTGAGACACTGAGGGGAGGAAAGGAGATGTGGGGAGTACCTGCTTCTAAAATGTGAGTGACTCTTAGTTGACTAACATTTTCCCCACCAAAACTTCATTTGGAAACCCTCTATCCTGAGGTATAAAAACCTTGTCTCCTTATCTTCCTCATATACAGTACTGACCTCTTGAACCACAGCTTAGGGGAAGGCAGCCCATGCACACTAATAAATACCTTGCTTTCATTAATTTGGTCATGATGATTTGAGTCAGTGATCTTTCTCCTTGCATCTTTGGTATTAAGCCATAAATTATAATTTTAAAAAGTAATAAATAAAGATTGTAACAAATCTAATACTCCCTCCCCAAATAAGCTTTTTAAAAATTTTATGTAAAGCAATTTGGGTAGAAAAAGAGGATGTCTGTATTTTGAGATTGTTTGAAGTTGTTTTCTCTCTTTGGTATGAGTTTCCTCATAGACTATGACATTTCCAAGTTTCTTGATATATGTCTGAAGTCTTACCTTAGATTTCTGTTCTTTGAGACTCCTTAAACTTTTTTTTCTTATGTTTCTCATTAATTTCTTATTTACACATGGCTTATTTGTGTTATTTATTTAATTGACATAAGGATGTAATATTTATGAAATCCCATGTAATATTTACACATGCACAAACATATCATAGAGTGTAATGGTCAAATCAAACAAACATATCTCCTCAAACATATCATTTTAAAATGTAACATTAAACTCATCTATTTCTCCAATAAACAACAAATGTACAGTTTTTCTGGCATTTTTGATTTAGTTAAAAATTTTCTATTTTGATGTTTCATACATAAGTGTAGAGAGCCACGTAGTGCCACGCCTTAAAGAGGTGCTGGCTTCCGCCTTACACCTTCCGGCTGGTAAAGGCTCTCTCACTAAACAAGCCCTTAATTGGTTAAGTCTCTTCAGCCTGTCTGCTTCCGCATTAGAGTAGCCTATCTGCAGGGTCCACATGGCTCTCTGTGATTGGTTAGCTCAAGGGTATTTAAGTCTGTGCAGGGGTCCCCCGGCTCTCTCTCTCCCCTCCCTCTCTCTCTCTCTCTCTCTCTCTCTCTCTCTCTCTCTCTCTCTCTCTCTCTCTCTCTCTCTCTCTCTCTCTCTCTCTCTTTTGTAGGCCAGAAGAAACATGTTTAAAAGATCCTGATTAAAACTGTATGAAGAAGATCTACCCTACCCAGAGTCACGTCTTCCTTGCTGTCGAGGGCAGGCACATACACATAAGTTTTTTTTATTATGTTTATTTTACATATTGATCCCAGTTCCCTTTCCCTTCTTCCCTCCTTCCCTCCCTCTTTCCTTCTCTCCCACCCTCCCATGCTCCCCGACCACCCTACCCTCTCATCCCTCCCCCACTCCACATGTAGGATGATGCCTTTCAGGAGGGGTCATTTAAATCTATCAAGTCATTTGGAGTAAGGACTAGGCCTTCTCTCCTGCCTCTAGATTAAGGGAGTATCCATCCCTCCATGGGGAATATGCTTCCAAAGTCCTTTTGTGCACCAGGGATACATCCTGGTTCCACTGTCCAAGATCCCCTAGACTGCCCAGGCCTTCTAACTGAGACCCATGTTCAGGGAGTCTGAGTGGGTTCAATGTTGGATTCCCAGCTGTCAGTCTGGGGGACCCATTAGCTCCTCCTTGTTAAGGTCAGCTGTTTCTATGTGTTTCTGTAGCCTGATTTTGTCCTCTCTCTCTGCATCTGGATTCCAGTTTGGCTCAATGTTTACTTGTGGGTGTTTGCTTCTGTTTCCATCAGCTACTAGATGAAGGCTCTATGATGGTGGATACTTTAGTTGATGATCTCATTATCAGGGAAGGGCATTTATGGTAGCTTTTCCACTGTTGCTCAAATTGATAGTTGGGGTCAGTCTTGTATGTCTCTGGACATTTCTCTAGATTCATTTTTCTCTTCAAACCTATAATGGCTCCCAATTTTATTCTTTCTTTATCTCTCTCTCTCTCTCTCTCTCTCTCTCTCTCTCTCTCTCTCTCCTCCCTCTCTGTCTGTCTCTCTCTTTCTCTCTCTATTCTCTATTCTCATCTATTCTTCCCCTGGCTCAGTCTTCCTTGTCCCACATGCTTTCTTCTCCCCTTCTTTTTTTCCTAGCTCCCTCTCTACTCACTGCCCCCCAATATGCTCAGAAAAACTTGTCCCTTTCCCCTTTTGTGAGGGAACTTATACAAATCTCTTAGAATTTTCCTTATATCCTATTTAGTTCATTGGCTTGAATTTCTCAACTGTGTGTGGCATGAAATGGCAAGTGAGGAAGTAAATAAAAAATATCAGGGTTATATCAATTTGCTTTCCTTCCTTCAAAATGTGGTTACTGAAAAGTTTCTATACCCACATAAGCCTTTCTGTGGATACAGCAATCCAAACTTGACCAAATCAAACCATGTTTGATGGATACAGAATTCCTAAATGGCTTTTCAGCCCTTCAGAGAGTAGAGAGCAAAGAGAGACTGGAAAACCACCAGTCTGTTTCCTGGTGGACAGATTAAATACCCTATGGGACTGGTCTTGAGCATCTCTGGGGGAGGGGTCATCATTTGGTGGACTTTCTGAGATGCATCAGGGTTTGGAAGAAGATGGGAGAGGAGGCTTGGGATGGAACTTCCACCATAACATCACAGTCTCTTTGGGTATGGATTCTAGGAACTGGGATGAAGCTTCCACCTTAATAGTTACCTGCTAAGTTTCTGGTACTGTATAACAGATTTTGGTTTTATTTATGTTCCAAATATTTTTAATTTGCTCTAGTTGAAGAACTATTTCAAAATAACCTTTTTCCATAACAGGCACAGGACCTTCCACCTACCCCTCAAACATTCTTTCCACCCTCTGCATCTACTTTGCATGGGAAAGCACAGGTCTTTAGATGCCAATCTGTACTTCTTTTATCTTCCTCTGGACCAAGAACCTTAAACCTTAATCCTACATTATATGAGCAGGTGAAATTAGGAGGGTCAACATCATCTTTTGTGTATTTTGTTATGAGTGTTCATTAGACCATTGAAATCTCAAAAATTCATTGTTATAGAGGAAATGCCAACTTAATAAACAAGGACCACTTTGCTATCACAGCTTCCAGATGCTATGGTTTAGATTTGAGACCCAACTATAACACAGATGTTCAAGTGTTGTAATAATAACACTGCCAAGTGTATGATAAAGTCTGCTGGAGAACATTGGAAAAATGACAGTCATATCCAGTGTTTCAGGAAGGGTTTCCGTTTTGGAATGAGACACATATAGCTTTACTTCTCACAGTATGACCTAGAATTTATTACTTTTATGTCTTGGTTTTATTTGACTAAACCATAATACAACAGGTAAGCATTCTAAGAGTTGCATTTATTTATTTATTTATTTTGGTTTTGGGTTTTTTAAGACAGAGTTTCTCTGTATTGTTTTGGAGCCTGTCCTGGAACTAGATCTGTAGACCATGCTGGCCTTGAACTCAAAAAGATCTGCCTGCCTCTGCCTCTCAAAAGCTGGGATTAAAGGCTTATACCACCAATGCCTGAGAGTTGCATACATTTAAATGAATTAATGTAAATAAAATGTTTAACTGAGTTGAGCCCAATGTTTATTCTCTATTAGTTGTTCATTCATATTCTCTATGAATTTTCTGTGAAATAAAAGTATTGAGTTATAAATCATAATTATTGGTTTTAACATAATAAAAGTATAAAATATTATAACTTGAATAACTATATATTGTTGAGGCTAGAGAGAGGAGATATTTTTTATATATAAAACAAGATGAATTACAGTGAAAAACTGAAATTTAAAATAATTCTTTAATAGAAAGAAAATTATGGCCATTAAGACCAACTGCTGTTCTTGTAGAGGACCTGGGTTAGGTTCCCATCACCTACATTGGGTGGCTTAAAACCCTCTGTAACTCCAGCTCCAGGGGATCTGATGCTCTCTTCTGCCTATTGGATGAGGATTGATCAAGACAAGAAAAAACTAACTTTCAACAGGAGCATATTGTCCTTTAATAAAAACAATGTGTGAGTAAAGCACAAGGAGGTAGAGTTTAATAGACAATGGAAATTCTTTTGGGTGTAAGATTGTATTTGCAGGTAAGTTCTCCCACAGTTTCAAAATTTCATTACTGATGGTTGTTGGCATGGCTTTATCTGGAAGGGCAGATGCTGTTCTCATGGTGGAAGTGAGAGTCCTTAGTTAATGAGACCTAACCACCTTTTAGGCTACCTTGTCAGGAGCTTTCTGGTCATAGAGGCTGCAGATGGTATTGTTGTTAGAAACAAGTTCTTTCTGGGTAGAAATGAAAGAGACCACCATTCCAACTGGAGTGTCTGCAGTCTTGACTCTTGGTCAGGAAGGTATGCTTGGGATAGTAGTGAACAGAGCCGGACAGAAAATGCATTTAGTTTTTAGTCCAAGAAAACTAGTGGCTGTGTGCTTACCCCTTGGTGAGGGTCTTATTCAATTGGATAGTGTGAAAATAATTGATGAATAAGAAAAGGAGGAATGGGGAAGGAGTCACTGCCCTGAGTAGAAAAGGATCACTGCACTAAGTCATCAAATTCTTAGAATGCAACAATGGATCTACCTGTAAACAAAGGTTTAATGGGTGGGGAGGATTAAAACCTTGGCAAGGTTGAGGAGACAAAAATACCTCAATTGCTTGTCCTTAACACAAGTTTTGTAGTATGTGCCAGGAAAGATTTGTACATGATATTTCTTACTGTAGTGTACTGTACAGGCATGTTCTTAATGTAGGAGACCACACAGCTTCCTTATTAGGAGATTTCCTGGGGCCTGGCAGCCTGCAGGTATTAGCTCTCAGTATTCCTTCCCTGATTCACTATAGGCTTATGCACATTTTTTCCAATCTGTTACTGGTCTCCATGGGAACCTGGACACACATGGTACACATACATTCAGAAAAGTAAGCATGTATATAAACCCCACCTTCAGGCACATAAACATATATGCATAAAAATAAATTTTAAACCAATTTTAAAAATTTAAAAACCAAAGAAAAAAGTAAAGTTGTTGCAGAACCTTGATTTTCAAACTTTATGTAACCAAACAAAGTAAATATTAACTTTTTAAGACCTTTAAAAATTAGGAATAAAATCAAAACTCTAAATTGTGATGCAATTTAAAAATGTTTGTCTACATGATATATACTCACTCATATATGGATTTTAGACATAGAACAAAGGATCACCAGAGAAGCTAGTGAATAAGGAGGACCATAAAAAAGACATACATGGTCCCATGGTGAAGGGGAAAGGGACAAGAGCTCCTGAACAATGTGGGAGCATGGGGGAGGGAGGAGGGAGGGAGGAGAAAGTGGAAGGTAGAGGAAATCATGAGGGATCAGTTAGACCAAATCAGGAGATGAATAGAGAAGAGCAAGAAAGGAGACACAACAATAGAAGGAGCCATTATAGGTTTATAGAGATATCTGGCACTAGGGAATTGTACAGAGATTCTCAAGGATGACCCAACTAGGAATCTAAGCAATAGTGGAGAGTCTACTTTAAATGCCTTTCCCCTATAAAGAGAATGATGGCCACTTCAAATGTCATCCTAGAGCCATTATCTAGTAGCTTATGGAAGCAGAAGCAGAGATCCCCAGCTAAACACTGAGCCAAACTCCTGGAATGAAGTTATATATAGAGAGAATTGATGAACTAGGGGTCAAGACTATGTTGGGAAACCCCACAGAAACAATGGACCTGAACAAGCGGGAACTCATGGACCTCAGTCTGACAGCTGGGGAACCAACATAGAGCCAAACCAGGCCTCCTGAACATGGGTGCCATCTAGGAGGACTGGGCAGTCTATGGGGCCTCAGGCAGTGGAACCAGAATATATCTCTATTGCACAAATGCACTTTTTAGCTCAAATACCCTGGGGAGAGCCTAGGCCCTGACTCAAATGACTTTACAGATTTGAATGATGCCTCTTAGAAGGCTTCACTTTCCCTGGGGAGTGGATGGGGGATGGGATGGGGGAGTCTGTGGTGGGCATAGAAGGATGGGAGGAAGAGGAAACTGGGATTGATATGTAAAATAAGATTGCTTCTAGTTTAAATAAAATTTATTTAACAAAAATATTTGTTTAAATGGGAAGGAATTTTTATTCTTGTTGTTTATTTTTCTTAATGTTTAGGCTCAAGTGATTGCAAGGTTGTTTTTAAAGACTAGAGACTGAAGGGCCCTGACCCTCATCCAACCTCCTGCTTTGACAGCCATGACATGCTGCAGACAAGACCCAGCAAGACATAGGCTCTTGACTCAGCAGCTCAGCTTCTGAATTTGCCTGGCTTTGTAGTAATCACTAGGAAGCCAAATACCCTCCAATCACAAGTTAGCTGGTGGCCTCTGGAGGATCAAAGTCAACTCCAGTTAACTTGTAATTAAAAGACTCGGCTTTTGTAACAGATCTAGTCTCTTGGAAGTTTAGGGACTTCAGAGTCTAGGCACAACAGAGACATTTTACAATTATAAACAGTCTTAAAGTGTAGAAATTTTAAAACCTGAAAGTCTTTGGTAGCTTCCCAAGTTTATATTTATACAAAAGGACAAAGACATATCAGCTTAAGATCTGAGCTGGAAACCTTCATTTACCTCTCATTTGCTCTCTTCACCCTGTGTGCCTCTCCGTATTTCCAAGGTTCTGCTGAGTTCATCACATGGTCAACATTAGCAAAACTTAGAGGTAAACAGAGGAATAAGGTCAGGACATATGAAAACAGACTTTTGAGGTCATTCCAGGCTGACTGTATTTTGCTTCTGGTTTTATTTCCTACCAGGCAATTTTTACCACACAGATGTTAAAAGCTGCTTTTATAAGCCTCAGGGTACTGTGTCGTCCAATGTGTTTTACCTGTGCCCTAAACTTGATTAAATAATCTTCAAACTACTCAATTGCATGTACCATCTTTGCTTTAGCTGTGGCTCTAATGCATGTCTTTAACGAGAAACCTGGAATGCTATGGTTCATTTTCTCCTTCTCAATATGGTAACAAGACCATTGCTGGCCAGAGAGTTATTGATTTCTTACACAGATTGCACAGACAAATTTGATTCCTAAATAGTTTCAAAAGGTCAATTTTTCTTGTCATAATTTCATGAGACTATTTTTTGTTGTTGCTTAATATGCATATTTAAATGAAAAATAAGCAAATGTAAAATAAATGTTACAGCATCATAGGAGCATAAAAGCAAATATTTTCAAAATCAGAGTGAAAAGCATGTAGAATATTGTTCAATGTTATGGTCAGTAGATTTTTTATGGAATTATTTATTTCTTAATAGTATAGGAAAATACTATGTAGAAAACTGTGTTATAAAAATTAATAAATGAGCTTTTTTCCCACATTACCAGGTCTTGGCTAGAGGTGACTCTGGAACGAATTCCTCTGGGGTGGATTCTCCCCTACACCCTTCAATCTCATTGCCCCTGTGTCCTGTCTTCACCTAGGGTGCTCTTGGAGCTCTGATACACCAACACCCACCCCCACTGAGAGCCTGCCCTCCCCCTACCCTCTGCCCTACCCTGCCCACTGTCCCACCTCTCTGGTGGAGCACTAAGCCAGAGGGTAGAACCAACAATCCAGCCACCTTCAGGGAAATTCCAGGAGCCTATCTGAGCAAAATAGACCTGACTATCCACGTGGAACCACCCGTAATTTCCACCTGCCTAGTCTCTGACCCCCACCTCCAGTCTTTTACTGGAGTTCTGGGCCCCTCCCAGAGATCTGCCTATCTCTGCAGGACCACTCTGAGTTCCTGTGGGCTGGATCCTTGACCCCCATCACAGGGCCTCTGCTAAAGAGGCCTCACTCAGCTGGAGAGTGCTGGCCCCAGCTAGACCCAACTATCCCCTAGGAAACATTCTGCAGGCTAGCTTCTGCCAAAGAGGCTTCAGCTGTCCTTTGCTGGAGCCTGATCTTTGACCCCCATTTCAGGGCCCCTGCTTACAGAGAGACGTCCTAGAGAGCTTGGACAACCCAGAGCTACAGACATGGAAGCTCTGACCCACCTAAGCCCATAGAGAGAGGGAGGGACCTCCACCAACACTACTGGAAGAAACTATGGGAAGAAGGCAATACAAGAAAACACCTAATATCAGAAAGACAAGCATAACAACACCAGAATCTAGAGAATCTACACCAACCAAACTGGAGCACAACAAAGCAAATGAATCAGAATAGAATGACTTAAAAATTATCATCATAAAAAGATAGAGGCCCTCAAAGAAGATGTGAGAAAATCCCTTAAAGAAATGGAAGAAAAAACAAACAAATTGGAAGAAATGAATAAATTTCTTAAAGACAGTATAGAAAGCCAAGAAAATACAATTAAACAGGTGAAGAAAACAGTTCAAGGCTTGAAAATGGAAATGGAGACAATAAAAAAAAACACAAACTGAAGGAATGCTGAAAATAGAAAAACTGGGCAAATGATAGGGAACTACAAACACAAGCATAACCAACAGAATTCAAGAGATGGAAGAGGTGCTGAATATAAACTAGAAAAAATAGATTCATCGACCAAAGAAAATCATAAATCCAACAAATCCTTAGCACAAAACATCCAGGAAATGTGGGACACTGTGAAAAGGCCAAACCTAAGAATAATAGGAAGGTGAGAAAGCCCAGCTCAAAGGGGCCAAAAACATATTCAACAAAATCATCGAGGAAAACTTTTCCAATCTGAAGAAGGACATGCCCATGAAGATACAAGAAGCATACAGAACAGCAAATAGACTGGACCAAAGAAAAAAGACCCCTAAACATATAATAATCAAAACACCTAGCATACAGAATAAAGAAAGAATATTAAGAGCAGAGAAGGAAAAAGGACAGGTAACATATAAAGGCAGACCTATCAAAATTATGCCTGACTTCTCCATGGAAACCCTCAAGGCCAGAAGGTCCTGCATAGATGTTCTACAAGTACTAAGAGTTCATGGATGGCAGCCCAGGCTACTATACCCAGCAAAACTCTCAATCACTATAGATGGAGAAAACAAGATATTTAATGACAAAGCCAGAATTTCACAATACATATCTACAAATCCAGTCCTATAGAAAGTTTTCAAAGTAAAACTCCAACCCAAGGAAGTTAACTACACTCACAAAGCCTTAGGCAGCAGATAATCCCACTTCATCAGAAACCAGGACAAATATAAAGCAGGACAAATATATTCACAGTATCACTGCCAAAAACAAATCTAAAACAAACAAGCATTAACAATCAATGGTTCTTACTCTCCCTCAACATTATTGGTCTTAACTTGCCTATAAAAGACATAGGCTAACAGAATGGTTATGAAGACAGAATTCCTCCTTCTGCTACATACAAGAAACACATCTAAGCTTCAAAGATAGATATTACCTCAGGATAAAGGGCTGGGAAAAGATCTTCCAATCAAATGGACCCAAGAAGAAAGCAGGTATGGCTATCCTAATATCTAAAAGGTTAGACTTCAAACCAAAATTAATCAAAAGAGATGAAGATGGTCATTTCATATTCATTGCAGGAGATATCCATCAACACAAAGTCTCGATTCTGAACATCTATGCCCCAAATACAAAGGCAACTGCATTCATAAAAGAAATGCTATTAAAACTCAAAGCTCACATAAAACCTCACACACTTATAATGGGAGACTTCAATACACCACTCTCACCACTAGACAGGACCACCAATTAGAAAGTTAGCAAAGAAACAAAAGAAGTAACAGAAGTTATGTCTCAACTGGGTTTAACCAACGTCTATAGAATATTCCATCCAAGCACAAAGAATATACTTTCTTCTCTGCTCCGCATGTATCCTTCTCTAAAATCAACCACATACTAGGTGGCATAACAAACCTCAACAGATACAAAAGAATTGGAATAGTCCCCTGTATCTTATAAGACCACCATGCTTTAAATTGGAATTCAACAACAACACAAAACGCAGAAATCCTACAAACTCAAGGAAACTGAACAATTTGCAATTGCACCACACCTGGGTCATAGAAGAAATAAAGAAGAAATTAAGGACTATAGAATTCAACAAGAATGAGGACTCGACATATCCGAACTTATGGGACATATTGAAAGCAGTGTTACAAGGAAAGTTCATTGCACTGAGTGCCCATATGAAGAAAACAAAGGATAGTCACATTAGAGAATTAACAGCACAACTGAAAGCTTTAAAACAAAAAGAAGCAAACTCACCCCGGATGAATAGACACTAGGAAAAAATCAACTTGAGGGCTGAAATCAATAAAGTAGAAACCAGGAAAACATTACAAAAAAATCAATGCAACAAACAGCTCTATTTTCGAGAAAAATCAACAAAATAGGAAAACCTTTATCCAAACTAACAAATGAGCAGAGAGAGATCATGCAAATTAACAAAATGAGAAACAAAAAGGGGGACATAACAACGGACACAGAGGAAATCTAGACAACTATCAGGTCATACTTTGAAAACCTGTACTCTACAAAATTTGAAAATTCAAAGGAAATGTACAAATTTCTGTATAACTATCACCTACCAAAATTAAATCAAGAACAGACAAACAACTGAAATATACCTACAAGCACCAATAAAATAGAAGCAGTCATCGAAAGCCTTCCAACCAAACAATAGGCCCAGGGTATGATGGCTTCAGTGCAAAATTCTACCAGAAATTCAAGGAAGAGCTAATTCCAATACTCCTCAAATTCCCCTACAATAGAAACAGAAGGCACATTACCAAACTCTTTCTACAAGGCCACAATCACCAAGGTTTCAAGCCTCATAAAGATACAACTAAGAAAGAAAACTACAGACCAATCCCTGATGAACATCGATGCAAAAATACTCAATAAAAACCTGGCAAACTGAATTCAAGAATATATCAGAGAAATCATCCACCATGACCAAATAGGCTTCATCCCTGGGTTGGAGGGATGGTTTAACATACGAAAATCTATCAATGTGATTTACTATATAAACAAACTAAAAAAGAAAAACCATATGATCATCTTCCTACATGCTGAAAAAGCCTTCACCAAAATTCATCACACTTCATGATAAAGGTCTTGGAGAGATTAGGGACAACAGGAACATACCTAAACATAATAAGAACAATATACAGAAAACCAACAGCCAAAATCAAACTAAATGGAGAGAAGCTTAATGCAATTCCTCTACAATCAGGAACAAGAAAAGGCTGCCCTCTCTCTCTCCATATCTCTTCAATATTGTACTTGAAGTTCTAGCTAAAGCTATAAGACAACAAAAGGATATGAAGGGAATCCAAATTAGAAAGGAAGAAGTCAAACTGTCTCTATTTGCAGATGATATGATAGTTTACATAAGTGACCCAATAAATTCTACAAGGGAACTCCTACAGCTGATAAACACCTTCAGCAAGCTAGCAGGATACAAGATAAACACAAAAAAATATCAGTAGCTCTACTTTATTCAGATGAAAAAAGGCTGAGAAAAAGAATCAGAGAAAGATCACCCTTTAGAATAGCCACAAACAACATAAAGTATCTTGGACTAAGGCTTACCAAACATGTAAAAGACCTATACAATAAGAACTTTGTGTCTTTAAAGAAAGAAATTAAAGAAGATACCAGAAAATGGAAAAATCTCCCATGTTCTTCATTAGGAAGGATAAATATAGTAAAAATGGCAATCTTGCCAAAAGCAATCTACACATTCAATGCAATCCCTACTAAAATCTCAGTAAAATTCTTCACTGACCATGAAAGGATAATAATCAACTTTGTATGGAAAAACAAAAGACCCAGGATAGCCAAAACAACCCTGCAAAATAAAAGAACTTCAGGAGGCATCACCATCCCTGACTTTAAGCTCTACTACAGAGCTATAGTTCTGAAAACAGGCTGGTATTGGCACAAAAATATGCAGATAGACCAATGGAATCAAATCAAAAATCCCCATATTAACCCACACACCTATGAACACCTAATTTATGACAAAACAGATAAAAGAATATAATGTGTGTGTGGGGGAGCATCTTCAACAAATGGTGCTGGCACAAATGGATGATGGTGTGTAGAAGACTGCAGATAGACCCTGTCTATCACCATGCACAAAACTCAAGTCCAAATGGATCAAAGACCTCAACATAAATCCAGTCACACTGACCCTCTTAGAAGAGAAAGTTGGATGTACCCTTGAATAAATTGGTATAGGAGACCGCTTCCTGAACATTACTCCAGTAGCACAGATGCTGAGATTAACAATTAAAAAGTGGGACCTCCTCAAACTTAGAAGCTTTTGTAAGGCAAAGCATACAGTAGACAAGACCAAAGGCAGCCCTCAAACTGGGAAAATTTTTTGACCAATCCTACATCTGACAAAGGGCTGATCTCCAAAATATACAAAGAACTCAAGAAACTAGTCAACAAAACACCAATTAACCCTATTTAAAAATGGGGTACAGAATTGAAGAAAGAATTCTCAATAGAGGAAATCAAAGAGGCTGAAAGACACTTAAGAAAATGTTCAATATCCTTACCTATCAGGGAAATGCAAAACAAAATACCTTTGAGATACCATCTTACTCCTGCCAGAATGGCTAAAATTAGAATCACAAATGACAACTTATGCTACAGAGGATGTGGAGAATGGGGAACTCTCCTCCACTGCTGTTGGGTGTGAAAACTCGTACAGCCATTTTGGAGATCAGTATGGAGGTTCCTCAGGAAAATGTGAATTAGTTTACCACAGGACCCAGCAATTCTGCTCTTAGGTATATACCCAAATGCCCCACATTCATGCAACAAAGACATGTGCTCAACTATGTTCATAGCAGCATTATTTGTAACAGCAAGAACCTAGATGCCCCACAACTGAAGAATGGATAAAGAAGATGTGGCACATCTACACAATGGAATACTACTCTGTAGAAAAAAATATAACAGAATCTTGAAATTTTCAGTCAAGTGGATGGAACTTGAAAACAGCATCCTGTATGAGGTAACCCAGTCAGAAAAAGAGGAACAGGGTATGTCCTCGCTCCTATATGGATTTTAGACCTAGAGCAAAGGATCACCAGCCTATAATTCACACCACCAGAGGAACTAGAATACAAGGTGTATTCTAAGAGATTCATATAAGGTCCCTCACAAAAGAGGGAAGGGACAAGTCCCCCAGGGCACATGGGATGTTGGGGGGCAGTGAGTGGAGAGAGAACTAGGAGAAAGAGAAGGGGGGAGAGGAAAGCACATGCAACTAGGTAGATTGAGTCAGGGTAGGAATAGAAGTCAGAAGAGAGAGAGAGAGAGAGAGAGAGAGAGAGAGAGACAGAGAGACAGAGAGAGACAGAGAGACAGAGAGACAGAGAGACAGAGAGAGACAGAGACAGAGACAGAGAGTGAGTGAGAGAGAGAGAGGCAGAGAGAGACACAGAGAGAGATAGAGAGAGAGAGAGAACATAAAAGAGGGAGCCATTATTGGTTTGAAGAGAAAACTGAACCTAAAGAAAGGTCTAGAGACCTACAAGTTTGATTCCAACTAACAATTCAAGCAACCATGGAAAGGCTACCATAAATGCCCTTCCCTGATAGTGAGATCATCAACTAAATTATCCACCATCATGGAGCCCTCATCTAGTACCTGTTGGAAACAGAAGCATATACTCATAACTAAATACTGAGTCGAACTAGAATCCAGATGCAGAGAGGACAAGACCAGGTTGCAGAAACACACAAAGACAGCTGATCCAAACAATGGCTAATGGGCCCCCCCGACTGATAGCTGGGAATCCAGCATTGGACGGACTCAGACTCTCTGAATGTGGGTCTGAGCTAGAAGGAATAAACAGTCTGTGGGACCTCATATAGTAGAAACAGGGTGTATTCCTGGTGCCCAAAAGGACCTTGTGGACACATGCCCCATGGAGGGATACTCCCTTAACCTAGAGACAGGAGAGAAGTCCTAGCCCCTACTTCAAATGACTTGCCAGATTTACATGACCCAACTTGGATGGCATAACCCTACAAGTGGAATGGGGTGGGGGATGGGAGGGGAAAGTGGCCAGGGCTCATGTCACAGTGGAAAGAGGGTAAGATGGAGGGAGGAAGGGAAGGAATTTATTAATAATATTTATTAATAAATAAATATTATTTATTTAATAAAAATAAATAAACTAATTAATTAATTAGTTAGTTAATGCAATATACTGACCCGATTAATACAAAATAAAGAAAATGAATACAGTTATCTAGGAGGAATATTTTCTATATCTTTTCTTATTGTAGTTTTTGAATAAGAGTTCTTGTTAACACTCTCCTTATTACTAAATCATCTTCTGGTAGCAAGTTCAAGCTGTCCATAGGGGCAGATGTATGTGATTGTTTCAGTATACTTACCATCTTTTTAAAAGTATCATAAATAGACTGTTTTGAAGCTATGACTTTTTTAAACAATAAATACACAATGGTTTAGAGACAAAATCCTGCCTAACATACGCCTAGATATTCTAGTATGCAATTTATTAATGATTAAATATAATATATATGCATATTAAAAACAGATCAACAGAAATTCAACACCTCTTGAAGCTGCAAGCAATGAGTAATCTAAAAATTACATAAATACATAAGCAACATCATGAAATATCTATGTAATCTGTCTCTGGATCTTTTATTTTTTGTTGTTTCATACCCCAATTTTATCTGTTTCTAGGGTTATATTATTCATGTTACAGATACTTGCAATACATTCTGAAAAACCTAAGCAAAATTCAATACTCTCTCACAATAAGAACTCTCAATATCAGGAATATCAATATAAAGGCCGAAAACAAGTCCACAGCTATCATCAAATTGTATGATGGAAGTTGAAAGACCTCCAACACCAGACACAAGAAAAATACTTTTACTTTCACCTTCCATACAGTGCTGACATTCTACCACAGAATTTAGGCAAGAAAATGGAAACTTAGAAGAAAAAGTATTTGTTTTTCATGACATGGTCTAAAACATAAAATACTGTAAAGTCCCCACAAAATTAACTATTAGAGCTAACAAATTTGTTGAATACAGAGTGAACACACAAAACTCATGTATCTCTATACAATAAAACACTGTCAAAAATAAAATTTGAAGACATATTACTAACAATAACATCAAAAGAATAAAATATTATGAATGAGTGAGGATATGTAAATGATCTGTAGTCTAGAAAATAGCAAAGACTCTAAGACACAAGTAAATAAAAAAAATCCTCATATTTGATTTATTACTTTTCTGTTGCAGAGATAATATATATTAACCAACATCAATTAATAGAAGGGTTTATTTAGGCTTAATGTTTCAAAATGTTGGCATGGTACAGCAAGGCATTGCAACAAGTAACAGTCATCAAGACAGGAACAGGAAGCTAAGAGATCATATCTTTCTGTGTCCAAATTCTGAACCCGTAAATCACCAAGAGACCTGTTCAGATGCAAAAGCAGAGTCTTTATTATTTAATCAGTAAACAGTATTAACTAGGTCCCTTGGCCTGTCTGACATAGTAGGAGGGTTGAGAAGCAACCCCAAGGAGCCAAAAGGCAGGAAATTTATTGGGTAGAACAAGAGGAGTGTCTAGGGGTCTGCAACAATCTCAGCACTGGTTCTTTCTGGGCTAGGATGACCTGCCCTGTGTTAATTGGTCATCTGGTTGCTATGGCCTACAGGCCCTCCCAGGGCAGCTACTATGTTCTGTACACTGTTTTATAAAGCACAGCCAGAGCCTATAAAGCATATCCACCACCCTCCAGCTAACTTCTGATTGGTTCCTTGCCACATGGATGGTATCTGACCTCCTAGTTACTGGGGCAGGTCCAGCAAGGTCAGACATCAACAACATGTGCTGTGTCAGAAGCCAACATCTTGCTGGGTCTTTTCTGCAGACTGTCATGGCTGCTAAAGCAGGGGGTTGGGGGAGGGTCTGGTCCCTTAGGTCTTAAGCCATAAACTCAAACCAGAGATAACAACCTGGAAGTCAGGAGAAGGCATAAATTCTCAAAGCCTGCCTCAGTGTTACACTTACTCCAACAAGGTTTCATCTCTCAATAACCTTGTCAAACAGGGCCACTAACTGAGACCCAAATGTTTGCCTGGAAATGCTACATTCCTTTATCCCAAAATGAATGAGGCAGATACAGATATACAGGCAGATCTTTGTGATTTCAAGACCAACCTACTCTACATAGAGAGTTCTAGGACAGCTAGATCCTGTGTCAAAACAAACAAACAAACAACACCTTCCACCAAAAAAAACCCAAAAAACAAAAAAAAAAACCAAAAACAAAACAAAACAAAACAAAACGAAAAAAAACAAAACCTGAATTCAAATACATTCAAATACATGAGCCCATGTCATTCAAATCATCTATGATCCATAACTTTGATTAATTCCACTTGGAATTAACTGAAACCCAGAAATAGAGGGGCACACTAGTGACAGATATTTTTGCTTAATTTAGAGAGACAAAAATCTACTTCTAATCCAGATATTTAAAGAAAGAAGACATGCCTTTAATCTTGATCATTTTGGCCAGAAAGTCAACATCTAGTGTGGGCCATGCCTTCTGCTAGAAGCCTAAATAAGGACATAGAAGAAGAAAAGTCTTGGTCTTTGCCTCACTACAAGTCCATTCTTGGTCTTTTCACCTTACTACAAGTCCATTCCATTAATGGCATTACAGCCTACACCTCTGGGATTCCAGTGTATAATGAAGATGAGCTGAGACACCCAGCCCTATGGACTGAATTCTTGAACCTTCATTCTCATAGGAAGACATTTTTGGACTATCTGGATTACTTGAATAAATTCTGTTACTCTAGAGAACCCTGACTAACGCACCACTGTAGTTTTTATATAATAAAAAATTTAATAATAGCTATGTTACCAAAAGTGGTCTAAAAGTATAAAACAGTCTGTACCAACATTATAATAATGTTTTCTACAAAAGTCGGATACCCTTTCCTAAAATTCATATCAAAGAAAATAGTCAAACTATCTAGGGAAAAAATAACAAAGCTAGAAAAATTATATTACCGATTTTCAAAATATATTCTAAGATTATCTTAACCAAATTAGTAGTACTTATTTAAAAATACATATGGACCAATGAGACAGAGAAGAAACTTGGAAATAAACCAACACACACACACACACACACACACACACACACAAACGAGTAAGTCAATCTAGAGCATAATGCCACACACACAGTGGATATATGTATGTGTATTCATATGTAGATATAAGAATGAAAAAAAAGAAATAATAAGGAAAAGAAAATATGGTGGAGGAGGTTTAGGTTTCTTACAGATAAAAGGGGAAAGTGTTTATAAATTCAGGGACATCTGGGAGAGTCTAAAGTGTACATGACCAGGTTGAGCTGGTGGTAGGGTTGTGAGGGTTTGGGAAAAAAACTACCAGGTTCAATATCTAGGAGTACAGAGGCTCAAAATTACTAACATGCCTGGATTATATTAGGAAAAGCCTCTGGGGGAAGGCCCTGGGCTGGAGATTTCAAGGAACTGATGGATGCCCAGAGAATCTGGGGACAGGTCCTTTTCGATAGGCATGTCAACATTTGTCCCGGGTTTGAAATTTTGGATCTGGGAAATTAGCCAGCTCAGCTGGTACCCTAGGGATTCAAGGAGAAGGGAAGAATGATGGAATTGTGGACAGAAAACAGATGAATAACTCTGGACTCATTTGTCAAAGCAAAGCAAGCAACCAACCAATCAACCAACCAACCAACCAAATAAACAAACAAAAAACCAGTTGTTTTCCCATACACTTAATCCTGAAGCCATATAAATCTAAAGTAAAAAAATGAGGAAAGCCCCATTATCATTGGTTTCTGAAAACTTTAGGGTAGAACATCAAATACAAAGTCAAGAAAAGCAAAAATAAGTGTTTCTATACAGCAAAATAAATTAAAAATAAGAAATTCACACAACAAACAAAACCTGTTTGCACATAAGAGAGAGACAGATAGAGGGGGTGGGGAGGGAGGGAGGGGAAGGGAAGGAGGGAAGAAAGAAGAAAAAAGGAAAGAAGAAAAGAGAAAAGAAAAGATCAAACCACTCTAAACACTGAAAGAAAATATCTGAAAACTGTCGGGGCATTACAGTGCAGAAGTTCTACAACTTGTATTCTTGCTGAGTCCATTTCAGGCTTACATAGAATTTGATCTCCTTGATGAAGAATCTTATAGAAAATTACCCAACTCTATTTTAGGAAGTAGAGATCAAGATTCACCAGATAACTTAATATCTGTTAAACACAAGTGTGGTGACAATAATTTATGTAGACATGCATGAAACATGTTAACTACTAGATTTTAAGATCTTATTTAGAAATAGCATTAGATATGAGTGATGATGATATACTAAATCAGTTATGTCATAGTAATTAATTCATGGTGCCTCTTTATATTAAACACTCAGTTTATACATGCTGAATACATTAAATAAAATAGTTTCTCTTACATGAGTTCTTTTCTCTTTCTGTGTTCATTCATTTAATCCAAATCTAAATCTGTATATCTTCTCTCTCTCTCTATATATATATATATATATATATATATTTCAGATAATTAGTTGACTTGAAATGATCATCTAGTTACTTTCCTGAAATATTTTATCTAATCCCTGATAAATGGACAAGGTGAAGTGATATCACTTATATTTTATATAATCACCATAAAGCAAATTTAATTGTATTGCTCACCTTATTCACAATTCCAAATAAAAATTTAGCCTTGCTAAAAGCAGATTAATATTTGCTCTCCAATGAGAGTGGACAAATTACTTCAAATCATATGGAGCTATTATGCTCATTATGTACTTAAATCTGAGAATAATTTTGCAGGTGTCCTTAAACTAATTTTTTTCTCTTAATGTTCGTTGAATACATTCTAATATATAAATTCAATTCTAACAGTGAAGTTATGAAAATAATTATGATATGTACATAAAATCCATTCTCATAGAGTGAAATATAAGTTAAGTTGGTTTTAATACATTTTTATGTATGAAATATAAAATATTTTCTCTAAATTTCAAACAAAACTCTTTTGACCAAGGTCATATTTATTCAAATCTACGTTCTTTAATCATTTCTAATCACCAAAAGTGTCAGGAGCAACAAAATATTATCAAGTGCATCTGAATGTAAAGTATAAGCCTCTGTAGTCCTAATTACTGACTGTCTGAATTACTACATAGTGAGCAATGTCATATCACAATATGACATTTGATATGTTTCATCTATTTTACATATTTTTTGAGAACTCCATGTCAGATCAATCATGTGGCACTATGTTTACTGATAATCTCTCAATCAAATATGTAATATTATTATATCCTGTATTCAGATTCCTGTAACACACACACACACATACACAGAGAGAGAGAGAGAGAGAGAGAGAGAGAGAGAGAGAGAGAGAGAGAGAAAAGAGAGAGAGAGAGAGAACAAAAGTACAAATGAAAGAAAGAAAAAAGAAAGTTAAAAAGAAAGAAAGAAAGAAAGAAGAAAGGAATTATTCAAGGTAACTTAAAATAAGAATACTAGACTGAAAGTTGATATGGAAAAACTCTAGCCCAACAACAAAAATAAAGAGGCCATCACAGGAGACAGTTTCTCAAATCTCTCTTGGAGTAATTATGAGACCCTTCTGAGTTTCTTCTTTCTTTCTTCCTTCCTTCCTTCGTTCCTTCCTTCCTTTCTCTTTCCTTCCTTTCTTTCTTTCTCTCTCTCTTTCTTTCTTTCTTTCTCTCTCTCTCTCTTTCTTTCTTTCTTTCTTTCTTTCTTCCTTTTATCTGTCCATCTGTCTGTCTTTCTTCCTCCTCCTCCTCTTTTGCTACTTCTTCTTCTTCTTCCTTCTTCTCCTCCTCCTCCTCCTCCTCCTCCTCCTCCTCCTCCTCCTCCTCCTCCTCCTCCTTCTTCTTCTTTTTATTCCCTATCTCTTTTGGACTGACAGTCATCTTATTTTGCTTACTTTGCTTTACTGTAGCACAAATACTTCTTTTGAAGGTTGTTCTAATGAAAAGACAAATACCCAGCAATGATTATGTTCTGTGTACAGATGATTTCAACTTCCTAGGGTACCAACTCAACCTCATTTTCAGTGACTTGCTCTGTTCCATTATAGCTTTTAAATAAGCCTAATACTGCTTTTTGGTAGTTCCATACAAATTATCCAGGAAAAAACTCTGTGTAAGAGACAGTTTTGTAGTTGTGAATCGGTAGCTCCATGTTTATTATTAATTAACATGGAGTCTCATGTAGCCCAGATTGGCTTTGCTACATAGTATTGACATGAAATGGAGACTACCTTGAAGTTTGGGTGTTCCTGCATTCAGTTCATAACTCGTAGGATACTATTCTTGTACCACCACACCTAGTTATAAAAATATGGCAGTGATTTAACTCAGGGCTGTGTGGATGCTATATAAATATTCTACCAGTAGAGCTACACTCCAACCAATGTGATCTTTTTAAAAAAGCTTTTAAGTATGCATTATTTTAAGTGTACATTCTCTTTGTCCCCAGTAGGCTTTGAAAAATATTTGAATAATCTTTAACTTTAAAAATTTAGAAAACTTACAAACATAAAAACCAAAACCCATAGAACTTCATTCCTACTATTCTTGCACGAATATACACAAACAAGAACAAAAGCCCAACAAAGAACAAAAACCTCTGGACAGAGTTAGCATTTTTCATGGTAACTGTTACTTCGGGCAGGTTATATATTACACTTAAATATAACTAGTGTTGTCCAGATGTACATATCTGCCAATTGTGTCTTTAAGTGATTTTTTTTTGCTTCTTATCTTGGTCTTCATGCACAGGAGATTTTAGAGGATGAGAAGGATAAATGATACTTGGATTATGATTGAGTTGCATTCCAAAATACCATCACAAATTTAAAATACCATTACTCAAAAATCCATTTAGTACAGCTAACATGGTAGTTTAAGAATGTATTTCTGTACAAATAGGTTGTTTACCCCACTTATTCATACTGAGAGCTATAGAAAGAGCATGGAGAGCATGCTGGGAGAGTGTCCTACCTCTCACAGTGAGCTCAGAAAATGTCCTGAGTGGAAGCACTGAAGATGCAGGTGCTTTGTTTGCACTCTGGTCTCCCTAGTCTGTTACTGCTATGAAAACTGTCATTCTTTAAGAAGGCAAAATTGAATAAGATGGTCTGGTTCACAGAACAGAAAATATTTACAAACTGTGGCAAAGAAGAAATTTGCCAACCTCCATTTAAGGAAAAGCAAATTAGGTCTCCAAAATACACCACAAATGGCCCTTCACTATAGATGCTTCTATCCAGTCTAAATTCTCCTTCTTTCCTTAATTTTATTCATGTTGAATTTGGTGGAGATGGAGAGCTACATCACAGTAGCATGAGAAAGTGTTTATTCACAAATACTTCTGAAAGTGAGTTATCAACATACCATTTTTAACCATGCCCTCCAACTTTGACTATGATAATCATCCCCACCCCAGATTAGCAGTTCATTCTAACTAAAGGCCTTTCATTATAGCATACCTGCATCTTTGCATCAATGATAAACTTAAATCCCATAATTATTCTCTTTAGTTTACATTTGTTTTGATCATGGAATAGCTGACCTATGGAGACTTTCAAATACCAAACCACCATTTTCTTTTATGTCCTCATTGATCATATTGCCAATTTGCTGTGAGTAGAATATTGTTCCAAAACAAATGCCAGTTTTAGTAATACTTCTTATGATCTTCTTGGTCTTTCCCTGTTTTCACTAAGCCATCTCCATTTCTTCTCAATAAATGTAAATTATGACACAGTCAACTATGCAAACAAAAACTCACACACTAATGGAAGAGGTAGGTTCAATTTATGATGATGTTAGAGGCTTTAATGTGTTCCCTGTTAGAATAATCTCCCATTATGGTCCTTCAAAATACATAGCCATCTTGAGGACTTCAGAAATTACTCGAATTCAAAAGGAAAATGTAAAGTTTTCCTTTTTTTCCAGTATTAGAACATTACCTGCAAGCATGCAGACAACAAAATCTTGTAAGTGGTAATGAACAGCAAAATGTGGTTAAAGACTTTAAAAAAGGAGATAAATGGGAAAAGTACGTCTCAGCAGAGTCCAGTCAGAAAAACAAAGACGGTAATTCAGAACACGGAAGCATAAAGCTGTGAACTGATTAACTAAAAGTCTCAAACAGAACACAGAGACAACTGCAGTAACCACGGGTGGAGACAAAATAGGGGATACTGGGTTTATTAGAACTTGATGTATGAGCAACAGACTGGTTTAGAGATTTGATCTCAGGAAATGACGTGTTGCCAGTGTGTATGATCTATTAAGATGTATTGGGCTGTGAGAGATGGTAAGACCTGAGTACATTGTGGAAAGACCTGATGGAAGACTTTTCTTCCTTCCTTGAATTTCTTGGCCTTCTACCACACAAGGACCTGACACTTCTCCCTTCTGGAACACAACACAAAGGTTTCATCTTGAACACCGAGGCACCTTCACCAGATAGCTGGACCAGCCAGCACCTTGAACTTAGACTACACATCTCCAGAAACATGTGAAGTAGTTATGCATTCTTAGCTATTCTGT
This sequence comes from Cricetiscus sungorus, assembly GCA_030556225.1. Lineage (NCBI taxonomy): Eukaryota > Metazoa > Chordata > Mammalia > Rodentia > Cricetidae > Cricetiscus > Cricetiscus sungorus. The sequence goes on along the minus strand of JANBXA010000132.1, from coordinate 32,887,108 downwards.
TAGAGCAGCACAAAAAAACACAAGTCATACATACATACATGCATAGCATGGCAGCTGGAGCTCGGTCTCAGAGAGAAAGCATTGAAGTTGATTCTGTATTGAAAATTATGCAAAATTAATACTATTCCTCGTAAGGAAGAAATTGCTGTTACTAAAGTAGAGATGCGTTGCTAAGGTGATGCTGAAAGGACAGAAGCAGGTACAGAGACCATAAAGGAGATAAGAAGGCAAGTCCACAACCCTGTTTTATCTTGTTTACTCCCACTAGTGCCTGGTAGCCACCGAGCTGTGACAGCAGCAAATAGGAAATATGATTTGCAAAGTTCTGAACAGCAGTGCTTCATTGACAGACAACCCCAGACAGCAGACACTTACTTTATCCAAATGTGTTTATAATTAAAACACTTTGAACTCAGTTACTAAAAAGAGTAGGACAAAAAGTCAGTTGTCAAGAATATTGAAATTGGTTAAACACCATAAACATGAAAATAAATGAGAAGCAATATGGTAATTCATATGTTGAATATACAATAAATTATTGAAATATATTTTAACATTAAATTATTGAAATATTAAATTATTGAAAAATATTTTATATCTTTTTTAGATCCTTAATTTTTGTAAAGCAGTTATAATGAAAGTAGAAGGAACTTTAGATACCTTATCAGATACATTATCTTTAAAATCAAAATTATTTTTCAAATAAATGGAGAGATTAAGTATATAAAATGAAGGTACAAGAAAATGAAAGAAGTAAGGAAATGTGGGGAAAGAGAAGCACAAAAAAAATCGTCATGCAATCTATAGAATTCAACAAGATTAAATAAAGATTTAGTTTCAGATAATGAGTAACTGCAAGCAAAGCCACCAAAACCAGAAAAGGATGATGCCAAACAGATTTTTTTGTACAGGAAATGGGGCACTGTTCTTGTCAGCCAAAATGACTCACACAATGACTTACAATATGCCTTACACATGCAAGTTTCTCCTTAGAAAAGTCAGCTACGGATCTCTTTGAGTTGGAGGCCATCCTAGTTTGCAAAGTAAGTTCTAGGGCAGTCAGACTACACAGAAAAACTCTGTCTAGAAAAAACAAAAATGAAAGAAAGAAGAAATGAGAGAGAAAAAAAGTGAGAAATGTTTGAACACAAAACATGACAAAAAGAGCCCAGAATGTTGGCTCAGTTTTTCTTGGAAAGGAACCTGGGTTCTACTCCTAGCATTCACATGGAGGCTCCCACATTCTCAGGCACCATGCCCACATGAATCACATAGACACACATTCAGGCAAAAAATTTATACACACAAAATAATAAGTGTAAAAAAACATGAGAAAAAATAAAAGTGGCAAGAAGATTTGAAAATGGGACCTCTTTAGTAATTAGCAAAATGTAGGTGAAGTGAAAATCTACTTTGCTATAAACTTTGCAAAGACAAGTTAACCTAAGAAAACAGGTATAATATATTGATTCATTTGGGTTCTTTATTTTTAACATAATATTTTCTAATAATAATTATTACAAATTCACCAAGTTTAATTACAAATAAGTGATGATAAAGTCATATGATAAAATATGAGGTACCGTTTGAAAAATTCATGATAAATATGTGTAAGAAACTTGAAATTATTTCAAAGTACATAATCTTAAAACATGAAAAAAAGTACTGTTTACAGGATAATTCTATGGGTATGCTTCACTATTATTTTATGCAAATTTCCCTAAATCTAAAACTTCCTAAAATCAGAAATGTTTCAGTGGTATTTCAGAATACTAAATTTTCATTTTAAAATAATAAAACCTACTCTCTAAAGATGACTGTTTACTTTCTAAAATATGTTTTAAAGTTACAAGCATAAAGATCCAAATCATAAAACATTCTGATTTCCATACAAATTTATTTAAAGGTATCATAATTAGAATAAAAATCCAAGTTTTCACTAAATATCAGCTATTGGTATTTAGATTAAATTATAAGTATGCTTGAAAGACAACCAGACATTTCCAAATGTCTCATTTTCTAAGTTAAGGAACAGATTAAGTCTCATTTATATGTATTTTAGTTTCAAATTTACCTTTCGATCTCTTCTCTGATCTCCAATACCTATATTTAACTGTCAACTCAGCATCTCCCTGAAGAATTCTAATGAATCTTGCAGATGAACATGTCAGGAAACAAATTTGTGTCCTTCCTGTGCTATTACATGTTAGCCTGTATTACTAGCATGTCACTATTAACAGAATTTCCTTCATTATCATCTATAGAGTATATCTGATTACCTGAACCAAAATGATAGTTTAGTTTTGTTTTTATCCTCTGATTACCCAAATGCTACTCAGGCTGATGCCGCAGGGTCTAGTCCATCTCTCTTTTTTTATCTCGTAAAATAGACTTCTTCATGGTTATTTTGTGCTATGAATCCCAAAGCATCTTTGGGTGCCCTCCACTCAAGTTAGGTAGATTCCACTGCCCATGAACACACACACACACACACACACACACACACACACACGACCATCCAGCTAAAGAGCCACAGACACTGACAACTGGAATTTAGGCCTGAAAGCCTACAAAAGTTAAGGGCACAATGTCATTAATGAAACACATTGTGTTAATAGATAGTATAATAGTATACCTTTAAAAATATTTTATTTATTTATATTATACCAATTTAGAAATATTTTAAAATTTATTTTCTAATTATATGTGCATGGCTGTACACTTATATGCATAAGGATGCAGGTATTCACAGAGACCAAAGGCATCAGATCTCTCAAGCTGCAGTTTAGGCAGTTGTGAGCAACCTAACATGGGTGCTGCGAACTGAACTCTGGTCTTTTGAAATAATAGCAAGAACATCTAACCACTGAGCCATATTTTCCATTCCCAATGTTTTTATTTTTAATTATGTGTAAACATGTGCATCTCTGTTGGGGTTGTGGTACATTGAGGACAGTATCTGTAGTGTTCAAGTGAGGGAGTTGGAACACCCAGAGCTGCAGTTACAAGCAGTTATGAGCTACCATCATGGGTGCTTGGATATGCCTTTAATCACTTGGTATCTCTCTAGCCTCACTTTGAAACCATATTAATGCATTCATAAGTTACAAAATTTCAAGAGTGTGGCCTGCCATAGTTTTATAGGCATACAAACTGTAGGAGCTGTTATCCCTGTAATTAATCTCAAGAGTGAAATTTATAATGATCATGTTCTTTCTTGCCATTGTTTGCCTTTAACCATGATCTTCACATTTAATGGTCTATACATAGCTAGTCTACCTCACCACTTTTGACTTTTCATCACAGAGGAAATCCTGTGCATTGTAGGACGTTAAGAGCACCCATGGTCTCTGTCCTGATATCAGCACATACCTCCCACTAAACTGGGATCACCAAAATCTTTCCTGAAAATCCTGGAAGATCAGGTTGGGGTTATGAGTGGGAACATTATCCTTTCCTGGTTAAGAATTGCTGGTGATGCTTGATAGTCTGCTAGATAAATCATTATTTTCTGTCCTCCAGTATCTGATTATTATGCCATTGTCTTACTGTAGTGGATGCTATGGAATCACATCTGTTAACTGGCATGAAGGCAATAAAAAAGTCCAATGAATACTCCTGAGTTCCAGGCAGAATTGTGTCCCTCCCACTAAGCACAGAAGCCCTATCTCTCCATGTTCTTCTTAACTCTAAAGTAATTATATTGTCTACAGTTTCACTTGCGCAAAGCTTCTGTAAATGAATAGGATGGTGATTTAGTGATACTTACTTGTGCTTTCTTTTTTGTGACATGCCTCATCATTTAATTTCTAGAGCTAGAAACATTAGTCCTCATGAGCTTAAATGCTGTAAAGATAAAAGTGTAAAATTTTAAGTGGATCCTATATTCTTACTTCTACTTCTTAACCTCACACCCAATTATTCTACTTTCTAATATACAACACCAAATAAAAACCATAGGTTTCAAGTATATATGTACTTTGACTCCTCATGACTGGCTTTTTATAGAAACCTTTCATGCCCTGGAATCCATTCTTTTTTTCTTGCTAAATATAAAATTGCCATAAGTGATGATGCTGTTCAGTGTTTACTAATTAGTACACAATTCTGTCAGTTGGATGTGGAATACAGCCTGTCTAGTTTCAGAGTATTCCAGTGCTGAATTAATTGGCTTGTTTGAGTTCTAATATGGAGGTCAATAAAAAAAATTCTCTCAAAACTCACTCATATCATTAGCAGAATATCGTTCCATTGATTTTAAATCTATGATGACTGTTTTATTTCTTCCCCACTTAGGCTCACAATCAGTTCAGCAAGAGTTACTACATTCTTTACTGAGAGACTATTTCCCATTTCAAAACTAACAGCAGCACATCAAATCATTTCAGTGTCTTGAATCTGTCTTCCCTTCAAGTCCATAGCCAGACAAAATATCTGCTCTTAAGGAACCAAGCCATTAGGTCAATTCAGAAAATAATCACTGTGAAAGAAGGTGAACTTATTCGAGACATTAATTGCATGCAAGAATTCATTCATAGCACTACAATGAAGGTTTGATTAAAGAATGTGGAGAAGCTCTTATGTATGCAGGATTTGGTAGTCTTGAGGGTTCAGCTCAGAATTCTGATGACCTATCAAATCAGTATCCTCTCAGTCTCTAAGTTGTGGGGTTCACAACCATTTCTCTCTACACATATTTCCTTTAAAAAGCGAGACTCTGAGTGAACCTTTCTTGGTAAATCAGGTATCATTTAAACCCTTCAACAGTAGTGACAGCTGAGGAACTGTTCCTCAAAAGTTGGTAAAAGTTTTGTATAACCAAATTGTTTGAAGTTATTTATAAATTTCTTAGGAGAAACAGGCCAGAAGTCTTTCTCAACTGATCAAATTTCAGCAGTAAGTCACTAACCTGGATTCAACATTCACTACACTCTTTTCAAAGCCCCTTTGTTTTGTGGAGGAGTGGGTTTGGTTGAAGCCAACTGATCTCTGGTAAAAACAGCCTATCCATTTGTTTATTCAGTATGGTGGCTATTCCTTTGAGCCATTAATGAGAAATTAAAGGGTAAGGGCTAGATGTTTATTTCTGTACATCCATCTGACTGCCTCTTTCTTAGACATTATTTTTTTCCATCATGCCCCTTACTAGCCAGCTAAATGGTTATATTAATTAAGAATATGTATGTAGTTTTAAATTGGACTATTCATTTTCCTCTTTAACTTAATAATCTGACATTCCATTCAAAGATCTGACTACTGGGAACATTTATCATTACTGTTTTTCTGGGGCAACACTGCTCAGCATAGGAACTGACTAATATACTTGGAGTATATTCATGTTAAACTTACAGCATAAGAGCAAAGCAACCTACCCTTTCTAGAAAAAGAAAGTCATCTTATTGAAATATAATATAGCCATTTAAAGTGTATAAAAAAACAATACCCTTTATTTTCTTTCTTTTTGTTTTAAATTAGAACTGTGGATTGAACCAAAGGACTCATGAATAGAAAACAAAGGCTCTAAAACTGAGCTGTAACCATGGACAGTGAATTCAAATACTCATATACTTGTGAATCCATCCTCACAACCAATTTTGGAATATTTACATTACTTTGCAAGTAAAGCTTGCACTCTTTGTCCATCACCCAAAACACTCCATCCTCTCTAGCCCAAGACAATCTCTAATCTCTACAGATATGACTATGCCAGTCATTTCATACAATTTAATCAGGCAAAATGTAGTCCTTTATGAAAGGCCACAATCACATTTTAATGGTCTACTCATGTTTTATCATGTATCACTGTGCTATATTCATAACTGGACAATATTCCACTAACTAATGCTTAGCCATCTATTAGTAGATAGTTTTGATGTTTCCTGAAGGCTATTATGATTAATGATTCTATATGCACTTGTGCTCAATATTTTATGGCATTAGGCAAAACTTAATTATATTTATTAAAGCCCAGTCAAGTTAAATCTGATCAGGATGGTAAAATCAGGCATAAAGACTATTAAAACATGGATGTGAATTGGGGAGGGAGACAGATTTCTGATCAACTTTGTATGTATCATGAATGAATTGGAATTTATTGCAAATTGCAAAATGGGAATCAGAAAATAGAAAATTAACAAGTTTGAAATTAGCCTTATTATGAGATATATGCAGTGATGATTTTAGACTTCCCCCTTCTTCCACCAATTGTGAAGTAGCTTATTTAAGTTTATCTAATGGTATTCAGATTTTTCATATTTGCAGAATAAGAAAATTGCAGAGGTGAACTTTGGAGGCATTACGTTTTGAAATATTCATCTGGTAGATTTTATTTAAGATGTGTATAACTCATAATTTGATTTTTATCCTCTACCAGAATTACAGTAAAGTGAATTTTCATTCTGAATGGTTCTCCCAATTGTTCATCCAAGTCTATACATACACAGTTTCTATGCAACAATGCAGCTGTACTAATTATAAAACAAAAAAAAAATGATTGAAAAGAAGGTATGAACCTAACATAAAGATGTTGGTTAAAAGGTCAGTCCAAAATATAGTATCAAAAGTCTTCAGTTGCTAGAGCCAGGATGTAGATGCCATCATCTACTTTGTATTTTTCCAATTCTTTGGAAAATATGACAGCCAAAAGAAGCCTGTCTGAAAGAGAATGTTAAGATTAGTGAACAGTTTGAAGAAATAGCAGAAGACACATGTATTGAAGAGTGAACAAAATATTAGATGGAACGTTGCTGTCTTTCCTATTTAAAAATCTTCTACAGATTGAGCAAGAAAACATGACTATTTTCAGCTAGCTGGACTGTGGTGCTCAAGATATTCTTTTGTAAAGGTTTCCCAAAATGAAGCGAGACATATTATTCATCTTCCTCCACCTTCTACTGGGATGTGGGGCTTTCTATCTCAGGCATCACATTTCAGGATACAAGTAGTCTACAATTAGAGGCAGAACTAGAGACATTAAAGCTCCGAGTAAGAAGGTCTTGAGGGTGAATAAATAGAACAAGGAAGGTAGGTTGGTAGATGGTAAGGCAGAATAGCTAATCCATTCTTAATGGCACACCATGTTTCCAGAAATGTCTTCTGTGATAACTCTCTTTCAACTGTGGATGCTTGGAATTTTGAAGTTAGTTTCTACTTTTCTATAATTTGAATACAGGATGTCTGTGACTTGTTTGGACAAATAAAAGGTGGGGGAACAAAGATACTATGGCTGTCCTAACCTGAAACTTGAAGAAGTTAGCTGTCATTGTACAGGCAGTTAGAAAACGAGTTGTGAGGAATCTGAGAATTGAGAAACAAGGAAACAGAGAATACTTGGGGAAGCACTTATCCCACGTATAAAATCTTTCTATCCTGCCCCAAGTGTGCACATCACTATATGCGAATTAGAGCAGGTCTGATTATTTTACATATTCTTAATAAGCAAATTTTGAAAAACTAATAATTATAATTCTTAAGAGTGCTTATGTTGTGAGTTGGTTCTTTATCAGTTGATTTCTAAAATGCTAGTTCCTAGGAGCATAAAAAAGAATGAATGATTATTATAGGACACTATGGTGAATAAGCATAGGACAGACATAGTTGGAACATAGGATTCTGAAGTCCTTTCTAATAAATGAAATATTATAAAAGCATCTTTCCAGGGTCTTTATTTACACAAAAACAATGGGGAAACTGATTTATGTGATTTAATATTTTTACTCCATAATCTACCTGGAGTTGCATGAATATGTCTTAAGCAAACCAAATATGCTTATCCATCTATAATCTTCTTGATGGACTGCTTTATATTACTGTTATATTTCTGTGAAGAGACACCATAACCAAGGCAACTTATAAAAGAAAGTATTTAATTCTTCCCCAAAGAGTCCCACCAACTAGGAAACAAGCATTCAAATATATAAACATATGGGGGCTCTTCCCATTCAAGCTACCACAGTTCATAAATAAAATAGATTTGAAATTGAGCAAAACTGACAGTAGAAGAACATTTTCATAATATCAAACCATTACATTCCAAACAGTTCTGGAAACCCATGTTACATTACCTATTCCTTCTCATACTTTGCTCTACACTGGTAATACATTTGCAAACAGAAGTGTCCATTTAAATTTTGAATCACAGAAAAGGAAATAGATAAGAATTCAAAACTTGTACACTGACTCATTGTAAGTGAAGAATGGTAATGAAATGATAAGCCCAATAAAGAGTTACATGTCTGTTAAACAGTGATAAGAAAATGAAGCATATAAAGAAGTAGAAGATAAGATGAGAAGGGAGTGCATTCTGAACTTTTTCTCATATTATAAACTATCAGAAATATCAGAGAACAAGATAACACGAAACCTATATGTAGAATGATTCAGATAATTTTGTAAAGAAGAAAGAATGAAGAATCTTTTAAAGTCAACATTTCTGTAAGATATTGTTGTTTACATGGGACAAGAAAGGGAAAGCTATGTGTGTACAGGGAAAAAATATGTGTCTAGAAAGAAAATGTCACTGAAACTCCAAATAATATTATTTGGCAGCATTTGGTCTCCCTTGCTTCTGTCTGATATAGAAATGAGAGGTTAATGTGTATGTTAATTACAACTGGAGTGAACAATTTGTGGGACTTGTTTCATCTAAATATCAGTACCCCTTCATTAGAGATATACAGTGTCTGAGGTAAAGAGAACTAAATGTTCTCTTGCTACTGTAACTATGAAAGAATGTTTAAATACTTTTAAAGTAAATGAAGTTCCCCTGTTCTATTCTAGTGCTGTCATTTTAGACATTGCACTTTCCTTTCTCCTTAACCAACTACTCTCACCATTTTTTTCCATATCAAGTGAAAGGTATGAAAAGAAACACAAGAATAAAACTGAAATAAATAGTTTCTATTATTTAGCCTCTTCTTGAATTACATATATATCAGGAAGGATTTTCTCCAAATAGTGAGTTTTCACAGCAGATTCCCTCACAATTCTAATTTGAATACAGTCCAAACTCATCAAAAGAATAATTAATATATAAATTTATATAATGGGATACATATAACATATAATAAGTTATTTAATATACTTTGACAAAGACAGCAAAATACAAAATAAAAATAGGTGTATCTCATATTTGTGTCAAGTAAAACCCAGACACACATAAAATACTCAAACTCCATCTGCAGTTTTATTACAAAGAATTCAGTAATAAAACAACCTAATTACTGCTAATAGAAAGTAGAAAAATAAGTAGTAATCCCATGGGAGAGAAGGTATGGATAAAATTGCAAAGGAATTTACAAATCTTTGACATATTCAACATGTTAGTCTGAATGGTGGGTGGGAGTATGCAAAAATGTTCAAATAACTATTAAATTACATAATTAGGATTGGAGTGTTTCATACATTTTAATTATGTATATACATATCAATACATAAAGTTAGAATATCCTGGAGGCTGAAAACAATGTACTGGCTGTGGCAAAAGTGTTAAAACCCTGGTTTTAGCACTTCAAAAGAAAGACTGTTGTCCCCCAAGAGCAGCTGAATCTTAAAATAAAAGAGGCTTCTGTAACCGACAATTGGAAGAACCATTCTGCATATATTAAGACATCACAGAGAGGGGAAACAAATAGTGGATTCAATTATGAGCTCTAAATAAAGAGCCACAAGGGTGGAAGCCCCAAATGTGGCTTTCTTGAAATCTATCTTCTTTTCACACGGGTGACTCTTCCTTGCAAGTAGCAGGGATTTATTTGTTTGACAATTGAGAGTAATTTCTTTAAGAAATTCAGAACAGCTAATGGGGAAATGTATGTAAAAAGTAATTAGCAGGGCAAAGCAGAATACAAATAAGACATAGATAAAGGCAATGAAGATAAAAGCAATGAAGACAGATAATTGTTATGATTTCACTTTAAATGTGATTTGGCGTCTCAGCAGCCAGTGAAGAGAGGAAAAGCTAATCAGATTTTTAATTCTCATTGTCAGGAAAGAATACACATATCAGTCTCCCAAGGGAAATAAGTTTATCTGAAACAGAAAGTGTGTTAAAATCCATGCCAAGTGATACCCACTTTGTTCACCAAAATGATAAATTAGATACCATTGGTTTAAAATGAAATAACAAATAAACATGAACTCATATTTTAAATTCATCAGTTTACAATGAAGTACAATGCTTCTTGATGCCAAAATGGATCTAACTGGTTCAGAAGGCATGTCCATACAAATGGAATTGAGGAATTTAATAATCAGAAAGACAAGTACATTGGTCATAATGACTTTTACATTAAGAGAGAGGTGAGCATAGATTTTACTTCCAGAAGAGAGTTTAAGGTGTTTGAAAGAGAAAGGCTGTGGAAGAGCCACCTTAATGAGTAGGTATGTACTTTCAGTAGATGCACACAACAGCAGAGCTTAGCGCTCCAGAGAACCTGCTGGAGAGTGGTGACTATAACTCTCGAGTGAAGCACTGTCAGCATAGTGCTTTTTTCTCCAGGTATGCTCAGAAAACAGAATGAGGTCCTTAATCAGGATTGGCATTTCGCCAGGCAGGTTTTGAAAGCACTAGAGCAAAGTAGAGGAGTTCAGGGCTTCTACATGGGAGTGGTTAAAGTGATTAATCACAGAGGCTAACATGAGTAAAGAGAAAAGTGAGATAAAGATCAGGCAGATGGCAGTGAAGAATAGATTGGATCAAAGGATTGGATGTTTCATCAGTAACAAATGAATTATCAAGGAGAAACTAATGCAGATTTAAAAGAGGGCATGTTGTGGTGTGAGTAGCATGCTTAGGTATGAGAATTGGTAGAGGTTAAGTATTGGGCACATCAATAAAATAGCAATTGATATCATATAGAAGAAAATGAGAGGAGAAGAACATTGGAGACTATACATGACTATGACCTATTATATAATTACCTAGCCAGTGAGCAGATATGCAAGCAGTCCTTCCATTAGGCTCAGTCCTTCAAGGTAGGAAGGAGAGGTGGGTTACAACTAGTAATGAGTGAAATAGAAGACAGTGTTATCACCTCCAGATTTGATGGCGTGGGTGGTGGCAGTTGTTGTACTTCAGCAAAACAAACCACAACAGATAAATCATTCATAGCAATGAACATTGCATATGTTTATCAGCCTCTACTACATGTATATGTATCTGTCTACAGTCTAGCTAGGGATTATATAAAAGAATATGAAAGTACATATAGGGCTATACATGAGTGTGCCTCTAATAATCACTTATTAATAGGAGGAATATGTTTAAAAAATGTTATGTTTACCCATCCTCCATAATTACTTTTTTTCCTTTTTTAATTTGAATTTGAAACAAGGTTGTTTTACATGTCAATTCCCATTTCCTCACCCTCTTGTCCTCCCCTACCACCCCCACTAAACCTCAACCTATTCCCTTCTTGCTCCTCAGGGAGGGTGAGGCCTTCCATTGGGGAATCTTCAAAGTCTGTCATATCATTTGGGGCAGGGCCTAGGCCCTCCCCCCATGTGTCTAGGCTGAGAGAGTATCCCTCTGTGTGGGATGGCCTCCCAAAGTCCATATCCATACTAGGAATAAATAGTGAACTATTACCAGAGGCCCCCTAGACTGCCCAGTCCTTCTAACTAACACCCACATTCAGGAGTCTGGGTTGGTCCTATGCTAATTTCCCAGCTATCAGACTGGGGTGCATGAGCTCCCACTTGTTCAGGTCAGCTGATTCTGTGGGTTTCTCCAGCCTGGTCTTGGCCCCTTTGCTCATCACTCCTCCCTTTCTGTAACTGGATTTCAGGAGTTCGGCTAGTGTTTAGCCATGGGTGTCTACTTCTTCTTCCATCAGCTACTAGATGAAAGCTCTAAAATGACATATAAGGTAGTAGTCAATCTCATTATCATGGAAGGGCATTTAAGGTAGCTTCTCCACTATTGCTTAGATTGTTGGATGGGTTCATCTTTGTAGATCTCTGGGCATTTCCTTAGTGCCAGATTTCCTTAAGTCTATTATGGCTCCCTCTATTATGGTATTTCTTTTCTTGTTCTCCTCTATTCTTTCCATGTCTCAATCTTCCTGTATTTTCATGCCCACCTCTCCCCTCCTGTTCTCCCTTTCCTTTTCTACTAACTCCCTTTTCTCTCCCTCCATTCTCCCAAGTTGCTCAGGAGATATTGTCCCTTCTCCCTTCTCTGGAGGACCATGTATGTCTCTCTTAGGGTCCTCCTTATTTCCTACCTTTTCTGGCAGTGTGAATTGCAGGCTGGTAATACTTTGCTCTATGTCTAAAATCCATATTTGAGTGAGTGCATACTGTGTTTGTCTTTTTGTGACTGGGTTACCTCACTCTGTTCTCTCTTCATCAATGTGCTATCCTCAGAAAGTAAGAACACTATTAAATTTACAGTAATCTTTTCCATGATTTCTTCATAGTTGAATCACCAGTTTGCTTCTCTCCAGTAACCAGACACTGTGAGTTCGAAGATTTGATCACCTTTTAACTGTGTTTTTTGTTGTTATTATTATTTTAAAGTTAATTTTGATCTACAGGTTTCCCATTTATACTTTTGCCTAAAAATTTATTCATCAAGGAACCTTAATCATTGGACTGATGACATTTCTCAGAGATGGGATTTTTCTGAATTCACAATCAAGATAAAAACTTGAACAGTTCTTGGTGAATGCTGGAAAATTGACAGGCAAATATAGTGTCCTAAATGGATCTGTGTTGCGTCCCATTGAAAAAAGGCATAAGGTTATTGATTTCTTTTCTATGGAGGCACATAATATGTGGTTGCTTCTCTTTTAGTGAAGTTGAGAGCTCGTCATACTTAATATCAAGGTTTATTATAAACATATTAAGGAATACAAATTGCATATATTTATTCCTTAAATTCATACTAAGTACTATTAAGGAGGAATTATTTTACTACTCTTTAGTTACTACATGGTACAAAATTAAAAACCCATTTAATTACCCTTATTTATCTGTATGAAATATAATATATTGGTAGGTTTAAGGTAACTTTATATCAGCATTCAAAGCAAAGTACAAGATACCTTATCTTTAGCCAGTAGATCCTTCATTGAACAGTCTAATTTTGGCAAAACTTTAGGCATGTGTGCTTGTTCATGCATCTGTGACATAGTGATGGTATTGGTGGTGGTGGTGGTGGTGGTGGTGGTGGTGGTGGTGGTGTGTGTGTGTGTGTGTGTGTGTGTGTGTGCACGTGATGGGAATGCCCTTCTATATGTGTTTCTCTTATTGGTTGATGAACAAAACACTGTTTGACCAATAAAGTTAGGAAGATAGGCGAGGCTAGGAGATGAGAGTTTGGGGAGAGATACAGAGGGGTTCTGTGAGGAGATGTCATGCAGCCACTAAGGAGTAACAAGTCTAGGCATTCTCTGGTAAGCCAATACCACATGAAAATATAGATTTATAGAAATAGATAAATAATTTTAAGAGAGCTAGCCAGTAAGAAGCCCTAGCCATCGGCTAACAGTTTATAATTAAAATAAGTCTTTATGCATTTATTTGGGGCTAAAGGCCTTCCAGACTTTGTGGGACAAGGAATCCAGCAACACGTGTGTGTATTCATGCATACACATATGTGGGGAGGCTGGAGATCAACCCCAACTACTAGCTACCTTATTTGTGAGAGATAGGGTTTCTCACTGACATTGGCACATTTATTAAGCTAGGCTGGCTAGCAAGAATTACCCAGGGTACAACCTGTAGTGCTGGTGTTATAAGTACATATTACCATGTCTAGTCTTTTTACATGGCTTTTAGGGAACAGTCTCAGGTCCTCATGTTTGCACAGCAAGTGCTTACTGACTGACCTATGTTCCTGACCCCCCCAATGAACATAATTTAAATGACAAATGTAATTATCTTTGCTAGCTCCATTGCCAGTTGGTATAATATGATGTTGCACACTTAGCTAGGTCATACCTTTTTTCAAGTAGATATAATATTTGGCTCAGAAATAGAATTTCAAGACTACATGTTGATGTTAGAATATAGAGAGACTCACTGTACCAACACAAGCTAAATTTTACACACATACACATATACACTATGTATGTATATATTATTATTTTTTACAACAGACAAATTGTGCAATGTGATATTTCAAACAACATGTATCAGGAACTTTTCTTACTTCCTTAACACAATAGGTGACAATATCTACTTAAGGATATGTTTTTGTTTTGTTTTTGCTTGAAATTCAAGCTTCCATTCCATCATAGGGGAGTCATGTCAGTAGTATCACGAAACTTCTAGCTCTACAATCAAGAAACAGTCAAGAGGGCAAGGCTGGTGTCTATATCACTTTCTCTTTTGTATTCAATACAGAACCCCAGTCTGTGGAATGTTATACCATCTATAATAGTAATTAATCTTCCCACTCTAGTTACCACAATCTAAACACTCTTTCACAGACATGCCCAGAGGCTTATATCTTTGATGATTCTAACTGCCAAAAAGTTGACTATCAGTGTAAATATAAACACACATACACAGTGTGAAATGATTAAGTATCACTATCAAACAAGTGAGTTTTCCCCAAACAGTTATCACTTTGGGATGGGGATGATTGCTCATTATTTATCACTTTTGAGTTAAATCATGTCATTTGCGTATGGATGAACCTGTAGAATATTATATTAAGAGAAATAAGCAGGCATAAATAATTAACTGTGTTTTCACTCAAAAGTTTTCACTTAAAAGTTGTTCTCAGAAACAAAAGAATGGAATGACCATGAGGACTGGCAGTTGGGAGGAATGCATCCATATGAAAATAATGGTAAGACAATGTGGACTTACAGGTGCACAGGGAGCTCTGTTCACAAAGTCATTTGCACAGCATGGTAATGAGTGTTAATGTTAAATAGGTATTATATCTTTTTACTTTGCTTCACTGCTCATTGAAAATGCTGCTTTTAAAAAGCACATTCAAAGTTTATGGTGCCCCTGAGTTCAGTAAGTCTGCAGACATCATGATTCTAATAGCCCACACTTGTTTGGTGTTCCTCTGACACTTTTGTAATTCTAAGGGCATTTCCAGATCTTTCATTGTCATGTTTCTGTGTGTAGCAGACTGAAGTATCAATATTTGATGTTACCAGTCATAATTGTTTTGTCACTTTATAAACCATGTCATATAAAATGGAACACTCAATAGATAAATGCATGTATTTTATGCCACACCCTATCTCTTCCCTCTTGAGCTTCTCTATTCCCCTAGATACAATAATATTGACACTAGGCTAGTTAAGATCCCTACTATGGCCTGTGGGTGATAAGTGAAATGAAGATGCCCATTCACTTTAAGACAAAAACTTGGAATGACTGATTGTGAAAGCTATAAGAGAAACTAATGAAGACTGGAGGGTGGAAGCTGGTCCTCTGTGAAACAAAGTTAGCCAAGTTGACCATACAGAGCTATTCCAATGGACACACAAATGAAAACTAAAACAGCTTTATTGCTCACAGGAGAAATCTAGATGGAAGACCATGTCAGCCACAATATTTCTGTAAGACAAAGCCTCATCCAGAACAGTGCCCTAAGTCTAATTCATTCTATGGAACCTGAAGAGAGGAAGTTGCTGTGTTGGGGCTCAGCAGTCTGTGGACACCGCCTCTGGGTGGGACGCCTATGGCCACATAATCACTACATCAGGCTTTACCTAGCTTTTACCTGGCTGGGCGGAGACCCGATTATGCATGCACAAGCTCCCCTTTTAAAGCAAGCACGCCAAGCGCACCTCTCTCTCTTGCGTCTCTCTCTTGCCTTTCTCTCTTGCTTCTTGCCCCTTCTGTCTTTCTCTCTCTCTCTCCCCGCTTTCGGTTGGACACCAGCTACCCCTTCTTTTCCTCTCCCCTCTCTCAATAAACTCTGTGTGGGCGCTGAATCTCGTGTTTGTGTTTCTTAGGCCATAGTAGCTGCAGCAAAAAAGAACAACATTGGTGCCGAAACCGATCGGGCTCTCCTCAAGGACTCAGCAGCCGCCTACTGGCAGGTGGCTAGCCAGAGACATTTGGGGACCCTGATTTTGAACCAGAGGCCCACTTCCATCCACCTGTTGGCTGGAAATACTATCCCACACCGGCTTCAATTAGGTAAGGTACCCTTTTTTAAAAGAACTATTTTTCAACCCTTTTCCTTAGGGCGGGTACATTTCTCAAGGGTGGAAGACGTACTGCCCCAGGCGGTACATCTGATTCTGGCTCCAAGCCTCTCGGACTGCTGAGTCCTTTGGCCTCTGTTGGCCCTGGCAACGTTTTCGAGCTGACGAGCTTCGAATAACGCTCTGCCATTCTCTGCTTATTGTGTGGCCACATTCTTGAGCTGATGAGTTCCAAGACTGATAGGCCACTTCACACTCCACCCATGGGGAATAAACCGACCAAGGAAATACCTCCCACCACTCCACTGGGATGCCTAATAGAAAATTTGAAACCCTTTCACTTAATGCCACTTGTTAAGGCACCCAGACTTATTTACCTTTGTACTGAAAAGTGGCCTAGATATCCCCTAGAAAATAATTCAAATTGGCTGCGTAACAGCTTTCTAGATCCCAATATCTTACGGGATCTTTCAAATTACTGCCAGCAAACAGGTAAATGGAAGGAGTTTTTTTTCTACCTCTCTGCTAAACAATCTCATTCCCTAAACTTGTTTTTGTTCTTTTCCCACCACTCTAAAACTCTCCTGCCCGCTACAGCTGCAGCCCATCTCAGCAGTGGGCAGGACTGAGGCATCA
Organism: Cricetiscus sungorus; assembly: GCA_030556225.1. Lineage (NCBI taxonomy): Eukaryota > Metazoa > Chordata > Mammalia > Rodentia > Cricetidae > Cricetiscus > Cricetiscus sungorus. The sequence continues at coordinate 32,870,348 of JANBXA010000132.1, read as the reverse complement.
TCTGCTCAAGCTACTCTGAGAGTTTTTCATTTTTCCCCACGAATGAGGCTTTTGGATTTTGTGCTGGGCCTAGCACCACTCATGCTGACTGGTGCATTCGTTTCTCAGACCCACGAGGGGTCTCTCGGGTTTTATACCCTAGCACTGCCCTTAGACTGGTACATACTTTGCTCAGACCTACGGTGGTCTCTATGGAAGTTGTACCCCTTGGACTCCGGTGTCCTTTTAGTTTCACAAAGCTGTCTGCCTCACTCGTGGAGAGCAAAAGCCAACAATATTTTATCTCAAAACTTTGTAATTTCTGCCAGCTGTTGGGAATGTATTTATGGAAGCCACCATCTTGACCATGAGGCCTGCTAAGCCCTCCCCCTTCCGTGGTTCTTTAATCTGCTACACCAGACACCTGGGCAGAGAGACAGTCAAGCCAGTTTCTGTCACCAACAAAACCTGTAATTCATTTAGCTTTTGCCTTTAATTCTTTGCCTCTAATTTCTTTTTTCACTGAGTATGTTATGTCTGTACATGAGATTTAAATTTAACTTTATATAAAAATAAGCTAACTCTATACAACTTAAATTCAACTGTACTGTCAAATATTTCTAAATTATTATGTGTATTTAAATGGTGGTAAACATTTAAGGTTATAAATGTCTATTTCAAACTAACAAAATATTTATGCCACCCAGTCCTTCCTCTAAGCTGTTTATAAAGGTTAAGCCTCCATTATCAAAGGGAGGTTTTCTCTACCTCTTTGTCCTTTGCAAGTGTATGTCTAACCTACTAAGTTAAAAACCAGTTAGAGTCAGGCTGGATGGCTCTGAGTTTAACATCTCTCCACAGCCTCTCAGCTTGGATCCAGTTTTCCGGACAGATTAATTACAGGGATAAAGCCTTACCTAGCCATCTATATGCTTAAGGCAGGTAACTAAAGACAAATTTTGTATACTAAGGTATACTAAACAGACAGCCCTCAAATGCTCAGAGATCTAGAAAATATGGCATTTAAAATGTTTCATTAAAAAGCTATTATAACAGAGAGACAGGCCAGCTGCTGGCACCACCCATTTCCTCCAAGAAGATTGGACACTGAAGAAGCTCCACCCATGAGAAATCCTGAACTAGCCACTGAGAAATCCTGCCTTTCATCTCAACTGCTGCAAAGGGCTCTAAGGACCGTGGACAAAAGGGCAGTGGAATCGACTTTCTCCATGTTGCTTGGGCCAACGGTAGGTAAGCCTTCCAAAAGCTCCTAATATACAGGTCGTGTGCCATCAGCAGAAGGCAGATGTCCTTAAAGCCTCTAACCTCAACAACTGTGGAGGACCTGGGAATGGCTGTCAATGCTGCCAGCTAGTGAGTCTCTGTTACTCTCTAATCATTCAGGTAGAATTTTATCCTTCTCAAGAACTCTGATGCTTTTGAAGACTGCTTAAAGCAGCAGCCACGGTTCCAATTATTACAAAACATATTTCAGAAATGGATATTTTAAGGTTGCTACTGTTTATAGTCTTAACATTAATCAATAAAGTTTTAATGAGCTACTAATCGAATCCTGACAGAGTACTAAACACCATACTATGCTACTATACTATCATAACTGTAACTATTAGCTCAAAATTAAGGTGCTTATCATTGTTAACTATTAGCTCAAAATTAAGGTGCTTTTCATTGTGCTAAAAATCTATCAGTTGTATTTGTTAATTCTTTCAGCCAAACCATTTCTAACATGAGTATGCTGCTAATGTGTCTTAATATTTATGTTTTCACAAACTCAAAGGATTCTTGTAAGTTCCAGGGAGCCAAATTGGACCCATCCAAACAGGTCAGTTTCACTCCAAATAAATATTACTCTACTTCTTCCTGGCCTCGGGACTTCCTTCCCTTGCCCTGGGACCCCCTTGGAAACTCCTCCCCCACCTTACATTTCTCCTATTTAAGTACTAAGACCTAAAAAGAAAAACCTAACCTTGTCCTCTTCTCTGCTAACATCTCGCCAGGTCTCAGAGAGACACCAGAGTTCCATACAGTCAGGACTGCGATGAAACAACCAGCTACCAGGACGTGGCAGCACCCCAGCTTTCTCGGATCTCCCAAAAGACGATCAACGCCCCAAGTCAGCAGGAAGCAGTCTTTTGAGAACTCAATGCCCTTATTCCCTGACCTGCCACACCAACCCCCACCTTTGTAATAGCAACAAGAGGTGGGAATGTTAGAAACCTGCAGTCTCACCCTGTTGGGCCATGCCCAACCCCCACCTTTTTAATAGCAATAAGAGGTGGAAATGTTGGGGCTTGGCAGTCTGTGGACACCGCCTCTGGGCAGGATGCGTATGGCCACATAATCACTACATCAGACTTTACCTAGCTTTTACCTGGCTGGGCAGAGACACAATTACGCATGTGCAAGCTCCCCTTTTAAAGCAAGCACGCCAAGCGCACCTCTCTCTCTTGCTTCTCTCTCTTGCCTTTCTCTCTTGCTTCTTGCCCCTTCTGTCTTTCTCTCTCTCTCTCCCTGCTTTTGGTTGGCCACCAGCTACCCCCTCTTTTCCTCTCCCCTCTCTCAATAAACTCCGTGTGGCCGCTGAATCTCGTGGTGTTTGTATTTCTTAGGCCAAAGTAGCTGAAGCAAAAAAGAACACAATGCTGGAGGCAATTTTGAATCCAGAATAGTTGGTTCTTGAGATGTACAGAGAAAAGTCTTTTGTATAATATAAGTGCTAATCAAGAATTGAAACTTAAGCAAGTTGAATAGTAAATGTAATTAAGAGCACTGGTGAAGGCGACCACAAACATCAATGATTGCCACTTTGAAGGAAACTTCTATACTTAAAAGAGATGATGTGATTAACTTCTATAGTTAGAGAAAAAATTCAAACTTCCAAGAGACAGTTTGACTCTGAGATGGTCTAATGTGGTAATGTGGTTGGTGACTGCTCAGACTATGCTCTGTAAATGTATCAGCAGTGTGGATGACGGCTCCTCTGTTCACAGCATGCTTTAGTGAGACTTTCCAAACAGAAAAAAAAAAAAGTCTTTTAAAATGTAACTGTGCACTGGATGTATCTGTATATACAAGAGCTCTAATGGAGACATATACTGAGATTAACACAACTTCCATTGTGCTGCTGATGGGTAAGTGATGGGAGATGTTATTATGTAAATATGTTTCTCATACTGGTTAATGAATAAAGCACTGTTGGGCCAATGGGAAAGCAAGATAGGTGGGGCTAGGAGACAAGGAGGAAAGAGGAAGTAGGAAGGAAGATTCAGCATGTAGATCCTGGAGAGAGCAGATGCAGGCCACTGCTCTCAGGTAAGATGAGCCACGTGGAAATACTTAAGAGTAGTAGTAATGAGTTAATCATTAAGACAGAGCTAGCCAATATACAAAAATAGTAACTGGCCAACAGCATTGTATCAAATAGAGTCTCTGCATGTTATTGGGGCGGGAGTGGCGGTGGGACCCAAGAGTGGGACCAGACTGGCGGCTGGAGAAAATTCTGCCTGTAACAGGTACATGAGTTATTTCAGTTTCCAAGTCCTATTTTTAAGTAATATATTTCCCAAGGCTATAATTACCATAAGTAGTGATTCCTCTGTTAAATTTGGTCAAGATCAATTGAAACTTTTTTGAAAATGAAGTCACCATTGTAGATGGTATCAAGAAAACTCATGGTTCATTCAGGAGCTGAGGGGTTTGAAAGAATGCAGTTCCAGTTTTCACAAATGACTTTGAGGAGTTTAAATTTTCAATGTAGTAAGCCATAGAAGAGGAATTAGACTAGGAATGGAACCTGAAGATATGTTGGAATTTTTAAGATGTTTTGGCAAAAATTTAATAAATGAGAATGTGCTTCTTTTATGTGATCACTTCTTTCTTATGTATTTTTATTCTTGAATATTCCTGTGTGTCTATGTGCAGTAGTCAAATATAGTTTCACTGAGTTTGCACAGGCTTAAGATACTCATCTATTTCCCTTTAGTTATCATTTGGAATACTTTGTATAAGTTAATATACAATTAGCATCCATCATCAATCTTATATCAATGTCTTCCTAGTCACTATCCATCTAACTCTTCCACTTTGCTTGGTTTTTAAGAGGCATGAATAAAATTCCTGAGATTTTACATTTTAAAAGTAATTGATCAGATGCCTTTATGTAAGAAAATCAGTTTTGTTCCAAAAACTCACATGTTCATTTTCTCATGGCTTAAGTATTTTAATAGACAACTCATTTTTCTTTTGGTTTATATCATTGGTTTAAAAATTATCTAATAGTATATATTTTCTTAAATGCACCAACTATAATCTGTAGCTTGTTGTTTTCCAGCTAGCCCGCCCGCCGCTGGTCTGGCGTGCTGGCCCCCAATAACACGCAGAAGACTCTATATTTGATATAATCCTGTTGGCCAATTACCATTATTGTTTATGGGCTAGCTCTGCCTTAATTATTAACCCATTTCTACTTATGTAAGTATTTCCACATGGTTGTCTTATCTGGGAGCCGCGGTGGGCGTCTTCCTTCTTCCCCCAGGCTACATCTCGACTCCTCCCTACTCACTTCCTCTTTCCTCCTTGTCTCATAGCCCCACCTATCTTGCTATCTCATTGGCCACAGGTCTTTATTAACCAGTATGAGAAACATATATACAGAATAACATTTTCCATCAATAATCCAATACTTACTCTGCATGTTTACATTATTTTTTTTCTTCCAGTGATTTTCCATTTTGCAAAGATCAGCTTACTTTTACCATTTTTTTAAGTTTTCATTGCATTATTTTGTTTTTTCTTTAATTGTTCTTTTTCAATCTTCTGTTTATAACTTGTGCCCTCAATCTCACTCAAATTTCATGTAACATATACTATATAATTACCCATTATGTTGTATTTTATTATTTCTCACAAATTTCCTATTGCATTTTATTTAGTTTCTTTCAGCTTCAAATAATAACTTTAATCTACTTCATCCTTTACTCATTTCCTTGTCTTTTTCTATTTTTAACATACTTTTCCTATATTTTCACATTTTAGATTGCTTTATATCTCACTCAGAAATGCATTCTTTTATGAGCATGCATTTCTTGTCTGCTTTCATTTTCTGTAGACACCATTTTCCTTCTCACTTATAATAAATCTTTGGAACTTAACATGATTTTATTGTCATGCTAAATTTATTTTTCTTACTTTTATATAAAATTACTTTTTTGGCACTTTCAAACCTGACCTTAATCTTCCATTTATTTATTTATTTATTTATTTATTTATTTATTTATTTATTCAATCAAACAGCATCTCACTATGTAACAGTGATTCACCTGGATCTCACTATATAGACCGGGCTGACTTTGAACATACAGAACCCTGACTATCTCTGATTCTCAAGTGCTGTGATTATTAATACTATCTTATTGCTTTACTGACATCTATAGAAGCCTTAGCCAAACATGGGTGCATTTCCTTCAGAGGTTGTGTGGATAGAGGCTGCAGGTAGAGGAGTTAGTTAATTACACTGCTCTTGTAGAATACTACTAGTTTGATTAAATAACAGATTATTATTTTTTTTAAAAAAAAAATTATAGCTCCAAAGACTAGAAGTGTAATACCAAGCTGTTAGCAAAGTAGGCTCTTCTGCAGCCACTTGTCTTGGCTTGCCTCTTCACCTTCATGCTGTGTATTCACAGTACTTCATATTGGTGATATGCAGAGGAGAGACCTCTTTCTTTGTCAAGACAGCCTATCTTATTGATGATGATTCAGCCCTTACAACCTCACTTAAGTATATTTTGAAAACTATCTCCAAATGTAATCTCCTTGATGGTTAAGGTTACCACCTAGGAATTTCATGGATTTAATTCAGACTTTACTATTAATATGATGAAATAAAAGACTCACAGCATATTATACAACATAAACATCCATCTGGACTGGGTGCATGAGATTGAGGAGACACTGCTTAGTCTTTCAGCCTTGTGGAATGTTGTCCCCAGGGTTCTGGCTTTAGAAAACAAAGACTCCAGAACATCAATGATCAGAGACCCGTCTGCTTATAGTGAATATGAAATCTAATATTTCCTATTTTGAGATCACTGAGCAGAGCTGATCCCATACTCATTCAGGAACAGGGTTTTATCTAAAACTAGTACTCTTCCTAATGCATTCTAATGCATTCCTTCTCCCTCCATCTCCCATCAACTCCACAAATGCCCCCCCACCTCTTTTAACCTGAGCAGGGATGCTAACCTGAAGCATGAGCTTCTATTCTGATTAGATTCCATTCAGTGGTCATAGAGGTATTTTGAGGTTCTGGTTTTTGTGTTGCTGTGTTGCTAAATGAAAGAGGCTTCCTTAGGAATACAAATTCTCAAAACTGATTGAATAGAAGTGAAAGAATGTTGAAGAGATTTCTCTTCTGCAGGTTGAATACTGCAAGTAACAAAAATAGTACAGGATGTATTAGTCTCAGGGATGTTTTGTGAAATTGGCATCCATATCCACTGGTGTTTTAAGGATTGTCAACCTGAAATGTGGTTGTAATAATTAGATGGGCTCATAAACCCAGCAGAGTGAGTGACAATACATGGATATTAGTTTTTCTACTATAAAGTTTGCAACAAAACAATTATAGAGAAAATTGAACAGAATGACATTATTTGTCTCCTATGACTAATACCAGAGTGACTAACTGTAGAACAAACCAAATAAAACATTCTAAAATAAGAGGTTCTTGTCATTTTCATTAAAATGTGTGTTTTTACTAAAAAAAAAATCAAACAGAAAAACTTGGATTTCTTCTCAGTTGTAGTATAACTTCTGATTACAGCTTGATTTCCTGAATAAAATCCCTGGCAATAGTAAAATTATTCCATTTATAGATGATAAAACCTTGAGGAAGCCTTGCAGACAGAGATTATAATAACTATTCATTATTTCTAAAAACGTTAAGGGTGTATGACATTTTCAAATTATGGAAGTCATAATCAAAAGTATTTTTATACAGTGCACGGTATACCATACATAATTCTCATATATGACAATATAAAGGCTGACTACTGGCCAATTAGCCGGCTGTGCATGAACATTCTGTTCAATAAGGATGATAAAATGCTCAGGGATATTCATGAGACACTCAAAGAATTGGCAGTAGGTGTTAGCAGAAAAAGAAAGACATAAGGGACAAAAAACAAACAATCAAAAAAAAACCCAAAATACACACACACACACACACACACACACACACACACACACACACAAACACACACACACACACACACACACACACACACACACACACACACAACCAGAAGAATACATAAATCAGTGAAAACCATATGCAAGTAGTGAAGACAAGCCAGGTAAAGGCACTCACATACACACTGATAAGACCATGAAAATGTTCAATGGAACATTGAAGAAAATGTATTTATGTATTTAACAGTGAAAATAGTATCTGATGATCAAATTCATCAGCCTTGGTAAGATCATGCTGTAATAACAAAGTCATTTTTTTGTTGTTGTTGAACTATACAACCTAGGTTGGCTTTACCCTTAATCTCCTCCTCTGCATTTGCATACTGAGAGAACAATCATGTGTGCTAGAAGCGGGATTCAAACTCAGAATTTTGATCCCCCCCAAATATTAAACTGGACATGGTCACACAGGTTTCTATAACTATGCTATTTAGGAGAATAAAGAAGTAGGTTCAGTGCCGGCCTGAGCTACAAAATGAGTTCAAGGCCAGCTTGGGTAATATAGTAAGCAAACAAAATAGCTGTAAAGAGAGCTGGGCTATAGCCTAGTAATAGAGCATTTGCCTATCCATTTCTGTATCCACTAATATACACTGTGTGTACATGCATGTATGCATGTGTGTGTGTGTGTGTGTGTGTCTTTGTATCAACTCCAACTCATATTACATGCAACATAACTCAGTGGTTCCAATGTTCTATTCCAGTGTTCAGGCGGAAACAAAACCCCAATCAGCACATGTTGTTTCCATAACACAGTTGAAAAAGCAGTATTTATAGATATTTTGAGAAAAATTATTTGTCACTGTTTATTCACATATGATCCAAATGGGACAAATAAAGTCATGCAGTTAAGCTGATGTAAAGCATGAAAATATTATTTCATAGGAATGGATTACAAATAACTTGAAATAATATGATTGATCACTGCTAACATAATTGCAGAGCACTAGAGAAGGATGCAACTATAGCTACCTGCAATGCCTGTGATTTGAAGGACTTTGAAGTCTCAAGGTTTAGCATGGTGATTTCTGTGTGCTGGGAAATATTATTTTAAGGTGTGTTACTTTTGTTTATGCTGCATTTAGTTAACACTGTAACTCTATGATTCTTTGCCTGTCTAAAACACCTGATGGTCTAAAAAAGAACTGAATGGCCAATAGAGAGGCAGGACAAAGGATAGGCAAGGCTGGAAGGCAGATAGTATAAGTAGAAGGACAAATATTGGAAGAGAGGAAGAAATAGCCAGAGAAGGAGGATCAACACGATAACAAAGAAAGGGAGATATCGCCATCCATCCATCCATCCAGTCACCCAGCCAGCCACAGAGTAAGAGTGAAAGTAAGATGTTCAGAAGAACAGGAAAAAGCCCAGAGGTGAAAGGTAGTAGGGATACTGTAAGAAAATCTGGCAAGAAACATGCCAAGCTAAGGCTAGGCATTATTAATAAGTAAGAATAAGTCTCCATGTGTGATTGATTTGGGAGCTTGGTGGTGGGCCCTCAAACAACTTAAAGAGTAGAACATCACATAACAGGTGAGACTCTTGAACCTCGGTCTGATTCCTTTATCTGACTCCCAGTTAGATGAAACATGGTTATGGTATGGGTGTTGAAAGTTGAGAAGAACTTTCTGACAACTTTGGTAGCCTTTTCAGCTGAAGAGGCTGGCAAAGATAGGCAGAGTCTGCAGACACATGTTTAAGCACGAAGTCCCAGGAAACTTTCATCTATCTGACTACAGTTTCCAACTTTTGTAAGTAAATAAAGAAAAAAAAATGATCTTTTCACCTAGCAAGGACACATTTAGTTTAAAATTCAGATTGTCATTGTAGTAGAAAATATCCACATATCACTCCCCTATAGTAATATTTGTTTGCTCCCATGGGGCTTATAACTCATGCTTTCCCAATCTAGTCATCATCATTGCAGTTCTTTGGGCAGAAAATCTACAGCTTGTAAACCCATTAACTTTCCATACATTTAAAACTGGTAAAACATATCCAATTTGTGGATATATGATATGTAATACGAAAATATCCTGGTATTTCAAATGGCAATATGAAATATGAAAATAATCATCTGGCATTGCCCAGATCCATATATACCAATGGTTCTCAACTTTCTTAATGCTCTGACCCTTTAATACAATTTCTTGTTTTATGGTGACCCCAACCATAAAATTTTTTGTTACTTCATAACTGTAATTTTGTTACAGTTATGACTCAGAATGTAAATATCTGATATACAGGATGCTTAATATGTGAACCCCCAAAGGGGTTGAGACCCACAGATGAAGAACCACTGATGTAAGTGGTTCTATAAGAGTATTCATAATATCTTAAAAATATTAACATTAATATTACCCAATTTGGTGCTGATGAGAGTATATAAAAAGCAGTGCAGTTGCTTCAAAGTTAAAGGTGGTAAAAAGTAAATAACTATTAATGAAGAGTGCCATGGAAGGATGCCAAAAGCTATGATAAAATTTAAGAATCTAATCTGAAAATTTATGAATGTTGTAACTTCTTAGATAAAAGAATCCCTCTGTAGTACTATAAATAATGCTTTCCCTTGAGGTTGGCTGTGCAGTGGGGTCTCCCTTTAACATGTCGTTGTTTATGAGGAATGAAGAGCTAACTGGTTCCAAATGTACATCATGTGAAATCTACCAAGACATTTTCATTCTGTACCACTTAAAATTCACAGTTTGAAAAGGCTTTATAATATAATTTCTGTTATTGTATAAATGTTGTAAATGCAGCATCATTTCAGGGTACATGTCCATGTAAACACAGTGATAAACAGAATAACTTGGAATATACATGGTCACCAATCTCTTCCTTTTAATCTCTAACTCTTCTATGAGTGTGTTAGACATATTATCATAAAAGAATAACTTTTGTTCACTCAATTCATTGAAACAGAATAACTTTTTTTCTGGATGAATGCTAAACTATTCCCTCATCACACATTCTCCCTTCATCCAGTGAAGAGAAAAAGGCAATGGAAGAAAATGCACAGCGAATTCTGAATCTTAATTGCTAGACAAGCTATGCATTAGCACAGAACAAATTATGTGTTGATTTAAATCAAAGAGGAATAACATAGAACAGTGTCTCTAACATTTTCAGTGTGCAAAACATTTTTTGTAACTTTGTTAAACTATGCAGATTCTAATTCAAGGGAAATTCTTACTTTTTAACAGCAACTAAGTAATGGCGATATTGTACCCACAAATAGTCAGGTGCTAGAAGTCAGTTAGACGTAGGTCGGAAGAACAACACAGTACACTATAGACAGTATTGTAGATCACAGTTGGGCCAAAGAGTATTCTACCCATAGAGTACTTAAACGGGAATATATCATTGTGCACCAGCCGCCACTGCAGGGTGCACAGATCTCAGTAAGGTCAAATGGCAGGCCTGTCTGTACTGCTTGCTTTATGTTAATTTTGTCTTTATTTCACCTCAAAGCTTCTGCTCTGAAGGTATGACTGCATCCCACAGGAGTATTGGCCTCTGATCGCAGGAGGAGGTTTCTAATTCTTTCATAAGGCAATTCCAGGGACCAAAAGGACTGTAGCGGATGAGTTCTTTGGTAGAATCACATTTAGCCTCTGATCTCTACCCATGCTGCCTGCAGATGAAACAGGAAGCATACTCACAGAAAAGTCCTAGAAGAATCCCAAAGATTAAACAGGTAGACCAAAGGCGATTAATTTTTAGGATGGTTGATCTGTGACCCATGTAAAGAGAGTGTGGTTTTTATCAGTTCATAGAGTGATGAAAAAGGAGTGAGTCTGTGATCAGACTACAATACAGCACTTAACACCACAAACATCACAAAGACAACCCTTCTGACCATTTATGAAATCAAGCATCCATCTCTTTAGCAGTGACATAGCCTGATGGTGATGCTTCTGAACACTTTTTTCTCTCTCATGCTGGATATAAGATGTCTTTATTATTAAAAAATGGGGGGAGGGACTTCTGTTCATAGTGTATCTTGAAACTCTCCATTAGGTTGCCTTTTATTTGTTTCTCCTTTATCTGCTGATAAAGTAAGCATTAATAGTGACCTGAGTGCTAGCTTTCTTGTTAATGCTCATCAAATGCATTATTAACTCGCCCTTTGATAATGCAAATCACATAAATGCAAATATTAAGTCATTCCTTTCCATTTGTCAAAATGTAAGTAAAATGAATTTGATGATGGAAATAAACCTTTCAATTCAGTGCATTCAAAAAGTGTAGAGGATGAATTCTCATTCTCTAATGTTTGCATGTATTTGCCAAAATTAAAAACAAAATGTGGTTTTAAAACCATAATGGAAGAGATAATTCCAAATATGCAGGGAAAGCAAGCTTGTCATTACTTTTGTTTTAAATATGACATTAATGAAAACACTGTGAAACAAATTCACATTTTCCTTCATGAGATGCTGCACGAATACATATGAACCCATACCTCACTACATTAGAAACAGAAGGTTTTGGCAAACAACAACGAAATGAAAGGAATGAGTCTCAAAGTTCTATAAATTTTATTGTTTTCTTAAATTCTCCTTGTATAAGGGTAAGAAAAACATAATCAAGCATTAGATTTCAAACAGTTTATACTACCACAGCTATTTCCTGTACTTTACAATGTATTAAATTTGTGATATAACTTCTGTTACACTTTATTAAAATCTTTGCTTTCAAAAAAGATCCTTTCCCATGGTAACTGACCAATTAGAGTTTAAGTTAGATACTGTGGTATGAATAATTCCATTAAAGCATTGTTAAGTCTCAAACCCTGGTTGAGGTGCCTATTTAACATATCGAAGCAGACACTGACTGCCAGTTTCTTCCAGGATACCTCAGTCCCTACCTGTTACAGGGCCCTACTGGCTGGCATACCCAAGCTCCTACCCTAAACTTTTCCAGCCCAGGAGCTATGATTCCCTTCCCAATATAATCCAGACATTTTGGCCACTTGACTTTTTTCACCCACCTTTTACCCTCCTTTTCCTCTTAATCAGTAGCTGTTTCCCCCCTCTCCTCTCTCCTCACATAACTCAGGGTCATGTCTACTCTGGACTCTCCCAAATATCCCTGCCTCTGGCTATGTTCTCCCTTTTATCTACAAGAAACTTTCTCCTCCACCATACCTAGAAGTATTCATTTTCTTTTCCTTTTTAAGTCTCATTTTCATTCAGTCACCTGATTCCCTGTGGAATTCTAACATTGGAGTTTACTGAGTATGACACATAGGAAAGATTTCACTAAATAATGAATCATACAGAATCCCAGCTTAGGTCACCTTTAACTTTTACTTTAAAAAAGTGTACAATGCATTCTGGGAGAAAATGTTCTGCAATCTATGTTCCATTTCTCTTCTGTTCCCATAGTAATAGGCCCCACTTTCTACAGTCTATGATATCCCAGAATGAGTAAAATAGACAGTAATATTTCATGTACAAAAAATCACTCACCTGTACAAGATACCCTCATAGCTGTACTGATGAGTACATGGGAAAGAAGTCGAGATGAAAGCTTGAACTCTCATCTGGTATAAGAAAATTACTCAGCTGGACATTGGTGGCTCATGCCTTTAATCCCAGCACTCTGGAGGCAGAGGCCGGTGAATATCTGTGAGTTGAGGCCAGCCTGGTCTACAGAGCAAGTTCCAGGACAACCTCCAAAGTACAAAGAAACTCTGCCTTGAAACCCCACCCCCTAAAAAGAACATTACTCAGAAACAGAGAGAAGACTTCTTTCCTTCTCAACATCATCACACTTTTATATGTCAACACCAGAGAGGTAAAGAACAATCCACCCTGGATCGTTTGCTTATAATAGATAATTGAGAACAGATTATGTGCTTATGTTTTTCTTACCCTTATACAGGGAGAATTTAAGAAAACAATAAAATTTAGAGAACTTTTTCTTAATCAAGTGGAAAAACAAATAGACCTGATAGTAAAAGTGTATATTCTTTGCTCAGAAATGAATTCTAACAAGTGGCTCTCTGAGAAATTGTAATCTGTAACTGAGTAGAAGCCAAGAAGAAATCAAACATATATGTGGAGGCTACAAGACAGATTTGGAAAATTCATTTTAGAGGATAGTTTTTTGTCCTTCATAAGCTTTCTGAAAACAAAACAGATATGTGTTTGCCTGTTCCCCCTACCAAAGTAGTTCTTTTATTTTGGCCCAGTGTACAAAATAAAAGGGCTGGAGTGTCACACAAAGTGCTGTGGCAGCCAATCCACTGAGAATAATTCCTTTATCTTTGATGGCAGTAAACAGAAAGCACAGTTTTCGTTAACAGATATAGGAATGTACTTAGAGAATCAGCCAGTTGATACTGGTCAAATTGCCTCAGTTTTTAGTGCATTTCTAGCTAACCTGGATATTTTAAATAATACATGAGCTATTTAAATATAAATTGTAATATTATAAATGAATTGCCAGTTATTAAAAATGATACAAGGACAGTTATTTCCTTTATTTTTCTTGTATTATTTCCCTTTTATTGAAAACGGAGTCTGTATCATGTATGTTTTCCACCAGCCTGCCTGCCACCGGGCTGGGCCCACAGCCGTGCCAGCCCCAAATAACACACAGAGACTCTGTATTTGATACAATCCTGTTGGCCAGTTACCATTATTATTTATGGGCTAGCTCTGTCTTAATTATTAACCAATTTCTACTTTTCTAAGTATTTCCACGTGGTCATCTTATCGGGGAGCGGTGGGCCTGGCATCTTGCTTCCTCTTGCTCTACATTCTGACTCCTCCTAACTACTTCCTCTTTCCTCCTTCTAGTCTCCTAGCCCCGCATATCTAGTTTCCTATTGGCAACAGGGCTTTATTAATAACCAGTATGAGAAACATATTTACAGAATAACATCTCCCATCAGGAGTCTTTTCTCAAACAATATGTCCTGATTATTATTTCCCCTCCCCATTTCCTTCCCACCTCCCCTCCCATTTGGATCCACTCATCCACTCTCTTTCTGTCTTTCATTAGAAAAGAACAATCTTCTAATAGATAACAACAAACATAAAAAAATAAGTATAATAAGATGAAACAAAAGCTGTCATATTGAAGTTAGACAAGGCAAAGTAACAGAAAGAATAGATCCCAAGAAAGGGTACAACAATCAGACACCCTGTCATTCACATTGAGGGGTCCCATAAAAATAAACTAAACATGAAGATATAGTATTTATGCAGAGGACCTGCTGAAGGTCTATGTATGCCCTAGATTTGCTGCTTCAGTCTCTGCAAATTCATATGAGTTTTGCTCATGTTGATTTTAGAGGACTTTGTTTTCCTGATGCAATCTATACTCTCTGGCTCCTAGACTCTTTCTTCCTCCTCTTTGCAAGGTTGCCTGAGCTCTGACAGAGACATACTATTTAGGGATGTTCGAAGGTCTCTATTTTTGTGTCATATCTGGTTATGTGTCTCTGTATTTGTACTCATCTGCTGCATGAGGAAGCTTCTCTGATGACAGAAAAATACTGTAAGTATAAGAAATGATGTGTGAGTATAGCAGAATATAGAAAATCCTTAGAGATCATTTTATCACTTTCTTTTTAAAATAAGACAAGTAGTATTTGGTTTTACCCTAGTCCATGGGCTCTCCAGTCTCTGGTTCTTGGTTACCCAAGAAGTGTTAACAATGGGTTCCATCTTCAGGAGTGGGCCTTAAATCAAATCATTTGTTGTGTTGATGGTTGCTTACTACAACAAGTTTTGTGCCAACATTGCCTTAGCATATTTTGCAAGCAGAAAAGCATCGTAGATCAAAGATTTTGGTACTGGATTGGTTTTACTTTCTGCATTGGGTGGCCTACACAGTTAACACTGGTGTATTGGATAGTTTTATATCAATTTGACACATGCTAGAGTCATCTGGGAGAAGGAAACCTCAATGTAAAATGCCTCCTTAAGATCAGGCTATAGAAAGCCTATAGGACATTTTCTTAATTAAGGACTGATATGGGAGGACTCAGTCCATTGTGTGTGGTGCCATCCCTGGGCTGATGGTCCTGGGATCTATAAGAAAGGAGGCTAACACTTTGGCAGTTTCTCAGAAAACTGGGATCAATTTACCTCAAGACCTATCATTATCACTCCTGGGCATATAACCAAAGGATGCACAATCATACCTCAAGGACACTTGTTCAGCTCTGTCCATAACAGAACTATTCATAATAGGTAGAATCTCGAAACAACCTAGATGCTCCTCGGCTGAAGAACAGATAAAGAAAATGTGGTATATTTATACAGCAGAGTATTACTCAGCTATAAAAAAAAAATGGCACCAAGAAATTTGCAGGCAAATGGATGGAACTAGAAAAAAATCATATTGAGTGAGGTATCCCAAAGCCAGCAAGATAAAGTATGCACTCACTCATAAATGAATACTAGATGTAAAGCAAAGGATAACCAGGCTAAAATCCACAGCTTCAGAGAAGCTAGGTAACAAGGAGTACCTTAAGAGGCATGCATGGATCACTCTAGGAGGGGGAAGAATATGACATCTCCTGGGTAAACTGAGAATTGGGGAGTGGTAGAGGGGAGGGGAATGGGGAATAAGAATGTGAGGGAATGGGATGGTCACGTTGCAAGAAGGATGAAGAGGGAGAACAATGAAAGAGATATCTTGGTGGAGGGAGAGAACCATTGTAGGGTTGGTGAGGAACCTGGTGCTATGGAAGTTCCCAGTAATCCATAAGAATGACCCCAGCTAAGAGTCCTAGCTATAATGAAGAGGATGCCTGAACTGGCTTTTTCCTATAATAAGATTGGTGAGTATCCTAATTGTTATTATAGAACCTTCATCCAGTGACTGATGGAAGCAAATGCAGAAATCTACTGCCAAACACTGGGCTATGCTTCAGGAGTCCAGTCAAATAGAGAGAGGGGAGGGATTGTATGAAAAAGTAGGGTCAGGATCATGATGGGAAAACACACAGAGACAGCTGACCTGAGCTCTTGGGAGTTCATGGACTCTGGACTGATAGCTGAGAAGCCTGTATGGGACAAAACTAGGCCCTCTGCATGTGGATGATAGTTGTGTGGCTTGGTCTGTTTTTGGGGACCCTGGCAGTGGGAACAGTATCTATCCTTTGTGGATGAGCTGGCTTTTTGGCAGACTGAGCAAGCCATGGGGAGGATGCCAGTAAGCAATACCTGTCATTGCCTCTGCAGCAGCTCCTGCTTCCAGGTTCCTGCCCTCTGTAAGTTCCTGCCCACACTGTTTTTATCGGTGAAATGTTATATGGAATGGTAAGGGAAATAACTGCTTTCCTTCCCAAGTTGTTTTGGCCATGCTGTTTTAATCTCAGTAACAGAAACCCTAACTAAGACAAGAGTGGTAAAGATTCTATATAGGCACCAGCTGAACCTCTCCATGTTCAATTATTTTTTTTTTTTTTACTTGTTGTCTTCAGCAAAGGGCCCTTGCTGTCAGCCTATTTTCTTGGAAACAGCCTGAGTTGTTTGGGGGAGTCCCATGGAATCACATTGGATTTAACACTATCCTGGTACAGGAAGCTTCATTTGGTGACAAGAGATGGCTGCTGTGGAGTGTCTCCCCACTTAGAGACATTCATCTAATTTAGGAAGTTTCCACTGCACTAGTTTTCCATACTAACCCTCAAATGCCATTTAATTTTAGCCGTCTTTCCCTGCATTTCCTCTCCTAACCCTCCTTTTCTGTCCCTTCCCTTCTCATTCTTGCCCTCTCACCCCCAGCCTACCCATAAAAATCTCATCTACTTTTCCCCTCCCAGGGAGATATCCATGTGCTCCTCTATTTACCTTCCTCTAAACCTCACCTCTCTGGGTCTATAAACGATAATTTGGTTATTATTTTTAATGGCTGATATTCACATATAAACAAATACATACCATATTTATATTCCTGGATATGGGTTACCACATTCATAATGATTTTTCTAGCTAAATCTATTTGCCTGCAACTTTCATGATATATTTTTTAAGCAGCTGAGTCAATACTTTATTGTATAAATGAACCACATTTTCTATTATCCATATGTTGAGGGACATCTAGGCTGTTTCCATTTCCTGGCTATTTTGAATAGAGAAGAAATGGACATGGTGGAGAGAGTGTCCTTGTGAGGGTGATATATTATTTGGGTATATGCCCCAGAATGTAAAAGTTGAATTTTGATGTAGAGCCATTGCTGTCTTTCTGAGGATCTACCATATGGAATTACAAAGTAGCTATACCAGTTTGTACTCCCACCATCAAATAAGGAGTGTTCCCCTTATTCCACATCTTTTCCAGTATTAGCTGTCACAAGGATTATTGATATTAGCGATTCTGACAGGTGTAAGATAAAATCTCAGAGTAGTTATGATTTGCATTTCCTTCATTGCTAAGGCCGTTGAACATTGTTTCTTAGCCATTTTTAGTTTCCTCTACTTATAATTCTGTTTACATGTATATCCCATTTTTTTCTTAAAGCAATTTTAATTATTTATTAATAATATAATTTACATATTTTACATGTGGATCCCAGTTTCCTCTCCCTTCCTCCCTTCAACCCTCCCTCCCTTCCTCCCTCTTACCCTTTTTCCCCTGTGACATGCACCCTGGCCACCTTCCCCTCCCATTGCTCCACCCCCATTCCACTTGTAGGGCTATGCTATCCAGGTTGGGTCATGTAAATCTTACAAGTCATTTGAAGTAGGGACTAGGACTCTCTCCTGTCTCTAGGTTAAGGGGGTATCCCTCCATGGGGGATGTGTCCGCAAGGCACCAGGAATAGATCCTGTTTCTACTGTCTGAGGTCCCCCAGACTGCTCAGTCCTTCTAGCTGAGACCCATATTCAGGGGTCTGAGTCAGTCCCATTCTAGATTTCCAGCTATCAGTCTGAGGGTCCATTAGCTCCTCCTTGTTCATGTCATCTGTCTTTGTGTGCTTCTGCAACCTGGTCTTGTCCCCTCTCTCTACATCTGGATTCTAGTTCAACTCAGTGTTTGGTTATGGGTGTTTGCTTCTGTTTCCAACAGGTACTAGATGAGGGCTCCATGATGGTGGATAATTTAGCAAAGAATCACCAGCCTAGAATACACACCACCAGATGAATTGGGATACAAGGTATATTCTAAGAGATTCATATATGGTCCCTAACAAAAGGGGGAAGGGAAAAGTCCCCCAGAGCACATGGGAAATGGAGAGGGTAGTGAATGGAGAGATAACTAAGAGAAAGAGAAGGGGAGGAGAGGAAAACACGTGTGACTAGATTGAGTCAGGGTGAGAGAGAGAGGGGGGAACATAAAAGAGGGAGCATTATTGGTTTGAAGAGAAAACTGAACCTAAAGAAAGGTCTAGAGAACTACAAGACTGACTCCAATTTTGATTTTTAAAATTTATTCTTCTTTCATATGTTATATTCTGACTGCAGCATCCCCCTTCCCCTCCCTCTCTTTTATCCCTTTCCTCCACTCATTCCAGTCTCCCTGACAACCCCTTTCCCTCTGATCCACCCCTCCTCCATTTCCCCTCGGAAAAGAGCAGGTTCCCAGGAATATTAACTAAACATGGCATAACAAGATGGATTGGACTAGGCACAAATTCTCATATCATGGGTGGATGAGGCAACCCAGTAGGAAGAAAATGGTCCCACTTTTAATTGACTTATTTGGGTTTTGGATATATAGTTTCTTGAGTTCTTTATATATTTTGGGTATTGCCCCCTATTGTATGATTGAGTTGTAAAAAAATATTTTTGTATTCTGTAGTCTGCTGTTTTGTCTGGATGTTGGTGTCCTTCAAAGGGTAGTCCTTTTAAAGAGAAGACAAAACAAAGGATAGGTCCAAGAGGGGGAAGTTCAAACTAATTTAACATACTCCTGCTGCCACTGTGTTTCTGCCAAAAGCCACATTTGCCAGGTTTACTTCATGTCTCTATTCTTGTTTTGATTTTTTACCAGAGTTTTGAAACTGTGACATGGAACTATAAGGTGAAAATAACTCTATAATAGAATGGCTTTATCTGTAAGTGAAGTGTTTATTTTTCAGACAACTGAAAGACAAATCTATTCCCAGCTACCATCACTCTTCTTCAAAAATAACTCCGGCATACCACTGTAAAAACATTATTTGCCTGTATCTGGCAGAGTCTACTCTCAGAAACTAACACTCAGTGCTTTTAAAACTTTGACCAAAGTTGTGTTCAACTACAGGTCAGTCAATAACCCTAGAAATGCTTCCATAGAAAGAATAGTAACACAATTCCAAGTGAAAAATTATAGAAGGTAGAGCCATTTAAAGAAAATCACCAATTAAATCCCATAAACAATATCTGAAAGTTCACAGAAAGTGACTTCCTGAAGCTTACATAGGCCATGATTTGAAAGAGGGAGTAAACCAACCCTGTGCACATATCAGTCCTGCTCTGTGCCTAGTCTGTACTGTGAATGCTAATGTTTAGACTCTGTCTTCTTGAGACAGCATCTCCATATGCTCTAGACTGTAAACTAGCTGCAGACTAGGTTGGCTTCTGATTTATATACCTGCTTGTTTTTGCCACCTAAGAGCTTGGAATAAAAAGGTATGGAATCCAGCTCAGCTTATTTAGGATTCTTAAAATAAAATTTTTCACAAGAATTTTGTGAATTTTAGGCTAGATTCAACATAAGAGTTTATTAACCTATACCTTATAGAGAAATATGTATTTTAACATGAATAACAATGGAGTTTTATTATTAGAAAAATATGAGTTTGTTCCTTGGATTCTGGAGTAAAATGAACCTCAAGTCTGCCACTTGATATTGACCTAGATAAGGAAAAATGACTTAACAGACTCAAACACCTCAAAAGAGAAAATCTGTATGAGATTCTATATACTCATTTGATTAATGTTCCTATTTTACTTATTACAGTTGATGTAGAGAAATATTGGGAATAAAATATCCAGAAATCCTTTCTTTCTTCCATTATATCCTTTTAAGGTTCACTCCAAGTCCTTCACTCCAAACACTGACTTGTCCCTTGGTATATAACATGTAATACCCGGAGACTTTGCACCATTCCAAATATATATATATATGTATATATATATTCATTTAAAGATGTGAAAAGTATTGTAAATCAATGTGGGTTTTACTTCAATAATTACAATTCTAGAAGTGAGATAATGGAGAAGGAGTGATAATAAATAGCATCATTTGGCTGTTTCATTTTATTTCAGTTCCGAAACTTTTTGCTGTGTGTGCTTTTATTATGGAGTTTGAAAATTAAATTTAACAGTAGTAAATTCATCCTTGCAACCTCTGGGCTCCATCACCAAGGGTTCTTGGTCAGATTTTTGGTGCCAGGCATGTGTTTCTTCCATGTAGCTGGTCTTAAGTCCAATCAGAGAGTAGTTAGTTATCTCCATAACATCTGTGCAACTGTTGCACCCAGGAGCATAAGGTTCACAGGTGAATAAAGCTGATGGTGACTTTCCTACCCAGCAACCTGCATAAAGTGTTCTGAAGTTATGAAACTAGCTTTCTGGGAGGAAGTTTCCTAGTCATTACCAACTAGATTTCTTCATGTTCTGTGATCCATGTGTGTGATATCTTCATAAATATTCTTACCTTAAAATTCTGGTTGGTAATCAAGAATAATGACAACAGCCTGTATTTTTGGCAAGGGATCTGTGAGATACCACTAACAAACAACTTGCATCAGATATCCCATTGAGTTATTTATTTGGCTCTCCGGTGAACACGATCTCCATGTAAGGTAACGTCAAACTATTTTATATATACAATATATACAAATATATACTTGCATATATAAATGTATATATACATGTATGCACATGTATAAATATATAAAATAGTAGACTTAAATTTGATTTTTGAATACATCTTTAGTGTTAGTATCACGAAATTCATATATCTGTGCTGAAAGATTAGTTCAGCTGTAAGACATCTACAGTTTCAGTGAATGGTGGTTAATGCAACATTTCAGAACTTGTCAAATGCATAAAATAATGACACTAGTCAGTAGAGTGTTCAGTCACAAACAGGACATCTATACGGTGCTCTCTCCCCAAGGCTCAAGTGCTGTCATACAAGAGGAGGCAGAAAAATTGTAAGATCCAGATCTTTGGGAGGAAAAGAAAGAAACAGTGTCTTCTCAATGAGAAAAGGCCACTGCAGTCATGAACTCACAGCAATTGTGGTTGTCTGAACAAAAATCAAGCTAGTTAAAATTCTAGCATGGGGTAGGAAAAGGCTCATGTGTTCCCATGCCTTATTGAGGAGCTATAGACAATTGATACTGTTTTGAGGGAGGGAGAGTCAGATTTTTCTTAAAGTTATGCTTCCCTGAAGACCCAGAATGCTACAGTGGATGGCCCCACACTCATATTTATATGGGAAGCACAGATTGGATTTTATGGATTATTGAATAAAAATACATGGGCTTGAAAGATATGAAAGATCTGGAAAGAGTTAATGACAGGAGTGGAAAGGCAAACTTAATTAAAAACACACTGTATAAAATTCTCAATGAATTCATAAAAATAGTCCTGTATGTTAAAAAAGAAAATTAAGCTTTAGATTGTTCAATACTGTGCTCATTTCCTGAAAGATATCCAGGATTTAACTATGCAAAGGAAGAACAATTTTATCTCAAACAATGATATTAAATTATGCATAGCTTACCAAATCCCATAAGCTTATATTAAAGACTGTAAAATAATTCAGAGCACTGAAATAGAATTGAATGAATGGAGACAATCTTTGCTACATATTTGGCAATTCAAATCAAATTCCTTAGGTGCCTGCCTATTCTTTTCTACAAATTTGTCCTATACCTAGAATATGAGAAACAAATATAATTTACTTGGTAGACAAAAATCACTTTCATGTCCAAGCGAAATCCTTTTTTTCTGGTAATAACTAAAAATTACCCCCAAAATGATAGTTAGTTGTAACACTATAAGCATGAATTTTAAATGAGAAAAATGACTATCTAGTCTTTTCTGAACATCCATAGGTTCTATATGAGTGTAATTAGTCAAACACAGAAAAAAATTATTGGAACAAAAATGAATGTATGAAAGACAAACCTTTTCATGTCAATTATTCCTTAAGAAATATAGTATAGTAACACTTGATATCTTGTGTTTTATATTACTTATGTTATTTCAAGATTAATATTCACAAGGGGAATCTCTTCTTGAACTTTTACAATAGGAAAAAGTATGTAACTGCATGCAAATACCATGTATTTTGTATAATATTTTGGTATTTGAAAGAAGTCCTATGACAATTTTTGGGGGATAACAAAACATGAATATACTACTTCAGATCTTTGAATAATTTCTCTTCCATTCTTTACAAAAGCCGCAAACTTCTATTTCACTTCACACTAGATTCCCTTTACCTACTTAACTGTTTGCAATATTCCTGGACGTTTTCCAACACAACTTACAGAGAACTTTTTTTCCAAGTCATTTCCCACTTATTCACTCATTCTTGATGAAAGATGTACCCTGAGTCTGTCATAACAATGTTCTGTAGGCCAATCTGTCTAATCAATTAACATTTAATTGCTCCAGGTTTTGAAGGCTATAAGCCTCAAATTTTAGGTAAAACTTAAATGGTCAAAGCTTAAAGATTAATAGTAAACTTTAGCTTTTTAGACTCTCCATGAAGGTTCAATTCAGGTGCTAACCTTGAACAAATAGATGACCATTTTCTCTGTTCATTGTCATATTCTCCATGTGTCAGTTTTTTTCCTTTAAGGTAAGTTTGTGTTAAGACCCATCTCATTTACCACACTGTAGTTATTCTAAAGACTTCAGAGATGGAGATAAGGTTCTGAGGGAAACAGGTATACAATTCAGCCCAGAAGAGCAGGCCTCAGGTTCTTAGTCCTTGTCTACTAAAAAACACCAGTTGTTAATTCCCTACATAAGTTGGCTCATGCCTTGGCAGGCAGCTTGTTTTACTGAATGAGAAAACAAAACAACAACAACAACAACAAAAACCAAACAAACAAACAAAAAAAATAGGTCAAAAGGAGAAGGAAAGCCAGAGTACCTTTGCAATATAATTTTGAAAGGGACATCCAATCACATTTTTCAAATTCTTGTCACTGTGAGTAATGCTTAACATCATCATTCATAATTAATTCTCTTTAGAATTTAGAGTAATTTCCTATTTCTTTTACTTAATTCATATGTATATTGACAAATTTTGAGACAACAGAAAATACCTTGTTATGTTAGATTTGTTTTTAATTTTACAGGCAAAATTTTATTTAAAGAATTGCCTCATCTTCAGTTACTTTGCTGAAGTTTGGGAAAAAAATGGAGAAATGTAGCTTCTTAGGTAGAACAAACAAGATCTCACTTCACAAATGGCAGACTTTTCACAGTCTGAAAGAGAATCCATGCCTTGGAGAGTAATTGCCTACTTACTCCTGCCTGGCATGCATAGTAAAGCTTCATCATCCAGTGCATGTTGTACATCTCAACCAGAAAAAAAGCTAATCAATTCTCTACAGATATGTTCATTCTAATTCTGTGACACCCAGAGCTCTGTAAGTGCATTTTCTTGTAACACTACAAGACGATAGGGTAAGGAGGAACAAAATGAGGCAATCGGAAGTCATGCCACACTCTTGAGCTTGCTCAGTGGAAAATCTAATGCAACAATTTTATAGTTTCTGACATTATGATTGTTCTACAGTCTAATATGTTATACCCTAAGTCAAAAAATGTAATGTTAAATCTGTTATGAATTCTAATGCCTTATGCAACAGCACTTCAGTTCACTGAAAGCAAATAAAAATCCTTAGTACCTTTACACATGATATTCTTTTTTCCTGGATTACTTACAAATGGTTTCTTACTCCTTCATTTAACTCATACCTAATTTCTTCTCAGGTACATTTTTATATGATTATCCTTTAGAGGCATGCATCTAGCCAGTTTATGTTCATCAACAAATTATTATAGGGTTTATCAAACTGTGTTTTTGTCCTTGTTTGCTTGTCTATCGTTGCCGTTGTATGTATGTTCTAGGGATAAAGGAACCCCACCTCCCTAGCCATCAATCTATTCCCTGCTACCTCATTCAGTTACTGGCCTATTACAGGGAATTAAAATACTTCTTTGAGTAAATAATCAGTATATTTATGGTTTCAAGTTTGAGGGAAAAGTAGGTAACTATTTGGTTTTATAAAATAAAAGTCTGTCAAGCATCATTTTGTACTATGTTTTCCTCTACTGAGAAGTCATCCTCTTTTATACTTATAAGACATGAGCTAATGATTGTTACTAAGCATGGCTCTATAAGCATGGAGGACAATGTCTAGATCTGGAGTTTCTTTTATATAAAATTTTATTTCTTTAAACAAATATTTGTATACAACCCTAAGGCTCAAAATTATGTTTATACTTGGGAAACCAAAACAAACAATAACAAAGTGAACAAATAACAATTGCAAAAATCACATAAGTTTGGAGTTCAAAGGGATATGGAGTAATCAGAGGTTAGCAAATTTAAGACCTCCCACTATGATTTTAGTGAATAATATTGGTGGATCACCAGCCCAAATAGATGGCTAAAATGCCATTATTATGTTCTGAAGTAGATTAAAGTGATGTATAGCAAGAATTAGATTAATGTCACTTGTGCAGAGAAGTTGTTGCAAATTAATACACTTTCAAGTCTATCAACAAGAAGATTGTGGTGAACAGAGGACTGACCTAAATACAAGCTTTATGAAACCATTATACAGTAGGACACTAACAAGGAAAATGAAATTTTAAAAAGAACTCCAGCCATTTTCTAAGAATATTTTTTGGGTTTTCTCACTGAGATAGAAGGGTAGTTCACCAGACCTATTATTGTCTCTGATGGTGTCTTGCTGAATCATGCAGGGTGTCAGAAGAACAGAGAATTTCCTTGAAAAATGAATACATTATGCTCACCACAAATGTTAAACTGGATGGGATGAAGCTGAGAAATGAAGAAAATGTAAACAGTTCTTGATTTATTCAAAAAACACAGAGGCAAACAAAAACAAAAAAAAACCCTGAAAATCTTCTAGTTGTGTAATATATGAATATTATATTTACATCTAAGAAAAAGCAGCATCGGTTTAGCTGCTGTAATCCAGATGTTTTATGAAAGCTGCAGTCCCAAATAAAACTATTCTTCATGAAAAATTGCATCTTTTCTTTTTATTTTGAGTATGAGAATACACACATCACTGTTGCCTTTTAAATTACTTCTATAATATGAAAATGAAACATAGAAATGCATTTGGGACTAATATTGAAATCTTTACTTATAGGAATATGCTAAATAATAGCTGTATTATTTAAACATTTTCTTGTATATCACAGTAGGTGAAATTTAAATATACTTTACTTGATTTACACTATATATTTAACTTCACTGAAGATCTAAAATTCATGTATTAAGTAACATGGTGTATGTGTATAAGAATTAAACAACAATAATACATCTTAAAAATGAGACACCTGAGGAGCAGAATCAGTATCATTGTAATAACTTTATCAAATATGTAACTTGAAAATGTGTTAGTGCAACCGGCTCAGTTTTTAATAGAAAGACAGCATAGTCTTAACACCTTCAGTGTTCATCAACGTTTCTTCACAGACAATAGAGAAGGCACATTTTCAACAACCAGCATAAACAAGCTTGAATTCTTCACCACCTCACAGAAGAAGTTTAGGAAAAATTCATTGACCCTCACATGTGCCCACATTTAAAGTCATTTACTAGGCCTTTACTATGTCCTAGCACTGGGTGAAAAACTAATAACATTGCATTCTCATTATAAACTTCCCCAAATGGAGCATTCTGTATTTTGGAAATTCACTATTCCTTTCCATGTTCTCCCTTTTCATATTGATTAATGTCTAGATTTTAAAATTCAAGGAATAAAAATAAAAAAGGTCATGCAAACCTTAGATATGGACTGTGTAATAGAGAGAGATTGATAACAGCCTCACTTATTTAGCACAGTTAATAACTGGAGACTTGTAATATGATTATCTTTTATAGTTACTTCTCTTATTAGCCTTAAAATACTGAAAAATGGAATGCAGTAGATGAAAACCGTAGATTCATCTATTGGTTCCACTTTCACTTCTCCTCCAGATAGAGGGAAAATTATATCCCCTCATCTCTTAGATATATGCTGCTTAGTGACTGCATTGGGAAATGAACACAATGTCCATTGTGTGGCCAGAAAGGATTGTCTTGGCTCAACTCTCCAGTCCAGTCTATTCTTTTTTTTCCCTTTGACTTAAATATTTATTGATTTCATTTTAGTAAATGGTATTTTCTTTTTTTATTTAAATTTGCAACAATCTTGTTTTACATGTCAATCCTAGTTCCTGCACCCCTTCCTTCCCTGTTCTCCCCAGCACCCCCTGTCCCATCCTCTTTCTGCTACACAGGGAGGGTGAGGCCTTCCATTAGGAGTCTTCATAGTCTGTCATATCATTCGGAGCAGGGCCCAGGCCCTCTTCCAAGTGTCTAGGTTGAGATAGTATCCTGATATGTCAAATGGGCTCCTGAAGTCAGTTTGTACACTAGGGATAAATACTGATACACTACCAGGGGCCCAGTAGACTGCCAAGTCTTTCTAACTAACACCCACATTCATGGGGTCTGGGTCGGTCCTATGCTGGTTTTCCAACTTTCTGACTGGGGTCCATGAGCTCCCTCTTGTTCAGGTCAGCTGTTTCTGTGGATTTCTCCAGCCTGGTCTTGACCCCTTTGCTAAACACTCCTCCCTCTCTGCAACTCCAGGAGTTCAGCTTAGAGTTCAGCTGTGGGTATCTGCTTCTGCTTCCATCAGCTACTGGATGAAGGTTCTATGATGGCATATAAGGTAGTCATGAATCTCATTATCAGGGAAGTGTGTTTAAGGTAGCTTCTCCACTATTGCTTAGGTTGTTATTTGGGGTCATCCTTGTTGATCTCTGGACATTTCTCTAGAGTTAGTTTTCTCTTTAAACCTATAATGGCTCCCTCTATTATGGTATCTCCTTTCTTGCTCTCCTCAATTCTTTCACTGATTCAATTTATCTGTTCCCCCATGCCTGCCCCCCAAGTCCACTCTTTTCTGCTCTAACTACTAAGAAAGCAATCTGATACTGACACAGTAGAGTTTTTGTTACTATAAAAAAGATAACCTATTCTAATTGAGAAGCCCATATATATATATATATATATATACACATATACATATATGTGTGTGTGTGCGTGTATAATTAATATGTCATTTTTCCTATATCTTACATAAGATATTCCATTCAAAGAATGGATTTACAGTGGAGGTAGTAGTCGCTCTAAGAATGCTCAGTGACATGTGAAATTCTACTATGGCTTTGAAAGGCTACTATTTACTCCTTTGAAAGGGTGACATGGAAGAGCCTATCAATTACCAACCAGCTCGTGAGAATAACCTGTGTGGAGATAATCCCAAGTGACAGCAATTCCATATGAAAAATAGGAATGAACTGAGTATGAGTACCTGGTGAACTTGAAGTTGGGGAAAAAAAGATTAAACAAAATGTCAAACATTAAAATAAGAGCCAAGGCCCAAACTAAAATCTGGGCGCTTTGAGATCAGAAGACCCACTCTAAATCTGGGCCACACTTTCTGGTGACAGTCTATATAAAAGGGCGTAGAAGAAGGAAGATTTTGCTTTGTGGTGCCTACCCCACTCTCATTGAAATTTTTACCTATTTTACTGCTGAGCCATTGCTTTAATGTCATTAGGCCATGCTTCTTTGGGGTTTCATTGTAAATTCAAGACCAGATGAAGCATCTGCCCTGTGGACTGAAAAACTATGTAATTCTTGGCTTTTGCATTTTGAAATAACCATTGATGTACTAGCTGAACCACAGTCTGTAAGCCACGTTAATGAATCCCTTTCTAGCATATACAGATTCATCTTAATAGTGATGTTTCTCAGCATGTATACAGTTAAGAATGATACAGCTTGACTCAACAATTCACCAAAGAAGTCTGTGTTTTGCACAAAATGTAACTGTTTTTTGTAACAAGAGGTTCTTTGTCCTGGCTTGTCCTACCACCTTTCAGCACAAAATGAACCCATGGACACTATATTAGTTATAAAACTGCTGGCTAGTGACTTGGCCTTCTTCTTGGCTAGCTTGTTCTTAACTTTTAACCCATTTCTATTAATCTAATTATTTCCAGGTGGTCTTCTTTTACTGGAGAAGGGTCCAGACCTCTTATTATTTTATCAGGAAATATGGCAACAACTTTCCTTGGCAAGCTCTTTCTGCCTATCTTTCCCAGAATTCCCCTCATTTTAGTCCCGCCTATCTGCCTGCCTCATTGGTCATACTGTGTTTTTATATATATATAAAAACCAATAACAGAAACATATATATATATATATATATATACAGAAGGACATAACCTATCAGCATTTTACAATTTTTATATCTTTCTCAAAGATAAATTTACATAGCAACATTTGTCTAATTTAACAAGTGTTTATTAATCTTCATTTACTCATTTATTTTTTAGCTAAGCATTCTTTATCTGTCCCAAAAATGTCCTAATTCACCATTCTCCTGCCTTGGTATGTCAATTCCTGGGAGGATAGGCATCTATCTCTAAGTCACCTTCAGTTAGGTTTCTAGATATTCAGCCCCAGTTGCACACATAGATACAGTCTTTGTTATTTCACAAAGGTGCTTATATTGTCTAAATGCAGTCCCTCAGTTTTCTGTTAATAATATTTTGCAGAAAGTTTGCTCATTCACACATAACTTATCATAGTAATCACCTAGTATTTAATTGTACTAGTCATCTACTAAACAACATTGAAACTGTTTCTGTCTTTGTGGTTATAAACACTAATATATAGTATAATAATATGGTATATATGATATATAACATCACATAGTGATATATATGCATATATTAACATACAAATAATTATACATATGTGTGTTGCAGCAAATATGTATAGTACATATGCATAATTCACATACTTTACCATTAATTTCACATAAAACTTAATCATGTAAATAAAGTTCTAGACCTATAGTTGCTGAAACTGTTCATTTGTTCACACACATAGTAATCTAGATAGGTACAGCGAAAACATGATATAAATTTATAGTTATATGACCTATTTTCCTTTTGTGTACTTTTCTTATTTCACCTAAACTGAAGCTAATCATTTTTAAAATTGTATAAATCTACTAATTTTATTGATGTTTCAATATCATCTGACTTGCCCTCATTATGACTATGGTCAAATATTGATTTTCTAATTTTAGACATTGTAATTTTTATAGATAACTTGTCATTTTTTAAAAGTATTTATGTGGGCAGAAGATTATTTCAATTAGTAATCATACATATAAATTCATATCTAAATCAACTTTTTTCTATGCTGTACTTTTATGTATATTCTGTGTATTATTGGGCAGATAATGGAAAGTGTTATCTAGTGAGAGATTATATAAGAATTCAAGAGAAATATGGACAACCTACAGGGGTGAGGAAAGAAATGATGAAGAAAGTAGTTTTTATTTTTAAGGCAAGAGGAGACAGAAAGTAAAAAGGATCAGAAGTAGTGATCACAAGAGCTCGGGGACAATAACTGCCTTAACACCCAGTATTCTCAAAATCCATGAGAATGATAGTTCATTGTTGCATTTCCCACAGACTCACAGAGTGGAAATAAAGTAGAGGGTTTAGTACAAAAGGAAACACTTCTGACTTTTTTATCTATTGTATTCAACATGTTTGCCAAAATTTAAAAGAGAGCTATCATCTTTTCTTAAACTAGGACTAACAGTGAATGTAACACATTGCCTTAAATCTTTTCAAAGTGTTTGTAAAGTATTTGGGCTTTTTCTTTTCTTCTGCTACTGAGAGTTTTGTTAGGATGTTCTCCCTGCTCCCACTTTTGAGGTAACTTGAAATAATGGTTCTACATTATACATACATCATGAATTTTAATTGCCACTATATAAACAAGTGACTAAAGATATAGTAGCTTAGCTCACTAACTCAGAGAACAAAATATTTTTTATTTTTATACATCACATTTAATTTTAATATTTGGAAAGAATTCTCTCTTCAGTGGATCCAGTATACTTACACTATTTCAGCATTATTGTCTTTGATTGTTTATTTAAGCCTATTTAAATTCATAAGATTCAGAAGTAGAGTGTGCTGTAAAAATCTCGTGGTCTATTCCAGTGTCTACTCTCAGTGATACCCATTAAACTTAATAAATATAATAGATTCTGAAAGGCCCCAGGCTTGTTGGGATGTTGTCCTCTACTACCCTAATTCCTTGTCCCTACTATCAGGATGCAGAGAAGCCCTGTTTCCATCTACTCTATATGACATTTAGGAGATGAGAAAGTAAGCTACTCCTGGGAGTAGTCAGAGAATGAGGGAATTATCAGAGGCTGATCCAAGCCCTGTTTGCCTATAATACAAAACAGTGTCTTGACTCATGCTTTAGGATAGAAACTTAGCAAATAAATTGAGTTATTAAAGCTACATTTAAGTTCTTTCTAACCCCACATTACTGTTCACAAATTGATGTGAATTAAAGTATAATGTTAAGCAGACCTTTACCAAGTCCCATCTTCATTTCTCAAAGCTCTTGCTTATACTTCCCACTCACTGGTCCAATTGCAGAACTAAAAATTCCCCACAATTGATTGATTTATCTGTTGACTCTTTGTTTCATAGTATTGTCTCTTCCCTAGGGAATGGCAGAATGCTGAGTTGTTTGTATGCTGGATAAAAGGAAGTATGGGGACAAAATGCCATTTTCTCCCCGCAGGAGTACATCAGTACAAAGGGCTGCTCTTTTTAATTCTCACAAAGGAATGAACTACAGTAGTGGCTTTTCCTGCGCTGTGCATGAAAGAACACAAAAGTGAAAAAGTGAGTCATAGAAAAGTTTGTAATAATGAAAAAAAAACTACCTTGTGAGATTTTAAAATGGGGCCAAACCATAATGAAAATCATGGGAAGAAAATACCAGATTTTCACACTGGTTACCACTCATAAAGAAGAAAATGAGGTCAAAGGAGAACGTAAGAATTTCAATGACGTCTGAGGTAATTCTTGCTAGTAAGCCCAATCTGGTCATTAGTCATCATATGTGCATACTCAAATGTTACACTGCACCCATAATTATCTACATATATATGCCCATTAAAAAATCCATTTTAAAAAAGGAGTGTGAGAGTATATTAAAGCTTATTAGTCACAATATTGTCATGTTGGCCAATCTCTAGGGAATTTCCTAACCAAGACAAAGTATGAATAAAATATTCAAATGGCTTCCAACGTTTTAAAACTTAGAAAACAGTTAACACTGATGCATGAGATTTCAAAACCACACCATTCATACGTGCTTAATATTGATATCACCTTTCATTACTGTCAAAATTATTGGAGGACTGCATTGTGTCTCCCTAAAAATAGCATCAGTTTGTGGTTCCAATAAGGACATTTATCACAGTCTGTTCAGGCTTCTATAACAAAATCTCAGAAACCACACAGCTGATAAAAACAGAAATGTCCTTTTCACAGCTCTAGAGGCTGAGTAAAGACATGAGTGGAGCTTTCTGGTGAAAGCATGCTTTCTGGTTCATAGGCACTCTCCTTACATTTGGTTCCTCATGTTCAAGAGGGGCACAAGGTAAGTTTTTGCTTCACACTCTTATAAGGATCCTGGAACATTCCTTGACAAGAAGCTCACATGATGTATTACCAGCTCCAGTCTCATTACATTAGTGGATAGATTGGGTTTTTTTGTTTGTTTGTTTTGTTTGTTTTTTGCTTGTGGTGTTTGTATGTGTGTGTGCGCATATGTGCATGTGCATGTGTGTGTGTGTGTGTGTGCGTGCCAGATGTCATCGAGTGTCTTCTCAATTGTTCTCACCTTTAATCTTTTTCAAGGCAAGCTCTCTTAC
Organism: Cricetiscus sungorus; assembly: GCA_030556225.1. Lineage (NCBI taxonomy): Eukaryota > Metazoa > Chordata > Mammalia > Rodentia > Cricetidae > Cricetiscus > Cricetiscus sungorus. Next base: position 32,838,085 of record JANBXA010000132.1, on the reverse strand, counting down.
CGAATTCAACACTCACTGGCAGGCTGGATGAGCTGGCCAGTAGGCAGGAGTTTGCTTGTTTCTGCCTCATCTCTGCTGTGGTCAAAGGCAAGTCACCATACCTGCCCTTCTTGGTGGGTGTTGGGGATCTGACCCTGAGTTTTTCTTGCTTGTGCAGCAGGCAACTATGAGCAGACAATTTACAGAGCCATTTCCTCAAAATGGTGATCAAGTTTTGACATGAATTTAGAGGGCCAGAAACATACCAGAGAAACCACTTTGAAACACACAACATGTAAGATTTCACTGCTTCCTCTCTGCACATTTTACATAAACAGGTAACACTGAAGATGGAGAAAATTTATATTTCCCTGAAAAGAAAAGATGAGGTAATCTCTTATTTTGGCTTATTTCTTAACTCTTTACATTGCCTTATCTCATTTTGAAACAATATTAATTAAAAGTCAATAAACAGTGTACATGAGATATTAACATCAGATATTCATATTATAAACATCTAATTTGAACCATTTTGTAATAATTATAGAATGCGCACACCAGGTTCAGTTTTTAAAAAATAGGAAAGGAAAAATAATTAAAAAAAATCACTTTCACAAATGCATTTAGCTCAACCAAAATGAGGCAGAATAGAAGACAATGACAATCCAATTTTCACCATGTGCACTGCCTTTTGACAGGGAAAGGGTGCTTCATTCAGATGTGTTGACAGTCTAAATTCAGCCCTGGCCAGGGCAGAGAAAAATCTAGTAGCTCAGTAATCAAAGGGGAGAGCTAGAATAAGGAGCACAGGAAGTGTTTCATCTAACAGAGGCACAAAGCCCAGCTTCACGAAGGTTGAAGCAATTACTGAAATGTCATGGTCACACACTGAAGAGAAGCTACAAGTTGCTTGCAGAGGGTGACAGACTGTTCTTAAATACCCACTTTACAAATGTTTTCAGTAAATGTGCCTTAAAAGCAGTTAGGCCAGAATTCTTTGGAGGCAGATAGCATCATCAGGACTGGAAAGACACGAGCAATAAAGCAGTGAAGAAAGCCTCTCAAGGCTTGTTTTTCCACCATGTGACAATAGTCTTATTTAAATGGTGACTCCAAACTTTAGTATTATAACATTTTTCTCTGAAAAATGTCCTATATTTTAATACTATTACTATCAGGGAGTATATTAATTAAGAAGGGGAAATCCAATTTCCAAAGGATATATAGAACATAAAAGAATAAATGATGGTAATTTTTAATTCTTTTTTTCTCATTTTCTAAGGTTTTTTATTTCATTTAACATTCTAACCACTGTCCTCCACCACCACCACCACCCCACTCCCTCCTACCTCCTACACATCTTCCACTAGCCTACCTCCAGTCCACCCTTCCTCACAGTTAAGGACCCCCATGAGGAGTCAACATAGTCTGGCACAATAAGTTGGGGTGAGGGCTAGGCCCCTGTCCCATGCATGGCATCTCACCATAGGGAATGGGCTCCAACAAGCTAGCTCATGTATCAGGTTTGTATTTCATGGTCGTACTGCCAGAGGCCCCTCAGCTAGTCTAAGTTTCACAACGGTCTCCCACATATGGAAGGCCTAGTTCAGTCCCCCAGAGTCTGGACAGTTGTAGTTCTAGAGATCATGAGTTGCCATGAGCTCAGTCATGAGCTTAGCTTTCTCTATCATGATCTTGACCTCCCTTGCTTTGGCTGGATTTGCAGAGCTTGGCCTGGTTCTTGGTTGTGTTTAGTTACATCCGTTATTGCATGATAGCTTTATGATGATAGTTGAAGTCAGAAAAACAAACATGGTACATATTTACTCATAAGTGGATATTAGATGTAAAGCAAATGATAAACAAATTAAAATCCACAGCTTCAGAGAAGCTGGGTAACAAAGAGGACCCTAAGAGGGTCACATGCATCGCTCTGGGAAGAGAAATTAGATGATATCTACAAGGCAAAGTGGAACAGGTAGAGGGTAATAAGGGAGAAGGAAGGGGAGATGAAAACATAAGGGGATGAGATGGTCTAGGCAGGGAGGAATGCAGTGGAAGAGCAATGAAAAAGATATCATAATAGAGAAAGCCACTATGGGCTTAGGGAGACACCTGATGCTACAGTAACTCTACAAGGGAGACTCTAGCTAAGATTCCTAGCAATAGTAGAGAGGATGCCTGAACTGGCCTACCCCTGTAATCAGACTGATAAATTGTTAATTCTTAATCATACAAAATTATGAAATGCACTGCATTTTGGTGGTGGAATGAAATAGAGAGGTGATATGATCTTAGTGAAATGTGTGACTTTAACATTTTTTAAGGCAGCATCGCCAGGAATTGGTGATATAGGCTTTTAATCCCACACTCGGGAGGCAGAGGCAGGTGGATCTCTGTGAGTTCAAGGCCAGCCTGGTCTACAGAGCTAGTTCCAGAACAGGCTCCAAAGCAATACAGAGCAACCCTGTCTTGAAAAACAAAACCAAAATATTAAGTCAGCATAAAATCAAATTTTAGTTCCATGATACAAGATGAACATATGATGAAAAAATTAGATATAGAGCTTTCAATATTATTTGGAAATTGTATATTTTGATCCAAGGTAGATTTAAGTTATGGAAAAGAATAAAGTTTACAGGAAAAGTTTTTGTTGGTAAGGGAATAGTTTGTGTGATAATATGAGCAATTTCCATTTAATAACAATGGATTTTTCCTTTAATAGAAACCTGAAATTGAGTAGAATATATCAACATATGAATGAGGCAATATGGAGTTACTATGCAATCTCTTTACCTATTCTGACAATATATTGAAAGCCAAATCTCAAAACTGTCATGGTAAATGAGTCAATATTAGTTTAATAATAACCTGTTTTGACTCAACATTTTACTTGATTTTGCTCACAATAAAGTAGTGCATCCAGAAGAATGTTCTAAATAAGTTTTAAAGAATGAAAGTGATTATGCTCTGTGATTGCCAAGGCTTCAGTATTATAGCAGATGCCATAAAGATCACAGAAATTTCTGCTTTCCTGAAAACCATTCACTATTTTCCTCTGTGCCCTTATAAATGAGAAGAAGCAAACATGCCTAACTACTTTTGTGTAAGGCAGGAAACCCAAACTCTTTTCTTAAGGCTATCTGCATTAGTTGTGTCTTTTATAATAATGGCACATGATTTCTATTAATCCAACATAATGGTTCATTTTAAATATTATCCTTATACCAAAGGATCAGTGTAGGTACCACCCCTCATGAGAGTAGCCTCTCTTTATAGCAAATGGAGACCACCACAGAAAGCCCCAACTCACACAGTCCAGAAATCAACCCATCATGGGGAGCCGATGGTCAATGCATACATCTCTATCACAACCCCTGCATCCCTGTTTCAGGAAACAATGCAAAAGAGGGAGGAAAGAGACTCTAGGAGCCAGAATACCAGAACATCTGCTATGTAACATATATTTTTAGTTGTATTGTAAAATGTTAGATTTCTCTATGATTTTGAAAATTATGACAAAATATAGTATTTTCTGATTATTAAGTGACTGTATATACCTATTAAATATGGAAAAAGAGATACTTGATTGCCAATAAGTTCAATGATTTATGAACAAATAGCTATTTTTTTGTATCACAATCTTTTATGTGAGTTTTAAAATATACTTAATATATTTTATTTATACACACTTAAGATTTATGTTTGTATCATTTCTATCACAAAAAATTCTTAACATATGATTTAAAAGCTATAAACATATTGCCTCTGTAACATAAATGTTATATGTTTCATTAAGTTTTATCAAATTATACCTCAGCAGCAATGTAGAACAACATAGATATAAGCAAAGCTATCATAATTTGAATATATAAATAAATACAAGTGTTGCTGTAGTGTTCATACCTAGAATTGAGTTGATTACTTTCAAACATCTAAAGTTACTTTAGTAAGGACATAGTATGATCTATTCCACATGAGGCTTTATATTTTAAAATCTTTCTTGTCTCAACTATTCAAATTAAAATGCCAAGTGACTGGTTTGATATCCAATGTTATAATAAGTTTAATAAAAGAAGAATATTGGTAAGCTGGGTGGTGGTATACACCTTTAAACCCAGCACTTGGGATATAGAGGCAGGTGAATTTTTGTGAGCTCAAGCCTAGAATGGTCTAGAGAGTGAGTTCTAGGACAAGCTCCAAAGACACAAAGAGAAATACTGTCTTGAAATAAACAAAACAAAACAACAACAAGAAACTAAATAATAAGAATATTGATGACCTGAGGACTTAAGGGGTGTCAGGCATAGAGCTTGGATGGAAATACATTTTGAAAAGGTTAAGAGAAAGTCCAAGTCACTGCAGCATGTGTTTTACACATGCTCTGGGGTGACACAGTAATTGTGTTTCAATGGAGGAGATTTAGGATTAACATGTTCTCTGAGTACTTTGGAGATAGGACAGAAATGGGAAATGCAGTCAGTACTGAATTTCACATTAATGTGGATGAAAAGCAATAAAGAATTTTATTTGTATTAATAAAATTTTTATTAAACATACACATGATATGCTGTGTGTGTAGGAAAAGCACAAACCCACGTGTATGTGCACATATGTGATGGCACACATGTGGATATCAGAGGACAATTTGTGGGTTGTCCCTTTCTACCATGTGTTTCTGAGGAATCAAACTCACTTGGCCAGGCTTGGGTCAAGCACCTTTACCTGCTAAGTATTAAAAGCAGGATTAGTTCATATTATATTTCTATATATGCATTCTTTTAAAATGTTTTTCAAAAATACATATAAGTGTATTGTGCATGAGTGCAGGTGTCTGCAGAAGTCTAAAGTTAGTTTGTCAGATTTCCTGGAGCAGGAGTCACAGGCAGTTGTGAGACATCACACTTTGGTGTTTTGAACTGAACACAGGTCCTTTGGGAGAGTAGTATACACAATTGCTGAGCCAAGCTCCCAGCTCACAATAGCATCTTAAATATAAGATTTATCCTTTTACAGAAGACAAAGGATTATTTCATGCTCTTCTAAACTTTTTCACAGGTACATTTTGAACGTGTTATGTCAATATTAACATCAATATATTAGCACACTCTATAAAGTTTTCTGGACTGGAAAGTTATTGTTTTTATTATTCCAATGTATAATCAACATAGAAATGTATCTAATAACAAACTAAATGACTAACAGTCTAATAATAATAATTAAAAAAACAGGTGTTAAAGTGAAATAATATCTCGTACTCACACTCTGTGCTATTTATCTTAGTTGGGATTTCTATTATAGAGAAGGGACACCATGACCATGACAACTCTTATAAGGAGTAACATTTAATTTTGGCTGGCTTAAGGTTTCAGAGGTTTATTCCATTACCACCATAATGGGAAACATGGAAGCATGCAGGCAGACATGGTGTTGATAAAAGAGCTGAGAGTTCCACATTTTGATCTGCAGGTAACAGGTAGGGAACTGTATGCTACATTGGGTGTAGCCTGAGCATATAGGACCTCAAAGCCCACCCCCACAGTGACTCACTTCCTCCAAGAAGGCCAGAGCTGCCTTGACAAGGTCATACCTTTTAATGTTGCCACTCCCTGTGGAAATCATTTTCTTTCAAACCACCCCACTATTGAAATATCTTTGTCCACATTCACTAATTTTTATTTTATTTTCTAATGTTTATATATGTACTGCATGTATAAGTATTAGATTTAAATAAAAGTAAAAACAATGTTGAATTGAATTTCTAAAATAAAATGTTGGTCTTGAGTTTTTCTTACAAAACAAACTTAAATATTTTTTCATAGGAAGCAATTGCATCCTTTGATGTCACCTTTAAATGACCTGTTTAATTAACAAAGCTAGGCATAGTTGATAAGTACAAAAATTTACATTAATTTATAAGGTTTATCAATATGTTCTCTTTGTTGACTGAGTTATTTTCCTCTTTTTTTCTGTAGATAAGGAAAATATTCCCTTTGGTATTGGCATTTCCACAACAGGTATTAATCAAGAATGGTAAATAAGTGTATAACTGACCAGAGTTTATATGCATACTATGCATACTTCTGATGACAAATCTTTCATTTCATGACTACACACTATATTTCCAAGTCAAAGACCCTCAGGGCAACATAATGGATGCTTATTAGAATTTTCAATTTTATATATGACCTTTTTTTTTTTACTTCCTAGATTGAAACTTTTATAAAATATGCTTTTCTAGCAACCTACTTATAGGGTATTTTTCATTGGAAGTATGGTAGGGAATGACAGCAAGAGTTTTGCAAAAAATCAATATGGTCTAACTACTAATCAAGAATCATCACTTTAAGCTGCAGGCATGTATATTATTTCATCCTTTTGTGACAACACCAAGTTAGAGATGAAAATTTGGGTATGTATAGTGATTATATTTTAGAAGATATTAACATATTTTGACAGAAACATCTCAAAGACAAGCAGTCATAGTAATATACAAAGTCTCATTTTATAAATAAATGGAGTTAGAATACATATCAAACATAAATTATTAGGCATTCAAATTAAGATGGGCTAAGGGAAATTTGACAACTATCAGAACACATTGTATAAAAGGATGAAATTCCTGAATACTTGTGTATTTCTTTTTTAAAATTTCAGTTTATATAATTTCATATATATTTATAAATATATTGTGAACATGTTCATCCCTCTTAGCTTTCTTATAACTATCTAAGCACTATAAAACCTTTTATTCCCAACTAATTATTGTACTATTTACATGTTCTATCTGTGTTTGACCAGAATCCTCTCCACCCTCTAGCTCTTAAAATCTTTCCAATTGTTTTTTAATAATGTTCCATGCATCTTGAAAGGGGTAATATTAATATCCTGTTTAGGGTTGAGCACATGGTCATTCATTCTTGGAAATGTGACCAGTTACAAGTCTGTGTATTAATAATCACTCACAGCAAAAGAAGCTTCTCTGGCTAAGTCTAATACATATATTAGAAAGACAATTTTATTATAAATTAGCTTGATGTTAACAGTAAATTTCCACTAACCAGTAGGGCTTGTGACATAAACAATTATAATGTTTTGCATAGGTTTTCAGTTCCAGGCATGCATTTCTTCCCATGGAGTTGGGTGTCAAATCTAATAAGAAAGAGTTGGTCATTTCCATCTCTCAAATAATCATTCCACTACTGCACTAGTGGGACTATCTTACCTGCTGATTTGTATTTAGTAAATAAGCTTGACATCTGGGTAAGGTTGTTGGTTTTCTTTCTCCCTTAGAAGCTTGTAGAAGTAGAGGCAGCAGGGTGAAGGCTTCCTTAGCTCTAGCTTGACTTATCTGTATCCTTCAAGTTAAGTGTGTCTTAAATAAAGGATCTGTAGTGATGTGAATGAGAATGGCCCCATAGGTCAAGTTTCTGAATACTTGTTCCCCAGTTGGTAACACTGTTTAGGAAAGATTAGGAAGTGTGCCCTTATTAAAGGAGGTGGTTTCAGAAGAAGCATGCCACTCCCTGGTAGCTCCCCTTGCCTCGTGGTTGTGCCTCAAGAAGTGAGCTCAGTGACTGCTTCAATGCTATGCTTGCCTGACTGGTGTCATACTCCCCATCATGATCATTAGGGTCTCTAGCTGTCTGAAACTGTAAACCCCAAATAAACTCTTCCCTCTATAAATTGACGTGGTCATGGAAATAGAAAAATAACTAAGATAATGTCTTCCTGGTGCGTTGTGCTGTTGGTAAATCAAGATCAATGGCAACAGTCTACATCACAATGTTTCTCTACCTGTGGGGTGAGATCTCTTGGGTGAGGTGGGGGCGGCTCTTTCACAGGGCTTGTCTAAGACAATTTTCATGTTAGATACCTACACCTGTGATTCACAACCAGTAGCAAAATTGCAGTTATGAAGTAGCTATGAAACTAATTTTTATGGTTGGAATCACCATAGCATGAGGAACTGTATTTAGGGAACTAAACATTAGGAAGTTTGGGAAGCAGTGCTTTATTGTTTTGTGAACCTGTAGGGGATCTTTGGCTAAAATTTCACAGGGAGAGAGGCCACACCCACCTCTGGAATTTTTGCTTAAAGACCTGTGACTTTTGGGTATCAGCATTATCTGCTCATAGAGAGTACCTATAATAATTTTTAAATTAGATTTTAGGAATCTTATAAATTAATGTTTCTGTATAATATATCTGTATTTCTTAAGTTTGGTGGACTGTCCCCATGGTCCTTGCTTTTATTCCATCCCTTAAACCTTAGCTACATATAAAAACTTTCAGCCCTAGTATTCCCCTCCATGCTGTTTCATAGTACATGCATTTATATTATCCTTTCTTCAAAGCATTCCATGGACTGTAATTTTTGCATTTAAAAAGCATAACAATATTAAAGACTTGTGGTGATATATTATATATGATTTAATAAAGCTTCTATGAGGTTTCAGAATACAAAACTAGCCACAAGCCATACAGCTAGGCAGTGGTAGTATATACCTTTATTCCCAGGACTAGGGAGAAAGAGGCAGAGGGATCTTGGTGAGTTCAACATCGCCCAGGGCTACACAAATGTGAAATCAGTTTAAAAACGTAACAGCTCATGCCTTTAATCCCAGCACTAGAGAGGTAAATAAAACCAGTAGCTCAGTGTCTCAGGCTATATTCTGAAATTTAGTTACTGGGTACAGGGAAGGCAAGATTTCTAATTCAGCCATGGTAAAGGTAAGAGCTACTGTAAGGCTACTTTGCTTTTTCTGATCTTCATCTTAAACCCCAATATCTTTCCCTAGGTTTTCATTATTCATGCTAGAGTAACTAGCAAGTATATTTACATTAATAATTTAAAAAGAAGAATATAAGCATTGTCTAAAGAACATAAGGCAGTGTAAACAGAACGATAATTAGAGTAGACAAACAAAAAGTTAGTTGATTATTGTGAAGGAATTGGGAGGAGCACAAAGTATGAAAAAATATAATTAAAAATTTTTGATAGTATTTATATTTAAATTTGTAACAAGCTTGTTTTAAATGTCAATACCAGTTCCCTCACCCACCCCTCCTCCCTTGTCCCCCTTCCAACCCCCATCCCATTCCCTATCTGGTCCCCAGGGAGAGTGAGGCCTTCCATAGAGGATCTTCAAAATCTGTCATATCATTTGGAGCAGGGCCTAAGCCCTCCCCAATGTGTCTAGGCTGAGAGAATATCCCGCTTTGTAGAATGGGCTCCCAAAATCCAATTGTATACTAGCAATAAATCTAGATTGACTACCAGAGGCCCTGTAGACTGCCCAGTCCTCCTAACCAACAACCGCATTCAGGGGGGTCTAGTTCAAGGTCAGTCCTATGCTGGTTTCCAAGCTATTAGACAGGGCTGTATGAGATCCCACTTGTTTAGGTCAGCTGTTTCTGTGGGTTTCTCCAGCCTGGGCTTGACCTCTTTGCTCATCACTGCTACCTCTTTGAAACTGGATTCCAGGAGATCAGCTCAGTGTTTAGCTATGGGTGTCTAATTCTGCTTCCATCAGGTACTAGTTAAAGGCTCTAGGATGGCATATAAGGTAGTCATCAATCACATTATTGAAGAAGGGCATTAAAGGTAGCCTCTCAACTATTGCTTAGATTATTAGTTGGAGTCATCCTTGTACATCTCTGGACATTTACATAGTGCCTGATTTATCTTTATACCTATAATGCCCCCCTCTATTATAATAATCTCTTTTCTTGCTCTCTTCTATGTTTTCCCTGACTCAACTTTCCTGATTCCTCATGCCCTCCTCTTCCCTCCTCTTCTCCCCTTCTCTTTTTCCCAACTTCCTCTCCCATGCCCCCATGCTCCCAATTAGCTCAGGAGATCTTGTCCTTTTCCCCTTCTCTGGGAAACCATGTATGTCTCTTTTGGGGTCCTCCTTGATTCCTAGCTTTCTAGGTTGTGTGGACTGTAGGCTGGCAATCCATTGCTCTATTTGTAAAATCAATATATGAGTGAGTACACACATGTTTGTCTTTTTGTGACTGGGTAACCAACCAGGATGTTTTCTTCTAGTTCCATACATTTGCCTGTGAATTTTAAGAATCCAATGGTTTTTGTCCACTGAAAAGTACTCCATTGTGTAAATAAACGACATTTTCTCTATCCTTTCTTCTTCTGAGGGCAGGTTGCTTCCAGGTTCTGGCTATTACAAATAATACTGCTATGAACATAGTTACACAGATGTCCTTGATGTATAGTATGAATCTTTGGGTATATGCCTAAGAGTGAAATTGCTGGAACTTGTGGTAGACTGATTCCCATTTTCCTGAAGAACTGCCATACTGATTTCCAAAGTGGCTGTACAATTACACTCTTACAGCAGTGGAAGAGTGTTCCCCTTTCTCCACATCCTCTCTAGCATAAACTGTTTTTGGAGTTTTTTGTTTTTTGGTTTCTTTTTTAACCCATTCTGACAAGAGTAAAATGGTATCTCAGAGTTGTTTTGATTTACATTTCCATGATGGCTAAGGATGTTGAACACTTTCTTAAGTGTCTTTCAGCCATTTTAGATTCCTCTATTGAGAATTATCTATTTAATTCTGTACCCCACTGTTTAATTAGATTATTTGGTATTTTAGTAACTAGCTTCTTGAGTTCTTTTTTTCTTTTCTTTTATTATTATTATTTTTTTCTTATTTTACATATCCATCCTAGTTCCCTCTCCCTCCCATTCTACCATGCCTTCAGACCCACCCTACCACCCTATTCCCCACCCACACCATTAAAAGGATAAGGCCTTTCAGGAGCATCATCAAAATATGTCAAGTCATTTAGGATAGGGCCCTCACTCCTTTATCTAGGTTTAGGGAGTATCCCTTCATAGGGAATGTGCACCCAATGTCTTTTCATGCACCAGGGGTACATCCAGATTCACTGTCAGAAGTCCTTTAGACTACTCAGGCCTTCTAATTGAGAACCATGTTCAGGGGGTTTGGGTCAGCCTTATACTGGTTTCCCAGATATCAATGTGGGGGTCCATGAGCTCCTGCTTGTTCAGATTAGCTGTCTCTGTGGGTTTCTGTAGTCTGGTCTTGACCCCTTTATTAATCATTTCTTCCTCTCTGCAACTGGATTGCAGGCATTGGGCTCAGTGTTTAGTTGTGGGTATCTGCTTCTGTTTCCATCAGCTACTATGTGAGGGCTCTATGATGGCATATAAATTAGTTATAAATCTCATTATCAGGGAAGGGCATTTAGCATTTAAGATTTTTTTTTCGGTTTGTTTATGTGGTGGATTACATTGATAGATTTTTGTATGTTGAACCATCCCTGCATCCTGGGTACAAAGCCTACTTGGTCATGTTGGATATCTCTGATGTGTTCTTGGATTTGATTTGCCAGTATTTTATTGAAATTTTTGCATCAATGTTCATGTAGGACATTGGTTTATAGTTTTTTCTTAGTTTTGTCTTTGAATGGTTTGTTATTATTTTAAATGTAGTCATGTAAAAAGAGTTTAGCAATGACCTTTTTGCTTCTGTTGTGTGGAACAATTTCAGGAGTATTGTTATTTTCCTTACTTTGAATTTCTGGTATATTTCTGCACTGAGACCATCTGGTCCTGGGATTTTTTTGTTTGGGAGACTTTTGATGACTGCTTCTATTTCATTAGTAGTTATAGGTATATTTAAATTACTTATCTGTTCTTGATTTAATTTAAGTGATATTTACCCATCATTTTGTGCATTTCTGTGAAAATTTAGAATTTTGTGGAGTACAGGATTTCAAAATATGACCCAAAGGTTCTCTAGATTTCTTCAGTGTTGGTTGTTATGTCCTCCTTTTCATTTTTGACTTTGTTAGCTCACTTGTTCTCTATGTGTCTTTTGGTTAGTTTGGATAAACGTTTTATCTAGCTTGTTGATTTTCTCCAGGAACAATCTCTTTATTACATTGAATCTTTGTATTGTTTTTTTTTTAACCAGTTTCTTCCTTATTGATTTCAGCTATCAAATGATTACTTTCTGTTATCTACTTCTCCAGGGTGAGTTTGCTTCTTTTTGTTTTAGAGCTTTCTGTTGTGTTGTTGATTCTTTAATGTAACTATTCTTCAGTTTCTCCATTCAGGCACTTAGTGCAATGAACTTTCCTCTTAGCACTGATTTCAAAGTGACCCATAAGTTTGGGTATGTTGTGTCTTCATTCTCTTTGAATTCTAGGAAGTCTTTAATTCTTTATTTCTTCCTTGACCCAGGAATGGTGCAATTGCACATTGTTCAATTTCCATGAGTTTGCAGGGTTTCTGTAATTTGTGTTGTTCAATTCTAACTTTAAAGCATGGTGGTCTGATAAGATACTGGGGGTTATTCCAATTTCTTTGTACCTATTGAGGTTTGCTATATTGTGGAATATGTGATCAATTTTAGAGAAGGTTCCATGTGGAGCTGAGAAGGAGGTATTTTAATTTTTGTTTGGATGGAATGTTGTATAAATATCCATTAAAAAGTTCTTTTATTTGTTAATTTTCTGTCTGGTGGTCCTATCTAGTGTTGAGAGTGGAGTGTTGCAATCTCTCACTATAAGTGTGTGAGGTTTTATTTGTGATTTGATTTTTAGTAATGTTTAGTAATGTTTCTTTTACAAATTTAGGTGCCTTCGCATTTGGGGAATAGATGTTCAGAATTGAGACTTCATCTTGATGGAATTCTCCTGTGATGAATAAGAAATGACCTTGTTCATTTCTTGTAATTGATTTTAGTTTAAAGTCTAATTTGTTAGATATTAGGATTGCTGTACCTGCTTGCTTCTTGTGTCCATTTGATTGGAAAATATTTTCCCAACCCTTAACTCTGAGATAATGTCTGTTTTTAAAGTTGAGGTGTGCCATTTGGTCTTGTATGCAGAAGAAGGATGAAGTCTGCCATCATCTATTCTGTTAGCCTGTGTCCTTTTATAAGCAAGTTAAGACCATTGATATTGAGGGATATTAATGACCATTGACCATTAATGCTTGCTTGTTTTGGATTTGTTAGTGGTAGTGGTATTATGTTTGGGTCCCCCCCCCCATTTTTCTTTTGGCTACTGGTAAAGTGATTATCTATGTTTTGGTGGGTGTAGTTGACTTCCTTAGGTGGGAGTTTTCCTTCCAGATCTTTCTGCACAGCTTGATTAGGTGATCATTATTGTTGAAATCTGGTTTTGTCATGGAATATCTTGGTTTCTCCATCTATAGTGATTGAAAGTTTTGTAGGGTATAGTTGTCTGGGCTGGCATCTATGGTCTCTCAGTGTTAGTAGAATATCCATCCAGATCTTCTGGCCATCAGAATTTCCATGGAAATGTTAGGTGTAATTTTGATTGGTTTACCTTTATGTGTTTCTTGACTTTTTTCCTTTGTTGCTCTTAATATACTTTCTTTATTCTGTAGGTTTATTGTTTTATTATGTGGTAAGGGGACTTTATTTTGATCCATTCTACTTGGTGTTCTTAAAGCTTCTTTTACTTTCATTGGCATGTCTTTCTTTAGGTTGGGAAAGTTTTCTTCTATAAGTTTTTGAATATATTTTTTATACCTATTTGTTGGGTTTCTTCACCTTCTTTTATACCTATTTTTCTTAGGTTGGGTCTTTTCATGGTGTCATATTTCCTGGATATTTTATGTTACAGATTTGTTGGATTTAAGATTTTCTTTGGTTAATGAATCTACTTCTCCTAGTGTATCTTCAATGCCTGAGATTCTCTCTTCCATATCTTGTATTCTGTTGGTTATGTTTGCATCTGTAGTTCTTGGTCATTTACCCATCTTTTCTATTTCCATTCCCTCAGACTGTGGGTTTTGTTTGTTTGTTTGTTTTATGTCTCTGTTTCAGCTTTTAAACCTTGTACTATTTGAATTGTTTCTTGTAATTTTTGGTTTGTCTTTTCTTCCATTTCTTTAAAGGATTTTCTCATTTCCTCTTTAGGGTTTCTATCATCTTCAACAAGTTGTTTTTAGGGTCATTCTCTTCTGTTTCATATGTGTTGGGATGGTCAGGTCTTTTTTTGTGGAGTTCCTAGGCTTGGGGGGCAAAATATTGATCATTCTTTGGTTGACTGTGTTCTTATACTATTGCCTGCACATCACTATTTCCAGTGCATACTGGTGGGAGTCTCTCCCTCTCCTGGTGGGTATGGGACCAACCAAGTTTTTCTTCTGGTGGGTGCAAGCAGGTCCAGTACTCTGATGGTTCTCCTCTTCCACTGTGTGTAGGTGGGACTAGCATGTTGGCAAACTCTGTATAGGCCAGTCTGCTGGGTGGCAGATGTTGGACAGACTGGTCTGCCCAGAGGGGCTTCTCTATACATGTGTGCTTAGGCCTAGACCTCAGGAGGTTTTGAGCATGGTTCAGGTGGGCAAGCTAGAAACAGGCCCAAGCTCACCTCCTACTCTGGTTGCACACAGGTCCAGGATGCTGACAGGACAGTTCTCTGGGATATTCTCCCCCACATGTAGTCCTCAGTCCCCAAGCAGGACAACAGAAGGTGGGCTCCTCTGTGGGGGAACCAGGATGCTGGCAGACTCTGGACGGCCCGATCCACCAGAATTTTTTGAAATAAGCTTAGTGAATAAAGTTTTATTTATTGCATTTATGTTTCAAGTGCAGAACTAAAACAAATAGGACATATGAACCTGGATGCCACTACAGAGCAACAGAAATATGCTTACCCAGATTAACTGGAGGATAATAGGCCTTCAAAAGAACTTTGAGTTCCTTTATTGCGAATTCTCTCTTCAGTTCTGTACCTCATTATTTAATAGGGTCATTTGGTGTTTTGTTGACAAGTTTCTTGAGTTATTTGTATATTTTGGAGATCAGCCCTTTGTCAGATATAGAATTGATGAAAATCTTTTCCAAGTTTGTGGGCTGCCATTTGGTCTTGTCAACTGTGTCCTTTGCATCACAGAAGCTTTTAAGTTCGAGGAGGTCCCATTTATTAATTGCTATTCTCAGTGTCTGTGCTACTGGAATTATATTCAGGAAGTTGTCTCCCATATCAATTTGTTAAAGGTTACCTCCTATTTTCTCTTCTAGAGGTTCAGTGTGTCTGGATTTATGGTGAGGTCTTTGATCCATTTGGACTTGAGTTTTGTGCATAGCGATAGGCATGGGTCTATCTGCAATCTTCTACACACCATTATCCAATTGTGCCAGCACCATTTGTTGAAGATGCTTTCCTCCCCCCATTGTATACTTTTAGCTGTTTTGTCAAACATCAACTGTTTGTAGGTGTATGGGTTAATATGAGGATTTTCAATTTGATTCCATTGGTTTACTTGTCTATTTTTGTGCCAACACCAGGCTGTTTTCAGGACTAGACCTCTGTAGTAGAGCTTAAAGTCAGGGCTGGTTATGCCTCCTGAAGTTATTTGATTGTTTTGGCTATCCTGGGTCTTTTGTTTTTCCATATAAAGTTGATTATTATCCTTTAAAGGTCTGTGAAGAATTGTGCTGGAATTTTAATGGGGATTGTATTGAATCTGTAGATTGCTTTTGGCAAGATTGCCATTTTTACTATGTTTATCCTACCTATCCAAGAGCATGGGAGCTCTTTCCATTTTCTAGTATCTTCTTTAATTTCTCTAAAGGCAGAACATTCTTATTATACAGGTCTTTCACTTGTTTGATAAGTGTTATCCCAAGATACTTTTGTTGTTTGTGGCTATTGTAAAGGGTGATGTTTCTCTGATTTCTTTCTCAACCTCAGACAGTGGAACCAGGATGCATTCCTGGTGCACAAAAGGACCTTGTGGGCACATCCCACATGGAGGTATACTCCCTTAACCTAGAGACAGGAGAGAAGTCCTAGTCCCTACTTCAGATGACTTGACAGATTTAGATGACCCCTCCGGGATGGCATTACCCTACATGTGGAATGGAGGGTGGTGGGAGGGGAGGGTGGTCAGGGTGCATATGAGTGGGGGAGAGAGGGAAAGAGGGAGGGAGAGAGAATTGTGATCAATATGTAAAATAAAAATAAAGATAAATTATATAAAAAACAGTAGGCATAGAAGAAGGTGAAGAAGACCAGCTCAAAAGTGCAGAAAACATATTCAACAAAATCATTGAAGAAAACTAAAAAAAAAAAAGGAAAACTGCCAATACAGCTGGACAGTTTTCTACTTCATGAGTCTGCCAGACACACTATGGCCTATGGGCTAAAGATGGAACATTACAAAAAAACTTCAGGTGACTGACCAGGCAATGAGTTGTTCTGTCATTTCTAGGGTTTATATATTATCCTTCTATGTCTTTAAAAGAGTTAAAGACAGATCGTTATGGTTATAATTTTCCTTAGTTAGGATTAAAGATAAGTTACATATAAAACTTTAGACTCACAAAAATAAGATAAATTATATTTTATTCAAGTCTTACAAAATGTTAATGAACTAAATGTTGTTAACTGTGATTCTTATTTGATAACTGTTGATGGTATATTTTACTATGTTAAGGTTAAAACCCTTCTTTTTATTTAAAACAAAAAAGAGGAGATGATGAGAGATGTTATTCTGTAAATATATTTGTCATACTGGTTAATTAATAAAGTACTGTTGTGCCAATGGAAAATAAAAATAGGCAGGACTAGGAGACAATGAGGAAAGAAAAAGTAGTTAGAAAGAGTCAATATGTAGAGCCTAGAGGAAAGAAGATGCCAGCCACCGTGCTCAGATAAGATGACCACGTGGAAATACTTAGAAAAGTAAAAATGGGTTAATCATTAAGACAGAGCTAGCCCATAAACAATATTAGTAACTGGCCAACAAGACTGTATCAAATACAGAATCTAAATGTTATTTGGGGCTCGCATGGCAGAGGGACCGGACGTGGCAGTGGAAAAGACCTGCTCATAATAGACTTTGAGATGATTTCTATTAACAGAAAATATATCTTCATCGAAGAATGTAGGTAATGTAAGAATGAAAGACCACATGAGTGAAAGTAATACACAGGAATTCATCGTGATACTTCTCTATGTGGAACAGAGATGATAGAGATTTTATATGAAGACATCTATTAATTAGAGAAGGCAATCCAGCACTTGGACAACTGACAAAAGAGGATAGTTGGGGGCCCAACTACTACTTATACCATGCCATTTACACCCCGGAGGCTAAGCATGGTGTTATAGGATTTAGTATTTGGCTCACTGGAATTCAGTCTTGCTTTGGTCCTACACTTCCTCCTGTTCTCTCATTCCTCCACTTTGTAATAAAGATATTGATTTTAATTTGTATTTTTATTAATTCTTTGAGAATTCCATATGTGTTTTTATTATGTTCACCTATCCTTACTTGTATGTCCAACAAACTTTGCCACTTTTTTTTCCCCTTCCCCACCACTGAATACAGTTTGAGCTGCCCATATACTCTTGAATGTGTGGTTTTCCACTGGAGAATAAGGGACCTGCCAGGGAAAATATTCTTAATGAAAACTGATTCCCCCTTCTTAGACGCTGCCAGTTGCCAATAGCTTAGCAGTTAGGGGTGAAACATCATGCCCACTTCTCCACTCCATGCTGGAATGTGTGTGAGCTAATGCAGGACTTGTACATGCTGTCACAATCTCTCTAATTTTGTATGTGCAGTTGTCCTTCTGAGTACAACACTGTTTCCTTGTATTCACTCACTGCCATTGGATCATACACTCTTTTCACTCTCTTTTCCATTATCCCTGAGCCTTGGGAAAAGATAATGTGACACAGATGCACCATTTATGGGTGAACATTCTGCAATTATTTCCTCTCATCACCTTATTCAACTAGACATCTGTGTTTAGTCACCATCAACTGCAAATAGAAATGTCTCTGATAAAGGTTGAGGGATACATTAACCTATGAGCACAATGATAAGTCATTAGGAGTTGATTAAATAAAATGTTCATTTAGTAGCATTTTATAGGTAGATAATAATAGGCTGATATATATACATGTATATTTCATGTATTTATGAAAATATGAGTATTTTGTATTATTATATATGCATATGTGCCTAATTTTTGTTCATGAAAAGGGCATGATGACTTCATTATTCCAGTAACAATGAATACAGCTTCAACATACATCTTGTTTTCTGAGCATAATTTGTCAACGAAAAGGAATAATTCCCAATGGGGAGAACAATTTGATTCCTAGACTGGAAAAGAGAAGACAAGGGAACCTATAACACAGCAGAAGTGATTAAGACATATCAAAATGAAACAGGAGCTATATTAAAGCAATACCTCCTTCCAAATCTGAGATAAAGTATATACTAAAATGATGATAACAAACACCTTAAATTCAGTAAAGAAATTATGTGTATGGCCTTTTAAGGTAACAGACAGATAAATGAATAGAGAGAAAAGCCCTCATTTTAGTAGACTGGCAAGAAAATATAAAGAAGAAATAATGAAAGGATTAGAAGGGCATTGTTTGGTAACTACCATTGTAAGGATTAGTTCAGCTAAAACTATGAGCAGACACTAAAGCTGGTTATTGAAATTGGGTGTTTACATAGCATAGTACTAAGAATGCCTCTGAATACATTATCTATTAATTATTATGATAAAAATATTTTTAAATTTTTATTCTTTACATATGTGTATGTACAAGCATCCACATACTTTTAGGTGCCCTCAAGCTAGAATCAGGTTGGGTCTCCTGGAGCTAGAGTTACATTTGAGGAGATGCCTGGTATTAGTGAGTACTCAGGACTGGACTGGGTCTTTTGATAAGATAAAAGTATTCCTAACTGCTGAAAACCATCTCTAAAGTACCCAAAATATGGTTTTACCCCCAGAGAAATCAGGAACTCACAGTCTAAATCAAATTACAATGATTAATATGGCTAAAAATGGGACAAATCAAAATAATGTATTTAATAGAAATCATTGTGATATCACCAGTCAAACTGCATTTATAGTACAACCCTAGCACCTAAGACTCAGAGATCATAAGGGAGCAGGGCATAGAAAAACTATAAGCACCATAGGAAAAGGGAGTTTACAGAGCTTCTGTCTTCTAAAAATGTTATAAGCCACACCCATAAAGTTATACCAACATGACTGCTTAAATGTGGGTCAAATAAGGACCACAACAATAGACACGACCTGAGGAAACCCCATGTGAAAAATTATAGGTAACTAAGAATGTTAAGAATAGGAAAAAATATGCCTTCCCTGGGAATAACACACCAACCAGTTGTCCAATATTAAATGGTTAGTTAGGAAAACATAATATATAAGTGCCATTATATGGACTAATCAGGCTGTATTTATGTAATCAGGAAAATGTAAGCTCATACATATTACTATGTATGTCACAATAAGTAGTGAAATTATAATATCAAAAATAAACCAAAGGAAATTAGAAAGCATATTACATGAACTTTATCATATGTAAACAACTTATACCAGGTTGAGGGACAAGTAAAATTATTGCCCTGTCATCTGAATATGGGGGTCAGGATTGTCCATAAGAAATACTTGAAGAGTGAAAGAGCCTAAGGAATCATGTCAACACCATGTAGCACATGGTCCTGAACTGGATCTATTAGCTCTAAAGAACATTCATTGTTGGGCTATCTAGTTGAGCTCAAGTAGTCTACAGAGCATAAAGTAGACATAGTCGGCACATTATCATTACCACAAATGCAGGTTCAGGCCTATCCCCTATCAAGACAACTCAAGGAAATCATTGTAATATAAGCACAATAGAATACTAGAAATGTGTCAACTGACAACAATTTTACCTATTTCTCATTGCAATCACCTAGAAAAGCAACTTGTTTTGTGTACCAATCAGTAAACCCTATTTATGTGATGACTCCTTTATCTCAGTGCAATAGAGGTTGGGAAAAAATGTCTTTTCTTTTTGTTGAGCTAACTTAATATTTTTTTCTTAATTACTAAGAGCTTCAGAGTCTAAATTAAATGTTGTCTTTCTTTAAATTTTTTTAAAGCAAGATTTGATTTAAAGTAGAAATAAGAACAGATAGGATATTCCTATAGATATTAATTAAGCTCACTGAAAGCAAAAAAAAAAAATTCAGAAATGTATTCTCAACTTGACACTGTGGGGGGGGGTTGAAGTCTTGTGGTTGTCATTACCATTATTTTTTACTTAAAATAATATCATACAGTGATGCTGTTACCTTGATGAGCATGCTGAGACCTGCAGATAATGACAGAGATGTGATAACTCAAAGTCACATCACTAGCGACCCCATAAGAGATATGGGAAATAAATGTGGGCCTCGACTGTGTTCCTCTAACCAAATTCAAAGGCTGAAACTTCCAGTTAAAATAAAGAATTCCCACCATGCAGAAATACTAAAACCTATATTCCCCCAAATGTTTAATCATAATTTAAGCCAGAAAGTATTGGCTTGTTCAGATTGTAGCTTCTGATGCACCAAAGAAACAAAGAAAATTCACCTGAAGTGAGAACTTAAGAACACGTGAGTGCTGTAGAGACATAAGCCACAGTGTTATATCGAAAAAAGAAAAGCAGCACAGATTCAGGTCAGTATCCATTTCTTTTGTAACCAGTCAGTAGTGTGAGCATACATGCATGACATTGACTTTGCACAGGCACTGTAGATTTAGCATGCTATTTTTGCCCATGAGCCTAGTTATGTCCCTTGAGGTATCACCCTAATCTCATTTGCCTACTGCAAATTCAGGAGACCAGACATTGAAGAAAGGTGTTTGATAAGTTAGCAAATCAAACAGTTATAGTTTAGATGGCTGTCTTTTGTTTTCTCACTAATAGCTATGATTTTCCTAGTAGTCACAGTCAGGAAGTTCACACATGAAATAAAGGGGAAGGCAGTTGTGTGAGGTATGCTAATTACAGCAAAACTGAAAGAAAAACCATGAGAAAGTGAAGCTTTTTGGAGTAGAAAAACGGATCTCATAGTGCAACATGAAAAGCACCATTTGAAGGTGCATGAGGGACTCCCCCAGAAGCCAAATACCTTAACTGAAAGTGCCAGGAATTTTGATAAAGATGCTAGAGGCATTCATTATGTACATAAGCAGTAAATAGGTACTCAACATGGCCCTGGGGTGTACATGACAATCAAGAGATCTGAATGCTTTCCTAGGAAAGAAAAAAAAAATGTAGACATTAAGTAAATGGAGAATGATGAAGACTCTAAGTTGAATTCAACAATCTAAAATAAAAGGTTGCTGAATAGTGGAGTAAATGTGGGTATTTTAAAAAGAACAGTCTGCAAGAAAATCCACAAAAGCCCCTAACTCCATACTCTGAGGTTATTCAAATTATTTAACTTATATTAACTCTTAATGCACAAGTTTACCTGCTATGAAATGAGTACTTCAGCATTCTCTGCCTATAGTGCCTTACACTTTAGACTACCATATTATTGGCAATAACCATTTGCTCAACAGCAAGTTTAAATGTCTACACAGAGAGGAAGTTACTTTGAGAGTTAATGACATCCATTCTAAAAGTCTCCACTAAAAGGGGGAGAATTGCAAGGTTGCTGGAATTAGCCATTTAAAGAAAGCAGAAAACAGATTTGTACATGATGCTGTGCAACATGGCAGTATGGTTGTGCAAATAGGTGTTCACAAGGCTATTGCAGTGTAAATGGGATAATTAGGAAGAAGAAGGGCTGCAACCTTCTAATCTTGTCACTATGGAACAAAGAAGATAATTCTAGAAGTTTATTGGAGGTCCTTTAACTTTAGGAACTGCATTAGAAACTACTTAGGAATCAGCACATATAGACTGTGCTGTACTGAAGGTTACAGAGTGATTGGGACCTGAATAAATTTCAGCAGCTTGATTTCTTGCCTATTCAATTGTTCAGATTGTCTCCAAGTAAAACACTTTCCTCTTTGGTTTGTTAGCTATGATTTTACTGAATACAGCCCGGGCAAAATCCAACAGAGGTTTATTGTTTCTTACATTCTAAACAAGAATGAAAGTTAGCTATAACAACTTACCATAGGTCATCTCAAGGATTCATCAATATCTCAGCATCTCGCTACCATTTCTCATAAGCATTTTTGCATGTTAAAATTTTAGCTCAAGGCATGTTACCTTATGGTTGTTACATGATTATGCCAACAAAAAATCATTATAAATATTTTCTAAGGCAAAAATTGTGAAAAGATTGGCTATTCTCTGTTCCATTAAATTTTATTCAAAACACAATATCTGGTACTTCCTTCTGACCAAGATTTCATGTTGTGTTGGCCACTGTTTGATCACATGCCCATCACTATTTTAGAAGACTATTTTCCACACCTTGAGGTTTGTGGTTTTGGTAACTAAGGAAGCATAAACAACTAGGAAAATCAAATGCAGTTTATGCAAATGTCTAAATATTCATGTTACTGGCATAGGTTTTTATTAAATGAATATGTTTCATTTATTTACCAATATAATTCTTTTTTTGTTACAGAAGATATTTTTGAACCACCCTACATGAACCTTGGACTTTATTCAGCTTCTGTACTCATTTTTAATTCTGAAAGGTGCTAGCTTAAAATTTATATCTCTATTATTATGTAAAAACTATCTGTGCCATCCAAAAATTAAATATATACCTTTTTCTTTGTAATATTTTATGATAGACAACTGTAATGTCAATTATTTCCAAATAAGAATAGTATATATAATGTTTTATTCATTTGATTTTAGTATAATAAATGTACATATTTTCTTGGCTCCTTTTTGGAGAAATGTTCTTTCAAGATGTGAACTATCATATTTGTATACCTTTCTGATATATGTATGAAAATATGTATTTGTATAGGTGTATCTCTAATGAAGAACTGTAAAAAAACGATGCAAAATACATTTAACAAATGTTTGATTTTTCTCTCAAGGACCCCCACTTTGAGATTACATTGGAATTAAAATCCTCACCAAGAAAATCACTACATTAAAAATATAATTTTAAAGATAAAAATACAAGGTAAATGGCACACAAAAACAGATTGCTAATTGTGATGATCACAATCACACAATCAGGTTTACAGAAGACTTTTGCATTCTGTTCCCGGCAAAGGTAGGGGAAGGAAGAATTGTTTGTTTAAACTTTCAGAAAAATGTGGACTTTATGTAAAGTGAAAATTCACAAAACACCACTCTTTTGTATGATTAAACTGTGTAACATGTTAGGAATGCCAATTAAAGTTTTAAATTATGTTTTTGGAACAAACTGCCAGTAACATCCATCTTCTTCAAAGGTAACATCTGTGAAGCTGGCAGTGTGACACCAGATTCTTGGACACTATGGAGTCAGATACAACATGCTTTGCTCTATTTTCAAAAAGTATATTCTCAAATCTAACCTTTCCTTATCCATTTTCTTTGACAACTCGTCCCCCATATACATATATATGTTTAGATTTTAATATATGACAAATAAAATGACATATAAATGCAGAAATGCTGCATTCCAGTCTTTCAGTCTTATTAATGTTTTTGATGAAGTTTTGGCAAATAGAGAATTATTATCTCCTCATTATCAATTACATACTACACAGATCTGCTCCCATGTCATTGAGTCACCAGAAAGGTGTTTAAAAGCTAGATAATTGAACATACAATCAAGAAAGTTAGAGAAGAATGTAGATTGATCAGCTGTTTTCTTTTTTCTTTTCTTTCTTTTTTTTTAATGTGGCAGAAATCCAAATATCTCATAGCACTCAAGCCATAAATTATATCTCAATATATCAATCCAGGCCCTCTTTTCAATCTAGACATTCATGTAAAGAACAACCAGCTTCTTGTAATGAACCCAGAAAGACCAACAGTAAATGTGAAGATACATAAGTAAGGCTTTAGACAGCCTGCCATCATTGTCAGAACTTGTCTGGTTCCCAGGAAAAGTACTGAGCTATTGTTACCAATGACCAGTAGGCAATTCTTCTCTAGAACCCAAGGGTAAGTACAACTGCCTTCCTACTTACATACCTACAGGACAGAGCTGAGAACATCCAGCAAAAAGGAATGTTGCTAGCATGACAATTTTAAGCACCTCCTTGCAGAACAGTGTTCTTGTTTGTGTAGAACTGGTTTTCAGGTTGCATTTTTGTACTGACTCACAACTTGGTGAGGTCAGAGTGAGTGAGCACATAGGACTTTGTTTCACAATGTCTTCTCATATTCTACACTTTGTTGCCTCAGTGTCACATATATATAAGACTATGAAGATGTCTGAAGGGCATGAATGTAAAGCAATCTAGAAATTTCATCAGCTTTAAATATCACTTATGTCATCTTAATCCACCTGTAACTCCAGTATTTGAAGTTATTGTTGTAGGGGCTTCCCAGCATCTAAAGTGGTGGTTTTGCATATCAGATATTTACATTATGATTTATAACATTAGCAAAACTACAGTTATAAAATAGCAATGAAAATAATTTTATGGTTGGAGAGTCACCATAATATGAGGGACTGTATTAAAGGCTCTCAGCATTTGGAAGGTTGAGAACACCTCATTTAAAGGATAACATAAAAGTGTACGTGTGTGTGTGTGTGTGTGTGTGTGTGTGTGTGTGTGTGTGTGTGTGTGTGTGTGCAATACCCTATTATCTGTTAGCAGCAACAAACAGAAGGTGTTTAACAGGAAATATTGAAAAATAACAATGACAAATTTCTTATTTTCCCTTGGGTCCTAAACTTTGCTCTCTCTCTCTCTCTCTCTCTCTCTCTCTCTCTCTCTCTCTCTCTCTCTCTCTCTCTCTCTCTCTCCCTCCCTCCCTCCCTCCCTCCCTCCCTCCCTCCCTCTCTCTCTCTCTCTCTCTCTCTCTCTCTCTCTCTCTCTCTCTCTCTCTCTCTCTCTCTCTCCTTTGTTCAGTTTTGTGCATTTAACTGTTAGCAGCTTCATCCAGCTTATAAGTTTAGTTTGTACTCTGATGCTAAATGCTGAAAATGTCTATTTCCAATCTATAAAATGAGCTTCCCCAAATTCTGGACCTTTAAGTTAATAATGGCAGTGGCATATCTTATTGCTAAAATTTAAGAAGAAGAGTGCGAAACTTTCTCTGATTTGCAAAATGAGTCTAATAAAAGAAAAGAAATAAAATAAACACAGCTTAGTGATAGTGTTACAGACTTTTCATCCCAGCACTCAGGAGGCAAGGGCAGATGGATCTCTCTGAGTTCAAGCTATGTAGAGAAACTCTGTCTTGAAAAAACAAAACACCCACAAATCAAAATTAGTCCAGAGCTACAATCTACAAGTGGGAAGTTTTGGCACCAAATCTTTGAGACAAAACTTGTTGCTAGTTTTTCAGTATTTTGACACCTTATCTTCACTGGATCTGATAAACTGAGGTATATCTAGCTGTCAAAGGTTACTGTCCATGTTATTTTATGCTGAGAAAGTTTTGACATCATGCTTCAGTAAGAGTAGGAATATATTGCCTTCCAAATTCTTACTGAGATCAACCAGTTACCAGGATACTATTAGATTAGTTTAGCAGTCATCACAAGCCTCTGTCTTTAAAAATTCAGCATGTTATTGAAATATTAAACATGTGAGCTGCTCTTTCTTTCCTTGCTATGAAATGTACCACCAGAGGAGCAAGGCTTAAAAATCTGTATACACATATTTTAAAATTAGTTGTAAATGTTACATACAGAAACTCATTTTCTATTGTCTTGTACAAGTGATAATGTTGGCACAAGATACATTCAGTTGTGCTTATTTTCTCTATAAAAATGTCTAACTTTTTTATTGTTATTGTTGGTTTTTTAAACAAAAGACAAATCACTTAGCAGTATTTGAAAAAGGTATGGTACCTAAAATGTACAATTGGGTTCCCAGAAGACTTTAGGAGTTATTTCTTCATTAGATGCTCAAATCTCTCCTAAAAAATACCACAGCAGCCGCACAGTCTGCTTCACTTATTGTCTAAAAGAATACCAAATTGGAACAGAATCCCTGCAGAACGGAAGCAGAACTGGCTAATAGGAGCTTTTATTTCCCGTAAGCGGCAACAGTGCAAGCAATTAAGAACAACAAACAGTCAAGAGGAGGGGAAGAACACCAGAAGCACGATGTTTGTTATTTTGAGAGGTTCTTCAGGGAATGTACTATGTCACTGCTTCCCAGGAGGGGAGCTTCCAATGTGCCTGGGATGAAGTCAGGGCAGCACAGCTCAGGAGATGCAGGGAGAGATGGAGACAAATCTATGGTATTTAGAGTCCAGTTTGATTAGGATCTGTCTTGCAAAATGAGCAAGCACCTTATTAAGATCACAGAGAAATGTTCCTTCTGTTACATCTTTTATAGGATTCTACCCGCCCCTACTCCCCCCTCTCCCGCCCCCCCACAGGGCCCAGTTTAGTTAATTTAGAAACAGAAACGCTTGAAAGCTATTAATTGTTTAGCTCCCTTTCTGTGGAGAAAGGGGTGAGTTTTATTTCTAACTGGCCTGATTTATTGCAAATTCTTTTTCAATACTGAGTTAAATACTATTCGAAACTCAGTAATCCTTAGTGAACAATGAAAAGGTCACAGTTGCCTACACTGAAACCTGGGTCTTCACACAGAAGCAGTACTTATCAGTATACCTCAAAACTTTAATCTGAGCAAAGTGTAGCCAAGGGTATTCCCCACTAGATGTTTAACAAAAGGCATGATTTATAAACTAAGGAACTAAATGTCACTACTGGCTGGTTGCTGTGGCTACTGGGGAGTTATCTTCCCTAATGTGTAGGCTTGAGAATCTCAGCCATTCTTGATGCATCCAATTCTCATTTTCTTGGCTGACTTCTCTCACTCACTGGCTCTAGATTATGGTGGCCTTATTGAAGATAAGATGGTCACCTGCTCACTGCTTGTTCCTTTGAGTAAGTTTTCTTAATGTTCTACCCTGTCTCTTTTTGTGTGTGTTATTTCAAGACAGCGTTTCACTGTGTAAACTTGGCTTTCTTGAAACTCCCTCTGTAGCTCAGGTTGGTCTTGAACTCACTAAGATCTGCTTGTCTCTGCCGTCTCAGTGTTGGGATTAAAGGTGTGTGCCACCAGCACCCAGCTCTACTCTATCTCTTAATCCTTTTAAGCCCATAAAACATTTATGTATTTCAGCACTCCAAGTCTTTCCTGAAAATTATCTCCAGGAATTTTTCCAAATATGTATATAAAATGAAAAGAATCTACCTCAAAATTGTAGTTGTTTTCATCTTGGATGGTCAATCCAGGAGTCAGAAAAGAAAGAGAGGGAGGGAGAGAGAACAGCTAGCCAATAAAGAAGAAAGTGAATTTCATATTGAGAGTGCAAGTGTAGCACCAGAAACCATCAGTGTATAGATTAAAGAATGAAAGAGGAAAGACTGAGGGCTGGAAAGAAAGCAGAGGGACAGGATGCTCTGCCCCAATCCTGCTGGAAAGCGTTGCTTTGCTTTTCTGAGACCTTGACAAGTAGCACATGCCAAAGACTGGAGCCTTAATTTATGTATGTTTTCAGAGTACAGAGCTTAAAGTAATAGAAGACACTGAAACCTGCTGGGAGAACAGCAAGGCTGCGAAGCCATTAGCATCTACCATTTAAAGTTGTTAAAAGGCAGTACAACAGTCACAGTTGAGAGAGCTGCTGACACACTGTGGAAAGGCCAAAGCCTGCTGACCCCCATGGGAGACTGAAGGCAGTCAGCAATTGCTCTGATGCAGTCAGCAATTGCCCTGAGGCTCTGTGCATTTCTAAAGACAATTTGTTCTAGACCAGATCCAATTACTGGCAAAGCCAATGGTAACAATTAACACTTAGTAGGCACACAAAAACACCCTCGATTACAATTAGCCCTTTAGATCAGTTTAAATAACAAATTGCACACCATATTCCAGTGAGGTCACAGAGCTGTGTTCACCCAACATTGGACTTTGAGGAGAATGCAATGTGAAATCCCAAGCCTCCTGTTCTTTGCAAGCTGGTGGTTTCCTAAGAGCAAAACCCCCACAGCCATGTGCAATTGAGTGACAGAATCAGAAAGAGACAATGAACTTCTTCAGATATATATTTTACATTCATGGATAAACTATGAAAATAGGAATGTGAAATCTCCAAGTGGCATTTGAATTTTAATTAGCTCTCAATTAACAGCTTATGGCAATATTCATAACACTGGCATTTGCTACTTGATATGAATAAAAAGAAGGAAGTAAGTGTTATGTATAAAATGGCATTACCCTTTTTGTTTTCTCCTTATGATCTAAATTTAGACCAAATTGCAGAATAAAATAGCACAGAAGCCTTTTAACTTGAGGACTTTGTTCATTTCATTTTACTTTGTTTCACTTAGGCAGATGGGGGTCTTCTTGAAAGGTTAAATAAGTGACCTAAAATACCTTTCTTAGCATTTGATAATAGCTCATTTTCCTTTCCTTATTGTACTTTGCAAGTTATTAAAGCTTAACACTTTGAGCATTTCTCCATTTTAAAAACTGTGTGGCCATGATAGATCCATTCAGTTTTGAATAGTGGGAAATTGGTTTATAGAGCTTTGGAGAATAAGTTAATGTGCTTGAAGATGAGGAAAATGTAAGACAATATTTAAAAGATTGTGAAAAATACTTGTGAGAATATTTTAATTTTATTAAATTATAAAGCAATATCTCTCTAATACCAGTATGTTTTGGTTTATTGTATTATCAAAATATACCTTGAAAACTTTTTTACGTGTGGAGAAAATTTCTTCTTCTTAGAAGAATATATTGAGTAGTTTGGAAAAGAAAAGAGTTTCCTGGTCAATGCAATCAATTCTAAACTGAAAAGACAACAGAGGCTTCAATCTCTGTTTGAGCGTCCAGATTAGCAGGAACACACCATGATGTGAGATTGATTTAAGGAATTATTTTTTCTGAAATGTGTAAACCACAAGGGATAATGATGCTTCAGAGCAATGCTTTTATCACTGAATGCCTTCTAACTCACCCTAGGAACGTTCCCCAGAATTTAAGGGGCTTTAAAAACTGGGACATCATTTACAGAAGAAAGAAGTGGTTATTACAAAGATGGTTTGTGGCAGACTGGACCACTCATCACATTTCAGAGATGTTGGATGCAAAGTATGATGGCAGCACCATATGGCATCACATTGAGAGGGTTGAAGAGTATGTAGGGACAGAATAGCTGTCTGAGTGCCAGCAAGTTCTTTTGCTTGATGTGTGAATTTTCCCCAATTAGTTATGGTCATTGAAAGGTATAGTCTTTCTACAGAAGGGTCTGGGACATTGAATGATAGTCAGCAACAGAAAAGAAATGACCTCAACCAACTGACACTGTGAGAGGCATTGAGATATTAACAACAAAGAAAAGAATACAAAAACAAGATGTTTGGAGGTCCAACAGTGATCCTGAAGTTAACAGCCAGAGATGTAGACTCAAGATTTGTCAACTCCAAATGAGTTTGTTTAAGAGAAATCAATATGGGCAGTATGCTCTTCAACAAAGTGCATTATATCTTTTACCTATGAGATGGAGATATTTGATGCATGTATTTATACCAGCTTCAAAAATAGTGGTCTTTTGTCTGACAACACCCCACCCATATATACACATAAATTGAATTTCATATTTGTATTGCCTTGCTTCAAACCATTTACCACACCTGTAACTATGCATCTATATGCTGGACATGGAAGTGAACACAGTTACATAATGTTTCTCCCCAAGTATCAACAGCTACTGAATTCCACCACTCATTTAAATGATGGTAAAATGTTCAAATCATGGATCACTCCATAGATACATGATAATGTTTAGATCCCCAATTTTTCTGAACTTCCATACTTCTATTCATGAAATGAGAAATTTGTAGCTGCTGCATAAACTGGACACATGGATTACAATGAAGAGATGAAAAGGACTGGGCATAAGCAATTTCAAGTTACTTCTGATGACATTATGTTCTTACTTGAGGCCATATTTTTATTTAATGTTTCCTCTAATACCACCCATGTATATTATCAATGTGATAAAACTACATATTTAGGCCAAGAACCAAATTTTATAACTCCATTTCAGCACCCTGAGCTTAGTAATTTTGATAAATGGCTCCTTCAAAAACTTGGCTTTAGCAGTGACTAAAAATGGTTTGGAAAACTGAGTTAGAGATAAGCAATTGTTCAAAAAAAATTCTTGTGGTAAAGCTTGAAACAAAGGAGAACTAAAATATGTTTTAAAGACACTTCATTTTTCTTAGAGTACAAATGAGATGCATATTTTTTGAACAACATCAAAACTAACTCTTAAGAACTCTGTTCTTAAATGAAATTATCTGAAAACAAAAATAGACTATAGAAGAATGATCTTTCACACTATATAGTGGCAGTGATTCTAGAAATGTGTGCACCAGAGAACTCTTGATGGTTGAAAATAATCAAGTGAACAATACATCATCCAGATACAACAGGGCTTATACACATATGAACACACAATGACTTGAAAGCATTCAGAAGACCTGTAGAAGCTCAAGCTAAATAAAATCCCTACACTGAGAAGGGGGAGTAGACACTAAGTCCCACCCCTACCCAACCCAGAAGGTATTTGCATTGAATCCTGCTGGGAAAGGAAAAAATCAGTTTTGTTCACTAGCATGACACTGGGTTTGTCATTTACATTTCAAGACTAGCTCAGTGCTCAGGAGTAGTTGCCCAATACAATGCTTGGGTTGTTTTGTTTGTTTGTTTGTTTGGCTTGTTGGCTTCTTATTCGTTTGATTTGAACTTTTGTTTCTTTGTTGATCTTGTTTGTTTGTTTGTTTTTGAAAAATAGAGAAAGAACATGAAGGAAGATGGGTAGTGAGGTAGATCAAATATGGGAAGAGGTGGGGTAGAATAAAAAAGATAAAAATATATCCTTTTTAATTTTTAGATGTATTTTCATGTGCATTTTATTTGTATATATGCATGTGTACCAAGTATGTGTCTAGTATCCATGCAGGTCAGAAGAGAGTGTCAGGCAGCTGATGGATCTTCAGGAAGTGGTGTTACAGACAGCTGTGAGGCACCATGTAGGTGCTAGTAATTGAACTCAAGTCCTCTGCAAGAGCTATAAGTGTTCTTAACCACCGAGCCATTTCTCTATCCTCTGATAAAAATATAGTATATAATTTTTTTAATAAATAAGAAAGAAAATGTATGTGTAGTTACTCTGACTGTGAATCATTTATTTTAAATAATCACCAGAGTATAGTAGCTACTCCCTTGATGATAAGAAAATGAAATTAAGGGACTACACAAAAAGTAAACAAATAGGTATGGTGAGATGGTTGGGCATCTAAACCTCTTAGACAAACAAAAACACAGCCATCAGTGAGGCCTCCAGGAGCTATAGTTTAACTAAGAGATCAGAATATACATTCCTCCTTGTTAAAAGGATAACAGGTGAGGTTCAAATGATAATTATGTAAGAGCTTAAAAGAAAGATAGATTCATACTTGTTAGTTATACTTGCCATGTAGTTCAAGATCTCCTGGAGTTCACTGTGACGTTAAAGTGGAGGCACAAGTTCAATAAATTTTCATAGCATCAAATTACTATTTTCCCTTTTAGCTTGCATTTTTTATGATTGCATGCCATATTTTCCAGAGGTTTCAATAGGTGTAATGTTTCTATAACTTCTATTTTCATGTCATTGAATTTGTAAATTTTTTAAGACTCTATTGCTTTGGAGACTTTAATAGAATTACTCCATTTTTTCCTTCTGTTTTCTCTCTTCAAATCTTCCCACACCCATTGTACTCTCAAATTCTGGCTTTTATATTTTTTCATTGTTACTGCTTGTATATAAGTAAATATATATATATATATATGTATATATATATACAAATATATATATACATTCTAAGTATAACTGCATAGTTTTATATAATCTTATTTGTATGTATGTTTCATAGCTTAACACTTACTATTGAGTAACCAAGGCATGTCTTTTCCCTGTAGAAGGCCATTACTCTCAATTTCAGTTTTTCTTAGTTGCCTGTAGTTCTTTGTATAGTGTTTAGGCTTTTTAAGCTTTCCACATTCACTGTGGCATGTTCACTATCATTCAGCTCATGTTTCAGCAGTCATATTGGTGAGACTTTATGGGTGTAGCTTCTGATGTTATCAGGAGACACAATCTCTCATAATATACACAAATAGGTGAACCTATATATATATACAAGTTCTTCTGGTGCTCAAAATTTTGAGGAGTAAATAGGAATCTTATGAATGTTGCATTTACAACAAAGTTATGGTCCTCAACACTTCAAAAGCTTATTAACAAATGGTTATTAATATATAATTGATAAGGATTAAAGCCTGAATATTGTAATAGACTCTGAAATGCACATGCATTTAAAAAATTCTATTTTGACACATAGCCAATCGAATGCATAGCTGGCAACATTTTATATATTATAGGAATAGAAGGTAGTTTTATTTTCACCTAGTTATGTGCATACCTATCCAAAGGGTGACACTAGAAAATGTAAGCACTTGAGATCCTTATAAAGCCTCAAATATACATCAAGTGATTCAAAAAAGCACCCATTACATCTTTTCCAATGGGAATTACCCTTATATTTTTCAAAGGGAAGAGAGGGGCTTTGTATGACCCTAAAGTGAATAAACACTCCTCTAGAATGGGAACATAGAGGACTGGAAGGAAGGGTTTCAATGTCCAATCTTGTGCTGCTATCTCCTGTGTTTGTGGACTTCTTTCTTTTCATGATCCCAAATAATTTCTAATATCTAAGTAGCACTAAATGTAGGCAACAAGAAACAACATTTTTAGGATAATCAAAGCAAATAAGTTATTGCAACTCCAAACTGCTTGCTTCTTTCCATTCAATCCAGACATATCCCACTGTACAGATGCCAACAGCTTCAGCCTAAAGTAAAATACATTTCTCTTGAGTATATAACATCCTACTGACTCATACATGTAATGGAGATTTTGGTCATGTGTGTCTTCCCCACTCAAGCTTGAATTTGGAATTTGTCTCTGAGAAACAGCAGGATATCATTCATTTTTCATTAAACACAGGAAAGATCCTTAAGAAAGTAGGAAATTTATTCAATATTGAATAAACATTAAGTACCAGATGGCTTGGTACTATAATTTCTTGCCTTTTGTACTAGGTTATACTATAAGATGAATATAATATTATTAGGGAAGGCACAAATAAGAAGAGAGAAGATAATGAAGAAAGAGTGAAAAAAAAAGATTCGGGTAGACATAAAATATATGACCAGGGATATGAAGGTCTATTTCATTGTGTAATCAAGTCTGTTCACACTAATACACATAAGAAGCTTATTGGAGCCTTGCTCTGTCTGTCTCAGTGGACAGAAGATATTAAAATGAAGCCATTTGACAACAATGAAAGAAAACAAGTACTTAATGTGACAATTCACATGTAATATACCACTGGGAGACTAAAGCAGTAGGATTACAATAAATTCTAGGCCAGCTTAGGCGATGAGTTCTAAGCCACACCCTTAGCTAAAGAATAAGACAAGAAAGAAAGGAAGAGAAGACAGGAGGGAGGAGAGGAAGGAGAAAGGAGGAAGGGAGGGAAGAAGAAAATAATTTATCCTCAGTTATCTTTTTCTAGTTTTAGTTTCTTTTTATAGTAGTTTGTCATTATTAAAAGATAATTATTAACAATGGTTTTGTAGTTAGGATGACCACACTAGCCCCTCAAAATACATAGACTGGATAAAGTATTAAAGAAAACTGACGACAAGAGAAATATTTGTTGTCTAATGCTGCTTGCCAATTCCCTCCCCATCTGTATCCACAGCCTTTGTCATATCACCTTGCACTTGTTCCCCATAAGAAGAAGAAAACAAATTTTTCTAGTCCCATTGTTGCTTGCTTGAATCATGTGACTTGCATTGGCAATAGAATGCTGGGATCAAAGGCATGAAATGCATTTATATAATCAGTATTACTTTTTTGTGTGCCTGGCTTTTTCTTTGAGAAGAATATGTTTTTGGATAGCTGTTTTTCTATGGAAGATGAAAGACAAGTAGGACAGACCTGAACCTAACCTGTAGTTGGAGGAAAGCCAAGCTATGCCTGCCTATGTCAGCTACACTCCATACACCTGCAGAGAAGTGAGAAATAAAGTAAATTCAGCAAGCTGGGGAAAAAAACAGATTCTCATAAAGTCACTGGCTTTTTTTGTATTGGGATTTTTTGGTTTAGTTTGGTTTGGTTTGATTTTTGCTTTTTATCAGTGGCAATTATTTCATCATCTTATTCACCAGTACTATTAACACAGCTTTCTTCATAAATTATCTTGGATATGCTGCCAATGGCTCTCAGGAAACCTGACAAATGATAAGGGGTGATAGTACCCCTATATTTTACAAGTAGAAAACAAAGACATAGATCTCAGGTGACTCACCCAAGACTAATTAATGACAATGTAATTCAAAAGTCAATTTTAACCCCTAGCTCAATGCTCTCTCTTCCAAATCCTGCTAGTTATCAATATTTGTGTTAGAATGTGGTATAAGAACAAGTTCCTGTAGCAAATAAACCTCTGCTGCTAAATCTACACATACAGCAAAATATTTAGTGCAGTCTAATATACTTGGCTGCGTTGAAGAATGCTGAGGTATGCAATGTTCAGTGGTTGACATGGCCATTCCAAAATAACTGGATCAGTATAAATGAGGTTATTGAATTTTTCTGCAATTCTAGCTTTAATGTTAGTGTTTATCAAATAACTTGTGTGTGCATACAAGAACTTATTTAGTCTTGGTCTTCTGAGGTATTTTTAATTACCTTATAAAAAACATTAGAAATATAATGCTTATTCTATGCTGCAATAAATTCCCATGTTGTTAGTATGTGTGCAAATATTTGAGTTTCTATCAACCTAACTGCAAAACTTCAGCCTCCACTTTCCATCTGGTTGGAAAT
Source organism: Cricetiscus sungorus (assembly GCA_030556225.1). Taxonomy (NCBI): domain Eukaryota; kingdom Metazoa; phylum Chordata; class Mammalia; order Rodentia; family Cricetidae; genus Cricetiscus; species Cricetiscus sungorus. The sequence continues at coordinate 32,803,197 of JANBXA010000132.1, read as the reverse complement.
AAGTCACTGGTCGAAAGGACAGTTGCATTCCAGAAAGGAGGCTGCTGCTGCTGCTGCTGTTGCTGCTGCTGCTGCGGCTGTTGCTGTTGCTGCTACTGAGAACAGAAATGAAAATAGCTTTCCTCTCCAGACAGTTCTCCTAGTCACATATGCATACAGACAATAGCCACATTGCTTTTATCATTTCAACTCCTACAAGCAGAGTGTTTTGTTTCTGCATTGAACATCAAGGTGCATTTGTACAACCAGAGAGTGAGTCTTTCCCAGTGAGCAAATCATATTCACACCAGTCACTGTTAAAAGTGAGGTAAAATTAAAGGTGGTTTAAAGGTATTTTAATAAATTTAACATAATACTCAACTTTCATGGCCATGCTTAGAGTCAGTGAACAAAATGCCTAGAATCCTTTAACTTTTGAAAGTAAAAAAACCTCAATATGTCTATAAATAATCTAGCATTTAATTGCAAATTTAGTAACAAAGCTAAAGTATTATCCTCTGTAAGTAAAAATAATAAATATTTCTTTTTTAAATGTTCTAGGGATAAGAAATAGATAAGTTTTAGATAATGTAATATGATATTAATAAAGGCCAGTCATTTCTTCTGGTCCTTATTATATTAACATTGCTGTGAGGTGGAGTTTTAATCAAAATGAAATAGCATGAGGTCTTTAACGTACAGTATATTGAGTATATAATCAAAACATTTATGGAATTTGAAAATTAGAATACTGTGCTGAAGAGAAGAAATACTAAGTTAACAGAAAAGCAGATACTTCCAATGAATAATCAAATTTAATTCTTATATTTACTATGAATGTATTGGCAAGGTAATCAGTTGATTTTACTGTTTCTCCCCTGTAGTAGGAGTCAATACGATCATCACATCTGGTAGAGGCTCTAAGGAGAGGATCTATTACTGCCTATTAAGATTTTCCTCATAATTTGCAAAAGAAATAAGTAACCACAGGAAAGAAGGACTTATAAAATTAATTGGAGTCTACATTCATTCTCTCTCTCTCTCTCTCTCTCTCTCTCTCTCTCTGTGTGTGTGTGTGTGTGTGTGTGTGTGTGTGTATGTGTGGTGTGTGTTTGTGTGTCTGTGTGTCTCTGTGTGTGCACATATGCTGTGACACATGACACAAGAAAACAGCTCTAAGGAGTCAGTTTCACCTTCTACTATGTTGGTCCCAAGGATCAAATTAATGTCATCACACTTGGCAGCAAGCACCATTAATTTCTAGGTCATCACATAGGTCCAAGTGTCCTATTTTGAACTAGTATCTATAAGGATGAATATAAAGACCAGCCAAGATAGCAAAGATGAGATGATTTGAAATACCATCTTATCAAGCTACAGTTAGGTAAATAAAAGTAAGTGGAAATGTTCTCGAATAAACTAAATAAATAAAGAGCAACTCTGGAAATTACTGAGGAAAAAAAGGCATATAGAATAAAAGCAATGAAGTAAAGAAAGAGGAAGCAAAAATGACACTCCAGAAAAATATACCCTTAGGAGAAAAGAAAAGTATACGAAAATTATGTCTATATCCTATATGAATGGAAAAGAGCTTGGAAAATATGAAACACAAATGAAAGGTTAAAGTAAAAGTGAAGTGTTAAAAACAAAAGATTTTTGGAGTAGCATAGGCAGTTTCTTGAGAGTATTAAGTTTTTATTTTGTTTTGTGACAAGTGGAAAAGATACAAGAACAGAGAGCACTTAGCATCAATGGGGATGGAGAACACCTGTCTATCACACTCTCATTTGTATCATTTCATGGAAATTTTTATTATCAAACATGTCACTCTGGAAAACCTAAAAGCTCATTCCACCACTCACATTACCTGTCTATCAGCAACTTTCCATTCATCTGAATCTTACACACTTCCACCTCCAAAAAATTTATTCTTTTCACTTGGCTTTCAGAAAACCCGTATGCCTTCCTTATCTTTGCTGGTTACTTCTAGTCTTCCCAACTTGTGATCTTGAGGAGTTTAGCCACAGTCCTTTGTCTTTAACTCATGCTCACTTTTCTGGTGACCTCATCAGGGTTGATGCCTTTAATTACCACTATTTTTAAAATTCTTAAAGCAAAATATACCATTTCAACATGATATTACTTCTGCACCTCAGACTCAAATATTAATCTTCCTAGCTGGGAGCCCCTCCCTAAAATAATTGTATGAAAGGAATCCCACAATATCCATCCCAGTATACCTTCTCTGATGACTGTACTGCTGAGCTAATAGCAACTTTGATAGTTTTGGCACCAAATGTGAATTTATTCTTCTCTTGTTTCTTTCTCTTATGTACTGTAACTAGTACAGTAGAAAATCCTATTACCTGTGTATACAAAATGTTTACTGAAGAACTAACTGGTCTCAGCCATTATGATCTTTCAACTGTATTATGACACCAATTTCTAATCACCTGCCTAATTATCAAAATAATAAGAAAAGTCAGTGTTAAAATACAAGCACTCTCATGTCATCTCTAAGTTCAAAAACTCTTCAGAACATGTCATTTACATGCCATTCTATTGGAAACAAAAGTCCTTCCTAGGAAATTTACATTACATTGTTGCCTACAGCTTCAATGTGTATTACTCTCCTCACAAAAACTAAGTTCTAGCTACTCTAGTACCCTCTCTAATTCCAAAATAATTGAACCCCACATTTGAGAGCCATTTTTTTCCTTCATTGTCTGCTTTTTCTTAAGAAATCAAAGCATCTTGTGTTGTCTTGAAATATCACTTTTAAACCCATACTTTAAACCTTATTTGTCCAGGTACACCATCTTAGACATTTTCTTCCCATGGACTAAGAATCAGTCTTATGAAGATTCTTTAAAATCTCTCATTTTTATTTAAATTTTTTGCTGTAACCAATCAAATTTTACCCACAGAATAGCAATATGGCTAGAAGGGCACATTGATGGATGTAGCTGTGTAATAGAGTAACCACAGGTAATACTATAAAGGTATGAGTCTTCAATGCACTATGAAAATAAATTTCTCCTCCACTGCTGGTGGGAGTGCAAACTTGTACAGTCATTTTGGATATCAGTATGCTGTTTCCTCAGGAAAATGTGAATCAGTCTACCAAAGGACCTGACAATCCCCCTCTTAGGCGTGTACTCAAATGATCCACATCCATGCAACAAAGACATGTGCTCAAATATGTTCATAGCAGCATTATTTGTAATATCAAGGACCTGGAAGCAACCTACATGCCCCTCAACTGAAGAATAGATAAAGAAGACGTGGCGCATTTACACAATGGAATACTACTCTGCAGGAAAAAAAATTCAATCTTGAAATTTGTAGGCAAGTGAATGGAACTTGAAGAAACCATGCTGAATGAGGTAACCCAGTCACAAAAAGAGGAACATGGTATATACTTTCTCATATATGGATTTTAGACATAGAGCAAAAGATCACCAGCCTATAATTTACATTGCCAGAGGAACTAGGATACAAGGAGGATTCTAAGGGTTTCATATAAGGTCCCTCACCAAAAGGTAAAGTGACAAGATCTCCAGAGCACATGGGGCGTTGGGGGGCACAGTGAGTGGAGAGGGAACCAGGAGAAAGAGAAGGGGAGGAAAGGAAAGCACTGGGACTGGGAAGATTAACCCAGGGGAAGAATTGAAGAGAGAAGAGGGGAAGGGAGAGAGAGAGAGAGCATAAAAGAGGGAGTCATTATAGGTTTGATGAAAAACTAAACCTAGAGAAATGTCCAGAGACCTACAAGACTGATCCCAACTAACAATTTTAGCAACAGTGGAAAGGCTGCCATTAAAGCCCTTTCCTGGGAGCCCACATCTAGTAGGTGATGGAAACAGAAGCAAACAACTAAACACTGAGCCGAACTCCTAGAATCCAGTTGCAAACAGGGAGTGATGAGCAAAGAGGTCAAGACTATCCTGGAGAAACCCACAGAGCCAGCTAGGGTCAGGCTTGATTATAACTATAGTAAGACTAATCAAATTCTAGTCCACAGTTCTTTCTTGTACTTGACACACCTGGGAAATTGATTATTATAGGATTGATATTTTTCTCTCCTTAGAGCTGAAAGATTGCAGGAGATTTTGTTCTATACGTCAATATGGCTTATATATATATATATATATATATATATATATATATATATATATATATTATTTTATTTTAGAAAATTTAATTTCAGGGGTGGAGCTTTCCAAGATGGAGATTTTTAGGGTAGGAATTGGTAGGAATTCAATTTCCAAGCTTTGGACAAGCTCAGGGAATGTTTGGATTTTATATTTAAGAATTGGTTGATTTTATGCTCTGGAATTGGTTGGTTTTCAATTCCTAAATTGCTTAGAAGTAGAGTATATTTCTTATTTATAACTGTAAATAGTTGTGTGTGTGTGTGTGTGTGTGTGTGTGTGTGTGTGTGTTTATTCTACATTTTTTAAATTCATTGGCCCCTATGTATATATTTTTAGGAATTAACATTTGAGATTGGATAATTTATTAGGACCCCCAGATTCCCATTCCTTCTGTAGAGTGCTTATCTTTCTTTCATTGACCAATAATTGAGTATTGCTCTTCAAGAAGGGATGGAGCCTTGTGATATTTCCCTCATTCACAATGACATGCATTTATAATTGTGCAGGTTTTTTTAATGTAACTATATTTTTCAGATTTCACATGTGCATCTTCCCTATCATACACAGAATTCACTGTCTCATAGAAGTTGTCCTGGTTATAAGGCACTAATAACCTTTCCACACCTTTTTCTGTGATGCTCTCTGAGCTTTAGGTTTATGAGTTTCTGGGTTTTTGTTCATGTCCTTGTCTTTTGAACTGAGGACAGAACCCAGGACCTTATGCTTACTAGGCAAACACTAACATTTGGATAAATCTTCAGCCACCACATTTTGTAGTTTTATTGTAGAAGTATTACTTGGTTCTGGGCACCCTTCTGCATCTTGACCAGTTGTGAAATTCTGTGAGGGTCTTTGTTGAAAAAAAGAAACTTCGTTGACAGTGAGAGCTACAATTATTTATGGGTCTAAGCAATGAAAATACAGTTATAAATTATAATGATTTAGGAGCCTGGCAGTAGTAGGTTATCATTTCCATAACCATACCATCCAGGGACTGTTGGCTACGTTTACAAGACCAGATATAAATTAGCACTAATTGAGTGGACATTAAATACAATTAGACAGCTGTTTCTTACCCCACCCCCAAGATATAAACGCTAATATTGCAGCTTGGGGATATCTTGTATTTCTGGTCATTGTGGTTTGAGGTTTTATAGTTGGGTTGGACTACTGATTGCTCTTCTCCTTTGGTGTTTTCAGATACTATGAGAACTAGTTTTTAAGGAGGAATATTTGATGCCAATTCTGTCTCATCTCTTCCAAGTCCTGTGTCCAAAGTCTGTGGTAACTTCAGGAACATGGTCTTAACTTCAAGTTCTGAGAAGCACCCTAAGGCAATGAGAATATCCTATATTGTTTTTTGAGTTACTTGTACCCTTTAAATTTAAAGGATGCTTTCCATGCCTGGCACTGGAGTTTCTGTCATGGTTGTTGGAGAGCATTATCACTCCAAGTGGCATATCATCACACACACACACACACACACACACACACACACACACACACACACCACTCATATAAACAAAAGAGTTTTTTATTATATTTTCATTATCTAAAACAAATTTTAAAATTAAATTATTTTGATCACATTTCTCAACTCACACAAGTCTTTCCAGATCCATGTCTACCCAACCCAACAATAAACTACACTAAACAAAGGAAACAAAATAAAACTATGCCCTTTCTACCAAAATGACACCTCCCAAATTATAATATAATAAAAGCACATAACAACTGTGGAGTCCATTATATATTAGACAACCACTGCTGACTGTGAGGGTTGTCCTGAAGTGTTTGATGTACCCAGTGTCACTCTATTGGGTAGCCAATAACCCAGGTAGCTTATAGACCTAGAGATAATCCAAACAATAATGGCCTAAAATAAGTAAATGCACGTAGTGATAAAATGACTCCTAATGACATTCTGCTATGCTCATAGATCAAGGCCATGTTGAGCCAATATCAGAGAAACCTACTCCTATAGCATATGGGAACAAATACAGAGACCCATAGCCAGACATTATACAGAGATTAAGAAATCTAGTAACAATTTATAAGTGGGATATTTCCATAAACATATTTTTAAAATAAACACAAAATATCTTGTTTTCTGTAGATTTTTCAAAAGTCTTCAGTGTGACTTACACCTTTCTTCTCCTATTCCTTCTGAATTATGCTCTTTGCCACTTAAATTTTTCTTGTTTTAAGAAGCACACCCTTACCCCTCCACAGTGTATGACTCCCAAGGTAAGGGTACTTTTGAGTCTGGCTTCCTTTCCCCAGGTAATTATTTATTTCTTGTACATCACAACATAATGATAAATCTGTTTCTAAATCTGTTTAACATGCTTTTATTCAAGCAACAAAAATTCCCATTATGTGTCCAGTCACAGAGGAAAGATCCATAAAGTGTTATATATGTACCAAGTCCTAGACAAGATGAAGCTAATCTCTAACTTAGTCTGATCTCTATCATTCCCCAGATGGGAGATGTTATTCTGTAAATATGTTTCTCATACTGGTTAAGGAATAAAGCACTGTTGGCCAATGGGAAAGCAAGATAGGTGGGGCTAGGAGAGGAGGAGGAAGAAGAAAGTAATTGGGAGGAGTCAACATGGAGACCCTGGAGAGAGCAGCATGCCAGACTCTGGCAGATAAGATGTGCCACATGAAAATACTTAAAATAGTAAAAATGGGTTAATAATTAAGACAGAGCTAGCTAGGTAGCAAATTAATAACTGGCCTACAAGATTGTATCAAATACAGAGTCTCTGCATGTTATTGGGGGCTGGCATGGTGACGGGACCCGACCATCAGGGAAAAACGTGCTCATAACACCCCAGGAATGTGGCTGGTGGACACAATGACAATTTAGATTCATGATGGCCATTATGATATTTAAATAAGCACCAAGAAATTGATCTTATGATTTCAAATTGCAACACTTCAAACCAGAAACCATCATCTTTAACCAGATTTCATACTGTTTATCATATTTTGGATCAAGGATACCTGAACATAATGATCAGTAAAAAGACAGCTAAATCTTCATGAAGGAAAATGCCATTATTGAATGCTTTGCCAGACCTGCCCCATCCCACATTCAGCAACATCAAACTCTTCAAGCTTTCAAAAGCATAGTGCAAATTACAATGAGAATACAGATAGTGCAAAATGAATAATCCTCTGATATATGTAAGAACTGAATGAAAACTTTAAAAATTATTATAGGAGAGGAACAGATAAAATGGACAATGAAATTAAAACTTTATCTACTGATATGAAAAAATTCAATAGAAAAATTTCAAAACAAAATGTACAACAAACACAAATGCAAGCAGAATTTGAAAATTAGAAGAATGGTGAGTTTTAAAAGAATAAGAACTGTTTAAAATGCCCAATACCAACACATGTAACTGTGAGCTCCATGAAAATGGCATAGAAAAAACACAACATACATTATTTTTTGAAACAAACTCATTTTCAAAACTTATCACCAATAGTAATGGAATTCTGTCCTTGGGTTTTGGATGCATGTGTACATGTGTGTGTAAATTTTCTTGACTTGATACAAGCTGAAGCTGGAGTTGTCTAAGAAAATAAATCTCAATTGAGAACTTGTAGCCAAGTCTGTGGTGCATTTGCTTGGTAAATAGCCAATGGTTGTATCACTGTAAAAAATGACATTCCATTCCTAGGTAGCCATTAACTGACATTGTTCCACAAGGAGAGATTGGAGCCTCTCAAGGTCCTCCCCCATTTTCACAAACAAGAATTACATGAAATTTAGCTCTTCAAGATTCCTTCATGAGAACTTGGAGCATCTTTCTGGGTTTTGGCTACCTGATTCAGTATAACTTTTAGTTCCATCCATTGTCCTAAAATTTTTAAGATTCTATTTTACTTTATAGCCAAATAAAACTCCACTGTGCATATGTATCACATTTTTTATTATCCTCTCATCAGTCTATGGCTACAAATTCTAGCACTTTTTCCTCGCTATTGTGAAAAGAGCAAAATTGAACATGGATGTGTACATATATCTGAAGTAGAATATAGAATGCTTAATGTGTGTGTGTGTGTGTGTGTGTGTGTGTGTGTGTGTGTGTGTGTGTGTGGTACAGCTGAATTGTATAGTAGTCCTACAGTTGGTGTTTTGATGAACTTCCACAACTAATTACATAGTGCCTGTACCAGTTTATGCTCCTGTCAACAGGGTATACAGATTTTCCTGTCCTTCCACCCATACTAGCATTTATTATCATGTTATTTCTTGACAGTAATCATTCTGAGTGGTATAAAATGATAACTCAATAAAAGTTTTAATAGGTATTTTTTTTCTTGATGGCTAAGGATGTTGAACACATCTTCAAGTTGGATTTATTAACTACAATCCACAGAATGATGAATGTTTCTCTTAAAAGCATTTTCTCTACATGTATGAAGGATGCTTATAAATCTAACAGAGACAATTAGGTAATGGATATTACACTAGGCATAAGAATGTATCTAAGTACATTCTTATATGTGACAATGTGCTTAATAGTATTTTCCCTGAGGAAAATACAAACAAATGTCATATTATAATACTAAAATCAGAACCAAATGTAAATACAGGATTTTAGCATAAGTACATATTAACACTAATAAGAAAAGTAATTGTTCCATCCACCTTGAAAAAGTGTTTGGCAATATTTCTTGAGCAAGCACATATACAAATGTGTATATGTACACACACACACACACACACACACACACACACACACACACACACTGACCTAACAGTTGAACTCCCGGTGCATACCAAACATAACCCCACCAAAAGGTAACCAAAATATTTGCAAAAAGTACATAAGAAAACTGACAATAGCTAACAAAACTGTAAAAAAAAAACTTAGTATGGAGTAAGAGAAAGCAAGTAACAAGTCATATTATTTTTATAAAATGTAACAAATGGAAGGCCTCACCCTCCCTGGGGAGCATAAAGAGGATGAGCTGGGGTTTGGTGAGGGTGATAGGGGAGGATGGGAAGGTGAGGGAACTGGATTGACAAGTAAAAAAATCTTGTTTCAATTTTAAATTAAAAAAGGGAAAAAAGCATAAGAAGCAATAAAAAAATTGAAAAAAAATTAACACTAAGAATTGGTAAAAGTAACTATTGCTTGATACATTATAATTGAACAGTAACACAATAGTGAATGAAAGAAAGAGACAAAATAACATGTAGTGTTTTTAAAATAAAATTCAAAATAGCCAGCCTTCATGGAGGGGAAGAGAATTTTGGATTTTTTTTAAAAAGTTCTTTACTCATTTTTACGTGTAAGGTGTTCTGCCTGCATTACACCTGTGCACCATGTCAATGGCTGGTGCCCTGACAATGTCTGAGGCCACAAGAAGGTACAGCATTCCCTGAGACTGGAGTTAGAGATGGTTGTGATCTGCCTTGTAAGTGTTGGAAATTGAACTTGGGTTCTGTGGAAGAACAGGCACTACTTATAACTTTTAAATCTCTCTTGTATCCATTTGATACATTCTGAATGACAGCTGTAGAAATTATCTGGCAATATGAATGAATATAAAACATACTAATTTAGTAGCATTTTACTAAGCTATATGTGTTATATACAAATAATGAGTCAAAATTTCTCAGGATATATTGTTTAGTTTTTTATTTTAAATATCTTATTTCAAAGTATTGGGGATCTGGGAATGGTAGTTTATATGTATAACTTTGGCACGCAGGAGTCTGGGGAAAAGGGAAAGGAGTATAAACTACTATAGACACTATGTAGCTCAATTTGAACAGTTTCTCAAAAAGTGAAAAAGGAGAAATAACATATGACCCAACTGTACCACTCTTAGATAAATAATCTAATGAATGTGTATACTACACATGAAATATATGCACATCTTTGTTCATTGCTGATTTATTTGTAGTAGCTTGGAAATAGGCTAAGTCTGGATAGCTCTGAGTTGATGATTATATAAACAATGAAATTTACTCAACACTAAAGAAAACTAAAATTGTAAAAATTACAGGAAAGTGGATGAATAAGAAAGTAGCATAGGCTCAAAAAGACAAGTAATATATACTGCCTTGTATATCCTAGCTTCAACATTTTAGGGATTTTTTGTGGGGTGGGGGTGGGGAAAGGTTAATTGAAAGGCTGAAGAAGCCAGTGAGCAATAAAGGACCCATGGTGTAGAGAGACCTAAAAGGTTATAAAGAGAATATTTACATTGAGAAATTTGAATGAGGTTAAATGAGGATCCAGGGAGAAGAGAGAGAGAGAGAGAGAGAGAGAGAGAGAGAGAGAGAGAGAGAGAGAGAGAGAGAGAGAGAGAATCTATGAACAAAATTCATATGGAGATCAGTAACTTTATGAACAAAATCTGTATTAAAACTTTAAGAGTTTAACTGGAGTTACACTACAGAGATAGCTAATGCTGTTCCCAAAAATCACTATCATGTTTCAATGTAAAAGTCTCATTTCTAAATATAGGACCGTCCCCTGTTCATTTTTCTTGAAGAGGGAATGTAGTGCACCTGTGGCTTAGACCATGCACATTGAAAATGACAATGGAGAGCTTAAAATTAGAGTGCAAAACATAAAATGTTTAGAGGAAAAGGTTCAAAATATTGAAGATGGCAATAGAGAGCTGACAGGCAGAATGCAAGACATGGAACATAAAAATGACCAACTAGAAAACAGAATTTGTTTCATATCTGATACCTCAATAACCAAAATGTAAACAATGCAATGCATTAACATGCTAGCAGAAACAGCTCATTCCTAGTTGGACGAATCTACGAATAAGGTTAAAAAACTGGAACATCAGATGGAAAGACTATCAGATAGAATCTGTTCCATGTCTGAGGATAAAGGCAAGGTAGCAGATAGAAGATTGTTTCTGGAAGGCAGTTTACATGCCATTCAGATTATATCTAAGGATGAGAATATTAAAAACATGGAATTATTCATAGTTGGAGAAAGTAAGAAACTGACTGATGCAATGAGGTCTCTAGAAAGTTATATGGTTCAAGAAGTTCAGACACTCAAAGAAACAATGGTGAATAGATTTCAGGCCTTAGATGACCATCGATCTGAAACATCAGAAGGAGAACTACAGGAAACAGGGCATGAAATAATCTTAAAATTTTCTACACCATTTAGGGTCAGGGGAGTTTCTCCTGTATCTATCAGTGAAAAACAAGAAGTGAAAAAAACACCCGAAAGGTGGTGTTGCATATCAATGGGAACCAATAAGTATGAAATTTTTAAAAGGTATAAAAGAAGCAGTAGTCTCTTATGACATACACTCACCATATATGAAGCAATTAATAGAATCGTGGACAGGAATAACAAGGTATCCCCTAAGGACTGGGATCAATTAATATTAGCTGTCTTTGAACACTCCTCTCAATTAGAATGGAGGGTTTTATGGAGAGAGGAAGCAAAAGTTCTTGAAATACAGGGCTTAAAGAAAGGTTATAAAGCTCCCCAAGATAAAATTATTGGTGAGGGTCTTTATGCTGACCCAGAAACTCAAGCTGTCTATGGTGACCACACCTTGTCTCTATGCAGTACAACAGCTTTGAATGCTTGGGACAAGGTTCACGGACTAGGGGAGAGGATAGAATCCTTTATTAAGATAAGGCAAGGACCAAGAGAACACTTTAGTGTATTTCTAGAAAGGTTTTTTATACAATACAATTATAGGTAGCAGACATAGATGCTAGGCAAATACTCATAGACTCATTAGCTCATGAGAATGCAAATCCACAATGCAAACAGGTGCTTTGGCCTTTAAAAATCAAATCAGCAGCATTAGATAAATGGATCCTATATACAGCCAACATTTGATATAATGACAATAGCACTGAAGCTTGGGTATGAGAAGCCATATCTAAGGGTCTGAGAAGACATCAAGATAACAGAATAACTATGGTGACACTGAAGTGTGGGTAGGAGAAGCCATATCTAAAGGTCTTAGAAGACACCAAGATAACAGAGATTCTAACTATGGAGACATAGGAGCTTGGGTAGGAGAAGCCATCTCCAAAGGTTTGAAAAGATATCACAATGTCAGATGTTTAAACTGTGGTAGGATAGGACATCTAAAAAGAAAATGTAGGCACATTATTTCTAGAAATAACACTCTGAGGAATGAATCAAACAGAAGGCCTCAGCCTTCTGGGTTATGTAGAAGGTGTGTCAAAGGCCAACACTGGACCAATGAATGTAGATCGACCAGGGACAAGCAAGGAATCCCTTTACATCGGGAAACTCCTTAGGGGGGCCTCTCAAAGGCCCCCATGTCAAAGGTAATCTGGACATTCCCAGTCACACTGGAGGACAATCTCCCACAGGATGATTAGAAAATCCAGTGCCTATCGTAAAATCACATACTGCTCTTGATGACAAACTAGTGATGGAAGTTGAATCAAACATGAAAAAAGGAAATAAAAAGCGTATATTTTGGCAAACCTCTATAAATAGTCATAGGCCTAGATTGATAGTTAAAATGTGTTTGAAGGTCTACTGGACACCGGGACTGATGTAACTATCATAACTAATAAATCTTGGTCTCCAAGATGGCCCCTGCAAGAGGTAAATGTTCAAATCTTAGGGATTGGAACCCTGTCTCAGGTAAAACAGAGCACAAGATGGATTGAATGTGTAGGACCAGAAGGACAGAGAGGAAGGTTGAGACCATATGTGGCTGATATAGCAATAAACCTTTGGGGTCATGATCTATTGCAGCAATGGATTTCACAGATTAACATTCCTCCAGTATTAGATATGAGCCATAAGCGACCTTATGATTGTGGAAAAAGTACTATAAGATTCTATACAAGCCAGACACCAAATATCCAGGCTGTACAAAAACAGAATAAAAGTGCCAAACAAACAGAGAAACCAAAAGCCCTATCCTTAAAATGGCTAACAGATGAACCTGTCTGGGTAGGACAATGGCCTATGACCTCTGAGAAGTTAGAGGCTTTAGAAAACCTGGTTCAGGAACAGCTAAATGGTGGGCATATTGAGGAATCTACAAGCCCTTGGAACTCTTCTGTATTTGTTATCAAAAAGAAATCTGATAAATGGAGAATATTTAAAGACCCGAAAGCCATCAATAAAGTTATTCAGCCAATGTGTTCTCTACAGCCTGGAATGCCCTTGTTTTCTTTGATACCTAAAGAATGGCTTATTATAGTTATTGCTTCTTCACTATACCTTAACAAGAACAAGATAAAGAGAAATTTGTCTTCACAGTACCTAATTACAATAATTCTCAACTGGTGAAGAGATAGCAATGGAAGGTTTTGCCACAGGGAATGCTAAATAGACCCACCCTGTGCCAATATTGTGTGCAAAAACCATTGGAAATAATTCATAAACAGTTTCCACAATCCAGAATTTACCATTACATTAAATTATGTTAGCTGATTCTAAAATAGAAATATTAGAAAATAAAGTTTGAGAAAGTAAAGGAAGTTTTAACTAGTTGGGGATTAGAAATTGCACCTGATAAAATACAAAAAGGAAATTCTCTCAACTACTTAGGATATAAAATAGGTCTACAGAAAATTAAACCACAAAAAGTACAGATTATGAGAGATCGCTACCAGACTCTTAATGATCTTCAAAAATTACTAGGAGAGATTTCTCAACTACAAACCATTATTGGAGTAGAAGGGCATGATTTGAAAAACATAAAATTGACCCTAAAAGGGGACAAAGACTTGAATAGTCCATGAATACTATCAGCTGAAGCTGAAAAGGAATTAGAATGGGTAGAAAAGAGGATATTAGAAGCACATGTGGACCGTGTGGATCCAAACCTAGACTGTATTTTGGTTATATTACCATCTAGAGAATATCCTTCAGGGATTTTGATGCAGAGGGAAGATGTCATATTAGAATAGATATTTATACCACATAAACAGAATAAAAAACTAAAAACATATATAGAAAAGATCTCTGACATGATTATAAAAGGTAAATTAAAACTTCATCAACTGACAGGAAGGGACCCAGCAGAAATTATAGTACCTTTAACTAATGAAATTTACTCCTTATGGAAGGATAATGAATATTGGCAGAGAGCATGCAGTAATTTTTTGGGAACAATTAGCAACAATTGTCATAAAAGTGAAAGAATCAAATTCATAAAGAAAACGATTTGGATCTTTCCGTGCATTGTAAGAAAAACACCTGTCTCTGGAGTTCCTACATTCTACACTGATACAAACAAATCTGGTAAGGCAGGATATAAATCAGGTGAAATAAACAAAGTAGTTCAAAGCCCTTACAATTCTGTACAAAAGGCAGAATTGTATGCCATTCTCATGGTACTTATGAATTTTACAGAATCCCTCAATATAGTTACTGACTCTCAATGTGCAGAGAGAGTAGTCTTACACACCGAGACTGAAGAATTTATTCCTGACAGAATTAACAAGATACTATCAGAAATAGGATTCATCCTATGTATATAACACACATCAGATCCCATACGGGTCTGCCAGGTCCCCTAGCACAAGGCAATGATGAAATTGATCAGTTATTAAAAGGAAGCGCACTAGAAGCTTTGGAGTTTCATAAGAAACACCATGTAAACAGGAAAGGTTTAAAAAAGGATTTTTCTATCACTTGGCAACAAGCTAAGAAAATAGTAAAGAAATGTCCTACTTGCTCATTCTATAACCAAACTCCTTTACCACCAGGCAGTAACCCTAAAGGTATAAACATAAATGAAATAAGGCAAATAGATGTGTTTCACTTTGTAGAATTTGGAAAATTAAAATATGTGCACCATACTATAGATACATTTTCAGGGTTTCAATGGAATACTGCTCTGAACTCTGAAAACTCTGATTATGTTATCATACACCTATTAGAGATAATGGCCATTATGGGCATACTTGCACAAATAAAACCTGACAATCCTCCAGCATATGTTTCCAGCAAATTGAGACAGTTTTTTTTGAGTATTATAACATAAAACACATAACTGGTATATCACACAATCCTACTGGACAAGCAGTAGCTGAGAGATCCAATCATACTTTAAAGGAAATGCTCCATAAACAGACAGGAGGATCCAAGACACCAAAACACAGATTACATAATGCTTTATTAACATTAACCTTTCTTAATGCTAATGAAAAAGGACAAACAGCTGCTGAAAGGCACTGGACAATAGAAAAAACTTCTGAACTAAATCCCTGTATACTTCAAGGATGTATTGACCTCAGTATGGAAACCAGGATATGTGTTATGTTGGGGTAGGGGTTTCACATTTGTATCTACAAGGGAAGAAAAGCTATGGGTACCATCTAAGCTGATCAAGATCCGAGTTGAACAAGAGAAACATCTTAATGAAGAGAAATAACAAGTCATCCAACAAATTGGGTCCCATGAAATGTGCAGAGGCCTCTCAAAGGCAGGGGGCATGTTCTTTTCTTGTTCTTACAGGAAAACAGAAAACACCCATCTTCAAACAGCCAAGAGACACTAAACATGTAGGTACCTACAGAAGAGAAGATAGCTATCCAGAAAGAATCACTTAATGGAGAGGAATCTGATTTATGGTAAAAAACATATTTAATTCTAGTAAACTATTTTTATACAGCAATCCATTTCCCTCTTATCCTGACGTCAGAAGTTTACTATCTAGTATCCCTTTAGTCCCAATTCATGTAAACCAATGCTGGCTTTGGAGTTGGCTTTGGCTTTCCTTCTCTAAATTCAAGCATGTTGTTAAGACTAAATTCATAGTTTCTGCCTTAGATCAAGAAGCCAATTGGTGTAAGGCAGAAGAAAACAAAATCTGGGGACTCATTTGATTATACGCAATTTTCTCTCTGAAATCCTAATTTTCTCATATACATTTTGATGCTTATTTGTCGCCTTTCCCTATATACATACCTTAAAACTTGAAAATTTCACTTTGATATAGATGTTGAAGTTTTCCACAAGGAATAATAACAATTCCTAAGAGCACACCTTGAACTCTTCAGAAAGAAGATGGGGCCACACTTCGTCTTTTCTACTCAACTCAACCTGATGCATCTGGACTACAAACATCACAATAAAACTGGTTTGAGACTGTTTTGCTTGAGACAACTCCATACTAGCTAGTTGTTATGGTGCACCTACTTATTTTACCTTGGCCAGAATTTCAGATAGAACTCCAGTCAAGCATTTCCTGCCACACTGTGACTGGCTTCACATGTCACAGCCAGTCCTGTCAAAATTTTGTTGCTAAAAATTTTCTTCCTACAGGATTCCACAGAGCAATCATCATCCCAGTTCAGCAGGAAGTAATCTTAAGATAACAATGCCCCCATTTTCCTACTCTAGGCTTTTATGGATAATATTCATCTTCTTACAGTTGGGTATGGAAGGTGATGCTTATTTTCTGATATCTCTTTTAGACAAGGATAGGGTATGGTTGGGAAAGGTATGGTTTAGATGAGATAAGGGTAGATTAGCCTATCTTCTTGTGAATTATTTTAATAATAGTGAGATATTAGTATTGTACAGCTTACATGGTTATAGATTCTTGTACATGGTAACCTATGTAGAATTAAGTCTATTTCCTTCCCAGAATTGTATATAAACTGTACATTTTGTCATACTGTAAAGATTTCTTCAGTTATGATGTTTTCTGCCCAATATTCTTCCCATATTCTATGTATGTATACTTTACTTATGTTCAAGACTATTTTGTATATTGATACAATTTAGGGTATTTTTATCATGCTGCACTCTATAGTTCTACCTCTGGTCTAGACATTTCTACTCTACCTCTGCTTTAGGGAATTACACACACACACACACACACACACACACACACACACACACACACACACATATATATATATATATATATATATATATATATATATATAGTTACATTGCTTAGGTATTAGTCTCTGCTTTATTCAGGAAAGTTTCTATCAGTGTTATAGGTAGGTTCCTGAGTATTACAGATTATCTTCACCCTTGTTTCCTATACATAAGAGATTAGTCAGAAATAGATACTTAATCTTCAAAGACTTCATAGACTTGCAGAACATGACATTTAAATGTTTTAATATTAGTACTTGAGTACTTGTTGACATTAGACACTATTGCTTCTAACGGCACTGTGCATTTCCAGAGAAAATGTTGGACACTGTTTTCTGGAGTCCATCCTTGCTTCAGCTATGGCCTCTTGGGCAAAGAACTGCCCCCACCTTGACCACTGTTTTGGATTGTGGTCCTATGTGATAGCAGACGACAAACATAGAAGACTGCTGGACTCTGCCAAGTCAGGGTAAGACAGAGCCTTTTTACCTCCCTGCCTTGTTGTGGTATGCCAGGTACTCTAGGCCTTAGCCAAAACTGGCTGTACCAACGTTGCTGTGAAACCTTGGGTGACTGTCCAGGTAGCATGCTGCTTCTGTCCTTTTGCACCTTTTGAAAGTTGTCCATCCGCAGTTCCTGCCTACCCTAGTATTATTATTTTCCTTCTCAGGTCTTTGATGAAGTTGAAGATTAAATTATCACAACTATTACTCTCTCTTCCTAGTTAGATATATTAGGTACCAGACTTAAGCTTTCCAGCTTAGGACAACTCTATTGTTATACCCCGTTTAGACTTCATCCTAGGACTAGATAGTTAGGTATTAAGTTTGTATGTTCTTGATTTTCCTTTTCTTAGAGCACACTTGTTATTCATTGTTTTGTATTAAAACCAAATCTTTTCTTTAGACTAAAAGGGGAATTGTAGTGAGATATTCACCTTGTCCACACCTGTGGCTTAGACCACACCCATTGAGGGTGGAGACAGGGCTGGATATGACCTGGGGGAAATGGCAGAGGAGGGGGCTCAGAGAGCTATCTTGCTGGCAGGACGCTGAGAGGAGAGGATCCTGTGGAACCTGCTGCTGTTCATCTGACTATGTTGTGACTTATTTCTCCCTGAATAAACATCCATTCAGCCTGTTTGTTTCTCCTGATCCTTATTAAACACCAATAAGGGAACTCCTGGAGACTTTCTTCACCAGAACAAAATAGTAAAGTCCTGTTGCTGAATACACCAGACACTTTAGGCATGGGATCAAGTAAACTGGAACTGAGCTGCAAGCTTCTTCACTGTTGGATAACATTCATAGTGTCAGAAGTTGGCATGCAGGTTACTGGAGGGGTCATCAGTATCTATCCTAGGTATGGATTAAGCATGTTATAAAACCATGCTTCCAGGTAAGATATTACCACTGGTATAAGAAAGGTATAACTGTCTGGGAGATAACAAATCACTTTTTGGCTGAAATTAAGGCCTACTCTAGAGGAATATAATCTTTTTACTATAAACCCCATCCTTCAGGGCCCAAAGAAGTGGTTCCATTCCATATTGACTTATGGTCAGAAAGTTCAAAACTATCCTTTATCCTTCAAGGTTAAAGACCTAAGACCTAAAGATATAGAGTGACTACTGAAGTATGGTTGGCCTAAGTTGTGGTTACTACCTGTCTTAATACTCAAGGCCAGATAATAAGAGTTTTGATCTAAGGTGTGGATAATATATGTTTTGAGAACTAAGGAAGTAATTAATTATTATGCCTGTATGTTCTTTGTAGCATTAGCAAGTCAGTCCTTTTGCCTCCCTCCTATTTGTTGTGGTATATAAGGACTTTGAGGAATAAATTTAGGGTGGATTCCAGTGTTCATTGGATGCCCTCCTGACTCTATCTTCTGTCTCTAGCCTTGTTTCCTTGATCTGCACTCCCATTCTCAGGTACAAACTGGACTAGACATCTAGACTGAACACTAACCCAAAGCCTATGGCTGGTAAAGACATCATAGGGAGGAGGAAATAATTACTACTGATACTTAGGTAGATGGAAATATAGTTACAGTATCTTCTAAATAATGATGTATGTACACATACCTTGTGCTGATTTCAGTCTTGGAAAGAGATTTTTTTTGCAGTGACTGGAGGCTAATACTCATATTCGTAACTGTCAAAATACTGAGAATAATTGACTGTTGAGTTTCCAACCCCAATAGAACATCAATATCACCACTTAAGTTTTTATTTCAGAAAATCAGCAAGATAGACAAACCCTTATCTGAACCATCTAATAGATAGGGAGACAATACCCAAAACAACAAAATTAAAATGAAAAGGGAGAGCATATCAACAGACACCTAGGAAATCCAAGGTTATACTTTAAATATCTGTATTCTACAAAATTGGAAAATCTAAAGAAAATGGATAATTTTCTCCATGGATACAACTTAATAAAAGAACAGATAAACAATTTAAATAGGCCCATGATTCCTGGTGAAATAAAAGCAGTCAATTTGTTCAAGCAAAAATAGTCAAGGGCCAGTCAGTTTTAGTGCAGAATTCTACCAGATTTTCAAAGTAGTGTGAATGCAATTACTCCTGAAATCCTTGCACAAATTGACACAGAAGGAAAATTCTCAAAATCATTCTGTAGGGCCATAATCAACTAGTTTCTCAAATGACACAAAAATGCAACAAATAAAAAAAAACTACAGACAAATTTCCATTATGAACATTGATGCAAAAATACTCAATAAACTACTTGTAACAGGAATTCAAGAACATATCAAAAAGATCATCCTCCATAACTAACTAGGCTTCATCCCATAGATGCAGGGATAGCTCAACATTTGTAAATCAATAAATGTAATCCACCATATAAATTGAAAGACAAAATCACATCATCATCTCAGGAGTTGAAGAAAAGTCCTTTAACAAAATCCAACACTCATCATGATAATGGCCCTGAAGTGATTCCAGATACAAGTGACATTCTTCAGCACAGTAAAGGCAGTTAACAGCAATCCCATAGCCAGTATCAACTTAAGTGGAGAGAAGCTCAAAGCGAATTCACTAAACTCAGGAACAAAACAATGTTGTCTACTCTTTCCAACTCTATTCTATATAGTACTTAAAGTTTTATCTAGAGCAACAAAACAACTGAAGAAGATAAAGAAGATACAAATTGGAAGGAAGGAGTCAAATGATTGCTATTTGTAGATATGACAGTATACATAAGGAAACCAAAAAATTCTACCAGGGAATTCCTACATCTGATATAAACTTCGGTGTAGTAACTAGTTTAATTAAAAAAAAAATAGCCATCCTATATATAAAAGACTTGTATTATTAAAAACTTAAAGTCTTTGAAGAAAAAAATAGAAGATATCAGAACATGGAAATATCTCCTATACTCATGCATCATTAGGACCAACATAGAAAAAATGGCTATGCTAGCAAAATGTGTCTACAGATTCTATGCAATCCCCACCAAAATGCCAATACAATTCTTTACAGAATTTGAAACGACAATAGTCAACTTCACATGGAAAAAAAGCAAACCCAGGATAGCTAAAACAATCGTGTATAACACAGGAGCTGCTGGATCGCTAATCTCAAGCTTTACTACAAATGTAACAATAAACACCTCATAGAAATGTCATAAAAAGACATGTTAATCAATGGCAACAATCAAACACCCAGATATAAATCCACATACAAAAGGACACCCAAATTTTGAGGAGGAAGTCATAAAGACACAATGGAATAAAAGAAAACAGCTTCAACAAATGATGCTGGTCTAACTAGATATCTGCATATAGAAGAATGCAAATAGATTTCTCATCCTAGACAAAACTCAAGTCGAAGTGGTGTTACGAGCAGGTTTTTCCCTTGTTGGACCCATCACCACACCAGCCCCTAATAACACTCAGAGACATTTTATTTCATATAATGCTGTTGGCCCTTTACAAGTTTCTTATTGTCTAGCTCTGTCTTAATGATTAACCCATTTCTATTAATCTAAGTATTTCCACGTGGTCTCATCTTACTGGAGACAGGCCCAGACCTCTGTTCTCTCCAGTCTCTATATGTTGACTCCTCCTCACTACTTTGTCTTTCCTCCTTGTCTTCTAGTCCCTCCTATCTTCCTTTCCTATTGGCCAACAGTGCTTTATTCATTAACAAATACAAGAAACCTATTTACAGAATGACATCTCCCATCAAAATGGATCAAAGACCTCAACATAAAATGAGATACAAGAACACAATAGAAGAAAAAGTTGGAAATAGCCTTGGCTGCAATGGTAAAGGAGACCACTTCCTGAACAGAAGAAGACTGATAGTGTAGTCACTAAGATCAATGATTCATGCATGGTGTACTTCATGAACTAAACAGTTTCTTAAAGAACACTGTCAATAAGATAAAACTCAACTCACAGAATGGAAAAGAATTTTCACCAAATTCACATCCAATTGGGAACTAAAATCCAAAATATATTAATTGAAGACCCTGATATTAAGGCACATACCTATAAACACCTGAGTTTGGACAAAGAAGCAAAAAATATACAATGGAAAGAAAAACACCTTCAACAAATGGAGATAACTGGATGCCAACATGTAGAAGACTGCAGACAGATCCATATCAATTCACCTGCCAAAACTTAAGTTCAAATGGATCAAGGATGTCAACATAACTTTTGCCACATAACCCCTTAGAAGAGAATTTTGGAAGTACCCTTGAACAAACTGACCCAGGAGACAGCTTCCTAGATATAATACCAGTAGCACAGACACTGAAATTGACAATTAATAAATGGGACCTCTTGAAACTGAGAAGCTTTTGTAAGGCAAAGGACAAAGTCAGCAAGACAAAATGGCAGCCATGGAATAGGGAAAGATTTTCACCAACCCATCTAACAGAAGGCTTATTTCAAAAACTTATTTACAAAGAACTCAAGAAGCTGGTCACCAAAATACCAAATAATCCAATTAATCAGTGGGATGCGGAACTAAATAGAGAATTCTCAATAGAGGAATATAAAATGGCTGAAAGACACTTAAAAAAGTGCTCAACATCCTTAGCCATCAGAGATATGTAAATCAAAACAACTATGAAATTCCATGTTATACCTGTCAAATTGGCTAAAATAAAAAAACAGCTAAGACAGTTTATACTGCAAAGGATGTTAAGAAATCAAAACACCCCTGTACTGCTGGTGGGAGTGCAAATACATACAGTACTCCATTGTGTAAATGTAGCACATTTTTTTCCATCCATTCTTCAGTTGAAGAGCATTTAGGTTGTTTCCAGGTTCTGGCTATTACAAATAATACTGCTATGAACATGGTAGAACAGATGTCCTTGTTGTATGTATATGCATCTTTTGGGTATATTCCTAAGAATGGAATTACTGGATCTTGAGGTAGACTGATAACAATTTTTCCTGAGGAACTGCCATACTGATTTCCAAAGTCACTGTATGTGTTTGTACTCTCACCAGCAGTGAAGTAGTATGCTCATTTCTCTACATCCTTTCCAGCAAAAACTGTCTTTGGTGTATTTGATTTTAGCCATTCTGACAGGAGTAAGATGGTATCTCAGAGTTGTTCTGATTTTCATTTTCCTGATGGCCAAGGATGTCAAGCACTTTCTTAAGTGTCTTTCAGCCATTTATGATTCCTCTATTGAGAATTCTCTATTTAGTTTTGTACCTCTATTTAGTTTGTACTGTTTAATTGGATTATTTGGTGTTTTGGTAATTAGCTCTTGAGTTCTTTGTATATTTTGGAAATCAGCTGTCTGTTAGATGGGTTGGTGAATAATTTTTCTCATTTTATGGGCTGCTGTTTTGTTTTGTTGACTGTGTCCTTTGCCTTGCAGAAAGGTTTCAATTTCAGGATGTTCTTTCTATTTATTAATCCTTGATCTCAGTATATATATGCTACTTGTGTTTTGTTCAGGAAGCACTCTCCTGTACCAATTTGTTCAAGGGTACTTCCCACTTTCTCTTCTAAGAGGTTCAGTGTGGCAGAATTAATGTTGAGCTGGCATAACTGCATGCTGATTTGTAGAAGATGGCAGATAGATCCATAGCATAT
Source organism: Cricetiscus sungorus (assembly GCA_030556225.1). NCBI lineage: Eukaryota > Metazoa > Chordata > Mammalia > Rodentia > Cricetidae > Cricetiscus > Cricetiscus sungorus. The sequence goes on along the minus strand of JANBXA010000132.1, from coordinate 32,780,110 downwards.
CACCACACACAAACCTTAAATCCAAATGATTCAGGGAGATTCAATAATTCTAATCTTAGTTATATACCCAAAGATTCACATTCATATCACTAGGACATCTGTTCAGCTATGTTAATAGCAGCATTTGTAATAGCCAGAACCTAGAAGCAACCTAGATGCCCCTCAACCAAAGAATTGATAAATAAAATGTGAAAAATTTACACAATGGAATACTACTCAGTGGAAAAAAACAATGACATATTGAATCTGCAGGCAAGTGGATGGAACTAGAATAAAACAAAACAAAACAAAATACAACCTGAGTAAGGTAACCCAGAGATAGAAAGATTAACATGGTATGTACTCATAAGTGGATATTAGAAATAGAACAAAAAATAACCAATCTTCAATTAATAAGTGCAGAAAAGCCAGAAAAAAAGGAGGACCCCAAGAGAGACATACATGGACCAGTGAAAAGGGGGTAGGGTCATGATCTCCTGAGTAAATTAGGAGCATAGGGAAAGGGGAACGAGGTAGAATAAAGAAGATGGGAAAAAGGTAGGAGAACATGAGGGATCAGGAAGAAAAAGTTGGGAGAAGAAAAGCAAAGGAGAGCAAGAAAAGACATACCTTCTTAGAGGGAGGTGTTAAGGGCTTAATAAAAACTTTGGCATTAGGGAAATCTCTAGGGATCCACAGGATGAACCCCACTAATGATCTAAGCAATAGTGGAGAGGCTAACTTAAATGTCCTTACCCTATAATGAGATTGATGAATAACTTAAATGCCATCATAGAGCCTTCATATAGTAGCTGATGGAAGCAGTAACAGCTAAGCACTGAGCCAAACTCCTGGAATCCAGTTCTGTGTGTGTGTGTGTGTGTGTGTGTGTGTGTGCGTGCGTGCGTGCGTGCGTGCGAGAGAGAGAGAGAGAGAGAGACAGAGAGAGAGAGAGAGAGAGAGAGAGAGAGAGAGAGAGAGAGAGAGAGAGAGAGAGAGAAGTGATGAGGAAAGGGGTCAAGATCATGCTGGGGAAACCCACTGAAACAGTTGACCTGAGTAAGTGGGAGCTCAAGGACCCCAGTCTGACAGCAGGAGAACTAGCATAGGACTAAACCAAGCTCCCTGAATATGGGTGTCAGTTGGTGGCCTGGGCAGTGTATGAGGCCTCTGGTAGTGGAACCAGTATATAGTCCTAGTTTATAAATAGGCTTTGGGGAAGTATTCCCTATGGATAGATACTCTCCTGGCCTAGATCCCCCATGGAAAGCCTGAACCTCCCTGAGCAGTGGATGGAGAGTAGGATTGGGGTTGGTGGGGGGGATGACAGGAGGAGAGGGAGAGGAAACTTGGACTGGTGAGTAAGATAAGATTGCTTTTAATTTAAATAAAAATTCAACTAGCACCTGAATAAAAGTGTGTGTGTGTGTGTGTGTGTGTGTGTGTGTGTGTGTGTAAGTGTGTTTGTGTGTGGACTCAAGAGTCTAGATATAGAGAAAACAAATAACCCAATCAAACATGGAGTATTAATCTAAACAGAATTCTCAATAGACAAAACTCAAATGGCTGAGAAGCACTTAAAGAAATGTTCTACAGCCTTAGTAAGCAGGGAAATGGAAATCAAAACTACTTTGAGATTCCATCTTACACCTGTCATAATGGCTAAGTTCAATAACACAAGTGATAGTTCATTTTGTTGAGGTTGTAGAGCAGAGGGAGCACTCATTCATTGCTGCTGGAAATGCAGACTTGTGCAGTCACTATGGAAATCAATATGGTGTTTCCTCAGAAAACTAGAACCAAAAATTGATCCACCTGAAGACCCAGCTATACCACTTATTGGCATAGGCCCAAAAGATGTTCTATCCTACCATAAGGACAATTGGATAACTATCTTCATTACAGAATTATTTGTGATAGAAACTGAAAATAAAACTCATAACTTACATAGCCCTCAGCTTAAGAATGAATAAAGGATGACACATTCACACAACAGAGTATTACTCAACTATTAAAAATAATAACATCATTAAATCTGAAGTCACATATAGAACTAAAAAAATCATACTGAGTGAGGTAACCCAGAACCATAAAGAAAAACATGGTGTATAAACTTACTTATTAGTAGATCTTATCTGTTAAGTAAATGATAATCTTGCACAGACACAGCAATGCTAAGTAAAAGCAGCAATCTAAGGGGGATGCTTGAATTACCCTGGAAAGGAGAAATAGATTCTATGGTGGAATGGGGATGGGTGGGATTGGAGCATGAGTGATCATGTTGGGATTAGTGAAAGGAGAGAGTATGGGGAGAGAAGATTGGAAGTACTTTGGGGGAGACTAGCATGTGGAAACCTAGTGCAGTAGAAACTTGAAGAATTTTATGAAAGTGACCTTATTGACACCTAGTAATGGAGGATATAGAACTGGACATTCTTTCTAAACAGTGAATGCTTCTAGTCGTGGGACCAGGACACCAACCTAGCCACAAAACCTTGATTATGTATATATATATATAATATATATATATATATATATATATATATATATATATATATATACTCGATTCTACCTGAAAAATGTGCTAGGGCAATAGAGGTGCAGAACATGTGAGAAGGGTAAACAAATGATTGGTCTAATTTGAGGCCTATGTCACAAGATAGAGCTCATACCTGACAGTGTCTGGATATTTAGGAACTAGAGGTTGGATGGCCCAGAGATGTAGGATAGAGGAAATAAAAAAGATTCCTAATAGTATTTTTGCTATATTCAAAGACCAGTAACTAGCCTAATAATCATTAGAGACAATTCTATTGGCAGCTGATGGGAGCAGGTGCAGAGAGTCATAGTAAGTGGAGAGAAAGCCCAAATTTTAGATCTCTATTGGGACCCTCCCCTTGGAACTTGGGGAACCCTGCAGAAGATGGGGAATAAGGATTGTAGGAACCAGTGGTATTTAGGACACCAGGAGAATACAGCCCAAAGAACCAACTAAGAAGGGCTCATAGGGGCTCACAGAAACTAAAGTGGAAGCCAAGGAGCCTGCATAGTTTTTTGCTAGGGCCTCTGTGTATATATAATATTTGCTAGCTTGGTGTTTTTATGGAACTCATAATAACGGGAGTGGGTATGTCTGTGACTATTTTGCATGATCTTGGCAACCTTTTTTTTATCATACTGGGTTGCCTTGTCCAGCCTTAATATGAAGGTTTGTTACTTGTCTTATATCTTCTCATGTCATGCTCAGTTGATATCCCTGGGATGCCTGTTCTTTTCTAAATCTGTTGGGAAAGTAAGGACTAGGAGGAATGTGGGGGTGGAGCTACAGTTGGGATATATTGAAAATAATAATAAAAATAAAAAATAAATATCTTTAAAATTCAAAAAATATTTAGAAATTCTAATTTCTTTCGACATCCTTTGACATTGGTTACTTGTGAAAGTTGTGTGTACTTTTATGCAGAGGCTAGAGGTAATTCCAGTTAGAGCTTACTGAGAAATTCTTCCATAAATACTAGATAATATTTGCTTTTTATAGGGTTGGTGTTTTCTAAGTTGATCCAAGTTATTGAAACTTTGTCAGGTTTCCAGATGAAATAAGTAATCATTACTTGTTAAGGGGGTGCAAACAGTATATGAGTGAATGTCATGATAAAATAGTTGAAAAGGTAATAACAAAATAAATTCTGAAGATGGAAATTAATAGTTCTCCTGGTAATAGCAATAATGACATTAATCAGGAATTAATGGTTTGAGAGAATCATCAAGGCCAAAATAAACGTGTGCTGTAATGGTGTTTAACAATACTACCCACCATTCCCCACAGATGAATGTTTAATAATGCTCTCCTGTACCGAAGTTAACTATTTTAATGTGTGATATGATGTGATTCTCAAGCAGAAAAAAATAAGTTAATTGCCTTGTTTGTAACATTTAACTGGAATGATAAACTGCTTTCTCCCATGAAGCATTGAAGAGTTCATGTGTAATGGTTGTAAGAAGGGCCATAATGTAGATACAATGACCCAGGAAACTGTTGTGGAAATAAGCTGGGAGCAAAGTAGAACCTGAAGAAAACATTTATATAACTCACACTAGCAATTTTTATAACAAGTTTATTCTGTTGCTTCCACTCATCGTGTGAGATGCTATGTGTTATCCATGTCAATGTTTAACTGCTCCCAGAATCTCTTTAAAATGGCATCTCACTCTTTAAATAGATTTATTGAATATTACCCTTGCCTGGTATATGTACATATTCTCAGCATGAAGAAATATTGCTATCAGATTTTATTAAGAGCTGTTGACTTTACTGACACTATTGTCAGGAGAATTCTTAGGCAAAGTTGAAAGTTGAAGGTGGCGATTAATTGTTTCTTGTTGCATATTTCCAGCCGCTATATTTTGCCATGCAGGGGGAGGGGCTTTGTCTTCCCTCAGCTTAATTGGCCAGGCTTTGTTGACACCCCATGGAAGCCCTTACATTTTGTGCTAGTGCAAGGGGTGGGAGGGTGGTAAGGGTTGGCAGGAGGAATAACTGTAATTGGAATGTAAAATAAAATTCAAGTAAAAAACAAACAAACAAAAAATGAAAACACAAAGGCATCAAGACATTTACTATTGAGGATAAAGAAATGCAGTTACAATCAAAAAATTAAACATGATAAAAACTGTCAAAAGATATTTCAGTGATCAAATCCAAAGCCTGCACAAGCAGGTTGTATTTAGAGCAGGTGTGAGCCCCTCCAAAACATGGGGGATTTGTGAGGCTTTAAAAGATATGTCTCTCACTCAATTATTCCTGCCAATAAAATGTACCTTCAATGACTAAAGTTTGAGAATTATAGCAAATTTCAGTACAACTTATGAATTCCTTCAAAATATCAAAAAAGTTGTTAAAATGGTTTTTTTTATCAATAAAAATGTCTTGGAAGTCTCATACTCTAATTATTTAAATACAAATTGCACTTTACAATGAAGGCACTTGGTGAACTGAAATCTACTTTTCTAATCGTGCTCACTTATGAACAGGTTACTTCAAGCCAGACATTGTGACTGGTTCTTTGCCTATATGATTCATTTTAAAATTTTCAGCAATTTGATGAAGTTGCTGAAAATGCTGGGTGGAAAGGTAATGGTCTTATTCACGTTTCATGCAAGTATGGATAACCACAACTATGATTTCAACCTAAGACTGGTAAGACATTGAGTATTTCTCTGACCTACATATAAACATTTTAAAACAATTGAAATAATCAATGGGCCTATCATGTTTTGTCTTCAAGGTAAGTTTTGTCAGCATACTTCTTTTGTGTAATTGACCTGGATTTCATAATATAATTCTTTCTATCTGTAGAAAAAAATCTGAGTGTAGAAACAATAGAAAAATTTAGTAATCTAGATACGTGTCAATCAATATAGCACAGAGAAAAATATGTCTGATAGCTAATACTTCATCACTTGATACTTCTAAAAATTGGATATTGTTTCTCTAACACACTTTAAACATAACAATTATCCATAGCAGTATCTTCTGTACTTAAAGAGGGACTTCTACAACAAAGAGTAGGCTATAATGATTTTGTCTATTTATTTATTATTATTATACACATGACATTATGCTGACCAAAAGATTTCAAAAACACAGTCTTTTAGTCTGTATGTCATACCCTCATAAACATTTCAGAACTAATTATGTCATGAATGAAAACTTTGACAAATTTCTAAGGAATATGATCTATTGTGTTTGAGAACAGGTGTCTTTAGAATTATAAAATGTTCATTTTCAATGCTGGTGGATGTACATAAGCTAAGCAGGAAGCTGGAAAAATGGTCTGTAGCTTGGAATCTGGGAATCTGGCTAGCCAGCAGTCAAAGCTCCCAGATTGTTAATAAGAGAAAAAGGAGATTAAGAAGCAGGAAAGCCAAGAAAGGAATGTTAACACCTACCTTGAATTATCTAAATATGCCACATATATGCAGATAAATAAGTCTGCAGCTGATCTTAACAAAACGTATGAAAGACAAATAACATTTGGTGCATACTAATGTGTCTGTCATGATTTTGAACATTTAGGATGATGCTTAGTTCCTAGGATAAAAACATGCAATAGCAATAATTGATGGCAAGGGCCATAGTCCTATTTACCACAGGGATTAGCTGGAGGCCAAGAAGGTAAAAGCTGCTTTAATTGTGTCTTCCCATAGGCACTTGAAATTGAATATATCAAATAAATCTATCAGCAAAGAACTAGGAAGTTATGTGAGAAAATACGTTCAGACTTTTAACAAAAATGAAAAACACACTAAGGAAGGCAGTAAGAAAAGCATTTGAAGCAACTGCCTCCTCATAATCCAAGCATCACTGGGTAAGCACAATTGTTCTTTGTAGGAGAAATAGAATTTAGTTGTGGTATCATATTTTAAAAACAGTATCAAACCTACCACAGAGAAAACAAAAGCATTTAGTAGACAAAACTGCAGATTAAATCATTGTAAATTCATAAGGCCAGAAGGATAACTAGTTTTAGGATTAAAGACATGAGCTCTGTTTCTCTTTTAGACTGATTCACTCTCATGAAGCCTTGTGTGGCATTGAACACACAGAGATCCATTTGCCTCTGTCTCCTAAATTCTAGCATTAAAAATATAAGCCACCACTTCCTGGCATCTATGATTGTGGCTAGCTTTGCATTCTGATCTTCAGCTTTATTAGAACATAAATAATGCACCACTACAATTAGCTTGTTATAATTAGAAAATGTTTTTGTACACTTTTTGAAAGCTACAAAGCAAAGATCTATAATAGATAAATAAAAATAGTAAGAAAACTATAAAACTTGAAGATAAAATGTAAATATCAGTAACAGAACTTTAGAAGATTATCATGACATATTTTTATGATGTATGAAAGCCACTGGAGATCAAAAGAGCAAAGCAGCCATACTAGTGAGCCATAGAAGCCAGGTACACACCTTTAATCCCAGGACTCAGGATTAAGAGGTAGACAAATCCCTGTTAAACTAACATTTTTAAAATAAATGTTGCTAATAAATATTTCTACCTTTACAGACATATCAAGACTGAAAAGAAAGAGGTAGAATAAAACACAATGACTGGCCGGGCATTAGTGGAGCATGCTTTTAATCCCAGTACTTGGGAGGCAGGGGCAAGTGGATCTCTATAACTGCGATGCCATTCTGGTCTACAGAGTGAGTTCCAGGATAGACTTCAAAGCAATACAAAGAAACTCTGTTTCAAAAAAGCAAAACAACACACACACACACACACACACACACACACACACACACACAAACACACACACACAAACACACACACATGATTGCTACTATATAGTAATAGAGAGTAAAGCAAAATAAATTTATTTCATCAAGAGAAATAAGGCATTATATTTGTGTGTATATATATGCATTTAATATTATAGCACTCAAATGTACAAAACAGGTGTCAAAAGATTTAAAGGAGAGAGACTCCAACACAGTAGCTGAGGCCTTTAACACCACACCATCAGTAATGGACAGACTATCAGGGTGAAATGCAACAAAGGAAAGAATTAAATTGCACCCTAAACCAAACACACCTACTAAGTAAGGGATCATGGCCTATCTCACACCTGTCAGTACTCATTTTTGTCCCCTGCCTATGGCAGGTTCTATGGAATAGATCAAAAGATCAGCCATGACACAAATTTTAATAGGTTTTAAAACTTTTAAGTATTTTGAATATTTTTTTTCTAAGAACAAAACAGTAAACATAGAAGTGCATAACAAAATTTCTTTGAAAGTTATAAATCCATGGAAGCTAAAAAAAACTTGCACCCCCAATCACTACTGAAGAAGCCTTTAATTCCTGCATTAATTGTACAAATATGTTTCACTGTGACTTTTCAGTTTACAAAGTATTTTGATCATATTCACCCCCTTAGCCTCAATGTAAGCTCTTTCTCTTCCAAAAAATCCCTTTCACTGTGGTCAATTTTGTTTTCCTTTCCAGGTCAGATAGATGATAGGGGGAAATGCTAAGAGATCAGAGAGAAGAAGGAGCAATACAAAGCCACCTTCACTAGCTTTCCCAACTAGGAAAAGAGACTTAGTTCCTGTTTCTTCCCACGTATATTCCTTTCTCAGCCCTGCGATCTCTCTTCCTGCCTATATTAACCTCCAAACCTGTATGTTTAGCTAGTAGCAAGCTCCTCCCTCTGAAAACAAGCTTTATTTGTAATAATATCACCACAATGAAATTAACATTTTTTAGCACATTTCCCATCACCCCAAGAGACTTGCTTGAGAAAGGAGTGCAGTGGCCTATTAATGGGACAGTTACAGATGAAATAGGCAGCATTATCCCTCAGAGATTGGATGGATGTAAAAGACTGCCTTAGAAGGCTGTGTATGGCACTGTTTCCTCTATCCAAGATTCATGGTCCCAGAAATTAAATTGTAGAAATGAGAAAGGTTTCACATACTATCAGCACTACTTATCCAACAGGAAACATTTTACTTCCTGTTTCCTTGACGTTATACTCCAATGGCATGCAACTTTTGGTTCCAGAGAAAGAAGTCTTTTGACCAAGGGACACAACAGATTTATTATACTGGAAGCTAAGACAGCACCCAGGCAACTCTGGGTATCTGATGACATTTAGTCAACAAGCTTTAAAGGAGTAATAATGTTAGGAAAGGTGACTGATCCAAACTATTAAGTAGAAATTGGAAAGCTTCTCCACAATAGAAAAGCAATAAGGATGATTATATCTAGAGTGCAGGAGACACTTTGGGCCATCTGTTGATATTATCATACCTTTGATTATTTAAGGCCAAGAGAAACTCCAGCACAACTCAGAAAAACAAAGGCCACAGACCCTTCAGAGATGAAGGTATGGCTCACCCTTCTAGTGAAGGAACAAAGACTTGCTGAAAAGCTTGGTGAGAGTAGAAGAAATACACAATGGGAAGTATAGAAAAGTATTTATTAATATCAGCTAAGGCCACATGTCTACTTATACAAATAAAGATTATAATTGATGGAAGCATTTCTGTCCTTTTTGATTAATATAATTCTGTATACACAAACAAATATTAAGCTGGAATTTGAACTTTATTTCTTGTATTTATTGTCTTGTTGTGGAACATTGAGATAACATCACTGGCAAAATGTTGTCAATCTGTGTTATCCTATAAAAGTTGTGAGATAATGGAACAACAAATATTACCCAAGAGAATTAGCTATGTATTCTAAAATATAAAATGTATTTGTGAATGTATATGAAATAGCTATGTTATGTTAGACAGAATTATGGTTTTGGATGTTTTCATTGGGAAATTAAGCATGACATATGGAGATGTGATTGAGTGTCTAACTGACAAGGGATGCTCCTGTGATTGGTCATCATTATTGCTGACCTGACTCCTTGTACAATCAAATAAATCACAAATCTCTGCAAAGGATTTTTTTTTGGTCAGATTATTTGAATCAGAAAGTACCACCTGGTGGCAGATCAGCTGAGAAGGTATGGAAGAAGAAGACTTTATTTTCCTAGGATAAACCATGCTTATTAAGTGTAGCTTTAAAAAAATCACCTGAAATTAATTAAAAAAAATAACAGTATTGCCGATGTGAAATCTCTGGAATGTGGGTTTTTTTTTTTTTTTTTTTTCAATCAGTGAACAGGCTCTGCACTTTGGAGGAGGTGAACACTGAATAACAATTTGAAAGCAGAACCTTGCACATAATATTGATTTTGGAGGCATGAAGGATTCTCAGAGAGAAGCTGAGGGCAGGCACTGTGAGAAGACAGGCAAGGCTATCAGTGAAGGTGCAGCCTCAGTTGCAATGGGGAACACTGAATTGAAGGGGTCTTAGATAAAAGCTGAAACATGGTACCACAAGAAGCCAAAAGATGCTTCAGGGAAGGCCATTTCAGTGGAGAGCCCAAGATATTAGATTTGCCAAGTCTATGGAATACCCTTCAAAGAGAGGAATTAGACATCAATCAGATGTAGCTTAACCATATGAAGCAAGCTGCTAAATTTTGGATTTACTTAAATGTGGTTGTTTTGTGTTCTTATTCTCCTCTCTTAGAGTAAGTGATTTGCCAGTTCTTATTTTTCTATTTTACAAGAGTCCATTGTTAAGAGACTTTCAAAGTTATATTGCATTTTGTGTTATGATTTAATGTATCTTTTAATGTAAGATCTTGGGTCAAACAAGAAACAAAAGGTTAAGGTTTAATGTATTGTGCTTGTGTATCAATATTGTCAGGGTGATAATGTACTTGACACAACAGGAAAGAGAGAAGTTCAGTTGAGGATGTTCCTCCATGTGATTGGCCTGTGGGGTTGTCCTTGTTGTAATTTAAAAGCAGAGAAAAAGAGAAGTCACACCATACAATAGGACTTACAGTGAAGGTTTATTAGAAGAGGAGACAGAAGGGGCATAAATAGTGGCAGAAATGGGACATAGACCAGTCCCGGAGGACAAGAGTGGTGGAAGAGAGAGGTGGGGAGAGATAAAGGATGGGAAAGGGAAGGAGAGGGAGAGAAGTAGAGATGAGAGGTGGGCAGGGTCTTTGGAAAGATAATGTAGTGAATGTGCATATGAGTTGCTCTTAATGGCTGCAGCTGAGGATGTGTCAGGTCAGAACCTCAAGGGCAGGGCAATACAGATACCTGAATACTAACAGTCTGTGGAGGAAATTTTGCTTCCTTCAGTGATGATTGTGATTGGGATATTTAAGTCAAATAAGCTATTTCCTTCACAAGTTGTTTTTGTCATGGTGTTTATCATACCAACAAATAAGAAAACCTAGAGCAGGATGGTAGGGATGTAGTTTCAGTCCACTGCATATGCTATGTTGGCTAGATTTGTGTAAATTTTACACAAACTATAGTCATCTGAGAGTAGTAAACCTTGATTGAGAAAAAGCATCCATAAGATCAGTCTGTGAGTTAGCCTGTGGAGAATTTTGTTAGTGATTGATGGAGGGGAGCCCAGAATACTGTGGATGACACCACCCCTGGGGTGGTGGTCCCATGTTCTATAAGAAATCAGGTTGAACAAGGCATGTGGAGCAAGCTAGAAACCAGCACTCCTCCAGGCCTCTGTCTCTGGATTCTGCCACTGTTTGGATTTCTACACTGACCTCCTTCTGTGATGAACTGCAATGTGGACATGGAAGCCCAGAAAACCCTTTAATCCCCAGCTACTTTTCTTATATAGCCTTGGCCCATATGATTAGGGATGTTAATGTGCACAGTGTTTTTGGTTCACCTATGTGAAAATAACAACAACAAAAAATTAATAAGCTGATGCACAACTAGAAGGACGGTATCATACACCTGGAACGAGCTTTTATAATTTTGCATCTTTTAGGCATAATATACTACATAGGGTAATGCCAATTAAATACACGTGTATATAGTAGATTACTATATGACTTTTTACTACTCTTAGAGCTGGTTATCTCTCCCTGCAATTCATTTACTGCTCCACTTTCTTGCTTATCTATATACTTAAACCTCTCTCCCCTCTTCTCATGTTTGAAGGCAAATATTCTTACAAAGCATAGAAAATCACAGCAGATCCTCTGGCTGTTGGGTCTACAGAGGCTAAGAACCTCCTGAGCCTGCCTAAAGTTTGGCAACCTGTCTATGGCCAGTAACCTCCATGTGAGAGTGACTCAGCAAGGGCTGATGCAAGACTGCCCCCTGCCAAGCTAACTGCTAGCTTGGTGGATTATTTTTGGCCCTCACTCCTCATGTCACCTTACCTCATCCTAAGATTCCTACAGGATAACTGAAGCCTATGTATGTCCCTGCTTGATGCTACTTGATGCAAAAAAAAAACCCCGAGATTCTGCTCTACCAAACTTCAGGCTCAGTGTGTGTTTCTCCCCATAACCAGTAACTGGGAGGAGGGATGCATGAGTTGTCTACACTTACCATCCCACTCAGTCCCAGAAGGAAACCAGTTCTTCTCCCGCCCTCCCTGCTTATAATGTGGAATTAGATCTCAAAGTCCATTCATATACTAAAGATAAATACTGATCCATTACCAGAGGCTTCATAGATTGTCTAGTCCTCTTAACTAACACCCACATTCAGGGTGGTGCCAGGATTTGTCCTATGCTGATTTCCCAGCTATCAGACTGGGGTCCATGAGCTCCCTCTTGTAACAGTTAACTGTTTCAGTGGGTTTCCTCAGCCTCTTCACTGACCTCTTTGTTCATTACTCCTCCCTGTCTGCAACTGGATTCCAGGAGTTTGGCTCAGTGTTCAGCTGTGGGTATCTGCTTCTGTTTCCATCAGTTACTAGACAAAGGCTCTAGGATGGCATATAAAGTAGTCATCAATCTCATTATCAGGGAAGGGCATTTAAGGTAGCCTTTCCATTATTGCTTAGATTGTTAGTTGGGATCATCCTTGCAGATCTCTGAATATTTTCCTAGTGCCAGATTTCTCTTAACACCTAAAATGGCTCTTTCCTGCTATGGTATCTTTTTTCTTGCTTTCCTCTATTCTTTCCCTGACTCAATCTTCCTGCTCCCTAATGCCCACCTCTTCCTTTCTCTTCTTCCTATGGCCATATCACCCTGAACACGCCTGATCTCATCTATACTAGTTTCTTTAATTTTGCAATTTTTTTAGACATCATACACTGCATAGGGTAATGCCAATTACATTCACATGTGTTGTGTGTAGCTTATAAAATAGTAGATTAATATATGACTATCTCACTACTCTTAGAGCTGGTTATCCCTCCCTAAAACACATTCATTGCTCCACTTTGTCACTTATCTTTATACTTAAACTGTTACAAGCATGTTTTCCCCCCGCCACTGGTCTGGTCTCACTCTTTGTTCCTCCCCGCCGGAAGCCCAGTCCCACCACAATAATATGCTGAGACTCTGTATTTGATACAATCCTGTTGGCCAGTTACTATTATTGTTTATGGGCTAGCTCTGTCTTAATTATTAACCCATTTCTACTTACCTAAGTATTTCCATGTGGTCATCTTAACAGAGCGTGGTGGGCAGGCATCTTGCTTCCTCTAGGCTCTACATGCTGACTCCTCCTCACTACCTCCTCTTTCCTCGTCTCCTAGCCCCATCTATTTTGCTTTCCCATTGGCCAAACAGTGCTTTATTCATTAACCAGTATGAGAAACATATTTACAGAATAACATCTCCCATTATCTCGTCTTTTCTATCTAAAGTAAAAAGAAGGGATTTAACCTTAACATAGTAAAATATATCATACGACAGTAATCAAATAAGAATCACAGTTAACAATATTTAGTCCATTAACATTTTGTAAGACTTAAAAAAAAATCATCTATTCTATGTTTGTGAGTATAAAGTCCTATATGTAACTTATCTTTAATCCTAACGAAGGAAAACGATAACCATAACTGTCTTCAACTCCTTCAAAGACCATAGAAGGATAATATAAAAACTCTAGAAATGACAGAAACAACTCATTGTCTGGTCAGTCACCTCAAGTTCTTCTGTAATGTTCCATCTTCAGCCCATAGGCCACAGTGTGTCTGGCAGACTCCTTAGCAAAGCAGGAAACTTTAAACTGTCCATCTGTATGGGCAGTTTGTCAGTCACTTTTCTCTGTGACTTGTAGACTGTCTGGCAGATTCTTCCATGAAGCAGGAATCCTGTAGCATTGTCCTTCTTGCATCAGCAGTCACCTTCTTGTGGGTCCTGCATGCCCAGTTTCTACAGTATAAAGTCAAACAGTCCAGAAGAGCAGTACCTTGCTCAAATGGCTAGTCTTGCCATATAGAAGCAAACTCCATAATGTGTTTCTTTGATGTCCATCTTTCTTTCTGATGCAGGTGGAGTTACCAGGAGCAGTTGTGCCTCACTATCAAGAAAATCCCTAAACCATTTTAAATACCATATTCTGTAGGTCTTTGAAAGGTTTGAAGAATGCCTATCCATCTCAAACACATCTCTATATATCTAGAAAACCTAACTTACCTAAGTTTTGACTATCATAGGTAACTATTTATAATCTGCATTAAATTATACATTACATTTTCCAATGAGCTATATAAACACAATACCTAAAGAAGAGGAGAAATATACATATCACAATATTGGCCTTAAGTAGTATCAATAAATGAAAATACATTCCAAAGCAAAGTATTCATATCTATACCATAATTCCCTTTTTACCTTTAAAAAGATTGGTTGTGGTCATTAGCCCTTTATAACCAAGCCCATTTAAATGAAAACAAACATTTATAAATAATATTTGGGAATTTGGGCGTCATTCTTTCCAAACTACTTCCTGCTGGTAGGGGGCACTGTCATGGGGGATCCTAAGAAGATGCAGAAATCTTGGTTGTAGTCTGCAAGGCTTTGTCTCAACTGATTTGAATGTTGGATCACCTGGGGCGCTGTTTCAGGGGGTCTAGCTTGATCAAACCACATTAGACTGGAAGGAATCAATAGCTTTTCATTTTCTATGGAAACAAAATTAGAAATCCTTTTCCCCAGTAACTTGTTCTTAGGCTTAAATTGTGGAGTCAAAGCATTTTTAAAATATATAAATTTAATTAATCCAGCAGCATTTCTTTTAATAGTTGTTATTTTCTCAGCAGTCAAATAATTTAAAGACAACAGAATTGCGTATAGTATCCAAAATTTCTCTGTGCTTTCCATCTTTATGTGGCTTTTTTATTACTCTATTTCTTCTATTTCTATTTTTACATATTTTGAGAAAGGGTTTCTCTGTGTAACTTTTATCTGTCCTGGAATTCACTGCATACCAGGTTTACTTGAAATTACAGGGATCTGCTTGCCTCTGCCTCCCAAGTGCTGGGATTAAAGGAGTGCGTCATCACACCCAGCCATATTCTGTCTTTTTAAAATCATTTTTTTTTTTTCTTTCTCTCCCAAGCCTATGCATATTTTAAAATACAGTGTAAACATTTCATAATTTTTCTTAATGTGAATCTGTCTTTAGTTTAAATCTTTATCTTTTTCTGGACAAGAGTATTTTATCTGGTAAACAACAACATTCCTAAAATAAAAGCAACTTTTTTTTTCAGTCTATCCAAGATGGTGGCAGCTATTTTACTACCAGCAGTGAGAGCTGTGCTCACCACCTTGGTCTGCACTGCATCCAGCAGCATGCTGCCTGCTTGGAGATATGATAATTGCCATTGACAGCTCTCATACACACCAATGAATTCTTAGCAGAGCTCTTTAAAATCTATGTGGTTTTTTTGCCACTTATGCTGAGTCAGGAAACCTCACTTAAAAGAGCTGTGCAAATATTTACTCGTCTCTTACAAAACAGAGTCCAACCCAGAAAAATGCTACTACCAAGAAGTCTTGCTTGTCACTGTTCTTTTGTTTTTAAAAACTATTTTTTAAGTTTTGGTTAAGTTTTAAGTAAAAGTTCTCAGTTCCACTTCTGACACTATAATGTTACGAGCATGTTATTCCCCCACCCTCCCCTGCTGCTGGTCTGATCTCACTCTTTGTTCCTCTCTGCCACAAGAGCCCCAATAACATGCTGAGACTCTGTATTTGATACAATCCTGTTGGCCAGTTACTGTTATTGTTTATGGGCTAGCTCTGTCTTAATGATTAACCCATTTCTACTTATCTAAGTATTTCCACATGGTCATCTTAAGGAGCGTGGTAGGCAGGCATCTTGCTTCCTCTAGGGTCTACATGTTGACTCCTCCTCACTACTTCCTCTTTCCTCCTTGTCTCCTAGCCCCATCTATCTTGCTTTACCATTGGCCAAACAGTGCTTTATTCATTAACCATTATGAGAAACATATTTACAGAATAACATCTCCCATCATAAACCTCTCTCCCCTCTTACCTGATAAAAGCAATTATAAAAAAAAAGATACTTGCAAAGAATTGGTGGTTTTCCATAATACCCAGATTGTCACTATCCTATTTATACTTTGAAATCTTTATGGCAATGAGTAGCTGGTTCTTTTCTTTCATAGCATGAAAGTTATCAGATAATATTTGCTCATTTCTACATATTATATTATTTATTGTACCTTGGTATATGCATGCTCCATTAGATTTTCTCAATTTCTGTGTCTGCTTCTATGTCATTTCAGAGATAGCATCATTCTGTGCATCCAGTCAAATATAGATCATGAGTATGGCAGAAAACCCATTGGTGATTGAAACACAAACACTGTTGCCCAAATGTTGTCTTAAAGCTCTGTGTTCATAATTAGCCTCAATCTACTCAGAAGCCTTCTTTTCATTTTCAGGCCAATGAAGCTTCAACTTGCTAAAGGTCTTGGAGTTTCATCACCTGTAAGAAATAATCTATTTAGTTAAATTATGTATTTTAAAAATGAAGTTTTCGCTGGGCATGGTTGCACATACTTTTAATTCCAGCCCTGGGGAGGCAGAGGCAGGCAGATCTCTCCGAGTTCCAGGTGAGCTTGGTCAAGAGTGTGAGTTCCAGGATAGGCTCCAAAACAATACAGAAAAACCCTGTCTCAAAAACAAAACAAAACAAACAAAAAACAACAACAACAACAACAAAGAAAACAAAGGAAAAGAAAAATGAAGTTTTCACCACAGAATTATCAATTGGCAAATCCACTCATCTAAATATACTGAATGCTCTGCCATGAACAATTAAAAGAAGTATTTGTAACATTTGAAATTCACTTTTGAAAGTTTAGGTTATGCACCGAGAGCCTGCGCTACTCTTACCCTGTGCCCTACACTGCCCACTGTCCCACAGCTCTGGTTGAGTACTGGGACAGAGGGGGGAGCCAACAATACAGCCACCTTCTGGGAACTTCCTGGAGCTGCTCTAAGCACACTAGACCTCTAGACGTGCCTATCTGCACGGGACCCCCATAATTTTCACCTCCCTTGTCTCTGACCCTCTCTGAGTTTACTGGAGCCTCCCTGAGTTCCTGCTGGCTGGATCCTTGACCCCCATTGCAGGGCCTCTGACAAAGAGGACTCAGCTGGAGACTGACAGGCCCAGGCTAGATCAGTCTATCAAATTAAGGAGCATCCAAAGTCCTAGCCTTCAAGATCTTTGACTCCCATCACCAGTCCTCTGCTGGAGCCTAATCTTTGACCCCATTTTCAGGGTCCTTGCCTGTGGAGAGACCTCCTAAAGAGCTTGGACAACCCAGAACTATAGACATCGTACCTCTGACTTAACTAAGCCCACCGGGTAACTACCATAGAGAGGGGGAGAGACCCCACCAACACCTACTGGAAGAAGCTATGGGATGACAGCAATACAAGAAAACACATAACAACAGAAAGACAAGCATAACACCACCAGAATCTAGGGAATCTACACCAACTAGACTGGAACACAACAAAGCAGAAGAAGCAGAAGTGAATGACTTAAAAAAAATCAGCATAAAAATGATAAAAAGTCCTCAAAGAATATGTAAGAAGAAATGGAAGAAAAAACAAACAAATTTGGAGGAAATGAACAAATTTTCTAAAGAAAGCACTGAAAGCCATGAAAAAAAAATTAAACAGGTGAAAAAAACAGTTTGAGACTTGAAAACTGAAATAGAGACAATAAAGAAAACACAAACTGAAGGAATGCTGGAAATAGAAAAACTGGACAAACAATGAGGAACTACAGATGCAAGCATAACAAATAGAATTAAAGAGATGGAAGAGAAAATCTCAGGCATGGAAGATAAACTAGAGGAAATAGATTCATCAATGAAAGAAAATAGTAAATCCTACAAATCCTTAACACAAAACATCCAGGAAATGTGAGACACCTTGAAACTTCAAAGCTAAGAATAATAGGCACAGAAGAAGGTGAGGAAGTCCAGCTCAAAGGTACCAAAAACATATTCAACAAAATCATTGAGGAAAACCTTCCCAATCTGAAGAAGGACATGCCCATGAAAGTATAAAAAACATACAGAACACCAAATAGACTAGACCAAAGGAAAAAAAAAACTCTTGACATATATTAATCAAAACACCTAACATACAAAATAAAGACAGAATATTAAGAACAGCAAAGGAAAAAGAAAAGGTAACATATAAAGGCAGGCCTATCAAAATACACTTGACTTCTCCATGGAAACCCTCAAGGCCAGAAGGTCCTGCATAGATGTACTAAGAGTCCATCGATGCCAACCCAGACAACTATACCCAGCAAAACTCTCAGTCACTATAGATGGAGAAAACAAGATATTTAATGACAAAGCCAGATTTCACAATACATATCTACGAATCCAGCCCTACAGAAAGTTTTGGAAGGAAAACTCTAACCCAAGTTAACTATGCTCACAAAGATATAGGCAACAGTTAATCAAACTTGACCAGAAACCAAGAGTAAAGCAGGACAAATATATTCACAATACCATTGCCAAAAACAAATCTAAAACAAGCATTAACAATCAATGGTCCTTACTCTCCCTCAATATTAATGATCTTAACTCTCCTATAAAAAGACACAGGGTAACAGAATGGCTATGAAAACAGAATCCATCCTTCTGGTGCATAAAATAAACACATCTAAGCTTTAAAGACAGACATTACCTCAGGGTAAAGGGCTGGGAAAAGATTTCCAATCAAATGGACCCAAGAAGCTAGCAGGTATGGCTATCCTAATATCTAACAAGTTAGACTTCAAACAAAAATAAATCAAAAGAGATGAAGATGGTCATTTCATATTCATCACAGGAGAAATCCATCTACACAAAGACTCGATTCTGAACATCTATGCCCCAAATATAAAGGCACCCACTTTCGTAAAAGAAGCGCTACTAAAACTCAAACCCCAAATAAAACCTCACACACTTATAGTGGGAGACTTCAACACACCACTCTCACCACTAGACAGGACCACCAATCAGAAACAAAACACAAAAAACACAAAAAAAACAAAGAAACAAAAGAACTAACAGAGTTATGTCTCAACTGGGTTTAACAGACATCTATAGAACATTCCATCCAAACACAAAAGAATATAACATCTTCTCTGCTCCACATGGACCTTCTCTAAAATCAACCACATACTAGGTGGCATAACAAACCTCAACAGATACAGAAGAATTGGAATAGTCCCCTGTATCTTATCAGACCACCATGCTTTAAAATTAAATTTGGCAACAACACAAATCATAGAAACCTTACAAACTCATGGAAACTATAAAATGTGTAATTGCACCACACCTGGATCAAAGAAGAAATAAAAAAATTAAGGATTTCCTAAAATTCAATGACAATGAGGACACGACATTCCCGAACTTTTGGGACACCTTGAAAGAACTGTTATGAGGTAAGTTCATTGCACTAAGTGCCCATATGAAGAAAACAAAGCATAGTCACATTAGAGAATTAACAGCACAACTGAAAGCCTTAGAACAAAAAGAAGGAAACTAAATAACCCTGGAGGAGTAGATGCCAGGAAATAATCAATTTGAGGGCTGAAATCAATAAAATAGGAACCAGGAAAACAATACAAAAAGTCAATGCAACAAAGAGTTGGTTTTTTGATAAAACAACAAGGTAGACAAACCCTTACCCAAACTAACGAAAAAGCAGAGAGAGAACACGCAAATTAACAAAATCAGACAGGAAAAGGAGGACATAACAACAGACACAATGAAAATCCAAACAACATTCAGGCCATACTTGGAAAATCTGTACTCCACAAAATTTGAAAATTCCAAGGAAATGAACAAATTTCTTGATAACTATCACTTACCAAAATTAAATCAAGAACAGTCAAACAACTTGAATAGACCTAAAACCCCCAATGAAATAGAAGCACTCGTCGAAAGCCTTCCAACCACAAAAAGCCCAGGGCCAGATGGCTTCAGTACAGAATTCTACCAGAAATTCAAAGAAGAGCTAACACCAATACTCCTCAAATTGTTCCACACAATAGAAACATAAGGTTCATTAACAAACTCTTTCTATGAGGCCACAATCACCTTGTAACCCAAGCCTCACAAAGGCACATTGAGAAAGAAAACTATAGACTAATATCCCTGATGAACATCAAGGCAAAAATACTCAATAAAATACTGGCAAACTGAATCCAAGAATACATCAGAGAAATCATCCACCGTGACCTAGTAGGCTTCATCTCTGGGTTGCAGGGTGGTTTAACATGAAAATCTATCAATGTGTTCCACTGTATAAACAAACTGAGAAAGAAAAACCATATGATCTTCTCCCTAGATGCTGAAAAAACCTTCAACAAAATTCAACACACTTTCATGATAAAGGTCTTGGAGAGATCAATGATAACAGGAAATATAATAAGAACAATATACAGTAAACCAACAGCCAAAATCAAACTGAATGGAGAGAAGCTTAAGGCAATTCCTCTATAATCAGGAACAAGACAAGGCTGCCCTCTCTATATCTCTTCAATATTGTACTTGAAGTTCTTGCTAAAGCTATAAGACTACAAAAGGTGATCCAAATTGGAAAGGAAGAAGTCAAACTTTCTCTATTAGCAGATGATATGATAGTTTACATAAGCGACCCAATAAACTATACCAGAGAACTCCTATAGCTGATAAACACCTTCAGCAAACTAGCAGGATACAAGATAAACTCAAAAAAATTATTAGTAGCCCTACTTTATTCAGATGAGAAAAAGGCTAAGAAAGAAATCAGAGAAAGATCACCCTTTACAATAGCTACAAACAACATAAACAACAACATTGGGGTAATGCTTACCAAACTAGTGAAAGATCTATACAATAAGAACTTTGTGGCTTTAAAGAACAAAATCAAAGAAGATACCAGAAAATGGAAAGATCTCCCATGCTCTTGGATTGGAAGGATAAATATAGTAAAAATAACAATCTTGCCAAAAGCAATCTACAGATTCAATGCAATCCCCATCAAAATCCCACCACAATTTGTCACTGACCTTGAAAGGATAATAACCAACTTTATATGGAAAAGCAAAAGACACAGGATAGCCAAAACAACCCTGTACAATATAAGAACTTCAGGAGTCACCATCCCTGACTTTAAGCTCTACTACAAAGATATAGTCGTGAAAACAGCCTGGTATCGGCACAAAAACAGACAGGTAGACCAATGGAATCGAATCAAAAATCCCGATATTAACCCACACACCTATGAACACCTAATTTTTGACAAAACTCCTAAAAGAATAAAAAGGGGGGAGGAAAGCATCTTCAACAAATGGTGCTGGCACAATTGGATGATGGTGTGTAGAAGATTGCAGATAGACCCATGTCTATTGCCATGCACAAAACTCAAGTCCAAATGGACAAAAGACCTCAACATAAATCCAGCCATGCTGAACAGCTTAGAAGAGCAAGTGGGAGGTACCTTTGAACAAATTGGTATAGGAGACAGCTTCCTGAACATAATTCCAAAAGCACAGACACTGAGATCGACAATTAACAAATGGGATCTGCTCAAACTTAGAAGCTTCTATAAGGCAAAGGACACAGTGGACAAGACCAAACAGCATTCCACAGACTGGGAAAAAAACTTTACCAATCCTACTTCTGACAAAGGGCTGATCATCAAATTATAAAGAGAACCGAAGAAACTAGCCTACAAAACACCAAATAACCCAATTTAACAATGGGGTACAAAAATGAAGAAAGAATTCTCAATAGAGGAAATCATAAAGGATATTCCTCAGGAAAATGGAAATTAGTTTACCATAGGACCTGGCAATCCCCCTCTTAGGAATATACCCAAATGATACACATCCAAGCAACAAAGACATGTTATAAAAATCCACCAAATCTTCAAAGAACTGTTTATAAATACTATAAAAATTGTAGAGGTTAGATAAGCTGACCTGAAAAAGGGGGAGCTTATGTCCCCAGACTGGTAGCTGGGAAACCAGCATAGTACTGACCCATACCAACTGAATGTGGGTGTTAGAGGATGGGAACTCTATTATTTATCCCTAGTATATGCATGGACTTTGTGAGCCTATCCCACATAGAGGGATAATTTCTCAGCCTAGACACATGTTTGAGGGCCTAGGCCCTGCCCCAAATAATATGAGTCTTCAAAGTCTCCCCATGGCAGGTCTTACCCTCCCTGGGGATCAGAAGGGTGATGGGCTGGGGTTTGTTGGGTGTGATAGGGAAGAATTGGCAGGTAAGGGAACTGGGATTCACATCAAAAGCAGCCTAGTTTCAAATTTAAATAAAAAGGAAAAAGTGTTTTAAAAAAGTTTTGGAGGTGGGTCTAAAGGTACAGAAGGTACAGAAAAGACTTGATGTAAAGCAGTGCTTTCTGTCAAGCTTGATGTCCTGAGTTGTATCCCTTGGACCAACATATTAGAAGTCAACCTGTGCAAGCTTTTTTTCTGGCTTCTATAGATGTACAATAGCACATGCACACCATCCTCCAAATAAATAAGTTAAAATAACAGCAAAACAGTTCATAATTCATTGCTTTCTAACAGTGTAAGAACTTCTCTATCAGCAAATTCATTGGTACAAAAGATTGCTAACTTTATTGAAATCTTTTTTCATTTTTTAAAAACTAATTCTTGGAGAATTTCATGGAATGTCCTTTGATTATTTTTACCTCTGTCCTAGGTCCTGCCCCTTCCTCTTTCTAAACAGCCAACTTTGTGTTCTCCTTTACTTTTTAAATTAAAATTTAAAACTTTATGTGTATGGGTATTTTGTCTACAGACAGGCCTGTGTATCATTTGTATCCCTGGTGGCTCAGAAGGCCAGACAAAATCATCAGTTTCCTGGAACTGGAGTTAATGACAGTCATATACATCATGTGTATTCTGGGAATCAAACCCAATTCTTCTTTAAGAGCAGCAGATGCTCTAAAATGCCAAACAATTTCTCTAGCTTCTTATTACTTTTAAAATTTATCAAGTACAGCCTGTGTTGCCCATATATACTCTCAGATTTTAGCCTTGAACTACAGTGTACCATTTGCAATGCTTTAAAGCTATCACATGAAACATAGCCCAGCAACATGAAATAAGTCTAACCAAGGAAGTGCAAGGAAACTTGAAGACAATGAAGAAATTAATTGGAAAAAAAGCACTAGAAGATGAGAAGACTTCTCATGATCATGGACTGGAAGGATTAATAGTGTAAAAATGGCCATTTTACCAAATGCAATCTTAAGATTCAACATAATCCCCATCAAAATTTCATCACATTTCTTCACAGAAATTTGAAAATTAATCTTAAATTTCATGTGGAAACTCAAAAGACTCAGGATAATCAAACAACATTAAATAACAACAAAATTCTAAAGGTATTACTAGTCCAGAATGCAGGTTTTACCATATAACTATAGGAATATAAACAACAGGAAACTGGCTGACATACAAACAGACATGGACTGATAGAATCGTATTGAGAATGTAGAGATAGAGATATATGCACAGTCTTATAGCCATCTGATGTTTGATAAAGAGACCAACAACAGACATTTGAGTAAAGATGGCATCTTTAACAAATGTTTTTGGTCAAATGCTCATGACTATCTTTAGCTCCAGTTCCCATCCTCAGTTAAAGCCTTGTATCCTACTGTTACCCTCACTCACTGGTTCGTTTTTAGTTTCCTAGTTTCTGTGGCTACTTTGGATTACATATTCACATCAGAAGATATGGCACTACCACAAATTTGAGATCATGTGAATGTTTATCCTTCTCATTATGGGTTACCTCACACAATATAGTAGTTTGAGTTCTATATGTTTACCTGAAAGTTTCATAATTTTGTTTTTCCTTGCAAGTGAATGGTGTTCCATTGTATGTATGTATGCATGTATGTATGTATGCATGTGTATTTGTACAATTTCCATTATCCATAATTCAAATAATCATAGGAATACTAGGCAAAACAAATAATTTCAAATTAAGTGAAACTATGATTTTGTTTGACAAAATAAACTTAATTAAAAATTAAGCAAACCAAACAACTTTGGAAAAGCCATAATGTTACAATAACTCTGAGGGTGTAGTAGTGGGAAATATACCTTGGTAATTACCAATGCTCTCTAATTGGACTTCAGACCTGTTCAACAAGAGAATGACCATGATTTGTACTGAAACCTTGCTAACTACTCAGTGTTAGAGAAGTCTTGGATACTGGAAGAGAATCTGCAGCTCCTAATTTACTAAACAATACAATCCATAACAACAATATATAAAAATTGTCCTTATATCCACAGATAAACTTCACTAAGGAAATTTCTCTTTGCAACAGACAGAGACTACTATAGAAAACCACAACCAACCAAAATGCAGAGTAGTGGAGCCCAATCCTAATGGAAACATCTAGAAAGCCTTTCACACCTAAGGTTTAAGAAACCTGTGAAGAGGGGGTGGTGTTAAAAGATGGTAAGAGCCAGAGACAGGATCAGGAAATCTGTTGAGCTAGTCATATCAGAAGCAACAGCCATAGTCTTACCAACATGATTGTACAAACATGAGTTTAACAGGGATAATACCAATGACCATGTCAAATTAGTCAGAGAACAACTCATGAGGCCTAAACCCTACACAAAGAGCTAAGGACAACTGAAGAGAGCTATGAGTGGGAGAGGTTGTCTTCCCCAGGGAAGATCACACCAACTGGTTTGGCCTGTATCAAAAGTCAGTCCTGAAAATATACACATAAGTAACATTATATGAACTCAACACATTATATTTAGGAATATATGCATATACAGATATATGTATACAATGAAAATTAGTAAACAAAGAGACCAGGAAATGAAGGAGAGTATAGAGGGGACCCTGATAGGGTTTGAAGAAAGGAAAGAGAATGGAAAGATATAATTAAGTTATAATCTCAAAATTTTTAAAAATAAAAGAATTGAAATAAATTCTACAAAGTTATGTTCTAGTAACATATTCAGCTCTACTCACAATAAATATCTAAAATAATTAAAACATCAGTGTCTTAACGGTTTTAATAGTTACACCATACTTGGTATTTTTTCTCTTTTAGGCTATTGAACATCCATACTGAACATTGAATACATTACATAAACATTTTGAACTAAGACTGAATGCATAAATATATGCATAAATAAAAGCATTAATGTGTACAAATATATAAAACTATTTCTTTTTGTAGGGAAATTTGCTCTGTGAAATCTAATTTTAGTTATTTTCCTTAACAATTCTTTTTTCAAAGACAAGCCTGTGGCATGAACTTTTAGTTACTCCAATTAAGTCAAATAAATTAATAAAGACTTCTTTTTTCTTATTATTGAAAATAGTATTTTTCCTCGAGTAACACATTCTAGTAACATATTCTGATTACATTTTCTCTTCTCTGCATCCCTCCCAGTTCATCCCTACTTCCCATTTTATACAAATCTACCAACTTTCTGTCTCTCATTAGAAAATAAGCAGGCTTTTAAGGGAAGATAATGTAATAAAATAAAACAAAAGCTAATACATTGGACTTGGATGAGACAAACAGAAGGGAAAGAGTCTAAGAGAAATCCAGAGAATTGTAAGACTACACTTTAAAAACATCTATCCTACCACATTGAGAAATCTAAAGAAGAAAAAAATGGTATTTTAAAGATACAGACCACTTACAAGTGTTAAAACAAGTACAGATAAGCAATTTAAATGGACCTATAACCCCAAGGAAATAGAAACAGTCATTAAAAGTCCCCCAAAGGAAAAAAAAATGCATAGGTCAAGATAGTTTTAGTGAAGAATTCAAAGAAAAGTTAGTGTCAATACCCCTCAATTTGTTTCACAAAATAGAAACAGGAACATTGCCAAATTCATATTAAGAAACCATAGCTACTCTGATGCCCAAACCACAAAAGGACCCAACAAAGAAGAATTACAGACACATTTCCTTTAAAATATAGATGTAATAATTCTCAATGAACTATTTGTGACTGGAATCCAAGAACACATGTAAAAGATCATCCACCATGACTAACTAGGCCTCATCCCAGAGACTGATAATTGTAGCCCACCATATAAACAAACTGAATGACTATATATATATATATATATATATATATATATATATATATATATATATATCACATGACCACCTCATAAGATGAAGAGAAGACCTTTGACAATAGTACTGGAGCAATTACAGATATAAGAGGCATAATAAAGGCAATTTACAGAAAGTTTCTAGCCAATAGTCCCACTAAAATCAAGAACAAGACAGGGAGTCCACTCTCTTCAAATCTACTCAATATAGTACTTAAAGTCTTATGGTAAAACACCTGAGGAGATCAAGGGGATACAAATTGGAAAGGATGAAATCAAACTATTTTTAATAAAGATTTTTCTCTTGTTCCATCATCGTCCTACAAAGAGCCCTGCCAGGTTTTTCACTCTGGCCTGCTCCTAGGAGTGAACATCTTGGCATTTAATTTCTCTTGATGATGATTATGACATGTGGTTATAAAAATGAAGTTAGATGACCTTGGTCATTTAATTCCCAAGGCTGCAACTTCCCAGCTAGGAGTTAAAGCTCGACTTAGGGTTCAAGATACAAGTGATAATATGAACGATTTGGCTAAGCTTTATGAGGATGCTGTGCCATTTTATACCACCACACATATTTAATACAATTAGGCATGACTGACACTTTCTTTTCAGGAAGGAATTAGAAGCAATCTGGCAATGAGAACAAATAATTTCCCTTACCTCCAATAGACAGCTCTCCCCTGTGTAAAGCTGAGCTAATTAGCAGGGCACATTGCAGACAATAAAGAAAAACTTAAATGTCAGCTGCTGCTATGGAATTTATTATCATAAGCACATGGCACCCCTTAGTACAGAGCTGCAAAAAATTGCCCTGTTTTTGAAGGGGGTACTCCTTAATTGGATAAGATTTGTCATAGACATATTTCAAACTGACATTCAAAGTGTCAATCAGTTACTTTCAGGTAATGAAATCGATCTTTTGTATTTCTGTGCAGCTCATGGAATAGCTTCAAGCTCAGTAAACATTTTCTTTATCCCCACTTTTTCTCTGACATGGGCAAAATTAAATAGTGATTTATTGTCAGCACCTTACAAGGAAGCCTGGCAACAGAAAGTATATTCTTCCTGAATTGAACAGGCCTACTATGACTCATATGAAGAAAGCTTGGGAAGTCTATCTTTTAGCATTTTAGTTACTGTTAAATTATCTTTTGCTTATGTTATTGGATATATTCTGCATGGTACTGGAAAGATTAATTTTGTTGAATTTTTCAAGCACTTCAAATTCAGTGCATCTATTAAAATACTGAGCAGAAGGATAAGTTAAACATTGCTATAGGAGCAACATTGGCTCTGTAGATCACATGGAAGCACTGGGAACTTGGAGAGCCTTGTGCAACTGTGACAATTTGGAGTAAGTACTACACCTTCAGACTCCTACATCAATCAGTATTCAGACATGGAATGTCCCTAAAAATTGACATTACTTTGGGTTATTCAACTCTCATTAGTATTGACAAATACCAAAGATTAGTTCAGCTAAGAGAATTTGACCACTAATTTACATTTCTGCTAATTAGAGTATCTGTTCCATAGTCATAGAGGGAGATCTAAGAAGCATACTATATGTGCTACTCCAATAAAACTAAAAGTACATCCATGTTCTTGGCACAGCAGTTCTGCTTAGGACCAACTATCACGTAGTATGGAGGTATCTGTGTAAGAGCTATATGCAAATGTAAAACCATAATGAGAAATTATCTTAATAGTTTATAAAGGAAAATACCATAAATATAGAGTATATGTATAAGGAATATTGTGCAAATGTATTTAAATTAACATATTAATAATAAAATCATTATTTGTAATGGAAATTTTCTGAGGAAAAATTTAATAGTTTTTAAATTATTAAACAACTTTATAATTAAGTCGATAATAATTTTATTATGCCATAAGTAAATTATCAGATGCACTACAACAATTCTTACTATGAACAATTATAAAACCTCTGAAGATAAAATGCACCCTTATATGTCATTTCACAAGTATCCTCATAATTTTTGTATTATGCAGAAGATATATCACTTATTTGTAAAAAGTAAGTAATATTTAAATTATGTATTATAGTAGTAGTCATATACACATGTCTGTTCATGGAATGGAGAACACAAAAGTTATGTATATAGAGGAATGCTTACATACTCTGTAATAATACAATTGCTTCCAGCAAAAATAGGAGAAATATGATAATTCTGTACTTTGTCAGGTGTGGATGAAGGATTTTAAACTCACTGTGTGTCTTAGAAATAATTGTTTTCTATTTTGCATGCTACCTTCTTTAGGCCTCAATGATCTTAAGCAATTTTGAAATATTGAAAGTATTTCAGAGTATACATATACAGATACTATTACATACATTTTTTGTAGTTATACTTTTAAAGAAAAGAGGACAGTTAAGACAAGGCAATCATTCCCAATTCTAGTGCAAACAATATTTCACAGAAAATAGAAATTCAGTCAAGGTGAATTAAGGGAGTTTATCAAGATCAAAATTTACTGGTGGAAAAGTGAATTTATAATATTCTATAGTTCATTCTCCCATAACATGAGTTCCCTTTTGGAAATATGCACTTTTCTAGAGATAT
This sequence comes from Cricetiscus sungorus, assembly GCA_030556225.1. NCBI lineage: Eukaryota > Metazoa > Chordata > Mammalia > Rodentia > Cricetidae > Cricetiscus > Cricetiscus sungorus. Next base: position 32,751,542 of record JANBXA010000132.1, on the reverse strand, counting down.
GTCAGTCAACTCCTTTTCTTCTCTACTGAATTCTATACACCATCTAACTGTTTCCAGATATTTATCTGACGTCTGCACAATAATTCCAAATGGTTAATGCTGCTGATTAACCTGTGGCACCCAGTGTTGACCAATAAAAGTAACTTAAACTATGTGATTATATTAAGAGAAACATTAGATGTTTTGCTCTGTGCTATGTGAATAAGTAGGTTTCAAATGGGAACTATCCTTTCAATATAAGAATTGGTTAAAAATACACAAATCAAATCTATAGTAGCTGAACTGCAAAAACTAACAGATAACATGAGTAGAAAATGATTTTGTAAACCATGGGCATTTGTTTGTCACTCAAAAGCTAACATACACAATTAAATGGAATTAAAATGTTCAGTATTTCTTTAAGTATTATTTTATATTAGGTAAGATTTTTATATTTGATAAAACAAAATTATTTCCTTAAATTTTTATTTTATTTTATATTATTTCTTATTTTGCATATCAATCTCAATTCCCTCTATTCTCTCTCCTGTCCCTGAACAACCCTTCCGTCAACCCTGTCCAGTCCCATTCTCTGCCCACTCCCCAGGAAGGGTGAGGACTTCCAGGAGGGATCATCAAAAATTGTCAAGTTATTTGAAGTAGAGCCTAGGACCTCCCTCCTGCCTCTAGGTTAAGGGAGTATCCCTCTATGGGGAATGTGCTACCAAAGGCATTTCCTGAACCAGGGATACATACTGGCTCCACTGTGAGAGGTCCCTTAGACTGTCCAGGCCTTCTAACTGAGACCCATGTTCAGGGGGTCTGAGTCAGTTCCATGCTGGTTTCCCAGCTATCAGTCTGGCGGTCCATGAGCTTCCTGTTGTTTAGGTCAGTTGTCTCTGTGGGTTTCTAGAGCCTGGTCTTATCCCTGTTTTCTTATCACTCCTCCCTCTCTGTAACTGGATTCCAGGAGTTCGGCTCAATGTTTAGCTGTGGGTGTCTACTTCTGTTTCTATCAGCTATTACATGAGGGCTCTATGATGGTAGATAAGTTAGTCATCAACCTCATTATCAGGGAAGGACACTTAAGGTAGCATTTCCACTGTTGCTCATATTGTTATTTGGGGTCATCCTCGTAGATCTCTGGACATTTCTCAAGAGTCAGTTTTCTCTTCAAACCTATAATGACTCCCTCTTTTATGGTATTTCTTTCTCTCTTTTTTTTCCTCTCATTTATTCCTCCCCTGACTCAATCTTCCTAGTCTCATGTACTTTCCTCTCCTCATCAGCCTATAATTCACACTGCCAGTGAAACTAGTATACAAGGAGGAACCTAAGAGATCATACAAGATTCCTCATAGAAGGGGAAAGGAACAAGATCTCCTGAGCATATTGGGAGTAGGGGGGGGCAGTGAGTGGAGAGGGAGCTAGGAGAAAGAGAAGGGGAGGAAAGGAAAGCATGTGGGACTCTGGTTACTTTTCAAGAGAAATGTTCAAAAATTAATTTTTATCTCAAATGGTCAACTTCTATAATAGTAGACTTTTATTTTCATACGTGGAGTTTTGTTGCCAACCAAGACTGTCATTCTTGATTAATGTTTGCTTTGATGACTATAGTGTGAAAGAACTATGTCAGGGTGTTTTTTTTTCTGCTATGGTTTTAACATCTAAAATCATGTTGGACATATCAGGTAACCCATTTGGATTGCATTCCCGTAGCATTAAAATATCAATACACTACCATCTAATAGCCCCTTTGCTGGTTGTTAGTAAAGTTGTCCTCATCACTTCACAAGTTGCTTATCCTATGTCTCCAAAACTGATCTATCTTTTTGTTATGGAGACCTGCTTTACTTGTATGCACTTGCAACTGATCATTTTAACAAGCTGACAAAGCATAGCAAGGTAAATTGAGACTTACTGCGAAACTTTGTGTACCCAGGTATTTTGACACATGGTTTATGAATTTACCATTCTGTATTTTGTTATACATATATAGTTAGATGACAGATCTAGACAGAAAGATGACAGATGATAGATAGTAGATAGGTAAATAGGTGATAGGTGATAGGGGAGAGAGAGAGAGAGAGAGAGAGAGAGAGAGAGAGAGAGAGAGAGAGAGAGAGAGAGAATGATGGGTAGATGATATTTTTACTTTGAGGGCATAGGTAAACTTTAGATAGGCAAGAAGTATTAGGAGAGAATTTGAGAGAGAATAAACCATTTCCCTGATGTTTGTGTTCTCGATCTACCATAAAGCTTCAACAAAAGCTACTCAACATACATTGGTAGAATTGAACTGAAATCTGAACCCAGGGCAAAATAGGAAATGATTACACATCTCTGGGATTTCAGGAAAATGTTTCATTCTTATAGATATAGTATCTGACAACTGTTATTAGGGCTTGTCAAATGTCCATATGAATACTTCTATAAATGATACAGTAACTATTCCTGTGAAATAGAAACTGTTCATAAAACCTTATTTGCTCTCTCTCTCTCTCTCTGTATATATATATATATATATATATATATATATATATATATAATATATATATATATATGTGTGTGTGTGTGTGTGTGTGTATTTGTTGATAGATCTACTTTTACTTTTGATTACATTGTCTGTAAGAAAATTAGTATATTTTAATGCTTTAGAATTTGATGTAGATATTTGTGAGTTGTATTTTAAATACAATGTTAAGGTGCCATGCAGATTGAAAGGTACAAATGTTGGGTAATAATAAGAGATATTTTAGTTTTGTCTTAGATGAAATTTAAAATTTCTTCCAACAAATGTTGAACATGAAGATATTTCACAAAAACATAAATGTATAGTTTCATTCAGGAAAAATTTCAAGGTCTAGTTATACTGCTCTTGTATGTTTTAATGTTTTTCCATTTTAAAGCATTTCATTTAATAATTTGCTTAACTCTATTCTGTACTAGAATTTGAGAGTCCCCAAATACACATACAATATATAATTTTGTATTTAATAATAAAATAAAATAACTTTGATAACTTTCAAAGGTATTAATTAAAAAGAACTATATTGTTCACTATATAGAAGTTAATAAAAATATGCTCATATGGCAGATAAATGAATCTTAAGCTTAAAACTGTAATCCAGTTGAGGAGGAGGACAACATCTATAATCTTCTGAACTTAGATTAGTGAGGTCGCAAAGATTGCTTTAATAACATATATGAGTCAATAATAAAATTTTGATGAGTTTATTTTATTCATCATTTTTAATTTATTTCACATACCAACCATAGTTTCTTCTTTCTCCTCTCCTCCCATTTCCTCTCCCTACCTCTCTTCTATACTCCTCCCCCATATACTCCTCCTCCATCTCCATTCAGATGGGTAAGGGCTCCCTGGGGTATCAACAAAACATGGCACAACAAGTTGAGGCAGGACCAAGCTCCTCCCCACTGCATCAAGCCTGAACAAGGCATCCCACCACATAGAATAGGTTTCAAGAAGTCAACTCATTTGTCAGGTACAGGTCCTGGTTCCACTGCTATGGGCAGCACAAAGACCAAACTACACAATAGTCACCCAGATGAATAGGGCCTAGGTCTGAGGTTTCCTTCAAATGAGGTCTAGAGGTATAGATGAGAACAACAAAACTGATGTATTTGATCTAGGAAGGAACAGTTCAAATGTATATATGTAAAGGGAAGCACTGACACTGTGAATTTTAAAGAACAAGTATAATACCAGATTGTAGGAAAAATGTTTATAGCAATTAATGGGGAACATAGAGCTGAAGAGGTTTTATAAAACAGTTTTGAGGTGTCTTGAATGAAACAGTGTCTATTTTTATTGAACTTTGTTATCTGTGCTCCTATGAAGTTAAAGGTCTTGAAATATAGCTGAATGCAAACACAGTCTTTAAAAATTCACTTCCAGCTGACATTACAGAAGACAGACTTGGGCATATTTATAGATCAGCCTGGATTTTCTACATCAGTTGAAGAATGTTGGCAGCAAATGGAATCAATATCCAAAGTCAGCCAGAGGCTCTATCTAAGGCTCTAAAGGACAAACAAGGAACAGATAATAAGAGCTTGGACTTAATATTTAATAGTGAAATCTGCCAAGTTGGTCTCAAACATACACCCACACAGTTTTGTGCTAGAAGAAAATAATTGGAGATTTTAAAAGAACTTACCTTAAACCTTTAAATATTGGTTTCAAAGAGATATTGTATTCTAAAATATATTTTAACTCTAATTATATGTGTAGATCACCATCTGTACAAGATATTTGTGAGGAAATCAGGACTCAGTGATCATAGTGAGGTCTTGACCTTTTCTTTTTCAACTCCCATAATTTTGATCTTAGCAAATTGTAGTCTCCCTGTGCTAGCCACTCCACTATAAAGTCATAGGAAGATCAGTGTCTGTTTCATGAGATTTGTAGGAAAGTCTATCGGAACTTAGTGCTATGCCTGTCACACCTCAAATATATTTTCTATTTCCTGCTGTTTAGTTCTTAATTCACGACTCTCTTCTTCTCATTCGAGATATTCCCCCACGTTCACATCCCATCTTCTCTCATTCTGGTTACATTGTCGTCTGAAAAGAGCATGCTACCATTTTTTACTTTGAACTTTGACACTGAAAACCAGTGTTTACTGTGTTTTCTCCTAGAATATCTTCTTATCCTAGACTAAATTAAATGGATTTGATATAATCTCAATATGTCCTGTCTTTACTATGAAGCCAGTAGCTTCACAGTGATTTTACTGAAGCAGCTTAATACCATCCCCCAATTCACCCAATCCTTTCTCATTTATTACCCCTTTCCTTCACCACTACTGGTACTCTTGGCCAGCTGAGCATCTGTGCTCCAGACACTGCCTTATTCATTTTTTTTCCCATTGCTGACACTACTAAGTCAGCAACTTTGGAGTTTAGGATACATTTTATATAACTTTTCACAGTTTACAGATTTGCCTTCACTCTTTACACTTGGTTTCAATGTCTCATTGTTATCTACCATCTCAAGTAGTTTCTACCCAGGATTTCACGTCCCTGCTCCACCCTTGCTCTTCTCTAGCAAACACCATCATCCCAGGAGCTACAGTAGCATGCTGCCATGCTACTTTCCATTATGTTGAGATGTGTTTTGAATTTTTATCCTAAAACAGTAGCCATAAAAATTCCTAAGTAGCAGATATGAAAAAATTTAATTCTATGTTTTTGCTGATGGTACCATCTGCTGTGAGACTTCCTGGCTGTAGCAATCATATTCCCATGCTAACACTATTTCCCTTTTCTTCTGCCTATAAAGCAACAAGCACTGAAGATATACAACTCTCCAGTATATAGATACTCTAAATTGGATAAAAGGAAGTTGTGTAAATAATCAGTAAAGGATGACTTCAGAAGAAGAGGGTTTAATATTTAAATAAAGATTTTTTGTGGACTTCCAGCCTTCCTCTTGGCTCATCTCTGCCATTTCCCAAGGGACAATTAACAAAGTAACTCTGGCGGCAGAGATAGAATTCTACTTCCTAAGGGTGATTTGGAAAAAAACTTCTCCTGTGCATCAAATATGACAGCAGCAGACACCAACCCTAAACCCTTCAGGTAGAATCATTCACTGCAGTGATCAGCCAGTGCCCTGATTGTAGGTTGGCTAAATTTGACCACTTCAATTGTAGAAAGAGCAATACTTGTCATTTTACGAACAGATGCTTATATTTTTTTATGCACTTGGTTTTCTACTCATAATGCTTCTGCTAAAATCACCATCCATGAACTTACAGAATGACCCATGTACCAGCATTGTATTCCAAAAACCATTTCTTCTGACCAGGGATCTCATTTCACAACTAAGGAAGTATGGGAATGAACTCATGCTCATGTGTTTCATCAGTCTTATATTCCCCACCAATTTGAAGCAGTTGGCTTGACAGAAGCAGACTAGAAAGGCACAGCTACAATACCAGTTAGGTGGCAATAACCTAGAGGAGCAAGGTAAGTTTCTCCAAGTATGCTTTGGACCATCGATAGTCAGGGCTCACAGCTCTAGGAATCAAGTGGTACAGATGGAATTACTACACACACAAGTGCTCCTAGTGACCCCTAAGAAATATTTTTTTCTCCTGTTTCCATGAATGTCCATGCTAATGGCCTAAAAGTTTTGATTCCAGATATCTGTCTGCAGGAACACAAACATTTCACTGGCCTGAAAGCTAAGAATTTCCCCTGGTCTTGGATTCAGATGCCCTTAAGTCAACATGTTAAGAGAGGAAGCAAAGTATAAAGAGGACTGTTTTCTTTAGCCTACCAGAGGGAAACTGGATTGAGTCTCTTCAGGGAAAGTAAGGAGCTTTCTATCTAAAGTACAAGATACCCTTTCTGGCAACTCTTGGTGTAACTGTGTACTGTGTTGAAGATCACCAGGATATTAAAAAAACCTAAGCTAGGCAAGTAGGTAAAAAGTTCCAGACCCTTCTAGGAATGAAGGTATAGATGGATCAGCATGCCAAACCAAAGAACGAAGACCTGCTGGGTACATGGTGAAGACGGAGGAATGGGTAGTAGAAGATAGTAATTATTATTTGTGAGCTACAGCTGTATCACCTGTTACAGAAATTGGGTTTGTAACCGCCCATGAATCTTTTTGTTCTATTTGTTAAGAACATGCTTGTGCACACATTATGTAGATATTTGTATTTTAATTCTTCTAATTCCCTGTATTTTTGTTGTGTGTTTTAAATTCACATTGTTATATGTAAGTTAAAGAACATTAAAAGACTAAGTGTTCATCAAGGTATCTTGCTAACCAAGTTCTCTGAAGTCTTGGCTATTGGATTCCAAGTTCCATATGCTGATTGTTGGAGCTGAAAGATTTGGTTTGTTCTCTGCTGTGTTTTATTTGGCTTTGGTGTAATTATTTGCTTTCCCCTTGTTAGTCTCTTTTCAAATAAGAATGTTTTGTTCTTTCATAGGGAGTCAGATATACATAATTTGGCTTTCACATTTATAGGATCTTACAGTGAAGAGATTTAAGACTTTAAAAGAACTTGGATTTTTAGGAATTTGGGAGACACTTTAAAGTGGACTGTAATTTATATTGCAAAATAGACTCAAGCCTTGGGAAACAAAGAATGGAAGATTATTGCTCTTTATAAAAATTTATTTATTTTTACTTTGTGAGTATGAATGTTTGCTTTCATGTGTATATGTGCACCATGTGTTTGCCTGGTGACCACATAGGCCAGAAGATTTTGATAGGTCCCCAGGAACTGAATTACAGAAAGCTGTGAGCCACATTATTTCTTCTGGGAATTGAACCCAAGCCTCTAAAAGAGCAGCTGAGCCATGTTTCCAGCCTAGCTTAAGTGATATGCTCACATGTCAGGTTGCCAGGAGGTAAATGGTGATGATTGGTTCTAAATGTCAACTTGCCACAGTTTAGAATAATCTGAGTCTCAAATGAGCGATTGTCTTGATTGCCTTATTGATGTGAGAAAACCCACACCAAATATGAGACATTTTCTTTTAACAATCCAGATAAACAAGTATACAGAAGAAGGAAGATATTCAACTTTTGCTCACACTACCTTCCAAGTATTTTAAGACTCTAACTGTGGATTGATGCCATTTGTGTTTTAGAAATATTTATTGTAGGGGACTTTGACAGCTAAGTCTTCAGAAGTATAGAACCTCATTAACTGAGCAACTACTAGCTTCTTGGCCTCTTGGGTGCAAGCAACTGCTATTTGTATTTCAACTACATTGTGTAAAATATTCTAATAAGTTTTTATATCTGTGTATATAAGTATGTGTGTAAAGTGAATATATGCAAATGTATGCACACATGTGTTTCTGTGTGCATGCATGCATTTTATCGCTACTGTTTCTCTAAGGAGTCCCTATTCTTTAGCATCCAGTAGATAGTAAATAAATATGTAAAGAATAATAAATAAATGTATGAAAAATCTCAGAATTAGACTTTTATTGCAAACATACTGAAGCATTTATTCACAACCAAAAAATATTTAAAAGACACAACAATTCCTAATAATTGGTGCATCAGAAAGATTCAGGAATTAATAAAATACAGATAAAAATACTAAGCTATTAGAATACTTAGATGTACACCCTTTACAATAGCCACAAACAACATAAAGAATCTTGGAGTAATGCTAACCAAACAAGTGAAAGACCTATATAGCAAAAACTTTGTGTCCTTAAAGAAAGAAATTAAAGAGGATACCAGAAAACATAAAGATCTCCCATATTCTTGGATAGGCAGAATAAACAGTAAAAATGGCAATTATGCCAAAAGCAATTTACAGATTCAAGGCAATCCCCATAAAATCCCAGTACAATTCTTCACTGACTTTCAAAGAATAATATTCATATTTACATGGAGAAATAAAAGACTGTGGATAGAAACGCTGTACAGTAAAAGAACATCAGGAAGCATCACCATCCCCAACATCAAGCACTACTATAGAACTACAGTCTTGAAAACAGCTTGGTGTTGGCACAAAAATAGACAAGTAAACCAATGGAATCTAATTGAACATCCTGATATTAACTCACATGACAAATACCTGATTTTTGACAAAACAGTTCAAATTATACAATGGAAGAAAGAAATTTCTTCAACAAATGATTCTGGCACAGCTAGATGATGTTGTGTTGAAGACTGCAGATAGACCCATGTCTATATCCACACACAAAATTCAAGTCCAAATGGATTAAAGACCTCAACATAAATCCAGCCACACAAATATCTTAGAAGAGAAATACAAGGTACCCTTGAACAAATTGGTGCAGGAGATAGCTTCTTGAACACAGCACCAATAGCACAGACACTGACACAATTAATAAATGAGACTCCCTGAAACTGATAAGCTTATATAAGGCAAAGGACACAGTTGAAAAGATCAAATGGCAGCCCACAGAGTTGGAAAAGATCTTCTTTAACCCCACATCAGACAGAGGGCTGATTTCCAAAATATACAAAGAACTAAAGAAACTAGTCACCAAAGTACCAAATAACTCCATTAAAAAGTGGAGTACAAAACTAAATAGAGAATTCTCAATAAAGGAATCCAAAATGGCCAAAATACTTAAGAAAGTGCTCAATATTCTTAGCCATCATAAAAATGCAAACAAAAACAAGTCTGAGATGTCATCTTATTCCTTCCTGTCAGAATGGCTAAAATTAAAAACACCAATGACAGCTTATGCTGGGGAGGATGTGGAGAAGGGGAACACTCCTCCACTACTGGTGGGAGTGCAAACTTGTACAGCCATTTTGGAAATCAGTGTTCCTCAGTAAAATGGGAATCAGACTACCACAGGACCTGACAATTTCACTCTTAGGCATATATCCAAATGATCCACATCCATGCAACAAAGATATCTGTCCAACTATGTTCATGTCAACATTATTTGTAATATCAAAAACCTGGAAGCAACCTAGATGCCCCTCAACTGAAGAATGGATAAAGAAGATGTGACACATTTACACAATGAAACACTACTCAGTAGAGAAAAACAATGGAATCTTGAAATTCTCAAACAAATGGATGGAATTTGAAGAAACCGTCCTGAGTGAGATAACCCAGTCACAAAAAGAGGAACATGGTATGTATTCACTTATATATGGATATTAGACATAGAACAAAAAATCACCAGCCTATAATACACACCACCATGGAAAAGGTATACAAGGAGGAATCTAAGAGATTCATACAAGGTCCTTCACAGAAGGGGAAATGAACAAGATCTCCTGAGCATATTGGAAGTGGGCAGAACAGTGAGTAGAGAGGGAGTTAGAAGAAAAAGAAGGGAAGGAGTGGAGAACATGTGGGACTAGAAAGATTGAATCAGAGGACAAATAGAAGAGAGAGAGAAAAAAAAGAGACAGATACCATAATAGAGGGAGCTATTATAGGTTTGAAGAGAAAACTGACTCTAGAGACATGTGCAAAGACCTACAAGGTTGACCTCAACTAACAATCTGAGTAACAGTGGAAAGGCTACCTTAAATTCCCTTCCCTGATAATGAGATTGATAACTAACTTATATGCCATCACAGAGCATTCATCTAGTAGCTGATAGAAACAGAAGCCAACACCCACAACTAAACACTGAACTGAACATCTGGAATCCAGGTGCAGATAGGGAGGAGTGATGAGCAAATGAGTCAGGACCAGGCTACAGAATCCCACAGAGACAGCTGACCTGAATAAGGAGAAACTCATGCCCCACCCCGCAACTGATAGCTGAGAAACCAGCATTGGACTGGCTCAGAACCCCTGAACACGGGTCTCAGTTAGAAGGCCTGGGCAGTCTAAGTGACATCTGACAGTGGAACCAGGATGTATCCCTGGTGCATAAAAGGACTTTGGCAGCACATTCCTCATGGAGGGACACTCCTTTAACTAAGAGGCAGGAGGGAGTGTCTAGTTCCTACTCTAAATGTCACTCAGAACACTGATGTCTGGATGTATGAAGATATATATATATATGTATATATATATATACATATATATATACATATATATATACATATATATGTATATATATATATTTCATAAGGAAACTTAAAACTGGCATTTTGAAGATGCTGGAGCACCTAAGACAGTTTCTATAGCCTTTTTAAACACAAAAATTTTTACTGTACTCACTAGGATATTTGAAAACACTTTATTTTCTTATGACTTAACCTTATGAGAGCTGGGTGAATAATTGTGTTTGGAAACTAAAGAAGATTTCATACAATGAGTTGATTCATAGTCATATGTTTATAATATACTATGTAACACATCTAAGTATTATATACATATGTGTGTGTGTATATATATATATATATATATTTTTTTTTATTTTACATATCAATCCAAGTTACCTCTCCCTCGCTAACTCCCATGAGCCTTGACTACCTTCCTATCCCACCCATCCCACACTACACAGGGAGGGTGATGCCTTTCAGAAGGGATATCAAAATCTGTCAAGTCATTTGGCATAGGAACTAGACCCTCCCCCACTGTCTCTAGGATAAAAGAGTATACAGCCTCCACATGGCACTTGAATACTCAATGCTAAGGAAGATGAAGTGGCAGGTAGCTGTAAGTAGAACAGAATTTGAAAATTTATTTATTTACCCATTGTAAGTCTATCAAAATCATCTCATAAATTAAAAACAAACCACATAAAAACCTAGTCTTAGTAGTGATGAAAATTCCCACTCCAATGAACCTAGGAAAATATTAATTTAAAATAATGAAGTATGTAACTTTATTGAAAATAAAATATCTGAGCATTCCTGTATGAAAGACTCAAGTTTAGAAACCCAACAGAACAAATGAAAATGTTATTCTTAGTCCTCAGGTTTTATAAACTAAGATTGAACTCTAAGAGTCCTAACACTAAGAAAAATGTCTTGGCGAGAAAAAGGTTATCTGCTTCATGAATGGTTCACTCACTTCCATTCAAAGTTGTTGTTTTTCCAGGTCTATAAGCTGTATAAAAATTTAAGTCAAATAGAACAAATGAAAGGAAACATTGCCTTTTCAAAGAATCACTAATTTAATGACCCTATTGAGTAGCTTCACTGCCAAACCACTTGAAAGACAGAGCTAACTCAGCAACCCAAGCAGCTGCCTTGCAAATGTGAAGACTGGATTAACAGGACCCCTGGTGATCAGTTAGGCATGGCAGTCTGGGGCTTCTAGATCAGACAAAGGTCCTTATTTAATACATAAAGTGGCAAATTAATGGAGGAAATGTTCCAGTGTCAACACACGCATTCATAAACAAATATACTCACAGATATAGTCATGTATGTATACATGGCTGGGCACACCAAATAATGCACACACACACACAAACACACACACTTCAACAGCCATGATTGCCTGTAGCTCTTCATCTAGGAATTGGACTTCTGAAATTTCCCGTACCTATGCTGACTTCCTGACTAATGTTGGAATTTTGTAGCTCTTCTTTATATAGTCATTGTTAAAATTCATGAGTGCAACATCTCTATCATGTCTAGAAAATACTATCAATATATAAGGCCTAATGGACTCTTGACTTTTAAATGTTTGATGCTCTTCTTCCATGATTTTCCAGAGACTCAACTATTATGGTTATATCACAAAAGTACCTTTTTGGGTTAGGTACCCCATGATCACTTACTCTCTGCATTTTGATTACTTGGGCATCCATCTCAGAAGAAGTCTTTGTCTGATGTAAAATGAAGATTTTCATGATAAAGCATGAGAAATACTTATCTGAGGTATCATTTATATGTGGTACAAAATATGTATTCATAACATGGTTAGAAAGTACATCAATTTAGGAATATGGGAGTACAAGTTGCTCCTTTCGGGTTTATGATCTCTCTAGATAAAGTCATTGGCTATGTGTACAGTATTAGGCAGTATTCCCTCCCATTGATCTGTCCTTAAGTTCCATTAGACAACTGGTAGTTACTCACAAGATATATGTGCCACTTTTGCATATATCTTGCTCAACATAATTGTTAATGTTTCATAGGCTTTATAGCAAAGTAGGACTATTGATTGCTGTACTCCCTTGTCAACTTTCATAGCACCTTTGGATACTAGGAAATCTAATCCTTAGGGAGCAGGCTTCTGGATTAGATGCAACTTGGTTACTCTAAGTCCTGTGTCTGAAGTATATGATATTTCAGCAAAAAGGTCTTACTGAGCGACAATCAATGGCAACAGCAATAATTGACATTGTTTCAGGAATCTCTTGGATCACTCCTACCTCAGTTAACAACTGCAAAGAAAAGTTCCAGTACCTGAAACTGTTTTTATTATTATTTATTTATTTTTCTTATTTTACATATCAATCCCAGTTCCCTCCCTCCCAACCACTCTCCCATCCCACCCCCCCCAACTCCACAGGGAGGGTAATGTCTTCCAGGAGGGGTCAACAAAATCTGTCAAATCATTGGAGTAGGAACTAGGCCCTCTCTCCTGCCTCTAGGTTAAGGGAGTATCCTCCCATAGGGAATGTGCTCCCAAAGTCCTTTACTGCACCAGGGTTACATCATGGTTCCACTATAAGAGGTTCCTTAGACTGCCCAGGCCTTCTAACTGAGAACCATATTCAGGGTAGGACCTGAGTAGATCCAATGCTGGTTTTCCAGCTATCAGTCTGGGGCCCATTACCTCCTCCTTGTTCAGATCAGCTGTCTCTGTGGTTTGCTGTAGCCTGGTCTTTTCCTCCCTCTCTGCATCTAGATTCCATTTAAGTTTTTGTTAGATAGTTTATGGCTCCTGAGGGGAGCATATGACCCCTTGTGATATAGCTCATTTTAAAATACATATTTAAGTAGGCTTATAAAATAACATTTCCCTATGACAATATCAAAAATACTTAGTGTTATTTATCTCTCTTTCCATCTTTTTGTTTTGTTTGTTTTACACTTCCTCCACCCTTTCCAGCTGAATCTCCCCACTGTCCACTTCCATCCTTCCTAGCACCTATGTCCTAATGTCCTAATATCTTGATCTCTAGAGCTGCTTCGCCACATATTTTGATTGTCACTTTCTACTTCTCTGGCTTCTGTGGTTACTTTTGGTTATTTACCCCAATAAAGATTCAGAGTGAGGATCCACAGATAAGAGAGAACATGTACCATTAGTCTTTCCAAGTCTGGGTCACCTTATTCAGTATATTTCCTGGGTCCACTCTTTACGTGCAAATTTTACAATTTAGTTTTTTCTTTGCAATTGAATAGAATTCTATTGTGTACATGTATCAAATTCTGAAGAAGTGAAAACTATATCTGTTATATGATCTGACTTTACCATGCTTTGTCATATACCCTCTGATCTGGAAAGCTATGTGTGCCTTAATTCCTTTTATAAGAAAGTATACAGTACAAGCCTGTTTTAACTATGTATGAGTTTTCATTAGTTTCAGTAATTTCAATCTTGTTCATTTTTTTATTAACTCTTTACCCCATGTTTGAAGATTCCAAGTTATGATTTCCCATTCTAATAGTAAAGTATTTAAATGATATATTCAAATATATATTTTTACATTGTTACCAGAAATTTCCATATGAAAGAGTAATTTTTGCCCCTCTTGTATTTTGAAATTTACAAAAAGTCTTTGCAAGACATTTCTGCTATTTATTACAAAATTAATAAGCAGATAAACAAGCAATCACTTATTAAAAAGCCATATATAATTGTTGGGATTAACATCTGTGTCTTTGTATATAATAGGCTTAGGCTTTCTATACTTTGTCATCTTAGGGAGTGAGCAAGAATGAAATTGTCTTATTATTTGCTTAAACTATGTTTTCTTACTTTATCTTTATCTCAAGCAACATATACCTATATTCATAAATGTTTCATAATCTATTCTAACTAGTAAAGATTGTTTTAAACATTATATTTAAAGAAATTAAGAAATTAGAAGAATGATTCTTTGTGCACTGCTATAACTTTCCTAGAGAAAATCCTATATTGGCTAGCACCCTAGTCCCACCTCCACCCACAGAAGAACCTGCCATCCAATGCTCTGCTCAGAGCCTCCTGAGGACAGGGGACTGTGCACTAAGGAACCTGACCCAACAGACCAGCCCATCCAAAGTCTGCCAATGTTGTAGTCCTACCTCCACCCACTAGAAGAAGAAAGCCATCTGAGTATTGGATCTGCTTGCACCCACCAGAAGAGAACTTTGGTGCAGTACTTACCAGGACAGGTAGAAAGTCCACCAATATGCACTGAGAAAAGGGATAGGCAGATCAATAGAAAGATCAATATAATGCCCCCAGAGTCTAGGCACTCTTCATCAGCAAGACCTGAACATCACAACAGAGATGAAAATGAAGAAAACAACCCAAAAACAATGTTATGCCAATAATAGAGACACACAAAGCAGTAATGAGAAAACTCCTTAAAGAAATAGAATAAATAACAAACAAAAAAATTCAAGAAATGGAGGACAAGAGAAACCAAACATTGCAAGAAACAATTCAAATAGTGCAAGTTTTGAAAACTGAAATAGACAAACAAACAAACAAAAAAACAAACTGTTACGGCAGGTTCCTCCCTGCTGTATGTTTCCACCAGCCCGCCAGCCCACCAGTCTGGGCCCACAGCCGTGCCAGCCCCAAATAACACTCAGAGACTCTGTATTTGATACAATCCTGTTGGCCAATTACCATTATTGTTTATGGGCTAGCTCTGTCTTAATTATTAACCCATTTCTACTTATCTATGTATTTCCACGTGGTCGTCTTATCGGGGACTGCAAGGCAGGCGTCCTGCTTCTTCCCCAGGCTACATCTTGACCCCGCCTTCTACTTCCTCTTTCCTCCTCCTAGTCTCATAGCCCCGCCTATCTAGTTTTCTATTGGCCACAGTGCTTTATTAACCAGTATGAGAAACATATATACAGAATAACACCTCCCATCATCTACTCTTTTCTGTCTAAAGTAAAAGAAGGAGTTTAACCTTAACATAGCAAAATATACCATTCAACAGTTATCAAATAAGAATCACAGTTAACAATATTTAGTCCATTAACATTTTGTAAGACTTAAAGAAAATATCATCAATCCTATCTTTGTGAGTCTAAAGTCCTATATGTAACTTATCTTTAATCCTAACTAAGGAAAACTATAAGCATAACTATCTGTCTTCAACTCCTTCAAAGACCACAGAAGGATAATATATAAACTCTAGAAATGACAGAGACAACTCATTGCCTGTTCAGTCACCCGAAGTTCTTCTGTAATGTTCCATCTTCAGCCCATAGGCCATAGTGTGTGTCCAGACTCCTCAACAAGGCAGGAAACTTTTCTCTGTGTCCTGTAGACTGTCTAGCTGTCTGGCAGCCTCTTCCATGAAGCAGGAATCCTGTAGCAATGTCCATTTTGCATCAGCAGTCACCTTTTTGTGGGTCCTGCATGTCCAGTTTTTACAACATAAAGTCAAACAGTCTAGACAAGAGAAGTACCTTGCTCAAATGGCTAGTCTTGCCATATTAGAAGCAAACTTCATAACGAGTTTCTTCAATGTCCATCTTCCTTTTTGATGCAGGTGGTGTTACCAGGAGCAGTTGTGCCTCACTGTCAAGAAAAACCCTAAACCATTTTAAATGCCATATTCTGTAGGTCTTTGAAAGGTTTGAAGAATGCCTATTCATCTCAAATACATCTCTGCATATCTAGAAATCCTAACTAACTTAACTCCAAGTTTTAACTATCATAGGTAACTCTCTATAATCTGTATTAAATTATACATTACATTTTCCAATGAGCTATATAAACACAATACCTAAACAAGAGGAGAAATATACATATCATAAAATTGACCTTAAATTGTATCAATAAATGAAAATCCGTTTCAAAGCAAAGTATTCATATCTATACCATAATTCCCTTTTTACCTTGAAAAAGATTGTTTGTGGTTATAGCCATTCATATCCAAGTCCATTTAAATGAAAACAAACATTTATAAACAATATTTGGGAATTTGGGCATCGTTCTTTCCAAACTACTTCCTGCTGGTAGAGGGCGCTGTCATGGAGGTTCAAAGAAGATGCAGAAATGCTGTAGTCTGCAAGGCTTTGTCTCAACTGCTTTGAATGTTGGATCACCTGGGGCATTGTTTCAGGGGGTCTGGCTTGATTAAACCATATAAGTCTGGAAGAAATCCATAGCTTTTCATTTTCTGTGGAAACAAAAATAGAAATCCTTTTCCCCAGTAACTTGTCCTTAGGCTTAAAATTTGGAGTCAAAGCATTTTTAAAATATATAAATTGAATTAATCCAGAAGCATTTCTTTTATCAGTAGTTATTTTCTCAGCAATCAAATAATTTAAAGACAACAGAAGCGCGTATAATATCCAAACTATCTCTGTGTTTCCCATCTTTACGTGGCTTTTTTATTACTCTATTTATTCTATTTCTATTTTTACATATTTTGAGACAGGGTTTCTCTGTGTAACTTTTATCTGTCCTGGAATTCACTGCATACCAGGTTTACTTTGAAATCACAGAGATCTGCTTGCCTCTGTCTGCTGAGTGCTGGGATTCATGGCTTGTGCCATTACACCCATACATTCTATTTCCTTTTTTCTTCTTTAAACCATTGTATCCTGTTTCTTTTTCTCTCCCAAGCCAGCGTATTTTTTAAAACACAATGTATACCTTCATTGCAGCTCTCTTACACACCAATGAATTGTTAGCAGAGCTCTTTAAAAGCAAGGCAGCTTTTTTGCCGCTTATGCTAATTTTGGAAACCTCCCTTAAAGGAGCCGCGCAACTCTCTGTCTACAGCAAAACAAATCCAACCGAGAAAATGTTGCTACTAAGAAGTCTTGCTAGTCTCTGTTACCTTGTTTCTAAAAACTATTTTTTAAGCTTTTGTTAAGTTTTAAGTGAAAGTTCTCAATCCCAGTTCTGACACAATTATGTTACGGCAGGTTCATTTCCTCCTTATGGAAAGATAATGAATATTGGCAGAGAGCATGCAGTAACTTTTTGGGAATGATTAGCAACAATTATCCCAAAAGTGAAAGGATAAAATTCATAAAGAAAACGATTTGGATCCTTCCACGCATTGTAAGAAAAACACCTATCTCTGGAGTTCATACATTCTACACTGATGCAAACAAATCAGGTAAGGCAGGATATAAATCAGGTAAAATAAGTAAAATGGTTCAAAGCCCTTAAAATTCTGTACAAAAGGCAGAATTGTATGCCATTCTCATGGTACTTATGGATTTTACAGAACCTCTCAATATAGTTGCTGACTCTCAATATGCAGAAAGAGTCGTCTTACACATTGAGACTGCAGAATTTATTCCTGATGGTACAGACTTAACTTCATTGTTTATACAGTCACAAGATACTATCCAAAAGAGGATTCATCCTATGTATATAACACATATTAGATCCCATACGGGTCTGCCAGGTCCTCTAGCACAAGGCAATGATGAAATTGATCGGTTATTGATAGGAAGTGTGCTAGGAGCATCAGAGTTTCATAAGAAACACCATGTGAACAGCAAAGGTTTGAAAAAGGACTTTTCTATCACTTGGCAACAAGCCAAGGAAATAATAAGGAAATGTCCTACTTGCTCATTCTATAACCAAACTCCTTTACCACCAGGCAGTAACCCTAAAGGTATAAAAAGGAATGAAATATGGCAAATGGATGTGTTTCACTTTGTAGAATTTGGAAAATTAAAATATGTGCACCATACTATAGATACATTTTCAGGGTTTCAATGGGCTACTTCTCTGAGCTCTGAAAAGGCTGAGTCTGTTATTACACACCTATTAGAGGTAATGGCCATTATGGGCATACCTGCACAAATAAAAACTGACAATGCTCCAGCATATGTTTCCAACAAATTGAAACAATTTTTTGAATATTATAACATAAAGCACATAACTGGTATACCACACAATCCTACAGGACACGCAGTAATTGAGAGATCCAATCGTACCTTAAAGGAAATGCTCCATAGACAGGCAGGAGTAACCAAGACACCCAAACACAGATTACATAATGCTTTATTAACATTAAACTTTCTTAATGCTAATGAAAAAGGACAAACAGCTGCTGAAAGGCACTGGACAATAGAAAAAACTTCTGAACTAAATCAGCCGGTGTACTTCAAGGATGTATTGACCTCAGTATGGAAACCAGGATATGTGTTACTTTGGGGTAGGGGTTTCACATTTGTATCTACAGGAGAAGAAAAGCTATGGATACCGTCTAAGTTGATCAAGATCCGAGTTGAACAAGAGAAACATCTTAATGAAGAGGAATGACAAGTCATTCAACAAATTGGGTCCCACAAAATGTGTGGGGACCTCTCAAAGGTAGGAGAAGTGTTCTTTTCTTGTCTTTACAGTAAAACAGAGAACACCTATCTTCAAACAACCAAGAGACAAGGAACATGTAGGTACCTACAGAAGACAGCTCTCCAGAAAGAATCATTTAATGAAGAGTAATCTGATTTATGGTAAAAATATTTAAGTCTAATAAACTGTTTCTATATGGAAATCTATTTCTCTTCAATATTTGGTATTCCTGTAGTCCCGATTCATATAAATCAATGCTGGCTTTGGAGTTGGATTTGGCTTTCCTTCTCTAAATTCAAGCATGTTGTTAAGATTGAATTCACAGTTTCTGCTTTATATCAAGAAGCCAATTGATGTAAGGCAGAAGAAAACAAAATCTAAGGACTTATATGTTTATATGCACTTTTCTCTCTGAAATCCTCATTTTCTCTTATACATGTTAATGCTTATTGTTGCCTTTCCCCTAATGCATACCGTAAAACTTGAAAATTTTACTTTGATATTGATATTTAAGTTTTCCACAAGGAATAATAACAGTTCCCAACAGCAATCCTTGAACACTCCGGAAGGAAGATGGGGCCCCAAATGGACATTTCCATTCTACTCACCCTGATGCATCTGAACTACAAACTTCACCCTTTAACTGGTTTGGGACTGCTTTGCTCAAGACAACTCCTGACTAGCTAGCTGTAATGGTGCACCTTCTTATTACAACCTGGCCAAAGTTCCAAATAGAACTCCAGTCAAGCATTTTCTGCCCCACTATGAATACCTACATATGTCACAGCCAATTCTGTTGAAAAATTTGTTTGCTAAACATTTTCTTCCTACAGGATCCCATGGAGCAATCATCGTCCCATTTCAGCTGGAAGTAATCTTAAGATAACGACGCCCCTCTCTCCACTCTTGGAATTTAGGGATAATATTCATCTTCATACGGTTGGTTTTAGTTACTTGGGGTTGGATATGGAAAGTGATATTTAGACTCGGTTATCTCTTTTAGACAGGTATAGAGTATGGTTGGGAAAGGTATGGTTCAGAATGATACAGGTAGATTGGCCTACCTTCTTGTGAATTGTTTAGTAAGAGTGAGATATTAGTATTTCAGCTTACACTGTTATATATTCTTATCTGTGGTAATCTATGTACTGGAAGAATTGTATATTATATTTTGTCATATTGTGTGAAATCTTTCCATTTATGTTTTATGCACATTATTCTCGCTATATTCTATGTATGTATACTTTGTTTGAGTTCAAGACATTTTGTATATTGACACGGTTTAGGATATTTATCTTGCTGCCCTCTTGTCTAGACATTTCTACTCTACCTCTACTTTAGGAATTTACATGTGCATAATTATATTGTTTAGGTGTGTATCCTTGCTTTTCTAAAGGAAGTTTTAATCAGGTTTTTAGCTAAGTTCCTGAGTATTACAGATCATCCTCACCCGTGTTTCCTTTGCCTATGAGATTAGTCAGCAATAGATGCTTAATCTCCAATCACTTCATAGACCTGCAGAACACGGCATTTAAATGTTTTAATATTAGTACTCCGTTGACATGAGACACTGTTGCTCCTGACAGCACCATGCACTTTCCTGAAAGTATGTTGGACACTATCGTTGCTCCTTCTGGAGTTCATCCTCACTTTGGCCATGGCCTCTTGGGCAAGGAACTGCCCCTACCTTGACAACTGTTCTGGACATGCGGTCCTATGTGCTTGCAGGAGACAAACAGAAGACTGCTGAACCTTGCCAAGTCAGGGTAAGACAGCCTTTCTTCCTCCCTGCTTTTGTTGTGATCTGTCAGGTACTCTTGGCCTTAGCCAAAACTGGCTGTACCAACATTGCTCTGAGACCTTGGGTGACTGTCCGGGTAGCTTGCTGTTTCTGTCTTCGAGGCATCTTTTGGAAGTTGCCCATCCACACTTCCTGTCTATTCTAGTATTGCTATTTTCCTTCTCAGGTCTTGATGAGGTTGTAGATTAAACCATCACAACTATTATTCTCTCTTCCTAGTTAGATAGATTAGGTACTAGGCTTAAGCTTTCTAGCTTAGGATAACTCTATTGTAAACTGCGTTATGTCTTCATCCTAGGACTAGATATGTAGGTCGTTTTGTTCTCAATTTTCCTTTTCTTAGAGCACACTTGTTATTCACTGTTTTGTATATAGTTTTTTATCAAACCCAAATCTTTTCTTTAGACTAAAAGGGGAATTGTAGCGAGATATTCACCTTGTCTGCACCTGTGGCTTAGGCCATGCCCATTGGGGCGGAAACAGGGCCGGATGGGAGCGGAGAGAAAAGGTTGGGAGAGGGTCGGGCCGCCCCTTTTTGGGTGGTGGACGCTGGAAGGCTCAGGATCTGCTGGAACCAGCCGCGTGCATCTGCCTATGTTGTGAGTTATTTCTCCCTTAATAAACTTCTGTTCGGCCTAATTGTTTATCCTGATTCTTATTAAATCACAATAACAAACAAAAAACACAATCTGAGGGAATGCTGAAAATAGAAAATCTAGGTAAATGATCAAGAACTACAGATGCAAGCATAACCAACAGAAAACAAGAGATGGAAGAGAGAATCTCGGCATTGAAGATATACTAGGAGACATAGATTTATCAACCAAAGGAAATCTTAAGTCCAACTAATCCCTAACACAAAATATTCAGGAAATATGAGACACCATGAAAAGACCAAACATAAGAATAACAGGTATAGAAGAAAGTGAAGAAACCAACCTCAATGATACAGAAAATATATTCAACAAAATCATAGAAGAATACTTTTCCAACCTAAAGAATGGCATGCCAATGAAAGTACAAGAAGCTTACAGATACCAAATAGAGTGAACCACAAAATAAGCCTCTTGCCACATAATAATCAAAACAGCAAACAAACGGAATAAAGAAATAATATTAAGAGCAGCAAAGGAAAAAGGCTAAGTAACATATACAGACCAATCAGAACTACACCTGACTTCTCCATGGAAAATCTGAAGGTCAATAGTTCCTGGATAAAGATTCTACCAAGACTATGAGACCACTGATGCCATCCCAGAATACTATATCCAGCAAATTTTAAATCACTATAGATAGAGAAACCAAGATATTCCATGACAAAACGAGATTTAAACTAATCTCGTTTAAACGAGATATCAACTAATCCAGCCCTACAGAATGTTCTGGATAGAAAACTCCAACCCAAGAAAGTTAATTACACTCACAAAAATAAAGGCAATAGATAACACCACTTTACTAACAATCAAAAGAAAACAAGTGGGGACAAAATCCACACACAATAGCACCACCAACAACAAATCCAAAACAAACAAGAATTAACAATGGTCATTAATGTTCCCCCAATATTAATGATTTTATCTCACCTATAAAAATACACAAGCTAAAGGAATGAATATGAAGACAGGATCCATCCTTCTGCTGCAAACAAGAAACACACTTCAACTTCAAAGATAGTCATTACCTCAAAGTTAAAGATTGGAAAAAGATTTTCCAATCAAATGGACCCAAGAAACAATTGGATGTAGCAAACCTAATATCTAACAAATAGAACTTAAAACTAAAATCAACCAAAAGAGATGAATAAGGACATTCAAGGGAAAATCCATCAAGATTAAGTCTCAATTTTGAACATCTACGCCCCAAATACAAAGGCACCCACATTTGTAAAAGAAACATTACTAAAACTCAAATTGCATATAAAACATCATACACTTATAGTGGGAGATTTCAACACCACACTCCCAACACTAGACAGGACCACCAAACAGAAACTTAATAAGAAACAAAGGAACTAACAAGTTATGACACAATTGGGGATAACAAATTGTGTTAACAGGTTAATGTTGGTAGAACATTCTATCCAAACACAAAAAGAATATACCTTCTTCTCAGCAGTACATGGACCTTCTCTAAAATCAACTGCATACTTAGCAATATAGCAAACATCTATAGGAACACAAACACCCACACATACACACAAACACACACACACACACACACACACACACACAAACACACACACACATGCACACACACAAATGGAATACCCCATTGTATCTTATCAGACCACCTTGCTATAAAATTAGAATTCAACAACACAAATTGAAGAAACCATACAAACTCATGGAATTTAAACAATGGGTCAAGGAAGAAATAAATTAAATTAAAGACTTCCTAGAATTCAATGAGAATGAAGACACAACATACCAGAACTTATGAGAAACTTTGAAAGCTGTGCCAAAGGGAAAGTTCATAGCACTAAGTTCCCACATGAAGAAACTGAATAGTCATATTAGAGAATTAACAGCAGCTGAAGCCTTTAGAACAAAAAGAAGCAAAATCACCCCAGAGGAGTAGATTCCAGGAAATATTCAAATTCAGTGCTGAAATCAATAAAATAGAAACTAGGAAAACAATACTAATAATCAATATAACAAAGAGTTGGTTCTTTGATAAAATTAACAAGATAGACAAACCTCTTTTCAAACTAATCTAAAGGAAGAGAGAGAGAACATGCAAAGTAACAAAATCAGAAATGAAAAGGGGTACATAACAACTGACATTGAGAAAATCCAGAGACTATTCAGATCATACTTTGAAAATCTGTACTCCACAAAATTTGAAAATTAAAAAAAAAGGATTTTCTGTGTAGATATGACTTACCAAAATTAAACCAAGAACAGATAAGCAATTTAAATACATGTATAACCTCCATGATATAGACTCAGACATGACAAGTATCCCAACCCAAAATGCCCAGTGTCAGATTGTCAGTACAGAATTCTACCAGAAATTCAAAGAAATACTAAAACCAATACTTCTCAAAGTGTTTCACACAATAGAAACAGAAGGCTTTTTGCCCAACTTTTTTTTATAAGGCTAAAATTACCTTGGTCACCAGCTACACAAAGACCCAACTAAGAAAGAGGAGTACAGACCAATATTCCTTATGAATATTGATGCAAAAATAATAAAAAAAACACTGGCAAATAGAATTCAAGAACACATCAAAGAAACCATCAACCAGCATCAAGTGGGTTTCATCCCAGGGATACAGGGATGGTTCAACATATGAAAATCCATCAATGTAATCTATCGTATAAACAGAAGGAAAAACTAAAAAAGCTTTTGAGAAAATCCAACACCCCTTTATGGTAAAGGTCTTGGAGAGATCAGTGATACCAGGGATACATCTGAATGTAGAGAGTTGCGAAATGCCACGCCTTAAAGATGGTGCTAGCTTCTGCCTCCCCAGGGGTGAGCACTCTCTGGCATAAACAAGCCCTTATTTGGTTAAGTCTGTTCAGCCTGTCTGCTTCCGCGTTAGAGTAGCCTATCCGCAGGGTCCTCATAGCTCACTGGGGTTGGTTAGCACAAGGGGATTTAACCCTGTGCAAGGGTCCCCCAGGGTCACAGGTTCAGAAGAACATGTTTCAAGGATCCTGATTAAAACTGCATGAAGAAGATCTTCCCGGAGTCACGTCTTCCTTGCTGGCAAGGGTAGGCACATACACCTGAACATAGTAAAAGCAATATACACAAAACCAACAACCAACATCAAATTGAATGGAGAGTAACTCAATGTGATTCCTCAAAATTCAGGAACAAAAAGGCAAAAAGGCAATCCACTCCCTCCACATCTCTTCAATATTGTACATGAAGTTCTAGTTAGAGCAATAAGAAAATTAAAGAAGATCAAGGCGATACAGTCTGGAAAGTAAGAAGTCAAACTTTTACTATTTGCAGATGATATGCTAGTTTATATAAGTGTCTTGAAAATCTCTACCAGAGAACTCTTACATCTGATAAACACCTTCAGCATAATGGCAGGATACAACATTAACTTAAAAAAGAAAAAAAGCAAATCAGTATCCCTACTATATGCTCATGATAAAGGGAAACATCACCCTTTACAATATAGCCACAAAAAAACCCATAAGATATCATGGATAATGCTAATAAAAAAGTAAAAGACCTTTATAATAAGAACATTTAGACTCTAAAGAAAGAAATTAAAGAGGATGTCAGAAAATAGAAAGATCTCCCATGTTTTTGAATAGGTAGGATCAAAATAGTAAAAAATAGTAACCTTGCCAAAAGCAATCTACAGATTCATTGCAGTCACCATCAAAATCACAGCACAATTCTTCACAGACCTTGAAAGAACAATACTCAACTTTAGATGGAAAAACAAAAGACCCAGCATAGCCAAGAAGCTAGACACCAAAACACCAAATAGTTCAATTAAAAAGTGGGGTACAGAGTTAAATAGAGAATTCTCAATAGAGGAATCTTAAATGGCTGAAAGACACTTATGAAAGTGCTCAACATCTTTAGCCACCAGGGAAATGCAAATCAAAACAACTCTGGAATACCATCATACTCTTGTCAGAATGTCTAAAATCAAAAACACCAAAGAGTTTATGCTGGAGAGGATGTGGGGAATTGGGAAGACTCCTCTATTGCTGGTGGGAGTGCACACATGTACAGCCATTTTGGAAATCAGTATGGTGGTTCCTCAGGAAAATCGAAATCATTCTTCCTCAAGATCCAGCAATTCCACATTTAGGCATGTACCTAAATGATGCACATTCATACAACAAGGGCATTTGTTCAACTATGTTCAAAGCAGCATTATTTGTAATAGCCAGAACCTGAAAGCAACTGTAGAATAGATGGAGAAAATATGCTCCATTTCACAGTATACTTAGCAGGAAACAAAACAAAACAAAACAAAAAAAAAAAACAATGGATTCTTGAAATTCGAAGGCAAATGGATAGAACTAGAAGAAACTATCCTGAGTGAGGTAACCCAGTCACAAAAAGACAAACATGGTATGTACGCACTAATATATGGATTTAGACATAGAGCATAAGGTTACCAGCCTACAATCCAAACCACCAAAAAAGCTCAGAAAAAAAGAGGACCCTAAGAAAAGGGGAAAGGGACAAGACCTCATAGCAAGTTGGGAATATGGGGGAAAGGGAGGGGAGAGGTAGTTAGGAGAAAGAGAAGGGAGAAGAGGTGGGGAGAGGATGACATGAGGGAGAAGGAAGATTGAGTCAAGGAAAGAATAGAGGAGTACAAGAAAAGAGATATCACAATGCTAGTTTCCCAGCTATCTGTCTGGGGGCCCATTAGCTCCTCCTTGTTCAGATCAGCTGTCTCTTTGGCTTTCTGTAGCCTGGTCTTTTCCTCCCTCTCTGCATATCTGGATTCCAGTTTAGCTGAGTATTTAGCTGTGGCTGTCTGCTTCTGTTTCCATCAGCTACTAGATGAGGGCTCTATGATGGCATGTAAGTTAGTTATCAATTTCATTATCAAGGAAGGTTATTTAAGGTAGCCTTTCCACCATTGCTCATATTGTTAGTTGGGGTCAGTCTTGTAGGTCTCTGGACATTTCTCTAGAGTCTGAAATGTGGTGACTGTTACTCTATGGGATCCTGTAGGGAAAAAAAAATAAGGCAATGGAAAGCCTCAAGAGGACTAGCTGTGACATTTGTAACTAGTCTCTGAGTGGCAGGAGATGCTTGACTGAGTTCTTATCTGAAGTTCTTGCCAGAGAGTTATAGGAAGGTGTTAGAGCAGTATAATACTAAACTGAACTTCTAGTGGTGTTTACTAGTTCAAAAACATCAAGTTGAATCAATTAAGTGGGGCCCCATCTTCTTTCCTGAGATTTCAACAATTTCTGTTACAAATGTTATTATTTATTTTGGAAGACTTAAACATTAACATCAACAAAGAAGGTTTAACTTTTATAAGTGTAGATACTGGGAAAGGTAAAAATAAAGATGATAATAAGTATGAGGAAAATTAGGATATTTGAGAGATAACAGAGCTTAGACAAATGATATTCCCTAGATTTTGTTTTTTTCTGTCTTCAACAATTGGCTTATTGATATAACACAGAAACTCCAAATTTTCTTTTTTCAACATGGTTGAATTTAGAGAAGGAAATGCAAATCCAAGTCTAAACTTATCATTGGTTTTACATGAATTGGGACTACCAGAGTACTAGGAAGTAAGGAGACACAGACTTGTATAAAAAGCTTTCAATAAGCATAGATATTGGTATCATAAGACAAATTCTTGTTTGTTTGATGGTTCATTCTGGATAGCTATCTTTTCTTCTTTAGACATATACACGCCCAATATCTTTTGGCTTCTTAAAGACAGGTGTTTTAGGTTTTCTGGTAATGACAAGTAAAGAAAGCTTCCCCTACCTTTGTGAGGTCTTCTCATGGGATATACGTTGCTAGATGACCTATCATTTCTCTTCATCAAGAGGTTTCTCCTGTTTAATTTTGTTCTTGATCAACTTTTATGGTATCTAAATCTTTTCTTCTCCTATAGAAACAAAGGCAAAACCCCTACCTCAAAGAAACATATCCTGGTTTCCATACTGAAGTCAATACATACTTGAAGTACACCAGCTGATTTAGTTAAGATTTTTTTTTTATTGTTCAGGTCTTTCTGAAGCTGTTTTTCCATTCTCATTAGCATTAAGGACGTTTATTGTTAGTAAAGCATTATGTAATCTGTTTTGGAAGTCTTGGTTCCCACTGCTTGTTTATAGAGCATTTCCTTTAAAGTCAATTAAATCTCTCAACAACTACTTGTCCTGTTGGATTGTGTGGTATACCATACTTTATGCTATAATAATTAAAAAAAATGTTTCAATTTACTGGAGACATATGCAGGAGCATTGCCCATTTTTGTTTGTGCAGGTATATTTATAATAGCCATTACATCTAATAGGTGTGTAATAAGAGAATCAGCCCTTTCATAGCTCAGGGCAGTTGCCTATTGAAATCCACAAAATGTGTCTATTGTATGGTGCACCTAATTTAATTTTCCAAATTCTGCAAAATGAAATACATCCATTAACCAAATTTAATTCCTATGTATACCTTTAGGGTTACTACCTGCTGGTAAAGGAGTTTTCTTATAGAAGAAACAAGTAGGACTTTTTTTTTAACTAGTTCCTTAGCTTGTTGCCAAGTGATGGAAAAATCCTTTTTTAAAACTTGGCAATTCACATGGTGTATTTTTATGAAATTCTGAGGCCTCCAAAATACATCTTATTAATAAATGATCAAGTTCATTATTGCCTTGTGCTAGAGGACCTGGCAGACCCATATAGGATCTGATGCATTTTATATATAAAGAGCAAGTCCGGTTCCTGATGATTTATTCTAATTGTATAAATAATGAAGTTAATTCTGTACTATCAAGAATAAATTCAGCGTGTAAGGTGGCTCTCTCTCTCTGAGTATATTGTGAGGTTCTGTAAAATCCATAAGTACCATGAGAATGGTATACAATTCTGCTTTTGGTACAGAGTTATAAGGGCTTTGAATCACTTTTCTTATATTTCCTGATTTATATCCTGCCTTATCTGATTCATTTACATCAGTGTAGAATGTAGGGACTCCAGAGATTTGTGTTTTCCTTACAATGCATGGAAGTATCCAAATGGTTTTCTTTATGAATTTTATTCTCTCATTTTTGGGGCAATTGTTGCTTTTCGTTCCCAAAAAGTTACTGCAAGCTCTTTGCCAATATTCATTATCTTTCCATAAGGAGGAAATTTACTCATTAGTTAAAGGTATTATGATTTCTGCTGGGTTCATTCCTGTCATTGATGAAGTATTAGTTTTCCTTTTAAAATCAACTCAAAAAATTTTGTATAATGTTTCTAATATTTTGTTCTGTTTATGTGGTAGAAATATCTGTTCTAACATGATATCTTCCCACTGCATCAAAATCCCAGAAGGGTATTCCCTAGGTGGTAATATAACCAGAGGGCACTCAAGATTTGGATCCCCTTGATCCACATGTGACTAGCATTCTTTTTCTGCCCACTCTGATTCATTTTCAGTTTCAGATGATAATATTCTGGGACTATTTAAGCCATTTTCCCTTTTTAGGGTCTTTTTCAAATTTTTTAGATCATGTCATTTTACTCTAATTACAGTCTGTAGCTAGGAAATATCTTCTACCAATATTTGAAGATCAAGAGTCTTATCTGTAATTTTTATGGTCTAGTTTTCTGTAGACCTGTTTTATATCCTAAGTAATTGATACACTCTCCTCTTTGTATTTTTTCAGGGGTAATTTGTAATCCCCAATGAGGTAAAACATCCTTTACTTCCTCAAACATTTTTTCTAACATCTCTGCCTTTGAATCAGTTAACAATATGTCATCCATGTATTGGTAAATTATAGATTGTGGAAACTATTCACGAATTATTTCCAATGTTTTTTGCAAAAAATATTGGCATAGGGTATGGCTAGTTTTCAATCCCTGTGGCAAAACCTTCCATTGATATCTCTTGCATGTCTGAGAATTATTTTAAGTAGGTACCTTGGATCAAAATTTTCCTCATGCCTTTATTGTAAAGGTATAGTGAATAAAGAACCCTTTAAATCAATACCTATAATAGGTATCAGAGAAGGTAAGAGCATTCCAGGATGTAGAGAGCCTACTGGCTGAATTACTTTATTGATGGCTCTCAGGTCTGTAAGCACTCTCTGTTTTCCAGATTTCTTTTTAATAACAAATACAGGAGAATTCCAAGAGCTGGTAGGTTCTTCAATATGCTTAGCATTTAGCTGTTCATAAACCAGATTTTCTAGAACCTCTAGCTTCTCAGAGGTCATAGTTCATTGTCCCAGCCAGAAAGTTTCATCAGTTAGCCACTTTAAGGGTAGAGCTTATGGTTCCTCTGTTAGTTTGGCACTTGTATTCTGCTTTTGTTCAGCCTGGATAGTTGTTGTCTGTTTTCTATAGGACCTTACAATATTTTTTTTCACACCATGAGTTTGTTTATAGTTCATATGTGATACTAGAGGAAAGTAAATCTGGATATTCCATTGCTGCAATAGATCATGACCCCATAGATGTATTGCTATATCAGCCACATATGGTCTTAGACTTCTTCTTTGTCCTTCTGGCCCTGTACATTCTAGCCACTTTGTGCTTTGTTTTACCTGAGAAATGGTTCCAATCCCTAAGAATGGAATTTTTACTTCCTTGAGAAGCCATCTTGAAAGCCAAGATACTAGAGTTACAATGGTAATGTTACCCCCCCATGTCAAGAAGCCCCCAAAACATCCTGTCATTTATTTGTACTCTTAATTTGGTCTTTGATTGCTTATAGAAGTTTTCCAAAATATAAGTCTTTGTTTCCTCCATGTATGTTTAATTCATCCTCCAAAGCAAATTTATCATCCAGAGCAGTAAGTTTTTTTACAGTAGGCACTGGATTTTCTAATTGTTCTGGGGAG
This sequence comes from Cricetiscus sungorus, assembly GCA_030556225.1. Classification (NCBI taxonomy): domain Eukaryota; kingdom Metazoa; phylum Chordata; class Mammalia; order Rodentia; family Cricetidae; genus Cricetiscus; species Cricetiscus sungorus. The sequence continues at coordinate 32,721,391 of JANBXA010000132.1, read as the reverse complement.
GAGTGTCCTCCACAGTGACCGGACCACTTTTGACTTGTGGAGGGGGATTTTTAGAGGCTCTCCACAGTTTCCCAACAGAAAATGGTTTTCTTGCTTGTCTCTGGTCAATCCACATTCATTTGTCCAGTGTCAGCTTTTGCCACATCTACATAATCTATAAGTTTGGGGCATTCTGTTTGAATTATTACTAGAAGAAGTATTATTTCTAGGGATGCCTTCTCTACAATTTCCTCTCAAATGTCCTATTCTATTACATTTAAAACATTTGGTATTTTGATATCTTTTCATACCTTTGGAGATTGCTTCTCCTACCCAGGCCTCAGTGTCATAATCATTAGACTCAATATTGGCTGTGTGCAGGCTCCATTCATCCAATGATGCTGATCTGACCTATAAGGGCCAAAGCATGTTTTTGAATTGTGAATTAGCATTCTCATAAGCTAGAGATCTAAGAGTATTCATCCAGCTTTTGAATCTGCTATCCCTATTTGTAGTGCTCTAGTGAATCTTTGCAAAAATTCACTATACTATTACTTGGGGTCTTGTAACACTTTGGTATAGATCTCAATTCTTTTTCCAGGTTCCTTAATCTTACCCAAAGCATTCCAGTCTACTGAATGACATAGGGACAAAGAGTGTTCATCATTTGCAGCTTGATTCCCTGCATCAACATGAAGACGCCCCCACCAAGAATTTTATCTTGGGGAGCTTTATAACATTTCTTTAGACCTTGTCATTTAACTGCCTTGGGCTCTACCCACCATAAAGCTCTCCATTCAATTTGTGGCCCAATTTGAAGAACAGCTGAAACTAATTGGCCCTTATCATTAGGGGGCCACCCTTTTTTTGTTGCCCATGGCTCTACTAATTGCCTCACATGAGGTGAATGCATGTCATAAGAGACACCTGCTTCCTTTATACCTTTAAATACTTCATAGGTATTGGCTCTCGATGGCATTTAACAAATCTTTTTGAATGTTTTTTAGTTTCAGGATTTTCACTAACAGTATTGGGGTAAACAATAAGGGATTAAATAATTACTTAGGTAAGTCATCTCTGACTCTGAAAGATTCTGGTATTATTAAATCCCTTTCATACTTTTCTCTTTTTTGTTTGTACCTCCACTTCTGGAGTTTTCTATGTCCTGTAATCTATTAACTATTGTTTCTCTGAATGTTTGAATTTCCTGGACAGTATAAATTTGTAAGGATTTCATTAAATCAATCAGTTTCTTGTTCTCTTGATTTATATATGATTCTAAAGATTTAATATTTTCATCCTTAGAGATTATCTGAATGGACAATGTTCTATTTGCTAGCTTGTCATTAATCTCAGACATGGAACAATTTGTTTCTGCTAGTATTTCAATCTTATGTCCCATTTTTTTTTTGCATTCTACTTGTCAAATCATCAGAAATGGAAAATTTTTTTTCTATAAGCTGACCAATTTTATGTTATATTTTGCATTGTTTGTTGAATCACATCGCCATTCTCAATGTTCTGAATTCTTTTTCTAAGCTCTCATTATTAGTGTGTAAAGTCTGTATGCCCCCTATTAAGTTCCTCATTCTTCGCTCTACTATGTAACCATTTCTTTAAGGATATTATATGGATTAAGAAGCTAATAGGCACCATGGATAATAAATATATTTTAGGTATTTCATAAGGCTCTTCTAAAATCCCATCCATATAAGAAACTAAAAGATTTTTCATTGCTTGTATAGTAATACTTCTGCCATTGCTATTTGATAGTCAATTGTACCTTAAGCAGATTCCTGGAGCTTGGAGAGCTGAGTGATTGTTGGCTTGTTGGAACCTTGCAGCCTGGTGAGCAAACTCAAGTGGAAAGGAAAAAACGACCACTGTAACTCAGATAGCTTTGAGCTATTTTCCACAGTCCGGCAGCTTCAAATCCACAGCTTGTAAAAGGCACAGCAAAGTACCCGGCTTTTCCTGGGACAGGCGATAGAAACTGGGTAGCCAACTCAGCGGCTGAAACAAAATTTAAAAACCCTAGGGCCACCAGAATGCAGTTAACCTGGTAGCAGTTGACCCTAGGTCATGAATATCCAGCCCACTAGACAGTGGCGGCACTAGACTACATTAATCCACCTAAATGGGCAGATCTGTGCCAGTCTTGGGAATCCACCCACACATACATTGGGTGCCAATTGAAGAGAAGGATGTAATGATATCGCTAAACCCAAGATAAATGATAAATGGGTGCTTATTAGGGAACAATTACACATAAAAATACCAATAATCATGAGAGAATTTCCCTGGCCTTCCTACCACTGACCCACCAGAAAAGACTCTTACAAAAGAGACTACACCTTATGCCTTATGCTTCCCTCTGCTTCAGTCCACATGAAGCCATACCCAAAGGGGTGTGGCCACTGTTACAGGTCCACAGACTAGAAGCATACAAGTGGTGGTACATGCCATTAATCCCAGCACTTGGGAGGCAGTGGCAGGTGTATGACTGTGAGTTCAAGGCCAGCCTGATCTACAGATCAGGACAGTTCCTGACCAGGACAGGCTCCAGAGCAATACAGAGAAACCTGTCTCGAAAAAACATAAGAAAAAAATGCAACAAACATAACAAAGTGTTCTTAAATATTGTGACCATTAATGTAATTGGCAGTTAAATGGGGTTTATAGTAATCTAGGAGAGAACAATTGGGTGTTTCTCTGTTTCTGTGAGTATTTCTAGAAAAATTTTAACATAGGAGGAAAGACATGCCTCAAATATGAGGAGCAGCATTCAGTGAACTGTATTCACTAATGAATGAAAGTGAGAAAGTGAGCTGAGCTTCAGTATTCATCTCTTGCTTCCTCCTGAATTCTGTTACATTTTGGCCAGCTGCCTAATTTTCTGGTTGTCTGTGCTTCGTCTCAATTTGGTTTCTATTACTTCAATTAAGCACTATGAGCAAAAAAAGTTGTGGAAGGAAATGTTTCAGTTAACATGTTGCATTCCATCAAGGAGAGAATCATAGCAGTAACTCAAGGCAGGAACCTACAGGAAGGACCTGAAGCAGAGGACATTGACTAACACTGCCTACTATTTTGCTTTTCCTGACTGGCTCTGCCTGATTTCTTGTACACTTCAGGACCACATTTACAGAATGGTACTGGACATTGTGGGTTGTGTGTTCCTGCATTAACCCTACAAGCAAATTCAATGGAGTCAATTTTTAAATTGAAACTCCTTTTCAGGTAGCTTATGCCAATAAGCCCTTTAAATTCTGATATTTTCATCATCATGGTAAGCTATCTTCTTAAACCATAGCCAAAATAAACCAATTCTTTGATAAGTAAGTTCTATAAAGTAATCTGGCAGCACTACAGAAAGAAAAGGTAACCAACATAGCTAGAGTAGTCTAAACTTGGAAAATATTTTTGAAATGATGGTTACTGTTATTGCTATGCCATTGGTTCTAGCAGTTATTTATTCATCCTTTGGATTTCTGTCACCATGGCTCCGTGCCATCAATTTAAGAAGATCCCCATGGATTCTTGCAACAGCTATGTGTAAGTTTCTTCCCCAGCTGTTCAGTATACCTCCAAGTATACCATGAAACATAATAATACAGGAATAGCATTACATACCAGAATCATGTAATTGTATGCGTACTTTTCTGCTAGGTTATTTTTTGTTGCTGTTGTTGTTCAAACTCTTGATTTTTTTTCACATTGATCAAGTAAATCCTCTTTCATATGTAGGCCAAGCTGATCCCAAACACACAAGACAAATTAGAGAAGATGCAAATGTACACAAGAAAGAGTGGCATTGTTAGTGCACTTGAATGGAGAGCCCTCTGTCTAAAAGTGTTTGCCAACCATTTGCCTGCACTCCAAGTTATTTCATTTTGTGGGTTTTGTCCATAGGTTTTAAGCATTTTTGTCCTGGTTAAAGAAAATAACAATTTCATTGGAAACAGAATGCCACAATAGTCTTTCCATGTTTTAGAAGCAGTGATATTTTCTCTAATTTGTTATAGGTATCTTTGAATTGTGGAGAGATATAATTCTTCTTCAGTAGATGAACAATTATTTGAAAGTTCTGCGAGGTTCATAAAAAGAATGATAGGTATGATGTTCACATTCCTGAGTTAAATTCCTTTTTAATATTTGTTATACTCTACTGGTATAATACAACTAAGCAGAAATAGCAATACTTTTCCTGCATATCCTACATGGCAGTGTTAAAAGACAATGTAAAAGTGACCTTATCTGGTAAACTATAAAACACTTTCCACAAAGGAAAAACTAGTAGTATTTTATTCGTAACACTGAAATGGGTGCTGGTTGCCTAGCTACCCCATGTAACAATAGATCTTTCTGCTGCTCAGAAAACACTTTTTAATACCTTATTTGTTGAGTGTAAACCAAAAAATTACACAGGAGAAAGGAATGTAAAATTAAGTTTCTGTGAAAACTTGCCAGGGACATTTGGAAATAAGTATATCATGAAACAAGTATTGCTCCTACAGGTGAAAATGCTTTCCTTGCTTGAGATATACCCCAAAGTCTCTGAAGTCATATTTCAAAATTTCAAAATATGGACACAACAGATTAAATCATCTTAATTTACAAAATCCATAAATTAGAAGTAAAATACAGCTCTATATTCACATGTGGTGATAGGTTTAATGACAATAAAAAGGATTGAGTTGGTAACCTTACTTTTTCTATAAGCCAAAAGAAGCATATTATTTTTAAATGTTTTGTCTAAGAATTTTGACAGAAATAGAAAAATTCAACTGTGCTGTTAAAGGAAAAGCTTTTAAAAAATCAATAAAAATAAATGTTATGTATAGTTGGAAAAATCTAAAACATGTAAATCATGTTTGAAATTATTTCTACAATGCTATGAAATGATGCCATTGAGGCAGGGAAGGAGAGCTGTTTGATAAGGGCCCATTACATTTAGAAGGTCATCAAAATTTTAGTGTATAACTCAAGATATACACACAAAATTAAGTGTATAACTCAAGCCCTGAGCAAAGACACATCTAGCATCTAGCTCAGCAGAGAGCGTTATACCATGAAGTTCACATTTTTCTTCATTTTCTTATGGGCTGTAGTTTAAAGTAACCTTGCCTCTAACACTTTAGAGTTAATTTATATGAATGTTTATAATTAGGGAAAATGGTTTACAATAACAAGAATCCTGATATGTACCATATGCAGATAGAGGTTTCTCCTACAAAAATTTTAAAGTAGAAATATACAGAAAACATTTTATGCTAGTGTTGAAATAGTGAAATGAAAGGCAACACAGTATATAATCCTGATATATTTGTATATGAATCAAACAGATAGAAAAGCAGTATCAAAAGAAAAAAAAAGTGAATGTTAACTGTCCCAGCTGATTCTATTAGAGAATCTGGATTTTTCATATATTTTTGCTGATCTTGAAAATACACCTCATATTGTAATATTATGGAATAGAAATTTGTGTACCAATGAGATACGATACACAGTCAACCATTCAGTCAAAATTAATGAGGTGTTAAAAAGCCATATGGAGACTTAACTCTTGTTATCAAGTTAGAAATATTAGAAGGGGGGTGCCTGCAACTGGAAGATAGTCTCCTCCTTGAAGTTGGGGGTAATTAAATTAAAACCTCAGCTGCAGGTATAGGAATAAGTCCTTATTGCTTGGTCAGGGAGATGCCTTAGAGAATTCCCAAAAAGTACAGATTCTTATCCCACTTCCTCATCAGACAGAACTATAGTATAAGACTCAACAGCTGAATGCATCACACATTTTGGTTGCACAATAAAACAAGAATCAAAATGAAAGTTAGCTTGGGGTCACCTTCCTGTTGCCTTGCTTTCAGAATGCCTTACAGATTGCTGAGAGAAAAAAAAAGTCATCAATAATCTGTTCAACAACTAGGAACCCTAAAGTCTATGATAGCAACCACTCAGGAAAATTGTCCCTAGTGGTGAAATTGTGGCATGAGTGTTATGGGGACAACCAACTGCTCAGTGACTGGATTTGAGGCTCATTTCAGAAAGAGAACCACATATCTAGTACCATAAACTCTCAAGAGCTTATGGCTATGGGTATCACAGAACTCAAGGTGGGGGCTTATTCTGTTGTTTAGCTAAATTAAACACCACCTTCATGTGTGTGTGTGTGTGTGTGTGTGTGTGTGTGCATGAGTGTACGTGCATGTGTGCATGTGCATGTACTGCAGATATGTGCAGTTACTATTATAAACCATAATCACAGAAGCCTCTCTTTATCTTGAACTGTAATGAAGACAGAGACTTAAGGGTTTGCAATGCTCTGAGGATAAATGACAACTTAGTTTTCAGTCCTGAGTTTTTAGCCCTAAGTAACATATGTATGCCATCCCTTTCCAGGCTCAGGGTAATTTGTTAAAGAGGAGGGGGAAAGACTATAAATGCAGGAGGGTTGTAAAATTCCATCTTTTAGCCATGCATAATAATTATTATATTCAATAATTATCGATATTTGTGCTTTCAAGGACTATAGATGATTGCATTCTTGTTGTACAAGAATGAGCCCATTTGGGGCAAAACAAGGTTGGAGGAGGGACTCAGGGGGTGCTACAATTCACTGCTGAGCTATTTCTTAAAGATAGATTTAGGTAAAAGAGAGATATTGCTTTCAATTGTCCATACTAATGACACCACAAGACTCTAAAGAAGTGGCTTTAAAGCTTCATAATGCTGTGACTCTAGTGCAGGTCCCAATGTTGTGGTGACTGCCACTATAAAATTATTTTCTCTGGTACTTCATAATTGTAATTTTTTCACAGTTGTGAATCATGATAGTATCTTGTGTTTTTCAATGGTCTTAGGTAATCTCTGTGAATTGGTCCTTCCAGCCCCAAAGGGGTCATGACTCATAGGGAACTACTCTAAAAGATGTTCCTAATATAATAGTCAAACAAGTATTCCTGGTTAGATTAAATCTCCCTGATCCCTATAAACAGGCTATTGCCAAGTAAGGCTTACTTTTGTCATTAAACATGGAAAAATGGAGCTTTTGCTAACTGGAAGCTTCTCTCTTACTGACTACCATTTGTAGTACTGGAAGGAACTCTGTACTCCTGGAGCAGAAAAGTAATCATCAGTATCACTGAGTTACAAAGTCTGGGGATTTCACCCATCTTTTTTATGCAAGACATGCTTGTGCAAATATTATGGGGTCTTACCCTGGGAGCAACCACTCCCCTTTATTCCACTTAAGATCAAGCCATTTTTTAGACTTTTTCATCTCTTTAAACACAGCCTTGGCCTGACATTAAAATATCTGCTGCTATTTTTCTTCTCAGACTATGCATTTTGTGTTTCTTTTTTTCCTACTTGCTCTTTTTCATTGTAAGACTATGTAAGAGTGATCACTAATAACTAAATATCCATCGATATTGAGCTCATTGAAATCTCCTCCATCAAGGAAATTAATCCATAATATGCAATCCTCAGGCAGGTTGTAGGAATAGTCGGAGTTGGGCAACTCTGGAGTTACTTACTAGAGAGAGTAGTTTGTTTGCATAAATACTCTTCTAAGCATAATGAAAGATGCTCAGAATAGTAATAAATATGCATATACATATATATATACATATATACATATATATATATATATATGGGCCATATCAATAGGTCTGACCATTAGGAGACCCTCCCCAGAAGAATGCATGGAGCAAGCATTAGTGTTGAATGTGCTAATCAAATGTGCAAGAGTTTGGAACCAACATATAAGACAACACATTAAAATTTTAATAAATCTGTATAAGAATATTAGGTATTGTCCAAAGAAATTACAGGTTTTAATTTCTTTCTGAGTATTAGTTTGGGTAAATTACTTAAGTTTTTACTTCCAACAAAAATAAAGAACTTACTGATTGTAAGTCAATAGTAGAAATAACATAACAAATAAAATTTTGTCTGTTTATGGCAGATCCCCCTTTTTCAACCTGAGTGATAATGTGTAGGATGCAGATGAGTTTTAAAGAATATAACATACTTTGCTTATTGCCATTGAGTATGCTTAATGAACTCTAGCTAGAATATAGTGTTAAACACTAGAACATTGAACCAGTGGCAAAATTCTGCCTTCTTATGATGTGCACATAAGAAATAGCCATCAGATATCTCCAAAACATTCTTTCCTTCTTTGGTTTCTTGCCAACAAGAGGAAAGGTTAAATGGAATAATTTTTATCTTCCCCTTATGTTTGACAATTTCAAAGAATTAGTAGAAACCTATCAGTTTTTAGTAATAGAGGAATATAGAGAGATCTTAGTGTAGCTCTTAAAATCATTCTTCTGTTCCAAAAGTCCCATCTTCAGAACATAGAAAACCTGGAAATGTTTCACCTTTGGCTACCCTCAGCTCTCAAACTCCCCCTTGATATCTGCCATCAGACCTCCAGGACAAATTCAATTGCTATGGTTTTCACTGAATTGCACAGAAAACCCCATTTGGTAATCTCCAGTTTGGCAATTCTAGAGGGTGGTAAAAACTTCAGGAGGTGGAATCCATTGGGGGGGACTTTTCAATCATTTGAGAGGATGCCCTTAAAGGACATACAGTGTTAGGAGAGTATTATTCCCTTTTTTCCCATTTTAAATTACCTTTGATGATGTGTGTAGTACAGCCTTTTTCCAGCATTATTTCTATTTTGCAACAGATCAGAAAGAAAAGGACCAACTAGCCACAGAGATAATCTCTGAAACCATGAGCTGAAACTAAGCTTTTCTCTTGATAAATTGGTTATCTCAAATGTTTTGTTACAATAACATATAGTAGATGGCTAACAGAACATTATATTCTTTCTTACAGAAAACAAAGAATTCCAAAGCCATCATATACCTTGAGATTGTTCTCTTTGTAGATAGATTTCCTTATGTGGTTCCCCCTTCCTAACCTGTCCTGCTTCTGAAGCACTTTCACAATTATATTTAATGAAGTATTGGCCAGCTTCTAAATCCTCCAAGTTCACTGTAAACTTTCCATCTCTTTATTTAAAATAAAACCAACTTAAAGCCATATTCTTTTCAAATGAATAATAACCCCCTTTGATACACTATTTCATGTCTTTGAGAGGAAACAGGTTGTGCCACACTGTACTTTCTTTTCTACAATATCCTAGTTCTAAACTCTATCATTGTCAACAACTTTGACAATTTCAGTCCCTCAAATAGTGACAAAAATCCCACTTAACAGCAGCTCTATCTTGTTTTTGGACATTTCAATGCTGATATGCAAGAACTTTCAAATGTAAAACACTTATCTACTTGAATTCTTTTCTCAAAAAATTACGTATGCCATCCATATTGTCTGAATTATGTTCTAAGACACTTTGGAGCTATTTATTACTTCATGCCCCTCCAAAATTATATCTTAATTCTTGTATCTGCCTCCTTCCTGAATTAATTAAAAAAATTAAAGATAGGCTTGGAGACACTACAATGTATTGGTGTTGCATAAGGAAAGAAAGAAAAGCATTTCTCCCTTGATTGACTTGCTCAAGAAAATTCAAAATTCCCAACTTTGAATTTTCCACTTCTTTTCCTGTTTCTTCCATCTGTCTATAGCTTATGGTTTCTAGCTTGTCTGTACTATCTGTTGTGTGCCTATCTATATCTGCCAGATATCTTAAATGTGAATATAAATTTCCCTATTGCCTGTGTCTCATTGCTGTTTCCCAAAAATGGCTGTGTTCTATATTTATTAGACACTAAATAAAGCATGACATGGGGAAGGAATAAGGAATACTTACAGAAACCTTTACCAAAATATTTGCACACAATTAAATTATTTATTCTAACTGACCCCAAATTATTCAGTACTGAAGATATTTATCAATCAATAGCTGTGTGCCATGTTCTTCATTGTTGATGGGTATTTGGCACACAAATTCATTTTTGATGTATTTACTGTTTTCATCAAATGATTAATATAACATAAATACATATATGCATGTATTACTCTGAGTCAGGATCATGGAAGAGTACATAAATTAAAATTGCAAAAACAGGTTCTGTGTTAGCCCATTTTATGTCAACTTGACACAACATAGAGTTGTTTAGGAAGAATCTCAGTTGAGGAAATGCTCCCATCAGACTGGCAGATCAAGGGGGGCATTATGCTAATTGGTTATCAGTGTTGGGGGGACCCAGCCCACAGTTGGTGGTTCCACCTATGGGTGTTCCTGAGTTTTATAAAAAAAAAAATGAGGATGAGCAAGAAGTGAGGAATACATCGATAAGCAGCATTCCTCCATAGACTCTGCTTCATCCCTTCATGCCTTCATTTCCTGTCATGACGTTCCTTCTTTGTGGCCTGTAAACTAAAGGATGAAATCAACCCCTTGCTCTTCACCCTAACTAAGTTGTAAAACTTATTATATGGACAACCCAAGGCAAGTAAGCTTTGATCTTGCATTTTCTCTTAAAAGCAGATTAGACAAACAGAATTAAGACACAGAATATTAGTCTGAAATCTTAATTAATCTCAATATTTATTATTTACTCAGCTGTGAGGTTCAGCAAAAGTTCCAGCCTTATAGACTATAAAAGGATATTTTCATAAAGTTGTATGGTTATACTTCCTTTTCATATCATAATTTTGTTCAGTTTCAATAAATTACTAATTTGATGTGGTACTATTTATTTGAACCCACTTTTACTTGTCCCAACATGCCCATACCCTTTTGTTCCTCATGCAGGTAACAGCATTGCAATCATCATTCCACTGTTGCATAGTTATTATTGTCTTCACCATCAGTATCTTCAGTTATGACAAAGGACAATTATTAATACATCATCCTTCCCACCTACTCTTTGTGCCCACAGAATGGGACAGAGATTAAAGAAAAACATACAAGGCTGCTCTACAGAGACATTAATTTTAAGAGCTCAAGTGTAGTCTTAGTGCTGATCAAAAACATAACTCACTGTGCCGATGTACCTATTCTTCTACTCTAAGGAAAAAGTCACTTTTTTTCTATTTCCTTATATCACTATGGTCTCTTGTCTCTTAGTATTATCTTCCCAACAAATGAGCAAACACAAGTTTCACAAGAGAACTTCCTCCAATTGCTTCACCTACCTAACTCCTCTTGCTGTGATTATATAAATTAAATGTTAACTAAGTCAGAGATAGGGCATATATGTTCCTTGCTCTTGTCATAATGGAGAAACTGATTTATTTTTTCTTCACTAATATTTACTCTGCCATGTATTCATGCCCCTAACTGTGGGCATGAGTTTGATTATCTTCTGATTGGAAGTGGAATAGAATAGATAAGAAGCATTGTGACTGAGTGTGTTCAGATATTTCCTGGAAGGATTAACTTAATAGGAAGATCACTCGCCATTAGGTATCACCTTCTGGTGGTGAACAAATACAAAGAGATGTGAGGGGAAAATCAGTGTTTCTTTGTTCTGCCCATATTTTCACCAACTCTCTTGTTGGCCTCACCACTGCCATTCTCCACCGAGCTCAATATCTTCCCATGGAGATGAAGCCACCTGACCTTGGGAATCCTCTGTGCCTTCAGCACTAGACTGGGTCTTTGAAGCTCAAGGCACAAGGCTCAAAAACTAAAATGCTACCATATTCTCAGCTTCTTCAGAGGTCAGGCAGCCATTGTTGGACTACTAAGCCTGTATCACATAAATCTATCTAGAATACCTTCTTTTTAACATGTATTTGTTTTATCAGTTCTATTTCTCTAGAGAATCATAGCTATTCTGTCTTTATTCTACTCTATCAATAGTTTATTCTCACCAGAAAACTAAAAATTTGATCTCAATTTTCTTGTCACTCTATTCCAGAAAGGACATTTATATATCTGAGATTTTCTTCTTCTGCTTTTTAGGAAATCAAGAAGGCCTCCCTGGTTAAGTATTAATAATACCTTTTTTTCAAGTCTTACTATTACCTATCCTCCTCTAATTTTGTTGTGTTTCATTGTCACAGGGATCACCAATACATGCTGTTCTACTATTTCTAGCTTCTTATTCTAACCTTCATTAAAACTGAATCTCTATAATGGAAAGAGATCATAATTCTCTTCTCTATTTTGGCCACAGGGCAGTCACTGTGAAATATTCTCACTGGATGTACAAATGAGTGAATATATATAGTACTTTCTCATGATCACTTATTACTCAATGACTACAAGGAATTTCAATTATGATATCTTATAACATAAAATCTGTGCCATGTTAGTTAACATAATATCATAAATGTTTATATTAAACACAGCTGTAAATTTGTAGTGCTTTAGTAGTGCTCAATTCAAGTGCTTATAAAATATTATGTATGTGTTAAAACAATCACTAATAATAGGAGTATAAAAGCCTCAAGAAAGTTCTGGGAATCCACTTTGGTATTTATTTCTTTCTCCTTTGCTTTTATAAGAGCACAGTAATAAATAGGATCATTAGGAAATATTGAGCTTTCTATTGTGTCTGTACATGCACAGACATGATGTCAGTAGTGAACCACAGAAGAGTAACTTATACAAAAAGAGAAAATGGGCAGAAGGGAACTGAAATGAGAGCTTCCATTGCACAGGAGGAGTATTTGAGTTTCCTTTAAGGCACAATGGATAATTAAAGATTTTGTGATACACTTCAGTATTCTCAATTTCATAAGCATTAAAATATTCAATCCAATTGGAATGAGGCAAAGTAGACTTCAAAGAGAATTGTACTTCATGCAGATATCTTCATATATGAGATTAGAGTATTTATGAATTAAGCAAATTGGTACATGATCAGAGCTATAATGTTATGAGTCATTTATGAAAAAGCCATTTATAGAATAATCAGGTAGAAAAGGATGATAAAACTTTTAAAAGTTTCACTGTGGTGAGTAGTTTCATCTTCCCTCTTGTCTATTTGTGAATATACTGTACTCAGTACTAATAAAAGTTACCTGTATTGAACCCACTTGTCCATTATGATTTACCATATCCAGACATTTACTACTTTTCCAAAGTAATGTTTTGCTCAAAGGAATTCATATTTATCTTTTAGTGTTCTTTTCTCCAGGTAAACTAGGTCAATTGCATTATCTTTCCCACACAGACTGTGCATTTCACTATAATGGAGCCCCTGTCTTTTGCATTTCTGCCTTAAGTTTAGAAATTTGAAGTAATAATTGGACATATTTTCTCATGAGGTTTGAATGATACACAGTGTAGACCAAGAGCTACACCTTCCAGAGTAGGATAGAAGTCTGGATACCAAAACTCTTTCAAATGTGGCTTTAGTGTTGTCTGACACTAAGCAACTACAATGAAAACCTTAATTTCTCCAAACCAAAAATCAGAACCATTCATTTTATCTCTCAGTTTTTTCTTCAGGTTTGGAAATGTTTCATGAAGTAAAAATTATTTTGTAGATACTTAACACAATAATGATATTTTCTGTTAGCTAAAGCAAAAATGGAAGTCTGATTCTTTTAAATAACTTATGCAATATTGAGAGTTGAACCTACCCCTTGTGCATATAGGCTAGCACTCTGCTACCGAACCATAGTCCCATCTCAGATTCTAGAAGGAAGCTATGAAGTATATTTATGAATTATACTGAGAATATCAATTCTCTTTTTATAGAAAGTTACAAACTAGGAAATAAAATATGACACTTTGAAGTATTTATTAGGGCGTGTTTAATCATTTAATCTTGTATTGCACTGTTCTCTTCATTAGAGACAGTAATTGAGAACAGAAGGGAATTCAAATAAATACTAGTTAACTGCAAGTCTCTATTTAAGCTCTTCCCCATTAGGAATACGACTGTGTTTTGAATGTGTGGAATTATACATAAGTGGGTGTGCATTCAGCAGGATTCCTGAGAATTAGGGAGAAAGCTTACATAATCGGTGTTTAGTTCCTGATTTCCTTCCCAGCATGCTAAAAATGTAATCAGCAAATGAGGCAATGAAAGGAGCAGAGTCTGGAATTTCTCTTTCACAGTGTTCTCCCACCCCAACCACTACACATATGCTTCAGATTTACATATTGTTTTCCATTGAATACCTATTGAAATGAAGCCATTTCCTTTCAGGCTCCATGTAGCATCTGAATTCTAAAAGCTTGCTTATTAAAATATGGTGCTACAATAAAATTAAGCCACAAATTAATCTGAGAAACCTTTGAAGTTTAATGACACCCAGAGTGGAAACTGCTGGAGCACATGGTAGTCACCATCTTCTCTCTGTTCTAGAAAGCTGGAGTAGTCCTGGACACAGATGATGACCTTTCCCTCATGAGGAAGGGAGGTGCCTCTTCAACTCTGCAAACATTCCTCCTGAGGCTAAACACCTGGCATAAATTTTTAAATATCCACATTTCCAACTGTTTGCCCTAGTTTACTTTTTTGTATCATGAAATTGCTTACAGTCATCCAAATAATGGTTTCTTGAAATCTCAATTGAAATTGAAAGCATTTTTTTCTGCTATGCTATTCACATAAAAATTGAAGAAAAAAATCCTGTGTTAAAGGTTCTTTGGTACCAAATATCTGGAACTCTCTTTAAATGTTGGAAAAAAAGAGAATACACTGTGGAAAGAGGACACTCTGTTATATCCAACACTTAGGTGTGATATTCGGGGGAAATGCATTTCCATTGGGTAACAAAGGGGTCAGATTATAGAGACAAAACAGAAGGATGCAGTACTTGCTTTCACATTTTGTGTTCCTGTCTTTTAATGTCCATTTTGACCCAATAGTTGTGAGTTTGATCCTAACACTTCAGATTTTACATTCCCAACTTGGAAGTCCAGGTGCCTGCCTCTTAGATGTTATGTAGACAACAGAGAGAAGAGAAGATGTGAAAAATTCATCCTTGACTGCTTTAGTCTGTAAACCATGCTCAGACAAGACCATAGTTTTTTTTCAACCATTATACAGAACTCAGGTTAGCAACATGCTATGTCACTCCTAAGAATGACTCATGGGTGAAAACAAGAGACTCCAAGTGGGGAATTCATGAGTTTACCTCTCAAAGTTAATATTCTCTCATGAAGAACAATTATTACAAAAACCTTTTAGCAATATGTTGTCAGAGAGCAATGAGAGGAGAAGAACAAAAATACCTTCTTTCACATTATAATTCTGACTGTTTTAGACAAAATCTTTCAGAACTGTAACCACAGGACACATATAAGTAAAGAGTCCTAGTTGATTATTGACTTATATTTATTTAGTTATTTATGCTCACCATGTGTTTCTTTTTGGAGAAGTCATATGATTCAAATGTTTGCTTGACTCATTTATTGAAGCACATTCCCAAGGGTTCTGGACTACCAAGGCCCCATACAACTTCTGTTTATTTTCCTGACAATTTGTCAATATGCCACACGAAGTTATGGAAATCCCTTTGCATTGTACCTGACACCTTTCATTGAGTTGATGGAAAATGATGATCCTCAAGTCAACAGCATTCAAAAGATAGCTAATTATATTTTTAAGTCTTTAGGGTATGGCAGACTTAAAAGTCAGACATCAAGAATTATTAAAAGAAAAGAGATTGACAGCTCTGTCCACAGTCTTTATTGATTAAAATAAGATCATTATAAATCACAACACATGAGCAAATATCACTACTGAATGTTGTGCTATGAAAAATTCAGAGGACTTTATACTAAGGAAATAAAAGATGTCTTAGATTCCCAGCAATGCAGATCCAAAGATAAAGGTAGTTTGAAACAGGCTTGAACACTATACTTATAAACTGATTACCCACTGGAACCATTGGTTACCCACTCCCTAAAAACATGGCAAAGAGAACTGACTTGTTAAGAAACTATAGCAGCAGGTAATTTACCATCAAGTGATGGATGTTTCCTAGTGGGGAAATAACTACAGTAGGCAAAAAAAGAGAATGTGTTTCTGGGAAGAGGCAATGGTTTTACAGTGTCTAAAAATAACAGGAGCTTTCCAAATATATATCTAGTAACTATATGGAACACTCTTATACCACAAAAGGAGAAAAAAGCCTAGTATTCATTCTACTATATTATCATCTTGAGTGACAAAGAAGGAAGTGAATGAGAAAGAGGGATCTGTTTACAGGAAACCTATAGCTTGAGCAGAAGGTTTTTATTTTATTTTGTTTTTTGTTTTTTTTTTCTAAAAATGATATTATGATTTTCTTTATGGAATTAAAAATATGGATTGAACTGCATAAAGATTCAATCTAAAGGAGAGAGGGAGACACAGATTACTTTTTCTATTTCATGTGTGTTAGAATTTAAAGATATATTTGTCAATTTTCTTCAAATTTAGTGGAATGGCTTCATGAGGTACAAAAAACATGGTCACTCTAAAACCTATGCAATTCTGTGTTTTACTGCCATTGTTATCGTACAACTAAAAGGTGTGCAGAATGCTTGGATGATAGGATAAAAGCTTCAATAGGGAACAACAAAGAAATGTCTTGAGTAAATTAAATTCTCTTCCCAGGGAAATAATAAAAACATGATACTTTAGAATTTATCATTTGATCATCAAATGTTGGAAATCATCCTTCTTTCACTCATTTTTAACACTTTCATGTCTTCAAATTTTGGATTGCATATGAAATATACACCTTGTTCTAACAGTAGTTTATTTTTCTATAGTTAAAATCCAAAACCATAAGATCACCAGTTCCAAATGATACATCTGGCAAATAAAGACATTACAAAACATACAGTTAAATATATAAGCATATTTTCTGTAACACTAGTGAATATGGTTCTGGAGTGATGACTCAGTGGATAAAGTGCTTGCTATGCAAGCATGAATTTTATCACTACTGCACTAGTGTTTATTCAATGTCTCATTGCAATGAAGAGACTCCATGACCTTGATGAACTCACAAAAAGAAAAATGTAAAATTTGGGTTACTTAGAGTTAAGGGGTTCAGTCCATTGTCATTATGACAGGAAGCATGGTGGTGTGTAGGCTGACATTGGACTGAAGAAGTAGCTTGAGAGTCCCACATCCACATCTGCAGGCTGTAGGACTAGAGAAACTGGGCCTGGCTTGAGCATTGGAAACCCTAAAGCCCACTCCCAGTAACACACTTCCTCTAACAAAGCCACTCATAACTCAACATGGCTATCTCTAATCTGGCAAAGCCACACCTCCTAATGCCACTCCATAAGAATTCAAATATATAAGCCTATGAGAGTCATTATTTTTCAAACCATAAGTAATGTTTATCTATAATCCACCACCGATTGGAACCCTGGGATTTGCTGGCCAGTTGTTCTAGCTGTCTAGCTGAACATATGAGCTATAGGTTCAGAACTTTCTTAAACAACAAGATAGAAAGCAATAAGGATGTGTGTGTGTGTGTGTGTGTGTGTGTGAGATATCTCCTCACTTGCACACATGTACACATGTGCCCACATGTGCAAATGCATGTGCATATGCATGTGCATATGCATGTACAGCATATATATATATATACAAAAATGAGAAAAAAAGAAAAACAAAAGAACATGAAAAGATTTTCAATATTGTATGTTGTTTAGTGAACTGCAAATGAGAATAGCAAAATATCACCACATACTAGCATAAACAAAATCCAAATCACTGACAATCTTATTTTTCAATTTAAAGAAGTTTTTTAATTGAAATAGAATCACATCACTTTCCCCCCTCCATTTTCTTTTTCCCTCTAGCTTTCCTGTGTCTTGACCTAATCTCAAATTGCTAGTCTCTTTTTCTTTGACAAAGATGATAATGAATGTGTGTGTGTGTGTGTGTGTGTGAGTGTGTGTGTGTGTGTGTGTGTGTGTGTGTGTGTGTGTATTCTAGAATATATAAATAGGACATGCTGAGTCCTTTCTTGTCATTGTGTATTTTATTGATAACCACTCTGCATTAAATGACCAATAATGGGAGTCATACCCTGAAGATGCTAATTCTCCTCCCTGAAGTCACTACTTTCCTCTGTGTCAACATGTAGGCCTGGAACCCCAAGAAAATTTCCCCCTTTCATGTTAACATGCCCATTGACAATGCCATTTTTCTAAGCTTGTTTATGCAGTTATTTCTTGGAAAGACTGTTTTATAGCAGACTTCCTGGCATTTTGGGTTTTTTTTTTTTACAAACTTTTAACAGCTTCCACTGTGGTAATTCTTTTTTCTGTTGTAACAAATAAAGCTTGCCTGAAGATCAGAATGCAGAGCTAGCCAAAGTAGTTACTCATAGAGGCCAGGAAGTGGTGGCATATACCTTTAATCCCAACACTAGGAAAACAGAGACATATGGATATCTGTGAGTTCAAGGCAACCCTGGGCTAAGTGAAATTGTTCCAGTCTAAAGAAAACAGCCAAGTAATAGTGGATTGCACCTTTAATACCAGCACTAGGAAGGGGGAGACATGAAAGGGAAGGGATATTACTGGGTAGGAGAGAAATATAAGGTGGGAGGAGACAGGATCTCTTATATTCAGTCTGAGGATTCTTAGAGATAGGATAGCCTATTTGGTCTGAGAATTCAGAAAAGGTAAGAACTAGTGCCTGGTTGTTCTTCTTCTCTGATCTTTCAGCATTTAGCCCTATGTCTGACTCTGGATTTTTTATTGTTAAGACCAATTAGAATTCATGATACACCCACTCCTTATGATATCTGCTGAGCCATATATTCAGGTTCTCCAAAATAGATATATCCTTGGCAGTAGCCAAAGATCTGTTGATTTCTGTATCTTGTCTAGTTTGGTTTTATGTGAGGATCTACATTTGCTATAAGGGGGAGATTCTTTGATGAGAGGTGGTAGCTACACTTATCTAGGAGTATAAGGATAATATTTAGAAGACAGTAAGAAATTATGATGGTCTAACAAGTGGTGGCAGTAGATTCATTCTAATATCCATGACCACACTAGCCCTGATAAGTTGACTAGGTTTTCAGGTTCAGGCATAATTTCCCTATGTTGAGTAGGCTGTTAAGTCCAATGATACAGATGCTGGTTTTCTCTGATGAGCGAGTGTCACTTCTTACACCCTTTACATCTTCATCATGTTATTGTCTGTAGATGGATGTTTAATTTCTTCCCCATTTTGGAAGCTTACATAGTATTTTCTGGTACCATGACAGTTAGACTACAAGCAAGAGATAGACTAACTAAATTTATCTAGTTTAAATCATGAAAGTTTATGTCCTGTGTGTGATGTCTTCAGCAATAAAGACCCACCATAACTTCTGTGAGACAACCAACAGCTACAACAATCTGTATAGTTTTGTGAATCACTTGGATTATCCTGACCAACTAATGAAAAGAGGTTTCTCAGGCCTGGTTCTGGGAGTTTTGTTAGTCTATGGTTTTTGTGGGTAGCATTAAGTACTGACAATCTTAATGCTGATGAAGATGTAGAAAGACATGTGTTCCCATTCATTCATTGTTGCCTGATATCTGAGATACTGAAAACACCTCACCCCTCTCAAAAGACTTTTTAGCAGATGATTGCAAAGCTGAACATTGTTTTTACATGTTATGCTGTGGCCATTCTCTTTGGTAACCATCCCAATAAGTTAGAGATATAATTATATTCACAAGACACTACTCATAAATGTTTCAACAGAATTACTCAAAATCACCAAAACTTAGAAGTAACCAAGATGCTCTCTAAACATTAAAGGAATAAACACATTTTGGCCCATCTATACAGTGGAATATTACTTTGAATTAATAAATCTGACAAGCAAAGAAAATGCATAGACAAATCTTGAATACATATATTAAGTGAAGAAAACCAGTCTGAAAATGCCACAAACTACATTGAGTATAGAGGATATGAAGTCCTTGTGCACAAAGATCAGCACTAAGGAGACCATGAAAGTTAAACATGCAGGCTAATCTCTTCAAAGGAAGAAATGTTTACCTGTTTTGAACCTGGAATGTTGGGATGGATGTAATTTGTGTCCTGGTGATCTTTTGTTATTGATAGTTTAAGGTGTCAGCAAAATCAACCAAATATTATGTTGTTTATCACAGACTTTTCCCTTGATACATTTAGAATTTCTTCTTAGTTCATAAAACCTATTCTTATGAGAAACATCACTTGTACTTTACAACATCCTAAGTAACTTTAGTATTACCTTAGAGACAAGTTAGTCTCGACTCCCATAGGCTATTATAATTACCCTAATCATTTCCCCTATACCCCTTATCTTGGGCTTAGTTTCTGAATCAACAATACCCATATTCATGGAAGGACATGTATCTATTTTGTAAACAGTTTCAATGTAAGTATGACTTAAACTTTGTTGTACCACATGATTGAGTCATCTGGAAACTATTTTTCCAAAAGTGTGCTCTGCTTAAACATGGCTAAAATAAACTGCCTGGTGTCAACCTCCAAAAGTTTGAACCAGTCTGGCTAAGTTGTTATGAGCCAAACTTCTTTCCTCTTGCAGATTGTTTCTCTATGATAGCCATAGTGTTTTCAGCCCCACAGCAGCCAAATATACCCTACTCTACTGTGTAAAAAAAAATAGAGACAATGAAATACAGGATGAGTGGTTTCTAGAAGTGAATTTTGGTGTTGTGGAAATAAATTGGTCTTCCCTTCTTTCATGTTATATATGTTTTATTATCCATCTAATTACAATATTAATTGGGTTTGAAATAACAGGCTTCTATATGAGTTTCCATACACCCTCCTTTTGGATTAGTCCCCTATTTCTCCATAGCCTCATTCTCTCCCCTACCTAAGCCTTTTTTGTTCCCAATTTCCAAGTTCTATTCTTATTATATTTATATTTTTATCCCTCCTCTCTTAATATTCTCATTAAGTCTCTTTTCCTGTTCCTGGAATTTCAACTGTCCTTTAAGTTTAACACAAAACAACAACTTGAAGCTAAAATCTGAATGAGAGAAAACACATAGTGTTTGTCTTTCTGGGCCCAGGCCAAATCATATTTGTAGTTTCTGAATAGCTCTGTACCTATATCCAAATAGAGGTACAGTTTATCCTTGTCAGAATGTCATTCCTATACTTTGATAGTTTATACTGAATTGGAAAGATATTGGCTTAGGTGTTGTTAGGACTATTTCCTACATGCCTATTATAATGACATGGCAGCAATTAGGTGATCATGCCAACCATTTCAGTTTTTATTTATTTATATATTTTTTGAGACATCCATGGTCTTCATATAATAATGTAATAAGCATAAGATGTGAGCAAGCTCAATTATTTTCTCCCTGCCATTATTAAATTATTTTAAAATGTATTTCTACCCTCCTCTGACCTCTTGCCATCTGTGGCAGGTGAGGGAGCTAGCCCCAGAGATTCAAGGGTGGGAAAACTGGCTCTGGCCCTCACCAGCGGCAGCATACAGCAGTGAGCACAGTACTTCACCTGGGCAGCACACTAGAGCTGACGCTGCTGGTGGAGAGCACTGATGAACTGGGCCTGTGGGTCTGAGGGCAGGAATGCTTCCCATGTCCCCTTCCTCATATACCATGGGAGAGCAAGGCTAAAGTAAAAATACATCTCTTGCCACCTGCAACAGAAAGGAGAGCTGACCTCCATGGCATGAGCATAGAGAGTTGTCCCTGTCACTCAGGAGGTGCAGCAATCCTGAGAGCAGGCTCTGTTCCTTTCCTGAGCAAAACAGGAGTGGAGTGAGTAAGGGTTAGGTGAACCCAATTTTTGCTGTCTGCTATTTTGGTTGCAAACCAGGGAATTGCTGGAGAGTATGCCTAAGTGGTGACCATGAAGGAAAGCTGACAGGCTAACCAACCCAGCTACCACTTAGGTTTAGAGCAAAGAATACAAGATATCCCACCTCATCTATGAACTGCTGGAGCACATGAAGGGGACAGACCTCAAGATACAAATCTATGGGATGTTTTTGACACAAGGCAACAATAGAATAACCAAGAGCAGTCTTAAGAAGGGCACAGTATCAGAGTGTAGCACAAGCCTCATACCTCAATCCGGATAAATGACTCATTGCAATGAGCACAAGTAAAGAGGTATGGACTAAAGGGCATACTGTGTGACTCACTGGGCCAAATTACAGCCTCTCCGCTGAGTCTTCTATTTGCTTTTTAATTTTGTCTTTTGTTTTTACTTTTAAATTTAGTTTCTGGGGGGGGGGAGTTACAAGGACAGCATGATGGAGAGATGATTGGGCATGAGATGTATGATGTAAACTCCACAAACAATCAATTAAAAAGTAATAAAAGAGTGTGACTAACTGAATATTTAGAGAAATAAAAGGCTGAATTTAGAGCAATTATTTTTTCTGTTCACAATGATATTACCATGGTCTTTTCCTTTCCTCAGGAAATAAAAAGTACAGTTTGGAATTTTAAAATATATATTTTTAAAATCTAAATAGACTATTGTTAGTTTCCCCATAACATTTCCTCCCTTCCAGTCTCTTCTGTGGCCCCCATCCTCAAACTGATAGCCTCCTTTTCTTTGATTATTGTTAAATGCATATATGTTTATATACATGTATGTTCAATTGTGCAAAAACAGCTGCTACATACAGTTTTGTATTATGTG
Source organism: Cricetiscus sungorus (assembly GCA_030556225.1). NCBI lineage: Eukaryota > Metazoa > Chordata > Mammalia > Rodentia > Cricetidae > Cricetiscus > Cricetiscus sungorus. The sequence continues at coordinate 32,698,862 of JANBXA010000132.1, read as the reverse complement.
TACATGGCTTGAGAACAGATCACTCTGCATTGGACAACCAATAAAGGGTACATCTCTAAGAGAAGTTAACTCTCCTTCTTTCAGAAGTTATTAGTAACCTGTCCTCTTTTTACTAGGGATGGTACTCCATGATACATTAAGTCCTGATTTGTTTAGCTGTCTATTTTTTTTCAAAGCAACTTGCAAAACCAAGCCATGTATTTTAAACTATATAAGACTGCTTATTACAATTTGTTGTTAAATTCCAATTCAGTCATTAAACATTTTTTAATGTGCAAAATATAAAAATGTTATTCAACATACTTAAACACTGGGGAAAATATTTTAATATTATCTTAACAAAAATGCATAATCATGATTCTTTTAAAGTTGGTAATTATGAGGTTTAATTACATCATTAAAGATCCAGGAACTGAAAACTAATTTGATCTATCTTTTCACTCTACAGTCCTCTGTATTGTCCTTAATTAAAAGACCACCCCTCACTGTCTCAAGATGGCTGCAAATAGCTTTATGAGGCATGGCCCCACACAACAACACACTTAGTCTGTGAAAAAGAAAAAGACCGTATCTACCCACTTGTAAGACTGAAAACAGTTTTCCCAGATGATCTTGGCAGATGCTCAGTGTGTTTTCTCATTTGTAATGTTTCCCAATCTAAAACATTACTACATATGCTATTGCACATGTTCCACATGCCTGGGATTAAGTCCAGGAAATATCCTTTTAATTTAGATCATGGATCAGCTAACATTTGATGTAATTTGCCAGAGAGTGAATATTTTAACTTCAACAGAAATCATAAGGTTGCTTGAATATTCTTTTTTTTTTTTTTTACAATATTTCAGCATAGCTTAAGGGCTGTTAAAATAATCTGGCAGCAGGTTTGTATTGGGTTGTAAGTTGTAGCTTCACTATCTCTGTTCTCACCAGTAACTTCTCACAAATCAATTATATGATGTTTAGTGTTTACTATAGGTCCAATATGATTCAACAAATACAGGATATTTTTATGTGCCAGGTAAAAAGAAAACTGTGTAGAGATAATATTTGATATGATTTACACAAAAAGAATTGAACTGAGAAAGATTACAGAGTGACCAAATATAGTCTCTAAACAACAGAGATCTCTGTTTTTATAGATAATATACCATCGAAAAATGTTGCCTTTTTAAAAGTCCATATTCAGAACAACATCTTTTGTAGTAATTCCTCATTTTGATTTAGTAGGTTCCTTTTCTTCACATCAAAGATTGTGTGCGAACTTTGTTATGCTAAGGTCCTGCTTCTTCATCTTTTAATTTCCTACATATCCTGAGTGATTTTCTTCATTAAGCAAATTGAAAGCAATCTTTACAACGTTTTAAATTGTATTCTTAGTATTTGTGTGGACATGTGTATGCCATTGCATAGGTGTGGTCATTGGATAACTTTGTGCAGTTGCTTTTCTCCTTCTACCTTTAACTGGCCTCTTGGAATCAAGCCGGGATCAGGAGGCTCACATGGCAAGTATGGTATCTGGATGGACTTGAAATAAAATTTTTATGTGGGATCTGGAATTTGTGATTGAATTGGAGTGAGTCAGTATTTAATGGCATAGATCATATTTTACTACCTTAAAGAGAACCAAGATCCATTATTCATTTGAATTCATTATAATTAATGTGTGACTAAAAAAGAACAAATAATGTTTATGTTAGTTTTGGATGGACAACAGATTTCAGTGCTTGGTTCATCATTTATTTCATAGTCATGTTCCAAGGAAGATGTAGGTCAGTTTAGAATAAAGCCTAATGTCTTCTTACTCAGGAACTCAGACTGAAGAATGAACATTGATCTTCTCTTTCTAGCTGGATGATCTTAGGAACCCAAGAATTCACTAATATCTTAAAAAACCACCCTGCTTCTGTTTAACCCCTTTAGTGTGTTAACCAACACAAATTCCACAAAAGCTTTTCTTTTCTTTCCTTCTTTCTTTCTTCCTTCTTTTCTTTTCTTTTCTTTTTTCCCCCTTGTGTCATCAAATTTAGGGCATCATGTTAAAGAAATGCTTTACAGACTCAGCCCTGTGTTCTATTTTATTACAGCAGGTTCCTATGCAGCCACTTAGGTCTACCACTGTTTTTAAGTGTAACTTCCTCATCTCATGCATTTACTTATGGTACTTGGAGCCTACCTGATTTTTGAAAAACTTCACTGTTCTCCTTTTCCTTGAGCCACCTTTTCATCTTAAGGACCATCTTAACACACTGAGAAATATTTCCCCAGAGAGCATGGTGCAACCCTACTTGATATCAAGCCTAAGACTGTAGTTTAAGGACTCGTCCTTGTGTTATTTGTTACTTATTGCAACAGAGCACAACCCACAATCCAATTATCCAGAATTGCCAGCAGCCCCATTTCCTTCCATCTCTCATTTGCAATTCTCTAGCTCTTTTCAGATTCAGTTTTCTTATAGAGCTTTTTCAGATGCAGCCAACAATCAGTTCATGCCAGTAACATACTGTTTTGAAACCATTTTGCCTAAAGCTACAATGCTTTATAGTACAGCAAGTGCCTTCCCAGTCAACTGCTACAAAAATGTTACTAAATATTTTGCCACTGTTTAGAATTTTTCCAGTTTATAAAAATATTCTTCCCTCATTTAGTGACCAGCAAAACCTTTATCACATACACATGTTAGGTAGATTGCTGTAGTAGACCATGAGGCTTAATATATACATTCTGAAGAGTACATTTTTGTTGCTATAACAAACAGCTCCCTTAGTCTAGTGGAAGGGAGGCATATAAACTGTCCTTATAGCTGAAGCTGTTATGACAGTTTGGATTCTGGCCCTCTGCTCTAAGTGACCCCAATCTTGAATTCATTATGAAGCCCAAGTCTGGCTCATGACTTGTTTTATGACAGAAAACAAAAGAGGGCAATTAGATGAATTGTGTGTTATCTTCCTAAGTGTTCACTTAGATGCAACTTTTTAGATGATGTTACATATCCTATTACCCAAAGGTCAGTAAAGTACATGGACCAGGACTGCAGTCCCTGTGTAAAAAATTTTTACAGGTGAGGGAGTAGATGCATGTCCATAGTTCATTATAGTATGCCATAATACTTTAAACAAAATTTCTTTAACTCTTTACTAATAAACCAAGTATCTGTTATTTTTTTTGTCTCTGAGAAAGAAATATAATTAGAAAACTGAAAACAGCATATAATACCTGTGTTGTTTTTTATTTTGTTTGGTTTTTTGCCATCTTTTATTCTGACCCCACAGGGACTAAAATAATTTTCATTTTCTTGAGTTCCCTGAATTAAACATTTTAAATAAATCAAAACATATTACTTGCTACTTGCAACTTAGGGCATATTCAGTTATATAAAGTTCCAAAGCATTTTTATAAACATTATATTTTTCTCATCCTTTATACATAGTAGTGTCATTTTATTTTAAATGTTTAAAAAACACTTGCCATCATTTGGATAGGGCCTATTTTGGTTCAGATGTGTGTGGAACAAAGGCACTTTCCTCTTTTGAAGAAGAGTATTTTTTCTTTCTCTTTGCAGAACACATTTATAGATGGGCATTTGTAAAAATTTTAAAAACAAGACTTGATTCCAAGAGCCACAGTAAAGCAAACACCACCAAAACTAGAACTTCATACTTAAGAGGCAAGAAGACCTTTAATAAAACACATTTCCTGTTGAGATAAATAGAGCTAAGTGTTCTCATTCTACACATGAAGGAAGCCGGTTGAGGAAGAGTGTAAAGTAATTTTGCAATGTCAAAGGAGTCAGAAGCAGATCTTGGAAAGGGGCTTTAATGGGTCACAGTGAAAAGGAGACTTACAGAAATTACAAACCACTCATTCATATTGCAGCTTTTTTACTGCAGGGATAAATAGGCTCTGTCACAGCAGTCTATTTCAATAGCAAACACAAATATAAATAGCTGAGCATCAGAATAAAGAATGGTCATAATGCCCATATCACTTCCAGGCACACATAAAGCATAGAAACTAGAGAATTTGTATCACCATGGATGGTACAAAAAACTTACCTATTTCCATAGAGCTGGTCACAATAATTCATTTATTCACCAAGAAATCATTCTGAGTTCAGCATACACATGCCTTATTTTTGCATGTAAAATAACCTGTGTTTTTATTCATATGCCATTTAATGTAACTCAGTTTTTGAGGTAAAGTAGGAATTAGAGCCTGTTTTAATAATGGACTTTTCATGGGAGCCTATAAAGAATGAGAAGAGGCTCACCACCTATTAAAGAGATAACTTTATTAATAACCTTATTTTTTTTTAGTGTCTGATTCTACACAGAATGCAGTATAAATAAGACCACAAGAAGACTTATAAATGGCATTGTGTTTGGATGTCCCCAAGACATTTTTGCCTCCTTCTCAGGAAGAATTTATATCCTGCCTGTTTCCATATCTATGACTTGTTTGTGTGCCACCAATAACCACACTGCCCTGGCCCTCAGCTAGAACATAAATTAAACATGCAAACATCATTGCTTCACCTTAACCTTGAGAGGACATGTTCATTCAGTTTCTAAAAAAAGAAAAATAGCAAAAAAGTGCTTTCCTGGAATGTTTAATGCATCATGATTCAAACAACTGCTTTATGAGGTCTTGGGAATAGTTCAACACATAACCTTATCCTTGCCTCTCACTGACAAAAGAATATGAGCAGATCCTGAAAAATATCATCAAGAGTTTATGTAAATAAGACCTTTTGATCTGTTATTAAAACCATATATTTTATATTTAATATTACTATATAACCCACAGTATATATATAGGGAAAGGAGGAGAGACTAGATGTAGGAAATGTTAAGATTTGTAAGGGTAAGAAAATGAAAACTGGCATATCCATGACAGGCTGATTTCAATGAAACCAGTGATACCATTTCCTATTGTAGAACACCACGGCAAATATTCACACATTTTATATCTTCTTTTAAATTATTTCTGTTTTTATTCAAGACAGTGTAATTTAATCACTTGCCTTTCCCCAGACTAACAGAAAACATGTAAAAGACTTTAAAAAATTAAACATAAAAGGAATAATCTCATCAACTGTTGGTTAATTGAACTGAACAGACAGTTGCCAATGTTCTGTATATGTTATTTTATGGTATTTTACCCTTCCTTTTAACCCTTTTTCTCCCTCCAGACCCTCTCCTGATAGATGCTGATTCCATTCCTCTTCCCAAGCAACTCCCCCTTTACTGTAATGCCTTTTTATCTTTAACACCAGTGGGGTGGTAGAAATTCCAAATAGAACGTTTAGGGGAGAGAGCTATTGATACATATAAAAATCACAGTAAATCAAAATATAGTTACATTGTCCTCAGCAGCTTAGTTACCATTAATTTCTCATGCCCAGCCATTAGCTAAGTCAGAAGGAGTACGGTGTCTTCATCTGATACAGACCACCAACTGTGTTCTGCTAAGGATGTTAAATTAATTTCTCCACTGAACTGAAGAATCCCATAATCATTGTTTCTGCTCTTCTCTTTAGGCAGTTACAACAGTAATAATATTATTACAATGCTTACTTAGCCAAAACAACTATTTAGATGCAATATTGCCTCTAACCATCACAATAAGGCTCATAGCAATATGGTGTGCATTCTGTTTACATTTCGTGTCTTTAAAGATGTATTACTGCTTTATCACTGTAGTTTTTGATTTGACACTGGTCATGTTAAGGAGGTCTAAGATAGCATTTAGAGCCCATTGTCAAGGGGAGAATTGTTCCTCAAGCCTCCCTCATTCCCACTTGGAAGCCCTCATAAAGTGGTTCCAAAGATTTCTTTATCCATCAACTTTGTTTTCCAGTTTGGGAAATGCCCAGCCAAATATTCTCATTTTTTTATTAAAAAAATAAAATATTGGCATGTTATGGTTCTAAGAAGTCAAAAGTGAATTTAGGGTGCTGAAACAATTTGATCATAGAGTGCGTGTCTCCAGTAATATGTAGGGCTCATTATCCAAGGGAACAGATTATTATTTTCATATAAAACCTTCATGCACTTGAGGTATCTGGGTACCATCGTGTAAGTACCATTTGAAGGACATATCTACATTATATTCAGTGAGTTGAGTAATATACATATTTAGGCAACAAAGGTGTAATTGCATTTCGTTAATAAACAGCAAAGATTAGATAAAAGCTGGATCTCCTGTTGATATTAACTGCCTAATCTACTAGCTACATAAGAAAACTCACCCTTATTCTATTACATTCAAAATTCTGTAGGAAAAGCCTCAAATTATTCATTGGTTTCTTTCATTCCCAGATTCCCTTCTCCTATTAATTTCCAAATTCATTTTTGCCACAGCAGTTGCTATTCTTCCTAGCCCTGTAAGTGAGGAGGAATTTATCTTCCTACACTGGAAGAGGGTCAGGATAGCCATTTAGAAACTTAGTAATAGCTCTTAGTAGCAGCCCTTTAGATATGTGCTTCTGAAATTTTATTTGTTTTCTCTTCACAGCAATAAAATGTTTGCAGGCTGCCAAATGTTGCTTTCTTACTTCAAAATACCCAGTGTCTGGTAGAGCCCTGATTTGTGTAATGGTTTAAGAATGAAGAGCCTTTTCCAACTACACTGCGGGAAAATGACCCCCAAAAGGAGTGGCACTGTTACGAGGTGTGGCTTTGTTGGAGTAGGTGTGGTCTTGATGGAGGAAGTGTGTCATTGTGGAAGTGGGCTTTGAGGATTCATATGCTATCAAGCCATGCCAAGTGAGACAATCCACTTTCTGTTGCTTTCTGATCAAATGTAGACAACACCATACCTGCCTGCATGCCACCATTCTTCCCACAATGATGATAATGAATTAAACCTCTGAAACTGCAATCCAAACTCTCTCTCTCTCTCTCTCTCTCTCTCTCTCTCTCTCTCTCTCTCTCTCTGTCTTTATTTCCTTTTGAATTCTCTTAAATTTATTTATCTTTTTGATATTTTTTTATTTAAATTTGAAACAAACTTAGTTTACATGTCAATCCCACCACCTTCCAGTCCCCTGTTCCCCTAATCAATACCCATCCCATCCCCTTTCTGTTCCCCAGGGAGCAGACTTCCATGAGGAATCTTCAAAGTTTGTCATATCATTTGGAGCAGGGCCTCCATGTGTCTAGGCTGAGGGAGTATCCCTCTATGTAGAATGTGCTCCCAAAGTTCATTCATATCCTAGGGGTAAATACTAATCCATTACCAGAGGCCCCATAGACTGCCCAGTCCTCCTAACTAACACCCACATTCAGGGAGTTTGGGTCAGTCCTGTGCTGGTTTCCCAGCTGTCAGACTGGAGTCCATGAGCTCCCCCATGTTCCGGTCAGCAGGTACTGTGGGTTTCTCCAGCCAGGTCTTGATCCCTTTGTTCATTACTCCTCCCACTTTGCAACTGGATTCCAGGGGTTCAGCTCAGTAAAGGCTCTAAGATGGCATATAGGGTTCAACATTTTAATAAAATATTTTCCATTATAAGAGCTGCCATGGTCATTGTGTTTCATCACAGCAATAGACACTCTAAGACATGTGGATAGTCTTTATTTTATTGGTTAAAACAAAGTTAGAGGTCCAGACCTGAGTTATTCATAGGCAAATTGAATCCAATAATTATTATTTACTTGATTAATCAAGACACCTCCCATGAGACATAGTAGAGCCTTCATAGTAAAGGACACATCCTGGCGTGTTTAGTAAAACGAGGAAACATATTTTTAAATTTTTAAATAGGAAACCAATACTAAATGTGACCTAGCCTTTTTTGTTAAGGCTCTCTCTCTCCTAGATTTTCTTTTCAAACTCATCTTCTAGGCTACTTTAAAACACTTGTGATCTTCCTCCAGGATAGTATGTAGTACTTTTTATTGCTATTAATTTGTGTGTGTGCTTGTTTGTTTCAGAGACCTACTTAAAGAATATTTCCCTGAAAAGTTTGCTTGGATTCAAATTGCAGTTCACCACATATTATATGTATTTTTTCAGCAATTATTTAGGTATTTGTGCAATTTGTATAAGACACTTAGAGCCCAAATTTGTGGCTTTTCTTCTGGTACTTTTTTACACATTACAAATAATTATTTATTTCAATGTCAAAAATGTTTCAAATATTAACTCCTAGGGAGTTAACTTTATATTTTAATGGTTATCCAGTTATCTCAAAGCTGGTTAAATCAAATAATATTTTTTCTTGTGTGCTGAAATACAAAGTTTATACCAACTATGTTACTGAGCTGATTTGTGTGCTCTCAGGTTTTCTGTTCATGGCATTTCCTTATATTTCCTGAAAATTTACCTTAACGGTGTGCTACATGATTCTTATTCTGTTGTATTTAGATTGTTGATCTCTTAAAATTCCATTTTCACCTTTGAATATGTTGCCTTTGCATTAATCTTTTCTAAATCTTACAGCTGACATTTTCTTTTTATGTGCTTCTTCTTGCTTTAATTTTTTTTACTTTCCATATATTTTTGAAACATTTTATTTTAGCTACATTTACTATATAGGGTCTACAGTTGGATTTTGGTTTTTAACTCAATCTGCTGTATCGCTATGCAAGGATATATGCCTTTAGCCATCTGTACACTGTACTTGTTGGGATGTTTCCTTGTGGTTTCTTTTTAGAATGTTCTGATGTTATTAATTTCTATGCTTTTACTTGCTTAATAAACAACTTCAATTTTGTGTCTTGCATGCTTATTTGTATATGTTTGGCAGTTTGTGGAGAGTGGAACTCATTTCCATTGTCTGTATTAATGACTTTATAATAAATATACTCTGTACGCACCTGCCCTCACCAGCAAGGAAGACGCGACTCCGGGTAGATCTTCTTCATGCAGTTTTAATCAGGATCCTTTAAACATGTTGCTTCTGGCCTGCAGGGAGGGAGGGAGGGAGGGAGGGAGGGAGAGAGAGAGAGAGAGAGAGAGAGAGAGAGAGAGAGAGAGAGAGAGAGAGAGAGAGAGAGAGAGAACCCCTGCACAGGCTTAAATACCCTTGAGCTAACCAACCCCAGTGAGCCACGTGGACTCTGCAGATAGGCTACTCTAATGCGGAAGCAGACAGGCTGAACAGACTCAACCAACCAAGGGCTTGTTTACCCAGAGAGTCTTTACCAGCAGGAAGGTGTAAGGTAGAAGCCAGCACCACTTTAAGGCGTGGCACTACGCAGCTCTCTACAATACTCAACTTCGTATTGCTTTATTCACTGACTTTTATAAAACTATTGACACGAATTCACTGAGAATGATAGAGCTTGAGAGCACTGTCTTGGATTTTTCTCCACTTCTTCAGATCCACAGCAGTCAGCGGGTATAGGTTTGGCTGTAGTTATAGATTAGTTTTAGAAGATCAAAAATGTCTCTAGCATGGCTAAATTAATTACATCCTCCATTCTAAAGATACCATCTTCAGTAAAAGAACGGCTAGAAACTGGTCTAGACTACAAAACATTTAGGCTAGAAGAGTAGCGCAGCATGTCTCAGCACTTGAGGTTACCTGGATCGCATAGCAGAACTCTGTCAAGAAGAGAAAAGAGATGGGGTGTGGGGGGCCGGGCGAGAGAAGAGTATTTGTTGTACTTGTGGTCATCTATTTGAGAGATTCCGTTCCTGTCAAAAAGCAACTTCCATATCAAGGCATTCAGAGAGCTGGCATCTAATCACAATGTTCATTGCCATGCAGAGATTGGAGTGCAATAGGCACAACTGTATAGCAGAACAAAGCAGGAACGTGACCACCTTTCTCTAGGCAGATGTTGACTGCAAGCCCTCTCTCCCAGAACTGTGAAAGTTAAAGCACTTCAGAGGTCCTCACTGCTCCATACCTGAGCAGGTGATTGGTGACCTCCCTCTCTCACTGTGTTGAAATCTATACATAAAATGTACTGAGTGCTTTCAAATACCATGGCAGGTGAGACAAGTCATCATTTCCTACCCAGAATTACATCTTTTCCTTACATTAGCCATGTACTAAGAATTGTTATTAAGATGGAATTGAATATATCTATTTAATTTACCATCTAGACATCTTGTATAAATGTATCTTTTAAAAAAAGATTACAATAGCAATGGCAAAAAGCCTTTATAAAAGCATAGTTCTGATTTTACAAGCCACCTGTTAGGGTAGATTGCTTTTTCACAAATAAGAGAAAGTGTTTCTGTCTTCAGTCTATTAGAAAGAATCCCCCATCTCCTATCTCTGCTGTCCTGCCAGCTACCTGGGCAAAGCATCCTATAAGCAAAGCAGTTGGGAGCACTAAGCAATTCTGTGATCAAAGCCCCACAGGCTAGTCAGTAAATGGTCAGCCGAACTTCATCCATCACCTTGGACTCTCTGGGCAGGACACAAAAGTATCAACAAAGATGTCAAAAAATGTTTAGGTCATTTTACAACTCAAGATATACTGTGCTACTTGTGATTTAGTAAGCAAAAGGGGAAGTTTTGTTGATAGCATATTGTAGAGAGAGACTATAGCTGTGTTTGTGTCTACTTCCTCATCTTCTTCAGCTATGCAGTCACCTTAGGACTGTGTGAATGCAAAGGGCTGAAAGCAATTGTGTATGAAAGTGACAAATCTTCCCTAGTTGTTAATGCATTGTGTTGTATGTTTGTCAAAGGGATGGCTTAATTAGACAAGTGATTATTTAAGCTTTTTCCTCTACCTGGGAAACACAGGGCTATCTTTCTGAAGAAAGTGTTTGGGCAATAAGGGAAGAAGAAGCCTAATGGGACAAGGTCTCCTGTCAGAATAAATGAATCTTAAAGTGGTCTGATAAACAACAGAAGAAGGAAGTGTCCAAGGAGCAGGGGAGCCAACAGTGGTGACAAGGAATGACAATACATAGCTATTGCCAGGCATTGTCAGATGTCATTATGAACCAAATTTCCTATGTGATGGTGTCTTAACACTGAATGCCCCTAGATGCAAAATATTCCTGGAAAAAAAAAGTTTGACTTGGGAGATCTTGGGAGATTGTACATCAAAAAGCAGAGTTGAAAGTAAAATATTGTATTGTGGAATTTTGTTCCTTCCCTTTTTTTCTCTCTATGGTTCTCATATAAATGATAAAGAAATAACAAATTATAGCACTAAATCTTATCGAATTCCCCTTGATCTTCTCAGACAATACCAACTGTTAAAGCATAAAGTCTTTCTTTTTTGATGGACACTCAGGTAGCAGTTTAAGACTTTATTAGCAAGTGACCCATACAGAATTGTAATGCTGAAAGAAAATCAGGAGAACAGTTTCCTTTTTATCTTTTATCTGCTTTGAAATTGCAGTACAATCTTATTTCTTTCTCGTTACACTCTGCCTCCACAGGTGGGATATAGGAGAGGAAGGTTGTGGGATTAAAAGAGTAACACCTATCCTTGTGCCTATTATTAAGCCCTCAGAGAAATGAAACACCTTGAAATATGTTATAGACTCAGACTCAAGTTTAAATGCTACTTGTTGGAAGATATTTAAAGTGTGGTCCATTTGTGATTAATCTTTTAACCCACTTTACATCAAGTTGTAACCAACAGGGAAAAATCTGACACCTCAGTGGTGACCGTGTCAGGTTAAAGTCTCTGATGCTCACTCAGAAATGTCCTTGATGCTCTCCGTGGCCAGATGATCCCTTAAAAGATATGAAAGAAGTATTTGTGGTAATCTCCTGAGTGAAGCCATTTTTTAAAATGGGAGGTATATGGGTGAGTCAAATGATAGCAAGCTTTAGAGAGCCTGGGAATATGCAGCTCTTTTATTAAAAGCTCTGCTTTAACCAGTGTTTGGCATTTTACTCTTGGGGGGTGCTAAGAACCAACATTGACACAAGGACTCATAGACGAGAAGGGGAAAACTATCAGTTTAGCCTGGTGAAGATTAAACAATGACACTGGATTTCTCTCATCTCCCTTTGCTCCTAAGTGTCCATAACTGATTTTCCCTGTAAGTCCCTCCTCAAGATGGTGCAGACATGCCTGTCTCTTCCTGCTGAGAACACTTGGGAATTATTGTTAAATTAAATAAGAATATTATCAGCCATAGTTAGGGAGAAAATCTGTGCAATCATTGAGACAAATAACACATCAACATGCACTGTCCTATCTTCTCCAAATCCACTTCCTTTCCCAAGATCCTGCAAAGTGGGCTAAGAGCAGACAATTGAGCATAGCCCTGACAGACTGACTCCTCCTGTTTATATGAGGAGCCTGAGGCCAGCTTACCAGCTGTACTGTGAAGATGACCACATAAGTGCAAAGCAAGTTACACTAAACATGTTCCTATTTATAACTCCCACACCAGCCCTCCACCACCAGAGTAATCAGGCAAGGAAAGGGGTAGCTGTAGAGAGGACAAATGATCTTGGTCCAGCTAGCTACCACTAGACCCTTGGGGTACCAAAAAAGGACATTCCCTGTATATCCTGCTGCCTACCTGTGTAGCCTACTACCCAGAGCCTTCCTTTTTACAACCTACTGCACTTCCTGAGAGATACCTCTGAACCTGTTAGTGCTTTTTGTGGATCTTCCCTGTCATTCTGGCCACCACAGAACCTTCAAGTTTGTTGGTAAATTTATCTACCCATTAGTAACTTATATCTAGCTCACCTACTATATGTGTTTTCTGTGGTATTAAAGGAACATCTACCACTGTATTCATGTCTGAGCTAGGGACAATACACAGAACCCTGTGTATTTTAAAGAAAATGCAAACCTACTTTGAACTTTGTCTTCAACCTAATACAATACAGGAAAAATCTTCACTTAAGAAAATGAGATATGGCTACTGTGATGGCTGGCTTGCTCAATGTGACACAACCAAGCACCAGCTGGCTGAGAGTCTCACTAAGATACTGTCTACATCAGATGGGCTTGTGCACATCTGTGGGTGATTTTCTTCATTGTTTTCATTGATGTGAGAAAACTAAGCCTGAATGTGTAGGTAGCTTCTGATGGCAATCTGTTTTTGTTTCCCTGGCCTTCTCCCTGGTAATTTTATCTACACAGTTGCTGCTGCTACTGCTGCTGCTGCTGCTGCTGATTCCTTGGCTGATATTAGAACCAACTTGCTCTAGACTTCACCTTGACTAAAAGCCATGTATTCTCAGCATTTCTCAGCAGCCTGTAGCTCTTCCGATAAGGTGAGGTCTCCAGGGTTCCCCAACCTCTGTCCACTTTTCCACATTGAATGTTGTCCATGTTCAGTTCATATTTGGGCACTCATGCTGCTGGGATACTATGAGCATAACTTCTGACATTGCTAAGAGACACAATTTCAAAGCAAAACTTCCCCAATCTCTGGCTCTTGCAAACTACCATCCCCTCTACCTCAATATTTCTTGAGGCCTTGGTGTGAAATTTGTTTTGTATACTTAGTAATTGGCACTGTATTTAAAAGTATATATATGTAAGTTTACATAGATGTGCTTGTAACAAATATTAACTTTAAAACAGAGCACAAGAATTTGAAAGATAGTAATATATTATGCAGGTGGGTTTGGAAAAATAAATGGGAAAGAGGAAATGATGTAATAAAAAATATAAAAAAATAATAGAAAAAAACCCCAGATGTTCTTCAGTTATAACATTAGTCTTAGGGGCCAGTCTTATTCTTGTCTTAGCTACTTTTTCATTCCTTTGATAAGAAGCCATGATCAAGAAGAAAGGTTTTGGGGAGGTCTTGGAGTCTCAGAGGGTAAGTCCATGACAACCAAAGTGAGGAATATGGCAGAAAGGCAACATGTATGATACTGAAGCAGTAACTAAAAGCTTAAATTTTAAGATACATGAGGCAGATAGAGCTAATTAGGAATAGTGAGGGCATTTGAAACCTCAAAGCCAACCCCACATGGACACACTGCATAATCCTTCTCAAATAATTTTACCAAGCAAGGACAAAATATTCAAATATATGAACCTATGGGGCCGTTCCACAGTACTGCAGAAGGACCAGCTTCATGGACTGAACAGCTACCAGATTCCTGGCCTTTCTGGCATGAGGCATCTAATATAGTTATAGAGTAACACTACTCCAATTATATAGTATAAGCCTATTTAATAAATTGTTCCTTTACACATGTGTATTCTATCAGTTCTGTTCTTCTAGAGAATATTGCCCAATACAGCTACAATCTATTATTGGAATTAAAAAAAAATAGTGACATTCTGCTAGTTTTCTTTGGGTAATACTAAAGGTTACAACTACAAAAGATTCTGTATACTTAAACCACAGATTGTTTCATCTAGTAAGGATTTCCTTAACAACATAGGAACAATGGCAACAGCAAGGAACAGGACCACATACGTTATCAAGTCACCTGTTCTGTTTTTTTTTTCTGCTTATTCATCATTGTTTAGCCATCGTCTATAATAGTTCTTTGATACAGAAAGCAGCAGTAATACTATTCAACAATAAAGGGGTAGTGAGCCCCTTAAATTTCTTTAAGTATTTATTTTTAACTGTGGTGTTAATTACCATGTAATAGCAGAGCATCCATATTTGATGTGTTAGATCTGGAACTTCAATGATAAAGAAGTTATGGCATCTTCAGGAACCCTTGTGTACTGATTGAGGAAATGTTAACAAAAAGCTTTTATAATTGTTCATACGAAAATGTCACTGTGTGTCATGAGTGCATGCAAAGGGAAAGATCACATTGCCTGGGAATTTAAGAGTCATTTCCTGAGAAAACAGACACTTGCACTGAAACTTTCAGCATAACTAGGTGTTAGGATGAAGAGAGATAGAGATAAAGTGGTTTAAAGAAAGTGTATAGCCCCCCCCAAAAAAAAGCATTTGGAAAAAAAATGCAGAGATTGGAATGTCAGAGTTTCTAAGGAACTAAGAATATCACAGTAGGTCAGAACAGAATGTAAGGAAATGAGAGGAGATTGCAGAGCTTGCAGATTTCCAACTTTAGAATGTGACAGAACTTAAATCTGGAAACATGGAGTATCACTTAGGAGGTTACAAATGAAACACCACCAACAGTGCAAGTGTTGGGTAGACACATAAAAGCTATACATTTTGGTCTCTGAAACTTCATCTTAAATTAGTTTTTCTTAATCAATGTAGTAGCAACAGTTATGTTTCTAAGAAATAGCAACGAAAGCATATGTATGTATGTATATGTTTATATTTATACCTATATATACGAACACATAATATATATGTGTTCCTATAATATATATATATATATTAATACACATGAGTGTGAATGTGTGTGTGTGTGTGTGTGTGTGTGTGTGTGATTTACAGGTTGAGCATGCCATTTGGAAAACTATAATTGCTCCAAAATTCAATTTTTAAAATAAGTTTTATTGTTTTAGAATATATTACATGCATATGTTACATTTTATTTAAATTTACTTCTCATTTCTTCCCCTTCAGTTCTTTCACTGTCTCTTTCCACTATTTCCTCTTAATTTCATGGGTTCTTACTTTTATTTTTCAAACCCAATGTTCCTATTTTATACTCAGAGGCCACACCCTTTAATCCAATTTTAATGTAATGTCACAGGTGGAAATGTCAATACTTGACTGCACGTGATGGGTCATAATCAAAATGCACACACACACATACCAAAAAAAAAAAAAAGCAAGACAAAAAAAACCACCCTGTGCAAATAACAGTCATGATATGTGTACAAGGTAATGGGTGAAACATCAATTCAATATCCCCATATGATTCACTGTGCATATTCTGAAGTCCACAGTGCTTCCTGTCCTAAGCAGTTTAGAGGAGACCTATTACAGAGCTCTAACCCTGTCCTGCTATGCATGATGACTACACTGGCCAAGACTCCTCCATTGTCACTGACTGACATTTGTTTTCAGAGGGAACAGAATACTGCCTGTCTTTTAACTTAACCAGTAGATCCTATTCATGAGGACCTGGGTTACATCGAAGATTCACTGTGACAATTCATGATGTCCACAGAGGCACTTCATGAAACCATAGAAATAATATGATGTCTCCTTTTTCTCCTGTGAGCTTCTCTTTTCCAGGGAGCTTAATACTGAACATTTTCTAAAACTTTCAAGCACAGGCACGGTATTTTGCTTACCCGCATAATATCCTGCAGCCTCCAACAAGCCTCACTTAGAAACAGGTCTTCTTGAGTATATGGAGAAAAGCCAATTAATTTTTATACAGTAGTTGAAGCACAGCCAAAAACTGATAAGCATTTATTTTAACCTCTGGGTAAAAGTAAAGTCTGACATGACTTCACCCACACTGTGAAAATGAAGAAAAGAAATGACAAGTGGCTCTTGAGAAATTGATTGTAGACAGTTTATATCTGGACCAAAAGGGAGAAAAAGCTCATTTTTTGAACAGAAGAAACACTTTCTTTAGCATTCCATGATGTCTCAAATAACAGCCTTATATTTCATACATGTAAAAATTCAATATTTAAAGAGATATCAGCTGAGTGCAGGATTTTAAAGCCATTTATAGTAATAGAGAAAATAGGACAATTTGAGGATCAAGTGTGATGGTCTCAAACAATTGACAAGCCCCTTTCTCTAAAGGCAATGAACCTGTGTAGTGAGAGTTGGATTCTCAATCAAGGGGTGATCACTAGCTCTAAAAACCACCGATCAATTACTGGCTACCTGATAGCAACAAGAATGGAAATTAAACTTGGCAGAACTGAAGGCTGCCTCAAAGCTATTTGGAATTTCAAAAGAGGAGAATAATGGACTAAATATCTAAACCTTTTTTCTCTTGTTTTTAAATAGGCAGGAAAGACAGGAAGTCAGAATGTTACAGAAATAGAATGCACCCTCACTGGACAGACAGGAGTTGGCTCCTGAGAAATTCATTAAACTTGTTGTAACCTTATTTTCCTCAACAGAAAAGTTAATAATGAACTTGATAAATGCTAAATTTTAGTCTTGGAATTTCAGGAAGCTAAGGTCTGAGTGTTTCTTGTTAGCCCCAGTAACTAGCAAGATGCTTGTGTGAGCAGAGAAATTATTGACAATTTGTCTCAATGAAATATCACTGTGCTTATTTACTTATACAATTACAGATTAAAACAATTCATAAAACATTCTGATAATATGCATTGAATGACTAGAATATAAAATTATGTGACTGAATGAGTCACATTTCAAATGATGAGTTATTACATATGGTACTTGGACATGAATTCCCACTGATAACATGACTAGTATTTTCTACAAAGTTTGTATGGCCACCAACTTCAACAGACATCTTGCCTAGGAGCTGAATTTTAAATTAGTCTTTAATGATTAAAACAATCAAAAGCCAAGTAACTGAGAGATGAGACAAGAATATTGGTTACAGTAAATGAAATTCCATTTTCTCATTAAGTCCTTACATGGATATAAAAGAGAGATGGGTAGACTAATAGAAATAAAAGACATGCAAATAGATTTTAAAGACTATACTTATATAAATTTCCACACATTTATTGTGGCCCTTCTTTTTATTTTCCATGAATTCCTAAGTTGTGCCTTCCAGACAGGTGGGTATGATGTGTAAGACATCCTAACAGTCACCAGCAGGCAATGACTACATATAATTTGTCCAGAGCCTATGCTAAGAATAAGGGGGAAATCCATTAGAAATGATCCAATTATCTAAGTGCATTCTTAGTGACCATCTTGATACTAGTCATCTTTGTACTGAAAACACATTGCTAATGAGGGTGACAGTCATTTGCCAATGAAAAAAAATGTGAATAGCAATCATAATAGGTGTTCATGAAGAATGAAGAACTCCTATGATTAGGATAGCACATGTACAGAAGAATCTATGTCCTTCAAAGTTTTCTATATACAGAGTTATATACATGAGTCTAGAAGTTGAAAGGAGACACTTTAAGCCATATGTTGAATTCTTTACATATAAGATGATTTTTATTGTTTTATTTGTTTGCCTACTTAGTTGTAGTGCTGGTAATCAAACCAGACCCTTCTACAAGCTGAAGGGTAGTGGACTACCCCTGAGCCACACAAAAATAATATGTTTCTTTGTTATAGCTCATTTTGTTCTATATTTAAAAGTACATAGTTCTCAATATCCATCCCATACATGCAATTCACTAATTGTAATGAAAAACCAATCTGGAATATCAAATTTAATACAACCAGGAAACCACTTAAAAACTATTATTCTTCTAACAGCAGAATAAGTTCAAAAGGGTAAGCAGTAAGTGTCAAATCCAATCATAGTATGGCATTCCATCAGTAATTGCTACTATAGATTATTCTTTCCCCATAGAAGCATCCTTCACCTGTTTTTCAAGACTCCACATCTTCTTGCCATCCTTCTTTTTCATGTGTCTCTCATTCTTCTCCTTTACTAGCTATACTTTATTTTTCTTACCAAAAAACACTGAAGTATGCATACCTCTACTTTTTAGATCCATGTATGTTTTGTATCTGTTGTCACTGTCTTTGTGATATTATCCAATTTCTTAATTGTAAGAACAAGCAGTTGCTGAACCTAGTTTTTACACCTCCATCCTTGATAGCCCCTATGAAATACAGGCATCTGAAACTCATCTCCAGTTGAAGATTTCTGCCTTCTTTTCGTATCCTATTTCAAAGGCTTTTCCATTTACGTGTGCTGTAACTGCATCTTTCATTGTCTCAGGCCAAGATCCCCTGGGATGATTTTTTGGCTTCATTTCTTATTACTGCATTCAACCTTATAACATGTATCTTGAAGTTGGCCATTCCCTACCTCACTCTGAATTGTTTTCCATTACCTTCTTTCAAATTTCTATCAACTCTACCATTCCTTTATGCAAATTCATGGTGATTAGCTTGTCTTTAAATTCCTATGGATTACTTCCTTGGTTTTCTGCTATCATATGGAATATTAAAAATCATAGCATGCTATTTAAATGGCAGGACCTTTCCAATACTTCCTTATTTTGGCAGAAAATTAATTTCTTCTTTACTGTTAATTTTATGTGTGTGTGCCTGTACATTTTTGCTTGTGTATGTAGAGGCCAAAAGTCATTCTCAAGTGTCAATCTCAGGAGCCATTCACCTTGTATCTGAGACAGAATCTCAAGTGGGACCAGAGCTCACCTGTTAGGTTAGGCTAGAATCAAATCCCCTGGGATCTCCCTGTCTCTGCTTTCCAAATCTAGGACATAAGTGTGAACCATCACGCCAAGCATACTGTGTAAGGTCAGGGACTGAACTCAGCTTCTCATGCTTGTGAAGCATATAGTTTGCTGATGGGAGCATCTCCCTAGTCCCAGAGAGTTATTTGCTACAACAGTCTTGTGTTGCTTAACTCTGTAGTCACTGTGAAAAAATATCTAATTGAAACTTCTTAAAGGTGAGAAGTGTATTTTAGATACAAAGCTAATGATTTTAGAAGGTTCATGCTATGTTTGTTTGACCATGAACATGTGGTCGAAACAAAATAGTTATAGGTGTAAGTGGTACATGGAAGCTGTTTGTTTACAGCTGACTAGGAAGCAGAAAGAGTAGGCTAGGATTCTGGAGATATGTATAACCTTCAAAATCCTGCCATAATGACATGCTTCTCCACCTAGACCTTAAGATTTAAACTCTACAACCTACAAAATCAGCACTACAAGCTAGAAACCAAGGCTGTAAAGGCATAAGCCAGTGATGCACATCAAAAGCCTATGTAAAATTGTTTTCTTTCTCACCTTTCTGTCTAATTCATCCATTGCTCACTCTACTACAGTCTTAAAGTGCCTCATACTTGATGTACCCTATTTTAAAATCTGCCTGCTCTATATATCAACATCACTAAGTCCCTCATCTCTTTTATGCCTTCCTTAAATATCAGCTATCGAATGGAGTATTTGCTGATCCTATATTTAAAACTTCCCTTCCACCCACAGACACACCATCTATCCACCAATGGGAGTCGTCCTTTCTCACTCTTGTCCTATGTTCTTTTCTCCAACTACTACCAAAGTGATGTACTTACTTCTGTTTTCCCCATTGTCCATGAAAACCAGGTGTGGATGACTATTACTTAATTAGAATTAATGTCTAGAACAGTAGTTTGAGCATACAAGATGCATAACTATGTGTTTAAAAATAGAAACATTAAATCATATGTTACAAAGCAGGAAACAGGAGCTTTGTCCACTTTTGTTGTTTACTGTTCTGTTCCTTATTCCAGGTACATAACTAATGGAGTCTTACTGATGTTTAAATCCCTGCTGTTTGCTTTTTGCCTTTCACTGTTTTTGTTTTATTTACACAGTATAATAGATCTGTTGGATAATGATCCACATTGAAGTAAATATTTGCTCTACTGAGGATTTGCCAATTTAAGCATGTTAATTGACCTATCACGCATGGCTGAATGAATCAAGTAACTCCCCATAACTAAATCCTATTTGTCTATAAGAAACTCATGCCACATTGTAGATATATTCCCTGCCAAGAATTTTTTGAATTTATCTTCAAATTGATGTTCTGATTTCTATTGGGTACATTTTTTTTGTCCTAATTTTTTTGTTAATATTGTTTACACTTTCCTTAGTTTAAGTAGCATCTCCCAACTAGTGTGAAACTAAAAAGTCACACAATGCCCAGACATATACAATACTTGTCTCTGGATGTTGAGAGCATTTTCTGTCATTTCAGTACATGTGGGTTCTGCCTGCACAATATGCTTTCATTTCATTTATAGCTAAACTGAAGAGGAGTGACAACGTGGAAATGAATAGAGTTTACCCCTATTCAGCTTGAGAAATTGCATCTGACAGAAAAATGAAAGGAAATATATGACACTGTTGAAAAAATGAAAAATTTATCAAAGGGAATCAAAGGGATAAATGGGATTCTTTGCTTCCTTCCTCCAAGAAAGAAACACTATGTTCTTTACCAATTAAAAGTAATGGCATCATTTAAGAATTCTCATTACAGTTTACTTAGAATAATTTATTCTCTTTATGTTGTAGAGTTTCAAGTCACTAAAAACAACATTTTGACATCACTACTAACAAAAACTCTACTTTGAAATATAAACTATCACACCATTGAAAAAATTCTTCAGTTAGTCAAAGCACTTAAAATTAAGTTCTTGATTTAGAAATGAATTTTTGGTCAGTCCTATGTTATAAACTGACAGGATATGAAGCATATTCAATAAATGAACATAAGCTATATGTGCCTCAGGATGATCTGCTTGGTCTTAGTCATTCTTCTTGTTCACCAACATCTCTTCTGGAATCCCTATTCCTGAAGTGACAACCATCTCTGCTGTCTGGGTCTGTCCAAACCCTGCCTTTCATGCATGTGTAAATGTTCTATCTGACAACTCTGTACATTTCATCTTCCTGGTCATAATTACTGAAACCTGGGGAATCATTGCACAGGCTTGTAAGCATGAAAAAATAAAATCAGACTTCTTAGAACTCCTCTAATATTTTCTCAATCAGAAATGCTCACCTGAATCAGAAAATTACGTTAATGAATGGAATCTTAACAGATTCAATTCAAGAAACATAAGAAACAAATTCATATTTTTTTCTTTTCTTTCAGAGTGATATACATCAAAGGGAGGAGGATTTATAAGAATGACTTACAGGCTGTGGTCCAGCTAATCCAGCAATGGCTGTCTATGAATGGAAGATTCAAAAATTCAAAAGTTGTTCACTCCACAAAGCTGCTTATCTCAGATAATCTTCAGTATATGCTAGAATCTCAGAGAAGTAGGCTCTAGTGCCAATATAGGAATGGAGTTGCTCACAAGACAAGAGCAAGCAGGCAAAAATCAAAGTCTTCTTTCTCTTATTTCCTCCTATAGTCTTCCAGCAGAAGGCTCAGAATAGAGGTGGATCTTCTCATCTCAAAAGATCTGTATTAAAAGTGTAAAGTTTTCCCACTTCAAAGATCTGGATCAAAAATGTGTCTTTCCACTTTAAGTAAAAATCACTCATAGGTATGCCCTTGCAGTTTGTGGTTCGAGTTCATTCCAGATGTAGTCAAATTGACCTGCAAGAATAACCATCACCATGAATATGAATATACATGTCAGTGAATATGCATGCAGAGGCCAGAGGATATATATTTTGTCTTTTACTATTCTCTGACTTATTGTCTTGAAGCAGTATCACTCAGTAAAATGGAAGCTTAAAAATTTGGTCAGGATGGATGACAAGATTCTTCTGTCTACCTTGCCAATTCTAGGATTTTAGATGGTCATAGTCATCCTGACTCTTTACATGTATGATAGACATTCAAATTCAGACAATCATGCTTGCACATAAAGCTCTCTTGCCAACTGAGATGTCTCCCTAGCTCTGAGATAAAATTATTTATACCAGCCATGTCTTTTTAACCCTCACAAATATCATTAAATTAATAAAAAAATACCCAAGATGAAATGTTCTTATTATGAATATGAGATTATGGTGTTAAAGGATTAATGCTTTGGTAATTAAGATTCTGTTAGAAGGACATACATATAATAAAGTGCAGAACCCATTCAGTTACATGAGACTGTGTCTCACACCACAGCTCTGTCTCATATTACATCTACAGTACTGAATTAATTCCACCACTCACTTTACTTAGTTTATGTTGACACTCACAAGAGAGGTTTTAGTAAAGACATCTAGATATTTACAAAATGCAAAGTGAATTAATTACTTTTAATCAAATTCCAGATGTAAAAGCTAGAGCTAAATTCTATAAGATAATATGGTTGCATTTAGTTTTGAATTAGTAATATAATTTTTAAATAATGTGATCTATGAACATGCTTTACTAAACAGTTAACCAGAGACAAACAAAAGAATGTGGGACAAGGCAAAATAGGCTGCATGAATGTTACTTGGGCTATGCCAACAGTAAAACTCCTCTGTGCCTAAAAGGTATTTTATGAGTCTTGTTCTTTCAGTGTTTGCTAAAGGGTGATCATATTTTTAAACAAATTGGTATAGAGTTTCTATCAATGTTTCGTTGGGGTTTTGGGATGGTGGCCACATAGAGGTAATTGCTGATATAAAGCCAGTTCTGTCTCCTCATTTAGTCTGCTGGAGGTGTCCCATGGCTGTCTTTATAGTGATGAAATTCTTGACAGCTTTGGTGATTTAGTGACAGCTCTGACCAAGAGGGAAAGTATCCCACCCAAGCACCTATTCACATGTGACTTGTAGAAAGACAATATAAAGAGGTATGCATGTATTATTTGTCCTTGACTGCCCCAGTCAAGCAACCAAAAAAGAACAGTCATGATATAAATCTTATCAACGACTGCTGTGCATTCATTATGCATTCAGTGCCAAAACTATTTACTCCTGGTGCCACTTTGGCATATCTAGAATGCAGGAAGTGAGTGTGCTACATATTTTGATCTTTGCTTCCCAATGTTTAAATGTAGTAGTTTATATGGTAAAGCCAGAAGACTTATGATGGTTATAGGTGTGTGCTTCAAATCTGGCTTTGTCTAAAATCCCACTTCTATTATATTCTAAGCTATAGTTGATTAGTATAATGTATTTAATAAACATCTTGATAGGAAATAATGATTCCTATCAAGATTATTTTAAATACTTTAAAATTTAAAAGTATCACATGATGACTATCATATCAAAACAGTAGTTTGTTATTATGAGTTAAAATTTTTATTATAGTTTTATGACTCAAGTCACAATGTCTTCCATATCTTGTATATTTGGAACACTAAGGCCACAGAAGCTAGAGTTTTTTGTGTTTATTGAAAGCTCTAATAAAGAAGAAATTATTTATAAACAAATGGGAGATACAAAACAAGCAACCACCTGGTTCAGACAATTGAGATGATAAACCTATCAGAGTGGCTTTCCCACCTTCCATTGAAAATAATATTCTAGACACAACCATTTGTCTCCAGAAGATGGTAAAATATCAAACTTGGAAATCATTCATGCCTCTAAGTTCTCAAAGTCTAGATAACAACAAATAAGATCAAACAGTATTAGGAATACTTAGGTAACAATATAACTCAGAAGCAAAATATTGTGTGTTCAGTTATTTCTCTTGGACATTTATCAAAATTCCTCTTTTTATTGGTTAAACCAATGATATTAAAAGTTTTTTATACATGCCAGAAACAACTGTAGGTGTTTCAGACATCATAGAGGGTAATACATTAAGTTAGTGTTTCAAGATGAAACCTCCCTAAACCAAGGGGGAAACAGAATCACGCGTAATTCTCGACTAAAGCTTTTTTGGATAGTGGAAATGTACAGTGACCCTGAGAAAGAAAATACTCCATGTGGTGACTTGAAGACAGACAGGGAAATCAGAATGGATATAGTAAAAGATGTAGATAGGCAGGAGTAAGAAATGGAGTTGGAGAAATAAGCAGACACTTAGTCATATTAAAATATATAGGAAATACACTGTATAGCAGTGAACCAATAAAGAGATATGAGAATGAGTGGTATGATAGCATTCATATTCATATGCACTATCTTACTACTTCTAGGTTGATTGAAAACATCATTTATTTTTGTTGTGTATGAATGTGCATGATAGGTGTGTCTGGGCATGTTATGTCTTGCCATTGCAGCCCTGCAGAGGTAGAGTTCTCTTTCACCTGTGAAATAAAGCCTTTGGAATGAATCAAGCTTTAAATTGAACCAGTGAGAAACTGACTAATTTATCAGAGCTTAGATGATTGTGGAGAGTTGGAAGTTCCAGCTCCACAGCCCAATTACAATTTATCTTGGTCTATTTTTAGTTCCCTAAATAGCCTTTCCTTTCCAACCTCTGTTTCTGATCTGATGCCTTTGTGACTAACAGGTGAAAACTTACTGCTTCCTCCATCCAAAAGCAGGCTAAGAATGTTGTCAAATAGAATCTGAGACCTAGGGCACAAGTTCCCCAACTTTGCTATAACCAGCCTTCCCAATGTTTCCACCAAAGTATTTTTAAGGTCTTGGTTTCTGGCTTTCATTTTTCTGTTACTGTAAAAGCTTCATAGAACTATGTTGGAACAATAAAAATGGGGTAACCTTAATTTGTTTTCCTGGACTGTTGTCACTCATGTTTGGCTCCTGAATAAACCGTCTCATTGCTGTGAGATGAGAGCTATGTTTTTATGTCAGTATATTTTACATAGGTTCTAGGAAAAGAATTCAGGTCCCCAGGCTTGCATGGTTATGTTCCTTACTCACTGAGCTATCTCACTGGTCTTGGGCTGACTAACCGTTTATTAAGGTATACTTCACACACAATGTTTATCCTCTTAAAATGTACAATTCACAAATGTGGAATTAACACAATAATTAACGTTAGAATACTTTAACCACAACCAAAAATAAGCCCTGTACCAATTACATGGTCTTCCTCATCCCAGACCCATCCCTGTCTAGGCACTGCTCTCTTCCTTTATGTTTCTATGAACTTCCCACATGATGGTCCATTTAATATAAACAGATTACATAACATGTGGCCTCTCTGATAGACCTTCTCTGGTGTGATGTCCTTCCAAACTGTACCCCGTATTAGTAGTCTGTATTTTTTTTTCACTTTTTCCATGACACTTACTTTTTGATATTTTTTAATTTAAATTTCAAACAAGCTTGTTTTATAAACCAATCCTAGTTCCTGCGAACCCCTGCTCTCCCCTGTTCCCCCCACCAAACCCCCATCCCATCGCCTTTCTGCTCTCCCGGGAGCAGACTTCCATGTGGAGTCTTCAAAGTCTATCCTATCATTTGGAGCAGCGCCAGGCACTCCCCCATGTGTCTAGGTTGAGGGAGTATCCCTCTACGTAGAATGGGCTCCCAAAGTCGATTTGTATACTTGGAATAAATACTGATCCATTACCAGAAGCCCCATAGACTACCCAATCCTCCTAACTAGCACCCATGATGGGGAAGTCTGGGTTAGTCCTATGCTGGTTTCCCAGCTGCCAGACTGGAGTCCACGAGCTCCCCCCATGTTCACATCAGCAGTTTCTGTGGGTTCCTAGAGCCTGGTCTTGACCCCTTTGTTCATCACTCCTCCCTGCCTGCAACTGGATTCCAGGATTTCAGCTCAGTGTTTAGCTGTGGGTGTCTGCTTCAGCTACTAGATGAAGGTTCTAGGGTGGCATATAAGGTAGTCATCAATCTCATGATTGGGGAAGGGCATTGTAGGTTTTAAGAGAAATCTGGCACCAGGAAAATGTCCAGAGATCTACAAGGATGACCCCAACTAACAATTTAAGTAGTTTATATTTTTTTATGTTCAAATGTTCAATTTTAAGGTCTCAGCATGTTGTGTATTTTCCATTTTTCATTATGTTTTGAATGATGCTGTTATAAGCATTCATACACAAGTCTGCATGTAGGTAAATTCTTCCATTACTTTTGGAAATATAACTAGAAGATCTGTGGAGTCATATCCTGGTTCTTTATGTAATGTTTTAGGAATTAACCAAATCATTCACTGTAGTTGTGCCATTTTTCAGGTCTACCAGCAGTGTTTGGGCCTAACAATATCTTTATACCCTCACACATGCCTGCATTACAACCACATTAGAAAGTATGAAGTGATTATCTTATTGGGGTTTTTAGGACTCTGTTAATGAAAAATATTTTTTGTGTGTGCTAGATATTTGTGTCTTTCTTTGGAGTTGGTAATGTTTAATTGGACTGCTGTTGCTTGTTTTATCACGGCGTTGCAATAACACATACAAGTGTGTATTCAAGATACAAGATCTTTATTGATATGCATGGTTGTCACTTTTGATTTTCTGATGCTATTGTTTACCACACAATTTAAAATTCTTTTGATGTTCAATTTACCTAGTTTTCCTTTTGTTGCTTGTGCTATTTTATTTGTCCAACACATGAGCATAAAGATTTACTGTTGTGTTTTCTTTTCAGATTTTTCTTGTTTTAGCTCTCAATCAATTCTGTGATTCATTTTCAATGAATTTTGTGTAAGATTTATGACTAGAGTCTAAACTTATCTTTCTGTACATGGCGATCCAGTTGTCAGATAGCATTTGCTGAAAGAGCTACTCTTTCACCCCATTTATTTGTGTGATGCTTATCAAAAGAATACTATTTTTAAAATATGCTATGGAATATGAAGAGATTGACCAGAAGGTAAAACTGTCACTGTGTCAAGGGAAAAAACAGAACCCTAAAGCCACATAAAAACAAGAGGAGCCTGACAGCCCATCTGCAATCCCAAATGCAGCAAGCAAGGATAGGGAATCCCTGGAATATGCTGTCTAGTCACACTACTTGGTGAGCTCCTGGCTCAGCAAGAGACCCTGCCTCAGTGTAAAATGTGGAGAGTGATCAAAAAACATACAAGGCCAACATGGGCTTCCACATGCATGCATATACTCACATATATGAACATGCAAACACAAGTACATGCACACTACACATGCATAAACACACACAGAGGGGAGTATTTAAATCATGTGAACTGTATAATTGTACTGATCCCTATGTCTGTAAGGACACTGCCTATATTTGCTTTAATGTTTTGCAATAATTATGCTAAAATTTACAATAATTTCTTAACAAAGTCCCCACATTTTCATTTTGCACTGTCTGGAAGTCATATGACTGGTTTGCTATGGAAAGTTTGAATAAACAAAGTAGTTTATATAAAAGCTAGGGACTTAGATATAAGACCATTATGAAGTAAAGGTAGCATATTAATCAGGTTTTGTTGCTATAATAAAGTATATGGGGTGGACTTTCTGCAGATTTCACACATTGACCCCAGTGCTCCCTTATCTCTGCTGAGGGGCTCATAGTCAATATTGTCACAGAAGTGGTAGTATATGTGAGAACAGAGCTCATCTTAGAGGGCAATTTGGGGATCAGACTTAATCTTGCAAATCTCCCTTTCAAGAACTAACTTTAAATATCACACAAGAACAGATTAACCCCTTCCAAAGACAGCATTCTCAATTCCATAAGGATTTCTCTATAAGACTCCACCTCTTAAAGTCCACATCATCTACTGACATCACCATACCTAGGACCATGTCTCTAACAGAAGCCATAACTCTATCCAATCCACACATGTAGATAGAAAAGTGATGCTTCACACTTTTCTAAAAGCTGAATTTTGGGTTGGAGAGAATGCTCAGTGGTGAAGGACACTTGCTGTTCTTGCAAACACTCCAATTCCAATCTCCAACAACCACATGTATCAGGTCACAATATCTGTAACTTCAAGTCCAGAAGATGTAACTGACACACGTTTCTGAACTTTGGGAGCATCCAAACACGTGGAGCGCACACACACACACACACACACACACACACACACACACACATACACACACACACACACACACAAAGACACACACAATGACAGACACATGCTTGCACATATTCAAATAATAATAATAATGAAGACTTAGTTTTGTGTAATACATGGTAAATACTTTTCATTTTCTGTTAATTGTTCAGTTTTGTTTCTGTTGTCCTCTACATGGAGTACTTTAAATATGTACCGAAATTTGATTTTTTGTTGTTCCAAGCCATGCATGGTAGTACTTGCCTAAAATTTCACCCACTCAGAAGGCTAATACAGGAAGATTTAAATGTCAATGCCATCTGTGATACAGAGGATCTTTCTACAACAATTGTTGAAATACACATCTTATACATTGACTCGAAATAAAAATACATCAATTGCTATATTTCCTGGAATTCTAATACTTATATTCTTGCACTTGAATACATACAAACACCTTTTTGATTGAAAATGTGACTGGTGTTGCCATTTTTTTCCTTTTACACTTTTTCTAGAACTTTTTATGTATATATTTTTCCACATAAATTTTAAATAAAAATCTATCAATTTAAACAAAATTTTAAAAGTACCTTTCATTATAATATCCATCATTTTACTGTTGTAAATCTTGTATGTGTCCCACTAAGTTTATCACTAAGAATGACTGTATGGTCAAAATCAGTGGCTAAATGCGTCTACGCAATATTTTCTTCTGTCATATATTTAAAAGAATTCTGAATTGAGAATTAGAGTCTATGTCCTCTACTTCTTTTTTTATATTGAGTAGGCTAAGTGACTGTCCATGGAATTTTGCAAAATGATACTAGACATAGATTGTATCTGATTTATCCTTTTACAATTGTCATTTGGATTCTCATTCATGGGTCATTTCCTGTCATAACTTAATCAACATGGTTTGAGAAATACTTGTACTAAGATGTAGCCATAGGGATGTTAGCTGCCAACTGCCAACCAGGTGAGTTAGCTATCTGGCAAGAAAGATGTCTAGCGGGTTCTTCAGGTACCTGTACCACATGTCTGTAATCCCAGAGAAAGGAGCATAACTGTAAGTTTGAAGCTTACAGTTTGTGTACTTAGCAACTTTCATACCAAACAGAAGTACACAGTGAGAGTCTGTTTTGAACAAATAAAACCAATCATTTGTCTGAACCCAATAAACAAAATTCACACAAGAAAACTGCATTGCTTCAGGCCTTAAATATGGGAGCAAGTCATTATTAGAAACGAAATAGGAACATTCAATATTTGTTATTTTATTTGCTTTTTGTATGCAAGTAGGAAATTATTTTATTTATATAATAATAATGTCATATATCAAATTTTAAGTGGTTTTGTTGAATTGTCATATTTTCAATTGATTTAATGTTTGAATTTCTCACACATCAAATCCTATCATCTGAAAATATTTTTAATCTTCAAGTACTTAGGCCAATTACTTTGCTTGCTAGTCTAATTTGTATTGGCTAATACATTTAGCATCTGCCTAATATATAGTAGCACTATTATGTTCATACTTTATAGTAATGTTTATTAAATGCATAGATAAACTTGCTCAATCATTTTTTAATAATTATATTTATCCTTTGCCTCACATAAAAAGGAATTTGTTTTATAGACTCAGAGAGCATTCTCCTTTTAATGGGTTTTTTATTTAAATTTATTATCAGTGTTTGAGTTTAACTTGATTTTGAGTGTTTCAACTGATTATTTTTACCTTTTCTTGTACAACTAAGTGCATGATTTATAGAATCTTAGTGTGAATATTTCCTACCAAAGTAGTATTCTTAATTTTTTCTAGTAGATGTTTTACTTTTCAAATCATAAAACTTTATTAACTTACAATTAATTACAATTTCTGAAAAATAAAATTATAAAAGTAGGAAAATATTCATATGTATATTCTCATCATCTGTCCATGTCCTAATATTGTTTTGCATTTTATATTTTGTTTATACTTATGTCATTATGGATATCATGGATTCAACACATTTTTAAGAATTGCTTAATTTTATATCAAGCTTTAGAATCCTTTAATATGCTTTCATTATTCCTGAAATCCTGACTTGATTTACCTTTTGGATAATTAAATGAGTTGTCAAACAGACTGAAGGATTCATGTCTTAAAGACCTGAAATTTTGCTTACTTGAAAGTATATTTGTTCTTAGCTTGATAAATGCAAGAGCAATTGACAAAATATATGATCAAATATTATATATTGTCTGGAGATTATAAAATACCAAATGTACTTATAAACAGCCAGAGGAAAGATTTGAAGAGGATTGATAAGACTTGAAAAATAATTTTACCAACAATACATAGTTGATAAATCCAAAACAAAATATGGGTTTACAATTCAACAGAAGCATCCAAGTTGATGAGGGCTCCTAACAGACAAGGAATGACTTGATTTGTTAGACAAATAACAACACAAAAATAGATACCAAAATTGACTATGTGCTATCACTAAATGCAACTAAAAGAGAGATCATCTAAGCAAGAGAGAAAGACACAAAAGACAAAGGCAGCACAGAAAGTGTTTTCTAAGGCAATGGAAGGGTGCTGTGCTGGTTAAATGTCAGCTTCCCACAACTTAGAATCGCTGGGAAGCAGAATCTCAGTTGAGGAATTCCCGAGCTCAGGTTGACCTGTGGGTATGTATGCCTTTGGAGGATTTCTCAGTTGTGAGTTGAGGCGGGAGAACCAGCTCAGATGCTGGCGGTGCCTTATTGTAAGCTATGCTGAGCTGAACAGCCAGCAGGTAGCACAGGTACACCCAGTGCCTGTGTATGGCTGGCAGTTTCTGAATTCCTTTCTTGATACTATCTCATGATGGACTGTAATACAGAATTTAAAACCAAATAAAACCCTTTATCCTCTAACTTGCTTTTAGTCAGGATATTTTATCACAGCGACACAAAGGCAAGCTAATCAGTCACGAAAATGCTTTTCATGTAAGTTTGACAATAATGAGTTCTAGACCTTTTAATGAGAGGTAATGAATGCATCACTCATGGTCTCCAGCCATGGGCTGTTCTCATTAGAACAGTTTTCATAGAGGCAACTGTGTGGCAACACTACGGATTTTGATGGGGGTGGGGATGGGAAACTCCATCAGCTGTGTGTATTAAGAGGCTTGAAATGTACCAACATCTAAAGAAAATGTCTCCATCATTACTAATATTTTATATTCCAGAAATATACCCAAGTAATACATACTAACTTCTTGTTCTGACTATATAAAATTAAAACTAATTACTCTCACTAATATAAATTATTAATGGCAGTGGATGATTAGGGCCTGGAGAGACGGCTCAGTGATTAAGAGTGTTTGTTGCTCTTGCGGAGGACCTGGATTCCTAGTTTCCACAGGGCAGCTCGCCATCTTCTGTAACTCCACTTCCAGTGGTTCAGACGCCCTCTTCTTGTCTTTTGGGGCATTTCACTTACATTGTGTACATGCTAATATGCAGACATATAAAATAAAGATAATTTTTTAGAAAGGATAAACAGTACATATAGAGTCTCTGTGACATTAAATGACAACATGGATCTGTATAAGTTGTGGTAACCTGTTAAAACTATGACTGAATAAATGGCACAGCAGGTAAGTTATGCTGTACAAGCACAAGGAACTGAGTTCAAATCTCCAGAATAGAAGTTAAAGCTGGCTGTTGACATGTATGCTTCTAATTGCAGTATTGGTGGGAGGGCAGAGACAGATTGCTGAAGCTTGCTGAACAATAGCCTTGCTCTAGCCCATGTCTCAGTTGTAATTACAGTTATATTTGTAGCTATTTTATTAATGTATGCCTTGCCAACCATACTCATGAGAGAGAGAGAGAGAGAGAGAGAGAGAAAGGAGAGAGAGAGAGAGAGAGAGAAAGAGAGAAAGTAGAATTCAATCTGCTTTCCTTTATAATTTTATGGCTGTACCCAGCACCATGTCTACCCTGTAGCATATGCCAAATAATTATTTATGTGGCAGATGAATTGAAATTTCTAAAAATTCAATATTCCCATATCCAATAAGAGTACTTGGCACTTACAGATTTATAGCCGGTAAAGTTACATTGTGACTAAAATACTGAAAGCTTCTTACACAGTCAAACCCCATAATGCTTAGAAAGTGCATGCTTAATTTTTTTATTTCAAAGAGATTTATAGTGAATCATACTTACTTAAATGGCAGTGAGTGAATTATAGCTGCTGTTATCAAAGACATCAATCCCACAGACACAATACTTAAAGAAGCAACCATACACTTGTACTTCTAAAATCACTGAAACAAAAATTGTTTGGTATGACATCTTAATAAAATTTCATTCTTAATAGGAAGTTTAAATTATTTTCAATGGAAGAAATATATTTCTTTTCAACAAAAACTTTAAATAGTATTTGGTACCTGAAATTCTTTCTGTGTAATGAGGATTTCACCCATTACAAAGTTTTAATCAATTCTAATAGCTCAATTTAAAACCTTTGGTTCAAGTATTTAAATGTTTGAAAATTCAATAACACATAAACAGAATAAAATCCCTTGGAATAAAATCCCTTGGAAATCAGAAGGTGAGTCAGGATTTTCTCTCAAGATGGTCATCAATGGAGAACATTAATCAGGTAGAGTGAAAATTGAATGCAATTAACAGCCTAGGATCTACAAATAGTTTCCTGACTAAAATGAAACACTGGTTACTTCCATATTTCATGGTAAGAACTTGATGAATCCAGGTAGCTTTAGCAAGTATCCAGAACAATTTAAGTGCTTTCCTAGAAGTCCAGACATTCCTGCCAAAACACAGAGATGGATAATAAAAGATAATCACAAAATTCTTCTTCCTCACATCTGCTCACTTGCTGCATTGTCTTAAAAGACACAGCTACATTAAGGACACACATTCCTTCCACTCCTAATTCTGTAAACAATAAATTCTGAATATTTTCTATTTATGAAGACAGGGTTAAAGTCCATGGGATCCTGGTAATTAGCATGTAGTCAATTTAAAATAGAAATGAATTTTACTCAAGTTACTGAGTATTCAATAAAGCAAAAGGAGAGGGGGCAGGAAACCAAAGAGCTCTCTGAAGGTTAGTAATCTCTTACAAAATGAAAAATATTAATAATGTTCGAAGAATAAATTGTTAAGTGTATTAATGATTGTGTTTCTTTCTGTCATATCACACTTATTCTTATCAAAAAACAAACAAGAACTTCCTGCCAAATATGGCAAGTTGAGTTCTTATGAATATTGTGGGATTAAACAGACAAAAAACACATGTGTTCACAGAAAGAATAATACTAACACTTTCAAAAAGAAATATTATATTAGACAATTTTTAAATACTTGTTTCCTACAAAAGCATACAGGTATACTGTGAGTAAAGACATCATTAAAAGTAAACATAATTTTGCCAATAAAATGTGAAAGCAGCAAATGGAAGAAATGAAAAATAGAGAGGGAGGGAGGAAATAATAGAATTAGCAGTATGCTTGATGAGGTTGTTCCTAAATCAATATTCATTAATTGAACAAATGACACTGGGTTTAAAACAAAATGAGTGTATGAAGAGAGATCCATTTTTCTATGTTTTTATATATCCAAAGCACATTTGTTGCATAATCAACAGTGAGAGTTTTCTAAAACTGAAGTATAAACAAGGCATGAAAATGACATGAAACATGGCGAAGAAAACATACAAGCAACTGAACTAAGAGTTGATGCAGGCACCTCTTACCCAGATCACTCTTTAGGATGTTAAATGGGAAAGACCTGGCTTAAAGCATGGGAAGAGGGGTTGCATGGTGCTCTTTTAGTTGCTATTATCACTACAATGGACATTCTAGCATCTAACTTTTAAATACTGAGATCCACACTAACAAACTAGCCTTTGCTTATGTAGATGTCACAAAAGTGTATAGAATGGATTTAATTTTAAAAATTATTTTAACTGGAAAGGTTTAATTTTCACTGTCATTTCCACTTTAAGATAAAGAACTCCCTTTCCTATTTTTAGAAATTCATTTCTTTTTATGTGTTCATTCAATTAAATTATGAACACTTCTGTCCATGCTTAATCCTTTCCTGTCAAGTTTATACTAAAGTGTGCAAGTCTTTTCTAGGAAGTCTTACTTGATGTAGAAGTGGGCATTCTAGGGTTCTCAACAAAAGTCAAGTTTCCTGGTGATCCTATTAATTGTCTCTGAGAAACTGGGATCAACTTGATCTGTCTTCTCTCCAGTGTCATTTCTCTGCTACCAGAAAGCATTTGAGCAAATTGGCTCTGCCAGGATTCATTCTATAACCATAAGACTTTATACAGATTGACAGGACTTATTCATATGAGATTTCACACTGGGTAAAAGTGGGTTAATTTGTCCATTTTATGTTCCAAGATGTGCTTTGTGTACCTATGACTCTTTTGTTTTTTGTCTGAAGAGAAGAGACAATAGAAAACATTAAATTTTCAAACGTATGTTAGCTTTACATATGTTCGCATTTATACTATAAGCTCATAAGTTCACTTCTAATGGCCTTGTTAGACTCTGAAATACAGATGGGATTCTTCCCCTGTATAGGAGAAAGCTCAACTCTTACTAACTCACTAAGGATAGATGAACAAAGACCCATCACTTAATAACAAGAATTCTAATGTTACTATATTATAAGTTAACAACAATCTTCATCCTTCTCACTAAAACAAAGTAACATTCCTTGGAGACAGAATTTTTGTAAGGTTATGACTCTCACTCTAAGATTGATTAGCTGGGTAACTAACACAAACAAGAAAGGCTTGTGCCCATTGTCTGTTTTATACTAGTAGTAAAAACAACCTTATGTAAGTGCTCATAGCATTTATATCTTTTTTTATAGTGCCCAGTGTTAATTATTTTTAAGTTGCAAATGACTATGAACAATCCCACAAGTGATATGAATATGCTTTACACAAAGGATCTATCTTAGCATCTGTGAGAATAACACCATAATCATTGTTAACTGCCTATTGCCACAGACACCACATAACATTCACATTTCTCCTTTGCTTGCAGTCCCTAGAACTTTAGGTCCTGCAGATGAAACGGTTCTCCCCCTAAAATACAAAATGGCAGTGGTTACCTGAATCATTTTTCTGTATTTCCTTTGCAGGGTTAAGCTGCTGAAGCTCTTAATTCATGCCTTCAAAATTGTGATCACTTCATTTTCACCCTATGATAGGTCTAGAGTCTGGGATGGTACCAATCTGTCTTCTTCGCACACTTCATCTTTCCTTTGTGAATTTTCAGTTCAGAAAAGAGGTGTGGGTTCACCAGTGGAACATCTTTTACTCTGGGTAATTTGACTTCTTTGTGGACCAATGATGGTAATGTCTTGACAGATCTGTGCCAAATATGTTTTCATAGCATTGACATTACAAACTTATTAATATTAATATTAATTTTATATGTGTGTTTTCCTCTAAGATATAACTAAAGTATACAATCCAACACAAATGCAAAAATGCTTTGATGACTTAGTTGCTGACCTAGCCATGAGAGTTAACCTCAAATATACTTGTGTTTTGTGAAGGACGAAATGTGAATTTTAAAGCCAGGGTTTCTTTAGAAACAGAGTTTCAGCCACTAAAACAGATTCTGAGACCTAAAATACTTAGAAAATAATACATATGTGATGCATATACATAAACAAACAGATAAGTATTTTACTGTAAGCTCTTTGAATAAGTATTATTTATATTCTTATGTATAACTCTACATGTACACTTTAAGTGTGTGTCTGTAAGAAAATAATATGCCAATATTCAGAATATGTATTTTTGTAATGTAATTAAATATAATAAAATTTATCATTAAGATATAAAAATAGAATGCTTTTTCAAGATACTTTTAGTCCTATTACAGATGAAGTCATTTATAAAACAAATATTGTACCTGATATAGAAGCCTGATGACTCGAGTATATTTTATTGTAGTAGCAATATTATGTGTACATATGCATATATAAGCATAAAGTGTGTGTATATGATTACTAGTGTTCATTTGCTATATCAAGTGTGGTAGACAGAAAATACATTTCAGAAGTCAATTTTCTCCTTCCAGAGGTTCTAGGGATCCAACTCAGATCCTTCGGCTTATATGGCAAATGCTTTAACCTGCTTAGCCATCTCATTGCACTCCAAAGGTATTTTTATATGATAATTAAAAAACTAAGAGCATCCCAGGTAAATCTCTGTGAGTTTGAGAGCAGTCTGATCCACATAGTAATATTCTTCCCTGCTAACACTTCAGATTACAATTCTGTCGCAAAAATTAATATGAAAGTATATCTGTATTCTGTAAACACAAATATGCCCCCCCACACCACATGCACACTTGTAGAATGTAATAGCCAATAAGTAAAATTGAAGAAGAATGCTAAGCAGGAAACTTAATTTTTACAAGAGAAACAGCCATTATAGGTTTAATGTTCTCAGTGATATGATACTAACCTTTAGGTATTTATATTTATTAATACCGCACATAGAAAGGTAAACTAGAGATGTTCCTTTGACAAATTGAAAGAATGGGGATGAGAGGAGACTGTCTGAAAAATAGGAGTCTTGGCTTCTAGAACACTAGAAACATTTCTACAATGCTCTAACATCCATGACAATGTTACTAAGAAAGATTTATTTCACCAAAACAAAAACAGGATAGATAAAAGTAAAAACTAAATATTAATGTCAAATTTAAAAATGCATCAGTTTATTCACTTAAAATGCCTCTAAAATATGTTAAACACAGCATTTTATGGAACAGGTTAAAACAGTGGTTTCTGAAAAATAGTTTGGTGACTACTAATATCCATACAGTAAGTAGGAAAATGTCTTAACCTATCATTTCATCACACCAATACACATACACATACACACGAGAGAGAGACAGAGAGAAAGAGAGAGGGGGGAGGGAGAAGGACATCAATTGAATGTTTTTTCAGACCTAATAAAATATTTTTTAAAAACCTGAATTGTATTTGTAACCTTAACATAGTCAAAATACTTAAATAGGATGCATGAGTAGCAGAAGAATTTTAAGTGAAATTGTGTTAAAATAACTTACTCATCAAAAAGACCATTAAATAAAAAAATACTGTTTGGAGTATAGCTCAGTGGAAGAATCCCTGCTTAGTATGTACAAAGCCCTGTGTGTATACACACACACACACACACACACACACACACACACACACACACACACACCTAATACAGAGCTATAAAGAAAAATGTCTCATAAACTGAACAAAATAACCATATCTGTTGAAGAAGTGAAAATTAATTAAGATATCTGATAAATAGATAAGTATCCACACACAGTTTGGATAGATAACTTGAAAAGAATTATATGCAGAGAATTTATACAAATATTAAGAAAGAGAAAGATTGTCAGCTTCAACAGTCAACATCAGAGATGCATATTTAACCTCTAAAGTTAGGACACAAATTCAAGAATGATTAAAACTGTATTTGTTGGAAACAAATAAAGCAGACAATAGAGTAACTAAAACTACTTAGCAGCTTCCATAAAACTCAACGCGAATATTGCCTATGGTCCAACAGCTTCATATCACCCAATAAGAATACATGATATGCATTATGCTGGCTGCACTTTTTTGTCAACTTGAGACAGCTAGAGTTACCTAGGAAAAGGGACCTCAATTCAGAAAATGTCTCAATCAGATTTCCTACAAGCAAGTCTTTCAAACAATATCTTGATTAATAATTGATATGGAAAAATGCCTAACCCACTGTGGGTGGTACACTATCAGTCAGGGCATTCTATGATCTACACAAAATCTAACTGAACAAGCCAAAAGAAGCAAGCCAGTAAGCAGAGTTTCTCCATGGCCTTTGAGCCACTTCCATACACTCATTTTCTGCCCTGAGTTCCTGCCATGAATCCCCTCAGTGATGAACATCTGAAGATGTAAGTAGATTTTGATCATGGAGTTATATCACACCAATAGAAAAGCAACTAATACATACATGTTTTAAAAAAAATCATGCTGTAATTAATCAGCTTCAAGTCAGAAACTACCCAGGTTATCTTCAGCATAAATGAACTGAAAAAGTTAAAATGAAATATTACACAGAACAAATTATTTACTGTAAACTTCTTTTAATTCTAAAAGTAAATTTCCAAACAATGTAGAGACAGGAAAATTTAGATGTAAATGAATATACACTACACAGTTCTGTGACTTTAAATATGCATATATATCATAGTATTAAAGCAATGGGAAACAAGAACAGATAAGGACATAGTAATACTGTTTAGTAGTTCCAATAAAATTCAATATAAATAAATATATACATGTTTAAAGTATAATTATAAGATACTTTTTAATATAAATGTAATTTATAATAAATAACTGTATAACATAACAAAATAAACAATCTACAACACAATTCATCTATAATATAAATACATGTCATTATATATAGGATAGCATGGTTAGTACTTTAGAAGGAAGATCTTTGCACACAAATGCATTCAGCCTTTGAACATACATATATAATAAAAACTTGATATATTTCCATATATTAAAAATTTGTGATGATTTGAATGAAAATGGCCCCATAGGTTCCTGTTGAATACTTACTTGGTCCCCAATTCATAGAACTGTTGCAAATAATTAGGAGGAGTGGTCTTGCTGAAGTAGGTGTGATTTTGTTGGAGTTATGTCACTGGAAAAATGTCTGAAGTGTCAAAAGTCCACATCAGGCTCAGTTTTGCCGTCTGCATACAAGTTGTGGATCAGATATGATCTTACAGCTATAGCTACTACTCTAGCACCATATTAGCCTTCTGTCATGCTTCCCATCATGATGATCATGGATCAACTCGTTGAAACTATAACATGAATCCAATTATATTCTTTTATAAGTTACTTTGTCTTGGTATTTCATCACTGCAATAGATCAGTAATTAAGACCACATTTCATAAAATCAGAAAGATACTAAAGAAAATAGAAAATAGGCTTGAACTCATTGGCACAGAAAAGGACTTTTATTTTTGGTATTTTTGTTCATTTGTTTGTTTTTATTTTGTTTTGTTTTGTTTGTCTAGACAGGGTTTCTCTGTATTGTTTTGGAGTTAGCCCTGGTACTCACTCTGTAGACCAGGCTAGCCTCGAACTCAGAGATTCATCTGTCTCTACCTCCTGAGTGAGGAAAGGACTTTCTAAATAACCACAAAGACAATAAGACCAAAAACTAATAAATGAGACCTCATGGATCTGAATTTGTTCTGTACAACAAAGGCTATCATCCTTTATGTTAAAAGGCAGTCTTCAGAATGAAAAGAACATCTTTACTATATGATCATAGAGTTTATAACTAGTGTATACAAAAAAAAAAAAACAAGAAAAACTGAACTTCAAGGCAATACAACATCAACAACACAATTTGAAAATGAAGACCAGAGCTAAACAGTTCTCAAAAGATGAGACACAAAATCCTGAGAAACACTTATCCATTAGGGAAATGTAAAATAAAAACACTTTGAGATTCATCTTACCCCATTGGTAAAGGCCAAGATCAGTAAAATAAATGACCGCACATTCTGGCAAGGATGTGGGAAAAGAGAAACACTTACTCGTTGGTGGTGTGAATGAGAACTGGTGTAGCTGTCATGGAAATCAAAATGGAGATTTCTTAAAAGGTGAAAATATATCTATAATCAGACCCAGTTGTTTCAATCATAGACATATACCTGAAGAATTCTATATCTTACTACAGTGATAATCATTTATCTATGTTAATTGCTACTGTATTCATAATAGCCAGATATTGGAAACAGCCTAGATGCACTTGAGCTGATGAATAAATAATAAAATAATGGCATACTTACATGATGTAATATTATTCAGTTATTAAGAAAAAATAAAATTACAACGTTTACAGGAAAATCAGTGGAGCTAGAAACAACTAGCCAGAGTGAGATATTACATGTTTCTTTTTATATGTGGATTGGACATATAAAAGGTATGTGGTTTTTCTTCAATCCAAATATCCACAAAAGTTAGATAGCTAATAAGAGACTAGAGAGGAGCAGGTAATCTTCCAAAGAAAGAAAAATTACAATATAATATAAAAAGATAAAGAAGGAAATTGGATATGAGGATTAAATGGGGATAATAGCAGGAAGGTAAAAGAGAGAATATGGGGAGAGACAACTAAAATTAAAGGCCTTTTGAAATGCCTGCATAGAAGCCTACTATTGTACAAGCTTCCTATAATGTATACCCATATATTAAAGGCATTTAAATGAAGTCATAGTATAATGGGAAAAGACAATGTTCCAACTAGTCATCTGTGCCACCAAGTAAAACAGAAAGATCCATGAAGGTGTTACCTCTCGTTAAATCACTAGCCAAAGAGGTTCCATAGACACCTTGCAGATTACAAGGTATTTCCATGGCTATTGGCTCTCTCCCAGAACCTGACAGTCTCTGTTGCTGAAGACGCTACTTAGTTATGTCTATGTCATCAAATGTAAAAACATTGATCTGATGCCCAACTAAAGCTTCACTTCTATTAATAACATTAATATTGCTTGATGCTACTTTGCATGTTACTTGAGGAGAAATAATAAACATTATCTACCAATTGCAAACCCTGTGATATAACAGTTTCCTGCCTGAAAGATATACTAGTGCAATATTGGCACATACATTTACAGAAGCAAACAACCATTGTTTTAAACACGGGATTTGAATTTCCCTCCATGATGTAGAACCCATACCTGATATTGCTGAACTGGCCAACAACTTGAACCATGAACAAAGGGGATAACTACTACTTGTATTCTCATGAAGAAACGTTGCAATATAATAACTCCTAATGACATATCTAAATTTGTACACATGACATTTACAGTCCTTATCAGACAAGCTTCTTTTCACAGTGGGTATTTAACTCAGAGACTCACAAATGGACAATTTGCAGAGTGTGACACAGTACTTCAAAATATTCAGAGCTAAATGGGATGTTTTTATCAAACCTCTTCCCCCACATCCAGGAGATAAAAATATCATAAGAGTCAGAGGTTGTAGATGACTCCAAGAAAACAATGTCATCCAGAATAAAAACAAAGATGAGATACAAATGATCTCACAAAGACTATGACAACAGGCACAAAACCTGTACAAGTTAAAACCAGACAAAATCTGAGCAGGGAGAAAAGAAAGTGGACACAAAGTTTAACTATTAACCAAGAGTCTATTTGCAACAGATACCTGCTGGAAAATGAAAGATTGGTTTTCTCCAACAAAGTGGCACTAGACATATCAACCACTTTACAGGGCAGGCCCCATGCCCAGGAATATCTGGCTAACACAGAAGGGACTCTATGCTTTTGTAGGTATGGTTGTTTTTTATTTTGTTTTATTAATTTTCTTTGTTTATAGGTTTTTGTTTTGATCTTTGCTTTTGGCTTTATGTTTTTGTTTGAGAGAGAGAAGTTGGGTGGGTAGGTGGAGTTGGAAAAAAAGAAACAAATATGATCAAAATATATTATATATAAATACTTTTGTTTCAATGAATAAAGAAATTTTACTTTGCTCAATGAAACTATTGAACAAAAGTATAAGGAAACACAAGTATTTCTCTTTTATGTATGCATCATAAGTTAAAATTAATGTCAATACAAATGCCAAATCTGTCACAAATTTTAGGATCAAATTGATAGGGAATTATTCTTAAGGAATTTGTTCTGGAAATTCAGTGGTTTGATAATGTTCATTCTGCAGTTCCTGATTTTTACCTAGTGTAGAATACACACACACACACACACACACACACACACACACACTTACTTCTTTCTTATGCATTCTTGTCTTTTATAATTATTCTCTTTTATTATTGAGCCATTTTTACCTAAAAACTCCAATTCATCTTTAGTAGTTTCTGTTTTGAAACACTTGTCCAGGATATTTTGATTAGAGTCACACTTAACACCATCATAAATATTTGTGTTAACTTATTATTTTCACCTGTACTGGATTCCTTTAAAACTATATTCCTCTATAATCACACACACACACACACACACACACACACACACACACACACACACACATATATATGTATATATATGATCATATAGACCCCTATTTTTGTCTCCACCCCACAGATTTCCACAACATATTTCTTTCCCAGCTTCGAACCCCTTTCTTTTATAAGGCCCACTAAATCTAGTACCACCAATATTCACATGGATTTGGGGCCA
The DNA here is from genome assembly GCA_030556225.1 of Cricetiscus sungorus. Taxonomy (NCBI): domain Eukaryota; kingdom Metazoa; phylum Chordata; class Mammalia; order Rodentia; family Cricetidae; genus Cricetiscus; species Cricetiscus sungorus. Next base: position 32,656,331 of record JANBXA010000132.1, on the reverse strand, counting down.
CCCACAAATGAATAATTTTAGTTTGTGATTCTTTTACCTCCAGTACACATCAATTGCTAATACAGCTCTTCAGTTAGAAATAGGTCTTCATGAGATCCTCCCTCCTTCACGCAGTAGTTTTGACTGGCTTTATTTTTAGCTGCTGTGACTTTGTGACTGCAACAGTTACCATGTTCAGAAGACAGTGTTTGGTAGCATTCATTCCCATCTTAAACTCTGTCTCGAAACCTTTGTTGACTCTTACTGGATAGTGGTGTTAATACTTTACATGACTCTTGCCAATGGCATAATAAATAACATTAGTTCCAAGGCCTCTCTAAAACTATGAACTGCTTGCAAAGCCAGAGTATTCACTTGCTAATTGTTATTAGAACTCATGCTACACATAGATTTTTACTAATAGGAATTGCCAGATGTTTTTCCCAATCACCTCTGGTCACCTGGACAGGTACTCTGACTTTCACACACATTATGCATGTGCCTGTTTAGAATTCTTCACAATGCTGACTTCTCATTCAGTATCACCTTGGGTTGCATCAATCTCATTATGTTCTCTTTAGTGCTCCAATGAGTAGAATATAGACATTAAAAACAGGATGATTTTGTTTTTTTTCTTAATCCTGATTTGCATAAGACAAAACTAGAATCTTGCTAACTTTCACATTATAATATAAAGCACACTTGTGAAAATGTTGAGATAGAAAAATATGAAAAAGCAAACATGTACAAAAGATAGACTATGACAAAGCAATGAATGCAGTACTACTGTATGAATATATTCTTTTAAAGTGTCCACAGTATAAAACTCAACCAAGTATCTATTTTTTAGAGTGGTATTTTTTATACTTGCCTTGCTTTTATTTAGTCAATATGTGTTTACCATAAATATTGTTGGATTGACTTTTTCATTTGTTTTAAATATAAGAAGCAACTTGGATAGTAATAGTCCTTGACTTATTCTTGTCCCTTAACCAAATGACTTCTCTGGACTATGAGTTCTGTCTCTCTAATGAGCAAAATTCCTATTTACTAACATAATAAAAATAATGACTTTTCAACTGACTTTGCTGAAATGAATCAAAGGTCAGAGGGCTGATCTTTAACCATATTGAATACTAATCCCTGAACCACAGTAGAGTTTTCTTCTTACAATTCCATTTCTAGAGCAGTGATGATATATTCAGTTAGTAGGAGTTTCCTCAAGTGTAAAGTAGGGCCAATAGCTTATTGAAAAGAACTATTTTCACTGAATACACAGTATAGAGATACTCAAATATTTGTACTATAAATATTTATTTTAATATCCCCTGTTGAATGAATAACAACTCTAGAATAATGAAAAGGACAGAAAACTATAAATAAGTCCCGATGCAGCTATTGATTGTATGACCAACCCTGAGTTTGAGCTCATATTTGATTAAAAGGTTATCTTGATATTTTCCAATTTCTATATACAATAATCATCTTTTCTACTATTTTCTCTGAGGTCTCTAAGGCATGTATGAGTCTCAAGAGTGGTTGACACTCTTAAGAGTAGGTCCAATGCCCAACAGTAGGAGGGCAACACAAAATGAATTCTGTGGCATCTTTGGAGGTTCCTTGTCTCATAAGGATAAATTGAAGCACTTGATATTTAATCTTATAGATCCTTTGTATACATACCATTGTTTCTGGCTTAGGGTTTTTCTGTGATTCCTATGGGTGTAAATGTGTGTATCTCTACATGTATATGCTTTGTTGTGCTTTTACTGTGGCCCATTTTTGTTTGTTTGTTTGGTTATATTCCCATCGATTTGTTTCTATTCATCTTATTTTTTTATTGCTATGAATCTTTAGGTGATTTTTTTCTAGTGATAGAGAAAAAGACTATATGGATCCAGATGGGAGAGGAGGTAGGAAGTAACTGGACAAATAGAAGGAGAAAAAACTGTAATCCGAATATATTGTATGAAAAGAAATCTATTTTCAATAAATAAGTGTAGTGGAATTTTATCACTCTATTTCAGCCTTAACACTTCTTACGAGATAATCAGGACCTCATTTTTCCAATGTAGTACATTTCCCTAGTATTTTAAGAAATCATCAGGTTAAATTAATCATCATATTTTGACATTTAGATTATCATTACTTTTTTTTTTAGTGAGGTTGACTCTATGCTGTCATTTAACACAAAATTAAATTATGGATAAAATAATTAAATACACATAAATATGATGGCACCATCAATAAATAGGATAACATAGCCAGACAAAATGTAAATATATGGTTTTCTGACAAAAGGAAATCTTTTGCAGGTAACAACTAGTAAGGAAGGATGTAAATGAGCATAAAAGATTATCAATATCTAATTCAATTTTTGAGAAAGAGAGGAAGGAATTTCTATTGATGAAATAATACTGCATATGTATCTATTTGTGTATGATAAAAATTATGAAAACACATCTTTAGTGTACATTGAATTATCTTATAATAAATGGACATGTTTCTAATTTGATTTGATAACAAATTATTTAGAAAAACTATTTATACCTACTCCCTACACATTCATATGCCTGAATGCCTACCATACACACATACACACACACACACACACACACACACACACACACACACACACATACACATACACAAACACACACACACAGAATGACTGATATATAAAAATGGCAACATTATTTTTTAAAGGTTGAATAGTACCAGAGAAAATATAAGAATTTCTAAATAATTCTATTTTGCCATTGTTATTCTGTTTTTGATTAAAATTTGTAAAGCTATTAATGTAATATACATTAATACTCCTAAGAAGAAAAAGCAATTAAATATAAATTTCCACTGGATTCTTCTGTAAGTATTGTTCAAAACAAATTTAAATGTTACTATATGTGCATTTCAGCATATTTAAAAGAAAAATACTAAAGAGCTCATGATAATCTATTACAAATAATAAATAAGTTTGTAAAATATCAGGCTATAAAAATATCCCTAAATAGTAGCTGGCAAGATGGCTCAATGGAAATGTTACTTGTTTCCAAGGGATGAATTGCATTTGATCTCATATGATTAAAGGGGAAAATCAACTCGTCCAAAAGGATAGATGATTCCAACTTTTACATGTGTGCTGTAGTGTGCGCACATGCACTTGCATGCACGTTCACACACACACACAAATACATTTCAATCCCTAAATTCATAGTGTTAAAATTTATTAACAGTAACATTATCATTAATACATGTAATTTAACATGTCTGTTTACAATAAACTAATTATAATAATAAAATACATAAGTATATTATTTTAAAAGTGCAGTAAAGGGGAAGAGTAAGATAAGTAAAAGGGGTGAGTAAAATGCTAAGATGTGAAGGCAAAAATGGAAATATGCATATTGATTTTGAATATGAAAATCCAATTCATTAAAGATGTCAATCAACAAAGTAAAGTAATTCAGGGGTCACCAGAGTCAGTTGAAGGAAAGTATTCTGTCAACAGATATAGACAGTTTTACCAAGAGTTTATAGCTTGAGTGGAACTTTATTTAGCAAAATTTAGCACAGTAAACACTCAAAGAGTGACTGAACTGGACTACCTCACAGTGAAGAGTAGCCTAGTAGGTTCTGCATTGTGGGTCTTAAAGACATTACATGAATATTTATGAGTTGTGTGGCATATTCACAATGTAAGGTGATGCTGTTCTATGTCAAGTCATGGTGGATGAGATCTCCCTTTCCAGGTATTTTCTCCTGTGATCACCACAAAGAGGGAAGAGTATCAGTGATACTGCAGTTATATGAAGTCATGCACTTGTAGATCAGGCTGGCCATGGATTTAAAGACCAGGCTAGCCATGCACAGTGGTAAATGTCCTGAGTCAGCCTCTGATGTGCTGGGAATGTTGGAGAGAGCTGTCTTGCCTGACAAAATATGTTTTTATTAAAATTGTTGATTAATAGTTCTTATTTATAGGACATATATAGCTAAGAACTATAGATAAAACAAATAACTTAAAAAATCAGCATTTTAAAAAAACTCTAAGTCAGGTTTAATAAGAGATAGGCTTGAATGTAACTGTAGAGAGAGGCTCCTTCTTGGTTGGTGTATACCACCCATATTACTTCACACCACTTCACACTCAGGAGGTGCAGCATGCCAAGGAAAGTCCATACCAGAGAAGAATGTACTAAATTATGCTACAGATGTTATGTTATATCATTTGTAATGGTATAAGAAAAAGAAAGGATAGTTGAGAGGCATAAAAGATTGTTCTGAAGCCTAAGCTCTTACATAAAGAACACCATGCTGAGAAAATACAAATGCAACAGCCTATCAAGATGCATGAAAAGAAAACAGCTCATGAGAGGCTGATGAGAAAGCCCCTGGGGAGCAGGCTGCCTACCTGCTGGACAGTTTAAGCTCCTTCCCTGTGATTAAACAAGAATGAAAGAAGAAAGCAGGAAAATGGGAGCCCCTCTAAAGTGAGAAACAGAAACGCTGAAGGTTATTCCAAGGGGAAATAGGAAACACATCTGAGGGAATGATTTCTGCCCTCAGTTTTGCTGTAGATAGCTTTGTAAGAAAAACAACTAATGATGAAGACATTGTAAAGCGAGTAGGATTACATTTCAAACCATGCCCACATGCTGTGCTGAGAGCCACATTTGCCCACTAATGTTTATGAATAAAGAACACTTCCTGTCCACAGCCTGCAATGCTAGGTGTTTTTAACAAAGGTGCCCTCTGAAGGAGAATGTGAAAGAGTAAGCTGATATTTGTGACACCAGAAGGCAGGTCACACACAGGTGACCAAAGATCCTGAAAACTGGTACAAGAACATAGTCTTACTCAGAGATGGTGTGTGAGTAAATTTATCTAATTATTAAATACTGAAAACCAATTGGAAAAAACAACTATTCTTTTAAGGGGCATATACAGGACCAAATGGTATTGCAGGGCCATAATCACTATTGCTACTTAAATATGTTTTGTTAATTTACATGTTACAAAAAAGGAAAGTCAAACTGCCAGACATGTTGTCTCCTAATATGACTTGGAAAATAGAATATCATCTATCAGAACATCAGAACAAATAACCGAATATGAATCTAATTTAATCTCCTCCTAATATTACTCTCATTTTGTGCCATCTTATTTTGTATCCTTAATCAGTCCACCTATTAAAAGATGTTTTTTACACTATTAGGAAAATAATATAAGTTGAGTATTGAAGAAAATTGGTAACTACTAATTTTATTTTCTATTTAATGGTGTATTAAATTAGATTTACTTATTTGTTTGAGATAAATGTTCATATAATTATGGTTGAAACAATATTTTGGATTCACCACCAACATATAATGACATTTCTACATGGAAAATACCAAGCTCTCTGCCCTGACTACCATTTTTTTATTGGCCAGAGTTTCTGACTTTTCAGATACTGATATTTATAAAATTCATTGTGGTCATAATATTATAACATTTTTCTCTTGGCAGTTTATGAAACCATGTGACTATCCATGACATGCTAGTGAATGATTTTTCAGCACAGTTATAATGCAAAATCAGAATACTTTCAGAAAAGCTGCAACCTGTGTATTTAATGGAAGGTATCCATCTTTGGGAATAGTACAGAATCATTTTCCCCATTGGGGAGGTTATTACTTGAATGCAGGCATTTAATCACACTTACAGGGTTATAGCGAGTGAAAATAGCTCTGGATGTGGAGGTAATGTCAACTTACAGAGGACCGTGGAAAGGGGAAGACAGCAGGACCCAAATTGCTGAGAGAGAGAGAGAGAGAGAGAGAGAGAGAGAGAGAGAGAGAGAGAGAGAGAGAGAGAGAGAGAGAGAGAGAGAGAGAGAGAGAGAGAGAAAGGGAGGAAGGGAAGGAGGGAGAGAGAGAGAGAGAGAGAGAGAGAGAGAGAGAAGAGCGAGAGAGAGAGAGAGAGAGAGAGAGAGAGAGAGAGAGAGAGAGAGAGAGAGAGAGAGAGAGAGAGAGAGAGAGAGAGAGAGAGAGAGAGAGAGAGAGAGAGAGAGAGAGAGAGAGAGAGGCAAAACGGCAGTGGTGCCAGAGAAACTAGGATACAAAGAGGAACCTAACAGATTTATACAAGGTCCCTCACAGAAGGGGAAAGGAACACGATCTCTTGAGCATATTGGGAGTGATAGTGCAGTGAGTGGAGAGGGAATTAGGAGAGAGAGGAGAACATGTGGGACCAAGAAGATTGAGTTGAGGGACAAATAGACAAAACTGACTCTAGAGAAGTGTCCAAAGACCTACAAGGATGACCCGAACTAACAGTCTGAGCAACAGTAAAAAGGCTACCTTAAATGCCCTATGTTTGATAATGAGATTGATAAGTAACTTATATCATAGAGCCCTCATCTAGAAGCTGATGGAAACAAGAAGCAGACACCCACAGCTAAACACTGAGCCCAACTCCTGGAATCCAGTTGCAGAAAGGGAGGAGAAATAAGAAAAAGTGTCAAGACCAGGCTACAAAAACCTACAGAGACAGCTGACATGAACAAGAGGGAGCTCATGGACCCCCAGACTGATAGCTGGGGAACCAACATTGTAGTGACTCAGACCCCCTGAACGCGGGTTTCATTTGGAAGGCTTGGACAGTCTAAGGGACCTCTGACAGAAGAACCAGGATTATCCCTGCTGCACAAAAGGACTTTGGGAGCACATTTCCCATGGAGAGATGGAGGAATACTCTCTTAGCCTAGAGGTAGGAGCGAGGGCCCAGACCCTACTCCAAATGACTTGGCAGATTTAGATGATCCCTCTTGGAAGGCATCACCCTTCCTGTGGAGTTGGTGGGGACGATGGGATGGGATGGTGGTTAGGGGCCATGGGAGAGAGAGAGGGAGAGGGAACTGGGATTGATATGTAAAATGAGAAAAAATTATATATCTATACATATACAAATATACACACATGCAATATAAAAAAGAGGCCAGTGGTGGATGTCATGAATTCTTTAAATTATGTGAGGTGCAAAGGGCTGCTATATGCTATAAAGAATGGAACTAGTCTTCATAAGTGGGTCTGGATGTACTAGCGAGCCTCGCTGACTGGCAGTTGGGGGCCAAGGGCTTCCACAGAGCAGACAATAACAATGTCCCCCAAGCAACAGTCCGTGGCTGGGGACCTCAGATATTTACTGGGTACCTTCAGTCTTTCTGTGCAGATGTCCTGTTTGCACTGAGGATATGGTTGTGCTTTCATTTATTTATCCTTCTGTTCATTCAGAAGTATTCAAGTCGCATGGAATCTAAGAAAAGGCAGAAAAACTCAGAAGGAACTTCTAGTCAAGAAATGGCAACAGGCTTTCACCAAATTAACACAGTGATGTATATAAGGTTCATGTATATAATGCACATAAGTCATTATATCAAAAGAATCCTTTGCTAGCCTCAGAGGTTTACACAAGGCATTCCCAGGAAAATGCCCTTTCACCTGAGCATGAAGGACAGATGGTGCACTCTGGCCAAATTTGTTCCAAGTCAAGGGACAAGGGAGTAAATCTCCTTCAATGGGAGGTCAAGTGGCATTAGGATAAATAGGCAAGGGGAGAAGGAAGGTGGGTAAAGCTAAGGAATAGAATATATCAAACCCTTATACTTCAAGCTTTGTTAAGGAGACTGAGTTATATTTTAAGAGCATCAGTCACTCAAGATACCAAGTAGAATTGTAACATGCTCCCAGTTTAGGTGTAATACAGTTGTTCTAGGTTAAGCACTGAGAATGAATTGTAAGGAAGACTTAATAGTAAGTGTACAAACAGACATCACAAAGACCCAAGCAAATATGGTAGCAAGGGAGGAAAATCTGGGAAGTCCAATATGCTGGAGAGAACGCTCTTACAGAGGACCAGAATTTAGTTGCCAAAACACTACCATGAGCACTTTCAAGCATGCATGTGCAAGGTTACACACACACACACACACACACACACACACACACACACACACACACACCGAAATAAATAAACAAAGTAAAACTGGATCTAGAAGCTATAGAACAATTTGTGCTTAAAAGAAAAAGGTGAGTAACCCTGGAGCTGAAGTTAGTACTGAAATTAGAAACTTTGGTAGACAATTGAGTAAAGGAGGGGAAGAAAGATGAAATCAAAGAATCAAAGAGGGAATAAGGGAATAGTTAAAGAAATAATAGATTTCATATTTTTATGCTTAAGTGCTGTGTGTATATTTTCAGAGAAGGAAACATTAAAAGAAATAAACAATTATTTAGAGACTATAGTTAGAAATGATTTAGTAAAAGGGTTATTGTGGGTTCTTTCCAAAATCTATGACTACATCACCCCTGGATAGTCGGCTAGGTTTCCAGCAACAGGTATGACTTTTCTCTTGCTGAGATGGTGTAAGTCCAGTTGGAAATCTGTTGCTACTCCCTAGGTATGTATGCCATTACTGTACCTTAGGGTTATCCTACCTACAATGCTAGTCATTGTTGTGGTTCACAGACATCATAGCTAAGTGGGACTGTTGCTTGTTTCCCTCCTCTGGTAGTTTGCATGTCTTCTTCTGGCACAAGAGAGCTAGTCCTCAGGGAGGAGGTTTGCAAATTTGTTTTAGCTCAGGTGTATTTGGAATTTGTGTCTTAAGTGCATTTTTTTGTGTGTAATAAAAATTTACCCTCCACCTCTGAAGGGGTTGGGGGGAGGGATCATGGATCAGGGGTAATAGCAATAACCTGTAAAGTTTTGATAGTCTTTTTGACAACCCTGATTAACAACTCAACAGAGGGCTTCTCATGCCTTGTGCTGGGAATCTTTTTTAGGTGGTCTTTGGCTCTTGAAATGAGCATTATAAGCCCAGATAGGAAAATTTAATTTATAATATATTTATATACCAACTTATAGGTATTAGAAAGATTTTTTTAGATTTATAGCTCCTTATGATTTTTTTAGACTTCCTTACTGTCTGTTACCCTTCACTTCCATCTTCTGTATTCATCTCCCCCCTCCAGAACTAGAATAACAACCCCCACACCTAAGGTTCACAGATCATTGCAGAAGAGAGGGCAGAAATAGTGTAAGGGCCAGGGAATCAGGGAGTTTGCTGTGAGACTGTATTTCCTAGGAATGTCAAAAGGTCGAAAGAGACACTTGTAAAGCTCACCAACATTGCTGCCTAAACATGAGTGGAACAAGGACAATGGACATGCTAATGTGGGTGGTAGAAAGATGATGAGGTCTCAACCTTATGTAACGAGCTATAGGCAACTAAGGAATGTGGAGAGTGGGAGTAACTGCCTTCCCCAGGGAAGCACACACCAATTAGTTATCCAATCATAAATGGTCAGCCTTGAAACCATATGTACAAACAACATTATACAGACAATTTAGAAGTATACTTTTGTGTGTGTGTGTGTGTGTGTGTGTGTGTGTGTGTGTGTGTGTGTGTGTGTGTGTGTGTGTGTGTGTGTGTAACAGCAATTAATAAGAAAGGAAGTTCTGAATTTGAAAAAAAACACATGACGGGAGGGTTTGGATGCAGGAAAATGGAAGAAGAATAATGGTGCAATTATATTGTAATCCCTACCAAGATAAACAACTTTTTAAAAAAAGGAAATTACATTTGGAGGTGATATTTGGCCTGAGATATGTTGACTTTTGAATAGCTTATTGAAAATGTCAGGTGGACAGATAAATGTAAAAATGAACAAACGAAGATATAGATAGATGAGAGTCATTAGCCATATGGTAAATGAGTCTAGAAGCATAAATCAGGTTTTCTGAAAAGAAACTGTGGGAAGGGACTCTAACTGAAGCTAGCATGAAGGATTGATTTTGAATCTTAACAGCCAATATTTTAAATTATTCTGAGTTTAAGAATATTTAGATATGGAATATGTTTTTCAGTTTAACAGTTTTCTCTCTCTTCTACCAGAATCTTTAACACGATTTTTTATTACCTGCTGGCTTTGAAGACATTTGAGTTTTCATTATGTCTGTTTGAAAAAGAAAAGAATGTAGGATAGTCTTGACCAATTTCATTACATTGTACATTTGCATGAAGACAGAGCCTGGAAAGGAGACAGTGAAAGGAGCTGAATTGATGGAGGTTAGCAAAGAAATCATTGTTAAAGTATTATATCTTTAATGCAAAAATTCATAAAATCATATTATGAAATGATATTTCCTCAAAGATACATGCTATAGTATCTGAACCATAATCATTTATGCTCTATAGAATATTAGGTTTAAATTTCATAAGAGCTTTCCTGATGTGTGAAAGATATAACATTTATAGTCTAGTGCAGAAACAGACATTTAAATGATGTGCAAAATTTCTTTTAATTTAAGCTGCATTTTACTGCCTTTCTTTCTAATTAGAATAGTCTGACCTTTAAATATGATAGAAATTGTTTCATTAGGCAATCACATGTAATTCTTTATTCCTACAGGGTCTAATTTTGAAAAACTTGGAAGTCATTACACAATTTCAAGCATCGCCATCTATGAAAAGAGAATAAGGAATGAGTAGTATTGAAGATGTGTAGAAGCACTTGGCTGAATACAAGTTATTTTTCTATGATAGCACAAGACATATTAAGATGATAAAGACTCATCATCACTTGCAAGCTTTATAACAAAACTCACAGTATTATTTGTCCTTTCAAAATAAATTATTCTTCCTTGGCTGTAGACAAGGGCACCATGCTGAGTTTAATGCATTGTCTCATGAATATCCAAATAAGTAACATGGCAGTACTAAGCCCATTACAATCTGTCATCATTCTCCTTTGTTTTTCAGCACTGTATTAGTTAAATCTGTCATTAAGAGCACCCACTCAAGAGCAGACAATAGCAGCTCAGGGCAGGGACTCTGCACTGTTTCTTTCCAATGACATGGCTCTGAAACGGTTATGTCTCAATAAGGGAAGCCGTCTCCTGGAGTTGGCACTGAGGGAAGTTAATTACTCCAAGTTGCTACAGAAATGCATTTCAATGTGTTTCCACTTTCCTTGGGTATGCAAGTAGATTATTGAGTCTTATGGTAATGTTACACTCAGTATTTTGGTTGGGTCTCATTAATGTTTTAAATAACAAATTATTGGGGGTTCTTATCACACAGAGTTTAAAATCATCACTATGGTATAATGTGAGTAGGATCATTTTATGCATATGACAGCTAGAAGATTGTGACATTTGTTCACATATTTTTCAGACCTCTGCATACCCAATTATTTACATAACTGTATTTTATACTAAATATGCTATGATCTTACTGTGCTTGTGTTTGATGGTATTAACTAACAAATTCATGCCTTACTTTCTTTTCCCACAAGTTTTGTGTCATATTATCTAACTGTACCAGGTCTTCTACTGCTTTCATTGTCTGATTATTGTGTTTTATGTTATGATCCACAGACAAGCAAGTACATTGCCAGTGTCTGTGAGTCTATTAGAAATGCAGGACAGGCTCCAAAGCTACAGAGAAATCCCATCATGGAAAAAAAAATTGTGGAATCTCAGAATCCATTTGTATGTGGACTAAAGGTTAGATGACACTGCCATTTAGCAGTCTTAATTTATTGTATTGCAATAGAAATTGAAGCAGGATACTCAATTTCTTGCTTTTATACTTCTTTAATAAAGCAAAAAAATCTTAAAGATTTTCTTGATAGTGTGATATTTGAGCAAACACATGTAGTTTCCTTACCATAGCCTGCTGAATATAGACATTAAACAATGTTATTTTCAATCACAAATAGTTATGGCTTATCATCAATGCCTCAGGTACCATGACAAAATTGTTTTATTTTGTTTTGTTTTTTAGACAGCCTATTATATAGCCCAGGTTGATTTCTGGTTCGCTGTGTAACTGAGGATCACTTTGAATTTCTGGTTCTCCTAACTTTATATTTCAAGAACCACCACATCTGGCTATGTCAAGTTCCTCTGAATCATCATTTTATTCCAGTGTTTGACATTTAAGTATTTCTGCCCCATTTCTAGAATAACAAAATCAATGCTCAAAGAACACAAACTGCTTGCCTGAAGACAAAAGTAAGTGCTTTGAATTATTTGAACCAGGAGTCAGAGTCTAGTTTATCTAAGTTTAGATTAACTAGACCCCATTGGTGTTCTTTCTTGACAGTGATTTCTACAAAGGATCTTCTCACAATCTAAATCATTTGTGTAAGGAAAATAAGATTGACTCTGTACACCTTGCAATCCTCATTAACAATATATGTGTTTTTACCTTGTCAGAAGAACATGGATCTGAATAAATGTTGTATAATCACTGCTTAATAAGTGATATTTAAAATATCATATACTGTGTACACACACAGACCATACATTCATAATATGTGCTCATATGTATACATATATACATATACAAATAATTCATATATATACACATATATGAGAGAGATTATTAAAATCTTACATATGGATTCCCAAAAGGAGTAGAATTTTATTATTACTGATGTCTCCTTCAATCTTTCAGTCTTGAACATCACCTGCAACAAGAATGATAATGGTTGGTTTACAGACCAGACAAATTTATCTTCAATAGCACAAAAGTAATATGATGTTGTAAATCAGCAGTAATTCTTTAAAATGCCACCATATTCAAGAGCTTCTTGACATAGCACAACCTTGAAGGTGTCACATTTGTGACTAAAAGTGTATCTTGTCAGCTCTTTTATTAGGAAATGTCTGTGTAGAGTGTCAGTCTAGGTCTGGCAAACTGGTGCCTTTTGCAAGAATGAAAATATGTATGATAATGATGGCAAAATATGCATTGAAAGAAGTTAAGATGTATTGCCCAAGAGGCTAATATTACAGAAATTCTTGAAACCCAACATTATACTTCATCCATCTTCTACATGATTATTTTAGAGTGGAACCACTTGTTATTCACCTCCAACCCATTACACAACCAAATTACATGCCAACATAGCTTTATAAATAGAACCCTGAGTGGGTGGGTTATACCCAAAGGAAAACAAGAATCAATTCATTTATACAATCTCATCTTTTAGAAACAAAATTGTCTTTTCTATTTGAATATATAGAAACTGTCAGGTTGATTCAGACAATAAGAAAGGGCACAATTATTCAAAATTACTTATGAAAAGAGAATACTTTCAGAATTTTGTGAATATATAAAGACATATAGACATGTTGAAAATTTTTTATGGCTATTGAGGAAATAGACACTCTGATTTATTGACAAGGCTATTTTGCATATAATGCTAATATCAAATTGACCTATACACAAGACTTACATATGTTAGCATCTTATTTGATTATGAGTGGTGAGCGGCTAAGTACTCAATAAGACAAAGGAAAAAATATAGTCCTCTATGACAGCTGCTAAGAAAGGCACATCTTAAAGCCAAGGTAGCTGCCTTAACCTTCTCATGAGTTTATAAATATTTCAGGAGATATAGAACCAGACACGTAATCCAGAAATGGAAATGGGAACAACTAAACAACAACAAAAAATGAAAATAGTGCAATTTCTTTTATAGTTTATTAAAAAATAAAACTCAGGGATAAATATTAATACTATAAACCTGAGATAACCTCAAGCAACCACAACAAACTGCCACTGTCCACTTCTAGGCTCAAAGGGCTACACAAACCCTTCTCACTGCTTCTTCCTCTTCCTTGGGCTTCTAGCTCCCTTCTACCAAGTCTGCCTGGGAACTCCATGATCCATTCCAGAAAACCAAATGTGACCCTCTCCTCTTGAACCAATGCTTTACTCCTTTGTACATCAGATCACAACAGAGACAAAATTCCTGTATCATAAAAATGCCACCGTTATATTCAAATATGATATTTTTCTGCAATCTCTTTACCAATGTATCATGGTACTTTTATAATTGGTAGTAAATGTTAATGTATGAATTATTTAGGTATTTTAAATTGTTAGCATAAAATTTATAATCTTTGAATGATGAAATAATAGTTTTAGTAATCAGAATCATAAAGACGTATTGTTATTGAGATTATACATACAGGCCTGCCACTTGCTGCCTATGAAGTGTCTTCACTCCCTCTGTTCCCCAGACCCAATCCTCAGGTCACCCCTAGTCTTGCAACAGAAGATCAGCTACAGCCTACTCTACCCTGCCCCAGTTCACACATACTATAGATCCCATAGACCATCCCCCTTAGACTTCCCCAATGGCTTCACTGTAGCCAGGCTACTAAATCACAGGCCATAACAGCCAGAGGCCAGATGGCTGCCCTCAGACCTTCTCCTCTCTCTGTTCCCCTAGACACAATCCTTAGCTCCTGAAAGGAAAGAGAAGCCAGGGAGAAAACAACAACCCAAAAAAGACAAACCTAGAAATTAGCACCTAAACCTAAAATCACTCCAAATCCAGATGCCTAGAGGCCAGCGTAAAAACACAATAAAAAACAATCATGGCAATATATCTCAACCGGAGCCTAGCTATCCTACCATAGCAGGCCCTGAATATTCCAAAGCACAAGAAAAAGGCCCTAATACCAACTATATGAAAATGGTAGAGGTCCTAGAGGTCCTTAAAGAGAAAATGGATAAATTTCTTAAAGAAGGACACACACACACACACACACACACACACAGAGAGAGAGAGAGAGAGAGAGAGAGAGAGAGAGAGAGAGAGAGAGAGAAGCATGCAAACATACAAACAAAAAAGTAGGTGATGTAATTTAGTAATTTAAAATTAAAAGAGAAATAACTAAAACTGTAAGAATTCTGGAAATGAAAAATTAAGAAATGCAAAGAGGAACTATAGTAGAGGCAAGTATCACCCTCAGAATACAAGAGATGGATGACAGAATAATCAAGCATTAAAGGTATGAAGAATATAATAAATACAAAAAAATCCTGGCACAAAACATCCAGAAAATCTGGGATGCTATGAAAAAACCAAACCTAAGAATAATAGTAATAGATGAAATAGAAGAATCCCAGCTCAAAGACCCAGAAAGTATTTTCAACAAACTCATAGGAAAAAAATATAACCTAAAGAAGTAGATGTCTATAAAGATACAGGAAATATATAAAACGCCAGATAAATTGGACCAGAAAAGAAAGTCCCTGCACCCCATAATAATAATCAAAGCACTAAACAAACAGAACAAAGAAAAAAATATTAAAAGCTGCAAGGAAAAAGAACATGTAACATATAAATACAGAACTATTATAATTACACCTGAATTCTCAGTGGAGATTCTATATAGCAGAAATACTTGATGAGATGTGATGCAGACTCTAAGAGACCACAGAGGCCTGCCTAGACTACTACAGGTAGAAAAATTACAGTCACCATAGATGGGGAAAAGAAGATATTTTTCCATTATAAAATCAAATTTGAACATTACCTATCTAAAAATTCAGAACTATAGAAGGTGCTAGAAATAAAACACCAACCCAAGGAGGTTAACTGCACCCAGGAAGATATAGGGATTAAATAGTCTCATGCCAGCAAAATTAAAGGAAAGGAAACACATATACACACCAACACCAACAAAATAATAGGAATTAGCAATCCGTCTTCATTAGTATTTCTCAATATCAATGGACTCAATTCACCAATAAAATGACACAGGGTATCAGAATGGATGTGAAAACATACTTCATGCTGCTGCATACAAAAAATAGACATCAAAATTAATGATAGACAATAACTCATAATAAAGGATTAGACAAAGATATTCCAATCAAATGAACCTAAAGAGGAAGCTGGTGTAGCCATTTCAATATCTAAAAAAAATAGACTTCAAACCAAAATTAATCACAAGAGATGGGGAAAGACACTACATACTCATCAAAGGAAAATTGCACAAAGATAACATTTTATTTCTTAACATTTTTGCCCCAAACACAAGGGCATCTAAGTTTGTACAAGAAACACTGGTAAGGTTAAATCACATATTGATGATCCTCACAAAAAGGTAACAGGAGACTTTAATACACCACTCTCACCAATAGAACAGTTACCCAAACAAAAACTAAATGGGGAAATGCTGGAATGAATAGATGTTATAAACCAAAAGGATCTAACAGATATTTTAAAACAGTCCACCCAAACAATTATACCTTCTTCTCAGCATTTCATCAAGCTTTCTCCAAAATTGAGCACATATTCAAACACAAAATAAGTATCAATAGATACAAAAAAATTAAAATAACTTCCTGCCTCCTATCAGAACCCCACAGGTTAAAGCTGGATATCAGCAAAAACAGAAACAACAAAAAGCTTACAAACTTGTAGAAACTAAATGACTCTCTACTGAATGAAAAAATGGGTCAAGATAGAAATAAAGAAATTAAAACAAATCCCCAAACAAACCAGACTTACACTAGGACAGAGGGTCACTCTCTGGAAACTGACAATAGAGCACATCTACAGAGCTCAATGAA
Organism: Cricetiscus sungorus; assembly: GCA_030556225.1. Classification (NCBI taxonomy): domain Eukaryota; kingdom Metazoa; phylum Chordata; class Mammalia; order Rodentia; family Cricetidae; genus Cricetiscus; species Cricetiscus sungorus. The sequence continues at coordinate 32,639,926 of JANBXA010000132.1, read as the reverse complement.
CATAGAGAGGTCATGCTGGTGCCTGCATGGAGCCTTCACTCCTAGTCTCTTCATGAAGGGTGGTACTCTGTAGGCAACAGAAAGAAAAACCTGAATGCCAAACCAGCCACAAAAACTTTGACCTATAAACTGTTCTGCCTGAAAGACGTGATGAAGCAATATTGGCTCAGATTTGTAGAAGTGGCCAACCAATATCTGATTTAACTTGAGGCCCACACAAGGAGAGGGAGTCCATGCTGACTAGATAGCCCAGAGACTTAGGGTAGAAACAAACACGACTGGTGTGTGTGTGTGTGTGTGTGTGTGTGTGTGTGTGTGTGTGTGTGCGTGCGTGACACGCACACACACACACACACACACACATATATATATATATATATACTCATATAGAGTGATGTCTTGTTCAGTTGTCATCAGAAAGCAGGAGATAGGAGCACAGAGACCCACAGCCAGACATTATTAGAAGAGAGAGTCTAAATTGAAGTTCTCCATCAGATCCTTCTCCTCAGATCAGGGAACTCTGAGAAGAAGTGGAGAAAGATCATAGGAGTTAGAGGTAATAGAGGACACTAAGAAAATGTGACCCAAAATGTATCTACTAAGCAGGACTCATACAGGCTCAGAAAGACTCAAGAGGAAACCTCGGGGCTTACAAGGGTCTGCACCAGGTCCTCTGCATATGTTAATGGTTGTTAACTTTGTGTTTTTGTGAGATTCCTAACAGTAAGAATGGGTGTTTCTCTGATTTTTTGCCTACTTTTGGGACACTTTTTCTCATAAAGGATTGCTTTGTCCAGCCTGAATATGAGGACTTTTGCCTTGCCTTGCCTTGTTGCATGTATTCTTTTGTCTTGCTTGACTGTTGTTTTTGGAGGCCTGCTTCTTTCTGAAGGGCAATGGAGGGAGAGTATATTTGAGGGAGAGGGGTGATGGGATATGCTGGGAGAGTGGAGGGAGAGGAAACTGTGGTCAAGATATATTGTATGAGAAAATAATCTGTTTTTAATTTTAAAAATTTTCTTTTTAAAAAAGTTACGACTATATATTTCATCATTTATTCTGCGAGGGTGTCAATAATCTGGCCAAAATAGAACCATACATGTCAACACAGGCTGTTTGGAAAGAGAAAAACAATTATCATCAAACATAATGTAATTCTTGTGACAGAAGTAGAAACCTGCATGACTTAAGGGTGTGGGGGCTGCTTAAGCCAGGGCTCATATAAGCTGACTTCATCTGATTGATGCCTCCTATAGGTCATCATTGTGTTGGTGTGTCTGCCCCATCAAGGTGAAGTTGAGCTAAGCTAGGAGTATTGGGATGTTGCTGTGAACCCCCACAGTTAATTGCATTACTGCTTTGGTGTTCATTCTCAAAGTGAAAGTATGTTGGAAGCTGCCATAATTATATTAGCCCAGGGCAAATAGAATTTATTTAGATTCCTATTGAAATCTGACAGTCATTTTAGATAATTTTGTTCATTTGGATAATTCAAATGAGCTTCTAGGAAGAAAGTGAAAGTTATTTGCACTATGAGTGTTAGAGGGAAAGGATATACTGAACAGTCATGTATTCAAGTTTTTAAAAGTGAAAGCAACAAATACTATATGGAATATTTTTCTTTGTTGTCACCTGAGAATCAGATCAAAGCCAGGATCCTGCGAAGCGCTGGAAATGTAGGCTTAGCCACTGATCCTCAATTAGGTCAATATATGCCCCCCAACATAAATCCACAAAAGAAAACAAACACAAAAAGGCTAAATGAAATTACTTTGGAAAGAGGAATAGAAACAGATGTCTAGTGACAAGACCTGCCTGTGGCCATGTTCAAGGTCATAACATAGGTTTAGACTTAAATCTAAGCAGTCCTAGGTAGCCTGTGTCCCTGCCCTGATGGACTCAGCATTGTCTTAGCTCCTTTGCCTCTTGAGAGCTAGTCTGACGAAATTGTCATAATTCTAAAATCTTTTTCTACCAGGGAAGATTCTTCTCTGGCTGGTACCTGGATTCAGACTTTCTTTTCTTCCAGCATGATAGATATTCCTGATAAAATCCTGATGCAAAACTATTGTTTCTATGGTAAGATATCTAAAAGGAGGGACATGATTCTCTCTAGAATGCTTTCATTCCTGTCACACTACATGATGACCAACATTTTAAGAATGATTGTAGATATCATAACTTGTCACAGGTATGACTTGTTAGCAAGGGGACAAGATTAAAAAGTAACAGAACAGATGGCTACTAGACAGAATTATATTTCCCTGGATGGTGAGACTTTCGAGAAGTTTTTAATAGTAATCAGAAGAGTTGTGATAGCTCAAGTATCAGATCCATATTTAGTACTTGCTTTTTCAATTTTTACTTAGGTCTCACTGTGCTAAAACTTCTTTGGATTTATGATCCACAATTCATATATTTCTGTATTTATTTTTTCATCTTTCTCAGTACATTGTGTTTATGATCCATCATCAAGCAGAAAAAAGATAAAACTGAATATTTATATGGCACATGCTACAGGACCCTGCTGTGAGTATTAGCTCAGTCAGTAGTAGATGACGTATGTTCCCTGTTGGAAGCTGAAAAATGGTTAAGAGCCTGTAGCCCTTTGTAAAAAAAAAAAAAAAAAAAAAAGCATATAAGAAGCACCTGTTTCCCAGATTCATTACATTTCCCCTAATGAATGCCTCCAGGGAGCAGAACTTGGAAAATTTCTTCCCTTTCCTGCTATAAATAGAGAAAGGTATTTAAAAGTTCTCATTTAAATGTAAGTAGTGTTATCTGCAACAATTTGCAAGCACGTAATACCCTCAAGAATATAAATGAGCTGTACTTTGTGTGTTCTCTGTAATGACTATGGTAGGAAGATGGTTTCTTACAATGTTTTGCTAATTTTGTCTCCTGCCCAACCAAGGTGCCTGGAGAGAGGAGATTCAGCTAAGTCACAGCCTAGTCTGAGAAACTTTCTTAAGCATCCTACCTCCTTAACACGAGCATGCATTTACTTAGGGGTGCAAACAGAGTACAATCCTTACTAGGGTACAGTGTGTATTTTGCCACTCTTCAGCAAGCTCAATGCAGTGCTGTAATGTGATTTTCCAGCTTTTGGATGTGTCTATTGTGGAACATGCACTCATAAAAGTATGGTTTAGCGCCATAAACAAAGGAACCACTGTTCTTTGGCTACTATAGGATTGTTCTTAAGCCCCATAGGCACCCTATTGCAGTCTCCATTTCTCTGATCAATTCTTAAATGCCTTTGTAATGGTAGCCATTGCCCAGTGTCCACCTCCATGGCTACTCTCTATTCATTATTCTTCAGCAACCTCATCTATTCTACAACATTCTACAACAGCAGCTTTTAAATTGTGATTTGAAAGGTAATCAGTTATGTATGAGAAGAAAACTGCAGGTATTACAGATATTTTAAGAGCTCAGCTCATTAATGTTTATTTAAAATGTACACAATACACAGGACCATATTGGTATATAAATCAGTATTAATCTACATTAAAGTTTTTAGACTCATATGTTATAGCTCTGTATTCTACTTAAGTGTATTTTATAATACTTTCCAAACTATATAAATAATACAGTAATAATTTATGGTCTCATATATGATATGTATTTATATGTACTTATCTGTCTCCACAAGCTGCTGGATAAAACAATAATCACTCGTACCAAATCTGTTTTACCTGGTAAAGTGACTCACCAAACTTGAGTCAAGCTGCTGAAATCCCATGAATGTGTTCAGCTGGAATTCCCATAACCCCTACCTGATATACCTTGACATATAACTGAGTTTCTCATTTTTCTTTTTTATATATAAAATTTTTTATTTAAATTTGAAAGAAGCTTTTTAAATGCCAATCCCAGTTCCCTCACCCACCTATACTCCCCTCCCCCCACTAGCCCCCATCCCATCCCCATTCTGCTCTCAAGGAAGGGTAAGGCCTTCCATGGGGAGTCTCAAAGTTTGTCATATCATTTGGAGTACCACTGAGGCCATCCCCCATGTGTCTATGCTGAGGGAGTACCATCTATGTAGAATGGGCTCCCAAAGTTCATTCATATACTAGGGATAAATATTGATCTACTACAAGAGGCCCTACAACTACCCAGTCCTCCCAACTAACACCACATTCAGCGAATGTGGGTGGGTCCTATGCTGGCTTCCCAGCTATAAACTGGGGTCCATGAGCTCCCCCTTTTTGAGGTCAGCAATTTCTGTGTGTTTCTTCAGCCTGGTCTTGACCCCTTTGCTCATCACTCAGTGTTTAGCTGTGGGTGTCTGCTTCTTCTTCGATCAGGTACTAGATGAAGGTTCTAGAATGGCAAATAAGATAGTCATCAATCTCATTATCAGGGAATGGAATTTAGGTGGCCTCTCCACTATTGCTTAGATTGTTAGTTGGGGTCATACTTGTAGATCTCTGGACATTTCCCTACTGTCAGATTTCTCTTATAATTTGGTGATCACTGAGCCTCCAGTTGGGGAATGGTATAGATACCTCCCTTTGTGGATTCTTTGCACTGATCAACTATGAGTTTCTTTGTTAGCCACAATCCACTGGGGGGAAAAAAGGCATTTCTGATGAACTCTGAGAGCTGTAATATACTATGGATATAGGACTATAAATTAAGAGGTCAATTTAATATTATGTCCATTTTAGCAGAATAATTGTAGTATGTTCACCTTTGGGGCCTGTGAACTCTCCAGCCTTGAATTCTTTGCCAGATTTGTAGTACCAGAGTGAGTTTCTTACTTGTAGCATGATAAATAAAATACCCAGAGACTGATATTGGGGTTTAAGCTTCAAACTGAAGATCAGAAAAGCAAAGCAGCCAGTCACTAGCTCTTACCTCTACCTCAGATCAGATCAAATGGGGGGATCATCAAACTGCTCCTGATGTCACTGCTCTTCAGATTCACTCAAAATGGCTAGAGACTCCTAAGACTGACTACTGAAGCCCCTGCTCCTATCTTTTATACCTCTGTAGTGCTGGGATTAAATCCTTGAGCTCTATTATTCTTTTTGGTTGAGTCGATCTCATGTAGCCCTGGGTGGCCTTGAATTAACAGAGAACTATCTACCTCTAAATCCTGAGTCCTGGAATTCAAGGTGTGTGTGACCACTGCATAATTTCTACAGCTAACTAGTGTGACTGGCTTTACTAACTGACCCCCAGTGTCTTTATTAGAGCATAAACTACAAAGCATCACACCTACTCTGAGGTGGATCTTAAATCCAGCCAGAAAGTGGCTGGTTACCCACATAACACTCGTGTCACTATAGTACCCATGAACAAATCTTGCCATGCAGGTCATTATTGTAATTCATACAGCTCATAGCTGGGTGAGAATGCTCATCTCTCTCCCTTTAGGTATTTTTTCCTATACTCACCAATGGTCCCTTTTTACTTTCCTGGGTCCCGTAGGAACACTAAACTAAACACATGGATGTAAAAAGAAGTCAACATATAGAAATATTCAGGATTATCGTGTGTGTGTGTGTGTGTGTGTGTGTGTGTGTGTGTGTGTGTGTGTTTGGACTAAAGATCTGGATCATACTATTTTGATGCTAAATCAGTATCCATTGGATAAATGAATGGCAACTTAAGCAAAGAGGATTATCACAGTCAAAAGATAAAATGAGGAGCAAACATGTTGTATTCATATTGAAAGTTGATATAGTTATTCTAGCATCTGGCATCACATGCAATGTACTGACACTAACAGGGGGAAAAGCTAAGCAAATTGAAAAATAAGCAATGTCTCTTAGACTATGAGAGAAATGATAACACAGGATAATTTCTGGTTCTAAAATTTGAAAATCCAATCCTATTAGAGCCAAACTCTCTGTAGGAACCAATGCTGGCTTAGAATTAACTAAAACTCAATGCTGAGTTGTGGAAGCCATTCATACACAGCTACAAAGATGAACTTTAGGAGAAACATGGCCATGTAGGGTCTCCACGCTTCTGAGAAATGCTAAGTACAGCAGTCCCCATTTCCCACTGCTGAAAGCCTAGCACCACTGATGGCATCAGACCCTATATACACTGTTTCTTCATGTATGCATAAACCTATGACAAAAGTTGTTGCATAAATTTGACACAGTAAGTAATAAATGATAATAATAAACAATAATATAACAATGTAACAATGTACTGTAATGGATAATGTAAATGTGATATCTTAAAATACCTTACCATGCTTACTTTTTGTTGTTTTAATATATGTTTACTTGTTTATTCACTGTGTATGTGAATGTGGGCTCATGGGTGTCATGGCATGAATGGGGAAACTAGAGGGACAGCTTGCTGGAGTTGTTTCTCTCCTTCCTCCATATTGATCAAACTCAGGTTATAATGCTTGGCAGCAATTGCATCACCTGATTAGTCATCTTGCTTGCCTCTTCAACCTTCTTATAATGTGAGTAGATACATAATGGAGACTTTTTATGACTTATCTTTGTCATGAATATGTCACCCGCTCCCATTCTCCTACCCTGCATGCTGCAAGATGCTGAACAATCTAGAGGAGGCTCTCTTCCTTAATCTGAAAATACCTTCTGGGTCCCCCAGAGGCTCTGCTCTCAGTTTGTTCATGAGCCAATATAACTGACAAAAGCTGCCTCTACATTTGACATGATAGCAGAGGTTGAAATATTGGGGCAAGAGGATGGAAGTACATGAGGGAGGGGAATACATTAGGAACACGTACAAACAAAAACTGTGTCAATTGTTACAACTGGAGAAATACCTCAAAGTTTGAATACTTCACTTGCTATTTCGGAAAACCAGAGTTTGGTTCCTATGTCTGCACCTCAGAAGAATCACTTTCATCATTAGCTCCCTGGGATCAGATAACTGATTATGTACACACACACACACACACACACACAGAGAGAGAGAGAGAGAGAGAGAGAGAGAGAGAGAGAGAGAGAGAGAGAGAGAGAGAGAGAAGAAATCTTAAAAGAATAAAAACATCAAATGGGGATCAAGAAAACTCACTGCAAATGTTGGTGAAGTCAAGGGGATAGTGGAACACACATTCACTAATGAGTAACTGAAAACTGGTCCAGCTACTATGGAAATCAGTGTGGAGAAATCTCAAGAAGCTAAAAGTAAATATACCGCAAGATCCAGCTATACCACCCCTTGCCATAAACTCAAGAGTCGACATCCTAATCCACAGATACCTTGTTCAGCGATGTTCATTGCTGCTCTATTTACAATAACTAGGAAACTGAAACAACTTAAATGTCCTTCAACATATAGTTAATGAAAATGTGTTACTGTGGGATTCTACTCATGTAAAGAAAAGTGAAATAATGAAATCTACAGGTAAAAGGATTTAAATTGAACACATTATACTGGGCGATGCAACCCAGACCCAGAAAGGCAAATGTACATGTTCTACCTTATTTGTGGGTCATCCCTCAGAATCTGTAGACATGCATATGAGCTAGAGTAACCATAGAAATGGGGGTAAATAAAAAAGGACCATGGTGGAGCTCTAGAGTTGGTAACAGCATGGTATAAGTTCTATGAAAGGAAAAATCAGAAACTGGGGAGGCTTTAACTTAAAAGGGAGGAGGGAAGACAATGCAGGATGGATAGATAACATTTAGGATGCTTGAAATAGAGTCAGGGAGTTATTGTTTATATTTCTCTACATATACATGCTCAATATCTCACATGTGAAACCTCCTCTCCAGCTATTGATCAAGGGAATCCAAGAGACCCCCTAAACAATTATTTTAACATTGTGCTTGACTGCCTTTCAAAAATTTAAGCCAGACCCTATTGCTGAAGATATTGTGGAACTCAGACACTTAACTTGAAGGACTAATGCAGAGCATTATCCCTAAGAAGAGGCTCTCATAGCACTGAAAGATACTATAAAAGATGCCAAAAGAGAGGAGCCCTGGGAAGACCTGCCCAGCCATAAACCCTATGAACCACAGCAATGACTAGACTGGCAGCAATTCCACAATGGTGAAACCATGGCACTTTTATGGTGGGGTTATCAGCAGTTGTCTAATTGGACTTGATGTTCTAGATAAAGAGCTAAAGGGAATTAACTTCTGAGAGAAAGAGAATAGGTCTCTGCTCAGGGCTGAGGCCCCTGATTGGTTACTTGAAGTAAAGTAGTCAGTACTAGAAATTGTAGATAGCACTAACTGGACTTTGCAGGCGGCACTCACACATTCCTTTATCTTTATGTATATGTAATAATAGCAGTCAAAAAAGAACAGGCCCCAAAATTTGGGAGAAGTGTTAACAAAGGAGGTGTAAGAAGGAGAAAGAGAAGAAGGGAAGCTGATTTAATTATATTTAAATTAACAATAAATAAAAGGATATAATGCTATAGTGAAATCCACTATTTTGTAGTATAAGTTTAAAAACAACTTAAAAATGATCAGTGTTGCAAGGGTTTAAAGGGAGGGCTAGACAGAGAAAGCACAGGCTCTTAAGACACATAAATAGTCTACATGATAATACGATGGTGAGTTGTACCATGGTACATATGTTCAGTTAGGAGAACACACAATATGAGGACCACTACAAACAATGTACTCAGGTGGTGATGGTGATGGTGATGGTGCATTTGGGTGGGCCCATCCACTGTTATATAGGACACACTCTGGCAGGAGGTGATAATGAGGCCAGCCGTGTCAGTAAGGTAGTGTACTTTTTTCAATTTTGCTGTAAAACTCTAACTGCCCCAAAATAAGTTTGTAAAGAGTTTGTTGATGCCTTATAAAACTGCTCATAAAATTTAGACAAGTAATTTAAACACCATGGAGGGGAAAGAAGTCTTTCCATTATAACAAAGTATTTAGCATTCATTTCAAATAGTAATCTTGTGTAAAATAGGCTACCTTGGAAAGTAAATACAAGGTCTGCCTCTACGAGAAAATATACTCTGATATTCTGTTAAAAACTACAAATGCAACATGTAAGTTATGTTACATAGTGATTTTAGGTCTGTTTCTCAACTCTCACTGTCCTTTAAAAGAAAAGTCATGGCAGCTTACAGGGATAAAGCCCAATGATTAACTCTGTTGCACACCAAAAGAGAATTTCTGTAACTCTAATATACGTAAAAAAAAATATCTACTACTAATAAAATGTGCAATTTAAAATCAATTTCTATTCCGTCATTACCATGAACTCATATTTCCAACAAAACAACCTATTCATAATTTGCATAATATCTTATGGTCTCTTTTATCACCAATGCTTTACTTTATGGACAAAAGCATTATTCAGAGTTGATGATTTTATTATAATAGTTTCTATCAACACAATCTTATGTCACTAAAAGAGAGTTCTTAAACTATTTTAGAAATCACCAAATTATAAGGGAAATGTATTTAAAATGGATCATAAAAGAAATGAAAAGCAGTGGAGAGTGTGAAAGCACAGATATGCTGGTCCCGACATTTTGACCCCTCCATGTGTGCTTTTACTTCTTAGGCATCAGGATGAAGTCCATCCTTGGAAGCTACTAATGGGTCCTTCCTCTCTGCTAAGCAAGCCACAAAGAAGCCAAAGAGAAGTTATGTATCCTTGAAGTCAGACTGAGTTCAGATTCTTTCTATTGGTGTCTTTCAAAGTTGTCAGTTTTTAAAACATTTATTGAAAATAGATTCATTTGCAGGTGAATGGATGGAACCAGAAAAAACAAAACAAAACAAAAACAAAAAAAAACATCCTAAGGGAGATAACCCAAATCCAGAAACATGGTATATAAAGTGTATATTGGATGTGAAGAAAAGGAAAATCAGACTACAATCCACAGCTCCAGGGAAGCTAGGTAACAAGGAGAACCCTAAGAGAGACACACAGAATGCCCTGGGAAGAGGAGGTAGATGAGATCTGCTGAGTAAACTGGGGGCAAGAGGAGAAGGTCAGCAAGAGTGGGTTTGAGGCGTCTGGGAAGGTAAGTAAGCACTGTGACAACATGGCTTCTCCTTTGCATGTTAATTGTGATATTTAACAGACATCCTTGCAGTTTAAGATAACACTTTTAAAATGAAATTTTATCCTAATGAGGAAAAGAAAATAGATTCTCCTCTCATAAAATACATCCCTACCAGTTTTCCCTCCCTCCACTTCTCCCATCTTCCCCCATCTACCCCTCTCCCGCACATCCACTCCCACTCCATTTCCTTTTCAGAAAAGAGAAGACCTTCAAACATGACAAAACAGGCACAATACAACAAGACGGGCTAGGCAATCTTCAAATTTTTAACGAAGCATCATTTCATAAAAATTTAAAAACCCAACTAAGCTTTTTTACCCAATATTTTGAGAATTATGAATCACAAATGACACCTTGAAATCACCAAATTTGGATGCTAAAGTTCCCAACAAATCAGTCCCCTGACTGCCTTGAATTGCTTATTGTCTCTTATTTCTATGATAAGATGAGCAACTCAATAATTACTCATTCTTTTAAGTGACTTCATGCTTCAAAGAGATTATCATTATATCTATAGTGATAATTAAAATAAGTAATGGCTCAAGTATTACACTATCTATCATTTTTAAGTGAGTGCGTTTTTTTTTCTAAGAAATAAAGGCATCCAGCTCACCCTAACATCACATGCTTAATAGTTCATTTTAACACCTGATGCCTCTGCTGTCAGCCCTGTGGGGAGAGACATTAAAGATGGGCCACATCTGCAGCTGGCAATAGCCTATTGAAGCAGTCATGCTCTAAAAATTAAGGATCTTCAGGCCACGCTGATGTGATGCAGGGATGCTAGTCGCTGTGATAAGTACAGCACACTCTAGGTTACACTAGACTTATGCAAGAAAAAATAGTAAACCTCAAGTGCCAAACAAACCCACAGCAATGAAATGTAACTGATTCTGACAGTGTCTTGTCACACCATTTTTTAAGTCTGTAACTTTAGTTTTGGCAGTGGTGTTCTTTATGTCCTACAAGATAGGAGGGAAATAAACAAATCAAAACAATGAATTGCAATTTTTATCACATGCAGTATCTATTCAAACCTATTATTATGTCTTTTATAGAAGTAATGAGATCACAATAGAATGCCTTGATTTTTTGATTGATTGATTGAGTGAGTGATTGAAGAAGAAATTTTGTCTGCATGAACACACCTACATAGATAACATGATTAAAAACAAAACAATAAAAAATATGATTTTGGCCAGCAGGTGGCACTACACTCCATAGTAGTCAACTGAAGATTTAAGAGCCACTTGATCACTCTGTTAACCGTAATTTCCAGTTTCAACTTTCCTCTATCCTTTCATTTTAGCCCATTATTTTATTCTGTGTCTAATCGTATTCAATAAATTTCACAGATCTCAAAGAAAATTAAACAATTTTCAGGAATGCTTGAGTTAACTGAAATAATAACAATTGAAATTTCATAATGAAAATGTTGTCAACACTGGGCTTTTAAACTTTGAAAGATATATACTCCTAGTTTAACAACATACTCATATTTAATGTATGAAGTGGCAGCTATCTGGAGTAAAGTTAGACAAAAATCAATCTGTAAAAGTACCAGGGACTTCAAGTATAATACATGTATCTAGTAACTCATTGGTCTATGGCATAGTAACAGGAGGGCATGAAAGCAGCTTGACATCAACAGAACTACATAGTTAACAGAAATTTAAGGTATATGATAAGCCCTTTTTTCTAGGCATGAGAATGATATTTTAGCACATGAGCTTATGCACTGTTATGTCCACATGGCAGAGTTCATTAACCAATTCCAATTGTCTTTTATACTAGACAATATAAGGCTCTCATCTTTCAACACATATGTCTCATCAGAAGGAGCCTATTTCCATCTCTGGAGTTGACATGAAAGTAAGCTAACAAGCATTAGGTGTTGCTCCAGAAATCCTCTAGATACTGAGGGAACCAGAAATAGAAATACAAGGTTACCATTTAAATACTAGTTTTTTTCCAGGATAAGAAAATCATTCTATTTTTATTTTACAGATCCAGTAACTACACCATAAAAATTAAACTTATTTAATAATATGAATTAGTAAATCCATAGATCTGATTACAGATCATGTGATTTGACTGTTTTCTTACTATATTTTGGATTTTGACTTAAAGAAATAACACTCTTTCTATATGTTCACCAACTCCATCATTCTTTCTCACTTGCACAATTTATTTCTAATTGTCATATACATTTTAGGAACCACAACAGGCATGGAGCATCCTTGTTGAACAAACAAATGACCATTTTCTGTGAAGTAGCACACAGCACGGACAATAATCAAGTGCATAGACAGGATATGACTCTCATTGGGATAGGGTGACAGGAAAATAATTTGAAAAATAATAAGAACGTGCATGCAGATTGGTTGATCAGAGATCCTCTCTGAAGTCCACAAAGAACCAAAACTAACAAAGAATCTACCATAGGAAAAGAACAAGTGCTGCTGCTGTTTCTGCTGCTGGTGCTGGTGGTGGTGGTTGTGAGTGTGTGTATGTGTGTGTGTGTGTGTGTGTGTGTGTGTGTGTATGTATGTGTGTGTGTGTATACAGTCTAGGAAATGGAATAGTGTATACTAGAATCCAAAAACAGCATAATAGCTCAAAAGCACCATGTTTTCTCATTAATTAAGGGGTAAAAGAGATGAACTCTTTTCTATCAAGAACATTTTCTAAAATTCTATTTGTTTTTATCAGTATACCATAACAAGGCTTGTGTGACATTGATACTTATCTTCTTATTGGCCATCACTGTATTAATTTATCACTGTATTAATTTGCTATGTGCATGGTTGTTCCATTGTAATTTTCTTTTTTTTATCTTGAGTAGATTAGTACACTGTGGAGATTCATTGTTACTGTAAAAAAATCTGCTTCCTTCAAATATTCTGCACTAATTTTAACATACATTGGTGGATCTTACCTGCATTGAAGGTGTTTGCCAAAACACTTTGTCCCTTTTTTGTTGATTAACTAAAATTCTACTCTGAGGAAGAACAGTTTCTTCAGCTTACTTGTTAATAAGATTGTTTTTAAATATTTTTAGGATGGATGAAGATTTAGTGCACTCTTTGGCTAACATTCAATACTGCCACTATTTTCTTTCTGGGATTCTTCCAGCACTGGCCACTGGTACCTTCAGATTGATCACCTTCTGAAAAGCCTCTGTCTTATTGAGTATCCACTTGCATTCTAGACTACACAGTGTTTGAAATTCATATTGTATTTCCCTGTCTCAGTCATGAAATTACTCACTTCTCCCAAATATTCTGCCTCCTTTTATTAGAAAAAAAATACAATAATTAACAAAAAGGACATATGGGATTCAATGATGGCCTTCTCAAAATTCACAGGCTATAGAACTGGATACCTGAAGAGTTAGCCTAGATACATTAACTTTATAAAAGGTATCCAAGGAATGTCCCTCTCTAGGTAGAGTCTCTCTATCTGTACCAACACCCCACCTATGCTGGAAATCTGCTTGAGACTTGCCTTTTACCTTCCGCCCTATGTCTAGACCCCTTTATTCAGATAGGGATCTAGAATTGTCAACTCCATGAGCACCCTCCTATTTTTTAGAGGAATTCATGGGTAGCTCTGCATCACTCTTGAAGACTGACTTTCAGAATCTTCAAACTTTACAAAGTTTAACTTTACAAAGCATCTGATCCTGGCCTTAGAAATCTCACCTGATTTGAGCTGATAGCCTATTCAAATATCAACCTTGGATTGTACCAAAACTGAAACATGAGCTCCATAGAGCTGGTTTACCACCTGACAAAGTTTGGACAAGAGAATCAGCTTGAAACAGCCATGCTAAAATAGGAGAAAGGAATTCCATACCAAAAACACTACCAACAATTTAACTTTAGGTTTAAACGCTACCACAAAAACACAAATAAGTAAACAAGTATTTTTTCTGTCCTACTAGCCCCCAAATAAGGACATAGAAACATCATTAATTATGAAAGCTTGGCCTTAGCTTAGGTTTGTTCCACAAGTTCTTACAATTAAATTAACCCATTTATTTTAATCTACAATCCTTACCTCATCTTTCCATATATGCTGCTTTGTGCCCGGCTAGCAGCCCCAATTTTCTTCTTCCATGAGTCCTCTCAGTCCCCAGAAGTACCACCTTATCTCGTCTTGCCTAGCTACTGGCCAATCAGCTCTTTATTAAACCAATCATAGTGACACATCTTCATGCAGTTTAAAGGAATATTCAACAACAAATGACCAATACAATAACTCTCCATAGAAAGTTCTGTAAAGAAAGGTTTGTAAGCAAAGCAACTTAGATGACATAGAAGGCAATTATTTAAAAATAGCAATAACAAAACATGATCAAGGAAATTGAATAGAATATGAATAAATAATAGAATTAAGACTTTAAAAGGACACATTTGAATGAAATAATGAGAATTCAAGATATGGAAATAGAATTTAGTAAACAGAGAGAATCTTTAAAGAAAAACCAAAATGAAATAAAACTCCAAATGAAAATTTCAGGAATTCAAAGAAAAATGTCAGAAGAAAACTTCACCAAAAGACTGGATCAAATGCAAGAGAGAATATCATGTCCTGAAGACAATGGAGGAATTGGTTCCCTCAGTCAAACAAAATGTCAAATTGACCCCTCCCCCCAAAAAAAAACCACCAACAACAACGTTCAGGAAATCTGGAACACACTATAAAAGAATAAAGCTATGAATAATAGGTATTGAAAAAGGATAAAAGATGCAGGTCAAAGCACAGATAATATTTTCAACAAACTCATAGGAGAATACTTTTTTAATCTAAGGGAGTAAATGCCTGTCATGGCCAAGAGGCATACAGAACACCAAATAAGACCACTAAAGAAACTCCCCATAGCATATGATAGAGAAAAACACTAAATGTACAAAACAAAGAAATGATTTTGAAATATGCATAAACTGAATTCATATATGGAAGCAGTCCCATTAAAATAATAGACAATTTTTCAAACAAGACTCTGAAGGCCAGAAAGGTTTGTACCTGGAATTCTACAAGTTATGGAAGACCACTGATTCTACCACAGACTACTATACCCAGCAAAACTGCCAGTCATTCAGAGTAAGAAAAACTTTCCATGATTTAAAAAATGTTTATGGAATTTCCAACCACTAAGCAAGCTCTATAGATGATGCTTCAAACAAACAAACAAACAAACAAACAACACAAAAACCCCTCAAGTCTAAAGAGAAAGTTGAACAAGCCTATGAAGACACAAGTTAAAGTAAACTGTTTCAGAATGCTGAATCAAAGGTATTCTAACGAAATACAACAAAATCAAAAGTGTTACAGAAATTAATTCACTTTAATCAGTGATAACCCTTAATATTAATTATCTCAAATCCTCCAAAAGAAACACAGACCATCTACATAAGAAACAAACAAACAGAACAAGATCTATCTTTTTGTTGTCTCCAAGAAAAATACATCACAACCAAGGATAGACATTACCTTACAATAAAATGATGAGGGGAGGGTGTTCTAAGTAAATGAAACTAAGTAACACATAGATGTAGCTTTCTAGTATCTGAAAAAACATACATCAAACCAAAACTCATCTGAAGAGTCGAGGAGTGACACTTTCTACTCATTAAAGAAAAAAATCCATTGACAAAGTATTATAATCCTAAACATATATGCATACCTACCAAAGGAGCACACAATTTTATAAAAAGAAACACTATTAGATTTAAGATTAAGACCGACCCAAATGCAATAATAGTGATTTCAGTATCCCACTTACAACAATACACAGGCTATCTGGAAACAAAATAGATATTTGAATTCTGAAGTTAATTCCACCATAGATTAAATGGATCTAAAAGATAACTGTATCTGAACATTGAGTGGATCTGAAACATCCCACAAAAGACTAAAGAATACACGTGTTCTAGCATATCATAGAACTGTCTCCAAAAATAGTATGCATTAAGAAACAAAGCAAGTCTCAATGAAAACAGAAATGTTGAAGTTCCATATTCTGCATTTTATCTGAACATGTGTTAAAGCTGGATATCAGCAACAAAATAAATGAAGGAAAGCACATGAAATTATAGAAGTAATAGAACACACCATGAAATAAAAAAAAATGGTTTAAGGAAGAAATCAAGAAGGAAATCCAAATTCCAAAAAAATTAATACAAAAATTGAGAAATATAATACCCATATCTATTGAACCCAGGAAAGGCAATCCTAAAATGGAGGTTGATATAGTATTTCAAAAATACCTGCGATATCTCAAATTAGTAACTTAATGATACACCTAAAATGGTACACCTTAGAAATACATGAACAAACAAAACCCCAAAGAACAAAGTAGTGAGAAATGTTCAAAATCAGTCCTGAAACTGTTGAAATAGGAACAAAAAATACAAATAATCAATGAAACAACGTATTCATTCTATGAAGAAAATAACAAACTGACACATTTTTAGCATAATTAATGAAAAAAGTATTCAAATCAATAAAATTGGATGTGAAAAGGGAGACTTTATAATTGAGGAAACTCAGAGAATCATAAAATCAAAATTGAACAAGTATTCTAACAAATTGGGAATCTAAAAGAAATATATACATGACCTACCAAAATTAAATTAAGTAAACAGACCCATAACATCCTATGAGTTAGAAGCAGAAATTTAAAATCTCAAACTAAAAATCCAAATCACAAACAAAAACCTAGCACCAGATGAATTCAGCACAGAAATCTACCAGACTTTGAAAGAATAACTAATACAAATAGTCCCAAACTCTTCTACAGAACAGAAAAAAAATTGTCCAAATTACTTTTATGAAGCTAGTATTACCCCCAAACCAAAACCAAGATCATTATGAGTATAAAAATCCTCTTTGATACAATAATTTTCAATCAAATACTTGCAGATCAATTTCAAGAACACAGCAAAAAAAAAAAAAAAAAAAAAAAAACTCATTTGCCATGATCAAGTTAGCTGCATCACAGACCCTAGCCACTCTATGTATAGTATACAGTGTGGAGTTAAAGCCTTCAGCTCCTTCAGTGGAGTAGGAATCTTGAAAAAAAGGGTCTTATGAGATACATTTATAGGGCTATGATCTGACTTCAGAGGAGTAAAAATCTATCACATCAGCAAGAATAAGTATGTTAAGTGAACAGGAAACTGATAATTCATATCTTCAAATGCAGTAGTGTGGAGGGAAGGGTTATTAACATGAGTAAAACCCACTGAGTGCCCCTACAGATCTATGAGCAATTAATGTTGGCTCCTGGTTAACAGCAAGGAATAGAGCAAAATTTCTGCTACCTTTCTGTTTATTAGGACTGATAGAGAGTGAGGAGCATAAAATGGGCAATTTGAAGTGTCTAGTGTCTGCTTGCCACATCAAAAGTTTTTCTAAGTAGAAAAGAAGGAACAGAACAAAGGGACTGGGAGGGAAAATATAAAAAATCATATGAGGAGAGCCGAGGAAGCCCTAAGTGTGTGATGACCCCTTTGGCATGGGGACAGCCAGGTCTACCACCACAGCCTCAGACTCAGAGGGAAATGGCAGTCTCCTATCCCCATCCACCTGAGTGAAGATCGGAGAGAAAAGATCAAGCCTTCCTTTGGTTCATGTGTGAATGTTGATAGTATATAAAGATAATGTCCATATAGCTTATTCCCTTCACCCCCTCAAATGTTCAAAGTCCAAAAACTGCTCCCCCTACAGACAATACTCTAACTGAAATTAGCTAAACCTGTCTCTTTTATTGAGCTGTATCTCATAAGCCCCATCTCCTTATTTATCCTTTATATCCTATATGCAATGCCCCTGTCTTCATCACTGTTTACTCTATATAATAAACACGTTGAACTTTTGGAGCATCGTGGTTTCTCCATCAGAGAGTCTTGTCCACTTGAGCCCTGCTTTCCTGTACATGTGTCTATGTGACTGTGTTACCTCATTCCCTTGCTGCACAAACAAGGTTCATGCCTGGAGCCATGCTGGATATGGTGATCATTGGCTTTCAGGAATATGGGAAAGATACAGTCAAGACATAATGCGAACATGAAGGTTGAAAGCAACACTCATAAATGGCTCAAAAAACTATTTGAAATAAGAAATTCAGTGTTCTGAAGAGAAGACAGACCTACAGAATGATTTAATAAGTTGGAATAGTTTTAGAGAGCCTTCATGTACACTAAAGGTGAGATGACAAAGACAGAAAAGAGTGCAAGAAGACACATGATCATTTAAATATAACTGTTATGAATGAGAAAAATATGATTATTTTAATACATAGTGAAAATAGATCCCCCAAAATTAGTAAAAAATTATATAAAACCTTATATCAGAGACAATGCAATATTGTAAATGTTCCCCAATACACAGAGTTGGCTAAGGAATTATTGGAAATGCAAATTCTAAGGGGAAAAGAGTAAACACAAAAGAACAAAGGAATCGGGTGCACTGTCTTGGGAGGAAAGAGAAACAGGCAAGGGAAGGGGAGAGGAATGGAAAGTAGGTAAGTGATGAAAAAAGTAGGCGAAAAGAAGACACACAGAAAAAATACACCCTGGGCTTCCTGTGAGATTTCAAGTAGTAAGGAAACTCTTAGATGTGGGTGTGGAAGAAGGTATGGAAAGAAGTAGAGGCATAGCATTAGTACTATTTTCTTCTCTAGTTTACTTAGAATGCAAAAATAAAAGCGTTGGGACCTTGGGCATAAGGCTAACAAAGAAGGAGAGTGGAACAGTGTGAACTGAGCCAATAGGAAGTCTCATGTTAACTTTTTAGTCACAAGACAGGCAGATGGTGATAAGCCTCAGAAAGATGGAAGTTTGAGGCCCATGCAGAAGCACCAACAAAAACTAAGCATATGATTTCCAAAGTGGAAGTGTCTGGCTTGTTCCTCTCCTGAAGAGCCTGTGCCTATGTCTCAGGCTCATACTGTTCTCCTGAGAGGTTCCCCTTAATGCCCTCACTTAAATGGATACTAAAATTGTTTGTAAATAAACTCCACTTTACTTCATAAATAAAACAAAAATAATTGAATTTCTTCAGAGGAATGAGGCAAGGCAGGCAAAGTGGAGTTCTACAAGACAAAATACAGTTTCAAAAGAGCAGTTTCACTAGATATAAACTTATACAAGTAACTAAATATCCAGAAATCTTAAATTAGAAGCAAGTTCTAAAAATAAGTTGTCTGTGAGAAAACATCTCATCTAAGACAGTGAGAGATTGGAAACAAGTCAAAAGCAGATATTCACAGATCCAGTTGTTTAGTTCTATGTATATGAACTCAGAGGTGACTTATTTTATCCTAAGGTTTAAAATTCCAAGCTATTTCAGGGTCTCAGGCACCCAGCAGATGGCTCCCTTATTTGGGATTTCTTTTCTCAGAATATTTTAGGAATTTTAAAATTAAAAATATCATATGTTGAAAATTATTATTTAATACTACAGAGGCCTAACTCTACAGGAACCTCAAATACATTTATAGCATATGGACACCAAATGTTCGAACAAAATTGGAAAAAAATTCTCAGCTAGGCTGAAAATAATTCTTTTTTTTCTGCCATGCATCTGTTTTTCTTTCCCCAAAGGCAAATTAAAAAATGAGTAATAATAACAATATTTTCACTTCTCAAAGGCTAATTAAAATGAGCAATCATCACAATGGCTAATGTTTATTGACTGAATGTTTTTAAGATGTGCCAGGTGTTATCATAAGTGTCTTGGCATACATTAACTCATTACTTTGCATAGTAGCTCAATGAGACAAGTTATTACTGTCCTCCCAGTTTTATAAATGAAGAAGACAAGGCATCAAGACATCACTTTCACAAAACAGTAAGCACAGAAGCTGTGACCACATTTAAATCATCATGTCAGGAACCCCATCCCAAACTCCACACTCCTGTCATACCCACCTTGCCTGCCGATGAAGTCACAAACACTACCTTTACTCTCTCTTCTGCTGTAAACTTCTATAGCTCTCTCTACTGCTGGCAATGTGTTCTTTCATACATGTTCTTCACTATGTCCAGATGGGGTGTCGAGGTTGTTCACGCTTTACTCCATCTAAACAGCTGAGACTCCTTCTTCCCTAAAAGCCTACTTTCAAAGTTCACATGACTGCTATTTTCTTTTTTACTTCAGTCATAGAGGTTATCTTCTTTTCCCCAAAGAATGACATCATAGTCATTCTTCAACACCCCCTGTTGTGGTTTCAACAGCCTCATAGAGAAGCTTTTGAATTCCTGCCTCTCATACCCCTAACTCTCAACACCTTTGCTTCTGATGGTGCTATCCCTGTCTCCCTTCACCCTGCACACCTAGATCACAGATGACTGCACCTCCAGTCTTCTCTCTGACCTCTTCTTCTCTTTTTAGAACAATGGTTTTAGATGCAAATAATCTTTAGTTGCCTACTTGAATCTGAATTACTTTATGTGTCCATCTATTCAAGCCATTCCTCTTCTTCCTCTTTGAAATTTTCTTTCACCACTATGAGCCTGCATGTTCATTATGATAATTTCTTTTAATTCACTCAGGACAAGTTTGCTTTGATTTTGTTTATTGACTTCATTCCACAAGTTTCAAACTCCGGTAAAAGTAATAGAACATGTGTCCTAGCTGGAGGAAGTATGCAACTAGGAATGGACTTTGAGGTTTCCAAAGCCCATGCCAAGCCTGGAGTATCTCTCATCCAGCAGATCAGGATATACCTTTTAGCTGCATCTCTAGCACCATGTTGGCCTGTGTGACCCCATGCTTCCTGCTGTGATGAGAATGGATAAACCTCTGAATGTGTAAACAAGCACTCAATTAAATACTTTCTTTTTATAAGAGTTGTGATGATCATTGTGCCTTTTAACAGGCACAGAACATTGACTAAGATACTTGGTTATTCATTTTATTTATTCATAGGCTGCATTCACATGGGTGATTTTGGCTCTACAAATTGGAAAGCACTCTTTGACTGTTGTCTATTTAATTTCCCAATTCAAGGCTTTCTTGAAATACATTTCAATTTGTGGATTTTATCCCACTGATGTCAAAGGAATGCAAAGTAATTTTAAAAGTAGTCATACTATCTCTTGTAACCTGCATGTATCTGAATGCATCATTCTTCCTTTGCTTCTATTACATATAACTGAGTAGTCACAGCTCCAATCCAAGGATTTCCCATTCATCTTCATACTTTATCCAAGTTTTTCTACTGACCTCAAGGACACACTAGAAATAGCTCTTTTCTTTACCTTTTCTGGCGGATCATTCTCATGACTACCACAAAAACATGGTTTATTACTATCTTGTTAGGTTTCTCTTCTGCTGCAATAAACACAGACATAAAACAACTTAGGGAAGAAAGGGGCTTATTTCATCTTACAATTTCTGGGTCACCATTTGCCATTGAGAGAATTGGGACATGAACTCAAGGCAGGAACCTGAAGGCAGGAACTAAAGCAGAAAATTGGGGAGAATACTGCTTCCTACTTTGTTCTTCCTGGTTTGCTCAACCTGGTGACAACAACACAGTGGGCCACACTGTTATGGAATATTATTTTAAAATGTGTGCTAGGCTATGATGGAGCACATCATTTTGGAGATCAGAATGGCATTTCCTCAGGAAAATGGGTATCAGTCTACCAAAGGATCCAACAATTACACTCTTAGGCATATACCCAAATGATGCAACATAGACATCTATAGACATCTCTTCAACTATGTTCATAGAAGCATTATTTGTAATAGCTAGAACCTAGAAACAACCTAGATGCCCCACAACTAAAGAATGGATAAAGAGAATTTGCTACATTTACACAATGGAGTACTACTCGGGGGTGTGGGGGGGGGAGACAATGAAATCTTGAAATTTTCAGGCAAATAGATAGAACTAGAGAATACCATCCTGAGTGAGGTAACCCTCTCACAAAAAGAGAAACATGAGCCCTCATTTAGTAGCTGATGGAAACAGAAGCAGACACCCATAGCTAAATACTGAGTCCAACTCCTGGAATCTAGTTGCAGAGAGTGATGAACAAAGGGCTCAAGACTAGGCTGCAGAAACCCACAGAGACAGTTGAACTGAACAAGGGGGAGCTCATGGACCCCAGCCAGATAGCTGGAAAGCCAACATAAGACTGACCCAGACCCCTGAATGTGGGTCTCAGTTAGAAGGCCTTAAGCAGTAAATAGGACCTCTGACAGTGGAACCAGGATGTATCCTGGGTGCACAAAAGGAATTCAGGAGCACATTTGCCATGAAGGGATACTCCTCTAGCCTAGTGACAGGAGGGAGGGCCTAGGTCCTACTTCAAATGACTTGACAGATTTTGATGATCCCTCCTGGAAGGCCTCACCATTCCTGGGATGTGGAATGGGATGGGAGGGGGGGTCAGGGGAGCATGGGAAGAAGGGAGGGAGAGGGAACTGATACGGATATGTAAAATAAGAAATAATAATAGTTATAATTATAATAAAAGAAAACAAAAGAATACAGTAAGATAAAAGCTCAGATCAAAAGGTAGATGAGATAATTTTAGAAAAGCTGGCTAGAAACAAGCCAAGCTAAGGCTAGACATTCATTAAAAAAAGTCCCCATGTGTGAGTATTTGTTGGCAGATCCCTAAAAGCAAAGAGTCAAAAGTAAAATCAAGCAAAATCAGATCCTCCCACAATAATGAAGAAAATGCCCAAAATCAAGTCTTATGTTGGCAGTTCCTCAGTTGATTTTCTCCCTTTCAACATGTCTAGTTTGTGTCAAGTTGAATAATTAAACATCACAATTACTTGTTATCAAAAGGGACAAATAGGAACCTAGGGAAGTAGCTTAATCAGTAAAGTGAATGCTATATAAACTTGAGGACCTGAATTCTGATACAAAGCACACAAGTAGAAAGCTAAGTGCAATTGGATGCATGTTATTGGGGTGTGGGGACAAGACAGGTAGGTCATTAGAGCTAATTGGAAACACAGCCTATCTGAATCCAAGTTTAATGATTGAGAAGACACAAAAATTCAACCTCTGGACTTCATAACACACACACACACACACACACACACACACACACACACACCCCCTCCATACACATACGCACACACATGAGACAGTCAGAAAGAATACCTACTTCTTCCACTATACATCTTTTTTTTTCACCAGTGTCTGACTGTTGTACTTTCCTCTTCTAGTTCTGTCTTATCACATCATTAATCTTCCATCCATATCTCTCAAGTGAATCTATTCTAACCAACCAACACCCTTGATTTTTGGCAGGTATCAAATAGTGGCCCATTCCCATCTTTTATGGTAATTCCCTGGTGACCCTTTTCTTGAAGTCTGTTCATTGTTAAAGTCTACACCACAGCTTTATCACTGGCTTCTTACTCCTCTGACCACACTGTCTCTATTTCCTTTACTCACATACCCTGTGTATACCGACTTAAAAAAAATGTTTCTCAGTCCTGACTTCACATTAGGATCACCCAAATTAGTTTTGAAAAATAAGTTCATGTACAAGCCCTCAAATAGATTAATTAAATATGAACCCCTGAGTGTGATGCAGCAGGCTTATCTAACTCTGAGAAATTCCAGAAGATTCTAAGTACTGCCAAGGCTGAGAGCTAATGAAGCCGTGGTTTGTCTAAGATGGTCTCCCAGACTTTCTTTCTTTTCCATATGCACTTCTCTAAACAATTTCGCCTGATCTATTGTCTTCAAGTACCATCAATACCTAGAATCATCTATATGTCTACTTAAATACTGAAATACTATATATAACTACCTAATACCTTCTTCATTGGGGTGTATAATTCTTAAAGAAAAGATGTGAAAAGATGACCTTATTTCACCACTCCATAATTGCTTCTTCTGTATTTTTTTTCTTAGTAACCAGCACTTAATATTTCCATCTACAGTAAATGTTACTGCTTTTGCAATCATCATTTGTGTTGCTCTCACTGTTATATCTTCTATCCAAACTGCTAACCAGTTCTGAAAAAAGAACATAGAAGTATCATTACTTCTTCCACCATTGTTAACAGCATGGGGTGCTTCAGATTTGTCTTCTTTCTCTGGACATAACATGTCTTCCTTCCACTATTGCCAAAATATAATGTACAGAATGACCTATTTACAATAAAATCTAAGTCATGCCACTGCACAGGCCTTAGAAACATCTGACAGCATTGTTTTGGTTACTTTACTCTTGCCATGAAAAGATAGCATGACTTATTGAATAAAGTGTTTGCTGGGGAATTATAGTTTCAGAGGGAGATTCCATTGATCATCGTGGTGGGAAGTATGAGAACAGGAAGAAGGTAAGCATAGCACAGAAGCCGCAGCTGAGACCTTACATACTTATCTGAAAGTAGGAGGCAGAGAAAGCTAAATGGGAATATTTTGGACTTTTAAAATCTCAGAGCCCACCCTTTTGGGACATACCTCCTCCAACAAGGCCACACATCCTACACTTTCCCAAAAGTTCTATCAACTGGGGACCAAACATTCAAATACATGAGCCAAGTAGGGGGCCATCCTCATTCAAATCACAACATTCCACCACTCTACTCTCTGGCACCCATATGCTGTGGTCATATCAAATACATTTAGGCCAATTTTAAGTTTTCCCCTAGTCTTTCTCCATCTTTGCAACTTAATAATCCAAATTCCATTATCTTCTGAGATTCAAGGGAACCTCTTAATTGTATTCTGCAAAAATAAAAAGCAAATTATATGCTTTCAGGGTACAATGACTCAGAACATTCATTACCATTCTAAAAGGGAAGAATAGAGAAATGGTGAAGAAATACTGAACCAAAACATGATTGAAACCCAGAAGGGCCAACTCCAAATCCTGTAGCTCTATGTCTGATGACAAGGGGCTTAGAGGCTTTTCCTTTCCAGCTTCACCAACTGCAGCATACTCTCTCTTGGGCTGGTTCCACATCCTACATGCATCTCTCACTGGCAGACATCCCAGAACTCTAGCACTTCCATCATCCTGGACTCTCCAACGCAATCCAGGCTTCATCCTCACAGATTCATACAATGGCTTCTCCTAGCCTCTATGAAGGAACTTTTCTGACACGTGCCAGGACTCAACAGGTTTCCTTAAATGTGGAATAAGACTCCCTTTAATCCTTACCAGGCCTTCCTTATCTCTTTTAGCACAAGACTTGGCTCTGGCAATACATGTTTTTGGTGCTCTTTTTCTCTTTAAACTACCATTTTTTTTCTTTGCTCTGTTTGCTTTTTTTTCTTTTCATTATAGAGCTGCATAATAGTGATAGCTAATAACCACAGGGCAGCACTAGTATTCGGCTGTCTTGATATGTCCTCTGCCAAAAAAAAAAAAATCCATTATTTTTCAATTTTGTCTCCAGCAAATTTTTTGGACAACATCAGAAAGCAGCTACATTATTCGTCAAAATATCACAAAATAGTGTCTAGGGCAATTACTATTCTCCTCTTAGAGGATCTTGAGCTGGGCCTCCATAGTCCAAATTGGCTCAGCACCACTGTCTTCCAAGCTCCTACTAGCATGTCCTATAAAGTCCCACTTACAACATTCAACTACTTCTCCTTTCTCAATAAACTCCAAGTCTTCCACATTTCTCCAAAAAACCCAGCATGACCAGGCCTGTCACAGTAGAATCTCATTTCATGATACTAATTTCTGTCTTAGTTACTTTTCTGTTCACACACACACACACACACCCACACACACCCACCCACACACACACACACACACACACACACACACACACACACACACACACACATTACCATGACCAAGACAATTTATTCAAGAAGGAGTTTATTGGGGATTAAAGTTTCAGATGGTGAGACCATTGATCATCATTGTGGGAATCATAAGGGCAGGAAGGCAGGTATAGACCAGGAGCAGTAGCTGAGAGCTTATATCTTAACCCAATGGTAAGAGTTAAGAGGAACTAAATGGGAATGTTTGAGCTTTTAAAACCTTAAAGCCTCCCAAATAGAACATACCTCCTCCAACAAGGCCACACTGCCTAATCCTTCCCAAACAGTTCTACCAACTGGGGACCAAGGATTAAAAAATATGAGTCTATAAGGCCCATTCTCATTCAAACCACCACATACATCAATAAACTATAAACCTTTTTGACTACCTACTGCCTTTTGGAACTTTATTTCTTCCACTCTCTCTTCTCTTTGTCTCTTATGCTTGCTCTGCAGATCAAGTGCCATGATGATACTGAGCCATACCAAGGATACCCTTGCCTTTGTGCTGGAGGTTCAGACACCTGAAACATCATTCTCCCAGATGCATTTTTTTTGTCATTCCTTCACCAATGTGCATATATGTGCACTATCTCATTGAATCCTCTTTATTACCCATGTTTGCTTCCTATGTGTTCCATTTTAGTCTTCGCAAACACAATACACAGTCCTTGAAAGCAAGGTATATTTTTTAACTAAGTGTGTTTTTGAGTGCTAGAGTCCCGTGGTAATCACTTACTAAATGAATAGTCCAGTTTGTGAAGCTGAGGATTAGAGCTATAGCCTCTGAGAAGTCACTCTTAAATAAGAAAGCATTAAAAGATGATACAAGACTCTGGGAAACAATATGCATCCCAGAACTGTTGATTCTTGCTACCTGTTGTTGAAAATCACTCTTTTATTGGTGATGAAAATGGGATGGTATGAAAATTTACTATAATAATGGACATAAACTTCCATGAGATTTGCATCATTTGAATCACTATTAAAGAACTTTCTGTATGCAAATGCTGTTGGTTTTCTCAATGTTCTGAGGCACAAAAGAGTCAGAGCTCCTATGAGAGACATTCTTGAGTTAGTAACAAAATATCATGTAAATAAAGTCAAACAACATAGTGAACAATAAAATTAATGGAAAATATATCTATACATGAAAATAAGTTTGACATTGAAGCAAGCTAGGTCTTGTTTCTGAACTTAAAACTGTTCATTACAAATTTCCTACTCTTCGGAAATGAAATACAACTAGATTTATTTGAAAAATAACTTTGGTCTCTAAATACAAAAATGAAAGACCTGTTGGTACAGTCAGATACAGAAGTATATAAGACCAAATTTTTACATAGTACAACCTCAAGAGAGTGAGAAATTGCATAGCTACATACCTAGAATCAGTATTGCACACTTCTTATATAGAAACAATTATGCATCTATCCTCAAGAAAGTTTTTGACATGTCCCAAATACTCATTTTATTAAAAAAAAGTCTTTAAACATTTTGTAAAGAAATTTTCTGAACTTCATGTAACATATTCTATTTATTTGTGGAAACAGTTTGAATATTTTGAATACAAACAAATTAATCATTCTATTTACAGTTTTGTGAAGAAAGTTAAAAGACTTTAAAAAGTGTTCTGGGAGCCTAATTGGAATGTGAATCTAGCACAGTCTCTTCTACACACACTAGATGTCACTGCATAACCTGGAATATTGGTTGAAATCTGAGCTATTGCTTTAGCATCTCTAGAGGCAAAATCAGCACAGGGCACAAAATAATCTTCAGATCCATTTTCCAAACAGCTACGCATGACCTGTATTTGATCAATTACATGAATGCCAATTAATTCCTTTTGAATTCCTCGAGTAATTGCATAGAATATATTCTGCACAGCAACCTTATAGCCCAGCCCTATCTATTGGGTTCATTCTCAGTAGAGACTGTCTGGTAGAAAAGAAAAGGAACAGATGCCAAAGCTCAGAGGATGTGCATGCTGTTCACTGCCAGCTTCCTTCTCATGGCTGACTTTTCTGATCTTACCACCACTGCCACATAAGGAAGACCCATGAAGGATTCCAACAAGGACCAGCCGCACAGGGGCCGTCTGTAATGTTGGGGACCCAAACTGGAGCCCTCTGCCCTCCAGCAAACATCAGAATAAAATACCTTATTTTATTCTTGGAAGAAAGCAGGCAGACTATCGAACTTGGTGCAGAATCAGGATCAGATAGACTACCCCAAGCCACACAGTGGATGAAGCCGTAGTACTGGAGAGAAGTCTGAGATTGCGGGTCTATCCACACCCTGTTGCAGACCAAGGAACCCAGCAGGGTATTCAGATCAAAGAAACAGTCCCCAGGCCACACAGACTGTGGAAACAAAACTGCAAGGGACTCTGAAGCCAAAAGACTCTCAATACCCCTTACCATGGCAATAGCAGGGAAAGGCTACATAGATCACATAGATCACAAAGAGCTTAATGCAATTGATTAATGGACAGAAGTAGGACACAATTTAAGAACACAGTTCTTTCTCCTGTAACAAAGACTATTGGGACTTCTGTCAAACAATTATTGCTGTTAGTAAAGTGGATTTCTCCACTAAATATTAATCTAAGGAAATATAACACGTGAAGAAGCCTCAGGTAAATATATACATATATCATATATATAATAACATAATATATTATACATTATATAAAATTATATATAATAGCTGTAATGTAGTATATTTTTTGTATAATATATATATATATATATATATATAGAGAGAGAGAGAGAGAAAATATATATTTCACATTTTATATATAGACTTTATACCTGGTTCATTGTAGTATGTAATGCCTTTATTTTATTCTAATATCGTATATAAAGTTTTTGAAATAAATATCATAAATACAAATACAAATTTGTAATAAAAGAGCAAAGTCATGAAGTCAAAAGACACATACACTCTGAATGTGATGGATAGTTTTAAAAATCAACTTGTCACAACTTAGAATAACCTGTAAAAAAAAAATGTCACTTTAGTAATTTTTATCAGATTATTGTAGGGTCATGTCTGTGAAGGGTTGTCTTAATTGTTGATTGATATGGCAAGACAAAAGATCTTGCCCATTGTGGGCAGCACCATAGCCTAAGAAGGCATCTTGATATATAGACAGAAGGAATATAGTTCAGCACAAGAAAATAGGAAACATGGGTGCATTCATTCATCTCTACTCTTGACTGTCAATATGTTATGACTAGCTTCTTAAGTTCTTTCTGTAGCTTTTGCAAAATACTGTGGTAGAACTTGGCATTTTCAAGTAAAATAAACCCTTTCTTCCCTCAATTGCTTTTTCTCGGTGCGTGTGTGTGTGTGTGTGTGTGTGTGTGTGTGTGTGTGTGTGTTTCAGATCATGAAACTAGAATAAGAAGAGATATGGAAAACACAACAAAGAAACTTAAGAAGCACAAGACCACCCACCATCCCCTATGGTCTGATGGTTTCTCAACACTAGAAAACAAAACATTTCAAGTTGAAGTGTTTGAAAGATATTTCTGAGTCTTATTTTTAATGTGGATCAACAACCAAACAGAAGACTCTAGCAAATGATTGAGTTCAAGACCTGGAAAGCAAAGTTACAAAATCAATTCAAGATGTAATAGATAAGAAATTTATTATAGTCAATGAAAAAAAATTAGTAAAATGGAAAACAATTTAAAAACTTGGAAAATTTCTCCAAAGAAATGTTGACACTGAAAACATAACCAAACAGAAATTCTGTAAATGAAATAATGAATCAGCTAATTAAATACACCACCAACAGACAAGACCTAGAATAAATTTCAGGGATGCAATATGAGGTAAAGAAAAATAATACATGGTGGCATATGAGGGGGAAAGTCAGAAAGCATGATGAAAACTCCCTAAAGGTCTCATTAAAGAGACCAAACCTAAGAATACAGGGATGTCAAAAGAAGCTCAGATAAAATTAGAAGGCATGAACAACAAATTCAATGAAATTACAGACAAGAATTTCCCAAGCCCAGATAAATACACATCTAAACCTTTAAATTAAATATTTTCAACCAATATTACTATACCTAGAAATTTCCCAACTCAACATTCCTACACAAAACTTGATAGAGAAATCATATTTCAAGATAAATAGAAGGTAAGATAAATTATGACATCTGAGTCAGCTCTGCAAAAAAAATTGAAAGAAATAAATGCACAGAGAAGAAATTAAAATGGTTTCACATTATAAGAACATGAGGGGGAGCATATCTCAATGAAACAAATAAACAGTGGGAAATTAGAAAAGAAGCAAGTTTACAGAGCAATCAACATTCAACGTTACCAACAATATGGCATTCTGTACTGGTTGATTTATGTGTTGAACTAACCTTGAAGCCCTGGAATGAAGGCAACTTGGTTGGAGACTTCAAATTCAGTGTGTGTGTATTTTGTTAGGATTCTTACAAGTATGTTCACTAAGAACAAGACTATTTTAGTTCATAATTATCTTCTTTTTGTTGTTTTCTGTGCTTTTGTATCAGGTTAATGCTGACTTCATAGAATGAAATTGAAATTATTCCTACCTTTCTATTAGAGACAGAAATAACACAATTGTTTTGATAAATCAGAAAAGACATTTGACAAAATTAAATGTAAAGCATACTTCAGTATGAAAACTATGTATGACAAATTTGGTAACTAACATTATATTAAATAATAAAAAAATAACTGTTTTCTCTAAATTCTGGAGCAAGACAATGGTGCCCACATCTTTGCTCTTATTCGTTATAGGGCTCGAAGTTTTACCTTGATCAACATGACAAGAGAAAGAAATGGAAGAGGTGCGAGTAGGAAAGGAAGAATCACAATTGTGTTGACTGCATGCTATGGCCTCTACTCAAAATATCCTAAATACTCATCAGGAATACTCTTTGGTCTGATGCACACTTTCAGCAAACTGGAAAGATACAAAAGCAACATATAAAAATCAGTAGTTTGTTTATGCTGGAGAGGATGTGGAAAAAGGACAACTCCCCTCCACTGCTGGCGGGAGTGCAAACTTGTACAGCCACTTTCAAAATTAGTATGGTGATTCTTCAGGAAAATGGGAATCAGTCTACCACATGATCCAGCAATTCCACTCTTAGACATATATTCAAAAGATGCACATGCATACCACAAGGACATCTCTTCAACTATATTCATAGCAGCATTATTTGTAATATCCAGAAACTGGAAGCCCCTCAACTGAAGAATGGATGGAGAAAATGTGGTACATTTACACAATGAAAAACTACTCAGCAGAAAACAAAAACTAAACAAAACAAAAACAAACAAACAAAAAAACAAACCAAAAAAAAAAAAAAAAACCAATGGAATCTTGAAATGTGCAGGGAAATGGATGGAACTAGAAGAAACCATCCTGCTTGAGGTAATCCAGACACAAAAAGACAAAACATGGTATGTACTCACTCATGTATGGATATTAGACATAGAGCAAAGGATTACCAGCCTACAATCCACACCACCAGAAAAGGTAGGAAGCAAGGAGGACCCTGAGGGAGACATACATGGTCCCCTGAGAATGTGAAAGGTACAAGATCTTATGAGCAAATTGAGGACATGACAGGAGGAAAGAGGGAGTTAGGAGAAAGAGAAGGGGGGAAGAGGAATAGAGAGGAGGTCACGAGGGAGCAGGAAGATTGAATCAGGGGAAGAATAGGAGAGAGCAAGAAAAGAGATCCCGAAATATAGGGAGCCATTATAAGTTTTAAGAGATATCTGGCACTAGGGTAATGTTCAGAGATCTACAAAGATGACCCCAAGTAACAATCTAAGCAATAGTGAAAAGGCTACCTTAAATGCCACCCTAGAGTCTTCATCCAGTAGCTAATGGAAGCAGAAGCAGACACACACAGCTATACATCGAGCCAAACTCCTGGAATCTAATTGCAGAGAGGGAGAAGTGATGAACAAAGGGGTCAAGACCAGGCTGGAGAAACCTGCAGAAACTGCTGGCCTGAACAAGGGGGAGCCCATATATCCTAGTCTGATAACTGGGAAACCAGCATAGAACTGACCCAGAGCCCCTGAATGTGGATGTTAGGAGGACTGGGCAGTCTATGGGGACTCTGGTAGCCGATCAGTATTTATTCCTAGTATACAAATGGACTTTGGGAGCCCATTCCACATTGAAGAATACTCTTTTAGCCTAGATATATGGGGGAGGGCCTATGCCCTGCTCCAAATTATATGACAGACTTTCAAGATCTCCCATGGAAGCCTCACCCTCCTTGGGGAGAAGAAAAGGGATGGGGTGGGAGTTGAGCTCTGGAGGACAGGGGAAGAAGGGAGTGAGGGAACTGGGATTACCATATAAAACAAGCTTGTTTCAAATTTAAATAAAAAGTTCTCATAAAAATCAGTAGTTTTTGTTAGTAGTAATCTTACTGACAATGAAATCCATGCCATTCACAATAGCTTCACAATAAAGGGTAAAATTTGTGTAATTTAAATTGAAGAAAATGAAAAAAGACATTGAAGAAGAGAAAAGATCGAAAGACATGACAACAAATTAGCAGATTTAATATTGCAAAACTGGCTACATTATTATTATAGTTTTATTTCTTAATATGATAAAGTATCCTGAGGAAAAAAGCACATTGGGAAGGAACAAGTTTTATTGAAGCTTATGAATTTTAGAATTGTTTTTTTTCTATTTTTTTAAAGAATATCAATGAGGTCCTGATGAAGATTGTGTTGAATATGCTAATTGTGATACTTAACTTAGGTTGCCAACTTGGCACAACCTATGATAACCTAGCAGATGAATAGTTAAATGAATCTGAACAGAACAGAAGAGTGCTAGAAGTATAGTAACACCTGACCCCAAATTATACTACAGAGCCATAGTGACAAATGGGGTTACATGAAATTGAAAAGCTCCTGCATAGCAAAATAAACTGTCAGGAGAATGAATCAGAGGAATATATCGTGGGGAGAATGTTTGCCAGTCATATTTTCAGAAACAGATTAATGCCTAGAATCCATAAAGAACTAAATATAAAAATTAATCCCTACAAAGAACCACACTGCTAAGCAATACAAGTGCTGATAAGCTCAGTGTACAGTTCATAGAAAGGGAGGCAGGAAGAAAGGAAGGAAGGAAGGAAAGAAGAAAGTAGTATAAATGACCAAAATAGTCACCATATAAAGACAAATTAATACTATTTTAAAATTTCATTTATCCCAGTCAGCATGGCTATCATCCAGGAAACAAATGACAACAAAGGTGGGTGAGATTATAGAGAAAGAGAAACATTTGTCCTTTTTATTGAAAATAGATTTTGTTTTCTCATACAGTATATATGATTAAAGTTTCCTTGCAGTCTACTCCTCTCAATATTTTCCCACCCCACTTCCATCTCTTATTAGAGAACAAAAAGCTACTAAGGGATAATAATAATAACATATCAGAATAGGACAAAACAAACAAACACAAGTAATAGAGTCTCAGAACAGGCACAGGAAACAGATATAGATGCAGAAGCTCACTCATTCACACACTCAGGAATCACAAAAAAAAAATTAGTAGATTGGAAGTGATAATATATCCAAGGTAAAAACAGAAAAAAAATGTATATAAACAAAATAAAAAATAAGCTAAAAAGAAACCTGACATTATGAAACAAGGAACCTCCAAAGGTATCATTAAGTTCATTTTCTGTTGGCCGTCTATTGCAACCTATGTCCAGCTACCCTTAAGAGTAGTTTGTTTCACCAGTGAGACTCTGTCAGTGAAAACTAATTTTCATTTTCAAGAGGTTATCATTTGGAAATAGATTTTGGGTTAGGCACAGAGTTATGTATCCACTTCTCCTTTCAGCAAAACAAAATCTTATTCACCTTTCATGGGGTTGTAAACCTGTGCAGCCACAGTGGAGGTCAGTGTAGAAGCTTTCAGAAAAAGAAGCAGAACTTCACTTTTATATGGCAGTAACACTCAAGAGCATATACTGTACAGACTCTATATCCACATTATTGTTGCTCTTCTCAAAGTGGTTAAAAAAAATAGATTCAGCCTAGATAACAATTAATCAGCCTAGAATAATGCCAATGACAATATCTTACATGTACACAATAGAAATGGATCCACCCATAAATAAAAACAAAAATATGACAATTCTAAAAAAACTGGTGGAACTGGAAAATGTTACATTAAGTGAAGTAACCCAAGTTCAAAAAGAAAAATATCAAATATTTTCTCTCATAATCAGATTCTAGTTTCTAAATATTAAGTCTCTGTATTTAAATGGGAGTAAATGTGTATAGAAGCCAGGAAAAAAATAGAAAAAGAACCATAAGTATGGAAAACATAGATTTCAAGGGACTGAGTTGGGAAAAGCAACAGCACATGTGAGGTTGATATGAAAGGAAAAGAGAGAATTACTAACATGGAATGGAAATGGGAAGGGGAGATGGAGTAATGAGTGAGGAGTGTTCCATGTCAACTGAATGTGTAGAGATGTTGTTCTTGTCATAGTTTCCTCAAATCTGTATTGACATAGCATTTATAGTGCATTAGATAATAAAACAATAACAAGAAAAAGATATGGATAATAAAACAATGTCAAAATTGTAAACTAATGATTGTAATACCATTTAGATTCAATACACAATTCCTGGATAGCTTATAAAGAGATATTAAGGGACTTAAATATGGAAGTATATACCAAGACATGTAGAGCCACACAGAGAGATTCCAAGAGGAAACCAGCCCTTAAAAAATCATTGAGAACCTTCTTTTGAATGATACCTTTATTGGAGGTGGTTTATTATCTCTGCTGTCTTAAGTTGTAGAATACTCCTTTATTCAGCTGTATGTGAGGTGTGGGTAGACATTTATCCAAAAAGAGTTACATAAAGTAGTTTGAGAAATATGTGGTTATTAAAAAGTAACAAGCACATTTTTAGGTGCAGAGTTTTCCTGGATTGTTACTCTTCGAATGTGGGCTATAAGTCTCTGAAGTAGGAATGCAGTACTTAAAGTGTTCTGTTCCTAAAGTGATGCAATCTTAGTGTTCTGGAATCTCACTGATCAGTATTCATATTGTACAGAAATGTAAAAGTGAATTTGAAAATTCAAATATTTGTGGCTCCAAATACTTTCTATATCTAAAAAAGTGATGATTTAAAAACACATGATTATTGCAAATTAATAAGCCTGAGGTGACTATTTTTGAAAAGAATTATTTTACTTTATTTTTCTTCTGTAACTAGTTTCGAAACAAAACTGAAACATTTTATGTAGCACAATTCAAAATTCACATCCGTTATTTAGCTGAAACAAACAGAAGGAACTTAAAAAAAATCCATGTGCGCAGTGAGTCTCATGCTATGCTTCAAGATTTTTCTAAGGATTGAGTATTGCTTCAATTCAATTATTTAAGGTACCTTGAAGAAAAAATCATGTCCTCAAAGTATAGTCTTAGCTGAATTCAGAGTTTGGTGACTTGTTGAATCACAGAAAGGCAATGTTATGGATGATATGTTAGCCCATCAATGAGACTGAAAAACATCTTAATAAATTAATTCTCTCTGTCGTTCCCTCCCTCCCTCTCCCTCCATCCCTCCCTCCCTCCCTCCCCCTCCCCCCCCCCCCTCTCTCTGCTTACAGATATAATTTAACCAAAACTTCACACATATGACCAGCTGGTTTTCTCACTTCTATTTCTAAGTACCACCTGAATATGGAGGCTCATGCCGATAACTCCAGTCCTCTGGGATCTGAGTGAGAGGATGTTACTTGTTTTAATAGAAATTTCAGTAAGGGCATGCCATACTTTATAAGAGTTTTCATTTTGAATTGTTTAAAAGAATGCAATAAGAAAATACACATTTACTGAAACACTTTAATCCTGTTTTTGATTTTAATCTTTTCTTTGAAATTTCATAAATGTACAAAATATATTTTGAACTGATATAATGTCCACTAACTCCCTCTAGCTCTCTCCAGGACTGACCAATCTATCACCCTCCTAACTTCCTCTCTTTTCCGATTATCATTATTAGTCCCTTGTATCCTGGTAGTACAGACCATGTGTATATGGTAGTTGCTCCATCTAGTGAGGCATGAGCCATCTGGATAGAGTAGGTAGTCCCACCACCAGGTGAAAAGATACTGGCAGTTTATGACTGACTGTTACAACAAGAAGCGTCACTTTGCTTTGAATATATGGCTACTGATGCTTCAATAGATGAACTCCTAAGGTTGAAAGCAAACATAAATATTAAGAAAGTTGTTTGTCAACATGACCAAGTAGTGAAACATTACCAACTATCTACCCTACCTCTAGTGTTTTTATATGATTTACCCAGTCATGGGCTTTTGACCAGTCTATAGTACCAGACAGAAAATCTGTCCTGTAGAGTTAGTCTGAGATTTTAACAGAACACAGTTGATTGCCTCCACAACCACCATGACACTGTTGCCAATGGGCAAAACTAACCTGGCAAGTTGGTATTATGGTATGCAGGGTCCAGTGGTGGGTAAATTGCCGATGTCTTTTCTCCCCCACCAGCCTGAATGGCACCTTTTAGCTGTGTGAACTATCTTATTAGGGAGAGTGTCCTTGCTCATATTGAGATTGGTTTCTTGATGTTCACCAACGAAAATGTGTGATGTCTTCAACAATGAAGTCTTAGCACCTAGTTGCAGTGGACAAGCAGGAACAATGGCTGTGTTGTTTTTAGTACCTCACCAATAATTCACAAGGAGATATCCATTTGTCACTGAGTGTTTTATTAACTAACATTTTGGATGTGAACATTTAAACCATTATTTTAGCACTCACTCCAAACGTTTGATTAAGTCCAAAGCATCTCTTTATCTCTTTCCTCTCTTTCTCTCTTTCTTTCTTTCTTTCTTTCTTTCTTTCTTTCTTTCTTTCTGTCTTTCTTCCTTTCTTCCTTTCTTTCTCTATTTCTTTTAAGGCAGGGTTTCTCTATGTACTCTTGGCTATCCTGGAATTTTCTCTGTAGGCCAGACTTGCCTCAGACTCACAGAAATCCACCTGCCTCTGCCTCCTGAATAATTGAATAATTTTTGGGATTAAAGGCATGTGCCACTACTGCCTAGCCCTCTTTTCTTCTTTTAAAGGGGGGTTTGATATAGTAAGACCCTGTACCTCTGTTAGCAGCATATGTTTTATCCCATCATAAGATTCTCTATTTAATGCTAGAGATACTACAGACCAAGTAACTTATAAAAATTATAAATTAATTGAACACAGTTATGGAGGGTATGAAAGCCAAAATAAAAGGTTCCGGTGTTTGAAGGGCTTCCTGTTGCATCATAGTGTGCCAGCGAAAGAAGGAGCAAGAGTGAATATCATTATCCTCAACTTCATGCAGAAAAGAATCCCCATGACAGAATTACATGTTAAGCCTCTTCTTCCTGATACTAGAGCATTACCAACACCTGAACTACCCTATCAGGTAACATTGATTTTATTCTATGTTTTCTAATATTGAAACTGGCCTTGAAAGTCTCACAGGCACATCCTGTAGAATTTATATAAATTTCAATGATGTCATTCAATGAGCCCTGTAGAGATGAAATTCAAGGCGTGGTTTCCACATATGGTGTTGCTGATTAGTCAACTCAAGAACCAGCAGTGACATTATTTGCAGAGTAGGTCATGGAGTTGGTTGGTGCCTACAAAAGAAAAGAAAATGGGTCACCTATCAGTCTAAAAAGAATCATCTGTGAAGCACCACAAAAGCCCTACTTGGAGCACTGTATTATAGCCATGGTTTCCTGAGAAACAAATAGTGCTGAAAAGAACACCCAGCCAGAAGGTCTATTCAATGTGCAAGAGTGTGTCATTCAGAAGGCAGAGACAGACTACAAAAAAGCAATAGCATAGAGAAATAACAAAGAACCACTAGGAAGAGGTACCTTCTGTGGTCATGTCAGTACCACTGACCCTAGAGACAACATCCCTTTTCAAGAAGTCCAGCACATCTGAGAATGATGACAACTACTGATAGTTCATGTTGTGCATGCTGACATTAGTGAAATACAAAATGAAGTAATTTTAGCATTAATTTAGCATTTGAGATACAACATTTTGTACTCCTCCCAGTTTTACTTACTCTCTTTCCGTTAGTGTTATCTATGGGGATTCATTCTAATACAAACATCTGGAATATACGAACATCTGGAATTTCTTTGGGTCTGCCACTTAAAACCATATCTCCATGTGGCTTACAAGTGGAAATAAAATTCCATCTAATACAAAACTCTCTCCTCAACACTCCTTAATCTTTCCCCAGTTTGGAAAAGTCAATACTTCAAAATTATTAAACTTCTTGATGATGTTCAAACCCAAAATAAAGTAAAATTCAAGTTGTCTCACGTCTGTTGATGCAGTACGTTTCACCTGGCTTCTTTTCTGTTCATTTTTCAAGGTGCAGCTCATTTACAATTACCTCATTCTCACCTTCCTAGTACCCAGTCTAGATTTGACTTTCTTCAGATATTTCTTCAAATTTTCTATGGTGGTTTCTTGTTTGTTTTTGAGATGGGCTCATATAGTCCAGGATAGCTTCAAACCTGCTACATAACAAAGAAAGATCCTGAACTTCTAAAGCCCCTACATCTCCCTTCCAAATGTTTTATTATAGATAGGTATGTATCACCATGCCTGGTTTTACATGTTCCTGGAGACCTGAACTCAGCACTTTGTATATCCTGAATACTTCACCAACTGAGCCACATTCCCTGATTTCAAATATTTATTGAATCAATATCATACAAAGAATATTTTGGCTCAAAAATATTCTTCTCAAATTGGATTGCACTCTTAGGATGAAACAGACTTTTGATGTGCAAATCCTTTTAATTTCATGGAGTTTTATTTGTTAACATGAGGGACTAGATCACTTGCTATTGAAGTTATCAACATAAAATTCTTGCTGACCAACCCCAATGTCTTGAACAGTGTTCATATACTTTTTTCTGTTGCAGTTTTAGTATTTAAGGTTTTTAGTTAAAGCCTTTAACTCATTTTGGAGTGCTATTTTTTGAATAGACTTTGCCTAATATGTATGTATGTATGTACATACATACATATATGGTCATAGGTTTACTGGTTTATTTCTTGGTCCTCAATTTTTTTATAGGTCTGCCTATCTGTTTTTATGCCAGTACAAAGCTGTCTTTATCAGTGTTGTTCTGTAGTACATAGAAAATATTTTGTTGTAAAATTAACATTTTCTATCCTAAATAGTCAAATACTTAATACATAATAACATTGACTTCTTTTGTTTAAATCTAAGATTTAAATAGCAGATCTCAGGACTTTTATAATATGGCATCTGTCAGCTTTCATCTTAATTAAAATTTTAATCTTTTACCTTAGGAAAAATAGAGAGTATGTCTAATCACCCATTTGAGTTTAATAGCTATCCCACATTATTATTTATCGAAGTCAGTTAAGAAGAAAGACAAGGCAAAGAATAAAAGTTACATCAAGTACCCTCCTCTTCTTTATTTGAAAACCTCTGAATCTTTCACCAGTGACATTGGTGACAACTGACTACCCCTTGTGCAAGCTGCACTCAGATCATCCCTGTGCTACCCTGGTGAGTCTATTGAATCAGGGTTCTCTCCTGTTGATCAAGTACATGTTATCATAAGATAAGCCATCGCCATATTATACAATTCCATGTTAATACTTTTCCAGTGGGACAAAAAAGGCATGTAATAACTCATTCAAGCCCAACTAAAAAACCTGACCACTAAGCAAGTCCCATCCTCAGAATGATAAATAACAGACACATGATGTTCTATCTTTAGATGTGCAGTACACACAGTTGTTTTTGTTGTTGTTGTTGTTTATTTGTTTGTTTGTGTTCCACAGGACTTTGTCTTTATTTCAATCTGATTTTCTGCCCACTGAACTGCTTACAGTCTTTCATCCCACCAATGCATCCTTTCCCACACTGAAAATGGAAGAGAGTAGCTGTCTCAGCAGGAAAGAAACAGTTGGGCTCAAAGAGGCAGGAAAGATACAATTTCTCCAATTTCTCAGCTTCAGCTCAATTAATCTGGGACAGATTTGTATTTTCTAATTCTACCAGACAAGTACTTGTATTTTACTTCACTAAACATATAAAAACATGAAGGAGAAAGCATCTTGGAAGCAATGAAGGGAAACAGAAATTCTACAATATTGTATAGTATAGACTTGTGTATTTGAACAAGGAAGAATTTTATCTTCTGCAAACTGTAGACATACTGAGGGGAAACAATGAGAGTCACTGCTTTCCAGATAACATCCAGGAATAGCAGTGTTTCTGTTTGTGCACTTTTATTGTGACAGTAACAATCCAAAATACCCTATATGGTTATCTGGTATTCTGCTGTTGATTGGTAATTTGATAGATGTCCCTAGGCAGATTGTGGGCACCCTTACTGCTTAACTTTCTTAGCTTTCAATTACACCTCCTTTCTTCAAAGATTTTTAAGGTAATTGCTGTATTCTATGGAACACATGTATATAGCATCTTATGTGCATAACT
This sequence comes from Cricetiscus sungorus, assembly GCA_030556225.1. Taxonomy (NCBI): domain Eukaryota; kingdom Metazoa; phylum Chordata; class Mammalia; order Rodentia; family Cricetidae; genus Cricetiscus; species Cricetiscus sungorus. The sequence continues at coordinate 32,599,562 of JANBXA010000132.1, read as the reverse complement.
CTGCCTAGACAGGTGGGACTAAGAGATAGTTCCTGTCTTCCAGACACTAGAAAGGAATATCAGAAAACAGGCTATTACTGTCACCCAATATAAATACTATAAACACATTGTTCATAGGCATTAGTTCAAATGGCATAGTTTGGTAAAAGGTATCCATATAATGACTACTTTTATTTAAAATGTGCCTACAAGTATTTAATGTTATGAAACAACACTTTCAGAATTAAGAACAAAAGCAAAGTATAAGATCATAATGATAGAAAAAACATTTTAAAAGATAGGAAGATAACATTTATTGGCAGGGCAACAATTTCAGGCTATGGAAAGGATGGATGATTTGAGAAGGTGTTTCTGATATATTTTCTGAACAGTGTGTGTTTATGCTCACTCTAATTAAAATATAAAGAAATTTTATTAGGATAATGTTCAAAGCTCATAAAAAACTTACACTTGCAACAGTTGCACGCATATAATTAAGAGACAGCAAGCACATTCTTATTATTATGCAAACATCAACAACATTCATGCACAACTTTTTGTCTTCCCCAGTTGAAATTATACCTATGGAATACTGACTCTCCATTATTTCCTCAGGCCAACCCTTGGCAACCACTATTTTACTTTCTATCCTTTCAGGTAGAGTATTTCAGGTACTGCATATAAATGCTATCATGCAATAGTTGACCTTTTGATATGACCCTTCTCAGTGTGACTTCAAAGTTCATCAAGTTGTAGCACGCTCCATAATATCATGTTTTAAGAGTAACACTTCATATATGTGTATACCACATTTTATTTACTTGCCTTATTTGTTGATAGAAATTCAAGTTACTACCACTCTCTGGAGTCTGTTTTTCCAGTATGGGGGCATATATACCTAAGTGTTGACTTTCTGGATCACATGGTAAGCTAATATCTAAATTCCTGAAGAACCACAATGATGTTTTTCCTCAGTGGCTACACAATAATTTCATCTTCCTGTCCGTAATACACAATAGTTCTAACATCTGTACATTTCAGTTCTTAATATGTAAACACATATACTGTGCCATTCTCCAGTTTTCTGAAATAAAAATTTATTTTCTCAGTGACTTACATGCAGTGATGTAGCTCCAGGAACTCTTAGCATACATGTTCACTGAGATGTGGCCACACACTTGATACTTCTGATTATGTTCATTGATCAATCAGTCTTTTCTAAATCCTGTACATGATTATCCCCACATCATGGATGAGTAAATAAAATGCACAGAAGATAAGCATACTGCTGCCAGCACCACAATACCAGTAAGCCATGCCTTTCCATGTGTACATGAACCTCTTGCCATCTGAGAAGGACTGCCTCTGTCTTCAGGTGCTCTTAGAAATCCTAACATAACATATAATGCTCGGTGTTGTTTCACCTTCTGGTGTTACTTATTGTGCTTGTAGAACAAAACAAATAAGAAAACCAACCACTTACCTCTAATCAGTTCTTCCTTTTCAAGCCAGATGTTTGTGTCAGTCTTCTACCATTAAGATAAATAGAGAAGAGGTTAAACTATGAAAGAAGTAGAAGCAAGCACACTGTGAGGAGATATAAGGGTCAGCCTAAGGCTTAGGCATTTGCTGTTTATGATCTATTTTGGTGGGGCCAGTATCTATACTGCTGGGCTTGGGCTTTCCCAAGTATTTGCTTGGTTTTCAAACACTGAATCTGTTATTATGAATGACTTCTGTATAAGAGAGCTTTATCTTTCTTAGATTGTGAAATACAGTGTAATTTATTTAAGAAAAGTGCTTGCCCCAAAGCAATAAACATCGTTTTAGTGTCTGATATACTGTTTAAATGTCTACTTGATATTTTCATAATACACAAAACATCAAGGAAAAAGTGTTTGGGTACTAAATGTGTCTGCTCTTCCCTCAAGGCTATCCAAAGTACAGATTATAACTGCCATCAACATTGGCCTAGAATGTCCTGGAAGAATTTATTGTATGCTACAGATGTACTTTGCAGAAAGAGCTTGCAATTGATTCTGTCTTTGCACAACTATAAGAAATACTAAGCAGTTAGCTCTCAAAAATACCAACTCACTTCAACAAGGCAGAAGCAGTCAAATATATATTATATATTGAGTCCTTCTAAGCATCAAAATCTTTCCTTTAAAGTGAATTATCAGTCTGTCTCCCCTGCTGTATCATTGTTTGTTTCCCTGGAAATTAAGCTCTGTTATGTGGATACAGCTCCTAAGACTTTATATAAAACAGGCAAAGCATGAATATTACACTACAGGAAACTGTACATCAAAACAAGGAAAGGGAAATATAGTTATTATTCTTGTTTTTTAAAAGTACTTTAAAAAGGAAAGTTTTAGTTCTTGTTAGTTCAGACCTCTTTAGTTTTAATATGTTGTAACAAAGTAATCTTTATATTAACTCTGCTTATTGTTCATTTCCATTTAACTACTTCAAGCAATTTTACTGAGCAAAATCATAGTGCCGGGGATAAAAGGAATAAAATCATATATCTGTGCTAGGTGATTGGGGAGCATTGACTCCTACTTCAGAGAGTTTGTGCCTTGTTACTAGTTACATCTGAAAGAAAGGAAATGAAATCTGTGCTGCCTAACTTCTTTTGACTATATTCCCCAAAATATGAGGTTTGGCTTCAACATAAAAATATCCAATGAATAAATCTCTGATCATTTAAAAACTGACTTCTGACTACAATAGCAATACTGCTACTAACAATTAAACATCAACAAAATCACATCTATTTCAACAATGATTCAGCTAACATTTCTTCCTTTCCCACCTCCTGCCTATCCTTCCTCTCTATCTCCTTCTCCACCTTCTATCTCCTTCTCCACCTTCCTCTCTTTCACCCCGAGGTCTCCCTGCGTTGGACATCCTGGCTCTCAAAAACATAGGTGAAGCCAAAGCTATTGACTATTCATAGACAGTGCTGGTACCTTGATGCCCAACCACACCTGCCTTGTTCACACTCCCAAATATTATGTTCTGTTCTCTTCTCTGCCTGCTTGCTTTTCTAAATTATTATTTGCTTCAATCATTCATTTAGCATGACTTTGTATTGTCTTAACTTTCTTTGGTAAATTTTCACATATACATTGCTCTTCCTTCTTTTTAAAGACATTTCCTTATTCTTAATTGAATGTATGTGTATCTTCACATGGGTATTTGCACGTGAGTGAAGGTGCCTGTGGAGACCAGAGACATAAACTCCCTCTGGAGTTGGGGTTGCAGGCAGTGCTGAGGTGTCTGACATGGGCTGGAGACCAAACTAGGTCCTCTTGAAGAGTAGCAAATGCTCTTAACTGCTGAGTCATCAATCCATCCACTGTTATCCCATTACCTAAATAACAAAATATAAAGAATTCTTTATGATACATTAATAACAAATTTGACCCCAAAAGGTGGTATTATTGAAGGTGAGATATTCTTCAAGGTCTACTGAATCATCAAATCTAGAGCAACTAAGCCAAGGGAAATATGGGTGAGTCCTGGTTCTCTACTGTTCACACCTCCCTACTCTCCACAACAAAAGCATCTAAGTATCTAGAACTTACTGAAGCTTCCAGAAAACTAAAAAAAAAAAAAAAAAAAATCTTGTCTAAAAGTCAGTCCTTTGGTTTGAGAGAAGGCATCATGAAGTAGTGCTAAGACATTAAGAAGACCTGACTATGAAAGGAATGATTATTATAGAGGGGATTAAATAAGCACATATGGTGTAATCAGAAGGCTCTGTGCATATCTATCGTTGCCAAACTCAGAAATAAAAGTCCTGGGGTGACTGATTCAAGGACAGTCTGAGATAGCCATAGAGCCTCTCTTGACCCTCATCCCCAAACCCTCCATTCTCAATAGAGCGGAGAATAGCAAAAACAACTCCATTATCTCAGTAGAAACTGGTTAAAAAAAAAAAAAAAGTTTTCTTTCAAAAGTTTGGACTGCACATCAATCTCTCGTTTCTAGCCATTATATTAGAAAGAGGCGGGGGGGGGGGGGTTGAGAAAGAAGAGAACTGGGGAAGGGGAGAAGGGGAGGGAGAAAGAGGAAAGGGGCAAGAATTGGAACTCTTTTGGAGCCCAAAACGAACTGACCAGTTTGTAAGACTCCCCTGGAACTGAGAACCAATAGCAGTCACAAAGGACTGAGCCTCCATAGCTCCCTGAAAAGCCAGTAGTTTGCTCTGCGGTAAGGAAAGCTGGGGGTGTGTATTAGCTTCTGGCAGGAGGCTTCCAGCTGTTGGCTAGCAGTCTAGGTAGTGGATGTGGACATGCAATTCCTTTAGACAACTATTTTTTTTTTTTTTTTTTTTTTGCCAAGGACATAAACACTGGAAGCTCATCCAAAAATTCCTCTGCAATTAAAGTCGCAACGAAGTGGTCACTCTGTTCTCTTCCCTTACCAGAGAGTTGACCCTGTTCTTGGCAACCACCTCCACCCACTAGCCACAGAACACCTCCTTCATCTCCCGCCTCTTGCCTTGGCCTCACAGCTCATTGCAAACCCCGCATGCAATAGCTTTCCTAGGAGGATGGGGATGCGGTTCTTTTACTCTTTCTGACGCTTTCATCTGATTCCTTCAAACAATAATAACACCACCACACCTCCAAAAATAAGTAACAAGCAGCAGTCAGGAATAAGCAGTGGGTCAGTGCCTTGGCCAGCACCATCTGGTACCTGACCACTTTAACTCAGCTCAAAGGTGAGAGGGGCAGCATCGAAGGACACGATAAAAAGCGGGTGTGACCCAGGACCTCTGCCACTTTCAGCCTTTCGCCCTAAATCCTTTCCTCGTTCATCACATCAGGAGTGTTCAGTGACCTCTCCCTAGCCTTTGTAATTGCAGATGCTACAAACCGCTCTACTTGGACTCATTTTTCCTTGCCTCCACCTCCTGGCGAGGGGACGCAGCGCGGCTCTGTCACCAGCAGGGGCCGCTGTTCGCTCGGAGCAGCCGCCGGGCCACCGCCGCGGCCCGCGCCTCCCACGGCCCCTCCGGCCCAACCCGCCAAGTTCCAAGAGCTCCCAGTTGAGCCAGCGCCGGGAACGAGCACTGCCCGGGCAGCACACGGCGCACACGAGCCAGCTTGCAGCGCGTCCTGGAGAGGTTCCTGAGACACTCACAGCCCGGAGACTTTGAAAGGGTGGCCGAGGAGCCCCTCACGCTTAAGTGTGCCAGCCAGCGCTCCGTCCGGCACCTGTTTCTCCCGTGCCACCGCCACCCCGGTCCCCACCCCTCCGGATCCTCGCCTCTCCGACTCCCGTTTGCTCCCGTGATGAATTCAGTACTGGGCAACCAGACCGACGTGGCCGGTCTCTTCCTGGCCAACAGCAGCGAGGCGCTGGAGCGTGCTGTGCGCTGCTGCACCCAGGCGTCGGTGGTGACCGACGATGGCTTCGCCGAGGGCGGCCCCGACGAGCGTAGCCTGTACATCATGCGCGTGGTGCAGATCGCAGTCATGTGCGTTCTCTCGCTCACCGTGGTCTTCGGCATCTTCTTCCTTGGCTGCAACCTGCTCATCAAATCCGAAGGCATGATCAACTTCCTGGTGAAAGACCGAAGGCCATCTAAAGAGGTTGAGGCAGTGGTCGTGGGGCCCTACTGAGTGGCCCTCGGGTCCCACACGGCTGGCGCTCCTGGCACCTCCAGTACTCCGCCAGCCTTGATGCACCTCTCACCATCAGAGAGCGAGCAAAGCAAACCTGTCGGAGTCAGTTTTTTTTCTCTCGCCTTCTGACTTTGTGGGGGAAAGTGACCCATTTCTGATCGCTCTGCAAAAGGCCCCAAACAAGCCTTCAGAACAAGGAGCGTCCAGACTTCGGGACTCAGCAGCAGGTGGCAAAAGAGGGAGATTAGGGCACAGAACTTTGGGAGCGGCTGTGTGGCTGAGATGCGGGGAGATGGACCGGGCAAAGGCCCCTTTCCACCTGCAGGTGGGCCCAGGACTGAGGACAGCTGGAGAGGCCGAGCAAGGTGGGAGTTGGGGGGAATATCTAGCAGCACTAGTAGCCGGGTGACCCGAAATTGACCTGTTTCTACAGCATGCTGCAGACCTAATGGGAACATAGATGCGTGTGGGTTTTGCGACCTGCAGGGAGAGTGGAACTTCGATCAATAGTAACCTGTGGTTTATAGAGATCTGTGTTAGTTTGCTTGAATACAAATATTTGATAAGTCTTTTATGCCCTAGTGGCCTATTTGCCTGCCTGTGGGGTTAGAGTTTTTGTCATCCTGGGAGAAGGGGTGGGGGGGAGGGGAGTCTGAGACTGTGAATGGGGTAAGTGCTTTCTTCTAGTGCATTTCCAGCTGGGTCTCTTGGGGGGGGGGAGGGCTGGCACTCCAGCTAAGCCCAGGACAAAGATCCAGAGTAGAATCCATAGCTCGTGTCTGCACGGTTTACTCCACAAAAGTGCTCTTGATATCCGTGACACCGTTTGAGATTTTTTTTTTCTTCTTATTTAACATTTCCTTAATAAATGTAACATTTAAGTGTTTCGCTTTTGGCCTCCTGGTAATCATTCTATTCTCCCGGCGGAGGGGAAGGTCCACTGTGGTGTCTGGGTCCTGGCCAGGAGGTTTTGCCTTGCAGGAGCTGCAATTCTACTTCCTAGATACTTAGATCTGAGGAGGGAAGGAGGGGCCCAACAGAGTGCAAAGGGATTAGTGGCACACACCAAGTCTCAGGCAAAAAAGCCATCTCGAAAACAGTGGCCTTTGTTTTCTCCCACATTTATGATTTTAAATTTCACTTTGTCTCGCATGTCAGTTAGGTCCCCGTGGGAAGATTACACTTCCATGCCAGGCTCCTTAGGGAACCTTAGGTTAGCCTGCTAATGAAAGGAGAAGATGGCCAAGCCAGCCTTTTGGGAGGGCGTCTTTCCCCTGACCCACGTCAGCAGGGCAGCAGAGGGATGCTGGTCCAGAAAAAGAAAAGTGTTGGTTCTGAGGAAAAGTAGCTTCGGAAGTTCGAGATACTCAGGAGAGTAAAGCCTTGTGTCCGTGTCAGATGGTATTCATTGTTTCTGTCACAATACGTTTTCAAAGAGAAAAGAATCAGATAAGAGAGAAATGGCAGGTGTTTGAGGTGATAAGTTAATCTCACATTGTACCCCATAAATATATGCAATCCATCCATCACTTAATTAAAAACAGCACAGAAAGAGCAGAGCACGAGAGAGCGGTGGTGGGGACATTTGCCTGCCTCTTTGGTCAGCTATTAGTCCTGGCAAAGAGCTCAAACGAGTTAGCCCAGTCCTGATGCTCAAGACTGCTACAACCCACACTGGAAAGCCTGAGCTGAAACAGCTACAGATGGTGGCTGCACAGACATTTAGCGCCCAGAAACTGACAGTGTTTTTAAAAAAGGGCCGAGGTTCCAGGACAGGCTCCAAAGCAATACAGAGAAACCCTGTCACAAAACAAAAAAAAAAAAAAAAAGCCCAGAAAACAACTCGAAGTTTTCAATACTTAGAAGTTTAACTTGGTGAAAGGTTTGAGCAGTTTCTCTTTATGTCTTATTTTCTACCAGGGTGCTATAACAGAGAAAAATATAAAGACGTCAAAATAGCAGATGTAAAAGTGCCATGAAATGTCCCATTTTTACATGGAGAAATGACGCACAAGCATGGCCTGTGCCTCAGAGGGCTGGGTTCCTCTCAGAGTTAACATCACTAAGCATTACAGCCTAGAGTTTTGGGATTTTAATGTTAATACTGTCAGACTTAAGTGAATGCACACACACTCACACACACACACACACACACACACACACACACACACACACACACACACACCACAGATTGGAAGTTTGGCCTGTTTAGACTTTTTAAAGAGAGGGTTGCTTGTTTTCTTGTGTGGAAGCAGCAGGGTCAGCTGTCAACAGGTAGCAGGCTGAGTCATGGAAGGCAGTGTGTGTGTGTGTGTGTGTGTGTGTGTGTGTGTGTGTGTGTGTGTGTGTGCAGTTTGGTAGTGTGTGGGAGAAGAAATGAGAGGTTCTATTTTGTCAACAGTTTCTGTGGCACTGAGTTAGTCTATCCCCTCTTTGTTTCAGAGAAAGCAAAACAGCACAATGAATCCACCCTGTAACAACACAGATACTGAAATGTAGCTCTTGCTTATAGCTGCCAACCCACTGTCCTGTGGATTTATGAGCCCACCAGTGGGCTCAGTACTCTAGACATACTGATTTCTATTTTAAAAAAACCACATCTGTTAGAGTTATTAGTAATCTTTCCTTGTACCCAGATTTGTTCAGCATGCACAATCGTCAAATAGCTCCCATGAATGAGCAGGAATTATAGGGTTACCCTACAAGCCAATTTGAGATTGTTTGATTGGAACTGGTTTTCACCAAAAATGAAAGTTCTACAAATTTAGAAAACAGTCCTCACACAGTAGAATCTCTCCAGTATCACCTCTAACTTCCTCTTCTTAGCATTTCTTCACCCCTTTACCCCTTTTATATCTTCCCCATACTTCAAAATCAAAACATACACTTTCATCTCCCCATGCATATTTATTCTTTTCTCTACAGAAATCGTGAGCAGGAAATGAGAAATAACCTGTAAGGGTTAGTCCTTAGGCAGAAAGGCTATAGGCGTATAGTGCTGAGACCTATGATCTATGCATTCCAGGGGAATGCAGTCTGAAATACAGAACCCTGGGGACAGTTTCATGAAAACATCCCTTCTCTCCAGGTCACATCCATTTGCTATTCAGAGAGATGTCAAGTGGTTCTGGTTTTTATAAGTGGAGAAGCTTTTTACACACCCTCTTCCCTGGTGGCCATATAGCAACTACTGTTCCAAATCTACACCACTCCTTCTCCTCAGTCTTTAAATCTCTGTAATTTACAATCTAACAAGCACATGAAATGAAACTTTTAGTCCTGCCCAGAGTTTATGGAGTGTTTTTTTTTCTTTCCTTTCTCACCAACAAGCTTCCAGGAGAGTAGGTTTTGAACCTCATTCTCCACTTCACCTAAGAAATCGATGTTAGCCTAAAGAGATTGGGAATTGAAATGGTGAATACAGACACTGATGTTTGTTGTCCTACTTTTACATCTACCATCTGGTCAGTAATGAGGAGATAAAGGGGTGTGTCTGGGTTGGCACTCAGTTTTCTGTAAAGAGCTTCCTTGATCTGCTCAGCCCAAGGAGAACTCATCTGGTAAATTCCAAAGACTTTCTTTAAACTACAGTACAGAGAGAGCAGAGGTTTTCATAAAAGCAGTTGATAGGTGAGCAGAATTTCAGGCTAGACAGACAGCCACTTGTGCCTCTAAGCGTAAGTGAGTGGCCTCCACAGGAGCAGCCTATCCTAGTTAATACATTTTATTTTTTATCTAAGATCTGAAGATGGGACAAGAACTTAAGGGCTAGTTACCTTAAAGGAATTTAAAGCACAGGTGACCCTGCCAGTTGAATCTGAAGTCACAGTTACTCCTAATAGAAAATCTGTGATGTCTGACTTAGAATCTACTTGGCTTCTCTGTGGTCCAGAGTCAATCTGGGACTCCCTATGGTATTCAAGAAAGGGAATGTCCTAGATAACAGAACCCTAGGTTCACATTGGTCTTTAATTAAGTGGCTGGGTAAACTCCAGGATGGTTGATTCTAAGGGGATATTTCAATTCTATTAAATTAATTTGCTAACATTTTCAAGATGCTTTCTACATCTCTGAAAAAATGTCTTAAAAACACATCTTATTTTCTAGTCTTGGGGATTGTCAGAATTTTCATGCCTCACAAAAAACAAGGGGCAGATCCACTTGATGCATTTTATTTTAAATAATTCAGGTAAAATTCAGATAACTCAGACATAAACACTATAATATGATATCATTGGATGAGGAAAAATAAGCCCTGTGAACTGAGAATCAAGAAATTCTTATGAAGCACCCATTCAAATGAGAATACAGTGTTTCTGATACAAATTTCCTGGGTATTAAAGAGTAATTAATGTTTTTTTCTCCCCCGGGAAATTCTTCCTTTGAGCTTGGACAACAGCATGCAACAGCTGTTCCAAATGTAGTGTCCTTAACCCTGGCTTTTATATTTGTTATTTTGTGGTGGGGTTACAATGCCAGGAAAGAATTCCAGGTTTCAGTTTATTGAAGATCCAAGCCTAGTTCAAAACTCCATGAAAGCAGCAAGTCTACAGCAATCTCCAAAACAGGAATCAATACATCCTTTATCCACCTGTCAAGTCCCATTTATACATGTGCACAAAAGCTCAAACGGGATATGGTTGAAAGTCCAATCCAGCTGTAATTGATTTCTAACATCTGCATTTAAATGCTTGGTGGTTATTTGCTTTCAAGGCTTGCTTCACATTCTAGGTATCTTTTTTTTGCACTGTTATGAACACTTAAGATGTTGAAAGTCCAGGACACTTTTATAGCAACATCTCTGATTTTAGAATTCTTTCCCAGATGAATACTCTTAGGAAGCTAAAATGTATTATTATTATTATTTAAATCACACATTAATTAAAGTGACAATAATTTTGTAAACTGAGTTAATATTCATGTTTTATGTGCTTTATCTTCAATATATTTGAGGAACTAAAAGTATTTGAGCAAAAGCTTCGATGAGGACTATTGTAAGGATAACTAGAAACGTTTAAAAATATTCACTTTGCAAATAGTAACTTGCTTCATAATCCAAACAACAGTGTCTACATGTGAGAATAACATGTATTATTTTCAACTATGAGATTTTGAAAGAGTAATGGGTAGTTTTATCCCCTGAATATATGTAAGTGCTTGCTTGCTGCAATATTTGTGAGTGGGTGAATGTGAGCATAGAATAATCAATACAGAAAAGGTCAAGTCATTTGTGATGATGCTGAACAGGGAGCCCTGCCCCCCTCCCCATTCAGATCCAGTTTCCTTTAGAACTACTGTCTTATGAACTCATGACTCAAGCTTCCATATAGCATTTTCCTGCAATTATGTGCACACAGCACACTATACTTACTATTGAACAAAATGAGATCATTTCTATACATTTGAATCATAAGACACAGGCACAGACAAACACACAAAAGAGAAAGTAAAGAATCTATTCAGCAAGAGTCAGACACCAAAGAACTGCTTCTTGCTACTATTTTGAGATTCATAGTCCTATAAATATATGTATGTAATTATGCCATAGCCTATGTGTTGGCACAGTCTATTAAAGCAAGAAAAGATTACAGATTTACTTATTTTTTTTTCCTTTGCTTGCCTTCGCCACTCCACCCATTCCCCTATCATTATGCCCTGCTTTCCTCAGACACATCTAAAGGATATATTGCCCAGAAAGAGTCATTGATTTTTATCAGACCGAGACTCCAGATGTCTAATTGCTTCGAGAAAAGAATTCCCCTGGGATCCAGGGTCTCTATTTTGCTTTATTTATTTTCCTGTAAGTTAAGCAGGATCCTGCAGTTTATATACTAATCAGTATCGATTACATAGCAGGAGTTTGTGAATGTGTGTCCCTGTGTGTTCCTGTATACTCATATGTTCAGCTCTTCCCACACTGCACGAAAGTGTTTAACCTTTACAGACTGAACATAAGCACCACATATCCTTCTGTGCTTTGCTTTACACTACCTATTTACAATCAAAATAAAAAGCTTAGAGGAAATTTTCAGATAAATTGTCTTAAAATATTCAATAAATACAATTAAAGTAAAATACACCGAGTCTTACCTTTGTGTTTGTTTGTTTTGGTTGTTGGTTGGTTTTTCTTAAGACAGCTCTGGCTGTCCTGGAAATCAATATAAAGACAAGGCTGTCTAAACTCACAGAGATCTGCACCACTACATCACACTTTACACCTATGTTGTAAGCTATGTGTCTCTATCTTCATTTATATAATAGTAAAATCCCAAGAGACAGAAAAGTCGAAGTTTATGTATTATACAAGCATAAAAAAAATTGCAAAGTTACAGAAATGAGAACGACTTCAAATTTGGAGGTCAGTGAAAATAAATTCCTAGAAGTATACAAACAGATTCTGAACTATTTAAATTCTAGTAAATAATTTTTTTACATTTAAACAATTTAATAAGAGGACAAAGTACTGCTGACTTAGAAGGCAATTGTAGAAGATGGATAATTCCCTTCTATTTTTCACTCTTCTTTGGAGCCCTAGACTAATTGTACACATTTTGTCAGTTGGCTAAATTGTTTTATTTTCAAGGGACAAAGAGGTCTTGCCAGCCCATCTTATATTTGTCATCAATAAATATTTATTATTTAGCATTCCTAATAGGCATGACTCTGCACCGAGTACAACCTCATATTTTGAAAGTGAAGTGCAAAGCATCATGGAGGGTAAAAGCATCTGTGACTTTATCTTTCTCCTGCTGGATCTATAGTCACATGTCCTTTGCAGATACACACACACACTGTAGCTTCTCTTCTTACGGGGGAGAGGGGAGATGACTGGACTTCTCCATAATTAATACAATGCCTGAAACACTCAAACAATTTAATTTGACTTTCCTTCAAATCTTCAGGCAGCATACCCAGAGCTTGTTTTACTTAATTCATTCAAATTCAAAATGAACAGAAATATGAAGGCCCGGAGAAAGAGCTCTAAATGAATATCTTGAGGCTACTCACATTTTTCTACAATTTCAGCCGAGGAACAGGAGTTTTGTTCATTTCCCCCACTGTGAATAGTCAATTACTGAATAATTAAGAAGACCATATATAAAACTCCCCCCCTCTCTCTCTCTGTGTGTGTGTGTGTGTGTGTTTCTTATAATAAAAATGTGCCCATGTTTTAAGTAGCATGAATATCTCCTAGGATCACTAAATGATTTGGCTTGAATGAGCAGGCAAATTATTTATTATTCTTTTTGTTGCAATCAACATAAAAGCAAGTCCAGCTCATTTTAAAATGAAAACAGAAACTGAATTTCCTGATGGTGTTAAGTTATAGGATCAAATATCCAGCTCTATCAGGTCGATGTGATGCTGCTATTTTATGTCTCCAGATGCTTCAGCTGTCCATATTAGCCTATCTATTGATGTTACTACTACTGTTTTTTATGCAGCCATTTCTAGCAGAGACTGTTTCACAGCAGAATTACTGGTATTCTGGCCTTCCCGCCCCTTCTTTCACAATGTCCCTTGAGACATAGATGAAGGAGCTGTGATGTAGACATATCCATTGTAGCTGGACTTCCCATTATATGCTTCAGCTGAGGAGAAGGTAGGGAATTCAATACAGTATGAGAAGGAGGAACAAGAGATAAATGTGACCACCATTGCATGATAAATCCTCATGGAATAATATAATTTTATATTTATCTAAAAATACATACAATACTTATAGGTGTATAGAAGATAAATCAATCTTAAAGAAGTTATGTCACTTAGGCTAACAATGTTTCCCAAAAGAACCACAGACTAATGAAACAGTACCAGGTCTGAGAAACATCATTTGGAAATGATTGGTTTGGTAGTCTAAGTAACCACTATCCAAGCAATATAGCTATCAATGTAGCTCTGGATTGTTTCTCAGAGGTAGAAGGTAAACTTTTGTTTCTGGAAACACACATACTTAGGACACAGGACTCAGATGATTCAAGGTGGTTCTAGCCTGAAAGCCACCTTCTTGTGGTCTAACTTCCTTTGTACTATAAAATATTATGTGAGCAATTAATAGTCCTACCAAGCTGAAACACCTATGAACCACAACAATGTCCTGTATGATAAGATATCCATAAAGGCACAAGTAAGATTCACTCTTCTGTTCCTGGTAATGAATGGCTGTTTAATTGAACATAAGGCCCACTCAGCAGAAACGGAACCATGCATGATACTGCAGATCTAGACAGTTTCCCATGGCTAGTGAGGTCATGGACCATAGGAAACAATCGACTGCTACCACTTTGCTAGACTATTTTAATTCCTTGATACATTATAAATCTTGTTCTTGCACTCACGGATAAATGTAACTACTGCTCCTCCTCAAAGAAGCCCGTTTCCAGCCAATGGGGATCAGCACAGAAACCTAAAACCAGATACATTTCAAAGATCAACTTTTATAATGTCTCTTAAGGTTGTCTGTGACTGAGTCGATATAGCTCTAAGTGTCTTGGACATGGGCCTGGGTTTCTGAGGCAGGCATTGCCACCATCTTAAGCCTGATAATATGATCTTGAACCATCTATGCCTTAGATGCTGAAGGCACCGTTCATGAAATTAAAATTACCTGTCCTACTGGACCTGGCTGGCTTTGAAAATATATGATATATACATTTGTGCACTATATATTACAAAGCTTGTGATGACACATTATTAGACAAATTCAAGCAGATCTATTTCCTGATAGAATTTCTTCAAAGCTTTGTGACTGTCCATAGGATAAATCAAATATTCACTATTAAAACAAACAAATCGTAGCAGCAATAATTGGAATATATGCATGAAAAAAATCTACTTTCAATAAAAAATATTCAACATTAGCAAAGTTGATCTGACACACTCATTTTGATGGGGCTGTTCTTTGACCTCTCTGATGTGGAAACCCTGTACCGTTAAGCACATACACCATTTATATTACCATTCTTTGAACTCTTCCTAACTCTACTTCTAAATTTTCAATTATTATCATTAGTTAAACTTATTTTAGCTGAGTTAGCTTAATTTTCTTATCCACACAGAAACTATACCAACATTGTTCATCTTCTTTGGATGTTGAGCCACTTTGGTGGCCTTCCTTCTGACCAAGAAAATCAGTCCCCTAAATATAACATTCTGTTTTGCCAGGAGCTCTGACTACATTCTGCCTGTGTACTAGTGAGTTTCTTGACTCTTATTTCTGGGTGGAGGTGGGATGTAAGGAGCTGATAGTGTGGTTAGAGGAGCTTCGTCAACCATGAAGTCTTGGAGCTTGTTTCTCATACTGCTCAATTCAACACATAAGCACTTCTCTCTGTCTGGTCTCCAGGAATGAGTGCCTGAGTCTGAGTGTTCTCTCTGGGGGGGTGGGGGGAGGGGGTTCGGTGTGTGCAACACACACACACAAGGCCTCCCATGAACACTTAGACAAATATGAGAGAACACAATCATTTTCAGACATCATGTCCTTGTTTTTATGGCATGATGGTCAAATCATTGTATGACACTTTATATTTTTAGGAAATGATCATTGAAAACAACTTTCAATAGCTAATAACACAACATCTAATTCTATTTCTGGTCTACTGTTTATTGTCTGTTCTTTTGGCATCTTAGCCTTTGACTGTCATGGTAAAATTCATTACAAAATGTTTATAGAACCATGTTTTTACTGAGAAAAAGTTAACCATGTGCTACCCAGTCTACTTGTAGCGAACCTAGCCATTTTTTTATATTCTATCAGTGAATAAAAAAGTTTTCCAAGATCTTTAGATAAGTCTTGAATGTTTACATTTCTAATTTCATTGTGAAAATGAGAAAGGGTATCTCTGAAAATATTCTCCACTTTAAAAGGGAGTTTACTGAATAATTCCTGGGAAATTTCTGTAAACATTCACTTCCAAATGAAAGGAAATCCCTAGTTATTAAGTGTGCCTGAGAATCACAGATAGGAGAGTATGTTTTAGTGAATGCTTTGCATAGGGTATTTTAATTTTCTAGCTTCCATTCCACAAAGCAAAAAGAACTTCACTGTCTACTGAGATAAAGAAAATATACTCAAAGAAGAACCATGGCTGTTCGATCCTGGCTTTCAGTCCATGCTTAATGTGCTGTGAAGAGAAAGAAAGCATTAACAATGCTCCCAAGTTCAATTATTTTTGAGATAAAAATATTTTCTATTCATGATTTCCAGGACACAGAAGGAGTTTTGAGACACTTATAAGGTGCTGTAAGACACAATATAAGGCTACCAACATCTTCTTGGAGTATATTATACAATAATAATAAAGGTGTGGGAAATTACAAACTCAGCTTAGTCATGTTCTGGAGAAATTGTACATCAGCCTGTCAAACTATATTAATAATAAGAATAATGATGAATATCAAAGCTCATCTGACTTTCCTCAATTTTGTGTGTGTGTGTTAAATTAAGAAATGAAAAGTCATTGTTTTTATTATATTTAAATGTTTTTTATTTAGTTATTTTGTGTGTGTGTTAATACTTTGCCTGCATATGTGGATGTATGTGTACCCTGTACATGCCTAGTGCCAGTGAATGTTAGGAGTGTCAGATCTCCTGAAACTGGAGTGAATAACAGCAAAGAGTCATGCTGCGGATGCTGGAAATCCTAACCTGCATCCTTTGCAAGAGCCACAAGTGACTAGTAAGTCACCTCTCAAGTTCCCAGAAGTTATTGTTTTAAATAGATTTCTATCCCCACACTGATCCCAAGGCACACAATTTCCCCACGATGCGATCCTGTTTTCTGTATTGTTCTTTCACTGTTGTCTTCTAAGTGAATGATGGTGTTATCAAGGCTGATTCTCAAACTCCACTGTAAAAACTTATTAGAAAGAATACAAATACTATGAATTGGATCAGGAATTTTCATATGGTCTGGGTGGTTACTCCTAGCATCTATCCTCCATTGTTTATTGTTTGATGCCAGGGTTGGCTTCCTGGGGACATGTCTTACACCTGTGGAGGTAGACTGTGGAAACCTGAGATGACTTTGCTTGAGTGATATTGTAGATGCACATTTTCCTCCTCCATTTTACAGATCATTAACCTCCAAAAGCAAAGAATTTTAATTTCTTCATGCTTCAGAGAGCAGTAATGAAGACAAATCATCCTTCCAGCTCTAATCTTAGGGAAGGGCCTAGGTAACCTGTGTGAGTACTAGGAATGAAGATTGACTAATTTTATGGAAAGAATTGGGGGAAAAATCCAGATGTGTTAATAACTAAAGAATTTGGGAGAAAGAGTAAGTCACCCTTTTATCACCTTGGAATGGGCAAGCATCCTCTGAAATATAAAAGGTACAGAGTATAACAAAATGTCACAAGTAATTGTTTGAAAATGGTCTTAATAAGCACAAGCACTAACAGTGTTTAGAAATCTAAACCTAACCTAACCTATGGGAAATGTGTCAAATGTCTATTTTTCAGTTAATAAAATTTCTGACAAATCAATAAAATATAAGACAGAATTTCCAAAGACATAAAAAGAAGTAATACAATGACCCTTGATGACCATTGTCATCCTCTTGACAAGTCATTTATGTGAGTGATGAGCAGTAACTACTAATTGTAAATACACCATTTTACACGTTACTTTGAAGCAAGCACACCAACTTAGAAGTTACATCATTTCCCCAAAGTCGGAAAAATGCGGAAACTGAGGGACTAAGAACCTCACCAGGAGAACACAAGCAAATGCTGTCAAGCTGAAGTGGAAGCCTAGATCTGAGAGCATCCTGATGTGCAAACATATTCAACACTGTTGCCCAGTTAATTCTACTGGAAAGGACTACCAGTTTTAAAACTTCAACTTTGTCACACACATGGGGCTTAATCATTAACAACTTGACTCCACCCCTAAAGCTTTAAGTAATGATTTCACAAAAAGGAATGCATAACAATTTATCATTTTGGTGGATCTGGAGTTTGACAGTGGCAGATGGCTCTAGGAGCTGGATTGTGGATTTTAGGAGGCAATTCAAAATGAGCCTCAACTTGTCCAACAATATAACCTGCTTACTTGGGTACTTTGAAATCTATAATTGTAAAGGGTTCTGGTGTTCACTTATATTACTCAACTTAAGGTTTTAAAGAAGCTCCTAAAATTGTAATTTTAACTAAAAATTTTATTCTAAAATGTCAAGGTCCCTTTGTATGATATGGACAAACATAAAATTAAAATACAGTTTTATAGACTGGACAGGCTTATTTATTTATAATTATTTTCTTCATGTATCACTTGTAGCTTTGTTCCATTCTGACCAGTTTCCATAAGCTGGTTTACATAGTCCTCGTAAATATGGTGTGAGATGGGCTTATTGCCATTGAGGCAGTAATCAGCATGCAGAAAGAATATGTAAAAGTATGGGTTAAAAATGATTATGAGAAACTTAACACAGTTTGATGTCAATAAATTGCACTCCCGTGTTCACATTAATCAAGATGCAAAATCAACCAAGGAATACACTAGTGGCTAGTTTAATTTGAAAAAAAATAATGGTATTTGGCTATAAATGTTTGGATATAATGTTATTTGGCTATAAAAAATAGTGAAGTTCTATCATCTCTGGCAACGTGAATAGAAGTGGAGGGCGTTAAATTGGGTGAACTAAGCTAGGATAAGGAAGGCATAGATGAGAACTTTCTGATGCTTTTAAAATTTGCCTAAAGCTAACAAAATTAATCACATGCAAGTAAAAGAGACTAATGATTGCCAGTAAATGAAAAGGAATGTTCATGTGGAGAGATCATTAGTACATACAAGGGTGCCACTGGATGAGAATACTTCCTAACATTCTATGGCACTGTAGGCTAACTGTGGTTGATGACACCCAACTGCATATTTCAAGCTCATTAACAGAGAGAATTTTGAATGCTACATCATAAAAAAGTAGTGTGCTTTAGTTGATGAGCATGCTAATCATTCTAATGAGATCATCACACACTGTGAATGTGTTGCCATGCCACATTCTACCTCATAGGGATGTATACTTCTGTGTCATATAAATCGTTTTGAAGAAAATAATAATTATTTATTCTGGAGCCATATTTGAGTGGTCTTGGGAGTGCAGATTTAGGCTACCTCAAATTCCACATTTCAATGTGGAAGCTATTTCACAAAGCTTTATAATTTTAAGGAACAAAGAAAACCATAAATCAAAGCAAGTTTCAAATTCCTGGTGGGGCATCAGCTGTCCTTGGCCACTTCTATGCTAGAACAAGCATCCTGTGACTAACAGATAAGACCTTTTTGAAATCTATTAACTTAGCAGACCACCATCATCCAACAAACACAAATGCTGAGAATAGCATCAAACAGCATCTGAGGCCTCCAGAAAAGCTTTAGCCATCTTGATGTAACTGCTTCTCTAATGAGCTCTTCTAAATATTTTAAACTCTTCTAAAATTTCACTCCCTCCAAAAATACAAATTCCTATACCTGAGTCCAAAACAAGTACGCAGCACAGAAGAAGAAAAGCTGGGCTTCTCAGCAAATCATAACTACAAAAGACAGGATAGTCTTCACGAGAAGCTGAAGAAAGTCTACTTGACATTTGGTTTCCAAGTAGGTTCAGTTTGCACTGATGGGAGTACAGAATCTCCAAGTAGGAAGGAAGAGTCCTACTTTCCTGTCCCTTCATTATCCCAATCTTAAAAGAGGTCTTATCCTCAATACCACATTTTTTTCCCATCATAAACAAGGTCAGATATATTCCAAGGAAAGTAACTGGAAAGTGTTCTGAGACTAGATAAATAAACAAACAAATAAATATAAAGGCCAAATTATCTGGTAGCATTTAATGTTGAGGAAAGAATACACACAACATCATGGATAATTCTATATCTGTCCTCCAACTTGACAAGGCTGCAAACAGAAAGGAGAACACACACCACACATGCACATACATACACACACATTAATTTTCTGAGAGTTTTATATAAAGTGTTTTGATTATATTCAACCTTCTAACTCTACCCAGATCCATCCATACTTCTTTACCCATCCAAATTTGTGTTCTTTTTTTTTCTTTTTAATCCAACAAGACCAATTTTTGCTGCTCAAATATTCTTAGATATGTGGCTTTCCACTGGAGTATGTTAAACTCACCAAGGGCAACTCTTAGCTAAGACTGAGTCTCCTCCTAACAACTATAATGCCAATAGCTTTAAAATTAGAGGTGGGGGCTTTGTACCCTTTGCTCCTCTTCATTCTTGGATTTGACATGGCATGGGCTTGCTTAGGTTTTATGCATACCACTATGAGTTCATAGGTGCAGCTGTTTATTATACAAAGTCAAGTAGTAAAACTGGCTAATGAGAAGTTGAGGCTGCCCCAAAAAGAGAAACTAGATCTTATTTAAGTTAGCAGCCATGATATTTTTAAGAGCTACGAGACTATCAAGTGTACTGTTTGGGGAACAATGTTTTCTGTCAGTTTAGGACCACATAGAAGGCATATCAAAAGGAGATCCAAGAATTAGCTGTGTGGTTAGAATCTACAACATTGGAATGCCTTCTAGTCTTGTGGTTTTAATATTTTATACTCTTCCTTTTACACAGGGAAGCTCAGACACCTGGCAGGTGGCTGTGCTATCTGGCTTGAACAAGAAGTAACCTTGATGGGAATTGGAGAATGACTGCCCTGAGAGAATGTGGGTGTTTATTAAGTTAACAAGCTCAGAAGCACAGTAAGAAAAATTAGCAAGTCCTTTCTCATTTATATGCCTGCCTCTTCTCACACTCCCCCATGTATATTTGCCATAAATATCTTAAGTCTTTGATCCTACTTCTAAATAGATCACTCCTAATAGAATTGTTCAGATATTACACTCAAAATGGTTTTGAGATTATGTTACTGGGGTAGATGTAGATGTAGCCTCTCGGTTTTCCTCAAGTTCAAAGGTTAGTCCTTACATTAATCTCTCTGCTTCTAAAAGGAAATTAAAATGGCTCAAGGGCACTTATTTATCCAAAACAAAAGGATCCCTGAAGTAGACAGCTCAGGGATTTAACAGGATTTGTTTTCTGCCCTTATAGGTAAAAGGTGTTAATGGGTAATCCATTCTTTCTAATGCAGTACATGATATCTCATCGCTGTTCCACTAAAAAACAAATATAAAAAAAAATTTCTTTGTCTCTAGAAAGAAAAAATTAGCATCTTTATGTCTAAAGGCTTGAGAGAACAAACAGACAACTCAAGTCTGTGGTTACAGCATTGTGGCTTGGAACCTGTGAGAAGGAAACAGACCCTGTTCTGAAGGGTGTGAGATTTCTGCTACTGTATTGTTAAAACTCCAAACACATGTCTACTGTACTGTCATTGTTTATTATGCACATCTCAAAAACAATAACAACAACAAAACACATTTAACAGTGAAAATCCAGCAAAAGGAATGTCTGAGTTTAGGTGGTTTCTTGTTCTAAGTGAACACAGATGAGTAAGCAACACAGAGCAGGAGCCATCAATATCTCCTGAAGCAACGCTTGTCCTGTGGTGACTGCATTCTCTGTCAAATGTGGGCATAGATGCTCCAGTATTTGTTTTTTAAAATGCAAATATCTAATTGTGGCAAACTTATAGTCCATATATTTTACATTTTTACTAGCATTTATTTTAATAGAGAAAAATATTATATTCTTGAATTGATTAAATATCTTAATGACAGATTTTATGTTTTATAGTAAAAGGGGGGCATGGAATCATAAGCCCTAAGTTGTTTGTGTTTAGGTAGCATAATGTCCTGATCTAATTTTATATTGTGTGACCTCAGAGTCTTATATTCCAAAGTCACTGTAATTGGCATTGTCATCTGCGCATCTAGCTTAAATACTCCTTGCTATAATGTAATTTTATGTCCTGTCCTCAGAGTAGCGTTTGTTTTGAAGCTCTGCCAAGAACACCATCTTTCTTAGCACTAGGGTTTGATTAAACACAGCCTGAAGAAGGCTTTCAGAGGATACATCTCACCCAGTTTCCAGTTATAAAACACAAAGTAGCATATGCTTTGAAGCCACAACAAATCATCTCTCATCTTAGACTCAAAAATAACAGATGATGTATCCCAAACTCTGTCAGAAAGAAATGCTTCCTAGAAGGAGTTCCATGGTTTACCTATGGTACATGTGAAATTTGACCAGACTATAGGGTTATAATAGACTACAGGGTATCTGTTCAGTCTTATTGTGTTTTGTGTGCTAAAAGTGCCACATGGCCAATCAGTCTAGAGAACTACAACTTTCCTCTAGAATCAATGGTCTAGCTTATCTGTATAATCATCCCACATGTTATGATGGACTATGAGATGTTCTGAAACAGATGTTCAATCACAGTTCCTGTGATTGAACTATTGGTTTCTAGATGATGGCACTACTTTAGAAAATAGAGAAAGACCACCAGAGGTGGGGCATAGGATATACCCACCTCCAGTTTTGGTCTAGCTTTCTGCATCCTGATCTACAAGATATTTACTTAACAAAGCCTTGGCCGTATAATCCCACCAACATGAACTCTGCTATGCTTCCCACCTTAGTGTTCTGTAATCTTTAGAATCACAAATCAAAACAAACCTCTTCTCTACTAAGTTGGCTTCTGTCAGATATTTTATGACACACCATGTCCTCACTTCTGATACACAATCCAACTGTTCCTCATACTTTCCACTCAGAGAACAGAACTTTGTTCTGATGCACCTTAAACTGTTCCAAGGAGAAATGTAACATTCAGAGATTCTGCCTCTTTTCATCAAATACAACACTGTCCAGAAGCAACCACTATGTTGTCACACCAATTATATCAATGTGCTTTGAAATAGCTCAAATTTACAACATCCTTGGGAATCCAGAGGTTTTGAAAACTGCTGTTTGCTCATCTGGAACCAAGGTTTCAGTTGCATTACCTGCAACTGAACACAAGAAAGTGGACACAATTCTACTTTGGTTTTCTACTACTACAATCTGCAAGAAGGTTCCAGCATAGTTTTCTGCCTACAATTAATAGGTTTTGGTGCACTGACCAATAAGGGGATAATTTCAGGTCCTACAGACTCAGCAAGTCCACTCTTCTTTCACTACACCTGTTAGACAGGGAGTTGTTCGTAGTTTTTGCTGTGCCCTTACAAATCTAATAAGATCCTAGGTCACTAGTGAAGTGTCCAAAAATTTAGAGGCTGAAAAAAGAATTTACAGTCCACAAAGAAGACTCACGATAGTGTTTGGGTAATGAATTTAAGAAATAGTGACTATGGAAACCATTTAACATATACTTAAACTTGGGGTGAATTACTAAGGAAAGCTTGTTCCTTGCTGTTTAATACATCCACAATTTGAGTGGTAAGGATAAATTAATTTCTAAGTTACTTACTATTGTGTCCTACTACTATTGCACATTCCCATGGTTCGGGTACAGTGAGCTGATTTATGTGGAACTGAAGAAGGTGGTGCTGCAAATTACATTTTTAGAAAAAAAATACTTTCCTTTGAATATTTAACAATAAACAGAAGGCATCACATTGAGAAACATTCCATTAAGTTTGATATGACGTTGAGAAGTAAAATTTAGGACTCCTAAAAAATTCTATTTCTAGATTCTGAAAAAAAAAACACTTTAGAGTACAGTGATAGAAATCATAGCTTCAGAGAACATTGCTCTGACTTACCCTGTGTATGAGCCAGGACTATGGGGCATGCTCCATCACATTAATGTGCACATGCCAGCCTCCACTTCTTCTTTGTAAGGCAAGTCTTTTCCACAGTGACAAATTTCAAACCCTCCTGGGAGTGGAGGCTCCATTGTGTGGCTCAGTGTTCCATTTCCTTTGATTCTAGAAGGAAGAAGCAGAGTATGAAATGACAGTAGCTCCTGACACAAGTTGCATAGATTTATTTCAGCAATTGACTCAAAGATATCATGGCTTTGGTATGTATCACAATGAATGACTACTTAGTGAATAGTAAGAGAAATATTTGCCATGTAAATGTGTATGTAAACTTCAGTGAATAATTTGAATTTTCTACTATTTTATGCACATGAGATTAAATTCCAGTTGCTATTTTATCACTTTGTAATTATAAAAAGAAATGTGCACTGTTATAAAGAGTTAAACCTAACAAGCTTGTGGGGGCAACAAATAAAAAT
The DNA here is from genome assembly GCA_030556225.1 of Cricetiscus sungorus. NCBI lineage: Eukaryota > Metazoa > Chordata > Mammalia > Rodentia > Cricetidae > Cricetiscus > Cricetiscus sungorus. Next base: position 32,575,769 of record JANBXA010000132.1, on the reverse strand, counting down.
TTCTTCTTTCTCCTCAAAACTTTACTTGTAAGGGTAATATCTAAGGATTAAGAGAAATAGGAAGACAGATATCCAACTAGAATCCAATTCAGAGTTTGCTTTGTGAACTCAGCTATACAACAACCAATAGTTTGTTTTCCTACAGCTTAGCTTGTAGTAGAGGCAGCTCTACCATGAGTTACTTCTTCCCTTCAAATATTCCTAATTCCTCAGAACTCAACCGATAGCTAGGAGGCTACAATGTTCCAAGGCTTGGGGCAGAACCATGGAGGCAGCAAGGTCTTGCCCTCACATTTACACAATGGCATCTACTGAGATAACTACTGTCTAAAATGGTCCTGATGGGTGGGTTTATGATATTTCTTACTGTACAGACTTTCTTTCAGGACTAAATTGTAAATTCATGCCATCATTAGACAAAATAAAAGTTTTATGGTCTTCCCCTGGGGAGCAAGGAGCCCCTTTACCACTCCTGCACCTCCATGGGCCTCCTGACTTTTTGAGGCCCACTAGGATTCTCTATCTTGGCCCACTGTGAGCCATTCCTGCTTCACTAGAGAAGTGCTTGCTCTTTACTCTTTCTAGATGCTCAAAGTCATCCAGGTTTAATGTGGCTCAGCCCCAGCGAAAGTGAAGAGAGGGACTGAGAGGGTCCTTACACATTTGTATGTGACTGCTCGGTCTCTAACTCTGGTTTTCTCTCTGATGGGGGAAGTCGTTGTGGTGCTGTCTTCTAACTTCTTGTCCTCTCCCCAATCTCATATCTACTTCTTAAACTCTTTCTACTTCATTCTCCTTGTGACATTCATGAATTCAAAACTCCTAAAATTTTATAACCCTCCCCTGTGTTGTTTTGGACCTTCTGTGAGATATGGGAAGGAAAGAAGACAAGCTGTTTGCAAAAAAATATAAGGAATATAAGAATAAAGCAGTAATGTTATTGAGAAATAAAATTGAAATCTCAACAATATCGCCTGAACAAGATCATCATAATGGCTTTACCAGTCAACATTGTTGGAGTATACTAGACACAAGAATCAGTGAGTACAAGGGGCTCAGGCACAATACAAATGTGGCTTCTTCTCTTCCTTGAAGCTAGAATGGAGAAAAAAGGAGAAAATGTCTCACAAGATGAGAAGTCATGATAAAGACACAGAGCCAGCTATGGTGGCATTTTAGGTGCATAGCAGGATCTCCTTAACTGGCTGTTGATAATGCATATGAATCAGGAATGGTCATGCAGAAGGTGTCTACCACAGATGTACAAGAGAAAAGTTTACAGTGGTATTATCTACAATCACCATCATTTAAATAGATTAAATTAAAAAAAAAACCTTTATTTGCAGTTGAACAATATTAAAGAGGGAAAACTAATATGCCTTAAAGATTGATGAGCTATTGGAGAAGGCAGGAGATAAATGTATTAGTAGTTGTGGTAGTTTGAATGTAATTGGCCCCCATAAACTCATATGGTGTGGCTTTGATGGAGTATGCATGATCTTGTTGAAGGAAGTATGTAACTATAGGCGTGGACTTTGGGGTCTCATGTTGGCTCAAGCCATGCCCAGTGTTTAAATTAACTTCTTGTTGTCTAGGGATCAAGATGTAGAATTCTCAGCTACTTCTCCAGCACCATGTCTGCCTGCATACCACCATGCCCCTACATAATGATAATGGATTAAAACTCTGAACTGTAAGCCACCCCAATTAAATATTTTCCTTTATAAGAGTTACCATAGTCATGGTGTCTCTTCACAGCAACAGAAATCCCAAGAAAGGCAGTGGCACTTCTGAGGTTCCCAGTCTCTTCAATGGGATGAAGGCTATTGAATATGAAGAAATTACCATGGAAGCTCTTAGTGTGGTTAGAGTTATTGGGCATAAGATGTTCAGCAGGTAAGAGCATGAGGCAGGCCTGCGAACAGCTGAAGATTCTCACAAAGAGTGTCACGTTGGGAATGAAAGCTGAAGTGGCAAGAAAAGGGCAGGAATAAAAATAGAAAACTAGTCAATGATTTTTGGAATAGTATACACCTAGTTTTGAATTTCAATGCATCTATTCACTTGACGATTGTAAAAGAATACAACATTACACTCAGTATCTTGGCTTTTTATTTTTAACAGTGAAAATGTCTATTTACTCATTGGATTCTTGTGAGAGTTAAATAGAATAATTCAGATGAAGCATCTATTCAATAGGATTCTAATTTTTTGTTTTTTTATTTTTTTTTTAGGAGTCATGGGAGAGGGAGAAAAGAGGTCCTGATTTCTGTCTGAGCTGCAGCTTTATACATTGCTCAATTGCTCATCACTGATTCTATCTCAATGTTTGGTAAAGGAAAGCAGATTAGATGATTTGTCTCCAGTCACAGACTTTTATTGGCTAAGTGTGTTCTCTGGTATTATCTGGAAGGCAGGCCAGCTTTTTCCTGGCACATTTAAGAGTTCGACATTTTGAGACTATTTTTTTTTAATTGACTTGCTTTGTCAAAGTTGTCTAAATTGTCTCCAAAGTGAATTTCCATTTATTTTTGATAGCACATCCAGTATATGGAGCTCAAGAGGTATTAAGATTCCCAGGCTATGGCTAGTGGAAGAAAATAGCAAGAAGCCAGGTTACTTTCTGTCAAGACAATTATCCATATCAATACTGATCAGAAGTGAGGCTAAAAGGACTGGGCATGGACAAGTGGCCTTACAGGATTCTAGCTTCTCTTAGAAAATGAAGCCCGGCAGCTGGCAGGATGTGCTGAGCTCAGTGGTTCCTGAAGCTTCTGGGGCTCTTGTTTGCCTTCTTACTCTGTGTCCTCAGGATGCCCTGGGATCCCCTGCCTACACATGTACTCATTCACAGGTATGCTTCACAGACTCTCTCAGTCACTACTACTTCAGAAACTGTGTCTGCTGGCTCTGGGATTGTTCTCTGCTCATGGTCAAGTTTACTATCTCCTCTTAGATTCAGTTTATTTTGTCCCCTCTGCAAAAATAAGGGTATTGATAATGTCAAACTTAAGATTGATATGAGGATTAAATAAAATATGTGAAATGCTTGTATGATAACACACAGCAAGATGTTAGTACTCATGGTTAAAAACTGAGGAAACAAACTTGTCTCATATGTTCCTCTGACATTTGAATTCACAAATAAATTTCTTCTGCACATCAACTATGACGGCTGGTTTTAGATGATAGTTTGACTTCATCAGGAATCAACTAAAACCTACAGCAGCTGGCCGTGCCTGTGTGGGATTTTCCTGAATGAATCAACACTCACCCCATATCTGGGCCACATCTTCTGGTGACAGTTAACATAAAAGAACATGGAAAAAAAGGAGCTTTTTTCTTTTTTCCTGTTTACCATATTTTTTTGTTGACAAGTTCAACCATGCTGCATCTCTAAATGGAATCTACTTGAACTCCAGCTCTAGATTGGGATTTCTGGGACATCCAGTCATGTGAACTGAACAACTACTAGATTTTTGGCCTTTCCTTTGGAGGACAGTCATTGTTGAATTCTCTGAATCACAACCTGTAAGCACATTTGGACTTCGGTGCTTGTAACTAATGCTTATTGTTTTCTCTCTGAGAAGGCTCAAATATGTACGCTATAAAATGCTACAAAAATCTGTAGAAAAACTTTCACAGCCATTGTTCATTGCTGCTATCATCACAATATATAAGAGATGAAATCAGCCCAGAAGAAGGGCTAATGAAAATGTGATTTATACATACAAAGAAATTTTTATCCAGGTGTAAAGAAAAACTGAAATTATGAAAATTTCAGGATAACAGATGAAAATAGAAAAGATTTTATATTAAATGATATGATAGTTTAGGTCTATAAAGACAAAACTCAAGTTCTCTCATAAATATGTTTAATTTGAAGTATCTGTAAAGCTCAGAAAGTGACAAAGGTCCTATTGGGCAAGAGAGGTCTGAATACATATGATATTGAAGCAGAAAGAAGAATATTGGGAGTTAGAACTTCAAGTATGGATGTAGAATGAGAGAGGGGAGTAATAGGAGAGGGTAACCAAAATTAAGACTATATGAAGAAAATATACTATTTTGTAAGGTATCTAATTTTTTTTTTCTTTTCTTTTTTTTTTTTTAAGAAAAGGAGTTGGAGCACAGTAATCCCTCATGTTTGGACAATGTTTCTCCCAGAAGTAATTAAATAACGAAGTTATTAAATAAATCTCTCAGTGCTAGATACCTCCTTATGAAGATATTATCATGGAGGTTCAAGATATACACCAAACAATGTAGGCTAGTGCCACTAGAACTTGTGGTAGGACACAACTGATGAGACACAAGACATTTTGGTTGTGGGAGATAAAGAAATTAAGCTGAACTGGCCTGAACACTTCCTTCCTGGTATCTAGCTTTCATCGCATCAGCAGATGTATTTCAGGGCACTAGGTGAGAAAATCTACCAATGGTATTCCTTACTCCAGAATGAACTTTGCACACACAGTACTCATCTTACAGACAAGATGTACCTATTGGTACAATAATGATATGAAGGTTGTGGTAGTAATCAATTGCTTTAGAGAATTAATGGCTGTTATTGTAAATGAGTAAACAACAACAACAACAAAAAAACCCACCTTGGTTCAGGAGGTCATAGGTCATAGTGAGAGAGAAACTCACTACTGTTGCTAAATGGGCATGTTGTCAAATTTCCTTTTAAATATTGAAATTGGCACTAACCTCAATTGTGAATAGCAAGGCTTTTCTTTGCTGTGGTCAGCATTTAATGCAGAGGCTCATAACTGGTCAAAGTGCTGAGAGTAAGTGAATATTAAGAGCTCATCTATAAGTGGAACATCTGTACTATTCTCTTCCAAGGACCATGAAGCATTGTGGACAGAGAGAGGGATGATAAACTGTAAGAGCTGGAGGATTGGGAGGAATTCTGTGAAATGTTTTCTGTGTATGACATGGCCAACATATTCAGGAATACAACGTAGTTCTGGTTACCTGCACAAGAACAACAAAAGATGAAGCCAATAGGATCAGCCAACAGTCTAGCAACCAGCATTGATTAGATTCATTTGGGCTACAAAAAAAGAAAAATAACTAAAAATGAAGAAGAAAAAAATAAGGACTTAGAGTAAGAACATGATGTATATCTGAGGGAGCTGTAAGTGGATAGGATCAAGATGCATGTTTACATGTATGAAACTGTTAAAGAATAAATTAAAATATTCTGTTAGGATAAATGACTAAAATGCTACAAAGGTCTCATTTTAAATGAATCATGTAAAAGAACCAGTCTGGTAATGAAACTTCAGTATCTCTGAGAAGACATTAATAATTCCTAGCTACCTTCAATTTTATGCGAGTTTCCCCTATAACTATGTTTTCCTAAACCCTGACACTGTTTTATTAACAGACATTATTATAACAGGAATAAATTTGTTAAATAGAAATGTTAGTTTTTAAAAATCCATATTTGATAAAAATTCAAACATCATCTAAAATAAATAAAATCTTTTCTTCTTCATTTAATGCTTTACTTCTCCCAAAACATTGCTTTATCATCTCTATATTACCCTCTTTAAAATGTAAAATATTTTATTCAAATATTCATCTTTCTATATTTTTACTTACAAATGGAAACTTACTGCATATCTCTTCAATATCAGCATTCTAATGTGTGCACAGTATCTTTTGTGTAGATCAACATGCATGCACTATTTACATAATCAGTTCTTCAGTGTTATACATTACAAGCATTAGTGTATATAGTAATGCACACATATGTGCACACACTGCAATGTCTTTTGTCATGTATCTTGGCATAGTTTGCATGCAAGATACATTGAAGCCTTGAACTAATTCATTGGCAATGGGATGAAAGGGTGGTAAGTACAGGAAGTTAAACACATAAAAGGATGAGTAGACCAACTCCTTGGGTTCTTTCTTTCATGAAAAAAAAAATAACAGGTGGGGCAGCATTCACTGACCTAGAGGATATAGGAGTGGGAAATTCTTTTCAAAAGAAAACTTGAGGTTTCAGATGTTTAAAGGTTAAATTTTACATGTCCACAGAGCCTCCATGTAGAGCCTTCTAGTAAATAACTAGTTAATAACTGCCTGAGATTTAAGGAACATATCCCTGCTGCCCAATTTAGTCTGCAATCAACTGTGAGAACACAGTCTCAACAAGTAGTACCATGTGTTGGGAATTACTTGAAGTAAGTAGGCTTCTAGTTGGTTAGGAAAGAAGCTAGGGTGAAGAATACAGTTCTTTTATTTTAATGAAAATACAGTAATTTTAAAATAGAAGGAAATTATTTCAAACCTAAAATGGTTTAGTATTATGCAAAAATAACATTTCACCCATTAACAATAAATTTAGCAGTTTCACTATTTTGTTTCTATATTATGGAAACTTCATACTTTAATTCTGTAATTTATGATTTGAACAAAAAGCTACATACCAAGTTCAGGAAAATTATCATATTTTTATATCATGTTGTGTTGTTTGATCTGTAAACTTACTGGTGGAAAACTATGTAGACAAAAAGAGCATCAAATGCTGAAACAGCCATCCAGTAAAACTCCCATGAAAACATGTCAGCAAAAGAGAAAGGACTTTGGGAGCACATTCCCCATGGAGTGATCCTCCCTTAGCCTAGAGGCAGGAGGGAGGGCATAGTCCCTACTCCAAGTGACTTGACAGATTTTGTTGACCCCTCCTGGAAGGCATCATCCACCCTGTGGAGTGTGGGGGGAATGGGATGGGAGGGTGGTGGTGGTGGGGCATGGGAGGGAGGAAGGGAGGGAGGGAGGGAGGGAGGGAGGGAGGGAGGGAGGGAGAGTATCAACTGGTATCAATATGTAAAATAAGAAAAGAAATCACTTCTGAGGTAGAAACACACCACACACACACACACACACACACACACACACACACACACACACACACACAGGTCAGCAGTGTAAGATGCACAGAGATGGCCAGATGGCCATCTCCTTTCTTTCCCTTTCTTCCTCAGCTAGACACCAAGGGATGGCAGCTTTGGGGACTTAGTCTCTCAGGTCTTCTCTGTTCTCCCACTCTCTATATATAGTTATATAGCTCCTCCCCTCCTCTCCTTCCTCTCCTGCCCCCACCAATCGATTTTCTATCCCATCCCCTTTCTGCTCCCCAGTGAGGGTGAGGCCTTCCATGGGGGAATTTCAAAGTATGTCACATCATTTGGAGCAGGGCCTAGACCCACCCTCACGTGTCTAGGCCGAGAGAGTATCCCTCTATGTGGAATGGTCTCCCAAAGTCTATTTGTACACTAGGTATAAATACTATTTTACTACCAGAGGCCCCAAAGACGGCCGAGGCCTCCTCACTGACCAGCATTTTCAGGGTCCCTGGGTCCATTCTATCCTGATTCCCCAGCTATGAGTATGGTGTCTATGAGTTCCCCCCTTGTTCAGGTCAGCTGTTTTTGTGGGTTTCTCAGCCTTGTCTTGACCCCTTTGCTCATCACTTCTCCCTCTCTGTATTTGGATTCCAGGAGTTCGGCTCAGTGCTTAGCTGCGGACGTCTGCTTCTGCTTCCATCAGCTATTGGATAAAGACTCCAGGATGGCATATAAGGTAGTCATTAATCTCATTATCAGTGAAGGTCATTTAAGGTAGCCTTTCTACTGTTACTTAGATTATTAGTTAGGGTCATCCTTGTAGGTCTCAGAACAATTTCCTGGTGACAGATTTCTCTATAATGGCTCTCTTTATTAAGGTATCTCTTTTCTTGCTCTCCTATATTCTTCCCCTGACACAATCTTTTGAACTGACTTTGGGTCAGGGGTTACTTTGACAGTGCACACTGCTTAGTACCTACCATTTGTGGTTGTATTCATGCTCTACCATCAACTATTTTCTCTCCCACTCTTCAGGTTGATGCTGACCTCTATCAACGAAAGTTTAAGCTTTTCTTTTTTAGAAAATCAGAACCTTTTCCAAAAACAAGCCTGAAGGTAAAAGAATCCCTGCTTCAGTTTCTGGAATTCCACATTCCTCTGGCTTCACGCAGCTGTCAATCAAGAACAAATTGCCTTGAGTGAACCTAACCTACCACCTGGGGCTAGAACTTTAATTGCAAGAAGGAAAGGCTGCAGTATTTCTGACACTGCCTACAGACACTAGTTATCTTTTTTTTTTTTTTTTGTACAGCATATTTATGGCAAAGAAAATACAATTTTTCTCTTAAATTCAGTTCTAACTCAAAACAAACACAGTTCTGCTAAATCACTTTAAGATGTTGGTTTGGCTGGTGAAAATACAAACACAATATCAGAGTCTGACAGTTAATTCTAGGTTTTCCTTCTGTTGCATATATGTGACTGAGTAAGGAGGGACAGGGTGTATAGTCTTCAGTTATTGGTTTCCAGGCAAATATCATGACTTTAAGAGAATTCAATATTATTTGATGATGGCAATTGTAATAAGTACACTAGTAATTAGAATTCTCTTCCCAAGATTCAGGAAAAAATATTTTACATTATGAAGTCTAACAGTTATTTAAGGAAAATATTCTTTTTGTCACAACAGACCATGTTGCTAATCAGTGAAATAATAACTAACACCACACTACTGTTAAACAGTGTTAGATGAGAAACACATTGTTTGCTTAGAAAAAAGTTTAATAAAAGTACTGAATTTCAAACCCAGTGTGTAATATTGTAACATGGCAGGCTGGGAAGGAATATTGCCAATATTTAAAGCTAACAGGGGATACATGGTGAATTCTAGTCAAATCTGGGCTAAAGAGTAATAAATAATAAATAATAAAGTATTGAGGTTACCAATGACTGCTAAGGATTTAGGATCAAAATATATTTTGTGAGGTGACAAATTATACTATTTGTAGGGCTGTATAGTTATAAAGTAAATTACTATACAAATATGTATTTAGCCACATAACACTTAGTGGTTGAGAGTGAAGATATACAGCAATAAAGAAGAAAACTCATCATATCACCATAGAGAGCTTGATGAATATTACAATAGAGTATGAGATATACTTTGTATTTATGGTGAATTATACAGAAATCATATTATAATATTATATAGAAAGTCATTCCTCTGAAACAGTGAGTGATTCTTAATTGAAATGTCATCATGTGATTCTTTGTAGATATCTTGAAATATGCAATGGAAAACTCAATTATCTGTGGAAAATGGAAATCATCATCAAATATACCATCTATGGAACCATTAAAAATGTGCAAAAATAGTCACAATGCTGAGATCAGTGTCAGAGTTCATGATTTCTGAGTACCCTCGTGTTGAATTTGTTCATGGATCACATCAGTTCAATCACTTTTTTTTTCAGTCAAAGTGGCATATATTTATAAGAAGAATAAAGTATTTGAGTTAGAAGAAGGAAGGCGACCATGAGTGGAAAAAAGAAAGTGAATGCAACTATTCATAGTATGCCTTGAACTTTCCATTTGGCCCCTGTCAATGCAGTATGAGTTCAGAAAAAGGCTTCAGTAGAAAATGACAATAGGACAGATTCTGCATTTCTCACCTGTCAATCAGAGTTGATTCCTGAGACCCTCTGAAGAATACCTGAAGGACAAATCACCTAAGACTCATTTTAACCCCCTGAAAACATAAAGTTTAATGAGGAGCTTAATGCCCCAATCTCTGTAAGGGTAGTCCTGTGCAAAAAGGATGAAGCTACAGCCTAAGACAATGGTTCTCAGACCTCCTAACACTGTGATTCATTAGTACATTTCCTATTGTTGTGGTGACTCCCAACAATAAAGTTATTTTTGTTTCTACTTCATAACTGTAATTTTGTTATGCTATTAATTGTATACAAATATCTGATATACAGGCTATCTGATTTACAAATACTGTGTAAAGGTCCTTCAAGCCCCCAAAGGGGTCACAACTCACAGGTTGAGAATCAGTGATTTAAGCTTTTCTCTCTTTTTGGAACTTGGTGTAGACTATTTACTGACTTATTTATTAATGACTCATTAAAAGTTTAAGCCAAAACATGAAAAACTCTAAGTCAAGGAATTATGTTTTTCCTTTTTATCCTCTTTTGGGTATAACATTATGGGTCTACATATTCTACTTCAAGCAAAACGCTAAGAAATATTTACAGAAAATGCTAAAAATAATTTGTAGAGGGAGAAATTTCTCCATTTATCTCAGTCCCACTGGACAGATATCTTTATGCCCACAGGGTTCCTGTAGCTGCTATGAAATAACCACACAGAGATTTACTATATATTTATAATTGTTTGGCCATTGGCTTAGGCTTCCTACTGGCTAGTGTTATCTTAATTATGAACTAATTTCTACAAATCTGTGTATCATCATATGGCTTTGGCTTACCTAGGTGATAGTCTGGTACCCTGCCTCTGTACCCTGGTGGTGTCCAGGATCTGTAAGAAAGCAGTTGACCAAGCCTTGGGGAGCAGGGCAGTAGTCAGCACCCCTCCATTGCCTCTGCATCAGCTCCAGCCTCCAGGTTCCAACTCTCCATGAGTTCCTACCCTCACTACATTTGATGATGAATTGTTAATATGGAACTGTGAACAAAACAAATACTTTATTCCCAAGTTGCCTATGGTCATGGTGTTTTAACACAGGAATAGTAAACTAACAGTGATATTTTCCTTTCTTGATTTTCCAAGCACATCTGCAAATTCTACACCTATATCCGACTTTCTCTTTAACGTGTTCTAGTTCATGAGCACCACCATGCACAAATTCATCAACTTTTTTTCCATTTAATATATCAGTGTCCCCATCATGCTTATCCATGTCCTCAGGATGACCACCAACTTTACTGGCATTTGAAACTTAATCATCATGATACCATTGAGAAAGTTGAGGACTGTACACCATATCTTCATCATATCTAGAAATAGGAAGACTTAGATAAAGATCTACTGAATAGAAATATAACTGCAAGACTGGAGTGGATGTGGCTCCACTGAATTGGCGGAGGTTCTCTTCCAAGGGAAACACTATTTCTGAGAAGGTATAACTGATAGTGTTTTGGTATCAGAAGTGGAACTGAGAACTTCCACTTAAAACTTAACAAAAGCTTAAAAAATGTTATTAGAAACAAATGAACAAAGACAAGTAAGACTTCTTGATAGCAGCATTTTTCTGGGTTGGACTCTGTTTTGTAAGAGACAAGTAAATATTTGTGCGGCTCCTTTAAGGGAGGTTTCCTGATTCAGCATAAGCAGCAAAGAACCTCACAGATTTTAAAGAGCTCTGCTAACAATTTTTTGGTGTGTATGAGAGCTGGCAATCACAGTGACCACATCTCCAAGCCGGCAGCATGCTGCTGGATGGTGGCATAGACCAAGGCAGTGAGTATAGCTCTCAGTGCTGGCAGTAAAATAGCTGCCACCATCTTGGATAGACAGAGGCTGAAAGGGCTTTCATTTTAGCAATGTTGTTGTTTACCAGATAAAAGACTTGTGGCCAGAAAAAGATAAAATTTACAGTAAAGACAGATTCACATTAAGAAAAACTGCTAAAGGTTTACAGTGTGTTTTAAAATATACATAGGCTTGGGAGAGAAAAGAAAAGAAATAAAATGGTTTTAAAAAGACAGAGTATGGTTGGGTGTGGTGGCAAACGCCTTTAATCCCAGCACTCAGGAGACAGAGGCAAGCAAATCTCTGTGATTTCAGAGTAAACCTGGAATACAGAGTAAATTCCAGGGCAGATAAAAGTTACACAGAGAAACCTTGTCTCAAAATATGTAAAAATTATACTCTGTTCTGTTATCTTTACATTGTTTGACTGCTGAGAAAATAACAACAACTGATAAAAGAAATGCTGCTGGATTAATTCAATTTATATATTTTAAAAATGCTTTGACTCCAATATTTAAGTTCAAGGAGGATTTCTATTTTTGTTTCCATAGAAAATGAAAAGCTTTGGATTTCTTCCAGACTAATGTGGTTTGATCAAGCAAGACCCCCTGAAGCAACGTCAATGGGACAATGCAGCCTTGCAGACCACTACAGCTAGGATTTCTGTGTCTTCTTAGGATTCCCCATGACAGCGCCCCTACCAGCAGGAAGTAGTTTGGAGAGAGCGACGCCCAAATTCCCAAATATTGTTTATAAATGTTTGTTTCCATTTAAGTGGGCTTAGTTATAAATGGTTAATGACCACAAGCTATCTTTTTAAAGGTAAAAAGGGAATTAGGGTATAGTATATGAATACTTTGTTTGGAATGTTTTTCATTTATTGATACAAATTTAAGGTCAATTTTGTGATATGTATATTTCTCCTTTTCTTTAGGTATTATGCTTATATAGCTCATTGAAAAAAATGTAATGTATAATTTAGTACAGATTATAGAGTTACCTATGATAGACAAAACTTAAGAGTTAAGTTAGTTAGGGTTTCTAGATACACAGAGATGTATTTGAGATGGATAGGCATACTTCAAACCTTTCGAAGACCTACAGAATATGGCGTTTAAAAATGCTTTAGGGTTTTTCTTGTCAGTGAGACGTAACTGCTCCTGGCAACACCACCTTCATCAGAAAGGAAGATGGACATCGAAGAAACACATTATGGAGTTTGCTTCTAATATGGCAATACTAGGCATTTGGGCAAGGTACTGCTCTTCTGGATTGTTTGACTTTATGCTGTAGAAACTGACATGCAGGACCCACAAAAAGGTGACTGCTGATGGAAGATGGACAATGCTACAGGGTTACTGCTTCATGGGAGAGGCTGCCAGACAACTAGACAGTCTACAGGACACAGAGAAAAATGACTGACAAACTGCCAATACAGGTGGACAGTTTAAAGTTTCCTGCTTCATGAAAGAGTCTGGAGAAACACTATGGCCTATGGACTGAAGATGGAACATTACAGAAGAACTTTGGGTGACTGACCAGGCAGTGAGTTGTCTCTGTCATTCTAGAGTTTATATATTATCCTTCTGTGGTCTTTGAAGGAGTTGAAGACAGTTATGGTTATAGTTTTCCTTAGTTAGGATTAAAGATAAGTTACATATAGGACTTTAGTCTCACAAATATAGGATAGATGGTATTTTCTTTAAGTCTTACAAAATGTTAATGGACTAAAATATTGTTAACTGTGATTCTTATTTGATAACTGTTGTATGATATATTTTGCTATGTTAAGGTTAAAATCCTTCTTTTTATTTTAGACAGATAAGAGGACATGATGGGAGATGTTATTCTGTAAATATGTTTCTCATACTGGTCAATGAATAAAGCACTGTTGGGCCAATGGGAAAGCAAGATAGGCGGGGCTAGGAGACATGGAGGAAAGAGGAAGTCGGAAGGACAAGTCAGGATGTAGAGCATGAAAAAAGCAAGATGCTGGTCCGCTGCTCTCCGGTAAGATGAGCCACATGGAAATACTTAGCTTAGTAGAAATTGGTTAATTATTAAGACAGGGCTAGCTGGTAACAAGCTAGTACCTAGCCAATAGTGTTATATCATATACAGAGTCTCTGAGTGTTATTGGGGGCTGGTGTGGGGGCGGGACCAGACCCGCGGCAGGGGGGAGGGGGGAAACCTAGTCATAACAGTGTTTGATTTAGGTATCCATGGCTTGTCCTTTAGGCAGAAAGTTGGCTTGGCACCAAAATGAGAATGTCTTGTATGAAGATGTTAGGAGCATGTAGCATTTCTGATTAAACAGTGCTCTCTGCTTCTTCACTGAGCTTCTTTGATGGCATCAAAACATTGGATATGTCAAGCCCTCTTATGTTTACATTCAATCTTAGCTTTCTCAATTTTTTGGAAATATCTGGATTATCTTTTTCATGAAATTATAGAATACATTCATAGGTTCCTGCATTGTGTCTTGTACACCTTCCAGCAACTTCTTTTCTAACAATAGCTGCTACTATGGGATAAGTACCATGTTCTACTTGCCTCTTTCATCTTCAAAGTGAAGTTTTACTATCACATGTTGTCCTTTGCTCTTCCTTAATTCTTTTTTTCTGGGCTTCTTTTCTATCTTGGTCTGAAGGGTTGATAAATTTGCCAATCCTTGTGAACAATTGGTATCTATCTCTTGTGGGCAGTCCATACCATGTCCTTTTCAGTAGAAAATAACAAAACATAGCTATTCAGTTTCCAGGTCCATGAAAAGCTGTGAAGGGACTGTTGTTGGCTCCCTTTGGGTCTTTACCTATGGCTCTCAATCAACTGCTCAGCCTCAATAATCCTGAAGGGCTTTGAACCAGTATAAGAGAAAGTATAAGAGAAAGAAATTTTATAGATGATTTAGTTGTTGAGAAACAGAGATGAGAATAAGTAGGGACTGGCGACAACAGTAAATCAGTTTCATTGCAGAGTAGAGGGACAGAAGCACATATTTCTATCTGGTGGGAAATATGGACATGGTGATTAAAGTTTGGTTAGACGTAGAACCTGAATGGAAAGGGCTTTGAAAGATCAGGAAGAAATGGAGTGAGGAAAAAGCACTCATCCACGGAAGCAACACAGGTACTTGAGGAAAATGAACAGACATCTCCAGTCCTCTTTTCTTCTGCTGTCTCCCAAGCATTGCCCCATCCTGTCTAGGTTAGCCTTTTCATAGAAAGTATCTAGAACAAAGTACTGCAGACTGAATGGAACAGTAAGTACTCTATTTGATCCTAACATTTATAGAGGCCAGAAATGTTAAGATCATGTTCCAGCTAATTTATCTATTAATAAAGACCTTTTTTTCCTGCCCGGTAGACACTCATCTTCTGCACTTAACCAGTCACAACCTCCCCTTTATTAAAAGCCTGAACTAGTGTCTACTTGAAGACTCCTGGAAGGAATTCTTCCAGGAATTATGAATTCTAATTCTGAAAGATTAGGACTCCTCCTTTGTTACTTTAGTAAACTTTGATTACTCTGTTGAACAAACTCCCATTTCCAAATACCACTATATAGGATGTTAGAGTTTAAAATATAAAATTTGTTTTTAAGTACACCATTTATTGCTGTGACTCTGGCTGAAGAACTTAATGCTAATCATCAAAAGACATAAAAGATGTCCTCAGACACAGAAAATTAAGGGGGCTAGAATCTCTTTTGATGTCTTTTTTTGTTGGTGTTTAATGGGCATTTATTTTAAAAACAATGCAATGAGGCAAAATGTTCTTATTATCAATTGGCATGGTGTGTGTTTCTGAATTACTATATTGGCAGGTGAATATATATTGACAGATATGGTAGTTGTTCAAATTTTGGGTACAGCTCCTAACACAGCTTTTTATATATGTAAAGATGTGACATGAATGGAACGAATGTTATAGAAATTTTGTTTCTAGACTACAAAGATTTGTGTGCTTGATGAAAAATAAACTGTTACAGGAATATAATAAAAATAGAATTTTTACATTTTACATAAATAAACTAAAACACACATAAAAATAGCTTGGTGACAAGCATTCCTTTGTAATCTTCTATGCTACCCACTCACATGGTGGGTATTGTTGACAATGGAAAAAGAAAGCGATATTCTTCAATACATAGAACCAAAGCTCAGACAGTGTTTTTCTTGACTGTACAGGGGTATATCTTTCACCTCAATCAGTGTCCTGGTTTTGGAAGGTATAGACAATCTGAAGTGTTTTCATAAACCTCCTTTCCATGTGGAATACTGGCTTTTCAATCACTTGTGGGAGAAGCTAGTTGCTCTGAAGCTCAATCAAGATTAAGCTTAAAAGACACTGTTTCAAATAGAAAGTGGATAAATATCTAGAGATAACCAACATCAACTAGCAACTCACACAGGCTCATGTCATTGTCCTGGAACACGGTGTCTTAGCACTTCTCTTTGATCTCAGTGAGCCAAGACAGCAGAATGCCATGAGCTTTAAACGTTCTGCCTTACTCAGGATTACTGTTGCTATGAAGAAACGCAATGGCCAAAGCAGCTCAGAGAGGAAAGGGTCTATTTGCCTTACACTTCCACATCATAGTTCATTATAAATAAGGAAGTCGGGACAGGAACTCAAGCATGACAGAAACTTGAAGGCAGGAGCTGATTCAGAGGTCATAAAGAGTGCTGCATTGCTGCTTAGTGGCATGTATTCCATGGCTTTGTCAGCCTGCTTTCTTATGGAACCATAGACCACAAGCCCAAGGGTGGCCCCACCCACAATGGGCTGGGCCTTCCTACATCAGTCATTAAGTAAGAAAATGCCTTTAAATCAGAAAAGACAAGTGACCCTCCTGACAGCTGAACTACCCCACACCCTAGATCCTGTTCTCAAAGAACCTCCCCCCCCCCCACTGTCCCAGCTCATCACCTGCCCAGCTGCCAGGCCCTGCCCCCATACACAGAGACTTTTGTCTTTCCCTCAGTCAGAAGACCAGTGGACTTCACTCTGTGAGGGTTCAAGATGCACCAGTCAAAAGAACAGAGACCCCATGCTGCACCAAAGGCCAAGTTAGCCACCAGAAAGCCTGCTCCCACTTCGACAGAGACTCTATACTAGATCAGAGGTCACACTGGCCATCAGAAGCCTAGGAAACAAAGACTAGAAGACCAAAGAGGAAACAGAACCCAAGGAACAGAAAGCCCATCCAACAAAGACACACTCAGAAATCAGAGCCTAGACCTAATCATCACAAACTCAGATACCTAAATGCCAGTGTAAGACCACAACAACAGCCATGGTAATATGGCACCATCAGGACCCAGCTATCATACAACTGTAAAAACTGAACATTCCAGTGCAGCCAAAGAACAAGAGAATAACTTTAAAAACAACTTTATGAAAATGATAGAGGTCCTTAAAGAGGAAATAAAAAACTCATTTAAAGAAATAGAGGCAAAGGACAACCAACAAATTAGAGGCAATCAGCTAATCTTTTAAAGAAATTCCGAGAAAACAAACAAACAGGACACAGAAACTATCCAAGACAAGAAAATAAAACTGAAGCCATAAGAAAAACACAAACTGAGGGAATTCTGGAAATGGAAAAGCTGAGTATCAAATGGGAACTTTAGATGTAAGCATCACCAACAGAATACAAGAGGTGGAAAAGATAATCTTAGGTACTGAACATACAATAGAGGAAATAGATGCATCAGTTAAAGAAATATATTAATTCAAAATACTCCTAACACAAAACTCCCAGGAAATCTGGAACACTATGAAAAGACCAAACCTAAGAATTATAGGAATTGATGAAGGAGAAAATCCCAACTCAAAAACCAAGAAAATGTATTTAATAAAATCACAGAAGAAAATGTCCCTAACCTAAAGGAGGATATGTGCCTTGCCTATAAAGGTACAAGAACACCAAATTTTTAGAGCAGGAAAGAAAATCCGAGTCATATAACACTTCAAATACTAAAAATACAAAACAAAAAAGAATATTAAAAGCTGCAAGTAAACTAAAAAGGCAGACCTATTGAAATTACACCTGACTTCTCAACATACTATAAAATCCAGAAGAGCCTGAACAGATGTCTTGCAGACTGTAAGAGACCATAAATGCCAGCCAGACTAATATTCCCAGTAAAACTTTCAAGCATCATAGAAAGAAAAAAACAAGGTATTTCATGACAAAGTCAAATTTAAGGAATATCTGTCTCCAAATCCAGTCCTACAGAAGCTGCTAGAAGAGGAACTCCAACACACAGGCAATAAATAATCTTACACTAGCAAAATTCAAAGTGAAACACACACACACACACACATACACACACACACACACACACTAAAACCAATAACAATCAAATAATACAAATTAACAATACTTGGGCATTAATATCTCTCAGTATCAATGGACTCAATATGCTAATAGAAAGACACAGGACAACATAATGAATACCAAATCAGAATCCATCCTTCGGCTACATACAAGAAATAGACATTACATTAAAGGAAAAGTTTTAAAAAAGATTCTCTAATCAAATGGACATAAGAAGCAAGTGGTATAGCTTTCCTAATATCTAACAAAATAGACTTCCAACCAAAATTAATCAAAAGAGAATGGGAAAGATATTTCATACTCAAAGTAAAAAATCACCAGGGTAATATGGGTGACTTTGCTTTTGGGTCATAGATTTTAAGGATTGAGACATTTGTAAAAGAAATATTTCTAAAACTTAAATCACACATCAAACACCACACATTAACAGTAGGATACTTCAATACACAAATTTCACCAATGAACATATTGTCCAGAAAGAAAATAAAATGAGAAATAATGAATCTAACAAATATTATGGCTCAAATGGACATAACAGATATCTACAGAACATGTTACTCAAACACAAAAGCGTATACCTTCTTCTCAGCACTTCAAAGAACCTTCTAAAAAACTGACCATTTATTCAATCACAAAGTAAGTCTCAACCGATAAAAGAAAACTGAAATAAACCCCTGTGTCTTATCAGACCACCATAAATTAAAGCTGGATTTCAACAACTGCAACAACAGAAAGCCTACAAACTCATGGAAACTAAGCAACTCTTTACTGAATTACTACTGGGTCAAGGAAGAAATTAAGATCTTCCTAAATATCATAGAAAATGAATAACATACCCAAACTTATGGGGTCCAATGAATGTGTCGCTAAGAGGAAAGTTCATAGCACTAAATGTCTACATAAAGAAATTATGTAGGTGTTTAACAGTGCACCTGAAAGCTCCAGAACAAACTAAGCAGACATACCTACAGGAGTAGACAACAGTAAATTATCAAACTCTCAGCTGAAGTCAATAAAATAGAATTAAAGAAAACAATTCAAATAATCAATCAAAGAGTTGGTTCTTCTAGAAAATCAACAAGTTAGACAAACCCTCTTCCTAACTAACTCAAAGGCAGAAAGAGAATATCCAAATTAACAAAATCAGAAATGAAATGGGGGGACATAACAACAGAAATCTAGGAAATTCAGAGAATCATCAGGTCATACTTCAAAAACCTGAACTCTACAAATCTGGAAAATCTAAAACAAATGGATATTCTCAAAAGACCATTAACAAAAGTTAAATCAATATAAACAAATTATCTGGTAACCCCTACAGATATCAAAGCAGTTATTAAAAGTCTTCTAACCAAAAAAAAATAAAAAATAAAATAAAATAAAAAATCCCAGGCCCAGATGGTTTCAGTGAAGGCAGAATTCTACCAGAATTCAAAGAAGAGCTAATACCAATACTCCTCAAATAATTTCACAAAACAGAAAAAGAAGAAACATTGCCAAATTCATTTTATGAGGCCACACTCACTCTTAAGCCCAGACTACACAATGACTTAACAAAGAAAGACAATTACAGACCAATTTCCCTAATGAACATAAACACAAAAATACTCAATATAATACTAGCAAACCTAATCTAAGAACATATAAAAAAGATCATCCACAATGATCAAGTGGGCTTCTTCCCAGAGATGCAGGGATGGTTTGTTGTATGAAAATCAATAAATGTAATCAATCAACCATATGGTTATCTAATTACTTGCTGAAAATGTCTTTGATGAAACCCAACACCCCTTCATTGATGGGAGATGTCATTCTGTATATATGTTTCTCATACTGGTTAATGAATAAAGCACTATTGGCCAATAGAAAAGGAAGATAGGAGGGACTAGGAAACTAGGAGGAAGAAGGAAGTAATAAGGAGGAGTCAAGACGGAGAGCCCAGAGAGGTAGCAGCTTGCCAGCCACTCTGGCCAATAAGATGAGCCACGTGGAAATACTTAAAATAGTAGAAATGGGTTAATCATTAAGACAGAGATAGCCGATAAACAATGATAGTAACTGGCCAACAACATTGTATCAAATACAGAGTCTCTGCTTGTTTTTGGGGGCTGGCGCAGCGGGACTAGACCAGCAGTGGGGGTGGGAGGGGGGAAGGGGAGTGGAGTGGGGTGTAAAAACCTGCTTGTAACATTTCATGATAAAAGTTTTGGAGAGATAAGGGATACAAGAGACATATCTAAACATAATAAAGGTAATACACAGCAAGCCGATTGACAACATCAAATTAAACCGAGAGAAATTCAAATTAATTCCACTGAAATCAAGGACAAGACAAAGTTGTCCATTCTTCACATACCTTTTCAATTTACTTAAAGTATATTTGCTAGAGCAATTAGATAAATTAAGGGATACAAATTGTTAAGGAAAAAGTCAAAGTAAATTTAGGCTATTCGCAGAAGATATGATAGTATATACAAGCAATCCCAAAAACCCTACCAGAAAACTCCTACAAATGATAAACACCATCATCAAAGTGGATGTATACAAAATTAATTTTAAAAAAATCAGTCGACCTCCTTTATACAAATTACAAACTGGCTGAGAAAGTAATCAGGGAAACAACACCCTTCCCAATAACTAAATATCATGTATCTTGGCATAATTCTAACATGCAAGTGAAAGACTTGTATGACAAGAATTGCAAGTTTTTGAGATGGAAAAATCTCCCATAATCATGGATTGGTAGGATTAACATAGTAAAAATGGCATTTTACCAAAGCGATCTACAGATTCAATGCAATCTCAATAAATAAATAAATAAATAAATAAATAAATAAATAAATAAATAAATAACTCATAAAGAACTTTGTGTGTCAACTTTGCATCAAAAAACAAAATTCCCAGGATAACTGACAGTTTTCTTTAACAGCGAATTTTCAAATCACTGAGAATCACTTAAATGATTAATATCCTTATCTTTCAGGTAAATGCAGATTAAAATTACTCTGAGATTCCATCTTACTTGTGTCATAATGGCTAGGGTCAAAAATCAAAGTGACAGCTCATACTGGAGAGGATGTGGAATAAGGGGAACATTCCTCCATTGCTGGTGGGAGTGCAGACTTGTACAGCCACTTTGAAAATCAGTATGATGGTTTCTCAGAACACTTGGAATCGATCTACCTCAAGAGCCAGCTATACCACTCCTGAGTATATACACAAGGACATTCTACCATAACACAAGGACTCTAGCTCAACTATGTCCACAGCAACTTTATGTGTAAGAACCAGTATATTTACACATTTAAACCAGCTGTTAAAATCAATTATATAAATTTTTTTACAAATGGATAGAACTAGAAAGAAATTATCCTCAGTAAAGTAACCCAGAACCAGGAAAAAAAACATAGTATGTACTCACTTATAAGTGGATACTAGCCATAAAGTAAAGAATAGCCATGATATAATCCACAGACCCAGAGAAGCTAAGTGACAAAGAGGGTCCAAGGGGGAAATTTAGATCTCCCTGGAAAGGTGGAAATAGAATAGACATTATATTGCTTTTGGATGGTGGGAGGAAGGTTGCAGATATGCATTGTGGGTTGATAGGGGTGGGAACAGAAGGGATCAGTTCCAGGCGTAATGGAAAGATGGAAGAAAAGAGTACTGGGAGAGACAACTATAATATATGGGGAATCTCTGGAACAAGCTAGAAACCCAGGGCAATAGAAACCCCCATAAATCTACAAGGATGATCCTAGCTAAGGCTCCTAGCAGTAGACAATACTGAGTCTGAACTGACCAACACCTATAATCAGGCAAGACTTTCAAAGAAAAAGAGAGAGGGGCAAGGAAGAAAGAGAAAGAAAGAAATGAAAAAAAAAGAAAGACAGAGAGAGAGAGAGAGAGAGAGAGAGAGAGAGAGAGAGAGAGAGAGAGAGAGAGAGAGAGAGAGAGAATGTCTTGCAGGTTTGCCTACAACCCAACCTTATTATAGCCTTTTCTCAAATGTGACTTTCTCCTCTCAGATGATTTTAGATTGTTAAGATTATTTCAGGTCGACATAAACTAACCAGCAAAGGTTCACTTAAATAATAGTTTTTGACAATTTCATATAACATATTTACCTCCTCATAAATGGAAATATCCAATCCTGATCACCCAATCACAAATACCTGACACAGAGGCTAAATATGGATTATAAATGCTTGATGGATAGCTCAGGTTTATTACTAGCTAACACATAAATTTAAATTAATCCATTTCCATTAATCTATCCATTGCCATGTGCCTTGCACCTTTACCTATCCTCTAGCATGTTTTGCTTCCTGCATGGCTTGCTGGCATCCCTTGAGACTCCTCTGACTCTGCCCTTCCTCCTCCTATCATTTTCTCTGTGTCAGGCTGTCTCACCCAATCTCTGCCAATATTTTTTTAAAGAAAGCATAATCCATAATATGTCATTTCCCTACTCTTCCCATATTCCCTCTATCCATAGTCACTCAATTTTGTGTCCATATACACTTTTTAATTTAAATTCATCAAGATCAATTTGTGCTGTCCATATATTCTTGAATATAGGAGCTATACTTTTAGAGAAAACTGATTCTCCTTATCCCAGTTGCTGTCAATAGTCAAGAGCTTCTCAGCTGGGGTAGACTTTTGTGACCAATGCCTTCTCCATGCTGGGTTTATTTCTGGGTGTGCTCTCATGAGGCTCTCAGAACTGCTATAAGTTCATATGTGCAGATGCTCTGTTCTGCTGTAGTCAACCACTGCCTGTAGCTCTTATATTTCTTCTGCCCTTTCGTCAAGCAATAATCCTTGAGCCTTGGGAAGAGAGGGAGTGCTGTTTATATGTTCCTTTTAGGGCTGAGTGTTTTGCAGTCTTATTCTCTATTCTTTGGCCAAATGTGGGTCTCTGTGTTAATCAACATCTACTAGAAATTAAACCTCTTATGAGACTCGAGATGCCTTAAGCAAGAGATTTAATAATAAGTCATTAAAAGCCAGCTTAATATTAATTTTGATTCATTGAATTCCTTTCTGATAACCTAAGGCAATAAACACCAGGAAAAAATTATTCATCAAAATGTTTGTTATGTCATTATTTACACTACTGCAAATCAGAAACTATGTAACATTTTTTGACAGTGTAAGAATAACCAAATGAGCTTCCCTTATGACTTAGCATGTTGCTCTGTGACCCATAGCTCTATGTCTTGGCTAGAAATTGTAATGTAAAGCACACATGTGGTTTATATCAGAAACCACATGTAGTCATAAGAAATACAGCCAATATTGACTGTAAAAGCTATACATGTTGAAAGTACTTGCCCTCCTCCTCCTCCTCCTCCTTCTTGATTCTCTCTGCGGTTTATATTTCTTAGGGTGTCCATCTCATTCTTCATCAGAAAGCAAAAACAAGTTAATGATCCAGTCCCACTAATCTTGTTGTTTGGTATCTCTTCTGTCTTCTTGCCTTGGCTTAGCAGTTTTGGAGGCCAGTGCAATGAAAACTCAGCTGCAGCTTTGACCAGCTGTTCTCGATTTGTCTCCCAACTAAGTTTATAATTATTTATTGAGAATCTGTTATCTTGCAGACATCATGATAGTTGCATAGCAAATCTAGACAGCTACTCCCTGCATCTGTGTTGTGAACTTACAATTTTAGTGGAGAGACATATTTTCCATGGTTGAAATAATCATTACACAATACAATTAACAATATGAAGTCAAGATATTTTATAGATCACAGGCTTTCAAATCACTCAACGTAAGCATTGCATATATTATACTAAAATGAAGTTTCATGGAGTAATTATTTGCTACCACTGTGCTCAAGGATCACATTTCCTATTTTTCTAATTTATTCCTATTTATTCTATACTGTTACATAAAAATATGATGGTAAAAGTATATCAAATTGTTTTCACCTATAATAGGGGATTCTAACACTGAGTCTAAAATATATACCTATACATAGATTTAGAATGTTTCATGGAAATGGTCAGTGTAGTTCCTGTGTATTACTAAGAAAATGTGACTTTGAAAGAAGCATTCAAAATAGCAGTGCTTTTCACAGGAGGAAGAAGAACAAACAAAACCTGGCAGACTTTCCTCAAGTTCAGTTATTGCTTATGCTGAGGAATGTCCAAATGGACAACGATTTACCTCAATAGACAGAGTTGCTCTCTGTGGAGGGAGGCAAACCCGGGATCATAAAATCCCAACCTTGCCAATACTTCATTTCATACAATGCTACTAACTGATCTCTGGCATATTTTTTTTTTATATTTGAAGTTAGAGTGGTGATTCTTGCCTTTTAAGAAAATTTATAAAATTGTCAGTCAAAATAAACCATGCCTAGTAGGTAACAAGTATTCAGTATGCATTTCCTTTGTTCAAGCTCTGTTGGGCTATTTTGAGTTCTGATTGTGAATAATTTATGCCATCTTTTTCCAAACTCCGAGATTGTATTGACCAGACCCTATGCCTGCTTTCTCACACTAGAGTCCTTCTGTCTGGCCTCAGGCTCCAGATCCACACTTTCTGTTCACAGCACTTCACAGTTACAGATCTTTGGATAGCTTACTAAGAAATGGGTCAGATTCTAATTATGTTTTCCCCCATTTTTTTTAATTTAAATTTGAAACAAGTTTGTTTTATATGTTAATCCCAATTCCCTCTCCCTCCCCTCCTTCACTGCCCCCCTCAACCCCCTACCCCATTCTCTTTCTGCTCACCAGGGAGGGTGAGGCCTCCTATGGGGGAACTTCAAAGTCTGTCATATCATTTGGAGCAGGGCCTCGGCCCTCCCCCATGTGTCTAGGCTGAGAGGGTATCTATGTAGAATGGGGTCTCAAAGTCCATTCCTATACTAGGGATAAATAGTGCGCACTACCAGAGGCCCTCATAGACAGCCCAGGCCTCTTAATTGACACCCACGTTCAGGGGTTCTGGGTCAGACCTATACTGGTTTTCCAGCTATCAGTCTGTGGTGCATGAGCTCCCCCTTGTTCAGGTCAGTTATTGCTGTGGGATTCTCTGGCCTGCTCTTGACCCCTTTATTCATCACTCCCTCTCTGCAACTGGATTCCAGGAGTTCAGCTCAGTGTTTAGCCATGAGTGTCTGCTTCTGCTTCCATCAGCTATTGGATGAGGATTCTAGGATGGCATATAAAGGTAGTCGTTAATCTCATTATCAGGGAAGGGCATTTAAGGTAGCCTCTCTACTATTGCTTAGATTGATAGTTGGAGTCACCCTGGTAGATCTCAGGACATTTCCCTAGGGCCAGATTTCTCTCTAAACCTATAATGGCTCCATATATTGTGGTTTCTCTTTTTTGCTCTATTCTGTCCCCATCTCAATCTTCCTACTCCCTCATGTCCTCCTCTCCCCTCCTCTTTCTCATAACTCCCTCTCCCTTTCCCCATGCTCCCAATTTGCTCAGGAGATCTTGTCCCTTTCCCCTTCTCAGGGGGACCATGCATGTCTCTCTTGTTTTCTAGATACTCTGGTGTATGGATTATAGGCTGGTGATCTTTTGTTCTATGTATAAAATCAATATATGAGTGAATACATACCATGTTTGTCTTTTTGTGGCTGGGTTACCTCACTCAGGATGGTTTCTTCTAGTTCCTTCCATTTACCTGTGAACTTCAAGTTTCCATTGCTTTTATTTTATTTTTTTTTCCACTGAGTACCACTTCATTGTGAAAAATGTACCACATTTTCTCCATCTATTATTCAGTTGAAGGGCATTTAGGTTGCTTCCAGGTTCTTGCTATTACAAAAAATGTGGCTATTACAAAAAATAGTTGAACACATGTCCTTGTTGTATGAATGTGCAACTTTTGGGTGTATGCCTAAGAGTAGAATTGCTGGATCTTGTGGTAAACTGATTCCCATTTTCCTGAGGAACCACCATACTGATTTGCAAAGTGGCTGTAAAAGTTTGCACTCCCACCAGCAGTGGAGGAGTGTTTGAACTGTGTAAGGGTACTTTGTGTGCATAAAGATACCTGCTGATGATGATAAGGTTTTTACTTTTCAAAACTGATGGTCAATTGACAAAAATGTTACAACTATGTAAAGGAATGTAAAAGAAAAAAATAAAAAAAACCTTCTACAAATAAAATCCCTTTCTTTCCACCACCTAACTTGCTTGTCTCAATTTTTAATTGTGATTTTCAAATAACCTTTAAAACATAGTGCTGAGAATGTGGCCTGAATGTTTTCCTGATAATAGTTCATGTGTTGATGCTATTCATTATTAAGTATATGGCCAACTGGAGAATGGGAGTTGTTCCTGTGTCCCCATGTCCCATAATTGAAAAAAAAATGATATTATTTTAAACTTATTCAAATATGTTTAAATACTGTTTATAATTTTAAAATAGGAATAAATAAAATCTTAGCAAGTAGTATATCTTAATGTACTCTTTGTAGCACATGGATGACTTTTGATTTTCTTATGAGATTCAAATATGCAGCAGCAGAATTACAGACTAATATACTAATTTAAGAATTTATATTTCCTTTCAATTTACAGAATCAGAAAGTGAAGGCAAATTCTTTGGTTGAAAATTATCAATTATTATGCATATGTAACAGAATATATTTATTTTAAGTAACATTTCCTCCAAGATTTCATACCTGAATACCATGACATTTCTGCCCATCCTTCTTTTCCATCCAGTTCCTCCCATATCTCCTACTCCCTTTTAAATCTCTTCTTTAGTTATATTGTTATATACACATGCACACACACACACACACACACACACACACACACCACACATACACACACACACACAGCCTACTGAGTCCATTTGCTTGATGCTGACCACTTGGAATTTCACAGCCTATCATGAGTCTTCTCTTAATCTTAGTAGCCATTGATTGCTGATAGCTCTTCTTCTAGGAATAGGGTCTTACAAAATATCTACCATCCATGTTGGGGTATTAACTGGTGTTGTTATTATTTATGTCTTGTTTGGGCAACTAGATTGTTGAGATTTCATGACTGAAGTTCCCTGTTGTTTCCAGAAGTCATTATCTAGAAATTGGCTTCCTGGTTTTCTGGTTCTTATAGTGTTTCTGCTCCCTGCTACACAATGTTCATTGAGGCTGAGGCATAAGAGTTTCTATTTAAATATATTAATGAATTTACACTACAAAATGTGACAGGGATTCTGCAAGAGCCATAGTCTAACAAAAACCACAGTGCCAGGCATGGGAAGCCTCTATTTAAGTTGTTACTCTGAGGAGGTGTTTCCAAAAGGCTCCCCAAAATAGTATAGGCTCTTGTCATTGACTTGGTTGCTTATCAGAACCTTATTGATGGATATACTGCCCATTTCAGACATAGAACTTGCAAGAAGTGGACTATATCTGATATAAAAGCCACCTCCCTGAGGACTAGGTCTCATTCTATCCATATATGCTTTGCAAACTGCCAAAACAGAAAAGTAGTCAATAGTCTTACCCATATCTAAAACCTACAATCAATACCAATGACCTTCTCAGCAAGATATCCCTAAAGATGCAATAGTATACCTCATTGGAGCTACCAACAGCTTTTTACTTGACTTAAGGTCAGCTATATAGGTGGAAATTTATGACTACTATCATAATGGTAGCTAACTACTCATGGCTAGAGAGGTTACAATTGCCACAAGAGAATCCGCTACTATCATTTTCCTAAATCAATATATTTTAAAACTACATTCTAAATATATATTCTTACATACTGAGATAAATGTAGCTCTCACTTCTCATGAAAAAAAAATCTTTTTCTTTTTCTTTTCCTTTTTGGCAACAATGGAGACTATTAGAGAGACCCACAACTAGTCAAAATTCAGAATATAACTGACTATACTAGTATAACTAGCCACAAATGTTATTTTAATACTTTGAAATCCTTGTAATGCCACCAAATGGACAACAAAACAGAAGTGCTCCTTCCTATTTGTCAGTTTAAAATCTTTGAATCAACACTTTGGTCACTAGCATGTGCAATAGAAAATTGAAAAGAAGAAAGTTTTCTTTTTTATCTGACTATGCCAATCTACTTACTCATTAATTCAGTCAGTCAACAAATATTTTTCAGGTATTTGCTATATGTCATCTTCTGTGCCTAATAAAATTAACCTCTAGCATTTATGGTCTGTAGGAACAGACAAACATTAGTCAAATAATGACTACAAGTATATAAGGAGGTAGATAGGGTTAATAAATATGAGATCGTCTCAAGGTAAATTACAGATCTCCATGAGAAGTTGACAGAACAGTACAACAAGAGTTCTTTGTAATACAGGGAATAAGAAGATATTTATAAACAATGTAGTTTCATAAGAATTAAAGGCTGGAAATGTGTACTAGACACAGAGTGTTCCAGACAAAAGGAGAGAAGTGTCTTTTTCTGAAGATGAAATGAAATTGATTTTTTTTTGCCTTGTTTTGTATTACTAAAGAGAAAAGTACAGAAAAGAACGAGAGGAAATAGTAATTATGGAGGGGCTAGATTTACCATGTTTGATAAATCATAAGGTTTTATATTTTTCCAAAAGATATTTGAAAATATGAATGAATTTTAAATACCTTCTCACTGCTATTTTTGTCTTTTAGAGAGATCACTGTTTTTACTGCAAAAAGTTTATTAGAGAGTTGGTATCTACTGTTTACCAATTATGAGGGCATTTTGGTAGACCAGGCAAGAGAAGACATTTCAGTCATTACAAGATTTGTGAGAGTGTGAAGATGGAGAGCAGTATGCTTATTTCATAGATGTAGTAAGAGAATTGTTGGGGTTGATAAATAGGATTTGTGGAAAGAAGATGAAATACTGGGAAGGGGATTGTTAAGAATATTGCTCAGATTTATGCCTCAAATTTTTACACACATAATGGCAATATAGGTCTGGGATTGGTTTTTAGTACTATAGTTTCAATGACATCTTTGTTCGCCAAGCTCAAGTACAATTTCTGATATCTGGCCAAGTGAGGCAGGACTGGCAGATGGGTGGTTATATTGGGAAAAGCAAACTGCTTCACTTGTACATTTATGTCTTCCAGCCCACTAAATTCTCAGTCAGATTTTTCATCACTTTCTATACGTTTGTGTTCAGAAATAGTGTAACAAATATTTACAATCTGCACCAGCTATGTGACCCTTAGGAATTCCGGAAACTGAATATTTGAAGACAAAAGTTGACTAGACTGGTTAAATTTGGGGGATGTAAAGAAAATGTCTTCTGTTTTGGGTTTGCTGGTAGCATAACTCCAATCTGCAGCCACTATTGTGTCCTCAATTTCCATATCCAATATCCTTTCCTTTTATGGGTCATTTTATTAGGACCTCTCTAATCTAGTATGACCTCAATTGCATTACATCTGCAAATGTAATGTTTCCATATGAGCTCATAAACATGGGTCACATAGGACATCAATGCAACCCAGAACTTGTAGGATAAGAGTAACAACCTGTCATAAATTTGCTGTGAATGTGTATTTGATAACTCACAAAATGACTGAAAAATTTATAATATGAGTAAAAAGTTCAATGATATAGGTATCAGTTCTATTTATAAAAGAGAGAAAGAAAGACAAATCTCTGATATTTGAGGAGGAAAAAGAGTTTTTGAGAAAGTCATAAAAATTGATACAGAAACAAAATTGAAGGCAGATCTATTGCTCTTCAATTTTATTGCCCCCTACCACAGATAATTTTATCTGTACTTATTTAGGAAAGAATGGCACAATGTGGGTAGAAGAAAAAACAAAACTGTAATAACAATGACAAGAAATGTGACAGGGCCAAGATTCTTCCGTCTTGCCACTGCTGGTTACATCCCCTCCTATGAGAAAGTCCTTTGGAAAATGACCAGACTCTGTTCCAGAGATGTAAGGTCAAAATGCACTAGCTTATTGCCACATTTTTCCTTCTGTTAACCTGCTTGCTTGCTCTACTCCTCCCTGCAGCTGCCAAACAGGATGTGTTTTTTGCCTTTCAAAGCTCCCTGCAGAAAGCAGCCAGGCTGCCCTGCTATAACTTTTTCTCTTTAGGCAGTCTCAGGCAGGCTTAATAGAAATCCTCTAATTCATACTCTGGAATCATTGAGTGCTCCTTGGGTCTTTGCCCCCAACAGCAAAATCATGGAGTGTCATAAAGTGACAGTAATGGTTGCAAGCAAAGATTCTCTGAGCATTCTAAAGCTTCCTTTCATTATGTTGATTTAACAAGAATTTGTTTAAAAAATCTCATATTATACAGAGAAAACAATTATTACAAGTCCTCAGGCTTTCCTGTAAATACAAATACTCCTATGAAGAGAAAATTCTGCTTTTGCATATTATCAGCTCTGAAAAAAAAAGATGATTATGGTAATCTACAGCTGTCTTGAGATTCAGTATAATGAATGGGCATCAGACAACAGCCTCTGATTAAATTATGGCCTAGTATCAAGCGTCTGAAAGAGGGAGCATAGCAATGATTCAGATCATCCCTGGCATAAGACAGATACAAATAAGATAGTCACTTTAAACAATCCAAAATGCACATGTTTGGGTTAAAGAAGTAAGTTTTATTGATAAAAGAACAAAGGCTGTGATGTGAGAAACAAAATTATGGTTTTCTATTTTTTTATTAGTTTATTTCAATTTTAAAAGGATAATACCAATATTTGATAAGTCATTATTTCTGTTGGTTCAAATGTGTATTTTGATTTATCCATTTTAACATTCTTCATCCTTGCAAATAAAATGTTGTTAAGCACAAGAATTATTTTAATGATATTTTATTGTATAAAATTAAAATCATATTATAATTCTAACTTACTACCTGATTCTCATTAGGGAAGCAAACCACACTTAACAGCAGCTGAATACTGAGCAGTAGATTGTCAACATAAAATTCAGTGGTATTTGGGAAATATTTTGTCTCATAATGCTTATTTGAGCATTTCTAAACCTTAAAGTATTCTTGCCTAAATATTATGGTCTCCAATCATGTGCTTTTATGGATTTTGTGTGAGTGTGTACCTGTATGTTCGTGTGTGTGCACACTAGTTATGTGTTTTTTGAGTCCTTTTTTCTTATGTTTGCTTGATTTGCTTTTTTCTGGTTTGATTTTGTTTTATTTGACTGTTCTAAACAGAAAGACAAAGAAGGCATGCAGTTGGATGGGTAGGGTGGTGGGAAGGATCTGGAAAACGATGAGGGAGGAGAAACTGTGATCAGCAAATACTGTTTGAAAAAAAAACTTTCAATAGAAAGTAAAAACCAAAATGGTGACAAGAACCTTTATTATTAATGATCCAATTTAATTTTCTCCCACCTTCTGAAACCTAGAAACAGTAAAAAAGTCTTATACAAAGGTCTTCTGTAAAATTTATTTAACTTTAGAATAGTGTATGCATGAAATAATAATGAACAGTCTATACTAAAATATATATGTGTGTATATATACATATGTATAATTAAAATCTTAAAAACATTGCTTAATACGTTATTATTACAAAAATATTAAATTTTTTGGCAAAGTGAAAACAAAGGGAAAGTATTCATTATTATACAAGAATGCCTAGATGATACAATGGTAACCAAAGCCTAATTTGGTATAGAAAATTAATTATGGATATAATAGTTCATTAACTTATACTTTGCATAAGAGGTAGAAGAAATGCCTGTCAACCCATGGCTACTTACTGTACACTATTAAAGAATGTACTATAAGAAAGGCTTGTAAGACCATAACTTGCTCCTTAATAAATGTGGGTAACAAGGCTGATTACTGTTTCAGATGCTCTTCTTAGATCAAGGATGACTTCCTATCCTCATTTATATTCCTCTGAGAATGAAAAGTCCCTCTTTTCCCTTATTCCTCAAACACAGTTTCTCTAATCATTTTTCACTTATATTAATGTCTGGTGGTTATACTTGGGTCTTCAGAAGAAAGAGAATCTCCAGTTGTGTGTGCGCATGAATGCATGCAAGTGTTCATGCATAAGCATGCACATGTGTGTGTATGTGTGGGTGCACATGTGAGTGTGCTTATGTTATGTATATGAAACCTCTAGAAAAAAACTGAAGACATTGAAGAAAATTAGGCATGTCATTAAATTAAGTGTGTGCCTCTATGAAACATACTTTATTTAATATTTTAACGTAAAAAAATCACGGCAAAGCTATTTCCCATCTTGTATTAGAAATCAGTATGTTGACTAAATCTGGAAGAAAACAATTAAATGAAATATTGTAGTGATATCAATGTCCTGACCAGAGAGAAAGAGACAGAAGGGGTGAGAGGAAACAAACAATGCTGCACTTCAAAGTTTTTCTTGCGGAAAAAGCTGGTCTGCAGGAAAAGGTGACAGCCTGAAGGAGTAGATGGCAGAGCCTGACAGTGGGGCGAGTGCATGCTAAAGAACAGTGGGAAGAACCTCATACCCAGGTGTGCATTAATCTAAGTGGCCCATCAGCTTGTAGGTCACTGACCTTGAAGAAATACATTTATTTCCTGGCCAAACACTTTGTGAATATGTGCTCACAGTTCAATCAATTTTCAGGCCCTCATTCAGGCCCAGATTAATTTGTGTAGCTCAAAATTTAATTAAATCCTCCCTGCAACAACACAGATATATTCCAAGCCAGTTGATGCTTGTTTTTGACATTTTCTCAAAAATGCCCAAGAAAAAAAATTCTATTGGTGGCAAAAGAAAGAACAAAGCCTACGGTGCTTGGAGTTGTTTCCACAACCTTCACAATACCAACCCATTGCTTTTGGATAAGAGTTCGGACAATTTTGAACAACACTCAAGTGTGCTATTGACCTCTGTTAAGAATGTAGTCTAGCTGTCTCAAAAGCGAGGTTGTTGATTTACAGAAAAAAAAATTACGCAAGTAAATTCCTTTGTGATTTTTCCTCTTCAATTTCCAGCTATCTTAATGTTTCCTAAACCTGTAGACAAAAATGGAAACAAAAGAAAATAATTAATTATTTAAAGATATCTTACAAGAAGAAAAAGTAGCTTGAAGTCAGAGTGTTCCTGGAGGTTTAAAATATTCTTGCATAGTTTTAAAGCTTCCTAGCAGTGATTACAGCTGCAGTAGCTTGAGGGGGATAATAAATGAAGTATGAAAATGTTCAATATAATGTGATTGTCTTCTGGCTGTAAATTCAACTCTTTTCAGCAATTGTTGAGAGATCGATAGTCTTCCACATGTTTTCATCATCTTTGAATATGGAATACATTAATGCATAAAAGGAAGGAGGGCTTATTGAAGAAAGAAATGAACAATCGTGTCTTCCCACAACCATAATAGAGGGAGAAAATTGCAAAATACCTTCTCATCTCATGCTGTCTGTTCAGCAGAGCATTCCTCTGAAGCATGGTGAGGGTGAGTTTTCTCTAAGAGGTAGACGATGACTCGACATATCCTGTGCCTCTTTGGCTTGCATGGGACACAACAATAAGGTTGAAGGAACTACGGGGCAAAACAGCTACTGTCTTCTTCACCTTGCCATGCACTTCGTATTTGAATTGGGCAGAGAGCACATACAGGCGAGTTTCTTTTCCTCCCCAAATATAAAAAGCCCATTTGCTAGCTGCCGGAGGACTACTACTTATCAGCTGAAAGAACAAAAAGAAACATGCCTCATTGAAACCTCTGGCACATTAAGCTTGACCACCAAAAGGATCGCGAGCTCAACAGAGCAAATCTGGAACACAGCCCAAGGTCCAAGTCAAGAAAGAAATTGGAAAGGTTGTTAATTTAAGCTGGGTAGTCTTAGCCAAGCTTAAATTGAGAGCTACAAGATCTAGCTGAGTGAAGTAGTAGGGACCCAAATGTGTCTAGGGTTTTAAATGTTTATTCCTCTACAGAGCATTCAATCACTAAACTTCTTTTAAAAATGTAAAACCTGTTGAGAATTTAGAGTTGATTTAGCATAGTTTATTTATAAAAACTTAAATGCTTGAGGCTAGTTAGTGTTCTTTCTACTCCAGGACTTTTGTCAGCATGTGTGCAGGAAGGTGCATAGATCATACCAGTGCAGTGCATACCTGAAGACCCAAGAACTCAGTGGCTCCCCTGAAATTGTAATTGGCATTTAGTAGCTACATTCCTCTTTGTCTACCTGTTGTCTATATTGTAGGGGAAATAAGACCTCATGTATTGACAATCTATAGAGAAAGAAACAACATAAAATTACAAATAATATATGTAAAGGGTCAACTGTTACATTGTTAAAATGTTATACACATTAGTATCTAGTCATCAAGCAGCAACTAAAATGAAGACTGACAGAGATGCAGTCTCTTTGACCTAATAGCTGTTGCCAAGTAAGTTTTCCACATGCACACATTATTTTCCCCACAGAAAAGCTGAGATTAAAATTGCCTATTTATTTTGAAAATGTATCTCCTGTTAATTCTCAAAGATCAAATGCTGAAAGGTTCATAGAATGTGAAATATTCTCAATTTTCAGCAATCCCATAACTACACATTTCATGGGTCCAATATACATCTATCCTCACTTTAGGGTTGAGACAAGGCATCTTGTTCCATGAAAAAGTCACACATTACAAGTGATTTTTCTGCCCATATCATACACGCAGGGCAGTTCTATTAAAATCATATGTAAACACAACTTATTTTTACATCAATGACTGTCTTTTTTCTGGTGAGGGCAAAATTTGCAACAATATAAGTCTTAATATTCAGTATCTTTATTGAGGGTTTAAAATCAGGATTATGTATTTGATAAGAAGAGATAATTGGGTTAACAAACTGACAATATATGTCAAAGTATTTGGATGAATAAGAAAAATACACCCTGTAACTATCATTGTTTTGGCAAAAGAATAAAGTAGAGAAAATTTAAACTTCAATGCTCTTTCAAATTTTAACATTGTATAATATTAAAACAGTTCACCTGTTGGTGGTGGTGCATGCCTTTAATACTAGCACTCAGGAGACAAAGGCAGGCAGATCTTCATGAATTAGAGGGCAGCTTGGTCTACAGCACAAGCTTCAGGTTAGCCAAGGCTACCCGGAAAACCTTTCAAAAGTCATAAAAAGACAAGAAAAGAAAAAGGAAAAGAAAAGAAAAGAAAAGAAAAGAAAAATATTGAAATCATTCTTTGTTCAAAAAAAAAGGCAACATGGGAAATGAAGTCATCCCATAAAAGGAGCACAGATCAGCCTAGTTTTCTGGGATTATTAAACTCATGCCCCTGGTTGATTTTTAGAAACTAACTATAGTATACATTATAGTATGCTGTGATGATACTATTGTCATGTACAAAGTTAAGATAAAACACACTATGTTCTTCTAAAGTTATTAAGTTGATTATAAAAATACAATGTATTTTCATGCTGTGCATGATAATTTTATTTGTCAAATTAACCCCAGACCAATAAGATATACAATTATATTACATATTTTAATGGAAAATATTTAAAGCTACTGAGTTATTTAAGAGTTTGCAGATTCACAGCATGTATGTGTGTTGGACATGGTAACCGGCAGAAACAAAGTGTTCAAAGGAAATGGAAAGACTTAGCCATAACCAACACCATGCAGTTAAATCTGCTGGTTGATGGGGAGTGTACTTCTGTCCTCAAGATGAGACCAAGTACATCAGAGGTCTGTGTTTGTTGGAGTAGTTATGATAGCAGGCCTGACTTTGATGATCCTAGTGCAGAGAGAATAGGCTGGACATAATGTAAATATAGTGACCCACTTCAGGTTCTTTTGTTAATGATGTTTTTTTTATACTGTCACAGAAAATGAGGACTTACATTGTTTGTTTCAATCTGAAGCACTAGATCTCACATATGCAAAGCCCCAGGACTTAGGAAAGACATTTGTGAAGATTTTCTGCATTAAGTTAGCCCAGAAGCTGAATTTATATTTGGTAGTAATCATTGTCAACAAAACACAATGTGGAAAATGTTACTTTCTGCTTGGTGAAAATTCTATGCCTTGTAGTCTTTTACTTGGAAGTCTCAGCTTTTATGTTTTTGAGGTATATAAAGCCTATGCCACTATGTAAGAATCAACTTTAAAATGACCCAAAATCTCTAGTGCAACTCAATGGCCACAAATGTTAGATGGAGATAATAAACCAGCTGCTTGTAAAGCTTTCCATTTTAATGGAGCAATATAATGGGTCAAGTTGTTATTCCTATTTTATCTTCATCTCATCATTAATACTAAGTCATAAACTCAACAATTTTAAAATTAGACTTCATGTAAGCTAACAACG
Organism: Cricetiscus sungorus; assembly: GCA_030556225.1. Lineage (NCBI taxonomy): Eukaryota > Metazoa > Chordata > Mammalia > Rodentia > Cricetidae > Cricetiscus > Cricetiscus sungorus. The sequence continues at coordinate 32,539,783 of JANBXA010000132.1, read as the reverse complement.
AAAGCTTGTGAAATCTGAACATGAGTGAAAGTCAAAGCATTGGGAAATGTTTTCCTTCCTGGAGCGTGTAAACAGGTAAGGGTTATTGCTGCAGCAGGAAAGTAACACAATAAAGCAAGATGACTCAGGAGAGGGAAAAGTCACTCTCACAGTATAAACTCAATGAAGAGCATTAATTGTCACCACTCATCCTCACCTTTGCCACATTTTAAATGATATGAATTACATAAAACTTTATACCATGGATGAGAGAGCAATACTTGTCAGACTCACTAAGTTGTCCTTACCATTGAGGAAGGCTATGCCACTTTCATGTGCAGCTAAGATATGTAATAAAAAGAAAGCTTACACATGAGGCTCTTATGTGTTCAATGTCATTTTCTCATATGACTTCAGATATATCGGAGATGTAAATGGCTGACAGACTTCATAAACAAGAATTTTATCATTTATTTTTATTGCAGCAAAAATATTGAAAATCAAATGTTTCATTGATGCTGAAATATGCCATATCTTATTATCAGCAGTGGTCTCCATGCAGTACAGTAAATCACTAGCCTGCCCCAGCCATCTTCCCACACTCAGCTACTCTGCAGACGCTTCTATTTCCATGAAGTAGGCTCTTCAGGATTGTGTACTGATGACAGTCTGCCTGTGCCTGAATATTTCTGATACTCTATGCCTTTCCCACTATTTCTACTTAACGGTCATTTTTTCCTAATCCAAGTGTTTCCCTCTTTCTAAAAACCCTTTAGTTGGATTTTCTTGTCAACTCTCAGTGAATGCTATAGCATGAGTGTTCAAGCAAACAATGGTTCCTGTAGTCTACTGAGAGTAAATTCAAAATATTAGAAATTCTAACCAAAGACACATAGAATCCTATTGCCACTAAGAGGACATTCATTGATTTTTACATCTAATTCGATTTTCTCTGAGGAAAAAGTACACCACAAACAAAACAAAAGCCCTTTTGATGTAACTCATATTTTTCTTCTCTCCTTGCTTCTCATAAACATTATTGTACACTATGTGTTCACCTATATTGTGCTATAGTTAAGTATACATATAACATCTACTATAACACATGATACTGAATTTTGGTGAACAGATGATACATAAACAGCATCATGCTTTCAATTCATAATTTTTTCTCCCATCAGCACTGTGGGGATTTTTGAGAATTACTCAGTTTGATGTAGGTTCACATAGTTCTTTTATTTTGATTTCATTAGGATTTCTTTCCATGGATAAAGTATTTCTTTTAATGGATAAAATGTTTATTCATTTGGGTATTTAGTGTGTTCTCAGCTTTTAGGTTAAGTCCATGTATTTATTTTATTTTATATTTTGGTTTTTCAAGACAGGGTTTCTCTGTGTAGCTTTGCAGACCAGGCTGACTTCAAACTCACAGAGATCTGCTTGCCTCTGTCTCCCAAGTGCTGGGATTAAAGCTGTGCGCCAATACCACCCTGCTCATGTATTTATTTTTATAAACATAGCTAAATTTAGTGATCATTTTAACTATTCTCTGAACATATGTGGGCTTTCTTTGAGAAAGAGTTTGGAAATTCCTTCTACAAGCTTTATTAGCATACACTATACTTAATATCCCAAACTACTTTATCTACTTTGTGTCCAATTTCCCCACAAAACATATACTAATACAACAATATACCAACGATCTGATTTGCTCACACTTGGATTCATCAAACGTTGCTCTCCCATCTAATGGTCATTAAGTTCTTTAACTTCAGTCTTAGTTTATCCACCCCAGGTGAAGTATGATGTCAGTCAAAGGTCAGTTCTCATTTATGCCTTCTCCTGTGAACTGTTCAACTGTTTAATCATCTAGTTAGTTAACTGGCTTTTTTATTTCATATGTAAAAGTGTTAATTTTTATTCCTCCCATATATTAGCAAGAGCAAGTCATTTATTTTATTTGGCAAATGGCTTCACCTAATCCATGACTGGTACCCTCACTGGCCTCTTTGTGGCATTAAACAAGTACACACACATAAGTAAATTAATGCATATGTACACATAAGTAAATTAATGTACACACATAGGTACATTAATACACATGAGTAAATTAATAATACGTAAGTAATTAATACACATACATTAGTAAATTAATACATGAACATATAAGTAAATTAACACACACTTAAAAAGTAAATCTTGTGTAAATTGAATCTGACTTACTGAAACAAAGTAGAAAACTTATATCATAAAGATGCAGATTAGATTCTAGTTGATCACAAAGAGTTCCTAGTAAGCAGTAAGTATGGTTTTGAAATGAGCCTTTAATTTACTCACAGAGTGATCTTATCTATGCCCAGACGTGATAGGAGATGCCATTCTATAAATATGTTTCTCTTATTGGTTAATGAACAAAGAACTGTTGGCCAATAAGGAAGCAAGATAGGTGGGACTAGGATAGGTGGAGGAGTCTGGAAAACATAGGACAGAGTTGCAGTGTGCTTTCAGGAGAGGACACTTGAGTCTAGGATTCTCAGTAAGATAAGACCATGTAGAAATACATATATTAGTAATTATGGGTTTATAAAACAGAGCTAGGCAATGAGAAATGCTAGTCACTGGCCAACAGTTTTATAATTAATACAATGTCTCTGTGTGTTATTTGGGATTGATGCAGCTCAGGAACCAGGCTGGTGGGAAAGTGCTTATAACACAGATGTTAGTGTTGGTTGAAGTTATATTGACTATTTTTATCATGAAAGAAAATTTTTAACAAAAATAAATGGAAAACATATGTCTTTTATATGTACTACAGATGGATTTTTTAAGCTTTTGCAAAGATGCTTTAATTTGTGTGTGATGGATGTGATTTTGCTGTGCATGCAGAGGTCAAAAGAGGACTTCATGGGTCTTATGTATTATTCTATTGCTCTGTGTTTTATTGATTGAATCATTGGTCTCCCATTGAACCTGGAGTTTGCCATTTCTGCTATCATGACTGGGCACTGAGTGCCTGGGATCAGCCTGCCTTCACCGTCCCCTTGGAGTGTGGTTATGGATATATGCCATCAGGGCTGGTTTTCTCATAAATGCTAGGATTTGAATTCAGATCCTCATGCTTGAACAGAAAACACTTTTCACCACTAAACCATCTCCCCTGCCTTGCTCTTCAAAAAAATCTTACATGTATTATTTGTACATTAAAGCTATATTTTTGAAAGAAGAAACCACAACTAATCCAGTAGAAGATCTCTTAGTGAAGAGTACAGATATTTCATCAACAGGAAATATTTTTATATCTTCTCATTTTGGTTGTGAGCCTAGTCTTCAATAGCTGAGCCATATCTCCAGCCCTATATCTTCTCATTTTAGGCCTTGATTAAACAAATAAAATAACATTGTAGTTTTGTCTTAAAACACATTACAGAAGAAATTTTCTATCAAAAATCTATGTCATCAACACAAGATTTTGTAATGATTAATTAATAAACAGACTGTACCTTTAGTAAAGTATCTCCGATGCCCACTAACTCTGTAACATACTTGGTTTTGAAGATGGAGATCTCTTAATACTGGACTTACAGCACTTTATTTTTTTATGAAATGACCTGTAAAAAGAATTGTTTTTAGTTTCAATTTTTAAAATTGGCCATATGACTGAAACAATTGCATCAGGAAAGAATCTGAAAATCAATTCTTTAATTAGTTTCTTTTTTGACAACGTCTAATTGAGGTAATTAATGTCCATGTATAATCAGTTTCTTTTTCTCATTTTGTTTTTTATTCTAGTTGATCAAAATTATTGTAGTACAAAAATTCTACCCCAAAAGTCACAGGCATACATGTGCACACATCTTATTTGGCACAACCCAATAATAATTTAAATAATTGCAATGTTTAATAGGTTTTACATAGTTTATAAATTACATGGTCATAGATACAGTTAGCCAGTAACATTTTTTTTTAAATTTAACCATTTATTGTTTGAAAATTTCATACTTTCATATAACGTATATTTATTAAATCTATCCCCAAGCCCCTCTTCCTAAATTGCTCTTATATGCCCCTCAATCCATGTTTTCATTCATCATTTCATGTACTCTTTTTAAATCCCAATTATATTTTGACATAAAACAATATATAAAAGCCAATACATGAATATACCTATAAAATAGTATGCTTCTTTATGACTTTTTCAAACATCTTTGCTATTATTTAGCAACTAGGGAAGTGAAAGTGAAAACTGCTTTGAGGTTTCATCTTAGCTCAATCAGAGTGGCTAAAATCAACAAAACAATGACAACAAATGTTGATGAGCCTGAGGCAATTGGGGAACCTTTATTCACTGTTAGTGGAATTGCAAATTGGCACAGCCACTGTGGAAATCAGTACTAAGAATTTTCAAAATGCTGAAAGTAGATCTCTTGTATGACCCAGCTATTCAGCTGTAAAGAACATAAAGTCATGAAATTTGCAGGTGAGTGAGTAGAACTGGAAAATATTTTATATACTGAACGCTGTAACCCATACCCAGAATGACAAATGCCATATGTTCTCATTTACTTGTGAATCTTAGCTCAGAATCTTTAGATTATAATATGAACCTGAAGTAAACAGAGAAGCCAGGACAAGGGAATGAGACAATGGGGGGAAGGGATTGGATTGGGATTCTAAAAAGGGGATGGGGGAACCTGGATCCTATTAAGGGGGAATGGGAAAAGTGGGGGGACTTCAAATAGAAAGGGATGACAGTGATACAGATGAAGATAGAGAAAAAATGGATAAATAACACCAAGTCTCTTTCCTCTTTCTCTCTCTCTCTCTCTCTCTCTCTCTCTCTCTCTCTCTCTCTCTCTCTCTCTCTCTCTCTCTTCTCGCTAAGGAATAAACAGTCAGGGGAAATGTCACACATAGCAGGATTGTTCTTGAACACATTTTACTGCAAATCTTTTTGCCCTTAATTTATAATGAGGCTGCATTTTCTCCCTTATCAGAGACCATCAGTCTGTCAAATACAAAAGAGTCCATTTGCTGTCATCAATGAACCAGGCTATGAGCTTCCTATAGCTCTTAGTGGATTCCCATCCCCCAAGAATCCCTGAGGATTTAACCAGTGCAAATTTTAAAGACATAAATATACACAGTAGCTGAATTTTTAACCTCTCATACAAGAATGCATATACCATCTAAATTCACCTACTTGTGCCTTGAGAGTTTTCTAAATCTCAGCCTCATTTATCCAGAATACAGAAATAAAGAGAGAAAATCAAAGAACCACAAGGAAACAGGGTGGCTGACAGAACCATACCAACAGGGTCATCAGAGTTCTCCTTGCTTAAGGCTGTCAATCCCCCACAAAGCAGCTAAGCTAGGGAATGTGAGGAGTGTCTTTAAGCAGCTGGTGGAAAGGAACAGAGAATGCCTCTGAGATTTCTGAGTCAACACAGAACACAGAAGAAGTGGATGTTCCTGAAGAGATTTTGAATCCCAGATGTGCTACTTTGGGGACTAGCTACCCAGCTCTCACTCTGAGAGAGGTTAGTTCCTCCCAGGCAAGCCATGCACAATTTCACCTGGTCCAGGAACAGGGATCTTTATCTTTATGTGCATACCTGGCCTCAAAGCAAAACCAGAAATGGAGCAACAAAGATGTAAGACAAGACAGACAGAACCTAGAGCACAGCTGAACGACTAAACAGCTTTGGGAAAAACTTGCTAATGACATTTTAGATGGATTCTGAATGCTCTCCAGATATCAACACTGAGGGAGACAGAGGCAGGAAGCACTAGCTCCCCCCTGTTGCCTCCAACAAGCTGAGAAGTTCCTGTAATCTTTTTAAATTTTAATTTATGTATATGGTGTGCTCCCATAGTCATTGCTCTACTACTGTGAAGAGACACCATTACCAAGGCAACTCTAATAAAGGAAAGCATTTAATTGGGTACTTGCTTACAGTTTTAGAGTTAGTCCATTATCATCATTCCAGGGAGCATGACAGCATGCATGGCAATGGAGAAGTAGTTGAGAGCTATGTCATTAATCACAGGTAGAGAGACAGACAGACAACAGACAGGAAAGAGAGAGAATGACTGACCGACTGACCGACCAGCAGAGAGTCAGACAGAGACAAACAGACTGGGCCTGTCATGGGCCTCCTAACCTTTCTAATCCTTTCAAAGAGTTCAACTCCTGGTGACTAAGCATTCAAATATCTAATGGGGGGAGGGTATTCTTATTTGAACTACTGTGCTTTGCCTGCATGCATGTCTATGCATCACATGCGTGCCTGGTGTCCACAGCAGCCAGAAGAGGTAATCAGATCTCCTGTAACTACATTTATATCCCCATGTGGGTGCAATTGTGTGGGTAGTGGCTATCAAATCTGTGTTCTCTGGGAGATCAGCCAGTTATTCTGAATGCTGAGCCATCTTTCCAGCCCCACTTTTAATCTCTTAATGACCTTGACTGAGACCAAACTGGGATTTATGGCTCAGACACAGAGCAGAATTTCAGAACTGGCCAGTGTGAAGCAAGGTTGAGGTTAAGTAACTCAAATATAGATTTAAACAAGAGTGTTAAGAGATAAATTTAGAATGTAAGACATTGGGTGGGCTTACTGTCCCCTCAGAAATGGCATGGTTAATAATATCTAGCTCCACATAGTAACACTGCATTTATGATTTTCAATAAAAGATTAGACTTTCTTCATTAAAGTCTTACTCTGTGAATTGTGAATATTCCTAATACTATTGTGCTCTGCTATGATAAATTTTCATATTGTATTTTTAAAGTTTGGCTGGTTTTGGAATGAATTACTTCAATTTTAAATTATTAATTGTTTATAGTGTCTTTGACTCTCATTACAAAACCATCATTTGGAGGAATGATGGTTTAATTTCTTTCTATTCCATAAACTTGTTTTATTTTGCATACGTTATTGACTTTGATTTTGAAACAGTTTTAAATATTTTATTTTTGAATATGTTGGTATGTTCAGCAATGTTTGTGTAAGTTATGTTTGGTGGCTGAGATTCACCAAGTGTTAATTATTAGATATTGTCCTTTTATTCCTCTTTGCTAGGAATTTACATTACAAAAAGACTCCAAATGTATGAAAAAAAATTTTTATGTATCTGGATAATTTTACATTTTAAAAATTGTTAATCTACTAATAAAAGAATTTAAACTGAAGTATTTTAATGTTACACTCTTTTCTTTCTTTAAAATTTTTTTGAGGCAATCTTTCTATATAACTCAGATTGGTCTGAATTAATGTAGCCCAGGCTAGCCTAAAACTCTCCATCTTCTGCCTTAACCTTTCAAAGGCTGGATTTATAGGCATTCACCACCACTCAGTTTATACTTGCATTTTTTTTTTAGAAAAAGGTTCTTCTGCATGGCTAGCACATGTATGTGGCAATACTTTTATTAGGTTATTTATATCTGTGTTCATAAAAAATAACTGTAGAGTTTTCTTTTATTAATTTTTATGAAAGAAAAGTACTATAGGCCTGTCATATTTTCCCCCTTTTTTAAAACAATATGAACATATAAAATGCTTGTGAAATTATCCCAGAAAACAGGATACATAAGTTTTTTTCACCTCAATTAAGAAAATGCCTCTATATGGTCAGTGAGGTAAGCAGGCTTTTAGGGAATTTTCTTAATTAGTGATTGAGGGGAGAAGGGCCAGACCATTGTAGGTGTTCCATCCTTGTGCAGGTGATCCTGGTTCTATAAGAAAGTAGGCAGAGCAAGCCATGATGAGCAGTAGCACTCCTTGTCCTCTGCCCCATCTCCAGATTCCTGCCCTGTTTGTGTTCCTGTCTTGATTTCCTTTGGTGGTGAATAGTGATATGGACATGTAAGCTAAATTAACTCTTTACTTCCCAACCTGCTTTTTGGTCATGATATCTTAACACATCAGAAGAAACCCTAACATAGTTCTCATTTATTTTCATACTTTACCCAGATTATCTAGTTTTTCTTGAGTCTATTCTGTGAATTCTATTTTTCTAAATATTTAGAGTTTCATGACTTTGGGTAAAGTGTTAGTTCATAATTGTGTGATCTCAATTTCATCAACACTACTCTTTTTTATTAATATGTCAGTCATTTTCCTGTATAATTCTCATACTTAAAAGACTTATTTTGTGCTATGCTTTACTCCCCATTGTGTAGGTAATTTTGCTGTTTTGGTAAGAGAAATTAGCATGAGATAAGACCTTTGTACAAATGCTTGAGAGCACAGTACAATCTTGTTGAGTAGACATAGTCTACATAGCAGCTCTGCAACTGGAATATCTCAAGGAAAACTAAAATTGAATAAATTGGCTCAGGCAGAAGATGGAGAGTTTGAGGGTAGTATGTGTTACATAAATTCCAGGCCAACCTGAGCTATATAACAACAATATGTCCCAAGGAAAAAAAAAGAAAGAAAAAAGAAAAGAAAAAAAGAAGAAAAATTAATAAACCCAGAGATGACCCAGAAATTCTCTTGCCCCTTGCTCTCCTGATGGAACTGTTGCTTCTTATCTATTGTAAACTTTTTATTCACTTTTGTCTGCCCTTCCACCTCTTTGGCTTTATTTTCTTTTCTACCAGTAAAGTGGGGACTGTACTGAAAGGTTTTGAGCTTTTTTGATATTTTCTGTGCACTTAAAGCTGTTGCTGCTTGTTGTGCTTTCAGCTGAGTCCCACACATTTGAGGATATACTAATGACACTGTGATTCGTCTGAATCTTTTCTAGTATTGGTCACTACTTTGAAAGTGTTGTATGGGTTATTCCCTTCACTATTTTTCTTATTGTCACAGACACAGCTCCCTCTGTACCCATCTTTCCACCTCAGTTTGCCTTTGTAGAGTGCTGCGAAGTGCCACGCCTTAAAGATGGCACTGGCTTCCGCCTTCCACCTCCCCAAGGGTGAGCACTCTCTGGCATAAACAAGCCCTTATTTGGTTAAGTCTGTTCAGCCTGTTTGCTTCTGCATTAGAGTAGCCTATCTGCAGGGTCCACATAGCTCATTGGGCTTTGTTAGTGCAAGGGGATTTAAGCCTGTGCAGGGGTTCCCCGGGGTCCCACGGGTCAGAAGAAGCATGTTCAAGGATCCTGATTAAAACTGCATGAAGATCTTCCTGGAGTTGCGTTTTCCTTGCTGGTCGAGGTTGGGCACACACAGCCTTCATGTATTAATAGTTTCATACTTATGAGAAAATGTTTAAATTCTTGTTTGCATTTCTTTCATATCAGCTTTGTACCTGATTCTCAAATAGACATCATACACAGTTTAACATCTTAATCATTTTTAAATGTAAAAATCTGTATTAAGTAGATTTATACTTAAGTGTAAGAGTACTTTTTCAATATCTTATATATCCTTAGTGAACACAAGGATATATATGGGTTATTCCCATAATATGGGTTATTCCCTTCACTATTTTTCTTATTGTCACAGACACAACTCCCTCTGTACCCATCTTTCCACCTCAGTTTGCCTTTGTAGAGTGCTGCAAAGTGCCACGCCTTAAAGATGGCACTGGCTTCCGCCTTCCACCTCCCATTGTTAAATAAATATATGCTTACATGAATAATTTTAATTAATAGGGCTAAAATTATTTAGATAATGAAATATACAATAATGATTGAATGTTTGATTTCTTTTGAAAATGCATCCATTTTATTTCAGACACTTAAAGGCAATATTGAATGCATGCTGTATATATATATATATATATATATATATATATACATATATATTGCTTTTTTTTACAAGCTTTGCTATAATTGTTTTCAAATGAACAATGTTTTCAAGCATATACAACCCGTGGCTTGTGGACTGCAAGTGGCTGTATAACACAAACCTCCCAAAACTTACTTGAAACACTGTAATTGATTTCTATTTGGTTGTAAATCACTCAGTTCTCTGGCACAAACTCTATAAATGATAATACCATTTCCCAATATCAAAAGGGTGGGTAGGCCTACAAGTTCAGTTATTACTCATCTTTCATTATTATGATTATTTTAGCTTTCTTTGTTTATATTTCCATCACATGCCTCTTTTCATTTTCATATTTTTTACAGCTTTGTATTTTAAAGTCTCTTTTTGTTACATATGCATGAATAATCTTTTATTTTCCCACATATTTTGATTAGAGTATATTTGTTGTTATGGTAATAGTTTTCATTAAGATAAAGTGTATCAAGTGTTTGGCCATATTCACTGTCTCATGTCCTCTACTGCTACTTATTTTCATTCTCAAGACAGTTTCACTTCTATTCTAATATATATACATATATATATATATATATATGAGAGAGAGAGAGAGAGAGAGAGAGAGAGAGAGAGAGAGAGAGAGAGAGTCATTTTTAATTGTGATTTCAGTGAGGCTATTGGGAGAAATTGGAAATTGTGGTTCGCACTTCAACCTTAATGGTTCTGTCTCTCTTCACCATTTTGTGTGTCTTTACATTACTCATGTCCATGAAATATGTCCAGAAACCCATTATTCCATTGTTCTGTCTCTGTGTCTCTATTCTATTTTTTAAAGTTTCTTAGCATGAAACTTTTCTCATGCTCAGTCAAATACTAAAACATTTAGAACTATTTTACTCACTGTTGCTTATTTGGCTTTCTCCAGTTAATCCAAGTTGCATGAAGGCAGAATTTGTCAAGCTGTCTCATCACTGCATCAACAGCACATAGGGGAGGAAATGACACATGGTGAAGATAAATATATATTGATTTATTTAATAAGGTCAAAGGAATATGCTTCAAAAGACAAATAGACAAGATTCTCTGAAAGAAATAATTTTGGTATCTAAAAATACAATGTCCAGAAAATAAGTGTTGCATTTTTGACAGACAAGAGATAAATGCGTTCAATATACAACAACAATCACAAAAAAAAAATCAGAAAAACCAATGCCCTATTCAAAAGGACAGGATAAATGTGAAGTGCTCTGTGGAAAACTATGTAGACAACTATTCACCAAGATTGGGTGAGCAATGCCTATATGTTCTAGGAATAAACAATCCTGTGACTGGGGTGGCAAAAGCCTACCACGAGGACTATGCTGCTTTCCCCATGTTTGCTCTTTATTAATATTCTCACTTTGTTCTGTTGTGGAGAGTCTGGAGCAGACATTGGTCTACTACAGACCATTGGCATTAACAGTAATGGCTACTAGACTTTGGTCTTCATCTTTCGCAGGATTCAAGTTCATTTCCTTTCTCTTAATATAATAATAATAATTTGGGGAGTATTTATCAATGATGAATGGAAATGAGTGGTTCTGAAACCCAAACCACAAAAGCAGGAGGCAGCTTTTGTGCTCCAGCCTTTAATTATAAGCATTATTATCTTAATATAGGCTTGGATTCCAGTAGAATTAGTGGTAAGTGTGTTTATTTATAGCAAAAAGGCCTTGGAACAATTACCGCCACGATTAAATGTTCTTAAGTGGGCTGTCTCTGCTGTTGGGACCGAACTTTATCATTTTGTTTTTGCTTTTTACAAACATTTACTTGTTTTCTGACTTAAAAATATTTTTTTTTGTTTTAAAATGAGTTGTATGTAGGACATATTAAAGGAAAAAGTCCTACTCTTATCTATACAGTTTCTATTTTTATGTATAGTATATTTTAACAAAGCTGAGATTTGTCTTCCTATATTGTTTTGCTACTTAGTTTTGTAACCTCATATTACGAATCTTTTTCTCATGTTCAAAAAATTTTTAATCATAGTTTTACTTTTAGGAATGAGCTGTATTGCATATGCTCACCTCTCATGCATTCATATTTTTATATAGACTTAGGTGGAATCAATTGAAGTTTAAAATAAAAGTCTATGAGTAACCAGAATCAATGGTATCATTCAATGACACCAGAACTAAGAACCATTTCCGTTGGCATGCTTTGATTGTAACAATACAGAAACACTTCAGCAATTTTGCTTGCCTACTTTTCTGGTTCTGGTGATTGTGTCAAAGTTGTGAACTACAAAATACAGTAAGATGCTGTTGCACTCAATTGGCCTCCTGCACAGGAAGGAGTCACAGGCTTCCAGACTGATTTGGAGGGCCCTCCAAGTGAGTCAGGAGGTGTGTTGAAAAGTTTCTACACTCTGATAAGCCTCGTCGCCTATGCAGCAATTCAAATCAGACCAAATCAAAGCAAATTAGTAAAAGCCCATGTTTAATGGATACAGTGTTCCCTGATGGCCTTCTAGGCTTCCAGAGAGGAGTCAGGAAAGGGAGATAGGAAAAACCACCAGTCTGTTCTCTGGCAGATAGTTTAAATACCCTGTGGGAGTGGTCTTGAGTGTTTCTGGGGGACGGGCCATCTTTTGGTGGAATTTCTGAAATGTAGCAGAGTTTTGAGGAAGATGGGGAGAGAGCTTGGGTGGAATTTCTACCATAACATCCCAGACTCTTTGGGTCTATGGATGCCATGGGCTGGGGTGCAACTTCCACCCTAACATGTGTCACCTTTCTACCCTCTGCAGGGTTTTAAAATACCATCAACCTTCCTGATGTCTGCCGAGCCCTAAAGCCACTTACAAATAAAGGTTTCAAATCATACAAAAAACAAATTGAAATAAATGAAACTGTGAGTTCCAGAAATACCCCCAAACTTATTACACAGGACAGCAAAGCATTTAGAACAGACAATATCTTTAATACTTTCCATCTTCCCAGGGAAAGACATTACCAGCTACTTCCCAGTGTTTTGTCCTCCTTTTAACCTAAAACATTTTGAATACATACCCTCAGTATAAACATACAAGGGAACCTGAGGCAAATATCACAATATAGCCTTTAGGAGACCATGAGGTGTCCTAACCACCACCCCCCGCCAGAAAAAAAAGTGGACAACCCCAAAACCCCAAGATGAGTTTTTGCTCAGGTCAAGATGGACTGTATAAGGAACACTTCTTGAGGCATGGCCTCAGGAACCTGTGAAATTGGTTTCTGCCTACCAGAGAGTGTCACTTTCCTTGGCATTCCCTGTGACTACACATGAAAGCCCATGCTAGCCAACAGACTCTTTCAGTCCCTTTTCACATGCAATTGCTATGATTTCAAAGACCATGCTAGGACCTTGTCCTTTTCCAGCACCTCCTATACCCTAACTCCACCTTCCAGGCAGTTCCAGTTCACAGGCTTGGATCTCCTCAGTTTTGTCCTGATATTCCTCATTATTTTTTACACTCTACATCTCTAACCCTTGCCATGGCCATTCTGCTTCATTTTCTCTCTATTCTGAACTCTCCAGTTGTCTCTAACTGCTATCCCTCTCTTATCTAGAATAAAAATGTTCACCCTAATCATGGAGAGAACATTTCAGTAGTTTTCTTACTGTGCCTTCACAGAGAGGCAAGCTTGAGAGCAGGGGACAGCAGGAAACTACAAAGACTACTCATTGAACTGTTTGGGTTAAAAGCACTGATTCTTTTGCTTGGTTGTTTGTTTTGATTTTTAAGACAGGGTTTCTCTGTGTTAACCTGGCTGTCCTGGAACTTGATCTGTAGACCTGTAGGTTAGGCTAGCCTCCAACTCACAGAGAGCTATCTGTTTCTGCCTCCTCAAGCCACCACCGCCCAGCAAAAGCACTGATTCTTAATCTTAAAGACTTATTTAATATCTTTGTACATATATATTCAGCCATTTTATACAAACTAAATCTCAAGACAATTGTCTGCTTATGTGACTTTTCTTTAATGTTTTACATATGATTGCTTTAGTGGTTCTTCTCATAACTTCAACATTCTGTTCTGTGGCAGCTGTAGAGATTAATTACACATATCCACAACACACGTGTGCTAACTGAGGTGCTCGACATCTTATCAACTTTAATTTAAGAGGAAAATTTCATCTTTAAAGTGAAATAAAAATCTGTTTTAAATTTCTCTTATTCTAAAAGACAATTGACTTTTAAAAGCTTTTTTGCTTATTGGTTGTTTATTTTCAAATTAAAATGGCTATGAGATATGTAGATTTGTTCTAATTAGTAATGAAATATATACTTTTAGACATATTGATTCTATTGATGGTAGTGTTTAGACCCTAAATAGAACCTAAAGAAAGTCCATACTAAAATTCTGAACAAAGCAGTCAGCACTAATTCACATACAAATTGTTAGGTTAAATACATAAGAATAGCCCTGAAAGTGGTATTTTTCCTTAAATGTTTGTCTTTATTGCACCTGTATTTTTAAAGATTTATTTATTATGTATATAGTATTCTGCCTGCATTACAGAAGAGAGCACAAGATCTCATTAGAGATGGTTGTGAGCCAACATGTGGTTGTTGGGAATTGAACTCAGAACCTCTGAAAGAGCAGTCAGTACTCTTAACCTCTGAGCTGTCTCTCCTGCCTGCACCTGTTCTTGTTTATGATTGAAATATCTTATAAATTTATTCACAAATTATTATTTCCCTCATGAATATAAATATACAATTTATTTTGGACAGATTCACTCCTCATTACTCTCTCATCTCCATCTCTTCTTGTTGACTCTTTTCTTCCAATTAGGCCTCTCCCCAAATTCCATGTCTTTCCCTGTGACCCACAGTCTACTTAAGGTTGTATGCATGAGCATGGATGGTGAGTTAGAAACTGGAGCTTGGGCACCTTTGTGGCAATATGTTGTTTATGTATAGAAGGGTGGATTAAGACACAAGGGACCAGGTTTAAAATAGGCTATTATTTTTATTTGGGAGAAGTCACTTACAGAAAAAACCAATGACCTGCAAATTCCCATTCCAAGAATCCACACCCAGACTGCTCTCAGTGACCTGGCCAGAGCCAAGAGAGTACACTACAGTCCCAGACCCCAGACCTAACATTCCTCCATCACGCCTGTACCTGTGACCATGCCAAAATTAGCATGGATACTGCTACAGATGTGGGCAGGGTGAATATGTCACTACAATTCCCCTTTTAGTATAAGCAAAAAAATAACTAGTCTTGATACAAAACTATATATAAAAATAGCAAGTATCAAGTATGCTCTAGGAGAAGGAAATGTAAGAACATACACACTTAAAACCTATTGCCAGTGAAGCAACAAGAACAAATGGCAAGAACTACACATCCAGTCCTAGGATAAAGGCATAATAGCGATTACTATAGAGATTTCCTAAGCTGGAAGTTTAAGTCTTGTATCTAAAATTTCTATCTAGGAAGGAAAACAATATATTGTGACAGTCTAATATTCAACCCCTTCAAAGACCCGAGAAGGAGGATAACAATACTAGGGTGGACATGAAGTGCAGGAGAGCAACTTCCAACAGGTGCAACAAAGACAGAAACAGCAGGCTACCTGGATAGTCAACCAAAGTCTCACAGAAGCATGGGGAAAGCATCTTTGGCTAAAGTCTAAGGTATCTGACTGACCAACACAGAAGCAGGGATGTAGAAAGAACCTTACCCTGACTTGGCAAGGTTCAACAGTCTTCTATGTTTGTCTCCTGCAAGCACAGTAGTACAGAATTAGTGGTCAAGGTGGGGGCAGTTCTATGCCCAAGAGGCCAGTAGCCAAGGAGAGAATGGACTCCAAGAGGAGTGAAATAAGTGTTCAACATATTTTCAGGAATTCCTTGGTGCTATCAGGAGCAATTGTGTCTCATGTCAATGGAATACTAAAATTAAAACATTTAAATGCCATATTCTGCAAGTTTATGAAGTGTTTAAAGATCAAAATCTATGTCAGACTAATCTTATAGGTATAAGAAATGTGGGTGAAAATATCTGCAGTTCTTAGGAATATAGTTGTACAATGGCTGAAGCTTCCCAAAATAGTTTATATATTCTAAGTTGTATCAATGTACAAAATGTGTATATATCAAGATATTTTTATATTTGTGCACACATCATAAATACAAAGAAGACCCCAGTCAACATATAAGAATCTAACAATTTAAGTTATCAAGAACCTAACAATTTATCTATAGCTAACAGTTGCTAAAGTTAGTTCACTAGAAAATAAGTATCTACCTATATCCCATCCTAACCATATCCTTCCCAACCACACTCTTAAATTTATCTAAAAGAGATGCCCAAGTCTGAACATCACCTTCCATACCCAATCCTAAACAATTAAAAACCAACCCTATGCAGGGGAATATTAGCCCTTAATGCCAACAGTAGGGAAAGGGGGGTTGTTTTCTTAGGATTACTTCCTGCTAAAATGGGATGAGGATGGAATCCTGTAGAGAAAAAAAATTAAAGCAACAAAAATTCTAGAGTGGAATAGTTGTAACATTTGTAGCTAGTCTTTGCACAGTGGAAGATGCTTGACTTAAGTTCTTCTGAAGCTCTGGCCAGGATGTAATAAGAAGTTGAATCATTTCAACTAGGGTGGTGTGTTAGTTCAGAGACATCTGATGGGAGATGTGATTCTGTATATATTTTTTTGCATCGGAGGAAGAGGAAGTAGTAGGTGAGTCAGATGTAGCCCTAGACTTTCCTTAATGGTAACTGCTTTATTTTGTTATTTGCTGTTCGCTCCGAGACATAATTTGAATCACATGAAATCGATGAAGTAGGGCTCCGTTTTCTTTCCAGAGAGTTTAAAGATTGCTGTAAGGAAATTTTTTGTTCACTTTGAAGGACTTAAAAATTAACATCAGAACAGAGATTTTAACTTCCATAGGTAAACATACAGGAAAAGGTAATAACGATGGAAATAAGAATGAGAAAAATTAGGATTTTAGAGTTAAGACAATAGTAGTCCTAGATTTTGTTTTCTTCTGTCTTACACCAATGGTCCTTTGATATGGGACAGAAACTCTGAATTATATTTTAACAACTTGTTTGCATTTGGAGAAAAAGGGCTAAGTTCATCTCTAAAGGCAGGTTTGATTTTTAAGTGAATTGGGACTACAATTGTGCTGGGAAGAAGACAAGAGTTAGTATAAATATTTTACCATGTGTCAGATTCTTCTTTTTATGTTTCTTTTTGGATAGTTATCCTCTCTTTTTAGCCGTCTATACATTTGGTGCCTATTTTTTTAAAAGATGGGTATTTTCTGACTTCCTATAAAGACAAGAACAAAACACTCCTCCTACCTTTGTGTGAGGTCAACTCGTGGGATATACCTTGCTGGGCGACCTATCATTTCTCCTCATGAAGAGGTTTCTCCTGTTCAAACTGTATCTTAATCAACTTTTATGGTATACAAAGCTTTTTTTCTCCTGTAGAAACAATGGTATACCCCTTCTCCAACATAACACATATCCTGGTTTCCATACTGAGATAAACACATCCTTGAAGTACATTGATTTACTTCAGAAGTATTTTGTTGTTCATTCCTTTCTGTAGCTGTGTTTTCTTTCTCATTAAGACAGCATTAAGAAAGTTTATTGTTAGTAAAGCATTATATAATCTGTGTTTGGGGGTTTTTCTTTCCCTCTGCCTGTTTGTAGAGCATTTCTTTTAAAGTATGATTAGATCTCTCAACCATTGCTTGTACTGTAGGATTGTGTGGTATTCCAGTTATATACTTTATGTTATAATATTTAAAATTTCAATTTGGTGGAGACATGCTGGAGCATTGTCACTTTTTATTTGTGCATGTATACTCACAATAGCCATTACCTCTAATAGGTGTGTAAAAACAGAATCAGCCTTTTCAGAGCTGATTCAATGGGCAGTGGCCCATTGAAATGCTGAAAATTAGTCTATTGTACAGTTTTATTTTAATTTTCCAAATTCTACAAAGTGAAACACATCCATTTGCCAGATTTCATTTGTGTGTATATATTCTAGAGTTAGTACCTGCTAATAAAGGAGTTAAAGGAGTTTGATTATAAAAGGAACAAGTAGGACATTTTTTTTTTACTATTTCCTCAGCTTGTTGCCAAATGATGGAAAAATCATTTTTTAAAACCTTTGCTTTTGCTATTCACATGGTGGGTGGGGTTTTTTTTTGATTGTTTTCTTTTTTGTTTGTTTGTTTTTTTTTTCTTTTTAATGAAAGTCTGAAGCCCCCAGTACGTTTCCTGTTGCTAAATTATCAATTTCATCATTGCCTTGTGCTAGAAGACCTGGCAGATCCATATGGGATCTGACATGTTTTATATATAGTATTAGTCCTATTCCTGATTGTTTCTTGTAATTGTATAAACAATGAAGTTCATTTTGTATCATCAGGAATAAATTCAGCAGTTTCAATGTGTAAGATGGCTCTCTCTGCATATTGCATGTCAGCAACTATATTGAGAGGTTCTATAAAATCCATTAAGTACCATGAGAATGGTGTACAATTCTGCCTTTTGTACAGTATTATAAGGGCTTTGAACTACTTTACTTACATTTCCTGATTTATATCCTGCCTTATCTGATTTGTTTGCATCAGTGCAGAATTTAGGTACTCCAGAGATTGGTGTTTTTCTAAAAATTCATGGAAGAATCCAAATTATTTTCTATATGAATTTTATTCTCTCACTTTGGGATAATTGTTAATCATTCCCAAAATATTACTGCAAGCCCTTTGCCAGTATTCACTATCTTTCCATAAGGAGGAAAGTTCCTCATTAGTTAAAGATACTATAATCTCTGCTGAGTCCCTTCCTGTTAGTTGATGAAGTCCTAATATAGCTTGCCTGAAGATCAGAACACAAATCTAGCCACGGCCATAGAGACCAGGCAGTGCTGCTACACACTTTTTTATTTTTATTTTACATATCGATCCCAGCTCCCTTTCCCTCCTTCCCTCCTACTTTCCCTCCCTCCCTCCCTCCCCTCCCCCCACACACATGTAGGGTGATGCCCTCCAGGAGGGGTCATCTAAATCTGTCAAGTCATTTGAGTAGGGACTAGGACTTCTATCTCTAGGTTAGGGGGACGTGATTACATTTCATAGATAAGCTTTCTGAACTATCCTAACTGACGGAGGTATGTGATTCCTGTGCATTGCTGACTCTTTAATCTTTTCCTGAGATTATGTGCTCGACTAGGAAGTATTTCTACCCTAACAGCACTACCTGAACTTGCCTATTGCCTCAGTGTGGAAGGAACACTGGAGACCCCAGATAAGAGAATAGATTCTCTCCCAAGACACTGAAACAAGAAACTAAGAAATCACAGCTCTGTCTTGTTTCTTCTTTTGACAGATCAGGTATCAACTAGAAGTTTTAGTGGCAGAAATAAACCAGTGTGCAGAGGAGGGAAACAGGCCCTTTTCAGTTTTCCAATTCCCATGCCCATTTGTCCCCAGTGCTCATCAATCTGAGACCTAACTCCAGAGACAAGTCCCTGTTTCATCCTAATAATTCCCACGTGCACCCCTACACATCCCATCTAACTTCTCCCAGTTGAAGAACAGCTTCAGGTTCTTGGAACAAAAACCTTCATGCAGCTAGCACCGTGTTTAATGCTTTCACATTAAATTCCCATTTGCAACTCCTGGCTCCACAAAAGCCCTGCAGGAAGATAGCACTGTTTTCATCCTTTTTCCAAGACAGACACTGAGCTCAACAAGGTTAAGTAAATCCCATTGCTATTGACAGGGCTGAGTTTTGAGCCTCAAAATACAGAATGCAAGCTTTTCTTTCTAACCCTAACTACACTGAATAAACTTTTAGCTACAAAAATTTGTTAGACTTAAACAGAAAAGGGGAAAATTTTCACCATTTTTATTTAAAAGCTGAGTTGACTTCATACAGTGCAAATTCTAGCATTTCAATTCCTTTTCTTGCGGAGAATCCCAGCGGTTATTATTTTTAGAATATCAAATCAGCTAAAGACACTATTCCAACTTGAGCTTATTCCTCTGGCTTTATAGTCTGTGTCTACTCACCAAACTCAATATTCCTACCAGGCTGAAATTATTTAGTGTGTGTGTGTGTGTGTGTGTGTGTTCTTCTATTTTGTTTATTGTTTTCCATTGCTTCTAGTTCAATTGTTTTATTTAAAAAATATTTCCAAACAGTATATTTTGATTTCACTTTTATCCTCCCTCAACTGCTTCCAGTTCCTCCCCATCCAGCCAACTCCACACCCTTTCTTAATCTCTCTCTTTAGGAAACAAACAGGAAAACAAACAAAATCTACAAAATAGCTAAACTTAAAAACCAAAATATAAAAACAAAAGACCAGTATGACAGAAATGTTCAAACATAACAGTAGGAGACCCAAAGTCTACAAAAATACCATTGAGGTCAGTTTGTGTCAGCCATCTATTGCTGGGCATGGAGTCTACCTTGAAGTATGGATAAAAGACCCACTGAGACTCCATTGAAGAAGACTAGTTTTTACTTTGCAAGAGGTTGTCAACTGCAGAGAACCTCTCGGATAGGGGTGGGAGTTGGTGTCCACTTCTTCCTTTCAATAGTAGGACCTTCTCTGGCTTGAACCTGTGCATGCTGCCATGTTTTTTTTTTTTTTTTTTTTGACTTGACATGTGCAGCAGTCCTTTTGTGTCAGGAGGGAACTGTTTCCTTGGAGTCATCCATGTCTCTGGTTCTTATAACCCCTCCCCATCTTATTCCATCTTATTCTCTTATTCTGAGACCTGAGGATGGAAATTTGACAGACAATCTATTTTAGACTGAGTGTTCCAAAATTCCTCACTTTTTTTTTTGCACATTGTTCAGTTATGGATATCTGTGTTAGTTCCTCTCTATTGAAAGAGGAAGCTTCTCTGTTGATGGTAGCTCAATGAAGCATTTATGTATGAGTATTGCAGAATGTGATTAGGAATCATTTTATGTTATGCTCCTTTAGCAGAACGAGAGTACTTGGTTTTCCCCTAGACTTCTGGCCAGCCCAATCTCAGATTCTTGGCCACTGAAGCAGTGTCAGACATGGGTTTTGTCTCATGCAGCAGGCCCTAAGTCCAATCACAGAGTGCATATCTATTCCCACATTGTTTACTCCACTATTGCACAAGCGTATCTTGAAAGCAGGTCACCACTATAAATCATGTAGAAGGGTTAATAGTACTTTTATCCTCTCTTACCATGCAGAGTACCAACTAATGCCATGAATACTATTCAGTAGAGATGCAGGCTATAGTTAGGCACCCATAGACTTCTCCATGTTCAATGAGGTGGTAAAAGTTATCTTTAGGAATAAGGTTGTGTAGAGCAACCTTAGTTACATCTTGTGATGTCTGGGGGCTGTCAATGGTACAACCATAACCAATGACTCAACTATATGTAACTCAAGCATTAGAGGCAGATAGTTATGGATATAGTTTTCCTTAGTTAGGATTAAAGATAAGTTACATATAGGACTTTAGACTCACAAAAATAGGATAAATGATATTTTCTTTAAGTCTTACAAAATGTTAATGGACTAAATATTGTTAACTGTTATTCTTATTTGATAACTGTTGTATGTTATATTTTGCTATGTTAAGGTTAAACCTCTTCTTTTATTTTAGACAGAAAAGAGGAAATGATGGGAGATGTTATTCTGTAAATATGTTTCTCACACTGGTTAATTAATAAAGCCTGTGGCCAATAGGAAACAAGATAGGTGTGGCTAGGAGACCAGGAGGAGGAAAGAGCAAGTGGTAAGAAGGAGGAGTCAAGATGTAGATCAGGAAGGAAGGAAGACACCAGCAGCAGCTCCCGAATAAGATGAGCCGCATGGAAATAATTAGATAAGTAGAAATGGGTTAATAATTAAGACAGAGCTAGCCCATAAACAATAATGGTAACTGGCCAACAGGATTGTATCAAATACAGAGTCTCTGAATGTTATTTGGGGCATACGTGGCGGCGGGACCGTGGCGGCAGGACCCAGAGACCGGCGGGGGAAAAACCTGCTGGTAACATTCCCCTAGTAGCAAAACTCCTCTAGTTTGGGCATTGTCTCCTGATTTCGATGACTCTATTTAGCTTCTGTTCATACATGTATGTATTTGAGGAAGCTTCTACAGTAGTAGGTTTCCATATGACTCTTCAAATGCCCTTTGCTGTTAAATGTACTTCCCTCTATTTCCTCTCTTACCCTATTGTTTATTTCCACCTTACATCTAATTCCTGCCATTCCAGCCCCTATCTTTCCATAACTATATATTCTAGTTCCCTCTTTTTGAGAGATCCTCCTCTCCTATAAGCTTTTACTTAATAATAACTTCTGTGGTAATACAGATTGTAGCACACATATTAAAGGCTTAAAAGCTGACATTCATATATAAGAGGAAACAAAATACTTGTATTTTGGAGTCTGGGTTACTTTACACAGGTGATTTCTTTCTAGTTCTAGCCATTTATCAACAAATTACATAAATTTCCTTTTTAACAGCCAAATAATTTTTTATAAAAAAATACATTTTAATTATCCATTCATCTGTTGATGAACATCTAAGCTATTTTCAAAGCTGGCTATTTTGAATAGAACAGCAATGTACTTGGATGAGCAAGGATCTCTGTAGTAGGTTATAAAATTCTTTGATATATGCCAAAGAGTTGTATAGCTGGAACTTGAGGTAGATTTATTTCCAGCTTCCTAAGGAATTACCACATTGATTTCTATAGTGGCTACACAAATTTACTTTCCTATAAACAATAGATGAGTGTTCTCCTTATCCTGAATCCTTTCCAGCATGAACTGCCTTTTTTTTAATTGATCTTCACCATTCTGCTTTATATAAGATGAAATCTCAAAGCAGTTTTGATTTTCATTTCTCTTATGACTAAGGATTCTGAACATTTTCTTTCAGTGTTTCTCAGTCATTTGTGTTTCATTTTTTAAGAACACTGTTCTAGACCCTATTTTTATATGGGTGACTTGTTTTCTTGATATCCATGCTTTTTGTCTGTTTGATTTGTTTTATTTATTTATTTATTTATTTATTTATTTATTTATTTATTTATTTATTAGGCACTGGACATTCTTTCCATCTTCTGAAAGGGTTCCCTAAGTTCTAAGGGGAGGAATTTGATGGAAACATCCAATTTATTCCTGAGTGTTCCAAGGTACCTAATTCTCTGCATGACTGTCTGTGGTCTCTGTATTTGTTCCCATCTGGTTCAGGAGGAAGCGTCTTTGATGATAACTAAGCAAGGCACTGATCTATAAGTATAGCAGAACATCATTAAGAGTCATTTTATCAACTATCTGTCTATCTAGAAGAGTATCATTTTGTTTTACCTGAGATCCTTGGGCTATCTAGTCTTAGGTTCTTGGTCACCAAGCAGTGTTGGGAATGGATTTCATTTCATGGAGCAGGTCTTAAGTCAAATCTGATATTGATTGTCTACTCCCACAAGTTTTGTGCCACCAGAGTTCTAGCCTATCTTTTAGGCAGGACATCATTGTAGATAAAAGGGTTTGACCTGGTTGGTGTTTATGTTTCTCCTTTTGTAGCATAAAGAGTACCTTCCTGTACCAAATAAACCATAGGGGTGAAGGCTCTGTGTAGGCATCAGCTTGACTTCTTTTTGTTCAACGAGTTGTGTTGGTGTTGTCTTCACCAATGGTTCCTCACTGTCAGTTTGTGGATACCAACCAATAGTCTTGGCAACAGCCTGGATTATTTGGGGTTACACTGGGACTTGTTGGCCAACAACTAAATTAAATCTCAACTCATCCCAATCCTGGTACTGGAATCTTCATTTAGTGACAAGAGATGTCCAGTTGAGGCTGTCTCCCTCATTATTTGGTGAATTCATATAGATTGTCTTCATAGATGTATGTTTTAGGAAACTTCTACAGGATTAGTCTTCCATTGTACTCCTCAAATCTCCCTTAATTTTAGCTGTTTCTCTCTATATCTTCTCCCACATTCTTATATATTCTTTCCCAATTCCCCACTTGATCCAAACTCACTCCACCTTCCATCCATATTTATCTATTGTATTCCCCCTTCCCAATGAGATACATCTGTTACCTTTAGTAATAAAGTTATCAATTCATAACTAACATGCAACATCTACACATACACCTTTCACACAAGGCATACCCACAGTTGAGAAAGATTTCACTGTAAGTTACAGAATTTGTGGATAAATGATGTAGTCTAACACAACTGGGAGTTTCATTGCCAAATATGTGATGGATGAGTTAGTGGGCTGAAGCCTTCAGCTTGGCAAATAAGAAAGTCCTTACAAAAGATGGAGATTTATTGGGCTAATTAATGTTCCAATTTCTCTTAACTCCCCACTTCCTTTCTTCTTTTTTCAAAATTACTTTTGCTTAATTTCTTTTGTTATATTTCCCATGTATTGGAGCTGTAATAGTTTAATCTTATGCTAGTCATTTCCTGCATAAGAAGCAAATGGCTAATGATGGAACCTATTAGCATTCCAAAGCACATGCTGGCCTTCAGTCTCACTCAGCACCAGTGGCTCTTCTCACTCTTCCCTCAATCCTAAACTTCTCTAACTCATGGGCTTCCCTTCCTCCAGACTCTGATTTCTACAAAACTCTGATATTTTGGCCATGTTCTCTATCTGCCTCCTCTTTGCCACTCTCTCCTGGTCTTCTTTGTTTGCACACCCTTCTTCTTACTCCCTCACTTTCTGTCTACTCTCATGGCCTAGTTCAGTCTGCTGGTCATGTTTAGTGTACTTTCTCTTCCAGCTCTGAACTTTTCCAAATGTCTCTGGATGTAGTTTCCCTCATATCTACAATAAAACCTCCTCAACCATATTTTGGAGCTGTCATTTTCTTACTTTATACAGTTCATAGTGTCATTTCCTCGACAGGTTTTTCTCATTATTCAACATTCCCCAACCCTTCCTCATCACTTACATCATAAATAATAAGTCAGGTTTTTTTTTTGTCTAGAACTGTGGATGTGAGTCTTTTTCTCTTCCTCCCTTCACAGTGCATACCTCTGACACATACATGCCATTATCCTTGAGAGCATGGGTGACTTCTGCTGATCCCTGTCCTGAGTGTGTTGGCTCAAGTAATCTTTATACCATCAAGGGGTTCATTAGGAGGCACAAGAAATGTTGGGTTTCCTGTTTACTCATGCTCAAGTGTAGGAGTCCTTTATTACATAATTCTTTGTGTAGGGATACTGTTTGTATTATATTTTACTGTAAAAAAAAGTCTTCCATTGCCTTACAGGAATGCTACATTTGTGTCCCTTTTACTCATATTATTTGAACAGAACCACTTTACAAATTTTTAACACAAACACAAACATGTTTCTTCTCCTTTGTCTTGAGTCTGGAAAACACAAGTTTAGAAAGTGAATCAAAGTCAGTGTGCCATTTCATAAATATAGAAGGAGATATTCACAGAAACCTATAAATAATTGAAATACTATCAGTGAGAAAGGTACACGAATGGGATACAGTCTAGGATCAAGCCAAAGGGAAAAATATATCTAATCACTTAGCTACTGTAGCTAGAAATGAAAAATAAACAATATGTGAGTCTCTCGGTTGTAGGCATTATAGTAATTATGGCTTGGATCAGTTTAGAATTAAGCAAATTTTATCTTTAAAAATATAATTCCAGGTAGGTAATATTCTAAATTTTCTTCCTACATAAAATTCTCATTAAGATTCAATGGAGAATTTAACTGTAAATTCCTGTGACAAGGCAACCCTCAGATGGTTAGATAGTTTAATTATCTCTGTATCAATGGAAGCAATTCAAAATTAAATATGTAACAGTTATCAGAGTTGATCATGAGTCAAAATACCTGTAGGCTTTATTGAAGCACACTACTGGATTTTGCCTCTGCATTTCTGATTAAGCAGATCTGGAGTGGCTCCAAAGAGCCTGCAGTAATTTCTTTCTTTTTTCTTCCTTCCTTTCTCTCTTTCTTTTTTAAATATTTATTTATTTTATGCTGGACATAATTATACATGCCCCCACTTTTTTTTTATATGAAACAAACATTTATAAACGATAGTTGGGAATTTGGGCGTTGTTCTTTCCAAACTGCTTCCTGCTGGTAGGGAGTGCTGTCATGGTGGAACCCTAAGAAGATGCAGAAATCCTGGCTGTAGTGGTCTGCAAGACTGCATTGTCCCATTGATGTTGCTTCAGGGGGTCTTGCTCGATCAAATGACATTAGTCTGGAAAGAAATCCACAGCTTTTCATTTTCTGTGGAAACAAAATTAGAAATCCTTTTCCCCCAGTAACTTGTCATTAGGCTTAAATTTTGAAATCAAAGCATTTTAAATATATATATATATATATATATATATATAATTAATCCAGCAGCATTTTCCTTCTTTATTAATAATATAATTTACAAATTTTACATGTGGATCCCAGTTTCCTCTCCCTTCCTCCCTCCAACCCTCCCTCCCTCCATCCCTCCTTCCCTCCCTCCCTCCCTCTTACCCTCTTTCCCCTGTGAAATGCACCCTGGCCACTCTCCCTTCCAGTGCCCCCACCCCCATTCCACTTGTACGGCTATGCTATCCAGGTTGGGTCATGTAAATCTGTCAAGTCATTTCAAGTAGGGACTATGATTTCTCTCCTGTCTCTAGGTTAAGGGAGTATCCCTCCATGGGGTATGTGTCTGCAAGGTCCTTTTGTGCACCAGACATAGATCCTGTTTCTACTATCTGAGGTCCCCCAGACTGCTCAGTCCTTCTAGCTGAGACCCATAATTAGGGGGTCTGAGTCAGTCATTGCTGGGTTCCTAGCCACCAGTCTGGGGGGGAGGGTGGGCAAGCTCCTCTTTGTTCCGGTCAGCTGTCTTTGTGAGTTTCTGCAACCTGGTCTTGTCCCATCTCTCTGCATCTGGATTCCAGTTGGACTCAGTGTTTGGTTATGGGTGTTTGCTTTTGTTTCCAACAGGTACTAGATGAGGACTCTATGATGGTAGATAATTTAGTTGATGATCTCACTATCAGGGAAGGGTATTTATTGTAACATTTCCACGGTTGCTCAAATTATTAGTTGGAGTTGGTCTTGTAGTTCTCTAGACCTTTCTTTAGGTTCAGTTTTCTCTTCAAACCAATAATGCCCCCTCTTTTATTCTCATCTCCTCTCTCTCCCTGACTCAATCTCTCTAGTCACATGTGCTTTCCTCTCCTCACCATCTCTTTCTTCTAGTTCTCTCTCCATTCACTGTCCCCCCCCCATTTCCCATGTGCTCTGGGGGACTTGTCCCTTCCCCCTTTTGTGACAGACAATATATGAATCTCTTAGAATACACCTTGTATCCCAGTTCGTCTGGTGGTGTGTATTATAGGCTGGTGATCCTTTGCTCTAGGTCTAAAATCCATATATGAGTGAGTATATATCCTATTCCTCTTTTTGTGACTGGGTTACCTCATTCAGGATGGTTTCTTCAAGTTCCATCCACTTGCCTGCAAATTTCAAGATTCCATTATTTTTTTCTGCAGAGTAGTATTCCATTGTGTAGATGTGCATCATCTTCTTTATCCATTGTTCAGTTGAGGGACATCTAGGTTGCTTCTAGTTTCTTGCTATTACAAATAATGCTGCTATGAACATAGTTGAGCACATGTCTTTGTTGCATGAATGTGGGTCATTTGGATATATACCTAAGAGTGGAATTGCTGGGTCCTGTGGTAAGCTAATTCCCATTTTTCTGAGGAACCTCCATACTGATCTCCAAATTGGCTGTATGAGTTTGCACTCCCACCAGCAGTGAAGGAGTGTTCCACTTTCTCCACATCCACTCCAGTGTAAGTTGTCATTGCTGTTTCAAATTTTAGCCATTATGGCAGGGGTAAGATGGTATCTCAAAGTTGTTTTCATTTGCATTTTCCTGATAATTAAGGATGTTGAACATTTTCTTAAATGTCTTTCAGCGTCTTTGATTTCCTCTATTGAGAATTCTTTCTTCAATACTGTACCCCAATTTTTAATAGCGCTATTTGTTGTTTTGTTTTCTAGTTTCTTGAGTATTTTGGAGATCAGCCCTTTGTCAGATGTAGGATTGGTAAAATTTTTTCCCAGTCTGTGGGATGCCGTTTGGTCTTGTCAACTGTGTCATATGCCTTACAGAAGCTTCTAAATTTTAGGAAGCCCCACTTATTAATTGTTGATCTCAGTGTCTGAGCTACTGGAGTTATGTTCAGGAAGTGGGCTCCTATACCAATTTGTTCAAGGGTACCTCCTACTTTCTCTTCTAAGAGGTTCAATGTGGCTGGATTTATGTTGAGGTCTTTGATCCATTTGGACTTGAGTATTGTGTACGGTGATAGACATGGGTCTATCTGCAGTCTTCTACACACCATTATCCAATTGTGCCAGCACCATTTTTTGAAGATGCTTTCCTCCTCCCATTATATTTTTTAGCAGTTTTGTCAAAAATCAGGTATTTGTAGGTGTGTGGATTAATATTGGGATTTTTGAATCGATTCCATTATTCTACCTGTCTATTTTTGTGTCAATACCAGGCTGTTTTCAGGACTATAGCTCTGTAGTAGAGCTTAAAATCAGGGATGGTGATGCCTCCTGAAGTTCTTTTATTGTACAGGGTTGTTTTGGCTATCCTGGGTCTTTTGTTTTTCCATTAAAGTTGACTGTCATCCTTTCAAGGTCAGTGAAAAATTGTGCTGGGATTTTAATGGGGATTGCATTGAATCTCTAGATTTCATTTGGCAAGATTGTCATTTTTACTTTATTTATCCTTCCAATCCAAGAGCATGAGAGATCTTTCCATTTTCTGGTATCTTCTTTCTCTGATTTCCTTCTCAGCCTTTTTGTTGTCTAAGTAAAGTAGGGCTACTGATTTTTTTGAGTTTATCTTGTATCCTGCTAGTTTGCTGAAGGTGTTTATCAGCTGTAGGAGTTCCCTTGTAGAGTTTATTGGGTATGTAAACTATCATAACATCTGCAAATAGAGACAGTCTGATTTCTTCCTTTCCAATTTGGATCCCCCTGATCTCCTTTTGTTGTCTTATAGCTTTAGATAGAACTTTAAGTACAATATTGAAGAGATATGGAGAGAGAGGACAGCCTTGTCTTGTTCCTGATTTAAGAGGAATTGACTTAAGCTTCTCTCCATTCAGTTTGGTTCTGGCTGTTGGTTTACTGTATATTGCTTTTATTATGTTTAGTTATGTTCCTGTTATCCCTGCTTTCTCCAAGACCTTTATCGTGAAAGTGTGTTGAATTTTGTTGAAGACTTTTTCACCATCTAGGGAGATGATTATATGATTTTCCTTTTTCAGTTTGTTTATATGGTGGATCATGTTTATAGATTTCATATGTTAAACCATCCTTGCAACCCAGGGATGAAGCCTACTTCATCATGGTGGAGGATTTCTCTGATGTATTCTTGGATTCAGTTTGCCAGTATTTCATTGAGTATTTTTGCATTGATGTTGGTCAGGAATATTGGTCTGTAGTTTTCTTTCTTATTGTGCCTCTGTGAGGCTTGGGTACCAAGGTGATTGTGGCCACGTAGAAAGAGTTTGGTAATGTGACTTCTGTCTCTATTTTGTGGAGAAATTTGAGGAGTATTGGAATTAGCTCTTCCTTGAATTTCTGGTAGAATTCTGCACTGACGCCATCTGGCCCTGGGCCTTTTTTGGGTGGAAGACTTTCGATGACTGTTTCGATTTCATTGGGGGTTATAGGTCTATTTAAGTTGTTTGTCTGTTCTTGGTTTAATTTTGGTAAGTGATAGTTGTCCAGAAATTTGTCCATTTCCTTAGAATTTTCAAATTTTGTAGAGTATAGGTTTTCAAAGTATGACTTGAGAGTTGTCTGGATTTCCTCTGTGTCCGTTGTTATTTCCCCCTTTTCATTTCTGATTTTGTTAATTTGCATGATCTCTCTCTCTCTGCTTTTTCGTTAGTTTGGATAAAGGTTTCTCTATCTTGTTGATTTTCTCGAAAAACCAACTCTTCGTTGCATTGATTTTTTGTATTGTTTTCCTGGTTTCTATTGATTTCAGCCCTCAAATTTATTATTTCCTGCTGTGTACTCCTCTGGGGTGAGTTTGCTTCTTTTTGTTCTAAGCCTTTCAGTTGTGCTGTTAATTCTCTAATGTGACAATTTGTTTTCTTCATATGGGCACTCAGTGCAATGAACTTCCCTCATAACACTACTTTCAAGGTGTCCCATAAGTTCAGATTTGTGGTGTCCTCATTCTCTTTGAAGTTTTGGAAGTCCTTAATTTCTTTCTTTTTTTCTTCTTTGACCCAGGTGTGGTGCAATTGTCAATTGTTCAGTTATCATGAGTTTGTAGGATTTCTGTGATTTGTGTTGTTGTTGAATTCCAATTTCAAAGCATGGTGGTCTGATAAGATACAGGGGGCTATTCCAATTCTTTTGTATCTGTTGAGGTTTGTTATGCCACGTAGTATGTGGTCGATTTTAGAGAAGGTTCCATGTGGAGCAGAGAAGAAGGTATATTCTTTTGTGTTTGGATGGAATGTTCTATAGATGTCTGTTAAACACAGTTGAGACATTACTTCTGTTATTTCTTTTGTTTCTTTGTTGAGTTTCTGATTGGTGGTCCTGTCTAGTGGTGATAATGGTGTGTTGAAGTCTCCCACTATAAGTGTGTAAGGTTTTATGTTACCTCTGAGATTTAGTAGCGCTTCTTTTACGAATGTGGATGCCTTTGTATTTGAGGCATAGATGTTCAGAATCGAGACTTTTTGTTGATGGATTTCTCCTGCGATGAATATGAAATGACCATCTTCAACTCTTTTGATTAATTTTGGTTTGAAGTCTAATTTGGTAGATATTAGGATAGCCACACTTGCTTGCTTCGTGGGTCCATTTGATTGGAGTGTCTTTTCCCAGCCCTTTACCCTGAGGTAATGTCTATCTTTGTACCTTATATGTGTTTCTTGTATTCAGCAGAAGGATCAATTCTGTCTTTGTATCCACTCTGTTAGTTTGTGCCTTTTTATATGCGAGTTTAGACCATTAATGTTAAGGGAGAGTAAGGACCATTGATTGTTAATGTTTGTTTGTTTTAGATTTGCTTTTGACAGTGGTATTGTGAATTTATTTGTCCTTCTTTACCCTTGGTTTCTGGTGAAGTGAGATTATCTGTTACCTAAGTCTTTGTGAGCATAGTAAACTTCCTTGGGTTGGAGTTTTCCTTCCAAAGCTTTCTGTAGGGCTGGATTTGTAGATACGTATTATGAAAATCTGGCTTTGTCATTAAATATCTTGTTTTCTCCATCTATAGTGATTGACAGTTGTGCTGGGTATAGTAGCCTGGGCTGGCATCCGTGGACTCTTACTATTTGTAGAATATCTATCCAGGATCTTCTTGCCTTCAGAATTTCCATGGAGAAGTTAGGTGTAATTTTGATAGGTCTGCCTTTATATGTTACCTGTCCTTTTTCCTTTGCTGCTCTTAATATTCTTTCTTTATTCTTTATGTTACATGTTTTGATATTATCTGTCAAGTTGTCTTTTTTTCTTTGGTCCAGTCTATTTGGTGGTTGGCATGCTTCTTGTACTTTCATGGGCATGTCCTTCTTCCGATTGGGAAAGTTTTCCTCGATGATTTTGTTGAATATGTTTTCGGCCCCTTTGATCTGGGCTTCCTCACCTTCCTCTATGCCCATTATTCTTAGGTTTGGCCTTTTCACAGTGTCCCACATTTCTTCGATGTTTTGTGTTAAGGATTTGTTGGAAATTACGATTTTCTTGGGTCGATGAATCTATTTCCTCTAGTTTATCTTCAATGCCTGAGATTCTCTCTTCGGTCTCTTGAATTCTGTTGGTTATGCTTGCGTCTGCAGTTCCTGATCATTTGCCCAGTTTTTCTATTTCCAACATTCCTTCAGTTTGTGTTTGCTTTATTGTCTACATTTCCATTTTCAAGTCTTGAACCTGTTTAATTGCTTTTTTCTTGGCTTTCTGTAGTATCTTTAAGAATTTTATTCATTTCTTCCAATTTTTTGTTTGTTTTATCTTCCACTTTTTCAAGGGATTTTCTCACATCTTCTTCGAGGGCCTCTATCATTTTTATGATGATAATTTTTAGGTTGTTCTCTTCTGATTCATTTGCTTTGCTGTATCCTGGTCTAGTTGGTGTAGCTTCCCTAGATTCTAGTGGTGTTATGCTTGTCTTTCTCATGTTAGGTATTTTCTTGTATTGCCGTCTTCCCACAGCTTTCGCACAGCTTCTTCCAGTATGTGTTGGGGGGGGTTTTCCCTCTCTTTATGGATTTAGGTCGGTCAGACGTCTATAGTTCTGGGTGGTCCAAGTTCTAGGAGTTCTCTCCATAGGCAGGGGCCTGAAGATGGGGGTCAAAGTTCAGGCTCCAGCAGAGGAGAGCTTAAGCCTCTTTGGCAGATGCTCACCCACAGGATGCTTCCTCAGGGATCATTGGATCTAGCTCTATCCAAGGCCTCTAGCCAAGTTTTGGTGTTGGGGGACAAAGGCTGGGCTGGTACTCTGTTTCGCACCTATAGGTGGGTCTAGCTGTCACTCTCCAGCTGTGTAGGGCCTCCTTAGCAGAGGTCCTACGTTGGGGGTCAAGGATCCAGCCCACAGGAACTCAGGGTGGACCCACAGAGATAGGCGGATCTCTGGGAGGGGCCCAGAACTCCAGTAGAAGACTGGTGGTGGGGGTCAGAGACCAGGCAGCTTGAAATTTCGGGTGGTCCCACGTGGATAGGCCAGTCTATTGTGCTCAGATGGGCTTCAGGAATTTCCCCAATGGTGGCTGGATTGTCGGCTCCACTCTCGGTGGGGACAGGATGCAGGGGTAGGGAGATCCAGGACCTACCCAGGGATTTCCAGGGGAGGGTTTTGGGTGAGAATCAGTTGCCCCAGTGGGATTAGCCCCAAACTCACCTGTAGCCCAGGCCTGGTGACAGGGACAAAGTCTGGGCTGATACTCAGGATGTTTCCGCACTGATTGAGCTTGTATTTCTTGAAGTTTTCCAGGTGATTCTAAGATTTACCATTCTGGGACATTAAGGAATTAAAGACAGAATTAAAATAGGATATAATAGCACTATTTTGTGTTAAAGTTAAGAATATTGTTATTTAATTGCTATTCAGAGAAATTGAAATATTAAAGTAAGAAATTCCTCATGATGTTTTAAGTGTCCCATATTCTTACTGATGTAGACTCATAGTTTAAGGGTAAGTTGCACCAGAGTGTCCACTCACCTGTAGAACCATATTAGAATAGTTAAGAGACTTAGAAATTATGAGTCATTAAGATATGCATAAGTTCAATTCATTACAATTAGGTGTACATTTGTGCTTGGGAAGCTTTGCTGTTAGACAAACTAAAGTAGTAAATTGAATACAATAAGTATATAAATTCAGTTGGGAATACTTAAGATAATTTAACTAAGAACATTGTAAAACCTCCTTAAACGTGTTGCTAAATTTTGTCATGCAAATAAACCTATAAATAAAATAATGAATTTTAATTGGGATAGTGGAAAGAAAAATTAGGGTTTACTTTCCTATTCCAACCAATTACTTATTTTTTTTACAGAGACCCTACCTCCATGTAATCCCTTCTGTACAGAAAACCTAAGCCACATTTGAGTGTGTCAAACTTGCACTGAAACCATTGAAACACCACCCAAGCTCCATGTTCCTCACTGTAAAAAATATTTCTTATAGAGTTTGCAAGGTTGTTAGGACACCTGGTTCACATTCTACTTTTAGTTTTCCTTCTAGCAACTTCCTCCTATCCCTAGGATCTCACAGGAAAAAGCAATTACCCTGGTTTACCTTCCCTAACTTTGAATGTTTTGCAGCTCTCTGGAATAGGTTGGGTAACTTGAGTTTTTTTTTTTTATCATGACCCATTTTTCACACGAGAAATATTTATGTAACCATGCATATATAAGTTTACACAAGGCATACATTTATTAAAATAAATTTGTTTTAAAGTTCTTGCAGACTTACAAATTTACCCTATAGTGAAGACAAAAGCAAATTTGCTTACTAATGAGGTGGATGTGCTTAGTTTTACATAAACAGAAAATGCCTGAGTATTTGATAGTATAGGACATTGGGCATCTTCATTTTTTTTCTTTTTCTTTCTTTTATTTTTTTTTACTTGAAGACAGTTTTTTTTTTAATACAATGTATTCTCATTACAGTTTCTCCTCCCCCAGCTCCTCCCAGCTCCTTCCCAGCTGCCCAATTATCCAAAGCAACATGCTTTCTAAAACAAACAGGTTTTTAAAATAATAATAACATGAGATAAAACAAAAACAAACCAGAATAGTACAAAACAAACAGATAGAAAGCAGCCAAAGAAAAAGCATAAGAAACACATATAGACACAGAAACACATATATGTTCACACACACAGAGAAGTCCCATAAAAACATAGAAACCAGGAACCATAATATACATGCAAAACCCCTGAGAAGCAAGAAAAAAAAATAAAGATGAATGATATTTTGATTTTATTATTGTCAACATTGAGAATACCATTTCCATAAATATATAGTAAAATTATACTGGCAGAAGTATGCTTAGGACCATTTCGGAAATTCTATGCCAATTGTAGCCCAAAATTATTCATTGACGTATGTGTGACTATGTGTATGTGTTCTCTGTGTGTGTTCATGTGGAGGTCAGACAACCATCAGATGTCTTCTTCAATTGTTCTCCTACTTTTTGAAACAAAGTCTTAACCCTGAACTACGTCTCTGACCTAGACTGGCTGGACAGTGACTTCCCTGATCTGCCATGTCCCCTCAGCACATAGGCTATACTAATACACATGGATTTTAAGTGGACTCTAGTGATTCACCTCATGTCCTTATGCTTGTATGGTAACTACTTTTCCCTCTGAGACAAGTCATCTCTCCAAACCCTTCATTGTTTTATTAAGTGAAACTAAAATCAGTAACCAAAGGAACAATTTTAAAAACCAAACATGGTACAATCCCAAAGTCACTAATTTGAAGCTTATGTGCTGGAGAACAATAGGAAAAATGTAAACCTTGTTCTGTAATTAAATTACTACATTTCCATAAAAGTGTGTCAGGACACTGCAAATCATGATATACCAAGGTACTGTAGCTGAGATTCATTGCTGCTGAGTAGAATGACAGCATGTGCAGTGCAAGGCACTGGTGATCTGAGGGTGGAGTGACATCATGGAGCACAAGATGGGGAAGACTTGTCAAAAATGCCGAGTCCTTTCATGTTTGATATCAAACTAACTACCAGTTCCTGTACATTCAGAAATATTTCACTGAATCCAAGTTGTCTACGAATCTCTCACTCAACTATGTGAGCCCTGTGTCTTTGGGAATACTACTAAGTAGAATTCCTTGGGCGTTCTAGTAACTCAAGGGCTTCTCTAAGTGTAAATGTCTGAGCTGAAAGAAATTAGAAGTACTAAAGGTCTCTGAAAGGTGGTTTTGTGCCATACTACCATGTCATGTGAGCAGAATTATCAAGTTTTAGATTTTAATAATCATTTACATCAATAGAATTATGAACACTACACACTATTACATTTATAATGGTCCTTTAAAATACTATCTTTTCACCACCCAGAGTTTGAGTAATACAGGAATCCTAGTATTATCATTGGTTTCTGAGAACTCGTGCCCACCAACTGTGGCTGCTACTCCTCACTACTCAATGGAAGAACAGAAACTTGGCTATCTTCTTAAAGGCGGTTCCAAAATGATAGCCCTGAAGAAAGCTGCATGGAAATCAGCTCAGAGGCAGCAAAGGGCTCCCATAGTGAGCAAGAATACTCACTTTTTTTGTATGGCTTAGCAGGGCCCTGTAACCAGGCTTCACAGGGTCCAATGTGTTATGAATCATCTTTCGATAGAAAAGCACATGCAGACATATGTACATGTTTGTGCACATGTATGTGTATACACACACACACACACACACACACACACACACATTTCTAAGTTACACTCTTATAGTCATCTTGACCAAAGTCAGTCATGTTTATTTTACATGAAATAGAGAATAACATTTCTCTTCCAGGCTTTAAATTTTACCTCCTATTCCTCATTTGAACTTTATTCATTTGGACAAAACTCATTTTTCTTCTTGTAACCCACATACAATCATACAATCAGCACTCACACAGTAGACATACTGTTTGTTTAGAGACAAACTCACTGGGAAGAGGTCAGGCGTCCATTTCCCTTTTATTTGCAGAGAAAATGACAATCCTCTAGGTACAGAATGCCATTTGAAAGGAAGAACACACAAATTTCTACCCACCAGAAGTATATGCATACCTATGTTAACCTAACAGATATAGGAAATGTGATATCTAGCAATAGCAGTACTCATTCCCAAAAGCCAATCCGGCAGCTGAAATGAGCACCACAAAGATTCAAATGATATTAGAAAAGACATCATTACATTTTTCCATAAGAATTCTTTTTTTGTCTTCAAAAGTGTAGGCTAAAAATGTTTAATGTTAACATTTAAGCAGTTTTGTTTTCTGGATTCATTTTCAAGCATGCACCTGTTCAGGCACTTGTTAACCAATAATTTGTCTTCTCATGGTTACTAATCAAAGACCTCAATATTATGTTTATAGATCCTATGAGGATATATTAATCATACTGCTGTAAAAGAATTAACCATTATTTCTGAGTTCCAAATTATTCTCAAAGAGAAATGATGTAAATGGATAGCTTACTGAATTACTTATAATAGTAGTGAGTTAGTCAATGCTTTTAGCAGATGTTTGTTCCTCCGATTGCAAGAGTTTGCTTTGTGCAAAACATCACAAGAAAGTAAACTTAGCAAGCATTCTGCAAAGAACAAGAACCATGACTTGCTTAACAAATAGGGATACTGACAGTTACAAGACAAGAAGTGGAGGTTGGGCAGCTATAGGGTTAGCTGACTGATGGTTATTTTGCTATTAAAATTTTCACTCATTTGTTTTTGCGACTTTTACACACTGGCTTCATCCTAAAGCTAATTAGCCTCACTTTTAATAAAGAGAAAAGGCTCTTGCAAAAACTTTCAAATAAATCACTTTCATATTAGTCAGCTAGGATCAACTGAAGTCACCAGTCCACACTGGATGGAAAAAAGCCACCAGGATATTGTCATACACCAGTGAGCCTGAACCAGTGTTCAACTCAAGTTCCGTAATGATACAAGATGTCTGCAGTAAGTTTTCAGTAAACATATGTTTCTAAAATTTCCACTCAAATCTAGGCAATCAGAATTTCTGTAGGCAAGACTGAAAAACTATATATTTTACCCATTAATCCAAATCAGAGCAAATCTCACAGGTGGACATTAATCTAAAACAGAGTTGAATGAATTCAATTCCTCTGAGTCATTTAGAGGAAATCCACACTTCAATAAATCAGAGTGCTGTTGGACATGAAAGCAGGCTGACCTATTGGAAGTGTGACTAAATTGCACACAGCTTTAAGAGTCTATGTTGAAATTGGTACTTCCAGCCATTGAGAGACATACATAGTGCCCTGGAGAAGGGGAAAGGGACAAGATCTCCCAAGGAAATTGGGAGCATGAAGGGAGGGGAAAGGGAGTTAAGAGAAAGAGAAGGGGAGAAGAGGAGGGAGGAGGTGGGCATGAGGAAACAGGAAGATTGAGACAGGGAAAAAAAGCAGAGATCAAGAAAAGAGATGTCATAATAGAGGGAGCCATTATAGGTTAAAAGAGAAATCTGGCACCAGGAAAATACCCAGAGATTTACAAGAATGAACCCAACTAACAATCTGATCAATAGTGGAAAGGCTACCTTTAATGCCCTTCTGTGATAATGAGACTGAGGATTACCTTATATGGGATCCTAAAGCCTTCATCTAGTAGCTGATGGAAGCAGAAGCAGACACCCACAGCTAAACACTGAGCTATATTCCTGGAATCCAGTTACAGAGAGGGAGACATGATGAGAAAAAGGGTCAAGACCAGGCTGGAGAAACCCACAAAATCAGCTGGCCTGAACAAGGGAGACCTCATATACCCTAGTCTGATAGCTGGGAAACCAGCATAGGATGGACCCAGACCCCCTGAATGTGGGTGTTTGTTAGGAGGACTGGGCAGTCTATGGGGTCTCTGGTAGTGGATCAGTATTTTCCCCTAGTATACAAATGGACTTTAGGAGCTCATTCCACATAGAGGGGTACTCTCTTAGCCTAGACACATGGGGGAGGGCCTAGGCCCTGCTCCAAAAGATGTGGCAGACTTTGAAGACCCCCATAGAAGGCCTCATCCTCCCTGGGGAGGAGAAAGGGCATGGGCTGGGGTTTGGTGGGGCTAATAGGGGAGGACTGGGAGAGTGAGGGAACTGGAGTTGACATGTAAAACAACTTTGTTTCAACTGCAAATAAAAACAAACACACAAATAAATAAATAAGAAAGCTGGCTAGAAGCTGGATTAGAAGCAGTGGTGACAACCCCAGCAGCAAGGTTGACTCTGAGCTTTTCCTCTGCCCTGACGTTGCTTCCACTCTGCCTTGTAGATACCTCATTCTTCCTCCAAGAGATGCATGCATCTCTCTTGCATAATTCTGACTACTAGTACCTGATTGACAGAAGCCACTTAAAACATTGGAACAAAAGGCTCATAACTGAGTCAAAACTATTCTTTCTGTCTTTCCTTCACACCGTGGAATTATCTTTCTTTGGTCTTATTGTGGGCCAGATCATCTGGAAACTTAGAACTCTGTGACCAAGAGCTCATGCATATTTATAGCAACTTTTCCAAGACCTGTCATAGAACCTTATGGTACACTATCACTAATAAAGTATGTTATGATCAGCATGCATGTGTGTACACACAAACACACACACATACTTTCTACATTAAATGTACCTATTTGAATATACAGAGATGATTAGGCCCAACTAGAAAGATGCATCATATTTTATTCCCTGATGCTGACAAATTTAAGGGAAATTTTACCCCATAGAAAATGTGGACTACATTGGCATTAGTTGGGTTCTTATATATAATGAACAGTAAGGTTACAGAAGAAACTTTCTAAACATGGTTTAGGAACTGAAAATAGTTCACAAGCCAAATGTTCTTCTGTCATCCTTGTCAGTTGGCCCCCATCTCATATTACTGCTCATCACATTCACCTTCATCATATGCTATAGTTGCAAACAAACCTCCTTTGCATTGTCACAGCAACAGTCCTCCATCACTCCTAACTGTCCATAATAAAGAACCTCCTTATTCAGCTGCTGGAATTTGCAGTCACATAAATATAGAGCCCTGGTGAAGGTCAACAAGACAGAACCTTTCAAGCTTTCTTAATAAACTGAAATCCTCTTCACATTTTCCACAGGCCAAGAAATGACCCTGCCTTCCTGTGAAAATCACTACTTGACCTGGAAGAGAAGTTCTGTGTAATCTGCAGACAGCAGCATCTCTTCACTTTTCTTCCTTAACAAAGTTCCTGTACAATTGAAATGGTCTCATTATTCACCCTGTGCAAATGAATTCTCTGCCTTAGTCCCGGATGGTTCACATAGAAAATATTTTCTTAAGTGTATTGATTACTTTCTATGCATTATGCTGAACAGAAAACAGGTTATAGCATGTGTTGCTAGGCTTAAAAGTGAATTAGTATTGAAGAGGAAGCTTGCCTAATAAATCACATGCTTTCTCCACAATCCTTGACCAGCTTTCCTTGGAAAGAAATAGTTAGCAAATCAACGTGTATATTTGTTATCAACCTCCTTCCCCACACCAACTTATTTATCTCCCTTTCCCAATTAAAGATAAACTACACAGTAAATTTTATACTTTACATTTTCTTGCAATGAAAATCCCCTTGGGAAAATATGTCTGTTTTGTACCCCAAGTAGAATACCATGGAACAAATAAAATAGGTGAGAAAACACTTGTAGTTAAGCCTAGCCTTTCTGCCTGCTCTCCAGTTCCCCTGCCATTTCAGAGTGCAGTAGTCATTAACTACCAAGGTTACCAGGCAACAGCAGTGGTTACAAGTTAGTGTTAGTGTTCAGTATGATTTTGTAAATGAAGTTGCAATGAAGCAGCCATGCCCACTTGTTCACATACCCTTGTGGTCATTTTCACATAGCTACATGGCAAATGAAGAGTCATAACAATGACTGTTTGGACTACAGTACCTAAAACACTCCTAGAATATTCATGTTCTGACCATTTATAGAAGAAGCTTGCTGACTCCTGGCCAGATGCAGAAGTTTCTAAATAATCTTCACTTACCTAGTATCATTAATACTTCATTTTCTACACACTTCCACACCAGTCCCTCTCTGATGGATACCAGAGAAATCAACCATATCACAAATATAGTTTTGTATATACTCTGACTTATTCTCTTAACTTTTCATTAAGTGACCTCCTTGAAACATACATGTCTTTTGTCAGTCTTTAGTGAGAAAAGAAAAAATGTTAAAACCAAGCCTATGCTTCTAGACACTGAGAAGTATACATTTCTAACCATAATGTACATATATTTGGTTTTTTGAGACAGGGTATCTCTGTGTAGCTTGGGAGCCTGTCCTGGTACTCACACTGTAGACCATACTGGCTTCGAACTCACATAGATCTGTCTGCCTCTGCCTCTCAAATGCTGGGATTAAAGGCATGCTCCACAACCTCCAGGGTGTAATAATATATTCTTATATATGTAGAGAGTCTTGAGTAGGTACTGCTGAAACAGAAAGAATAATCCAAATTTAAAATGAAAACCTCTCTTGGAGATGTGGTGGCGTGGGTATGGGTTCACACTGGTCTATGGAAAGGAGATTCAGAGACAAGTTTAGAATGAATTTAGCCTTTTTATTTTTATTACTTATTTTTCTTATTTTACATATCGACCACAGTTAACCTTTTTGCCTCTGCAAATGACCCCAACCTCAAAGGACTAATGTGCTTTCCCTATGCCCAGGCCATTTTTATTTTTCCCTACATTTACACTTTAGCCAATTGATTACCATATGCTCAGAACAACTTGAATGAGGTTTCCAAAAACACAGTTTCAAGTGCAGGTACCACAGTTTTCTGGGATTCCTGAAGCAACTTTTGCATAGGCCTTTGCATTCTTGGGAAAGTGTCAAACAGAGTTCACATAGGTGGACCAAAGGTATCTGGTCAACAAGGGATGGATTATACTAGGTGCTAGCTCTCAGGAGCTAGTCCAGGTGTCACCCAGGAGTGTTAGGGCTAGTTGCTATCACTCAAGTGCCAAGCCAGCAAGATACCACAAACTTCTACAAGAGGTTTTTGGAACTAGAATAACAATGGAAAAGGCACTCATGTGAGGGATATCTGGATATCCCTGAAGATCTATGTAGAGACAGATCTTAAGCCTTTGGATCCCCAAGCAGGATTTTACCAGGACTTCCAATAATACACCAGCAAGAGCATTAATATGTCCTTTCATTATGAGATTCTGTATCTGCTATTTTGCATTCTGTGTCTCTCTTTTGTTAGTATTTTGGTGCTATATCTTCACATGACAGTGTTGCTGGACAAGGATCCCTAAGGCTCTTTTATGAGAAAACTAATCCCATTCAGAAGGGCTCAGCTCTTACATCCTAACTAACTTCTCAAAGTTCTGATCTCTCAATATTGCACTAGAGACTCTATTTCAAGAATAATAGGTGGGGGTGGATATAGACAAACAAATCATCAGCGATTCCCGGGGCTTCTTTGTAGATTTCACTGTTAGTTAAGTAGGAGGAAAGTGGGCAGATTTAGACTCATATATAACTTTTAAAGGCTAAGGGGTTTTGTGTACCTTTGTAGGCTTCCTTAGTGTATCTGAGAAAACTTGGCAACAAACCTGCAGCTACATCATCTTGACCAAAAAAAAAATAAAAAAAAGTTCAAGTCAGTCTTGTATAGAAAGTTATTAACAAATTAGCAATTCCATTCACAGGACAAACTGTGAAGATGTGAACCACATAACTAAGAACATGGTTGTTGAGGACCTAATTTGCACTCCTATTGTTCAGATATCCATTGTGGTTCCTCAGGAGTCATTAACTCTGTGTGAGAATCTCCTCTTACTGTACAAACAATCCACAGGGAGCACCTACATTAAAAAGTGAACAAATAAATTCTTGGATATCAAAACAGAGAAAATTATGCTGTGCCTGTCCATTATCCTGGGTTTCTGGCCTTCAGGTTTATCAAGCAAATAGCTCTATCTTGGACTAAATTTTCAGGACAGAAGGCTCCTCCTGGCTTTGCAACTGAGCAGCTTTCACCAGCTCCCCAAACCAGTAGATCTTCTTCTTTCATTTGTGGAGGGAGAGAATTGAACTAAAAGATTCACAGGTCCTCTCAAATTCTACAATCCAATTAATCTGTATTCTGGCTATTAATGCACACTAATCCCATACGCTGCAGGGAGATCTAGTAAAATATTTTTCACACATGAAAATACATTCCATGCCTGAAATCCTGATAATGTGCTAAAGCATGACATCCACTAATGCATTTAATCTAGTCCATGGTACCATCCTGGGAGGCTAGTGTCCCTCTGCTTTACATCTGAGGATGTGAAGCCTCACAACAATTTGGTTTAAGGAATGTCTAGTTCTAACAGATTTTCTCTATTCCTATCATATCTTAACTAACAGGCTCTTGTGAGCCACCTGACCTTTGAAGGACCAGTGCAAAAACACTGGTGTCATTTATTTAGATTAATAAGTGAGGAAGAGAATGCAATGCCAAGCAAACTGAGAGGCCATATTTCATACCCCGAACTTTACAGAAGTAGAAAACGATAAGGGTCATTAGAGCAAGAATGAGGGCTCATCATTCTCTTCCTATTTTTCTCTTTACCTCTCTCTTTTCACTCC
The DNA here is from genome assembly GCA_030556225.1 of Cricetiscus sungorus. Classification (NCBI taxonomy): domain Eukaryota; kingdom Metazoa; phylum Chordata; class Mammalia; order Rodentia; family Cricetidae; genus Cricetiscus; species Cricetiscus sungorus. Next base: position 32,497,148 of record JANBXA010000132.1, on the reverse strand, counting down.
CTTCTCCTTCTTTTTTTCCATTAGTATGTTTTACAGTTACCAAAGTAAGTATCCTTCCATTCCTGGAAATATGAACTCATATAAGCTATAAGAACCAACTACTGGTTCTTGAGTGCTAGCCTGCCATGTCTTTTACTCCATTTTACTCTAATTACAAAACAATTCAAACTAGAAGAATATGGGGCTTTGCTATGGGGATATTTTTAGTCACACCATTTCGTTTCTTACAAAGCTCATCTGTTTATACTCATGGATTAAAGAAATTGAAATGTAAATTTTGCAAGGCGTACAATCTAGTTTCAACAACTGTTTAAAAACTATACTAAGAGACTTTTTATTCATTTAAGCAAAAATAAGCATTTCTGTACCTTAAAGAGATAAGAATTTCCCAGAAGCAGCAAATAATTTCAGAGATTGCTCATAAAGCATAAATTCACTAATAATATTTTTGTATGATTTCTTCTAAAAGAGAAAAAAGATATATTAATACTGTAAGTGATAAAAATGTAACTCTTCACAACCAAGTTATTCAAAATGAAATAAAAACAAATTAGATAACACAAATGCAATAGTTAGAAACTGAACAGCCATGACATCGACATGTGGATAGGCTTTTCCATTAAAGTACTCATTGACTGAAAACCTGGAACACACATGTATAAACAGCTGTGTCTGTGTGTGTGTGTGTGTGTGTGTGTGTGTGTGTGTGTGTGAATCACATATGCATTTTATTCATAAACCAAGTAACTAGTATAACTATGTAGAGTCTCATATAATTTTGCTTTTTTTTTTTTTCTTGCTGTTTTGTTTTTCAAGATAAGGTTTCTTTGTGTAGCCTTGGCTGTCCTGGACTAAAGATATGAGCCACTTGCTTGGTGTGGCTGGTGCATGATTTTAATCCCAGCACTCAGGAAGCAGAGACAGGCACATCTCTGTAGCTAGTTGTTTTCTGCCAGCCAGCCTGGTCCCAATAATATGCAGAAACTCTGTATTTGATATAAGGTTGTTGGCCAGTTAATAGTTTCTTACCAGCTAGCTCTGTCTTAATGATTAACCCATTTCTACTATTGTAAGTATTTCCACGTGGCTCATCGTACCGGCCAGAGTGGCTGGCGTTCTACCTCTCAGGGCTCTCCATGTTGACTCCTCCTCCATACTTCCTCTTTCCTCCTTGTCTCCTAGCCCTGCCTATCTTGCTTTCCTGTTGGCCAACAGTGCTTTATTCATTAACCAGTATGAGAAACATATTTAAAGAATAACATCTCTCATCACATCTCTCTTAGTTCAAGGCCAGCCTGGTCTATAGAGTGAATTCCAGGACAGATTCCAAAGCTACAGAGAAACCTGGCCTAGAACAAACAAACAAACAAACAAACACAACCAAACAAACAAAACCAGACAGGTGCCACCATTGCCCAGATTTATTTTGCTTTCTTATTGTTTCAAAAACAATAGTCCCATACCTAGATCCATTTGAGGGACTGACATTCATTTTTTTCTCTTTCAAATATGTATTTTTACATCTTAGCCTCTAAAAAAAGCATCAAAACTAAGTTGTCATAAGTTAATAATCAGTATTATAATTTTTCTGTTTTTTCAAATTTCAGTCTGTGACTCTAGATAATGAACAACAAAATGAGAAAAGTAAGACGAGTTTATTTGTTTATAATAGTGACTGATTCCAGTCATGGACATGTATGAGTTGATATAAAACATTGAAAATACGAGATGAAATAAAAGTCTTCAAAGCTCTGAGAACTCAACATTATTTTTTTGGGGGTGTGTGTGTGGGAGGGATACCTGGAGCCTTCCAGGGTTGGTGCTACTAAAGAACACAGCCTCAAGTTTGCAGAGTGTAATCAAAGTCTGCAGTTGTTTGGAGGCCTGGATCTAAATAGATTTCCCCTGGAGGCTTTCCTACCAATTCTCCTGGGAATAAGGCACTATGTGCAATTACAATGAAATCATATTAAGTAGATGTGGAGAGGCTTGTGTAACATATTGACCTGCACTGCCTGCCTTGTTAGCAATGATTTAATTTAAGGTTCCCAGAAGAAGATGCTCATGCCTAGAGTCTTAACCATTTAAGACTCTGAGTTTAAGTCCAACTCAGATCACAGCTCTAACAAAAAGGACCTTTTCCAGTCTACTCACATCTCATTCACCAGCTCTTGAAGCTCATAGAAATGGATTAGCACTTTCTCAACTCCTTGGTGTTGGTCCTATTTTCCCCATTGTGCTCTTTCCCTAGGGTTTTCAAACCCATTTTGCCTATATGGATTTCTGACATCTCCCTCAAGGTTATATTTTACTAGACTGCACTAAACTATCCTATTGTTATTTTGCTCTCAATATCCTTCTAAAGAAAGGTCATGGTAATGAAGTAAAACCTAAATACTCTTAAAATTTTATTCTTTAAAATGAATACAATTCTAGGTAGTGTTGCAAATCTCACACTGTAAAATCTTTTTAATACCTGCGCCATTATGGGGATAACATTTTCCTTAGGAAACTTGTGAATGAACACTCTATAAGCCAATAGTAGCACAGGAAAGAAAATAGAGTACACAGGGGAGTTATACAGGAAGAAAACTAATAGTCAGTGAAAGGGGAGATGAGAGAAGGAAATAGTGAGTGAATGTGATCAAAGAGCACTATATACCTGAAGCAGAAACCACAATGGAAGCCATTAGTCTACAATTAACATGAATTGGTGAGAAAGAAGAAAAGGAAAGAAAGTCATGTAGGAGAAGGAATAGGACAGCGCACTAGAATATATTAGAAATCTGTTATTTAATTACATCCTAATAAAACATTGGTAGCTGACAAATGAAGGGACAGAAGAAGAAAGTGGTTGCTCTCTAAATTCTCTTCCAAAACCAATTTCTTTCAAAGGTCTTTGTATGCGAATTCCAAACTTCTGTCCCAAATATAGATGTTAGTTTTTCTACTACCTCACACCCAGTCTTTTGTTTCATTATGGTACCATACACAATATACAAAAACATATTGTCTCTTTCTCAGTGAGTCACAATAGCCCTTCATCTAAAGGCTTGCAGTCCTTTGAGCTTTTACTTCTCATCATGAGATGCTAATAGTTCTCAAAACAAAATTTTACTAATACCCATTTTTCTACTGATACTATATTGCAATTTAAAGACAATATAGAACAATCAATTAAAGAACACATTTAATTCCAGGATATAAATATCATCATGAAAACTCAGATGAATTAAAATAGCCTAGAAAAATATGCTAAATAGACATCTGCACTCTTATGTCCTCTGCAGCACTACTCACAATAGCCAATGAATAGAAATAACCCAGTGTCCATCAACAGATGAATAGACAAAATGTGGTTCACATAAACCATATAATACTAGAGTTGGGAGGTATCCACCGGAAAAGATTTCCTAGACACAAGTTTAAGCCAATAGAAATCTTTATTAGCCAGTCAGTAACTACACTGGGTTCAACATGCTAGTGTAGTTTCCAGTCTTTCTCAGGTTGAGCTTTAAAATATAAAACCCATATCCTGATTGACAAGCTTCAGTTAACAAGAACAGTTAGCCACAAGTAAAACTACAGAAGCTAAAAAGTGCATTTGGAGACTTTCCCAGAACTATGGACATTGATGGATTAGGAATTTGTTCTTATTTCAGCAGGTGGTGCTGCCTACATGCTGGGTTTCATGGCCTTAATATTACTTCTGTCACAGACTCGGTTGTGCTAAGGTCCTCGGACTAATTTCTCTAGCCAGCCACAAAAATAACAAAATCCAGCCCTTAGTGATGTCGATGGAGTTTGGGATTATTTTCATTAAAAGAAGACAGAGAAATCACATTTGGCATTATTTCATTCACATTTAGTGTAAGCATTAAAACTCAGATGGAAAGTTATCCTGAGAGTCAAAAGCCAAGGAATACAACAAAGTCAATGTAAGGGTAGGAGCTTACATGTCTGCTCCAAGGAAAGGTTTCCAATGCAGGTGCAACATATCTGATCTTTTAGGGAAAAGTTTCCCATCAAAAGTGTTATGGTTCTGTGATGTTACTATCTCCAGCAAAAATGTCACTCTGGTGGTGTGTATTATAGGCTGGTGATCCTTTGCTGTAGGTCTAAAATCCATATATGAGCCAGTACATACCCTGTTCCTATTTTTGTGACTGGGTTACCTCATTCAGGATGGTTTCTTCAAGTTCGAACCACTTGCCTGTGAATTTCAAGATTCTGTTTTTGTTCTGCAGGGTAGTATTCCATTGTGTAGATGTGCCGCATCTTCTTTATCCATTCTTCAGCTGAGGGGCATCTAGGTTGCTTCCAGGTTCTTGCTATTACAAATAATGCTGCTATGAACATAGTTGAGCACATGTCTTTGTTGCATGGATGCGAGTCATTTGGGTATATACCTAAGAGTGGAATTGCTGGGTCCTGTGGTAAGCTAATTCCCATTTTCCTGAGGAACCTCCATACTGATCTCAAAAATGGCTGTACGAGATTGCATTCACACCAACAGTGAAGGAGTGTTCCTCTTCCTCCACATCCTCTCCAACATAAGTTATCATTGGTGTTTCTAATTTTAGCCATTCTGGCAGTAGTAAGATGGTATCTCAAAGTTGTTTTAATTTGCGTTTCCCTTATAGCTAAGGATGTTGAACATTTTCTTAAGTGTCTTTCAGCCTCTTTGATTTCCTCTATTGAGAATTCTTTCTTCAATTCTGTACCACAATTTTTTTTTTAAATAGGGCTATTTTGGTATTTTGTTGACTAGTTTCTTTCTAGAGTTCTTTGTATATTTTGGAGATCAGCCCTTTGTCAGATGTAGGATTGGTAAATTTTTTTTTCCTAGTCTGTGGGCCACCTTTGGTCTTGTCAACTGTGTCTTTTGCCTTACGGTAGTCTAAGTTTGAGGCAGTCCCACTTATTAATTATTGATCTCAGTGTCTGTGCTTCTGGAGTTATGTTCAAGGGTACCTCCTATTTTCTCTTCTAAGAGGTTCAGTGTGGCTAGATTTATGTTGAGGTCTTTGATGCATTTCGACTTGAGTTTTGTGCATGGTGATAGACATGGGTCTATCTGCAGTCTTCTACACACCATCATCCAATTGTGCCAGAACCATGCCAGAGCAATGGTTTCCTTAAATTTAAAAATTTTTAAAAACCAACTAAATAGGAACTTTCATTAAGTAATCACTACACTAAATACAGATATTCTAATCAGAATATCATTTGCATAATTCTGCATATAATCTTAACTTTAGGTTCTTTGTGTGTATGTATGTGTGTTTCACTTCTATTTAATATTTTATTTCATATATACATACATACATACATACATATATATATATAAATATAGACAGAGAGAGACAGAGAGAGAGGGAGGAGAGAGAAACAGAGAGAGAGAGAGAGAGAGAGAGAGAGAGAGAGAGAGAGAGAGAGAGAGAAGGTCATCTTAAAACACATTACATGATTGTGTCAGCCCAGCATGGATGACTTCTGTATTGTCGGTCCCATTATACATAGACAGTAAGAAACTTGTTTCCCTAGCAATGGTTACTAAGCAGTCAGGAAATAATGGAATTTACTTCTATCTTTCTATGATGTGCCTACAAATTTTTTACCAAAGTTTTTTTATTAATGTACATTTATTTGCATGAAATATTGAATTCATTATGGTATCTCCTTATGTACATAAAGTACTTTGGTTATAACATCTGCATTATTCTTTCTTGTCCATACTACTCCATTTCCCTTCCCTGACAGCCTCTGATTTAGGACATGTATCTTCTAAACTCTATCTACAGAGATAAGTCAGTGTGAGACTGAGTTATGTGACTTAAATCCATTTCTAGCTACTTCCTAAAAACAACATAATTTTGCTCTTCTTTGTCTGCCTAATTATTTTTGCAAGTTGAAGCTATTAAATTCAAATTAGTTTCAAAGCATGGCAAGGTATCTGGGTTACAAGTTTGCTACTGGGCAAACCTGAATATTGGAGCTAAATTATATATATATATATATATATATATATATATATATATATATAATTCTGTAGAAAAATGTTTCTATAAGACAAAATTAAAAATACATCTTAATTCACCTGGAGCTTATAACTATTGCTTTTTACTACTAATTCATCATGCTTGATATTTTTTTAAACAGGATCTGCTGGGGTAGATTTTGTCTTAGATTAAGGAATCTAAATTTTCACTTAGACTTATATAGTGGATGGCCTATTTTTACTTTCTAGTATTTCAAATTCTTCCCTGATTTAGCAAAACAAGTAACAGCCAAGATGGTTGAAGCCAATATTTGAACTAAAATCTGTCTTTGCATGGAAGACACCAGGAGAACACGGCCCACTGAATCAGCTAAACAGAACTAATATGGGTTCAAAGACACTAAAAGTGGTCTTCAGCAAGCTCATTGTGTATATGTTATAGCTGTTAGTTTGATGTTTTTGTGGGACTACTAACAGTGGATGACGTATGTATGACTTTTTTGTCTGCTCTTGGGAGTCTTTTCATCATGTTGGGTTGTCTTGTTCAGCATCAATATGAGGACTTTTGTGTTTATTGCATCTTGTTTTGCTATGTTGGTTCTTGTCTCTTGGAGGTATTCTTTTTTTGAGAGAAAACAGAGGGGGAGTGAATACTGGGAAGAGGGGAGGTAGGGGGGGCTGAGGGTGTAGAGCAAGGGGAAACAGTAGTCAGCATGTATTGTATGAGAGTCTACAATAAAAATCACTACAAACTGTCTTTACTAAATAAAAATGATTTGATTCTAAAACAGGTGTATCTTTATGGGGGAGATGGTTAGACCAAGTGCCCTTCCTTTAGCAGTCCCAGTTCCACAATCACCATGATACTTTGGATCACCTTTGGCCAACACTTTATCTTGATAAAGCGCATTGCTTATTTCTAGGTTATTACATCGGTTATAGTGAATTTCTTGTTTTGTTTTTTTTTACTGTTAGATACATGACATTATTTCCTAAACACTGTAGTCTTACTGGGGGAAAATGTGCAGACATCTCTTGAGCAACTCTTATTGTTTCTCTGTGTTAATGCAAAGCAATTCACTGGTTCAGTATTTATCTCTATGTTCAAGAGGATATGTATTAAGCTATGATGATGTTTCAATAAAAACATTATGACTTTTTAAATTTCATATCTTCTTAGACACTGTTGAATAGATACCTATATGTCCTTAGTCACTTCTCTTCTTTGCAACCTAGCAGGAGGATCTTGTCATCTCATCTCACTGATCAACCACACTTGCTTGCATGTATATGAATCTTACCTTCATGTAGTGAGTCAGGGTTATGAGCCACATGTTCCATTTATGAGTTTATGATATTATTCAAAGAAATCTGATTCCTGTAGACTAGATAATCATAATTAAATACCCTCTTTCCCTACCACTTTCCCTCTTTCTCTTCTTCTTACTTAGTGAAAACATCATTTAAAATTTGTGGCAAAATTTATTAACAATGTTAAGTAGCAATGCTGTAGCTCCTTTCCCATGAGAGAATGCCAAGTCATTTCTGAAAGTTAGGCATGTCCATATTGTTAGGATTCAGGCATTATGCAGGCCCACTCCCTGTCACTCGTATTCAAGTAATAATCAGCCCAGGGTCCCTACAGCCATGCGTCACTACATCATGCACTGCATGGCTATGTCATGTGTTGCATGGCTATGTCATTTATTGCATGGCTGCATAAGGCTCTATATGCATGCACAAAGGGTTCTTTTAAGAAAGCTCTGCCTGTCCCTCACCTACCCTCTCTTCATCACTTTCCTTAAAATTTAAAAATAATTTTTTAAAATTATAGTCTTTAATCTGTGTGTCAAAGTGCCCAGCTAAAATTCTGATAAATCACACTGTCAAGAAAAGGAGAATAAATACTGGAAAATAACCAGCAGTCTGAACTGCAGTTATATTTGACTTTAGTATTTACTATATTCTTCATCAAATTATATGCACTCCTCTTTCTGAATTTCTTTAAATCTGAACATTTTTTATGACACACTGATTTTTTTCTTCACATTGCACAATTGCAAATTGTAAGGTAACTGTTTTCATTCCATTCTTTCAATAAGTGGGGCTTCTCAAAACGTAATGCTCAATGTAGCCATTAATGTTACCATATAATTTAATTTAAATCCCTTAGCATGAGATTCAAGACTTTCTGCTGTAAACTTGTTAAGACATTCATTTATACCATTGTATTGCACTGAACTTCTTGCATTCACATCAATTGCTCCTGTGTAGTAATCCTCTTCTTTCCAGAGCAAGGAACATACTACTCAACCTGCTTCAGTCACTGTCAATCTCATTCCCCAAAGCATCCATTACAATTACATTTTCTATGAGGAGATTTTCTATCTCTTCTAGAACATTTGAATTATTCCTTCCTTCTTTTTATGTCAGAAGAATATATTTTCAGTACTACTTTATATTCAGATATGTATGTCATTATTCCACTGGATCATAAGTCCCATGAATAGCCTTTTTATTTTTCTATATTTGAAAGTTTAATATCCTTAGTAGAGATTCAGTAAAAAATAGTCTGATAAATGAATATATGTAGCCCTGCACTTCAACATTGTATCTATGTACTAAATGCTATATAGCATGACAAAAGTAACATCTCAGGTCTTTGCAGCTTTAACCACAGTTAAGAAGTCAAATCCCCAACTTCTTCCTCCTAGACTTGTCATTATTTATTTCAAATATCCTTAATATCCTAATTAAGTGTCCTAATCAGAGTAAGTGAAATAATGTTGTCACTTTAATTGCTTTATTTTGAATACAAAGAAGTCTGATTGCTGCTTAATCAGTTAGATTAGCACTTAATAAAATACATTTCCCTAAGGGAGCCTTGTAAATATTCTTTTTTAATTGTCTGATCTAAAATCAAACAGAAGATTTTCCTTAGAAAGCCTAGGCTCATGTAGCTGGTTTCCTCACCTGTGCTTTTTATAAATACACATAATAGTGCTGTGTTAAGAAACAGAACTACTACCTGTGTTGGTTTTCCTTGTTTATTGTCAGTAAAGCAAATGTCTACACATAATGTTTTTCTATAAACAACATTTGGTATGATCATATGTAAGGATAGAAAAGGCCTGACAGTATCTATTTTCTTTGGGATAATCCAGGAACTGTTTACCCACTTCCCCCACCTTCCATTCCTACCCTGTTACCCCCACTAACCCCCATCCCATTCCCTTTCTGCTCCCCAGGGAGAGTGAGGCCTTCCATGAGAAGTCTTCAAAGTCTATCATATTATTTTGAGCAGAGCCCAAGCTATCCTCTATGTATGTAGGTTGAGGAAATATCCCTCTTTGTGGAATGAACTCCCAAAGTCAATTTGTTTACTAGGGATAAATAATGATCCATTACCAGAGGCCCCACAGACTGCCTAATCCTCCTAACACCTATATTGAAGGAGTCTGGTTCAGTCCCATGCTGGTATCCTAGCTATCAGACTGGAGTCCATGAGCTCCCCCTTGTTCACGTCACCAGTGTCTGTGGGTTTCTCCAACCTGGTCTTGACGCCTTTGCTCATCACTCCTCTCTCTCTGCCACTGGATTCCAGGAGTTCAACTCAGTGTTTAGCTGTGGGTATCTGCTTCTGCTTCCATCAGCTACTACATAAAGGCTCTAGGATGGCATATAAAGTAGTCATCAATATCATTATTGTGTAAGGTTTTAAGGTTGCCTCTCTACTATTGCTTAGATTGTTAGTTGGGGTCATCCTTGTAGATTTCTGAACATTTTCCTAGTATCATATTTTTCTTAAAGTTTATAAAGACTCCCTCTATTAATGGTATTTTTCTTGCTTTCCTCTATTCTTTCCCTGATTCAATCTTCCTGCTCTCTCATGCTCACCTCTCCCCTTCTTGTTCTACTAACTGCCTCTCCCCTCCCCCATGCTCCCAATTTGCTAGGGAGAACTTGTCCTTTTTCCTTTCTCCAGGGAACCATGTATGTCTTTCTTAGGATCCTTTTTGTTTGCTATCAGCTAAATTTCTATTCATAAAATACAAGCTCTACTGAAAACATGGTGTGTCACTTACCACAAAATCCAAATATTTATTTGCTTTCTAAAAAATTTCTGAGAAAAGCCCCTTGAATCTGGCATTAAATCTCTGTCATTATTATATAAAGAGGTTCATTTTTAACATTCACCACAGTTTTGGTTCAAATAGATAAATGTCCCAACTCCAAAAGTTCCAAAACACTTTGTAACAACTTTTCTGACATGACATGGGGCAGAGGTTTCTTGGATATAGCACACAAAGTGACCAACAGAAAACAGCAAAGTGGGACAGCAATATTTAAACTATTGATTTTTTTTTTAAGTATCATCAATACAATTAAAAGTAAACCTGTAGGATGGGAAATGTCATTTCAAATGACCAATCTTATAAAAATTAGAATCAAACCATGCAAATTACTCCCACAATTCAATAGCAACAAGGACAAAACTACACTGAAAAATCAAAAGCTGTGAGCAGACATTCTCCAAAGACAGTTGTAAATAGATGTGGCACAGTAAAAGACAATAAGACTCATTAAATTTTAGAATAAAGCCAATGAACAATGAAATATCACTTCACACATTTTTGGTTGGCTAATGAGCAGCCATTATCAACAAGAATTGGAGGTAAAAAGGCCAAAAAAAAAAAAAAAAAAAAAAAAGGTCTTAAGCATTGTTGGTTGGAAGGTAAAATGATATAGCCACTACAGAAAGTGACATAACAGCCTCTCTAAAATTTAAAAATATAATGAGTATATGATTCAGGAATTTTGCTTCCAAAATAATTTAAAGGGGTAGGTAGTAGACATTGTCCCCAATAGTCCAAAGAATAAAGTAGCACCTATTGGCGAATGAATGAATATACAAAAATGTGATAAATAGATGATACATATAGTTAAGTATTAATCAACTTTTAAAATGAGGGAAATTCTGGCACATATAACCACTTGGGTAAAACCTCATGACACAAAACTAAATGAAACAAGCTAGTCACAAAAGAAGAACTATGATAATTCCATGTACATGTGGGCCCAAGATTAGTCAAATGCCCAAGGAGAGTCATGTCTGTCAAGAGCTTTAGGAGATGTACTGAGTGAGAATGTGGTTTTATGTTTGAAAACTGAATAAAACTTCTGGAGTGAATCATTATAACAGTTGACCAGCAATAGGAATCTACTAAAGGCCAGTAAATATTTCACATGTTTGTTTTGAAGATAAAGGAAAATAATAAATGAAATATTTTAAGCATGGTATTAAGCATAAATGAAAAATGTTCATCTCTGAAAATACAATTTTTCAACAAAATAAACTCAACACATACTTGTTTATAGAGTGAATGAAGTCTCAACCAAAAGTCTATGCAAGGAATCTTAGATCTAAGCAAAGCAAATGTGTGAGCCCTGAGGATTGATGGGACTAAGCATAGTTCAGGATGCACAGAAATAGAGTATAGTGTTTGGGAAAAAAACTAAGCTTGACAGTATTCACATTTTACTCATGTATATAATATATTCAAGGAGCTAGATAAGTCTCTTAATAAGTTGAAAGGTTAAATATATATATATACATATATATATATATATATAATGTTTCTTACTCAAAAGTAAAAGTAATTTTGTATGAACCTTAACCTTTTTATGATAAATATTGATTTTTAAGGAAATAAAAATGGCCTACAAATATCAAATGAGTGCACATACACACACAAGAGAAAAATATGCAAAGCTCTAAATCCCATTTCAAGATAAAGAGTAAAGAAGCAGAAATTATAAAAATTAAATTTACATAAAATTAAGTGATTTGAAATAGTATTCATGTCTCTCTGCTGCCTCATATAACTCACAAACATGTCAATAATAGATGTCAATGCATGGAAGGCTACAGTCAATGTAGTTTGACTATACATATAGCAAAATAGACTTAGGATTGATTATTGACAACGCAGAGTATGGAAAATAAAAGGTATACTCACTTGTTCTCAGAAAGGTAGTGCCCATTTCGTTGAAAGAAAGGAAAAGGTACTTTCAGTTTTTTTTGTTTTGTTTTGTTTTGTTTTTATTTTTATTTTCCCTGTCAGGCAATGGGAATAATGGCACAGTAGAATTTTAAGCAAAGGGGTCAAGATCATGCTGGGGAAACCCACAGAAGCAGATGACTTGAGCAAGTTGGAGCTCATGGACTTCAGTCTGACAGCTGGGGAACCAGCACTGAACCAAACCCGAAACTAGGTGTCAGGAGACCTGGGCAGTCTATAGAGCCTTTGGCAGTGGAACCCATATTTATCCCTAGTGCACAAATGGAATTTGGGAGCCCATTCCCCATGGAGGGATACATGGGAGAGGGTCTAGGCCCTGCCCCAAATGTTGTGACAGACTTTGATGATCCTCCCATAAAAGTCCTCTCCCTCCCTGAGGGTTAGATGAGGGGGGATTAGATGGGGTGGTCTGTTGGGGGCATAGGAGAATGAGCAGGAACTGGGATTAATATGTAAAATAAGATTGCTTCTAATTTAAATAAAATGTACATGTATATACATATATATATATATATATATCACTTATACATACATACGTACGTGTGTGTGTGTGTGTGTGTGTGTGTGTGTGTGTGTGTGTGTGGAGTGCACGCGTGTACTGAGGGGAAAGCGAAGTGTTAAGTAAACACTCTGTGGTTCAGCACCAGGTTTGGATGACCTTGGGCTACCAGGATGTCTCTACTGCAGCATCCTAGGCTTTCAATGTCAGGGTGGCATTGTGATGGTGTAGATATTCCAGCTGTGCTTCAGGCCGGTGATGGAAAAACTTGGCTATAGTTAGAACATCTGCCTCCCACAGTAACACTTCTCTTGTCACCATTTCTCCAGATATGGGAGCCCTAGAGTCCTTGGAAACCAGGTCACAGTTGTGGACATACTGTTTTGTCTTCTAAGATACCACCGCAGATCTCCATGGTTGGCTATATTTGTGAATTCTTGTTTGGCTTACATATTCTCTACCATTCATCTATTTATTTTGTTATAATTCTTCTCTGTGGAGAAGAAGGCAAGTGCAGAGCATCTGTGCTTGAACATCTTGAAAATGTGTTCATTTACAGCACTTTAAGAAATATAACCACCTTGCTGACTTGACTGAAAAGAAGCTGTGTTGATATTTACTTTTATTTTTCTGTATGTAATACTATTTTTTATATAGTGCCTTCAGTTTTTCTCTGCCTTTGTTTCAAGCATTTTGGTTGTGATACTTCTTTTGGTATGTGTATGCCCGCATATGTATGGACTTACTAGCCCTTGTTTGTGCATACAGAGGTCAGTTCTTCTTTTATTGCTTCCCACCTTATATTTTCAGTCAGACTTTCTCACTAAACCTGGAGCGTCTCATTTTGGCTAGATCTCTACATCCAAGTGATTGTTGCCATGCTGGTTTTTGTTTTGTTTTGTTTTTTGACATGGGTACTAAGAATTCAAACTCAGGTCACAACACTTCACCCACTAAGCAATCTCCTCAGAGCTGGTTATAGTATTTTTGGGTGTATTTGTGTACATACTGTTACTGCTGTTTCCTGTTTTCTGAAAAATGTGAATCTGTGTGTGTGTGGTTTAGTGCTAAATTCTTTTGGGGAATTTACCTTTTATTTAATGATTCAAACATTTCTCTTGCTTATTTTGTCTGTTTCTTCCCGGGAAATCCAAATGCACGTGTATTAGAATAGTCAATATTTTCTTACAGCTTGAATTTGTTTTCCCACTCTCGGCTCTTTCCCTCCCTTCCTTGGGTCTGGATAATCAGTGATTATCCCTTGGTCAGTGGCAACAAATTCAGTCGATGTAAAACTTCCTGATACAACCTTTGAATAAATTCTTCACTCATATTTATTATTTTTATGTTTCAATTTGGCCCATTTTTGATAGGTTCTTTAAATTTGCTGTAGTTTTCCACATGGGTCTTCAGTGTTACCCATCTTTCACAGCAGCATCTTTGCATATACCAGTCACATATGGCAATCACAGAGTTAAATGTCCTTTCAGATAATCCTCATGTCATGACCTGTCTGCCTGATTCTTGTGTTTGCTTGTGGGTTGTGGTTGTGTTAATGTCTTCCTTCTGTCAAATAATTTTTACCCAAAGCTGGATTTTATTATTTAATATGCTTAGCTCAAGTTGATTAGAGCACCACCCATATTCTCTATTGTGCCCTATTTGTTTTTATTTAGAGTTATTCATTTGTCCTGTGTTTAATGTGTTTGAAACAAAGCTGTGATTTTGACATACCATTGATTTGCTCAACGAAGTTACCTTGGCTTCTCTTGCACATCTTTGTAAAACCTAACTTTTAGTTCTTTGGATAAGATTTAGGAAATATACATCCTAAGCCCCAACCAACTGGAACAATGTGACACAGACAAAGGTACTCTTAGTAGAATGGAGTTAATGCTAGTATCATCACCTTATTGTTGATTATGTTATCCTGCCTTTGATATTTATTATAGCAATGAAAAACTGAACAATACAGTACATATTTTACTTTTTTAAATTAATAAAGGTTTAACCTGAAAATACTCATTAATGAAAAATAAAACAAATACTCTATATCCGTTAATACGACAAAACAATTCAAACTGCCGTCTGGTAAATGAATTAAAAAGATCTCTTACCAACTAAAAATGGGAGTATGTTTTGGTAAAAATTACTCTGAGAGCACCTGGATATATGATCAATGTTGATGAAGTGTGTATTAATAGATACAGCTTATTTCAGATGATATACTGTCGCGGATAATGATCACAAATAAGGAAATAAAGACATAGTTTTCTGATTACAATGGGCACCCTATACATGTATAAGTCAATAGACTGACATATATTAAAACAAATTTCTAAAATAAAACTGGATGATATTTATAGGTTGAAGGAGGGTATGAACAGTATAGCATTAGTATAAAATAGAAAAGAATCCAAAAATAATTATTTGTATGCATACAGTCTCACACTTGCGTTTAAAAAAAATATGAAAGTAAAACCTAGGATGAGTCATAGCAGGCACGGAGCACTAACAACCTTCAGCAGGAAAAAAGGGAGCAAGGGAAAGCTCAGAAATGTAATTTAGAATCACTTAAAATAAATGTAAAGCAACAACTGGTAAATGTGAATTGTGGATGTGTTGTGTCTGATACATATTTTTCTGTGTCTTTAAATATTTTGAAAGTAAACATTTTAAGGCAGTTTAAATATCTTAAACTTAACACACTCAAAGTTTAATTGTCCCTATATTAAGTGTTCTGGTCTAATTAGAGATTGTTTATTTCAGAGCATTTGGATTTGCTGTAGATAAAAACTGTCTGTGCATACTGGTTTTCATCTGTTAAAAATAATGTGTGAATAAAAAGAATCTTTCATTGTTATCTGTGCTTTGTATTAGGCACAAAGGAACTAGGAGACAATATCAATTCTTAGCCACTATGAGGTACACTGGTCAGTGCCATTCCTGTGACTATCTGAAATTGTTCATGAGGGTGGCAGGATGACATCTTGAGACTCCCATCGCCTCTTTAACAATACTTCTGGGCATCTGGAACCCTTTTATAGTTATTACACTTTCAAGGCCAATTTCAAGGAGATTTTATTCAATAAAGTCAAGCCTGCTGGATTAATATTTAAATTATTTAATTGTTCAACCATCCCATCATAGTATGTGTTTCTAACATTAGACTTAGGTTCAAGTACATTTTTTTGTGAGATAAAACATGAAAACTAGTAAGATCCAAGTACTATTTTTAAACATTTTTACACTGAACTCCAAAGAAGACCCCAGAGCTACCAGCAACTGGAAAAGTTCCCTATCATATTTATAAGTATCATTTCTTAATTCATCTAAAAATTTCTCTTTTTATTTTTGAGATAGTACCTCTGGCTGGCCTGGAACTCAATATGTAGATCAGGCTGTCCTCAAATTCACAGAGATCTGTCTGTCTTTGCTTCCCTAGTCTGTGATTAAAGACATGTGCTACCACACTCAGCCTTATATAAATTCTTATAACTCTGACTGCTTGTACATCTATGAACACTCAGATTTGTCCTAAATGAGCTGTGCACTGATAAATGCCTCTTGCTAGCATTACAGCCATATCACATTATGATGGTTTAATGCCAGATTACAGAGAAATACAAGTTTATTGCTGTGGCTAAAACCAACTCCCATTAAAAGCACTACACACAATACCAAAATGTACAGAATATTTGCTATTTTCTGCTGCAACAACTTAACAAATATGTTTGCAAACCTGCAATGTTTTTTATGCAGTTAGCACAAATGAGAATCAATGTAATGAGCAGAGTGAGGAGGAAGGAGATATTGGAGTATTCAGGCACAAAGGGACTTCAACCTTCACCCCCATATTGAAGAATTCATATGAGATACATTATAAACTCCTAGGTGGCTTCTGCACCATCTCAAGTAAAACAAAAGGCCACCATGACAGCTCAGAAGGACAAACTGAAATTTTTATCAAATCTCACACACCATTACTTAATGAACATACATGCAAAATTTTTAAATATTTTGCTCTTGCTAATATGGGAGAATTAAGAAATTAACATTCTAATCAGTATAAAGTGGTACTGAAATGTAATAAGGAATAATTAAGTTGAAATTAATACCTTCAGTAATCAGGTTTTACCCAAAATTACCTGCTAAGATATTGTGTTTAAATTTGAATGATTGTTTTCTGTTAAATGTGTTCCTAACTCTGAATCAAGATGACATATTTATAAAACAAAGTATTCAGTTAAAATATTGTTGCTCACATCAAATTCCAATACAACACAGATAGGCCTATGCAGAAAAGAGATAGAAATATCCATTTACTGCAGTGATCAAATTATTTAGGAAGTGTTAGGTCTTGTCTCTCTGCTTTCCATTTGTTGTATGTAGGAAATGATGCTGAGTACCCTGTATACATATTTTCAGCCAGTCTATTTTTATCTAGGAAATTGACTTACACATTAATTTTAAAGGTATTTTATGAGAGGAAAACGAGACTGAGTGCTAAGCACTAAGTGGCTTTGCTTGCTTTTACTGGTTAGTTCACTGGGCATATTGAGCAGGCTGCCAGCTCTGCTGCTCCAGGTAATAAAACACAAATTGCAGCTACTGATTCTTTGTTTCCTGCTGTTTTCCTCACTAGGGAAGACTCTGGGGAACACTGGGAAGTTAATAGACACCATCTCTCTGACCTAATGGCTTGCCATATGGAAACAAAATGGCCTTCTTTCTCTCAAAGACTTTTCCAGAAACATCCAGTCACCAGAATATCTGACAATATTTTTGGTTTGTGACTATGCCAAGTTTTAATCATTGTCCTACAGTACTCTACTAAGGCCCTATGTGATAGAACATTGGTGTGATATTCTTACTATTTTTGATTATCAATGCATTTTTTCTGAATTTCTTTTGAGTGAGTAACTAGTCATTTCTGCACTGCAAAGCTATGCTTACTCATCACTGAGTCAGCAATGGGAAGGCAACTTCAAATACTGCAGGCATACTGGTCTTAGGTTAATCTCAGATATTAATTATATCATTCAATTTTCAGGACAAGCATGAACTCACTACAGTATGATAACAGAAGACCTGAGAAAGCTTCTGGTTGCCCAAAGTGGCAGAGCTAAAGTGCATTACCAAATGTCTTAACTTCTGTCTTCTTCTATTCTTTTTCTTTTATTCTGTTTTACTGGTGGAAATTCATGCCATGTAAGAACACTGTTTTCAATTTGATTCTTAATTATGTCAAAGGTAGGCACATTAGACATTAATAACGCATTGATCATTTGCTATATACCATTCTCCCTTCCAAAACTTTTGGATGGATTCCTCCATTTGATTTTTACAGCCAGTAAAACCCACCCTATGTTACATATTGAGAAACCACCTAGTGATACCTAGAAAATTGCCCAGGGTCAGAGAAGTAGGAACAAAAAAATTCAAAGGCCCTTAGCCACCAGTCAATTAATCTGATATCGGGCACAGAATAAAACTATCCCACATTTAGTTTTTCTATTTGCATATTTATTATTTAATTATCCCTTTATACCAGGTACTAGGCCATATTTTGAGTTCACAGAATGGCAAAAATCTAAAATACCTATGTTCAAGAATCTGTTTTATTTATACAATGTTATATGGTAAATATGGGGCTCATTTAATAATAAACAAATAGAAATTAGCAAATCTTAAGTATTTGCTGAATGTATTTGCTCATGGCATCTTCTTTTTGTAAGATAAACTACATATCTATGAGCACATATATTAATTTTGATCCACCTGCCGATTCAGTAATATTTAAGAAGAAAAGAAGCACTATTTTCTTTACCCAGATGGATGAAAAACTCCAGCTAAACTATTAGTCCCTGTTCATATTCCCCCATGATATTCACTTTTGTGAACATGAGATGAAGCTGTCAAATCATTTTTCTCTCAAAGCTGCCCTTGATTTGATGTTCAGAGTGGGCAAAAATCCAATATATTTGCCACCACTTCAGAATCACCTTAGCTAAGCTGTTCCATGTGTCTGAAAGAACAAGCCTAACCAGTGGCCTTTATTGTGAGCACTAACTAACCCACATGTGGGCAGGAGCCTGGGTTATACAAAAAAGGTTTCCATAGATATACAAACAATTTTTAGGATATGGAAAGCTTTACTATCCTACAATATCAGTTTTAATCCTTGAATGGGATGGAAGAAGGTAGAAAAAAAACTGTTTTTTTCTGGTAAAATACAAATTAAACTGAAAAAGAAAACTCTTGGTGACTAGCTGTTCTTGCACATTGTCATGGAATGGGCCTAGACCAAAATACACTGGATGGTCTGATTCACCTCAGGCGGGTAAATAGTAGATAAGACCAGTGTCTGCCTCACTTATCCAGAGGGAATCCAAACTGCTGACTCTTATTTCCCAATCTGCTACAGATGTGTCAGCTCTGGTAAGTTTCTCACATAGCTGTTGTTTATTTCTGTGACATTTTAGTAGCTCTATGTAATCTTACTATTTAAATGTCCTTTTCTCTTAAAAATAAAAACACTACTTCTAGTAAATTATTGTGACATGGATTAATGTTTCACTATGAATTAAAGGGCAAATTCTGTATGTCCACACCCTAAAGAGCTTCTCTGCGAAAGGCCCACAGCACCTCAAATTCTGTCAACACAGGAGATCAAGCTTTTGGGAAAATCAGATCTTAGAGCAATGATTCTCAACCTTCCTAATGCTGTGAACCATTAATACAAATACTCTTGTTATGATAAGCCCCAACCATATAGTTACTTTCAATACTATTTCATAACTGTAATTGTGCTACTGTTATGAGTCATAATGTAAATATCTATGTTTTTTACTTCAAAATATCTACTTCAAAAAATACCTTACACTGTCACAAAGGGGTCATGACCCACAAATTGAGAACTGATGGGACATATTCTGTAAATATGTTTCTCTTATTTGTTAATGAATAAATCTCTATCAGCAAATAGGAAAGCAAGTTAGGCAGGACTATGAGACAAGGAGAAATCTGGGAGATGTGGTAGAGGGGAGAGCTAAGGTGTTGCAGGGACTTGAGAAGAAGGTTCAGACCCTTTCTCTGGTAACTTAGATTGATAGAAATGAATTAATGTTTAAGATAGAGCCAGCCAATAAGAAACACTAGTAACTGGTCAACAACTTTATATCTAATACAGCGTCTCTGTGTGTTATTGGGGGCTGATGCATCTGTGGGACCAGGTTGGCAGGAAAACTGCTCATAAGCGAGAACTGCTTTGGAGAAACCAAGCATGCATCTGGAGAGGTGGAGAACTGTTATTTGTTAAGTTGTAAGGCCCAGCCAGAAAACCCAGCAAGCTAGTGTTCCATACAGAGGTTGGACCTGGTCTTTAGTTACTTAAAACATTGACAAGATGTGGTGTGCAGCATCACTTTTGATTATTTCTGCTATTGGTGCATTAGGGAGTGGAACTTTAGTCTACTTCACTAAGGCCATTAGCAAGCATGCATACATGGCAAACTAATGAAAACGGGGAGTAAAGATTGTAAGATCTAAAGGATCAAGATGCTTGCTGTGAAATTGTATCTCTTAGAAATCCCAGAAGCTACACCCTTAAGGTCTCACCAATGTGACTGCCTAAATATAAGTTGAAGAAAGACAACAACAATAGACATGCCAAAGTGAATTCAACAGAGATCACAAGGCCTCAACTCTACACAAAGAACTAAAGAAGACTAAGCAACGCTGAGAGTAGAAGAAATAGTCTTCACTAGGGATGATAATACCATTTGATAACAACAAAATGTCAGTACTGAATCAATATACATAAGTAATATTATACACACTGAACAGGTTATATTTAGGAATATACAAAGGAGGCCATGAATTTAAAAGAAAACAAAACATAGATATGTGGGAGGGTTTGAAAGTATGAAAGGAAAGGGAAAAATGATGGAATTAAATTATAATCTCAAAATTTACACACACACATATATACATATGCATATACACACATACATACATACATCATACATACATACATACATACATACATAGTTTAAATGTACCAGGGGCATTCAACCTATGGGTCATGACTCTTTTAGGGCCCTTTTACAGGGATCAACTAATACCATTAGAAAACATAGATTTTTACATTATGATTCGTAACAGTTATAAAGTAGCAATGAAAATCATGTTATGGTTGGAATACATCACAACATGAAGAACTATACAGCAAGGACACAGCATTACAAAGGTTGAGAACTGCTAGGTTAGAGAACTTGCTGCTCTTACAAATGAGCTGTGTTTGGTTCCAAGTACTCACTTGGAGGCTCACAACCATCTACACCCCAGTTCCAGGAGATCTGACACTTGCTCCTGACTTCTGTTGGCACCAGGCACAAGTAATTAACATACATGTGTGGAGACAAAAGTATCGTAACATAAATAGATTTAAATAGACATCTTTACAAGGAAGATATAGATTGCAAGTAAGATTAATATTAGAGTTCACAAGAAAAATGTACATGAAATAATGATGAGCTGTTGAAAAAGTCAAGATTAAGAATTCTGAAAAATTTGCTACTGAGGGTATGAGCTAACAGGAATGCTTATTCCTTGTTAGTTGTAGTGCAAAGCTGTATAGTTACTTTGGAACATTCTTCTCTTTTATAGAACCAAATATATTTTCATCATATGATTCAACAATCATATTTTCTAGTATTTATCCAAAAGGACAATGATGATAGCAGTTTTATTTATAAATCCTGAAATATCAGAAGATATGTTTCACCATGTGAAAGGATGAACTCTGGTGTAATTGTGAAATGGAATATTACTAACTTTGAAAGAAATGCACTTTCAGACCACAAAAAGATATGGAAGCACCATAAGTACATACTGCTAAAATAATAGAAAATAAAAATATAGCCAAATGAAAGGGTGTATACTGTGTACCAGCCATGCAGCATTTTGACAAGGAAATTCTATGAAGAAATAAAAAGACAAAAGTTGCCAATATTTCTGGAGTGGAGGGGTGGTATGAATGAATAAGTAGAGAGCTTTTTAGAGCAATGAAACTAATGAATTACTGTAATGGTGGACACATGGCATTATACATTTGTCCATTCCTTAGAATATAGAACAAGTGTAGACCCTACTGTACACTGTGGACTTTGACAGGTCTATGCAGATTTATTAATTGCAAATAATACACTATTTCTGAGATATTGGTATGGTACACATTATACATGGAAGGAAGCAGGCATGTATGTGAAGTAGTTATGCTTTCTATTCAATTTAACTCTGAAACTAAACTGACCCAAAGAAAACTTTGAAGAAAAACACATTTTGCTTTGCTCAAGTAGCTCCTGTCAGTAAAATTATATATACAAACACTGTTAAATAATATGTTTTCCATTCCTTCATTATAAGCTTGTGGAAATATTAAGATTAGATGGTACTTAGTCTTGGGAAAAAAAACTCAAATACTTAAAAGTATAAAGACTATTATCCTCTAAACTCACAAATCATTAGAGAGTTCATCCTATTAATTCTTACCAGACAATTGCAAAATACAAACCGTACATTTTATCTACAAGCAGGATTAATTTTTTTCTTGACATTAGGGAAATTAAATTAGAGAACATTTTTTAATTCTGAAAATGAGAACAGAAAAACAAGCTATACAGATAACTTTCTTTTTAATTTGGGTGACATCACACCCACTGAACATCCACATTAAAAATTACAGTCTTTGCACCAAATATGCTTATTCACATCAACTGTCTCAAAGATGTTGGGGTAATTAGTTGAAGACTTATGTAAGTGAGGCTAAATTATCCTGAAATGCAAACATCTATAAAGATATTCAGAAATATATTTTTGAAAAAAAATGCATTAGTTGGGCTTGATAATACATACTTTTAATTCCAGAATTCAGAAATTAGAGGGAGGGTGATCACTAATTTGAAGCCAGTTTGGGTAAAATCCTGCCTTAAAAACAATAACAACAAACAAGTCGATGAGTAAAAAGTTATATTGTCATTCAGTGGAAAAAGTGCTTCATTTGTATTACTCACAGAGGTAAGGGACTCAGGGACCTTGGGGAGAGGGGAGAAAGGATTCTAACTGAGGAAAGAGAGAGCACAGTGATTGAAGGGGAAAACAGGAATAGTGAAACACAAAAATTTCAATGGAGTGGAGGATAATCAGGGAGATTAGCAAAGAAATATGATGAAGGATAACAAACTCCACGGACTTTCCGAAAAACTCATAGGAAAAACTACTATTGCAAAAGCTTCTGAAAATTTAATTATGCATATATAAAAAATGTCTGAATGGAGTTACCCTATAACAGGGTAACAATGTCCCTACTAGAGGCTACCAAACAAAAATCTCAATGTCAGGATTAGGTTGCCTTTATTAAAGTTTTTGTTTATCAAACTTCAGTGGATTATCAAATAACACAAGCTGTTGCCCTTGTTATTGGTTTCCCTACAGAACTTGATGGTGAGATGCTATTGCTAAAGTATCTTACCATCATACATACTGGAGTCATGGGTCATGAAGAAATCAAGCTGGTACTGCTGGTACTATCCCAGAAGCTTTATCCTCACTGATTAGTTTTCATAATTCTACAAGGTACTATGCATGTTACTGGATGAGAAAAGTAATCATTAATTTTATTTAATTATGAACCCTATGAGCTACAATAATTACTGCCAGGAAATTTATGGACTATTGAATAATAGTCGCATGAAGGTCCTGGGAGTAACCAACCACTTTCTGTTGTATTTAAGGTTATTCTCACAAGATAGATTTCTTTTTCTTTTTTGGTTTTGCTTTTTTTGAGACAAGATTTCTTTGAAGATGGATTTTATATCTGAAATGTCATAAAAGTCAAGAATCTGTTGCCAGACAGGTTATAGGCCCCAGAGTACTTTTGTTACTCTGGTAATGAGTTATAATATAAAAGAAAAATGCCTCCTAAAGACTTATTATACCCTTATATTAGTGTACCTCTCAAAGCTCATCAAAAAACAAACAAACAAAAACTAACTTTCTTTTTACAGTACATGGTGACTAACACAGAGATTAAGAATTGATCTATGTGCAGATAAAAAGAGACCATGGAGTTTTTAGCCTTAAAAGGGATTATCTATATTATAGCCCCTTTGCCAAGACTCAGTGGTTTCCAAGAAGCAGAAAAACTGTGTAAGAACCAGAGGCAGTAACTGACCACAAAGAAACAGTGCTCTCTGAGCTCATTTGGGCAGTTACATGTAGGAGTGCATAGTAGTGGTAATAACATGCACAAGACATTTGTAAGCTCAAGCTAGACAACATTCCTGTGTGGAAGGTGCATGGTGGCACAAAGTCCTACCCCTAGATAAGGTACTGTGGCTGAGGGGGGGAAGAAACAATTTTCTTTAAGAGTGGGGCCCATGGTAGGTCTAATATGCTCCAGTAGATGGCCACATACCTAAGGTTATGTATCTAGAAAGTACTATTGACCGTGATGGGTTTTAACCTAAAAAAGAATAATGAGACCACAAAGTCAGGAGGTATGGAATGGGGAATGGACCTGGAAAGAGTTTGGAGGGAGGATGAACATGATTAAAATACAGCGTATGAAAATATCAAAAACAATAAAAATAAAAAAAAACTGAGAGCATATAATTGCTACAGAAAGTTGTTTGTAGTCGTTTAAGTATTCTCATTTTGCTTTTTATTTTATTATAAATTACATTTCTCACAGTTGAATAAAAATGGATATTTTAACAGAAGAGTTGAACTATGCAGATAAATACAACAATTACACTGCATAATACGTGTGCTAACAGTCATCAAGGTGTAGGCATGTTGCTAATAGCTCACATTAGTGAGTCTAGTGCAGATAGCACAGGGAGACATAGCTCAGGAACCAACTAGTAGGCCACACATTCTTGAAAAGACTCCCTTTTATGGCTTTGTCTAAATCCCGTATCATTCCAAAAGGATATGAGTCAAGAACTCCTTATTTAAAGTCATAATTAATTTCTCATCTAGTACCTCTAGTGTTCAACACTTTATACATATTGAAATCAGAAACGTAGATGTGCACACACACACACACACACACACACCACCACCACCACCACCATCACCACCACCACTACTACTACCACTACAACCAACAACAATGACGACGACAAACCAGAATATTTAATACACAGGACACTGCTTTGACCAGACCTGCAATGTTTTCTTCTCATGGAACAATGAAGCATGGTTAACTTTACTAAGATACTGGCTAAGACAAATAAAAAAAAATGCTGTTTGGCAGTAGACATGAGGAGACACCCTTAGAGCTTTTGCAGATATGCAGTTTGATGTGAGCATCATTCTTGGGAGTTGCCACCATCTTAAGAACTGTCAATTAGCAGTAATTTTCCCTTTCATATAGGGAAGATAAATTATTTTAAACTCTTCAGAAATATTGCTTTAATAACATGAGACCCCATAGAATAGAGAAAAAGAATAAATTTTGGTCATTGCACCAGTGTAGCATGTCTGCCCACTAGTAATAAAAAAAATCGTTATCTGCCTTGACTAATCACAAGGATCTTTATTTATATTTTTTTAAAAAAGGAAAATGAATGGTTCATGAAGATTTTAAAAAATATATGAACTCTTCTTTGAAAATGCAATGTTCTTTAGAGCAGAAGAGATGTTGTTAGGGAATCGCCAGCTGGTAAGTCTTTGACCCATGAGGCCCCATGTTTCTTCCATTAGGTTCTAATCTAAGGCCCAAGAGTTTGGAGTGTGCTTATCATAGTCATTCCGTGGTCTGAAATGGTGGGCTGAGTATTTATACTTTTAGATAACGTTTTGCTATCCTCTAGGAAGTGACTTTGTTTATTGGAGCAGCACACAACAGAAGCTTCTAAAAACCTGGTAGGCTACTCAGGTCCTGGGTTTAGGAGGTAAGTTCATATACCGAGCTTTGTCATACTCTTCACATTGATGTGGGAAAGTGTTTGGAGTACAAGATGAGAAAATTGCATATCCCAGTGCTTTCAGAGGCAGAAAGGTGTTCAGAGTAGCACTCTTGTGGATATACTTTTAAAACAAGCAAGCTTTACATCTATAAATGTTAATGTATTACTTAAATCCAAAACATAACAGCATACTCACTACATTTCTAAAGTAGGTACCATTAAGAACTAGGACTTTATATGTGATTAAGAAGCACACATTTTTCCTACCCATAATTTTCTATATCAGGCTCTTGTTACAAATATTTATTCTGCAGAATTAATATACCATGTTTTTAAAAACAAACTTCTCAAGAAGAACAAAGCTTGTCATTTTCTAAAGAGAAAAAAGGAAAGCCCATGAATACAAATTAATTTCTTTGCACAATTGCTCTGAAAATGAATTTACAAAGTACAACTCAGAATTCATCGTGTGAAGGCATCAAGGTTGGTTTACATATTAATCCACTTCCCAGCATCTCCCTTTGTCCTGGCAGGCTTCAGCTGTGCACAATGGCAGAGCGACAGGCTGCTGAAAGGTCTGCTCTTTAGAAATGTCACTCCACGTTGTGGAATATGTTTTATTAAGGGTAATGGGAAACGTGCAGATCTGGTGGCAAATTTGCTTTTCTTTCCTCTGAAGAAATTTGAACACAGACTTAATAGAGAAATTAGCTATTCACTTAAGCCAGCAGTGTTGGCTGGTGCCAGAACTCAGTCTCCACTCCAAATAGAGGACCCCAGCCTATCTTTTCAGGGAGGTTGACCATCATACCCCAGGGTGGCCACTGTCTGAAGCTGAGTATCACTTGGCTAAGACCAAATTGCTTCAGACAAAACTAACAGCCTAGAGAATTATATTTTCTGGATACCATGAAAAAGAAGCACTTTTAAAACACTAGAGGTGACTCATCAACATGACTCATTTGCAGTTTCTCATATGGATAACAACATGCAGGTCAAAGAATTTGATTCAAAATATAATGACTACAGAGTGAAATGCCTGCAGTCCCATGGATTGCCTAAAAGTATGACACTCAATGTTAGACTTATACGAAGAGTTTCAGTATCCTACAGAAAGCCTTCCTTTTGCTAAGTAAATTTTGATACTTGAGGGGCTTATGTAAATAGGGAAAGTATGTAAATAGAGGCCTATGGCCTCTACTGAAAGATCATGATTTCTAGAGGTGGGAGGAAATAGATGTTGGAGTCCTGTGGGACTTTGACGTAGTCCATAGTCTTCATTTACTATTAACAATGCCAGCATCAAAGATCTTACCTCCTACAATCTCCATTTCCCTGGAACTAATTCTTCCTCTTCCTCTGATGCTTCAAATGCTATTAAGGCACTCCCTACTACCCCACTCCCCAGCCCCAGAAATCACTAATAATAGAATGATGTGCAAATAATTTTTCTTCTTTTTTGTTTTATAAGACAGGGTTTCTCTGTGTAGGTTTAAAGCCTGTCCTGGCTGTCCCAGGCTGGTCTCAAATTCACATAGACCCACATATCTCTACCTCCAAACTGCTGGAATTAAAGGTGTGCATCACCATTGCCTGGCTAATTTTCTTTATAAGTAAAAACTTCCATACTTCTACAAATGTTGAAAACATTAGAGATAAAAGACCTTTTAAAATATGTAATATTGTGTTTATTCTTCAACAATTTCATGGATATGTCAATGTAGTTTTTCATGTCAATATGTAGCTCATTGATGTTCTCATGCATAGGCACTTCTTCCATAGTAGATGACTCTATACACAAGCACATACAGGCAACACTAATTGAACTTCAGAAGAAAAAAAATATATCTTTAAGGCATTGGGTATTGTCCCTCTACTGCAGGCACAGTAGATAGAGGAACATGGGGAAGAAAGCAAACATAGAAACTGTGGCGTTACCAGCTTCAAATGACCTCAGCAAAGTGTTTTGCTGCACTGAACATCAACTCTTCAGGATTGAATGGAAACCAAGAGGAAGTGTCCCAGGTTACACTGGAACACAAAAAGAAATGGAAAGTCTTTAATAGCATGTAATCGTGTGTGTGTGTGTGTGTGTGTGTGTGTGTGTGTGTGTGTGTGTGTGTGTGTGTGTGTATGTGTGTGTGTGTGTACAGTAAGTACAGCAGTGTCCACTTTTTATAATTTTTAGTATATGAGACTATAATTCAAAGTAGTAAGTCTGAATATGATCTCTATTATGTCCCTGAAAGTTCTTCATACCCATCCCACACTAGGAGTGAGTTCTGTAGATAAAATTCTCATTTATTCATCTAGAGAAGACATTCTAGTCCTCTGAGGCATTAAGAATAAATCAGATCCCCAGAGGCTATGCCCAATCTTCCAGCAGCACACTCAGAGTAGCCTGCTGGAGCAATGAAGGTTTGTGTTCTTGCCATGTTTTAGCCACTGCATTGTAAACATAAGCAAACACAATGGCCACACCACCAAGACGATTAAAGTTCCAATTCTGATAGACATATTGCCACTATTGCTAGACTACCAAAGCTCAGAAGATAGAGTTGGCTGCATGATGGTCATTTTTAATATAAAACTCATGAAATGGATTTTATTTTGATGAAAGCATGAATAAAGGAAGGGAGGACTATGCCATACAGAGAAACAAACATACATAAACCTGGTATTCTGAGATTATTTCCCCCAAACTAAAATTAACATCTTGTTAGAATCAATATATCTGTCTGACGATTTAATCTATATTGTTATTTATTACATTTCTGCATTCTGTGTACTAATTAGTGAATATATATCTCTTCTTCAGAATTTTATACTTCTGAGATGCAAGTATGATAGCTTCATCCCAGTTTTGTTGAGATATACATGAAAATATGTGTATTTAAGGTACTTAGTGTTCTAACATATAAGTACAAAGTGAAATAATTAGCATGACTGCAATAATTCACATATCCATTACTTTACACAGTATGTATGTATGTGTGCTAAGATTTAAATCTGCCACTTATTATTAACTATAGTCACTAGGATGTGCATTTGATCTCCAGAACTTATTAATTCTGCATAATTGAAATAGTTCTTTCTCAACTGTTTTCCATTTCTTCCCCCTCCAACTCAGGACAGCAGTGGTTCTGCTCTATGACTTTATTAATTTAATTTCTGAGATATAAAATTTGAAATACTGCTTACTTGTCTTTTGAGTCTCATTTATTTCATTTAGTACAATGATCTCCAGACTCATCCATGTTGTTATGGATAGCAGGATGATATTCATTGAAAACTGAATAGTATTATACTTACATATACATATATATATATATATATATATATATATATATATATATATATATAAACAAGCTACACATTTTCTTCATCCCTATATTCATTCACACATGCTTACAATGTTTCTACTTCCTGTTTCTTATTAGTAATTCTACAGTGAGCATAATGGCATAAATTTATCTTAAGTATATTCATCTAATTTCTTTTAGATTGATGTCTAATAGTGGTATTTTGAGAACATTTTTACTGCTTTCCATAATGTTTCTACTAACTTAATATTTGCTCTGTGCAAAGGTTCTCTTTACTCTATATCTTTACCAAGACTAATTTTAGCCTGTATACTGTGACAGCTTGTTAGTTTTTTATTTACATTCCCGATAATGTGACATTACTAACTTCTTTCAATAATGTTGACTCAGGCCGTTTGCTCATACAATCAAGTTTATTTATCAATTGTTTATTTTGTTTTCTAAGTTCAGTATTCCTTAGAGAAAAAAAAATGGAGACTGTCAATTAATCTGAAAGAGTAAGAAAGGGTATGTGGAAACTCTTGGGGCAGTGGTCCTCAACCTTCTTAATGTTGTAACCCTTTATCACTGTTTTTCATGTTGTGGTGACTCCTTCAACATAAAACTACCTCATTGCTACTTTATAACTGTATTTTTGCTATAATAATGAATCATAATGAAAATATCTGATATTCAGAATATCTGATATATGACTCCAAAGAGGTCATGACCCAAGAGTTGAGAAACACTGTTAGTAAGCATACAGTTCCTCTTTAGAAGAAACCAACTTTTTAAATGTTTTCATACTTTTAATTTCTCTTCTGCATTGATTTTAAAGTACATTTAACACAATACGTTTTGTAATAGAAAACTATAAACAATAAGGATTAAAAAAACATTTCGTAGGGGAGTAATTGAAGACTATGCCTCAAAAGCTGAATATAGGAGTATATTAAATTAAATGATGTATTTATTTTTTTCAGTAAACCTGATTTTAATCTTAATGGATAGAGGAACCAAGAGGGACAAACACAATTTGGTTGACCTTGCTTATTGGAAGGGAAGATAGCGTCTGTACTAGGTACAGAAGTTAAAATGGGACAAGTAGAGAAAGCTGGCCTAGTAAAGCCGAAAGGGGCAGAGGAATTCACCCCAGGACATTCAATGTCCATTACTAGGAATATGAAACATAATCATGGGTAAGCAAAATAACCGTTATTTCCAAGGCTAGATTAGGTGGTAAAATTCTGCAATTTTTTTATTCTTTATATTTTTCCTTTTCTAAGGGTCAAATAATAAACATACAGATTTTTTATAAGCAGAGAGATGGCACTGAGTATTTATAGCAGAATAAGTATTATTAGGACTTAACCAAGTATCCATGCTAAGATTGTCAACATGGAGAACACTGAGATAAGTGTCTCTTTAACCTTAAATAAGGTGCTTTTAAAAATGAAAATGGTGACTATTAACTGTCATTGTCTTCTTTCTTTGCTCAATATTATTTTAGTTGTAAAATTGAGTTGGAGAAGTATACCAGTCCACAAACCAGTGAGACTTCCTTAGATGTGTGAACATTCTTCTTTGACTCCTAGGAACAGTACACACACCAACTAAAATGTCAAAGAAGTTCTGAACTCATTTATCATTTGTTTCCAGCAAATGCTATAGTGGAAAATGCTGCGAATGCAATAAAGAAACTGTCCTGGTAGCTAAGATATACAGTAGACTGTGCAACATGTAGGTTTCATTTGTCTTCATTACTGGTCTTCTATTTAGTCTTTCCTCTTTTATTTTTCCTTGACATATGTTTAATGTTCATTTTCATAGTTGTTAAAACACAAGAATAAAGAACTCATACTTAATCTGTTATGTGGAATTGTGATGTACAAGTGCAAGTTAAGGCAACATAGTCAAAATGGCAAAGACAGAAGACTCTGGAGCAAAAGCCAAGGACACCACAAAGATGAAAGAGCTCCAGTGCTCTTAACATAGAAGAAAATGAATCAGATGATGGAGGGAAAGGAAGATGAAAATTAGCAATTTCAATTGATCTCTTTAGTTGCTTCTTTGCCAACTGCAATGATTTTAACTTCTCCCCCAAATCACTGCAATGCATTTAGTTGATAAAGGAAAGAGCTTCTTTAAAGATAATTTAATTCCATTTAATTAAAAGAACCTATTTTAATAGCCAGTCCTTTGATACATGTAGTGCTCACGGCTCCCAACATATTGAACACCACTGCTCATTAGGAAACTCTTTAAAAAGTCATTTAGGCCTGACAGGATCTTCTGCTGCACAAGCGCAAACCTATAACTCAGGCACCACATAATTATGCCATTATTCATAAACTCAAACAATAATATTGTAAACATGCAAAAATTTAAGATTATTAACCTAAGACTCCTGGTCATGTGGCCAGAATGGATCTTTTCTATGGAAAAGAGGCAGTACTCACTAGGTTGGTTTCTCTTGCTTTTATTAGGAACATGCACCAGCAAGAACCTAACATTGTGTGGAAGGTAATAAGTCATTGTTTCATTAATTATACCCCTGAAAATGACTTTAGATGAAAACATTTATTTTATCGATGAAAGCCAAAGTCTGAAGTGCAGAAGTTTAAATTAAATTCAATGATGTATTTTCTTTACTGAGCCTTTGTCTCTCTCAGACAAGTTAAAGTGCAAGGGGAAAGATTTCATCTTATTACGTTGCTGCTGCTGCCAGCTGGTGTTTATTACAGAGGTTAAGGATTTTATCACAGAGCCTGCAACAGGAGACTCAGAATGGGGTTTACAGGGGGGGGCAACCCTCATCCTACATGTGGTCATTTACAGGTAATTAAAGCCTTGGAGAAAGTTCAGCTTTGTAACAGTATAATAGCCCAATAAGCCTGCTAAGTAAGTGGCCCTTTCCTTAGCAACTCTTTTTAGAACCCTTTTCTTGTCAGTTATATAGCACAATAACAAAAGAGATTTGTTTGCAAACAGACAAGCCAACTAGGAATCAAGTATTCAGTGAATTTTCCTAGGAGTCATCTTAACAAAAGCCAAGTATTCCTTTTAGAGAGTATTGATTTGATTTTAAACTTATCATCATCATCACCATCATCACCAAAATCACTTATTTAGCACTACTGAAGATCATACCCAAAGCAATACTTGTGCTAGGGCAAACATACTACTAAGCTACAACCCCAGCCTTAAATTGTTTAGTTTTACCACTTGCCACTGTCTAGATTTTCGTGGGACCAAATGACATATGTGAAGTGCCCAGTTTGATCCATATACAAAATCCAGTGGGACTTAATCACTGAAATATCATGGCAAGGGAGTTTTGGCTAAGTATTTAACAAACTAACAGCTGCTCTATTTACAAAGAGCTATATGTATCAGAGGCACTGTTTCCAAATAAGAAAGCTGTCATAAACATTACTTCCAGATTCTAACCTGGAATAGGATATGAGAGGCTGAATGAGATGTCAAGAAGGCATTTTGGATATTGGAAGCATTTAAGAAGGTCTACTTGTAGACCTCTCATGATGAATTCCAAGGCATTGGCTCACATTCTTATGTATGGGTAATATGGATGTTGCTGATATGGGAACCAGATTTAACACCGTTTATCCCACTGCCTTTCCTGAAAAGTAACTAGATCTCAAAAACAGAGTTAATGAACATCTGAGAAGTGAAGTGAAAGTATCAAATGCTGAGAAGGCTATTTTACTTTAATCATTAAGAATAAAGAGTTTTGCTGACAGAATACAATTCAAGCTTAGAAGAATTAACAATAGCTACCAATTACCAATCAAGCTAGACGTTGATCTGGTGAAGAAAAATGACTAAGTGATGGTTGCCTGAGAGTGAGGTCAGCAACATGAGAAAGGAGCACTTTAGAGTTACCTTCTTTGGGGTGGTTTGAAAGGAAATGACCCCCATATGCCCATACAGGGCAAAATATTAGAATATTAGAAGGTGTGGCTTTGCTGGAGATGGTGTGTCACTTGGATTGGGCTCTGATCCAATCCTGATGCTCAATTCAGGATCACTGAACTCTTAGCTACCTTTCCAGCATGATGACTGTCTATATGTCATCATGCTTCCCACCATGATGATAATACCCTAAACCTCAGATATGTAAGTTAGCTCCAATTAAATATTTTTCCTATAAGAGTTGCTGTGGTCAATAATAGAAACCCTAACTGAGACACTATTCTAAAACAATCATATGACAAACACTCATGGGGGAGAACATCTTTATAGGAGTTTAGGATTCTAGCAGTATACTTCTATCACCCAACCAAGGAAATACAAAACCAAAAATATAGTCACTGAAGCTGGTAAGAAGGATAATTTCATTTCCCTTGCTACCCTTAATCTCAAGGCAGCAGAGCTTAGTGTCAAGAGGTCCTCTTAGCCTGAAATTTCTAGCTTAGTAAGAGGGAAAAAGACAGTGAGCATCTGTCTCTACAGCCAGTGGAGCTGTTATCCAGGATCCCTCGGTGCAGCTGAACTGGCAGATCTGAGTAGGCTGAAGCCACATAGGAAGAAAGCAAAGGAGTTGTGTGTCAGAGCACCTGAATATACATAACCCAACAAATAGCGTCAATTTCTACTAAAACTTTGAACATTCCCCCAAGAACCCTAACATGTACTTCATCAGGTAGACCATTCATCAGTGACTCTGTGTTAGACTCAGTGATCTGTATGTCCCTTCTTTCCATACTATTATTCCATATGCATCTGTGCAGACAGAATGAGAAAACTTTGCAAACTACTACATAAGTATATTGATGAATAACATGATTCTGCTGAGGAAAAATGCTTAACATTGAAAATGTCAAGGCACTGCTCCTCCCCAACAAAACATAACAAATAAACTAACAAAACCCAGAAGAGAGACTTTCTGAAGATGGCATGGCTTTGTGAAAGTAAGAGAAGTAAGCAATTCTAAGGTGTTTCTTCTATGCATGTATTCATCCACAGAAAAGATATCAGAGAGTCCCAGAATTCTAAGCTGTTAAAAATATTTTCAGAAGCCAGTTAGCAAAGACTGAAGGAGATGACAATAACGTCTTTAAATAGAAAATGCAATGAAAAGTTTTAAGGAAAATATACACAAGTACTCAAGAGCCCTGTCCCCAGGGAATAATACTACCAAAGGAGCATAATATTTTCTAGTTATTAATTCCTAATATATGGATATCTATGCATTTTTTACCAATGATTAAAAATAACAAGTCTTAGCCAGGCATTGGTGGTGCACGTCTTTAATCCCAGCACTTGGGAGGCAGATGCAGGTGGATCTCTGTGAGAGCTAGTTCCAGGAAGGCTCCAAAGCAATACAGACAAACCCTGTCTTGAAAAACAAAAATAAACAACCAAAAAGAAGAGCCTTAAAAAGCTCATGGAAATATAGTGATAAACTTCTCAAAAATAACAAAAACAAATGTTGTAATTTAAAAAAGTGCAAGAGAGAAAGACTATATGATACAGAGTTCAAGTGGAGAGGTTTTTTTTTATTAGGGAAAGGGGTCATAAAAAGGGAAAGTGGAGGGGGAGACTGGCCTTTGGGGACAGGAGCAATGGAAGAGATGAAAGAGAGACAGGTAGGTAGAGACAGAGAGAGAGGGGGGAAAGGGAGAGAAAGACAGAGAGTAGTATGGGAAGTGGGGACAGGGCTCTTTTAAAATGGATCATAGTGAGCACAGGTGGTGCTCTTCGTGGCAGCTGTTGAGGGTGTATCCTGTCATAACTCCAAGGACCAGCTAGTATAAATGCTTAAATAGTAACCAAAAGGCATAAAAATATTAGAAGTTCAATGATGAGAAATAATAAGAGGGGACAAACACTTATTCTAGGGCACAAGACAAATTGATGAATAAACTAGAGACATAACCCCGTAAGTGCTTGCATCTGTGAGGATCTAGGTTCAGTAACCAGCATAAGAACAAAACAAACAAAAACAGTTATTTCAATTACTTTCCAGTTGCTGTAATAAAATATGATAAAAAGGAACTTAAAAGATTAAGAGCAAATTTTGGTTTATAGTTCCAGGGAGTAGGAGGTTGTCTGTTCATATTGCATTTGCACTTAGGAAACAGCTAATGAAGATGAAGTGACACCTGTGTATAAAACTTCAACACCTGTCCTTATTGACTCAGAACCTCTTGTAAAGCTTTACCTCTTCAAGGTCCCACACAATGTTTGAGAAAAAAGTATTCAAACATATGAACTTATGGGGAATATTTTACATTCAAACCACATGAGCAAGAATAAGTTAGAAACATAATACAGCAATTCAAATACAGGGGGAAGAGATCTGTGATTAAAGCATCTGAAATTTATTATTACAGAAGAAAAATATAAAGAGAAAGTGAATCAAAGTTACAGGATAATACCAAGTCATTGAATATACACACTAGCAGTAGCTAAATGACCAATAGCAAGTGATCAGCTTGGAAACATATGGATACATTATACAGAATGACATTATACAGAGTGAGCAGGTTGTATTTAATTATTTAGGAATATATATGTTTGTAATAACAATTAAAGAAAAAAGAGGCCATGCATTTGAAAGAGAGCAAGGGAGGGTACATACAACAGTTTGGAGGAAGGGAAAGGGGGACAATGTAATTATAATTATAATTATAAACTTAAAAAACATTAAGAAGAAAGAAAGAAAGCAAGGCATATATACACAACTAAAAATTAATAATTAGCCAACCAGGGGTGGTGCATGTCTTTAATTCCGCACTCAGCAAACAGAGGCAGGTGAACCTCTGTGAGATCAAGGCTAGCCTGGTCTAGAGAGCAAATTCCAGAATAGGCTTCGGCCTGCCCCAAAATAAATAAATAAACAAACAAACAAATAAACAAATAAAATCATCAAATTGCACAAAACAACTGCAAGAGGGGAAGAAAGGAAAAAAAAAAAATCAGAAGACAGCTAACAAAACAAGAGCACATCCACAGCTATCAACTGTGCCTTAAACTTAAATTCATTAAATGCTATAATCATATAATCAATAGGGAAAGTGCTTCAGGGCTCGGCCTGATGGCTCAGCAGTTTCACCACTTGTCATTAAGACCAAAGACTTAAATTTCATTCATAAAATTCATGCAGTGCAGTCTAGTGGTGATAGCCCAGGCCTTTAATCCCAGCACTTGAGAGGCAGAGGCAGACAGATTTCCTTGAGTTTGAGACCAACCTGGTCTAAAGAATGAGTTCAAGGACAAGTAGGGATATTACACATAGAGACACTATCTCAAAAAAACAAAAGAAAAACAAACATAAAACCAAAACCAAACTTTATATGGTGCTAGTTGTAATCTGACTTCCATGCATGCACCATAGAACACATGTACATACACACACACACACACACACTAAATGTTTTGAAAAAACAAGATGAAACAGATGGAATTTACAAGTCTCAGTAAAATCTGGCTCCTATGAAATCTCACTTAGCTTTAACCAAAAGCTGGAGACAGAATGATGTGAAAAAGAAATATTATGGAAATGAGAAGAACAAAGCAGGAGTCCTTGTACTACATCATATTAAGGGAACTTCAAAAGAGACAGCAATGGTTACCTAATGATAAAGGGTCAATTAATAAAGGAGGTAATGACAATTAGATAGAAACCCTCCATTGGAGTAGCGACATACATAAGGCAAAGAGTGACAAAGCAGAAAGAATAAAAAGAAAACAAGAAACTAATTTACCCAGGATCATCTGGGAAGAAAATAAATAAAGACACATTGTGTTTGTTTTACACTTCAGACCAAATGGGTTTAATGTGTAAAATATAATATATTTGGTTACAGAATATAATGTAACAATAACAAAACACTAAAATTTCATAATTTCACACACAACAATTTTTAGGCCAAATTTTGGTAACAAAAATAAGTCTTAACAAATTACAATTATGTCTATTATCATTTCTAAGTAAATGATAGGTAGCTAGAAATCAAAAAAAAAATTAAAGTTGGAAATTTTGCAAATATATTGAAACAACATCCTCCTGAACAAAATAATAAGAAGATTCCCAAGAAGGGTGAAATTTAGGAAGAAACAAGAAAATAGCTGAAAAATGAAAGTATAATGTCTACATAAGTAAAATATTTGAGTTACAGAAGGGAAAGAGAATGTCATTGTATATTTCAAATAACCAGAAGAAAGAATAGAAAACTAAGCTCAGAAATTCAGTAGAAAGGGGAGGATAAAGACTACAAGAGAACCAAATGAAATAGAGAAGAACAACTAAAAAATGTCGGTGAAAGTAAAACTTAAGTTTTTAGAATACAAACAAAATTGTTAACTGTTAGCTATGAAATCTAAGAGTAAAAATACAAACATAAAATACACAGGGTCGTAAGACAATGCAGGAAACACTACACAAAAAGTGAGAAGAGATTGGCAAGTACTGCAAATACAACCCATAAATACTGATCCAAGTAAAAACAGAATATCTGAACACACCTATAAGACACTGGAGCAGGAATCAACTGCTCCCAAGTGGAAAAATAAAAGCCCAGGACTAACTACTTCACTTGTGAGTTTTCTCAAACATTTAAAGAACTGACCTTCAATCCCAACTAAACACACAGAAGCTTGTATTAATTATAACTGCCTGGCCAAAGTCTCAGGCTTCTTATTGGACAGCTCTCTCTTAATTATTAACCCATTTCTATTAATCTAAGAATTTTCATGTGGTCTTGGCTTACCATCCCTTCCTGATAGCTACATTGCGACTCTTGGGAATCTTACCGTCTACGTCTCTCCAGAACTCTCTTTGTCACCTAGCCCTGCCTATACTTTCTGCCTGGCTACTGGCCAAACAGTGTTTTATCCATCAACTAATAAGAGAAACATATACAGAAGGACATCCTCATCACAGCTCCCAATGACGTGCCCCAAAAAGAATTTCCTTAATTGTAAAACCAGAGAAAGATGCTACAAAATAAGTAAATAAAATTACAGATCAGTATTCTTGATGATCACAGATGCAAACAGCTTCAATGTTTGCATGTAAGCAGAATTCACTGTCATACTCTATGGTCAACAATGATTTATTCTTGAGGTGCAAGAATGATTCAATACATGCCAATCTATAAATGTGATATACCGTATTGTAAGATGAAAGATAAAAATACACAGTCAAATATACATTTCTAACATTCAACAACACCCTTCCATGGTGGATAAAAACAGCTCTTAGCAAATTAGAAATAGAAGGAATTTTCTTCAACATTTATTCTCATTAATGAAAGCCTGAAAACATCAGGTTAGCCCTCTCCTCTACACAACAAAAGCTCTGAACAAATTAGACACAAAGAATTATGTCTCAGGATTTTTCTTTATGATCAGGAACAAGACAAGGATGCCCACTCATATCACCACAGTTTAGTGAAGAATTAAATTCTGGCCAGCCCAATTAGACAAACAAAACACGCAAAAAATCACCCAAGTTGGAAACAAAATGGTGGTGGAGAAAACAATTCTGCACAAGGGCCTGAGTTAGAACTTCCAGATCCCACACATAGCAGAATGTAAGAGCATGTGTTTGTAATCCCAATGTTCCTATAGCAGGATAGGAGGTAGGGAAAGAAGAATCCTGAAATCTTGGGGCCTTGGTAGCCTGGGGAGATAGTGATGAACAGCAAAAATCTCTGTCTCATAAGATGGAAAGACCAGGACAGACATCCAAATTCCCTTCTGACCATCTGTGCATGCCTGCACTCGCACACGTGAAAAATGCATATGCATATCATACATACACCTAATACTTAAAAAATAGAAAGTAAAAATGATATCATATGTAAAAACTTCACCAATAAAACAGTTATTGAAGAAGCTCCATGACTAATGTCTAGATTCTCTGTGCCTCTAAGAAGAAAATGGATAACAGAATATAGTGGTAGTGAAAGTATAAATTCATTAAGAGTGGGAGGAAAGGCCACAGTGTACTCTACAGAAGAAGCAGACTAACTCAAATGTGCCTCCCAGGCCTGTGTTTGCTTCTAGGTTCTTCTAAGGGTTCACAGGCAGAGAGGGGCTGATTCCTAGCAATGGGATGAATCTTTCCCAAAATTGACAGGTAAAAATGGAAATCGACATAACTTTGCAGGGTTTTCCCATGTAAATATATGGGTCAGAAGTTTCAAAATGTACAACATGTGTACTCCATCATGCATGCACATGAGATGGTGAATAGGAGTGTCCTCCTGACAGTTGGCTTTAGGAGCACACTTACCCTTACAGCACATATATTTGTTCAACCTGGCCTAAGAGAATTACTCCAAGGTGGGTAGGTGCTGAGTGTTCTTCTACGGGGAAGGGGCAACTAAAGGAAAGTAAAAAGGGTCTCAAACTGTCCCTGTGGAAGCCTCCTGTTGCGGTAGGTTTCCCCGCCGGCTGCTGCTGGTTCTGCCGCCATTGTCCTGTAGCCATATGGGCCTATAGCCGCGCCAGCCCCAAATAACACTCAGAGACTCTGTATTTGATACAATCCTGTTGGCCAGTTACCATTATTGTTAATGGGCTAGCTCTGCCTTAATTATTAACCCATTTCTACTTATCTAAGTATTTCCACGTGGTCGTCTTATCAGGGAGCCGCGCGGCAGGCTTCCTGCTCCTTCCCGGGCTACCTCTTGACTCCACCTACTACTTCCTCTTCCTCCTCCTAGTCTCCTAGCCCCACCTATCTAGTTTTCTATTGGCCACAGGGCTTTATTAACAGTATGAGAAACATATATACAGAATCACATCTCCCATCAGCCTCCCTCATAATGTAAAAGCTCACTTGTATTTTAACACTTTAAAAGTAACACAAAGCAATTTCATTTCTATGGAGTAAAAATAAAACATCTGAAAAAGAAATTAAGACATAGTCCATTAATAATTGTACCAAACTTAGGTATAAATTTAACTAAGAAGGCATGTCTGATTAAAAACAATAAACATTGTTTAAAGATATCAACAAGATACAAATAAGTGGAATAATATCATATGTTCATGGATGAGAAAATCTAATACTGTGAACATGTCCATACTCCTCTAAGAAATCTACAAAGTAAGTTAAATTCCTCTCAGAATAATATTGGTTCACTTCTGAAGACTGCCACATAATGTATCAGATGTGTAATTAGTATGTTGCTAAACTGGAGAGGCAGATAGTGTTCTGTAACATGAAAAATAAAAGGACCCAGAGACAGATATTGGGGTTCAAGCTGAGGATTCATAAAAGCAAAGCAGCCGGCCACTAGCTCTCACCTCTAACTCAGGCTGAAAGGGTTGATCCACACAACTCTTCTCCAAGTCTCAAACTGCTGCTTTTCCTCAGTGTGTCTGGAGAATGAATTCCTCTACTCACTTTGCTTCTGTCTTACATACTTCCCTAATGTTGGGATTAAAGGTGAATCTCTTTTAAACTGGTTCACTCTTGTGTAGATCTGGGTGGCCTCAAACTCACAGAGATCTGTCTACCTCTTAATTCTGAGTCCTATGAATAAAGGAATGTACTACCACCTTCTAGCTTCTGGCTTCTGGGATTAAAGGTATATGCCTGGCTTTTAAAGCTTGTAGCTGCCTTTGCTTTCTGAATTCTCAGTAAGGTTTAATAAATCATAAATAATATAGCCACATTGTTTCAGTTGTGATTTTCAACTAGGAATCAGTAGTACTATAAATGCATAAATAGTTACAACATGGCCTAACTCAAGCTGGGCTTGCTAAGCACAAAGAGGGAAATGTATTGAAGGACTTACAGCACCTCCTCAATATTTACCAACAGAAACAAGAGGATCCCCAGGGGTGGATCTTAAGGATACTGACATCAATAATGAATGAATCAATAATGAACTAGTAAGGAGAGTTGGTCAATTTTACACCAAACACATAGCAAATTATATGGATAACTTGAAATTTGGAAGCATATATCTATACTGTATGGCACCAAGATGCAGGAACTGTTGAGATACACGATGTAGAATTGGCTTAAAAATCCATTAGGTTTCTCATGATAGAACAGAACAATGAAGATCAAAAGCCCTACCAGCAGAAATAGTTTTACAGAGAATCTAAAGTACACTCCATTTACCAAAATTATAAGGAATGCAGTAATGAAGAAGGCAACAGTATTTCTTGAGGCACTCAAGGTAGCAGCCTCTGCAGACTGAGCTGATAGTGGAGGATGTTACAGATTTGTGCTTGCTGGCAGCAATCAAAAGAAATAGATTACAACAGGAAGACTGTTATGAGTAGGTTTCCAGCCATTCTGGTCCTACGTCATGCCAGCACCAAATAACACACAGAGACGTTGTATTAGATATACTTCTGTTGACCAATTACTAGTTTCTTATTGGCCAGCTTTGTCTTAAATATTAACCCATTTCTATTATAAATCTAAGCACTTCCGTGTGGTTTTATCCTACCGGAGAGAGGAGCTGGCATTCTTCTCTCCATCTTCCATCTTGAATCTCCTCCCTACTACTTCTTCTCTCTTCCTTGTCTCCTAGTTCTGCCTATCTTGCTTTCCTATTAGCCAATAGTGCTTTATTCATTAGCCAATAAGAGAAATGTATTTACAAACTGACATCTTCCATCAGAAGACACTGCATTGCAGCATCTCATTGTCAGTTAGAGAGCACATTAGACAACAAATACAGGTCAGCAGACAAGAGTCAGATCTGGAGGGAGGGAGCCAGCTGTGCCACAAACAGAGCATTAAGATCCCAGGGTAACTCATGTTAATGAGAGTAATGAGAATAATGTTTACATAATTACATAATAATTAAAGCAATCTTGAGAAAAAAAAAGTAAAGTTAGAAACATTAATTTCCTGTAACAAAATTTACTATGATGCTGTCTTATAAAAACATTACTGAATTAAACAGACATAAGAATCAATGAAACAAAATTAAGTATTAGGTACAAAATGCAAAAATGTATAGCCAACAAATTATTGACAAAAGCCCAAAAACAAAGGAGAAAAAATATCATTTAATAAAGATGCCAAGAAAACTGAATGTACACTGACAAAATAAAATTAAATTATTTCATAGCATCAGTTAAACAATGAATTTCAAACTAGAAGTAAATAGAAAATTTCTAATTTTCACTGGTTTAAACAATAATCTCCCCCCCCTTGGGTGTGAACCCAAAGTATAGGCAACAAGAGAGTAGGGTAATAAAGTGCATCCCATTAAAATCTTCTGTGAAGGTGAATTCAACAGAACAAAGACAAAACTTGAGTGTAAGGAGATATTAGCAATCCAAATATCACATTAAGAGCTAATATCCAAAATATACAGAGTTCTAACCAACAGTAAAATAAATA
Organism: Cricetiscus sungorus; assembly: GCA_030556225.1. NCBI lineage: Eukaryota > Metazoa > Chordata > Mammalia > Rodentia > Cricetidae > Cricetiscus > Cricetiscus sungorus. Next base: position 32,454,938 of record JANBXA010000132.1, on the reverse strand, counting down.
AGCCAATTTAAAAATGGGCAAAGAATTCCAAAAAGATATTAGTCAGACTGTGTATCAAAAGCCCCACAATCACTAACCATAATAAGATAACACCTATACTAATTAAAATGTGTTTTTTATTAAAACAGTGAAATATAACAAGTGTTGCAGAGGATATGGAAAAGAAACAATAAACACTGAAATGGAGATGCTAATTAGCATGGACATTATGAAAAATATTATGGAGATTTCTTTTCCTTTTGCCTTTTTTGTGGGGTAGGGATGGAGCAGGGTCTTTCTATATAGCCCCGGATATCCTGCTACTCACTATATAGTCCAGGCTGGCTTTGAATTTGAGATAATCTTCCTGCCCCAACCTTCTAAGTGTTTAGAATACAGGAAGTATTGAGGTTTTTTAAATATGAAAATGTTTTCATAAGAAATGTCAATTATACAACTGGGTATATAACAAAAGAAATTGCAATCAATCAATTATGTGAGAAGTCTGTGTCCCCTTGTTGTCTGTAGCACTTTTCTTAATGAACAAGATAGGAGTCACCCTAATGCAAAAAAAAATGAGTAAAGAAAAATTATAAACCCCTTGGACTCCGGTGTCCTTTTAGTTTCACAAAACAATCCGCCTCACTCATGGAGAGAAAAAAGCCAACAAAATTATATCTGAAAACTTTGTGATTTTTGCCAGCTTTTGGGAATTCATTTATGGCAGCTGCCATCTTGACCATGTGGCCTAGCCACAATCCCCATGGGTCTTCCCTCTGCTACACCAGTGACCTAGGCAGAGGGAGTCTAGCCAGTTGCCACAACAGAACCTATAATTCATTTACCTTTTGCCTTTTATTCTTTGTCTTTAATTTCTCTTTTCATTGACTTTGTTACACATAGCTTCACACTCTGGTCCTTCTCATTTCCCCAGTCCTGTTTAATATATCTGTACATGTGATTTAAATTTAATTTTATATGTAAATGTAAGCTACCTCTATACAGCTTAAATTCACCTGTACTAATTCTCAAATATTTCTAAATTGTTATGTGTCTTTAAATGATGGTAAAAATTTATAAATGTTTATTTATAAATGTTTATTTCAAACTAACAAAATATTTATGCCACCCAGTCATTCCTGTAAGCTGCTTATAAAGGTTAAGACTATTATCAAAGGGAGTTTTTGTCCCTTTGTCCTTTGTTTTACAGGTATAAGTCTAACCTACTAAGTTAAAACCAGTTGCAGTTAGGCTGGAGAGCTCTGAGTATAACATTCCTCCACAGCCTCTCAGCTTGGATCCAGTTTTCCAGACAGATTAATTAATTACAGGAATAAACCCTTACCTAGCCACCTATGTGTTTAAGGCAAGTAACTAAAGACAAATTTTGTATACTAAGGTATAATAATCAGTCAGACAGCCCTCAAATACTCAGAGATCTAGAGAATATGGCATTTAAAATATTTCATTATAAAACTTTTAATACAGAGAGACAGGCCAGCTGCTGGCACCACCTCCATTTCCTCCAAGAAGACTGATGGATACTGAAGAAACTCTACCCACAAAAGTGGCAATGCTAGCCACTGAACTATCCTGCCTTTCATCTCAACTGCTGCAAAGGACTCTAAGAACTGTGGACAAGAGGGCAATGGAATCGACTTTCTTCACGTTGTTTGGGCCAATAGTAGGTAAGTCTTCCAAAAGCTCCTAATCCACAGGTCGCATGCCATCAGCAGAAGGCAGATGTCCTTAAGGCCTCTAATCTCAACAACTGTGGAGGCCCTGGGGATGGCTGTCAATGCTGCCAGCTAGTGAGTCTCTGTTACTCTTTAATCATTCAGGTAAAATGTTATCCTTCCCAAGAACTCTGATGCTTTTGATGACTAGTAGTTTTGTCAGCTTAAAGCAGCAGCCAAGGTTCCAATTATTACAAAACAGATTTCAGAAATGGATATTTTAAGGTAGCTACTGTTTATACTCTTAACATTAGTCAATAGAGTTTTAATGAGCTACTAATCCAATTCTGACAGAGTACTAAACACCATACTATGCCACTATATGATCATAATTGTAACTATAAGCTTAGAATTAAGGTGCCTTTCATTGTGCTAAAAACCTACCAGTTGTGTGTGTTAATTCTTTGAGCCTAATTATTTCTAACATGAGTATGCTGCTAATGTTTCTTAATTTTTATGTTTTCACAAACTCAAAGAATTCTTGTAAGTTCCAGGGAACCAAATTGGACCCATCCAAACAGGTCAGATACACTCCAAATAAATATTCAACCTTTCCCTGGTCCCAGGACTCCCTTCCCTCATCTCGGGAACCCCTCCCTCATCTTAAAATTCTCCTCTTAAGTACCAGGACCTACAAAAACAAAAAACTTTATTTTCTAAACTTAACCTTGACTTCTGCTTTGCTAACATCTTGCCAGGTCTCAAAGAGACACCAGAGCTCCATACTGTCAGGACTGTGATGCAACAACCAGCTACCAGGACATGGCAACACCTTAGTTTTCTCGGATTCCCCAAAGATGAGTAATGCCCCCAAGTCATCAGGAAGCAGTCTTGAGAACTCAAGTCCTTATTGCCTAACCTGCCACACCCAACCCCCACCTTTTTAATAACAATAAGAGGTGGAAATGTTAGGAACCAGCAGTCTCCTGACCCCGCCCCCCGACGATGGGCAGGATGCTCATGGCCATGTCATCTCTAAGTCAGGCTTTACCTGGCTGCTCAAACTTTACCTGCCTGTGTAGGGGACTCAGTTTCCCACGCGCAAGCCCCTCTTTAAAGCAAGCGTGCCAAGGGCGCCTCTCTCTCTGGGGCCCCTTCTCTCTTTCTTTGACCCCTTCTCACTCTTTGGCTCTCTTTCCTCTCTCTGTCTCTCTCTGCTCTCTGTCTCTCTCTCTCTCTGTCTCTCTCTCTCTCTCTCTCTCTCTCTCTCTCTCTCTCTCTCTCTCTCTCTCTCTCTCTCCACCTCTCTCTCTCTTGCTTTCCCATCCCCCTCCTGCTTTCAGTTGGCCACCAGCTACCACCCTTTCTTTATAAACTCCACGTGGGTGGGCACTGAGTCTCATGTTTGTGTTTCTTAAGCAATAATTATAACAAAAGAACAACATAAACAACAACCTATTTAAACTAAAGGAAGAAGTAAACTTTTATGTGCAATCACATCTATGGATGCAAAGGAAAAAGAGTAGAATAAGCAGGCTCACAAAGACAAGTCCTAGCTAATTCCAATTACACAGAGAATCTGGAAAGGTTGATGTAGACACTGAGAGAAGTTGTTGCTGCTAGATGCTGGTTAAGGAGGACTCCACATGATGTATAGACAACACATGTCACCTAGGCCAGAGGACTAAACTCAAGAGATACATTGTCTGTTGTGGCAATTGCAGTTAATAGTAATATATTTTAAACCTGGAAATTGCTGTTTTAGATTTCAAGTGACCTTTCCATAAAGTTTTTGTAGTAATGTATATGTTAAATAGCCTGACCTAGCCATTACATAATGTCAAAATATAGCAAAACCTTATGTGTATGTATATATATGTATATATATATATATTACTTATAAATTATAATAAATTTAAAATATGTAAAATTTATTTGGGGCCGAAAATGTAGCTCAGTGATAACTACTTAACTATGTGTGTGTATGTATGTATGTATGTATGTATGTATGTATGTATGTATGTATATGAGTTTAGTCTTATCAATATAAGCAACAACAGCATATCATAAACATCTTTCTATTTTTAACCTTAAAACTTTCAAAATCGATAAAATAATAGGATATATAAAAATTATAAATCAAAGATTTTATAGCCACATCATCAATTTTAGTTACAAAATAATAGAATAATTAATTCTAATGTTTCCTTATTAGGAACCAATTTTAAATTAAAAATGTGGAAGGAGCAACATAAATATTTTTAGAAGTCTAAATAATAATCAATTGGAACAATATATTTGAAATATTTGCTATAGTTGCTATAAGTACTTTATAATGTCCAGCCATTACAAATATCACAATCTATAAATATTTGTATATATTTGCAATATTACATTATTGTAATTATTTTCCAAAGCTAGAATCTCAAAACTACAATTCCTGGACCAGAGTACCTGTGAGGCCTTTTGCTGATAGTGAGAAAATTTTCCAATTAGTTTGGATTCACTTACATTTTAGCAGTTCCTTTGTCAGAGCTAGTGATGTTTATTTTATAATTAATAACAGGATATAATTAACTTGCATCAGTGTGTTACATTATTGTGCCTTTATTATGATCCTTATCAAACAAATGGTTTGAAAACATTCTCAGCTGACATCCCAAGAACAATGCTAATAGTCACAGGACTTGTGAAGTATGACATAGGAATAAAGGAGACTGTCAACTCATATATTGTTTATTCAACGGGTTCTGAGTCTGCCAATTGTTTCTCACTTTTTCTCTTTCATAATTTGCCTCAGCACAAACATTATTACTAAAATTATAAAGTAGAAGGACTTACTTTTTTCAAAACAAGTTTGAGAAAGAAGGAGTGAACACAGTGTCCATTAGGAGCACAGGGGACATCTCTCCTTAACATACCTAGGATTCTTAGTAAAGGGGAAATTTCAAGAAATTCTATTTCCCAAACTACAAATTATAACATCTTACATAAATGTGCCTCATGTTAATGACAAATTCCTATTTCTTGTCACATAATTAAATATGTGGTACAAACAGAACAATTTAATCTCTCAGAGGATGGTCCTAGAGCCCGGGAGACAAAAGGAATTGAACCCCGTTTTTAAAGAGAACAAAGGAAGGAAGCTTCAGGAAAACAGGTAATCAAAAATATTTCAAATAGAGTGCTACATTTTTATAACCATCTATTTAGTGTGTAATTCACAGTAGAACACAGAGAACTTACATTTGTTGGCAAGTAGGCACTGAAAAGGCATCAGAAATTGTGGTTTGTTTATGATATGTCCATTTCAATTCAGATAGCTATAATTTGCAAAAGAATATTTAAAGAAACATATGTATTCATTGCTTTATATATACAGAGAAAATATCAGAATAGAAACAATAAGCAAGCTTCCTTAACCTTATAGCTTTCATCAGTTTCTAGAATAACTTGGAAAAGTTTCCACTGAACCAACTTCACAGACTCAAAAGTAAATCTTGATGAGCTCCATGTGAAACCTCACTGGGAGCATGGCCTCTATTTCTGGAGACTTTCTCACTAGATGAGCAATGTTTTCATTGTCAGCAACACAATGATCTGCACCAGCAAATATTGCAGCCACCCAATTGAAACCACAGACACCCTAATGTTACACCTATAACCTACTATTCAAATCAAGGAAAGTGACCTGTACAAACTCTCCATCTTACCCGGTGTCAGTAAGGTCTATTTTCTTCATTTCTTCTTCTATTAAAGTCTTGATTGGATGAAATATTCCTAATTTTAGTCATTTGTTCCCAAAGCATTGTGCCCTTAGAAATTCACATGTATATGGATGCAGACAAGCACACTGGCTATGCTTCTTTCTGGTCAACACCTCTCTTCATTAGCTTTATATCTGAGCCTTCAAAATAACACACTTCTCTTGAGATTTCCTTTATGCAAGATCATTTTACTATGTTCCCCTTTGTCCATGATTCTTGCTATTGGAGGCACTCACACCCTTCATACAGTAGAACAAACTAATGAGAGCACCCACATACTAAAATAGGCACAAACTTCCCTATGAAAATTTGAAGGAGTTTAATGATTTCTTTTAAAATATTTGGCTATAATAACTTTCAAAAGGTTGGCTGTAAATTTTCTGTTAATCAATGCCCATAGTTGGAAATTTTCTGATTTGAAAAGCTGTATACAATGTCTCAATGTAATACCACAGGCGTGAATTAAAAGATTAATAATTCCTGGATCCATAATCTTTGCAAACCAACACACTTGTGAGCACACAAAGCATGTTAAAATCCTATTACATACAATTTCAGATTCTCAGCCCTACCTGTATCTTCCCATGATACTGGGGGTATGGGTGTTCCCATCAGAAGATTTGATAGTATTTTACATAAAGTACAAAAGATCCTCTGCCATCCTGTCCTGAAGCTGACTCAAGAGATAGTCCACTGGGTCAGACCAGCTGCTCAGACTCTGCCAGAGTCATGGTCCGGCTCCTCCCAAGGAGGGAACCCGCCTTCTGGTGCCCTACTCAGAGCCTCCTGAGGACTTAGGACAGCATGCAGAGGGGCAATCCACCTGGACAGGCCTTCCCAGAGTCTGCCAGCATCCTGGTTCCTCCTCCACCCACAGTAGGATATAAGATTGGGCCTGTTTTCAGCCTATCTTCTGGGGCCCTACTTGGAGCCTCTTGAGGCCTTGGGCCTGCCTGCTCATGGGGAGACAATCCAGGTGAACCAGAATACCCAGAGTCTACCTGGATCCTGGTTCTGTCTCCATTCACAGAAAGAGCCTGCCTTCCAGTTCCCCCCTTGGAGGTTCCTAAGACTTGGCCCTGTGCACAGGATAACCAGTCCTAGCAGACCAGAATATCAACAGTCTGCCAGCCCTCTAGTCCCACCTCCATCCACTAGATGAGGAGAGCCATCAGAGTACTGGACCTGCTTGCACCCACTGAAAAAGAACCTTGGTCCCATACTCACCAGGAGAGGGAGAGGCCCCACTAGTATGAACTGGAAGAAGGGATGGGTAGACAACAATATAAGAACACAGTCAATAACAGAAAGATCAATATGACACTCCAGTGTCTAGGGACTCCACACCAGCAAGACTTGAACATCCCAATACAGATGAAGAAGAGAACAACCATAAAAACAACTTCATGAAGATGATAGAGACCCTAAAAGAGGACATCAAAAAATCCTTTAAAGAAATGAAAGAAACCATCCTGCCACTGAATCCTCCAGAGGGACCTGGAGGCAAAACAAAGGACCTAGCATGAGGAGTCACTTCTGCCCTGCCCCTCCACCCTCTGCTAGAAAATAGAGGAAAAGATCACACCTGTACTCACTGGAGGAAGAGATGGAAAGACAACAGTTTAAGAGCACATCCAACAACAAGAAGACTAATATGACACCACCAGAATCTGGGGATTCTATGCCAGCAAGACCTGAACATCCATAGGCAGATTAAGCAGAAAAGAATGACCTTAAGAACAACTTCATGAAAATGAGAGTGGCCCTCAAAGAAGATGTGAGAAAATCACGTAAAGAAATAGAAGAAAAAAAAAGAAACAAAAAATGCAAGAAATCAACAAATCTTTTAAAAAAGCAAGGAAAAAATATCAAACAGATGAAGGAAACAAATTAAACAGTACATGACATGAAAACTGAAACAGACAATAAGAGAAACACAAACTGAGGGAATGCTGGAAATAGAAAACCTAGGTAAATGATCAGGAACTACAGATGCAAGCATAATCAACAGAATACAAGAGATGGAAGAGAAAATCTCAGTTGCTGAAGATTAACTAGAGGACTTCCCCAACCTGAAGAAGGACATGCCTATGAAAGTATAAGAAGCTTGCCAAACACCAAATAAACTAGACATTTAAAAAGGCCTCTTGCCTCATAATAATCAAAACACAAAACATATAGAATAAAAAAAGAATATTAAGAGCAATGAAGGAAAATGGCCAAATAAACTATAAAGGCAAAATTATCAGAATTATTCCTAGCTTCTCCATGGAAACTCTGAAAGCCAAAAGGTTCTACTAAAAACACTAGACAACAGATGGCAGTCCAGACTACAATACCCAGCAAAACTCTCAATCACTATATTTGGAAAAAAAAGATATTCCATGATAATAACCAGATTTACACAATACATATCCACAATTTCAGTACTATAGAAATTTCTGGAAAGAAAACACCAACCCAAGGATGTTAAATACACCCACAAAAACATAGGCAATAGATAATTCCACTTTACCATAAGTCAAAACAAAAAGCAGGGTAAATCTACTCACACTACCACCATCACAAACAAATCCAAAACAAGAATTAATAATCAGTGGTCCTTATTTTCCCTCAATATTAATGGTCTTAACTTTCCTATAAAAAGACACAGGCTAAGAGAATGGATACAAAGACAGAATTGATCCTTATCCTACATACAAGAAACACACCTCAAGTTAAAAGGCAGAAATTACCTCAGAGTAAGGGTTAAAAAAAGATCTTCCAATCAAATGGAACCAAGAAACAAGCTGATGTAGCTGTCCTAATATCGAACAAATTAGACGTAAAACTAAAATCAAGCAAAAAGATGAAGAAGGCCATTTCATATTCCTCACTGGAAAAAAAATAAGCAAGTTGAAGTCTCAATTCAATACCCTTTCATGATAAAGGTCTTGGAGAGATCAGATCAGGGACAACAGGAACATACCTAAACATAATAAGAGCAATATACAGTAAACCAACAGCCAACATCAAACTGAATGGAAAGAAACTTAAGGTGATTCCTCTAAAATCAGAAACAAGACAAAGCTGCCCTCTCACTCCATATCTCTTCAGTATTATACTAGATTGCTAAAGCAATCAGAAAACAAAAGGAGATCAAGGGGATACAAATTATAAAGGAAGAAGTCAAACTGTCACTATTTGCAGATAATATAATAGTTTACATAACTGATCAGAAAAAATCTACCAGGGAACTCCTACAGCTGATAAACACCTTCAGCAAAGTGGCAGGATACAAGAAAAAAATTAGTAGCCCTAATAAATATAGACCATAGTGGGGCTGAGAAAAAGATCAGAAAAACATCATCTTTTACAATAGCCTCAAACAACATAAAATATCTTGGCGTAACATTAACCAAACAAGTGAAAGATTTACACAGCAAGAACATTGCATCTTTCTAGTAAGGAATTAAAGAAAATACCAGAAAATGGAAAGATGCTCTTGGATATGTAGGATTAACATAGTAAAAATGGAAATCTTGCAAAAAAATCTACAAATTCAATGAAATTCCCATCAAAATCCCAGAACAATTCTTCACAAACCATGAAAGCACAACACTCAACTTTATATAGAAAAACAAAATACATAGGATAGCAAAAATCAACAACAAACAAATAAACAAAAAACAAACCTGTACAAAAGAGGAACTTCTTGAGGCATCACCACCCCTGACTTCATGCTCTACTACAGAACTATAGTACTGAAAACAACTTGGTATTGGCACAAAAATAGACAGGTAGACCAACATAATAGAATTGAAAATTTTGACATTAACTCACACACCCATGACTGCCTGATTTTTGAAAAAATAGCTAAAATTATACAATGGAATGAGGAAAGCATCTTAGACAAATGGTTCTAGAATAACTGGATATTGGTGTGTAGAAGACTCCAGATAGACCCATGTCTATTGCCATGCACAAAACTTAACTCCAAATGGATCAAAGACCTCATCATAAATTCAACCACACTGAACCTCTTAGAAGAGAAAGTGAGAATGAATTGGTACAGGAGATCACTTCCTGAATATAATACCAGTAGCACAGACACTGAGATAAACAATTAATAAATGGAACCTCCTGAAACTGAGAAGCTTCTGTAAGACAAAGGGCACACATGATAAGACAAAATGGCAGCCCACAGACTGGGAAAAGATCTTCACCAACCCTATATTTGACATAAGGCTGACCTCCAAAATATACAAAGAACTCAAGAACCTAGTTATGAAAACATCAAACAATCCAATTAAAAATTGGGGTACAGAACTGTATAGAGAATTTTCAATAGAGGAATCCAAAATGGCTGAAATACACATAAGAAATATTATGCTGGAGAGGATGTGGAGAGAGGGGAACACTCCTTCACTGCTGGTAGGAGTGCAAATTTGTAAAGCCATTTTGGAGATCAGTATGGTGGTTCCTCAGAACATGGGAATCAGTCTATCACAAGATCCAGCAATTCCACTCTTAGGCATATATCCAAAAGATGCACATCCATGCAACAAAGTCATCTGTTCAACTATATTCATACCAGCATTATTTGAAATAGTTAGAACCTAGATGCCCCTCAACAAAAGAATGGATGATGAAAATGTGGTAATGGAGTACTACTCAGTAGAAAAAAAAATCAATGGAATCTTGAAATTCACAGGCAAATGGATGTAACTATAAGAAACCATCCTGAGTGTGGTACCCCAGTCACAAAAAGACAAACATGTTATGTACTCACTCATATATGGATTTTAGAAATAAAGCAAAGGGTTACCAGCCTACAAATTTACACCCCCAGAAAGCTAGAAAACAAGGAAGATCCTATGTGAGACATACATAGTCTCCCACAGATGGAGAAAGGAACAAGATCTCCTGAACATATTGGAAACATGGGATCCAAGGGGTACGGGTGGTCAGTGAGCGGAGAGAGAGTTAGGAGAAAAAGAAGGGGAGAGCAGGAGGAAGGAAGAGAACATAAAGGAGAAGAAAGATTGAGAAAGGGAAAAGAACAGAAGAGAGCAAGAAAATTCATACTATAATAGAGGGAAGCCATTATAGGTTTTAAGAGAAATCTGGTGCTAGGGGAATGTCTAGATATCTACAAGGATGACCCCAACTAACATTGCAAGCAACAGTAGGGAGGCTACCTTAAATGCCCTTCCCTGATAATGAAATTGATGACTACCTTATATGCCATCCTAGAACTTAATCCAGACTTGGGGCCAGGCTATTACTGACTTCTCTAAGACCTGCTTGCCATTAATGCCTACATAGAAAATATGGGGACCACACTGCCTGTCCTATCATACCCTCGTGTCATACCTCCTTCCTACAATATTGTTATGTCAAATATGTCCACTTTCATTCAAATTTGGCTGAGCTCCATCAACTGTGTGGCAAGGTCAATTGGCTCAAGCAATTCCTCCCAATCCCAGATCAAGAGATTCAACATCTTTTCTCTCTGTTGGACACCCCTAGATGCCCCACTAGAAAAAAAAATCAGTTAATGCCCAAAGCTATTACTCTTCTTAATAAAATTGTTTCTCTGCTATCCACTTCTCTGGGTCGACATGACCCTAAGAGGCCCCTACTGGCCATTATTTTGTGGACAGTAACAGGATTCTTGGGAGCCCTGCGGCATTCCTGCCCTCTGATGTGGATATACCAGTCCTTCTTTGACCTTCATAAAATCACCTATAAAGTTGAACAAATTTCTGGCCTTGGCTTAAAGGCTCAAATATTATCCCATAGGATCTATAACAGGGAACTTGATAAGATTATTCTCCCATTTTAACTCCATTATTCCCAACTCCTTTGGGTAGACTGAGTCAGCTTTTAGGAAGTGGTTTCTGAAATTTTTGCTACTATAGATAACCATATCACACAGGACAAAAATATTACTACCCTGTCTTCACTTCCAAATGAAATAAGACCTCTTATCATTTCATCTTCTACACCTATCCTCCCTGAGCAATTCCCTGGCCTTCTCAGACTCCAATAAAGACAGATATGGTGCCCCGATCTAACACATGGATGCACAAGATGTAACACACATTGTCCCTAACCTAGGCTAAGTTCAGTTGGGGTTTGTTTAAGGTTTTTACAGAATGCCAACCAGAATCCATCACCATTTTTTTTTCTGACAGCCAGTATGTTCTCCGGGTGATCTATGTATTGTCTTTTTATCACATTAAGGAGTCCATAAGCAGCTTACATGTCACCATGAGGTCATTTCAGGACACTTTGGAACAGAGGACCTACACTTGGTATGTGTTCCATATTAAGTCTCACTCCAAACTTCCAGGTATCATTGCCCAAGGCAACGGATTGACTGATACCATGATCATGGCTGCTGATATTGACCTCTTGGAATAAGCTAGGATCCTCCACCAACAATTCTACCTCTCACATGAGAGCTTACATTAATTCCTTCCTGACTTCCCATTGCTCAATGCAACATCTGGCCTGGTCCTGTGCAACTTACACCTCCCTCTTGTCCCCTTAGAACCCCTCAACATAAATGGGGTAAACCCTAGAGGCCTCTTAACAAATGCAATCTGGCAAATCAATGTCACCCCCTTTGGTAATCTGCTCTACGTCCATGTACTTGTGGACACCTGATCTTCCTTTACCTATGCCATTGCCAATTGGGAAAAAAGGCCTCCCATGTTATTAAGGGTCTCAAATCTGCAGTGCTAGTCATGGGAGTGCCCTGGGCCCTAAAATCGATAATAGTCCCGCTTGTACTTCCCAGCAATAATTTAATGGAATTATCAATTCTTGGAAGATAAATTATACCTTTGGCATTCTCTATAACCTTCAGGGCCAAGTCATTGTTGAAAGAACAAACAGAACTTTCAAAGATCTTCTAGCCAATGTCACATCACCAGATCCTAAATGTGACCCTCATTTGGCTCTGAGATGCTATTTCATTTAAATTACCTCACATTCAATGAACAGGGCCTTAGCCCAGTATATAAGCACTGGACCTTCTTACCCTGAAGCACACCCTTCCTCTGGTCCAATGACAGACCCTATCACCCTTCAATGGCAAAATCACTCCCCAATGTTAACGTGAGGATAAGGATATGAAAAAGGGCACAACATCACCAATATGGATATCTGCATGAGATGTATGGGCCTGTGATGGAAGACCTGAGGACACCAAGGAAGATTCTCAGTTCCTGTTTGGAGGCATTGGGAAATGCTTATGATCCTGCCTTTGCTGAGGGGGAGTCTTTAATTCCCCTCCCACCAGTTGTACAATGCTTTCTTCACTCCCAGTATTAGGTCTGTGTTTCCATGCTAACCCAGAAGATACAATACTTGGAAATAGGATCTTTGTGACCCCATCAGTAGTTAGGACCTATGAAACCTTGCCTTCATCTGAAGGGGCAGTTATTTTACTGATGCCTTTCTATGTACACTTCAGAATAATGGACCAAAACCATGTTGGTTATTGTTGCATAAATTTCTAATTCAACATGGGACCCCACCCCAGCCCTGTGTTTGACCTCCTTTATCCCATGATTTATTTGGGGCATTATCTTATAACTAATCATTCTCTTTAACTGTTTCTTAAAGTGCTTTTCCATATTCCAGGTTCTCCTGGCACTTTGACACCAAGAACTTGGCCTTCCTTGGGAAGTTTCTTGGGCCTGGCACACAGAAACTCCTGAGGCATAATTTGACAGGCATTCCTCCCATTCAGGTGTGCTTCCCAGAGATGTTATCCTTTGAGGGGTAGTAGTCAATGACAGGTATTCAAGGACCTGTGAGGCAGGCCAATTTAAGACAGGCATGGTCCATCATGCTAGATGCTCTCTGAGGCAGGGACAATGAGGCCAGAGCTAGAACTTCAACTCCTGAAAAGCTTCATTAGAAAAAATAAGGTGAATCTGTAGGAGAAATTATAGCCAGCCTACCCAAGCCTCAGTCACCCTGCCCCAGGTGCCCAGGCAAACCCACATGGACATGTTCAACAGGCACATCCTCCCTGAGCCAAGCCTGCCTATTCATCCAGAGACTGCTGACAAGAGATACCTAACCTAGAGACACAAATGAGGAAAGGATAATGCAACAGACTCAGCTGCCTGAACCAATAGGACCTTTGGCGGGGGTACAAAGGCAGGTCTAATTTCCTTAATAAAGGAGTCTTCCAAATGCTCTGCTACTCACTGACACCCAGTGCCTGAGTCATTGGTGTTATGTCTTCTCACACCCTCACCAAGGGGTATCTAAGCAGGGTAACCCCACAACAGGACATAAGCAAGAAAATCAGATCAATTGCATTCTGTAGCACTTTTTATTTTAGCAAGCTTGTTTTATATGTCAATTTCTGTTACTGCACCCCTTTCTTTCCCTGTTCCCCCCCACCAACCCCTATCACATCCCCTTTCTGTTCTCTAGGGAGCAGATTTCCATGGGGTGTTTTCAAAGTCTGTCATATCATTTGGAACAGGGCCTAGGCCCTCTCCCATGTGTCTAGGCTGAATATCCCTCTTTGTGGAATGGGCTCCCAAAGTCTATTCATAGACTAGAGATAAATAATGATCCATTACCAGAAGACCCATAGACTGCCCAGTCCTTCTAACTAACACCCATGATCAGGGAATCTGGGTTGGTCCTATGCTGGTTTCCTATCTGTCAGACTGGAGTCTGAGCTCCCTCTTGTTCATGTCAGCAGTTTCTGTGGGTTTCTCAAGCCTGGTCTTGACCCCTTTGCTCATCATGCCTCCCTCTCTGCAACTGGATTCCAGGAGTTTTGCTCAGTGTTTGACTGTGAGTGTCTGTTTTTCCTTCCATCAGTTGCTACATGAAGGCTCTAGGATTGTATATAAGGTAGAGGGCTGATTTCCAAAATATATAAAGGACTCAAGAAGTTACCAAAACACCAAGTAATCCAAGGAAAAAGTGGGGTACAGAACTAAATAGAGAATTCTTGATAGAGGAATCTAAAATGGCTGAAAGACACTTAAGATAGTTCTCAACATCCTTAGCCATCAGGGAAATGCAAATCAAAACAACTCTGAGATATCATCTTTCTCCTGTCAGAATGGCTAAAATCAAATCCACCGAAGACAGTTTAGGTTGGATAGATTGTTGAGAAAGAGGTATACTCCTCCACAGCTGGTGGGAGTGCAAACTTGTACAGCCACTTTGGTAATCAGTATGGTAGATCCTCAGGAAAATGGTAATCAGTCTACCTCAAGATCCAGTAGTTCCCCTCTTAGGCACATATCCAAAGGAGGCACATTCATACAACAAGGAAATCTATTCAGCTATGCTCATAGCAGCTTTATTTGTAATAGCCAGAACCTGGAAGCAAGCTAAATGCCCCTCAACTGAAGAATGGATGAAGAAAATGTGTGTATTTACACAATGGAGTGCTTATTACTATGGAAAAAACAATGAGTCTTGAAATTCACAGGCAAAAGATGGAACTGGAAGAAACCATCCTGAGTGAGGCAAGCCAGTCACAAAAGAGTAATGTGGTATGTACTCACTCATATATGGATTTTAGACATAGAGCCTACAATCCACACCACCAGAAAAGCTAGGAAACAAGGAGGACCCTAAGAGAGACATACGTAGTTCCCTGGAGAAGGGGAAAGGGACAAGATCTCCCAAGCAAATTGTGAGTATAGGTTGATGGGAGAGAGAGAGTTAGTAGGAAAAGAAGGGGAAAGGTGAGCATGAAGGAGCAGGAAAACTAAGTCAGGGAAAGAATAGAGGAGAGCAAGAAAAGCAATACCTAGTTACCACAATTAAGAGAAGTCTGGCACTAGGGAAATGTCCAGAGATCTTCAAGGCTGACTCCAACAAACAATCTCGAGCAATAGTGGAGAGGCTACCTCAAATGCCCTTCCCTGATAACAAGACTTATGACTACCTTGCATGCCATCCTGCTGCACTCTTTATCCTCTTCCCTTTATGCCTTATCTATACTCCAAAGCTTTTTTTTCCCTTAATGCATGCAAAATGGCTGACAGTTTCCAAACCTGTATTCATTATTGCTCAGTTACAGTGATAAAACATTCGTTAAAAGTAGCTTAAGGAAGACAGGGTTCATTTTAGTTTCTGATTCCAGAGGGAGATTCTATAATGTGGAGGGGTAGCATGGCACTGTGATAGGAAGAGGAGACCGATCACATTCTCTCCACACATAGCAGAGAGGAGCAAGGAGAAGAGACAGAGGGATGAAGAGTGAAAAAAAGAGATAGAGGGATGGAGTGAGGAAAGGGGAAAAAGGTAGGGTAAGAAGGGGAGTGGTGAGCACATTACCTCTCAAAACCCACTCCAGGAAGGTACTTCCTCCAGCAAGGCAGGAAGGTCCTAAAATTTCCATTCCTTTTATAAACAGGACCACCAAGTGGGACTAAGTGTTCAAATACATGAACTATGATGGGCATGTCTTATTCAAATCATAGCAAAGCCCAATAAGATTCAGTCAAAAAGAAGGAAACTAAATACAGGACCCTTGCTCTGAAGTTCTGTATTTGTGATTTACTGAGATGTGAATGTCTTCATTTAGGTAACCTGCACACTCCTGAAATAATCATTGTAGACAGTGCAATATATTCCAATGGGCTTAGATCTGCTTTCCATGTCCCCTCCAGTAGGACCAGGTCTCCACAGAGACCACATGGATACATAATGGATAAGAGCTTCTTATTTCCAAATAAAAATAGTGATTATTTGTGTCAGGATGCATGTTTGAACACAAATGGCAAGGTAGGTGTTGTCTTTCTAGTCTATGTATTATAAAAGAATGGGTTCCATCTAATGAATCACTCTTTAATCCGGGTGGCAAAGACATCCTCACATCTTTTAGAATTCTTAGAATTTGGGCTTTTATTCTAGGACTGTGAAGGCATGGCAGACCTATTTACAATATGCACTACTTTACATCACTGGCTATTACAAATTTGCCAGCCAGATATTGAGAAATAGATAATTAGAGAGGATGCTAGAAAAAAATATGTAATACCTGGGAGCAGGAAGAAAGGATGTCCTCTGCTTTAAATAAGAGGAAATGTGAGTGGGAAACTAGTGAAAGTAGAAAAGCTGCATCTCATTGCCTACCATACTTACTGTAATTTTGGATATAGTTTTTTTATGTTACTGATTAATTAAGGTTTTATTATAAGATAAAATATCACAACTAATGTGTGGCTTGGTCTACTTGTGGGACTCTTGGCAGTGAGAGTGGGGCCTGTTCCTAAGGCCTTGGCTGGCTTTTGGGGACCTGTTTCTAACTCTAGGTTGCCTTTCTCAGACTTAATACAGAGAAGAACTTAGTCCTATCTCAATTTTATATGGCATGCTTTGTTAACACTCATGGGAGACCTTCCCTTTTCTCAACAGAGGTAGTGGAGGGAGAATTGTGGGGGCAGAGGGAAGGTGAGGGGAGTGAATGGGAGAAGAAGAGGAACCTATAGTTGGACTATAAAATAAAGGAAGAAAGAAAGAAAGAAAGAAATATCTTGATAAAAGAATTACAACAGCCAAAAGCAACTTAAGGGAAATAGATGCTTTTTTAATTTCTGTTCAGTTAATGCTTGTTTATTTGTTTATGTTTTTAGCTTATGATTTCATAGAGTTAAGAACTAACTTGTCTGGGAAGACATGGCATGGTAGTGGAAGCCGGAAGTCACTTGACTATATTTTCATTAATTCAAGAAGTAGGATAAGGCTATGAACCTCAAATCTCTCCTCAAATCTCTCAAATCTATGTATGTACATACATACATAGAGAGGGGGGAGAAAGTGGGTTTGCTAACACTCAAGTGCAAGGGGGAAATTATCATCTGGTATGTCTATAGAGAAGGCATAACTGTACCCCAATGGATTCTCTGACCAGGACAAAATCCTTAGAGATACTAAGTAGTGTTTTTAATAAAAGATGCTTGATCAATAATTAATTCTCATAGAATATTGATCTATCTTAAAAATGGGAAAATTCTATGGAAACAGCCTCAACAGTTGCAAAAGGAGCCTAATACATTCTCAGCGAAGAACTACAGTTTGAATATTATTTCTGCTAGTGAAAATCAGCAGGTGGGAGGCAGAGAGCTCTCAAACAGTCCTCATTTCTACTTACCAATCAGGAACTGTGAAGATACAGATGAAAGGTTACAAGCCTCTGCAGGTGTTGGGAGCAAATATCAGCATCCCAACACTAAACCATAGAATTTTGGGGAAATAGAAAAGATTGCGTAAACCTAAATTTCCATTATTCATGTGTTACCCAGGAGTACCACACAAATGTCCAATCTGTCTGTTGTTATCTAACTCACTTTATAGAACTAATTTCCCTTACTAAGAATTTTGCATTTATTCTGTTTTTATTGAAACCTTAAAGGCAAGAGAGAAACTGAGTATTTTTTTTTCTGGGGAGGGATTCATTTATTTTTATTTACCTTCACCCAGAAAGAGTTTCATTTTTATTATTTATGGTGATTGATACTAATTTTCAAAACATATTCCACTTAATTTTGACAGAACTATACATCTATGTAACCCACATTTCTTTCTATTAACATAAAATTTATCATTTCATAAATGTGCCTGAGCTTCTGTCAAGCTACACCCACCACCTCTCCTACCACCTCCCCCAACTCTGTAGGCTGTAATAGCATCATGGGTTTTTTCATTTTTATTGCTGAGTCACATCTCATACTTATTCTTCTGCTGGTGAGGGTTTGTGCTTATTCAGTTTTACAAATTTATAACTACAACTGCTTTGTACTAGTGTTTTGAGGACATACAGCATATTTCTGCTAGATAATTAAGAATGAGAACAGGGAGAATGTGAGAGTAGGAAATAACTTTGTCAGAAATTCCCAGGAAGTAATTCAAAGTTTTACCATGTTGCATTCCCACTAGCAATGCGAGTTCCAGTTGCTCTGAATCCTTTTCAACACTTGACAATGTCAATCTTTTAATATTCTGCCATTATTTACAGTATCTCATTTGTAGATTTCTTATAACTGATATTGATGAAATCACTCGTCCTTTATAAAATATACATTCACAAGTTTTACCTTTCAAGTATAGATATATTTTACTTTGAGATATAGAAATAATTTATACCCTCTAAATTCAGGCAGTTTGAAATGATTGATGCAATAAAGAGCTGCTAGAGCTTCCATGTGTGGTTGGCCTGTTCATGTATTGATAAACTTAAAATTTTCAAGTATAATTTTGACTCCAAATTTAAATTTACCAAGCTGGTTGGATACAATAGAAGACATATTCTGCTGTGTTAGGAGTTTTTGTTCTGTGAATGGCAATGCATACAGTGGCATTGTATATATGCATAAAGTACTACTAGAAGTCCGAGTCTTCACTGGACTTGTCGTATTGTAGTAGCAAAAGAAATCTTTAAAAGTCTTTGTCTTGACAGAACTACTTTCACCTTTAGTTCTGTAAATTGTATCTTCACATATTTTGAGTGTTTTTATGTAGTTCACAGTCATGAATATCTGTAGCTTCCCAAATTCCTCTGTTGAACTAAACCACAAAGGTTATATATTAGAAGATGAGACCTCTGGTGAGCCTCAGGATTTCTACATATGTAATATCAGATCACCTATAAACTGACAGATTTTTCCTTTTAATTCCAATCTGGATTCCTTTTATTCCCCTTTTGTGTGTAATTTCCTCATCTAGAACTTACAGTGCCTTAGTAATACATGACCTGTTGTATTGGATGATTCTGTACATTAAGCACTGTTATCTTAATGGATAATTTATATGGTCATACCATATAATAATTTACAGATGGATGTATGTTGGTGCCTTACTCAAGATTTTTGACTTTATATTCACAAAGGAATTTAGTCTGTAGTGTTTTTTTTCCCCTGTGAAATCATTTGCCTTAGCTTCTGAATAGTAGATTCAGAATTCTGGGAGGCTTTTTAGTCTTTGTTAGAAGGGTTTTGATTCAGTGTCTTTTATACAAGTCTTTCCATATTTCATGTTGAGTAAATTTTAGAAGTTTGCAGGATTCTAGGAGTTTGTCTGTTTCAACTAGGCTGTCTTATATACTGACATCCAGTAGCCCAGAGTATTCTATGCTTTCTATTTCTGCAAGTTTGACATAAGTGTTCCCTTTGTTGTAGCTTGATTCTAGCAATTTGAGTCATCTATCCTTTTTTTCTTTGACAAGAGTAACATGTATATAACATGAATAATATACAACCCAGAGACAGATATTAGGGTTCAAGCTGAAGATCAGGGAAGCAAAGCAGTTATCCACTAGCATCTTATATCTACCTCAAACTTAATTGGCTGATCCTGTCTCCATAAGTTCTCATCAAGTCTCAGACTGTAACCTCTCTTCAGTTTGGCTAGAGAATAACTGCCTCTATTGACTTCTGATACTGACTTATATATCTCTCATGAGTCCTTAGATTAAAGGTGTGAGCTATAATTCTCTTTTAGACTGATCTGCTTGGTCAAAATTTATTTCGTTACTGCTTTTTAAACCAATACTACTTAATTAGTAAAACCCCTTCCTAATTATTTTTTAAATTTAAATCCAGAAATTTTAAAATAAAATAATTTACCTTGAATAAGTTATATTTACACAAATCACATTTAAACTGAATTACACTTAAAAATAATTAGCACTACAGTTTTCTACAGAAAGAGTATAGTACTGTAGGTAAGCAAAATTGCACAAGAAAAGTTAATACCCATACATGATTTTCAAAACTATATGTTTGCAAATAATCATTGATAATGGAAAATTAATGCTTTCCATCAAGCCAGGAAGAGTATGAATGTTTAAACAGACATGAATCCTACCAGGTCTTTAAAAACAAATTTTTAACGAAAAATGAATTAGCCATAGTCACTACAAAGTCAATGATTCCTAAACACTCGACAGAATATGGTCACACCATACTTAAAACTGGCAATGTTATATATATATATATTATGTATAATATATATGTTATGTATACATATATATATATATATTAAGATATTTACCTCACTGTAAGTTTATTATTAGTCGAAAAACTACATATGGCTTCTGTATCTATTTTTCTTTACTATGTTGTATTTTCAGGTTTTTGTTGTTTGTTTTTTTTAAATTAAAACGGTGAGAATGGATGTTTGCCTAGGAATAGAATTTAAAACTTAAAGAAGTTCTAAGTTAAAACTTAAGAAGTCTAATTAATGTTTGAAGCCTGACAGAAGAGAAAGTGCTGACAAAGCCAAGGAGAAGCAATTAGAGGAATAATTAGAAATGCAGCAGTGTGACACACCAGGGATTTATATATATATATATATATATATATATATATATATATATATATATATATATATTTTATAATTATATATAAATATATAAATATATATTAATATTATATATTATTATTAATAATATAATTTAAAAATTTTTACATGTCAACCCCAGTTTCCTCTCCCTCCCTCTCTCTTTCCTCCCCTCCTTCCCTCCCTCTTACCCTTTTCCCCCTTCTCATTCCACATGTAGGGCTATACTATCCAGGTGGAGTCATGTAAATTTGTCAAGTCCTTTGAAGTAGAAACTAGGACTTCTCTCCTGTCTCTAGGTTAAGGGAGTATCACTCCATAGAGGCTGTGTCTGCAAGGTCCTTTTGTGCACCAGGAATAGATCCTGTTTCTATTGTCTGAGGTCCCCCAGACTGCTCAGTCCTTCTAGCTGAGGCCCATATTCAGAGGGTCTAAGTCAGTCCCATGCTGGATTCCCAGCTATCAGTCTGGGAGGCCCATTAGTTCCTCCTTGTTCCAGTCAGCTGTTTTTGTGTGTTTCTTCAACCTGGTCTTGTCCTCTCTCTCTCTGCATCTGGATTCTAGTTTGACTCAGTGTTGAGCTATGGGTGTTTGCTTCTGTTTCCAACAGGTACTAGATGAGGGCTCCACAATGGTGAATAATTTAGTTGATGATCTCAATATCAGGGAAGGGCATTCTTGGTAGCCTTTCCACTGTTGCTCAAATTGTTAGTTGGAGTTAGTCTTGCAGGTCTCTAGACCTTTCTTTAGGTTCAGTTTTCTCTTAAAACCAATAATGGCTCCCTCTTTTATGTTATCTCTCTCTCTCTTTTCTGTCTTCTATTTCCACCTTGACTCAATCTTCCTAGTCGCATACCAGGGATTTTTAAAAATATATTCAAGAAGTATTGGTCAACTTCCTTCAAAGCCACAGAGCTCCTGGAAGATTTCTGTTGCAAAGTTCTATTCCATTCCTTCCTGTTATCACCAGTATTCTAGAAAGGTCAAAAATTAGGAAATGGACTCCCATGCCTGAATGTGGGTAGTTTTAGAAATAGATACAGACTCCCTATTCTTCTGTCACTATTATTCAGACTGAAAAATTCTTGTACCTCTAGAACACTGACTTTCTGTTCAGGTTCAAATTTTAAGAGTTAGGTGGTACAATTACAGTGGATGAATCTTGATGTGCTTTCTGTCAGGTGTCTCATAACCAGCTCTTGAAAGCTGCAATCATTAAATATAAATTTTCCTCAAGATAAAACAAATTATTTTCCTCCGTGATTAAAATCTATTCTCCTAATTTATACTTTCAGTATTGACTGCTAGATATTTAGAAAAATTCATAGTAAGTAGCCTTGGGCAAATTGTCACACACATTAAATATGGAAAATGCTAATCTACTTCTCCACAACATGCCTTCTGTATTTCATTATTTCTGGTTGGCTTGTATGGTCATTTCTTTCTTTCTAATCTACTTATTTGTTTGTCATTGTCCATCATCTACAATTTAACAGTAACCTACACTAACACAGAATAGTATTACCAATGTCCCTTTTTTCTACAGCTTCTAATATTTAATATTCTGTCAGTCAAAACACAAAAGGACACCCCCTAAGCCATTAAAGAAGTTTCAAAACATGCAAGCCATGAAGGAGTAAGCTAGGGCAGAGAGGGCTCAGTGAGTAAGAGAGATTGCTCCCAAGCTTATGACCTGAGTTTGATCTCTGGAATCCACAGAAGCAGAAAGCAAAATTCTCCTGCTGCAAGTTGTCCTTTGTCCTCCAAATGAGTGCCTTGACATAAACACCATGACAGGTGTGAATCCATTCACATATACAATAAATAAGCAAATAAATAAATAAATATAATAACATTAAAAATGAAAAAAAAAACAAGTCAAACCTTTCCTCCTCTCCAGAGAGTACAAATGATTTACATAATATAAAAAGTTTAATATAACTCGGCCTGTAGCACAGTTGGAGTAACCAGAGAAAACCAGGCATAGGAAGTTCAAATGGCAGGAGATGGCTCTGTTGAGGTAGACTATGAAGGTGCTTGTTTAAACAGTGACACTTACTTGAAACATAAATCAAAGACCGGAATCAGTCACTCAATGTAAGTCCAAAATTCTAAGCAATGGGGAATATCAGGTTAGATTTAACAAAAATAGGGAATGAAGGACAGAGTAACCCATTTCAGAAATACACCCATCAAAATATTCGTTAGTGTTTGTTTGCTCTTTAGTTTTACTCAGAATGCCTCATAGTTCAGCAGAGTTGGAATAAAGAGGCACTCTGTACTGCCAGAGACAGAAATAGACCCTGTGTGCTCATCCATTTCACCAGCACTGTCTTTTCCTGATTTTTTTGTCTTGTTTTTCAAATGGGATACTGAATAACTACCTCTGTCTCACACCCACACAAATTCTAATTCAACCATTTGTTTTTCTTCTTTGTGTCTATAAATATATTTGTAATCAGTGACATATTCAATAAAACAAACACTTCAGAAATAAAAGTGAACTGTTGAGTTCCTTTAGATAACTAACTTGTTGACAAGACTGAGGATCATAAAAGTGGTACCTCTACACTACAAGCAATCTATTTTAGTTTAGAGTTAAACTTAATTTTAATATAAAATAATTTAAAATTAAACATCAAACAATCTTCTATCTCATCATTTTAAATGCTATAACTTTTAATCTTAATACTTTTCATCTGTCTATATTTCCATACATATTCTTCAACATTCTAATAATACTGTCTATATTCAAAGTTTATTCTGTTTCTCATGTAATAATATGATAATAAAACTGCTTCCATTTTTATTGTGACAAAAGAATATAAAATTTACTATGACAAGTATTATGAGATTTTTTTAATACTGATTTTTTAAAATTATATAAAGGTTCATATATTGGATATAATAACAATGGCTTCACTATTGAAAAAAATACAGATTTCAGGATAGACATATTTTTCAAAGTTAGACAACATAATGAAATTACTTATATTATACTAAAGTATTTTAATTTGTAGCAATAAATTCTCATAAATGGCTCACTGGACTTAGTTTACCATGCCAATAGCAATCCATGAGCTTGCCAATTTCACATTTCCTAATGTTTGTTCCTGGCTTATGAAATTTATTAAAACTTTATCTAACACAGAGAACAAATTACTCTTAATTGACCCTTTACAAATGACAAACGTTATCACCAAAGCTATGAGGTTATGAAATAAGAAGGGATTTCTATTTCTTATTCATTATGACATCATTTTTAAAATAAATATCGACAATATCATCATGGCTTCAAGTCGATGACACTTATTGGAACTACTGTTTAAATGCAACTAAAAAGTTTACCAAAATAGTCAACCATCATAAAATTATTTAAAAGTCACAAATGCTTTTTATCAAAAGAAAGTATAAATATGACTCCACTACCAATTATATAGAAAAATGTAATGTCATTTGTTACATGATTAAAACTATAAACCAAAATCTTAATTACCAAGCATATGTGACTAGCTATCTATAAATATGAAGCATGAAGCATAGTTTGCAAAATGGTAGGTTCTACTAGAAAAAAATAATCTGATGTTAGCTACCCTCTTCTTAATGCATAACTTCCCGTGACATCAGTGATACAATTCCAACCAAACAAGCTAATGGCTAGACTGTTTTTCCTGAACATAGGCAATGAATCAGGGAATAAACTGTTTTCTGGGGAGAGTGCGCAAGATAAAAAAGCAATGACTGAAGAGAAATGAATAACCAGAATATTAATAAAAAAAAAAAAAGCCTGTGGATCACAAGCTTCATGTCACAGATTCCACTGATTTATGATCCTGAGGCTCAAAATAACCCGTGAAGCCCTTCACAATGTATTCCTGACTTTGTTATTACATATTTTGTTCATAATCTTTATGATAATCCAAGGGTTGATTTCAATGAGTAGGAGGAGGTAATAAATCTTAAGGAAGGAGAGCAAGTTCTGATGAAGGTGTGTTAAACTCTTTTTCTTGGCTGAAATCCCTTAAGAAAAGACAAACTATCTGTATAATAGCTGATGAGAACTGCAATGTTTATAAAATGGTTAGTAAACACTTTCCTCAAGGTAAATTTAGATCAATACCAATAGACTTACTGGGAAACATCTAAAATATTCCAATACCAAGATCTCAAATTAACTGGGTCAATGTTTCTGGGAGGAAAGCCCCAGCAAATGATTCCTTTCAAAGTCCTCCAGACTTTAAGAACTAGCAAACCCTTATAACCAGAATGTAAATAATTCTCCTTTTATATTTTATTAGTTTACTTTTAAATCTTATACAAATGTTTTGAGTTAGAACTTATCCTTCACCTCCTTTTTCTCATTCCAACTCCCTTTAGTCACTTTTGTCATCCAAGACAGCTTCTACTTTCATGACATATGTACATAGATAATTGTATATAACTTTATAAAATCTAGGAATCACTAGTGAAATAATAGCAAGTCATGTAATTCTCAACACCAATATGAAAAGCTCACAATTGTCCATAACTGTAATTCCAGAGAACCAATGCCTTCATATGAAAAAAATACATATGTATGGAATACTTTTTATAATTTTGGAATAAGGTGAAATAAGGACTGTCATTCTGATTAGAGTAAAATAGAATCTCAGAGCAGATTATCATGCCCATTTATCTGATTGCTGGAGAAATTAATTTTTTCATGTTTATTGAGCATTTGCATTACATCTTTCAAAAACTATTCATTTCATTAAGCTCTTTGCTTTACTAGTTTGATTTCTTGCTGTTTAGTATTTTGACTACTTATATATTCTGGAGTATAGATAATAAATATCTGCCAGATGTATAGAAACAAATAAATTCTTCCATTGTATATCCTACCTCTTTATTAAACTGTTTCCTTGGCAAGACAGAAGCTTTTAAATTTAATAAAGTCCCATTCATCAGTTGTTGACCTTATAACCTTAACAATTGTTCTATTTAAAAAGTTCTTGCCTATGCTTGAATCTTAAAGTGTTTCTCCTACTTCATGATACTTGATCAATTTGGAGATGATATTACACTAAAATCAATGGAAGGTGAGAGATAGGCAACAAGTTAATTTTCTGTGAGATAATTTTCCCAAGACCATTTGATGAATGGGCTGTCATTTCTCCAATGTGAATTTTTGGTTTATTTTAAAAAATCAGGTGACTGCACTAGGATGAGTATATCTGGGTATTCTAGTCTAGTCTATGATCCAGCTTTTAGGTTTTGTGTCAGCAATGTGCTCTTTTTGTTACTGTGGCTCTATTGTAAGGCATGGAATCAAGTTTGGTGAACTCCAGCATTTTCTTTTAAAAAGGATTTTCTTTTATTTTTTGTTAGATTTTTTCCCTATTTCTGTATGTTGAAACATTTTTGTGTCTCTAAAATTAAACTAACTGGATTGTGGCAAAAGATCATTTTGTTGTGGTCTTGAGATCACTTTACAAGTCTTTTATTGAGAGACTTTAAAACTATGTTCATTGAGTAGATTTGTCGAAACAGTTTGTTTCCTTTGTTGTGATTTTATCTGGCCTTGGTACCACATTAACGCTGACTTTGTAGAAGTAGTCTTCTGTAGTGTTTCTTTTCTACTTTAAGGACTATTTGAG
This sequence comes from Cricetiscus sungorus, assembly GCA_030556225.1. Lineage (NCBI taxonomy): Eukaryota > Metazoa > Chordata > Mammalia > Rodentia > Cricetidae > Cricetiscus > Cricetiscus sungorus. The sequence continues at coordinate 32,428,559 of JANBXA010000132.1, read as the reverse complement.
AGGGATTGGTACTAGTTCATCATTAAAAATCTGGTAGAATGCAGCAGTAAATATATATGGACCTGGAATATTCACTGTAGAGAGTCTGGTTACCAATAATGGACCCATTTTGTGTAATCTCTAAATTTCAGAAGTGCTTCTTGGAGTCATTGTCTGTATTCTACTCCAGTCTCTGACCCCACCCAGGCTTCCAATACACTAATCACTTCCTGTTTGTGATGGGGAAGTCTATCATGCTTTGTTTGCCAGTTTCAGCATACATTGACTTTTTCTTGGTTTCCTAAGAGTGTGGATCACAAAGAGTCTAAGCTTGCTGGTATGATACAACAGAAAAATTTTCAGAACTGGCATCTAGGGGCTTCTCTTGTCCAAGGCCAAATACTGATGCCAAACACAGAAAGCAGAAAGTTTTCTCAGAAACCCTTCTGCCTGTGCCATTGTCAAATTGGATCTCTCTCTCTTTTTTTTTTCTTTAAATTTTACTTTGAATGCTATAACCAAAGAGTGAATTTCATTCAGAAATACACTCTAACAATGTAGTTCTAAGAGGGCAACTGAGAACCATGGCTGTAGCCTGAATTGCTTTGAGAAACTTCTGGGAATCCCTGATCATTAAATCATGAGGAGGTATTCTGCATTTGATATTGAGAATTTGGTTTTAAACAGTCTGGCTTCTTGGAGAAGCTTTATTCACTCATAAAGGTACCTCTGTCAAAATTCTTTTTATTAATATAAAATTTTTTAAATAATCTTAAACATATTATTAATGAATAATATTCTATTATAATAGTACATATATTAGCTTATATAATGAGCTAGTTTTTAGAGTGGCAGGCTACTATAATTTGTCCCATATTCCTGACCATATTCCCATCTAAACCTTTCTGTTGTTATTACACCCTGCCCATTTCATATCACATGTGTTTCACTATCAACCATCACACTTTTAATATCTTCTTATTCTGTAGCATTCATAGAATAAAAAGGCATGATGATAGATTTGGGAAAGGGAAATAATAAATTGTTTTACCCAGGTGTTAACCATTTGTGGCTATAGTATTGTCTTGCCTGGTATATACTTAATTGGTACAATAGTAGCATGACTGCTTGGAAAGTAACCAACCAACACGTTTCTGAGCATATTTGAAACCATTTCCATGGGATTAATGCCTGGAGTTGTAAACCTGACCTGAAGCTTATAAGTGAGTGGTTGGACACTTGGTTGGATTCCATTACTACTACCTTTCTAAATGACATATGATCAAACTTCCTTCTAAGTATTTATTTTTATAGCAACAGACTAATGTTGGTCTTAATCTTTGTCAAAGGAGATTGATTTTATACTGGGTGATGCCTGAAGAAGAAACGTATAACCTGTCTAAGTGTTAAAGGTAAGCGATGGTTGAATGTTTAGATCTAATCGGGACATTTTTTAAACATTTATTTTGTTTATATATTTAATTTAGAAAGAATCTTGTTTTACATGTCAACCTAAGTTCTCTCTCCCTCCCATACTCCCATGTCCATCACCAATCCCCTCCCATAACACCCCCCATGCACTACCCAGGAAAGGCAAAGCCTTCCATGGGGAATCAAAAAAAGTCTGTGTCATCATTTGGGGGAGGGCTTAGGCCCTCCTCTGTGTATCTGGGCTGAAAGAATATCCCTCTATGAGGAATGGGCTCCCAAAGTCCATTTGTGCACTATGGATAAGTACTGGTTCCACTGTCAGAGGTCCCATAGACTGCCCAGGCCTCCTAATTGTCACCTACATTCAGAGGGCTTGGTTTGATCTAGTGCTGGCTCTCTAGCTTTAGGCCTTGGGTTCCTATACTTTCACTTGTCCAGGTCAGTAGGTTTCTCCAGCATGGTCTTGACCTCTTTGCTCATTTCTCCCCCCTCTCTACAACTGGATTCCAGGAGTTTGGCTCAGTGTTGAACTGTGGGTACCTGTTTCTGCTTCCATCAGCTACTAGATGAAGGCTCTAGGATGGCATTTAAGGTAATAATTAATCTCATTTTAGGGGAAGGGTATTTAAGGTAGCCTCTCCACTATTGCTTAGAATCATAGTTTGGGTCATCCTTGTAAATCTCTGGACATTTCTCTAGTGCCAGAATTCTCTTTAAACCTATAATAGCTTCCTCTATTAAAGTATCTCTTTTCTTCCTTTCCTTTATTATTCCCCTGACTCAGTCTTCCTGATCCCTCATGTTCTCTTCCCCATTCCTCTTCTCCCCTTCTCTGTTTCCTATCTCCCTTCCCACTACCCCCAGGCTCCAAATTTCCTCAGGAGCTCTGGTACCTTTCCTCTTCTCCAGTGGATCATGGATGTCTCCCTTAGGGTCCTGCTTGTTTTCTAGCTTCTCTGGAATTCTCTAGAATTCTCTAAATTGTAGGCTGGTAGGAACCAATCCTCCATTGCTGGTAGGAATACAAACTTGTGGAGCCACATTGGAAATCAGAATGATGGTTTCTCAGGAAAATGGGAATCCGTCTACCTCAAAATCTAGCAATTTCACTTTTGGGCATACACCCAAAGGATGCACATTAATACAACAAGGACATTTGTTCAACTATATTCATAGCAGTGTATGTAATATCTAGAACCTGGAAGCAACTTAGATGCCCCTCAACCAAAGAATCAAAGGGGAAAATGTGGTACATTGCCACAATAGAGTATTACTTAGCAGAAAAAAAATGAATTCTTGAAATTTGCAGGCAAATGGATGGAACTGGAAGAAACCAACCTGAGTGAGGTAATCTAGTCACAGAAAGACAAGTACGGTATGCAGTCACTCATATATGTATATTAGACATAATCTGGATCTTTATAAGACACTTTTAAAAGCCAAGGAAATATTTTGTAAAAGGTGGCAGGAAAAATGTTTAGATCAAGAGGATGTGGAGGTATGCCATGAAGTGATGTAAAGGAACATGTCATGGGTCATTGCACACAGTAGCTGTGTCTCCTGCATGCACAATGGCAGTAGGAGTGTGACTAATTCAAAAGAAGGAGTCTTTAAGAATGGGAAAGGGATAAAAAACAGGTAATTACGTGAATATGTTCACAGTACATTGCATGTGTGTGAAACTGTCAGAAAAGTAAAGGAAAATGTCACAAAACAGTATGTATATAATCCAAAGCAATCAACAATCCATGAAAATCATATCAAAATTCAACTACCATGTTTACAGTTTTCTTTAGTCCTGACAATCATATCAAATCCCTCAATTTTCCAAATTTCCAATTTAATTTTAAGCAAAAAGAACAAACTATTCAGAGAAGGGTAAACCAAAATCAAGTCAGTATGAATTGTCATAAGGAAACCTGATACTCTGCATACTACAATAAAAACACACATGAAGAGGAGATGTTTTACCTAAATGCTAACTGTGATACACCAACCCAATCAGTTTTTATCTTTGATAAATACAGTATATATTATAATTAAAATGCATATATTATACAATAATATGTATTCTCTAAAGAATGGTGATTGAGGCAGTGTGGTCACATTATATAAAGAACCACAAAGACAAATGAAATGCATATAAATCCAGCAAATAAACCCATTCACTTACATACAACTCATTTCTAAAAAATATATCAAGGACATATAAAGGAACACTTTATTAAATTACATTGGGATATTAAATATTCATGTGCATAAAAGAGAAATTAGATGCTGCACATTTAATTTCTTGAAAAATTCTGAAGCTGCAAATACATAGTATTCAGTTTCAATTTCTTCATAGAAAATATCTCAAATTTTCTCCATATTTGGCCCTCATATCTAGGATGCTCTTCCTTTCTACTTTCCAATTCAATCACTATATGATAAGTATTTACCCACATCATCATATTATTTAGCAAACTCTCTTCATAACGGACTTGAAAGAATAAGTTAAATCACTTAGATCTAAGTATTATAAGAATATGAAGCTGTGGATCTACCAGTACTAACTCTCAGTTTCATTACTTTCTGAGGATTTCATATATGTATAGAAGGAAATAATACTGTATACACCTCCCTGTCCCCATTTCATCCTTTAAATTTACCCAATCTCTTCAAAATGTGCCCTTCTAACTTGATGGCTGCTCTCCTCTCTCTCTCTCTCTCTCTCTCTCTCTCTCTCTCTCTCTCTCTCTCTCTCTCTCTCTCTCTCTCTCTCTCTAAATTTATTTATTTATTCATTTATTTATTTATCTTATTTTACATATTGATCCCAGTTACCTCTCCCTCCCTCCCTCGCATCCTCCCATCCTCCCATGCCCCTCAACCACCCTCCCATCCCATTTTCTCCCACTCCACATATAGGGTGATGCCTTCCAGAAGTGTTCAACAAAATCTGTCAAGTCATTTGGAGTAGGAACTAGGCCCTCTGTCCTGTCTCTAGGTTAAGGGAGTATCCCTCCATGGTGAATGCATTCCAAAAGTCATTTTTTGTACCAGGGTTACATCCTGGTTTCACTGTCAGAGGTCCCTTAGACTTCCCAGGCCTTCTAACTGAGACCCCTGTTCAGGAGGTCTGAGTCAGTCCAATTCTGGTTTCCCAGCTATCATTCCAGGGGCCCATTAGTTCCTCCTTGTTCAGGTTATCTGTCTCTGTGGGTTTCTGTAGCCTGGTCTTGTCCTCCCCTTGTACATCTGGATTCCAGTTTGGCTCAGTGTTTATCTGTTGGTTTATGCTTCTGTTTCCATCAGCTGCTAGTGAGGGCTTTTTGATGGTGGATAAGTTAGTCATCAATTTCATTATCAGGGAAGGGCATTTATGGTAGTTTTTCCACTGTTGCTCAAATTGTTAATTGGGGTCAGTATTTTAGGTCTCTGGACTTATAAAAAGACACAGGCTAAAAGAATAGACAAAAAGACAGAATTCAACCTCCTGCTGCATATAAGAAACACACCTCAACTTCAAAGACAGACTTTACCTCAGAGTTAAGCATTGGGAAAAGATTTTCCAATCAAATGGGCCCAAGAACAATTGGGTGTAGCAATCCTAATATCTAAAAAATCAGACTGCAAACTTAAATCAATCAAAAAAGATGAAGAGAGTAATGTCTTATTCATCACAGGAGAAATACAAAGGCACCCACTTTTGTAAAATTCAAATCCCACATAAATCATGAGACACTTACAGTGGAAGATTTCAACCCCACACTCTCAACACTAGACAGGTCCACAGGACATAAACTTAAGAAAGAAAAGAAGGAACTAACAGAAATTATGACAAAATTAGGTTTAAATGTCATTTATACAGCATTACATCCAAACACAAAGAATATACCTTCTTCTCAGTGCCAAATGGAACCTTCTCTAAAATTGACTACATACTTGGCAATATAGTAAATCTCAGTAGCTACAAAAAAATTGAATAACTCTCTGTATCTTATCAGACCACCATGCTTTACAGTTAGAATTGAACAATAATACAAACTGCAGAAACCTTACAAACTCGTGGAAATAGAATAATGCACAATTACACCATTCCTAGTTCAAGGAAGGAATAAAGAAAAAAAATTAAAGATTTCCTAGAATTCAATGACAATGAAGATTAGCCAAAGTTCTGGGATATTTTGAAAGCAGTACTAAGAGGAAAGTTCATAACACATGAAGAACCTGGGGAATAGAGAATTAACTGCACAACTGAAAGATCTAGAACAAAAAAGAAGCAAACTTACCCCAGAGGAGTAGACACCAAGAAATAATCAAACTGAAATCTGAATTCAATAAATTAGAAACTAGGAAAGCAATACAAAGAATAAATATAAAAAAGAGTTGGTTCTTCAAGAAAATAAAAAAGATAGATAAACCTTTACCCAAATTAACCAAGAGACAGAGAGAGAACATGCAAATTAACAGAATCAGAAATGAAAAGGGGGCTACAACAATGGACACTGAGGAAATCCAGAGAATCTTCAGGTCATACTTTGTAAACCTGTACTCCACAAAATTGGAAAATTCAATGGAAATGGACAATTTTCAGGATAGATATCAGTTACTAAAATTAAATCAAGAACAGATAAGCAACTTAAATAGACCTGTAACCCCTAATAGTACAGAAGCAGTCATCAAAACTCTCTCAATATAAAAATAGCCAATAAAAAATAGCCCAATAAAAAATTTCACTAGATGCTGAAACATCATATGAGAAAATCCAACATCCTTTCATGAGAAAGGTCTGGGAGAGTTTAGAAATAACAGGAACATACACAAATATAACAAAAGCAATACACAACAAACCAAACGCCAACATCAAACTAAATGGAGAGAAACTTAATGCAATTCCTCTATAAACAGGAACAAGACAAGGCTGTCCATTCTCTCCATATCTCTCCAATCCTGTACTTAAAGTTCTAGCCAGAGCACTAAGAAAACAAAAGGAAATCAAGGGGATACAAATTTAAAAGGAAGACGTCATACTTTCACTAATTGATGATGATATGGTAGTTTACATAAGTTACAGGAAAACTGTACCAGAGAACTCTTACAGCTGATAAACACCTTCAGCAAAGTTGCAGGATACAAGATTAAATAAAAAACAAACAAACAAACAAACCAGTGGCCCTACTATATAAAGACGATAACAGGGCTGAAAAAAAAAATCACAGAAACATCATCTTGTACAATAGTTGTGAACAACATAAAATATCTTGGTGTAATACTAACCAAACAAATAAAAGACTCATATAATAAGAAATTTGAGTCTTTAAAGAAAGAAATTAAAGAAGTTACCAGAAAAGGGATAGATCTCCTCATGCTCTAAGACAGGTAAAATCAATGTATTAAAAATGGCAATATTGCCTAATGCTATCTACAGATTCAATGCAATCTCCATAAAAATCCCAGTACAGTTCTTCAGATACCTTGAAAAAACAAAACTCAACTTTATATGGATAAACAAAAGACCCAGGATAGCCAAAATAAGCCTACACTATAAAGGAACTTCTGAAGGCAACACCATCCCTGACTTTAAGCTCTATTATAGAGCTATAGTCCTGAAAACAGCTTGGGACTGGCATAAGAATAAACAGGAAGACCAATGGAATCGAATTGAAAATTCTGATATTAACCCACATACCAATGAACACCTGATTTGTGACAAAGAAGCTGAAATTATACAATGGAAAAAAGAAAGCATCTTTATATAAGCACAAGTGGTGCTTATATAAGTGGACACTGACCTATTGAAGACTAGATAATTCCATGTCTATGGCCATGCACAAAACACAATGGACAAGACCAAATTTAAGGGATTATACTCAACAGAATTGCCTACTGGAATCTTACCAAATTTAGCTTACCTCTTTACATAATTTTATGCATAAATTGTTCATTATTCCATATTCAAGTTGAATCTTTCTAACATCTTTTCCATCTGCTTGTTGATATTTCCCTGGGGCACTGTAATGTTTCTTTTATTTTTATTTAGCATCAACCCTTTCACAGTACCTTCATTGCCTCATCTTGTTTGCATTCATCCCTTGCTACTGGATATAGTCACAGTTAATACTAACGGAGCTCAAACTTAGGCAACAACATTCTGGCAGATAGTTTTAGTTCTAAGGATCTTTTTAGAGTAGAAAGACTTTTCATGAACATTTTAGGGGAAAACGGTTGTGTTCTCAAATCACAGTTACATTTTTTTAGTAGTATAGTTACATTTTTTAAATTTAAATTTGAAACAAGCATGATTTACATGTCAATCCAAGTTCCAGTACCCTATGTCCTCTCCTGTTCCCTCCCCCCACTAACCTCCATCCCATTCCCTTTCTGATCCCCAGGGAGGGTGAGGCCTTCAATGGATGTCTTCAAAGTTTGTGGTATCATGTAGAGACAGGTCCAGGCCCTCCCCAGTGTATCTAGGTGGAGGGAGTATCCTTCTGTGTGAAATGGGCTCCCAAAGTCCATTCATATACTAGAGATAAATACTGATCCACTATCAGAGGCTCCATAGACTTCCCAGTCCGCTCAACTAACACCACATTCAGTGAATCTGGGCCAGTTTTATGCTGGTTTCCCAGCTATAAGTCTGGAGTTCATGAGCTCTCCCCTGTTCAGGTCACCTGTTTCTGTGGGTTTCTCAAACCTGGTCTGGACCTTTTTGCTCATCACTCCTCCCTGTCTGCAACTGGATTCTATGAGTTTGGCTCTGTTTTCAGCTGTGGGTGTCTGCTTCTGCTTCCATCAGTTACTGGATGAAGTTCTAGGATGACATATAAGGTAGTCATCAATCTCATTATTGAGGAAGGGCAGTTAATGTAGCCTCTCCACTATTTCTTAGATTGTTAGTTGAGGTCATCATTGTATATCTGTGGACATCTCCCTAGTGCCAGATTTATCTTAAAAATATCTTTATAATGGCTCCTTCTGTTTTAGTATCTCTTTTCTTGCTCTCCTCTATTCTTTCCCTTACTCAATCTTCCTGCTCTGTCATGCCCTCCTCCCCCCCCATTTCCCCTTAACTACTTCTACCCTCCCCACATGCTCTCAATTTGCTTGGGAGATCTCTCTTTCCCCTTCTCCAGAAGACCATGTATGTTTCTCTTAGGGTCCTCCTTGTTTCCTAGCTTTTCTGGTGGTGTAGATTGTAGGCTGGTAATCCTTTGCTCTATGTTTAATATCCATATATGACTGAGGACATGCCATGTTTATCTTTTTGTGACTGGGTTACCTCACTCAGGATGGTTCTTCTAGTTCCATCCATTTGCCTGCAAATTTCAAGATTCAAGATTCTACTGTTTTGTTTGTTTGTTTTGTTTTGTTTTTGTTTTTTGTTATTTTTCCTTCTGAGTGCTGAGTAGTACACCATTGTATAAATGTACCACATTTCTCCATGCATTCTTCAGTTGAGGGGTATTAGGTTGCTTTCATGGTCTGGCTATTACAAATAAAGCTGCTATGAACAGAGTTGAATAGATGCCCTTGTCGTATGTTGTATGATTATATGCCTAAGAGTAGAATTACTGGATCTTGAGGTAGACTGATTAATTTTCCTGAGAAACCACCATACTGATTTCCAAAGTGGAGTACAAGTTTGGGCTCCCACCATCAGTGGAGGAGTGTACCCCTTTCTCCACATCCTCTCTAGAATAAACTGTCTTTGGTTGGTGGGAGATGTTATTTTGTAAATATGTTTCTCATACTGTTTAATGAATAAAGCACTGTGGCCAATGGGAAAACAAGATAGGCGGGGCTAGGAGACAAGGATGAAAGAGGAAGTAGTTAGGAGGAGTTAAGATGGAGAGCCCAGAGAGGTAGCACTGCCAGTGGCTCTGGCCGGTAAGATGAGCCACGTGGAAATACTTAGAATAGTAGAAATGGGTTAATCATTAAGACAGAGCTAGCTGGTAACAAATTAGTACCTGGCCAACAGCTTTATATCAAATACAGAGTGTCTGCATGTTATAGAGGCTGGCATGGCGGCAGGACCGGGCAGCCAGCAGGGAGGAACAAAGAGTGGGACTAGACCTGCGATGGGGAAAAATGTTCTCGTATCATTTGGTGGTTTTGATTTTAGCCATTTTGACAGGAGTAATATGGTATCTCAGAGTCCTTTTGATTTGCATTTTCTTGATGGCTAAGGATGTTGATCACTTTCTTAAGTCTCTTTCTTGAGTGTCTTTCAGCCATTTTAGATTCCTCTCTTAAGAAATACCTACTTAGTTTATACCGCACTTTTTAACTGGATTATTTGGTGTTTTGGTAACTAGCTTCTTGAGTTATTTGTATTATTTTGAAATCAGCCCTCTATCAGATGTGGGATAGCTGAAGATCTTTTCCCACTCTGTGGGCTGCTGTTTTGTCTTGTTGACAATGTCTTACAGAAGCCTTACTGAAGCTTCTCAGTTTCAGGCGCTCCTGTTTATTGTCAATCTCAGTGTCTATGCTACTGATGTTATGTTCAGGAAGCAGTCTCCTGTTCCAATTTGTTCAAGGGTATATCCTACTTTCTCTTCTCAGTGGTTCAGTGTGGCTGAATTTATGTTGAAGACTTTGATCCATTTGGACTTAAGATTTGTGCATGGCGATGGACATGGGTCTATCTGCAGTCTTCTACACACCAACATCCAGTTGTGCTACCACCAATTGTATAATTTTAACTGTTTTGTCAAAGATCAGGTGTTTTTAGGTATGTGGGTTAATATCAGGATTTTCAATTAGATTTCATTGGTCTAACTGTATATTTTTGTGCCAATATCAGCCAACAGACTGGCTTCATCAAGCCCACATCTGACAGAGGGCTGATTTCCAAAATATACAAAGAACTCAAGAAACTAGTCACCAAAACACCAAATAACCATATTAAAAAGTGGGGTATAGGGCTGAATAGAGAATTCTCAATAGAGGAATCCAAAATGCCTGAAAGACACTTAAGAAAGTGCTCAACATCCTTAGCCATCAGAGAAATGAAAATTAAAACAACTCTGAGATAATCTTACTTTTGCCAGAATGGCTAAAATTAGACATACCAATGACAGCTTATGCTGGAGAGGATGTGGAGAAAGGGGAACATTCCTCCACTGCTGGTGGGAGTGCAAGCTCATACAGCCATTTTGGAGATCAGTATGGCAGTTCCTCAGGAAAAGGGAAATTAGTTTACCACAGGACCTAGCAATTCCCCTCATCTAGTAGGTGATGGAAACAGAACTAGACACTCACAGCTAAATACTGAGCTGAACTCCTGGAATCCAGTTACAGAGAGGGAAGATGATGAGAAAAGGGGTCAAGACCAGGCTATAGAAACCCACGGAGTGACTTGAACAAGGGGGAGCTCATGGAACCCCCAGACTGATAACTGGGAAACCAGCATTGTACCCATGCAGAGCCCCTGAACATGAGTTTCAGAAGGCCTGGGCAGTCTAAGGGATCTTAGACAGTGGAACCAGGATGTACCCCTGGTGCACAAAAGGACTTTAGGAGCATATTTCCCATGGAGGAATACTCCCTTAGCCTAGAGGCATGAGGGAGGGCCTAGTCCCTACTCCAGATGACTTGACAGATTTTGTTGATCCCTCCTTGAAGGCATCACCCTCTCTGTGGAGTGGAGGGAGAGGGAACTGAGATCAATATGTAAAATAAGAAAAAAAAGAGAAGACACGCACACGTGCGCGCGTGCACGTGCACACATACACACACACACACACACACACACACAATATATATATATATATATATATATATATATATATATATATATATATATATATGCCCATAGGTTCCCCATCATTCATCTCTCCTACCCACTAAGGTCTGTGTTTCAAAGGCTGATCTTTACTGTTTACATAGATGAGGCCTTGCAACCTACAGTCCCAGAGGATTTTGGTAGAGAAACAGGGAGAGGAATGCATGGCAAGAGAGTTGCTAAATGATTTTGTTTTCGTGGCCCTCTCCTGTCAGGTAACCAAGGTTTAGCTGTATCCTCTACAGTATGCCACAGTTTGTCATATAGTCTCTGGTAAGAAGTTACTTCTGGCTCCTTTGGCTCTAGGTTGGCTAAAAGTTTCTTTCATTCTCGTTCTTTCATGATGCAACATTCTTTCCAGATTTCTCTGCAAGTCCCATCTGCTGTTAAGTTTCTTTATCAAATTCTCTTCACTTGTCAAGCTTGAACAAGCTATTTCTTGACAACAGTAATTCAGCTTTCTTACATGAATATAGGCCACTATGCTTTAAAATAAAATTATTTTTCTTGTTTGTTTATTATATTGATATTCTTTACAGTGTGGCATATCCTTATTTATCTAAGCTAAAGGATAAAACCATACTGTGCAAATACAATTTTTTATTAAAGGTATTATCTGGGTTTAGATTACATTATACTTATTGCCGTGGGGTTAAAAAAAAAAAAAGCCTATTTCTATGTCTTAGAGCAGGTTGCTTTTGAGTGTGGAGAGTTGGGCAAGCATGTCTGAAATATTACTGTCTTTCTAAAAGTGCAAATATAATTTGTAGTGGCATTTTGCTTTGCCAGTGAACTTTGGTGAACACCTCAAACCATGCCCATAGGGTGTGGCCACCACCACCAGTTCACTGGCAAAGCAAGATGCCACTATAATAATCTTCAAAGAGCTTAAGCTTAGACCTAGTTACATACACAGACTTCCTTATCCAGACTAGCAATGCTAGCTCTACACAGAAACAGAATTATATGATATATGTTAAAGATCACCCAAACTATTCTCAATTCTGCCTTTGCTGAATGGTTTTAGCTACCATTTCCTTAAATGGTTGAGTGCTGGCCTTTGCTTTCTATTTCTTTTTGGCAGACACAGTCACCCATGCATCACGAACCACACAATAGATTACTAACATTTTACAGCAGATTACCCATGGGATCCTTTGTCAGCAAGAGCACTGGAAGCCTAAAAACATGGAAGTGTGTGAATGTGAGAAGTTTACTTGGCAAACAAAGAAGGGCCTGGCAACATGAAGAGGTTTTTTGAGTGTTTTAGAAGAGACACACTTCACAATCCTTCACAATTCTGTAGGTGGAAATCACAGTGTTCTTGGTGAAACCATAAAAACAAAGACCACACCAAAGGAAGAGATGAATCAATGAAAGCAAAACAGAAAAGATTCAATATAGTGCTATGATGTTCCAGTTAAGACCATCTGAGTAACACATAGGTTAGCTGTACTGAACTAAAATACAACATAAACTCCCCACTCTTTATTTGGAATATGACAAAATTTCCTTGTTTAAACTGAGTGCCTATAGGGGCTAGAGAGATGGCTCAGTGGTTCAGAGCATGTACTGCCTCTGCTGAAGACTCTGGTTCCCTTGCCAACACTTTCAGGATGACAACCACCTTAACACCAGATCCAGAGGTACCTAATGCCTTTGCCATCTGCAGGCAACCAACTACACCCACATTCACACTAGCCTCCTCCCAACAAAACATACATAGACATAATTTAAAACAATAAAAATAAATATTTTAAATTATTATAATACGACACTGATCTCCTAAGATTTTTGCCTTCATACAGGAAACTCTAAACCGTAAGAAACTAAGCACTAGATATTTAAAAGAGAAGATTCTTTTCAGTGACAGATGTCTAGGTAGGAGGACTGGCATGGTCCCCAGACCTGTCATAGCAGTTACCAGATATGCAGGTATGCTCTTACTTTGGTGTGTCTTCCTGGCAAAGCTCCATCAGATTTTATGCAGCTTTCCTTATTTTATGTCCACAGTTTAAATATAAGGACCTCCTATGCATCAAGAAGATTTCTCTAGAAAGTAATCTGACATAGAATTAAAGAGAACAGGACAGCAATAGGATCAGAGTGACAATGCTTCAATGTAGGGAAGGAAGGAAGCAATGCTATTTTTTTTCCTTTGTGTATGGACCACTTTTTTCTGGATATGTGTACACAGCTGCCCTGGTGTGGGTGCATTCAGGCTTCACTGAGAAATCCTTTCGGTTCATGTCTATATTCTGTTCTTTAATTCTAATTTTTCTCTCCAGTAAATGTGTTGGATCACCAAATTTGAAGGATATTTCTAAGGCAGATCTCTTTTTCCAGCTGATACATTGTGACACTCATTCAGACAAATCTGCTCTTGCCATCTTCAAAAAGAATGTGTTATGCAGCTTCAAACTCTTAAGCACATTTACTGTTGTGAGGTCAGCAGACTACTCCAGAGAGTTGGTTCTTTATTGGTGCACAGAATACTCCTCAGTATTTACTTTCTTTATTAATTATACAGTAGATGCAAACTAATATTTTTTCCTTTCTAAACCATCAATTACCCCATTATTATAAATTATAATAGACTTAGGAATAAAATGATCATGTTTACCAATTGAAAGACAAATAGAATGGGCTATATGTCTAAATCTTTACCACATTTCTAACTTTGTGTTGCCAGTCCGTCAAAAGTGTATTATTTTTACCACTCTACCGTATGCTTGATATACAGTTAAAATTCTTTATTTTCAAAAAATACTGTTCAATTTCTTGCCTTTTCCAGATCATTCTTTATGCATTTACAGGTCAATTTTCAAGTCTGTATGCCTTACATTATCTTCAGCACTTCCCAGCTGCAAGTAGAAAAAAATAAAGACCTCCTTTGGACTGACATTTAGAGGTTTATTATTCTCTCTTTGATATATGAGCTTAATGCTCATTAACACTAAAATGAACCAGCAGAGAAAAATAAAAAAAAATCTACCTTCAAAGATTCAAGAATAAATAATGTAACACAATCCCTTCCCTCTTCACATCCCTAAAATGATGTTAACTAATTCCACATTTCCTTCAAAGAAAGCTTTTAAAAGTTTAATGCTGTCTGCTTTCACTTTTCAAAGGTGTGCTAATGCCTTTCTGGAGTCCGATTTCTTTGTGAGGAATTCCTTTGCCTCAAAGCAGCTTTAAAAGACCCTCTTCCATCACATTTTCTATATTCATCTTCCAAGATTAAATATAGAAGACTTCAAAACTCCAAGTATTTTAACTAAATACAAAGCATTCAATCCTTTGAGAAATATTATGATTGTTTAATTTTTCCATAATTTGGAAGATTCCAATAGTAAATATATATATAAAGTCAAGATGAGTGTGTAAATCAATATTTTTTATTAATTTATTTTTTAAGAATCCTTTCCTGTTCTACTTACCTTACAAGCTTCAATTCTATTGACATTTATTTCTCTCTTGTGTCAGATATAAATACATTAGCCAAGCACGCATCTAGTCATGTGAATCTAAGGGTAATTTCATATGCTTCATTGCAGGTGAGCTATCATGTATATACTATATAACCAAAAAAAGGTAAGATTGAAAATCCAAAATATCTTCCACTATGAAACATTTGGATTTCTGTAAACAGATAAAAAGTTAACAAGAATGAGGATGTGGCAGATATTTTAGAATGAGTGACAGTTATTGATCAGAACCCTCTCCTTATGCTTTTTCTAAATAGCACCTTCTTTCCAAGATTACAGTGCTGGAAAGAGAGTCTACAGAAACCAGAGGTATACCCTGTGTTGAAGATAGCTTCAATTCCTCCTTGGGATCCCCTTTCTAGAATTTTCCACTTGCTCAAATTTGCCTTTCTCAAATTTCAGTCCTTACTGCTGATCAGGCTTATCTCAGGGTTCAGTTTTGTACAGCAGACTCAATGCAGAGATAACAAGATAGCTGCCATTCCTATCTGATGGGCCTCGCTCTTTTATCAAGCTGGGGAATGGAACAACTTTTGCCATATGCATGGTAGTGACACAGTATCAGAGACTGTGTCCTCTATCTCAGGGCTGGTCTTGACCCCTGACCATGACTGATGATTTGAAGTTCCAACTGTTTTTCCCTCTATTTGTGGGGGCATGTTATCACCATGTAATGCCTAAGTTTCTATCAGTAATTCTCATGTGCCGGGAACATTTGGAGGATGCTCAGGATCTTCTGATCCAAAGACCTCAGATTTGGCACGAGTATTTGCTTTCATAACAGACTCTCAGGTAACGCTGGTACTCAGCCACAGATGGTATTTTGAGAAGCAAGTGACTTCAGTGTGCAGCAGAATTCCCTGGGCAACTTAATTCAAACACAAAAAAATGTCAAGCTCTGAACTAAGGCATATGAGGTAACGCCCAGTATTTTTAATTTATATTTCTTTCAGAACTGAAAATTCTTAGGCTTTAGCATGTCAGACAAGTTCAGCGTGTGCTGGATTCAGCTTTGGATAAGATATCAGTACTTTGGCTTTAAGAATTATGAAGTCTGGAATCTGAGATAAGGAATTACAGAACTCTTAGGCATAGTTCCCAAGGTTACACAATGAGGTTGGCGACATCGGCTCCATTTCTCTGTCAGCACTGCTGTGATCAAACAGATCACATATGTTCATCTCTGTCCCCGTGTAAGCTACCTGCCAGGCCCCTGTAATCATTTTCAGAGCCATCCGATCTGAGACTCTGTCACCACCTTCTCCCTGATGTGCTGCCAGACCCACTTTTCCAGTTTTAAAATATTCAAAGGGGATCACAATAATACATTCCCAGAGAGTACTGGAACACCACCAGGAAGCTGAGACACTCAGAATGGCCACAAGAATCCCCTTAGGACAACACATTAGAGCAGCAGACTTCACCTATGCCTCACTATCTTCTCTCTGAGTCAGGGACAATTTCCCAATGCTAAATTTAAACCAATGAATTTCAGTTTCTTAAGATATCATTTCTCTCTTCACATGATCTTGGATGCCTTTATTCTCATGGCATCTAAAGCTTTGGTTTAGAGACCTTCATGATACATGATCAAAGTCTCACCACAACATGTGAGACTTTGAAGCTAAAGGAGTGATAGTGTTTTTGATAAATTGGAAATGATGCAAGAGTCAAAAGATACTCCAACATGTATTCCCTCCATTTCTTTGATCATCTATTCAACTCCTGAGCTCCATAAGCCAATAGAAAATGTCTTCTCA
Organism: Cricetiscus sungorus; assembly: GCA_030556225.1. NCBI lineage: Eukaryota > Metazoa > Chordata > Mammalia > Rodentia > Cricetidae > Cricetiscus > Cricetiscus sungorus. The sequence goes on along the minus strand of JANBXA010000132.1, from coordinate 32,412,123 downwards.
TCTTTTACACCAGCTCCCTCCTAATCAGCATCTGCTGTCTATTCATGGGAAAATTCCACTGTGACATATCATCATTAAAAAACATGAGGATGCACTATCCCTTGGAAAAAATAAAAACAAATGAGTCTGGATACATGAAATGGTGTTCCACAGTATTCATCCATGCACATTCATGTAAGACTTTTAATAAACCCTTCTGGACTCAAAAGTGTTTCTCATGCCAAGTATGCTCTGAACTGGGTTGAATGACCATGACACTGTGCTTATAGATGGAAATATAACACTGGGCAGCCTGGTAATTGTGAAGGACTTCATAATTCCACCCCTCTCGCATACATACTACTTGTCTGCCTACAACAAGCTTCAGACATCACCCCCCAGCAGACTAATACCTGAAACTACAACATGAATAAGTCTCTTCTGAACTAAAAGAAAAAGGTAACCTTTGTTAGCTAACCTATTTGAGCCATCTCTCCAGCCCCAATCTCCAGGATCTTTACAACAAAAGTTATTGTCCTCGTTTCTTATTGTTGCTAGAATCAGTTAGCCCAAATGTGTGACCGAAAGTATCAAAAATTTATCTCACAGTCTTGTAGGTCATAAGACTAAAATGGACTCCATGTCCTATATATATTCCTTCTGGATTTCTAAGGTAGAATCAACGTTCCATGCGTAGATTGTGGAGAAAATCTGCAATCTTTGGTTTATGCCATTTTCCATATCTACCAAAAGAACCTCAGAATACACTAAGATCTATCCCATACACATACAATTGTTTGACCACATTTCCCATTTTTTTTTTTTTTGCAGTTACATTGAGCTAATTTGTGTTAGACAGGCTAATCTCTATATCCTAAGTAGTCTTCACAACCTTGCCATGTAAGCTTCTTTTTTTTTAATTAATTTTTTTTATTTTAATGTTGATCCCAGTTCCCTTTCCTTCCATCCCTCCCTCCCTCTTACCCTCTCTCCCCCACACATGCACCCTCCCCTCCTACCCACCCCACTCCACATGTAGGGCTATGCCATCCTGGTGGGGTCATGTAAATTTGACAAGTCATTTGAAGTAGGAACTAGGACTTCTCTCCTGTCTCTAGGTTAAGGGAATATCCCTCCATGGGGGATATGTCCCCAAGGTCCTTTTGTGCACAAGGAATACATCCAGGTTCCACTGTCTGAGGTCCCTTAGACTGATCAGTCCTTCTAGCTGAGCCCCATGTTCAGGTGTTCATAGCAGCATAATTTGTAATAGCAAGAACCTGTAAGTAAGCTTCTTTGTTAACAAGTTTCCAAGAGTAGGTTATGGCTAGTTTGCAAGGTTCATCATTCTGTCTCCTGTTGTATCTGAAAACATATCTTATTCATGGTATACAAATAAAGGTGTTAGATGTCAGACCTGAATGAAATACATGGAGTATCAAAAGGAAGATATGAAAGAGAAAGCAATGACCAAATGGGGGAGAAAAACATGTACATTTTGAAAAGAAAGTCTAGCTATTTCATAGTTTTATTTTACTTTAGTTCTAGTTCACATAGATTAGTTTATATAGTTCTACTTTACTTGCAGCTCTGCTACTAAATAAATGACAATTAAGCCTATGGCAATATAAATATATCGACATATAAAAATAAATAATAATAATTGTAGTGGTTATGGTTTAGTACTGGAATTATGGGTCAATTTTCTTCCATTTTCTGTAATTTATTCTGATTACACCTTCCTATATTTTTCACTATTGTTGTGAGTTGTCCTACTCCTGGTTATATTTCCATCCATGGGATGCTTTCTGCTGCCTCTTGAATGGCCTCTTTATATTCATGTTTGCTTCTTTAATATGCCCTGCAAACACCATTCAAAACACCCATCTCCATGGTTATCTGCCTCCTTACCCTTCCATGGTTCTCCAGTCTCAGCATCCATGCTCTGGGCACTGAATTTGATGATCCTCACAGTTAGATGTGCTGCCATATCCCCCCAGCCTGCTGATCACTGCCCTACATTTAAGCTGCCTCCAGTCTTTCTGGGACTGTATGTCTACAAGGAAAGAAACTGTTATGTCTAACATTTAGAAGATTTCCAGCAAATTATGGCTCTTAGTAAAGGTGTTGAATATCACACTGTTTTAAAATAGACTTGTAAATAAGATCCTTGTTTCTCATTTCTCAGACAAAAACGTGACGGAATCTTCTGCCTTGGTTTACGCCTCGTTTACTAACTACTCCTTCCAGCAGAAAAGAAAGCCTTTACAATATGACCACAAAAATCATTGGCTCATATCTTTTAGAGCACAGTAATGTGCCCTGGAAAACAATCATGGGAAACATCAGTAGAAACAATGAGTAGAACCAGTCACAGAAAATCACAGAAAATCAGTGTAGTTTTGTTACTGCACTGACTCTATGGGCAGTAATCCATTTTCAGAATGTTTTTGAATTTGATTCAAACATCTTTCAGGAGAGGTGTTGCTACCATTTACAGTTAACTAGAAACATACTCCGTGAAAAACACTTTGGGTCAGTAGAAATGGAAGATGCTTTTCCTACATGTCTCCAGACTATATTTTATACAAATACATTGGGTGAATTATAACAAACACTTAATAATAAAATATTTTATCTTCTGGTACACAAAATGTGGGCCTCCCCCTTAAAGTAACCTGACAGAAAATATTTCATAACTATCTCATAAACATTATTTTATTTTTCTCCATGGAATAAACCATCTGCCAGAAACTTCAAAACCAGAAAACAGGCAAAGTGTTGAATTTTATCTCAGGAACCACAAGTAACTCTCCAGTATTGCATGACATCTCAATCCAACATGATATTGGGATGGTAGGTTGATTCTGTCACTGTCTAGAGTAAGGAGAAAAAACAGCTCAGGAATGGAAACCAAGTTTTATTGTTTTATATGTTATTACTTGACTTCAAGCTGTAATTAAAAATGGATAATACTAATTCCAGTTAGTGAGAAAGACAAATCTCTTGAACGTTCTCTCTTCATAGTACATCCCTTGTTCAGTCAAAAACAAAAATTAAGATTCAGTGTATTGTATAACTATTGCAGGATTTGAAACAAGAATGTTAGTTTGTTTTTGAAATTATTATGCTGTTTTATTATTGTTGTGTTATTAGACCACACTCACATATCTTTTATCTTAATCTCTGTACTTAACAACATTGTATAATGGATTTGGGGGGGACTGATGACTGCAATCAGTATTTATGAATCTTGAAACTCCTTCAGATCAATTTTCAAAATTGATATCACTTATTTAAAAATAATTGGATGCGTTAGTGACCATATTTAAGCAGTATCTAGTAAACAAATGAAAAACTGAGGAAAATATAAAATAAGTTATGCAGTCAATATTCTTAATTTTATAGCAAGCAAAAATGAAACAACAAACATTCTGTATCAAATGTATAGTCACAACAATTGGAGTGTCATGTTATATTTTCACAAATAATTACTAGAAACCAAAAATATTGCATTTATCTCAAATAAATATTTTAGCATTGAGTTATGGTATAAGTTTTAATTTCAAAACACTACAAAAATGCCAATAAATTAAGGCAATAGGTAAATCTTGAACAGGACAAAATTACAAAACAGGATTTTTTAAAATAAACATGCTACATGTCTTGTCTTCAATTGTTCTGCAGAGAATTCCAGATTTGGAAATAATTCTAGCACTAAAGTGAAATGAATTTTAATATATGAAAAGTAAGAAGAAAGGTATTGTCTATTGGGTTCTATCAAAACAGCAGGTGTTTAATAATAGCAATTTGGTGATGATATTGATGACATGGCTGATTCTCAGAAGAAATTCCTAGGCAACTGTTTTCCCCGTTCCAACACCCGAGACCATTAATAATGTTTTAGAGACAAAGTTATAAAAACTCAATAGTCAAGAAAAAAAAAAGGTTACAAACTTTCATTTTATATATTTTCATATGTAAAACTAACATTCCATGAGACAGGTTTTATACTTCAAGGAATCTTGGCTAAAATAAAATACAATATCTTACCTTGCACCTAGTCTCTTGGCTAGAAACAACAAAATTAAAATATATTAGCAATTTTAGCAAAACAACGACTGTATTTTTTCATTTAATAACTGTCCTAATCAAATTTTCAAATCACAATAAGATGACTTCAAAGAACAGAGTTTGGTCTCATGCAGGTTCCCCAACTGTCAGTCTGGAGTCCATGAGCTCCCACTTGCTCAGGTCAGCTATTTCTGTTGGTTTCGCTAGCATGGTCTTGACCCCTTTGCTCATCACTCCTCCCTCTCTACAACTGGACTCTAGGAGTTCAGCAAAGTGCTTAGCTGTAGATCTCTGCTTCTGATTCCATCAGCTACTGGGTGAAAGTTTTATGATGGCATTAAGGTAGGTAGTCATCAATGTCATTATAGGGGAAGGGTATTTATGGTAGCCTCCCCACTATTGCTTAGATTATAAGTTGGAGTCATACTTGTGAATATCTGGACATATCCCTAGTGCCATATTTCTCTTTAAACTTATAATGGCTTCCTCTATTAAGGTATTTCTTTTCTTTCTCTCCTTTATTATTCTCCTGACTCAGTCTTCCCAATCCTTCATGTTCTCCCCACTCCTCTTCTCCCCTTCCCTGTTTCCCTCCCCACTTCCCCCAGGCTCCAAATTTCCTCAGGAGCTCTAGTACCTTTCTCATTCTCTAGGGTACCATGTATGTCTCCCTTAGGGTCCTACTTGTTTCCTAGCTTTTCTGGTGGTGTGGGTTATAGGCTGATAATCATTTACTCTCTGTCTAAGATTCATATAAGAGTGAGTACAAACCATGTTTGCCTTTCTGTGTCTGGGTCACCTCACTCAGGATGGTTTCTTCAAGTTCCATCCATTTGCCTGTGAATTTCAAGATTGCATATTTTTTTCTGCTGAGTAGTACTCCATTGTGTAAATATACATTTTCTTCATCTATTCTTTCATTGAGGGCATCCAGGTTGCTTCCAGGTTTGGCTATTACAAATAATGCTGCTATGAACATAGTTGAATAGATGTACTTGTTGTATCAATGTGCATCTTTTGGGTACATGCCTAAGAGTGGAATTGCTGGATCTTGAGGTAGACTGATTCCCATTTTCCTGAAGAACTGCTTTACTGATTTCCAAATCTGACTGATATGGAAGGGCCCAGTCCTTTGTGGATGGGCCCATCCCCGAGCTGGTAGTCCTGTGTTATATAAGAACTCAGACTGAACAAGCCATGGAAAGCAAACCACTAACCAGCCCTCTTTCATTGCCTCTACATCAATTCCTGCCTCCAGGTTTCTTCCCTGTTTGAGGTCCTGCCCTGACTACCTTCAATGAACAGTGATGTAGAAGTGTAAGTCAAATAAACCCTTCCCTCCCCAAGTTGCTTTTAGCCATGATGTTTCATCCCAGCAACAATACCCCTAACAAAGACACAAAGTATCAATAAAATTAATTTTTATCTTTAATGATTAAGGATATAATGCTTGATACATGAAGAAATGAGACCAGTGGGTAAAATAATAAAGATTCATTCTCCTCTCTGTCAAGGCTACAATGTTGCCCACCATTGTGAATATAAATTAAGAGTGTAATTAAAATTGAGGAATAATATTGGTATAGTCTTGTGTTCAATAAAAATAAAATCAGTGTTTAACTATATTTTTAAATTATACAATGATTATATATAGTCAAAATAAAAAAGTAATGAGTAGTAATAATAACATTATACATTTCTTGACCCAAAATTCCAATGACACCCCAGAAATAATTGCTGCTGGTTATGGTTGTGATCTTATTATTTTGATTCGGTATTTTATAATATACAAATATATCAGTATCACCACCTTATGCATCAATTTACACAACAGATTTAGCCTATAATCTTTATGTATACGAACATAAGTATAGCTATAAAAAGAATACCACACATACAATGGGAACTAATTAGAGGCAGACATCTTCTACATCCTTTTCTATAGGTTCTGAATAGTTTTGTTACATTAAATTTGATAACTCTTCCTATTATTTGCCATTATGTGTTATCACACATTAATATTTTAATTACAAATAAAATTTTTAGACTGTGTAATAATTCAACACTTTGCTCTTTTGTGTCTTCTAGAAAAATTCAGAATATTTAACAATAATGATAATTTTAGCTTCGTTTTCTAAACTTAATGCTTATTTCTCTTATCTAGTTATACTGGTTAATAGCTTCTTTTCCTAAATTTAATGCTTGTTTCTCTTATCTAGTTATACTGGTTAATAGGGAAATACATCATTAATGTAGCAGAAAATTGTTTTCTTTTCTAGTTTTCATACCTACTTTTTTTTTGTCCTAATCACATTTGATGTTTTGGGAAAACTATGAACATGTCCCTCTCTACCTCCAACAAGCTGCCTTTCAACCTGATCTAAGTACTGGACTGTGGAGGCTAAATATCGTGAGGAATGCTTCCTCATACAGCTAGGTGATTTTTAGCTCATGCCACCAATGTGTGCTCTACACTTCTTCTCACTGCTGCAGCCATAACCCACAGTCCCACCACTGCTGGGACTGACACACAGAATGCTAAACTCTTCCTGCTAGAGTTGAAGTTAAAGTGCTAGAGTTGACAGTGAAAATCACTGGAGTGGTAAGAAGAAACATTCTACATACTCCATTCTCCAAGCACTGTTTCCATTACAGAGTAGCCTTAGACAGGCACCTTACCCCCACTACAGTGTAGAGCATGTACACTTGGGCTGCTCTCATTTTTCCCTCAGAGAAAGATCTTACATGTCTAGCAAAATAATAGGTTAAGCTAAAGCAGGCATATTCAAACTACACTGTTGCTCATAACTGTAAGCAGAGACAGTGGAGGCTAGTAAAATGACACATGGATATGTATCTTCAGATATCTTCAGAAGGCTCCTGTAGCATAGGCTAGCTTGTGAAATTGATACAGACAAGTATGCAGATATTAACACAAAAATATTTAAAAGGGAAGGTGTCTTGGCATGATGATTTACACTGATATTTTTAGTATTGGGAAAGAAAAGGGTGAAAGATTTCCATGAGCTGAAGGACTCCCTGGGCTACATAGGGAATGCCAAGCCACCCTATAGTAAGATTGTTCCTCAATAAACAAATAGTAAGATAAAATAATACCTCCAAAGGAACACAATGCTCTCCTCGAACACACACTTAAAAGAGGAATGGGAAGCTGGGAATGTAGCCCAGCTGGCAGAGTCTTTGCCCAGTACCCAGGAAGCCCTGAATTAAATTTCCAGCATAACAGAGATGAGGAGAGGCATAGCAGCACATAGTTCAGTGCCTGTAGGTAAAAGTAGGAGGATCAAAAGTCAAGGCCTATGTTCTGCTAGCATGTTTGAGGTTACACTGGGTTACATGAGAACCTGTCCCAAAGACAAACTGGAGGGTTGTGTTAGTTTCATGTCACTATGACAAAAGCATGAAAGAGACAACAAAAGGGAGAAAGAATTTATTCTGGCACAGTGTTTCAGAGGTTTCAGTCAGTGGCTGATTATATTGTTTCTGGGCAGAACATCATAGCAAGATCTAAGTGGTAAAAGAACTATTTACTTCCTACCAGGCCAGTAAGAGCATGTATGAGTAGAGTGAGCAAGGAAGGCCAAGATACAGTTCCAAGGACACATCTACTGTGGACTATTTCACCACTAGGTCTTGCCTCCTGAGCTTCCAGATCCTCAAAACAATGCCACAAGCTGTTTATCAAACCGTAAACAGATGAGTGTCTGGGTGACAGTTCATATTCAGTCCATGACGAGAATATTAAAATGCTTGAAATCAAATTCAACAGATACTGTGCTTTGTTTTGTATTTAAACACTGAAAGTAGATTTAAATTTTTGTACATGTGTATGGAATACTAGAAAAGAAACAAAAAGAGAGAGGAGTTCTTCATAAAAAAAAAAAAGGTAGTGGAGTGGGTAAAGAGAGGGTGATGGAATACATGGTAAATGAAAGCAAGGTAGGTGCACTACTTGGAGGGAAAAAGGTGCACTACTTGGAGGGAGATATGGTATCAGTGTGGGAGCGGAAAAAGAACAAGGTGCATATGAAAATTCCATAACAAACTCCACTCTGTAGCATAAAAAGATGTGCTAACTTAAAATATTGAAATTCAAAAGAATTTTACTTCAGTGAGAACTAAATGAGATAGTTAATTCAATAATATTAGGAAAATAATTTGTGCTATGGAGACAAAATCCAGCCAAGAGGACTTGATCATGGGAATGACTCATACAGAAATGACTCACTATGACACATGAAAAATGCAGTCGACAACAACAATGGACTTTTTCAAGCCAAATAAAGAATTCCAAAAATAGTCCTATCAATACAGATCTGTAATTCCAGCTGCTCTTGACATGCCAGTTCAAGCCCAGCCTGGGCTATACAAAAAGTTTAGGGGTAGTCTAGGCAATTTGATGAAAATATGCTAAGTGTCTGTGCTCCACCAGAGAGGCAAACACCATTATTGCACTGAACTGAAGGGATGGAGCCCTGGAACTTAGAGCTTTTCTCCTCTTGGGTTAAAGCAATAACTACCACTTTCTGAAGGGGGAGGTCCTGATTGAGGGAAGCAGCCTGGGTCTGGTCTGGCCACACATCTTTGACACAGGTGTTGATCTCCAAGGAAGAGATTGCCAAGTTTTGACTCCTGCATCATGTCTATTGTCAAAAAATCCTTACTTTTTCCTGCTTCAGAAAAATCCTTTAATACACCATGAATTTGTATTACTCTTATTGCCTAATAAAAGCCAATTAATCAATAGACAGAAAAAAGTATAGCCAGGGTGATCAAACTGGGGATACAAAGAGAAAGAAGGGCAGTCAGAGAAGAAAGGAGACTCAGAGAAGTAACAGGAACATGCCATGATAATAAAGTTGCTGCTATGTGGCAGAACATAAATAAGAAATATTTTAATTTAAAATGTAGGAGCTAGTTAGTAATAAGCAGGAACTATTGGCTGAGCACTTAAAGTTAAAATAATAAAAATAAAAAAGAATGTTTTACAAAGACCAGGATTTAGTTCAGTGATAAAGTACTATCCAACATGCACAATGTCATATATACAATCCTAAGAAAAGAAAAGGAGGAAGAGGAGGAAATAAAGAATTATGCCATATTAGTAAAGAAACACATTTGAAATTTAGAACTCAAAGGGGTTGGTGTGAAAAAAAAAAACTTTCTAATCAAGTAACAGCTGAAAACCTCCCTGTTCCTAGGAAAATATGGATATTCATATGAGGGAATATCATGTGAATCCATATAAATTTAACCAGAAAAGATCGGTAATGTATCATATTGTGTATTGTTGATAGTCATAATTTCAAAATAGAGAATTCTAAAATCTTTCTTCAGGAGAAATACATCTGACTTAATTTTTGATGGAACTCCTATCAGATTAATGGCAGAATTTTCCGCAGAAATTTCTCAAGAAAAATCTCAAAATATTTAAAAGAAATCTTATTAAAGTTACAGAAGAAAATGACTGCCAGTAAAGAAATTTCAGAAATGAAGGAGAAACAAGAATTACAAGGAAAATAAGACCCTAAGGGATCCATTATCAGCAGATCGATCACTTTCACAAAAGATGCTCAAGGGAGCTCTGCATTTCAAACTGTAACACACATAGCCAACAGCACACAAACAAATGGAAATGTAAAGCTCAAAAAGAATACAGATCTGCAATTGCATGAATACACAGAAATAGCAGAATTATGAGTGTGATCTTGACTACAGGGAAAGATCAAGAAGTGAACAATGATGGGGAGTAGGTCAAGAAAGACAGGATCAGGAGGACCAAGAGGGGGAGATATTTAAAAGAAGAAGAAGAGAAAATAATATTTATTTATTTATCATCACCGAGTACCATTACTACAAAGATAAACAATAAGCGAAAGCAAAGAAAAAGCAATTGGTCTTCCAAATATTAGACATTAACAAAATGGCAGGCATGTCATCTTTTCAACTGAATACTAACATTCAATAGACTCTTTGTTTTCATTTTGACTGATGGTGATGTCTACATGCTAAGTGTTATAGCCTGAATGACATTCAATCATAGACTCAGTTGTGCTAAGACCTGCAGCCTGTTACAAGCCTACCCCCTTTCCTGGCTAGAGAGGAGCAATCAAGTTTATAAAACAAATATTTTTAAGGGAAATTAAAGTACTTCAATACCTGATTTTTGGTAATGTATGCATAATCCAAATAAAAGCAACATATATCACAGTTAAAACAAATATCTAAATATAAGACCCAAAACTTATATAAAAGGCACTGATGTAGAATGAGAAATTTTGAGTTAGATCCCCCCAAATCACCATCAACAAAGTAAAAGACAGTCATATGGGATTGCTTCCAACCAGAATCTTCTACATAGCAGGAGAAACAATGAACAAGGTAAAGAGACAAGCTACAGAAGGCAGTTAAAATGAAAACTCCACGAATCAAAATGTAAACAGAGATTTACTTGATCAAAGTTCAAAGTCTTCATATATACTAACCTTGTTTTTGGCTTCTGTAGTTCTGCTTCTAGCTAACTGTTCTTGTTAACTGAAGTATGCCAAATCAGAACATGGTTTTGGGCTTAAAAGCTTACCCTGAAAAGTTTTGGGATTAAACTGGAATCATAACAACCAGAGTGGATCATTGGCTGACTAATAAGGACTTTCTGTTGGCTTAAACCCATGCCCAAGTAGTCTTCTTTATAGATAGCCTACAACAGGCTATCCCTCTGCTCCTTCAGATCCAAATCCCCCTGCCTCTTCCCCAAGTTCAAAGCAGAAAACCTTTTGCATTCCTTCCAGTGGATCCCACAGAGGACATTTGCCAATGATTTGTCTTATAAAAGATTAGTACCCAAAACCTTTATCAAAAAGGACAAATAACACAATTCAGGAATTGATAAATGACCTAAATAAACATTTCTAGTTAGAACCACATATAGCAAACAAATAAATGGTCAAAATGATCAAGAGGTACTCTCACCCTAGTAAGGATGGCTACTATCAAAAAGATAAAAAGGATTTAACAGAAGAAATTTCATGAACTATTTGGGGATATATGATTCAAAAACAAGAGGTATAATACAAGATCTATCTAATTCATATACACCCATCATATCTATCATATATATATATGTGTGTGATATATACATATATATATATATGATCCTTCATATATAATTCTAGTTATATACACAAAAGTACTAAAACAGAATTCCAGTGAAAGAATTGCCATCCCATTTGATTGTAGAACCACCCATAATAGCTAGCATATGGAATCAACCTTGGTTTCCAACAATAGGATACTGGGTAAAGAATAAAATCATGAGAACTGGAGAGGTGGTTCAGTGGATAAGAGCACTGGTTGCTCCTACAGAAGACTGATGTTTGATCCTAAGCATCCACAAATTTGTATACAACCACCTATAACTCTATTTCAGGGGATCCAGTGCCCTCTTCCGGCCTCTACAGGCACCAGACATGCACATGGTAGAAAAGAATAATTATGTTAGTATGTACACATGAATGCAATGGAATATCATTGTATCACACAGACACCACACACACACACACACACACACACACACACACACACACACACACAGGCATGCATGCATGTACGCACCCAAATGGTACCCTCTCCTTTACAGAAAAATGGCTGGATATTTCATCAAGTAAAATAAAAGAGAAAATGAAAGAATAATATCACATGTTCTTTTCACAAGGAAGGTAAAAATAGTTGATAAAAACACAGAAAAATAATTACCAGTAGTTAGGAAGGGAGAAGGGGTATTAGGAAGTCAGATATGTATGCCAATACACAAGATTTAGTGAATAAATTATAGGTTGTTTTCTACACAATGTACTAACTAGTTCACAGTAAGTTTTTACATATTTTGTGAAGACTTGAAGGCAAGGAGCACAGTTTCTAAAAACAATGTAGTAAGTAAGTAAATGGACATGATAAGTGCCCTGATTTGGTACACACACATTGGAAGCATACATTGTAATGCTTTATATTTATTTTATATTATGTACTAATTAGAAATAAAAATATGTCAAAGGAAAAGAATGACACATGCTGAACTATGTCTTGGGAAACTCAAGGTAAAAAAGCAGAGGACCTGTTACCTCGGGTGCATTTTGTGCCCTGGATTGTTTGTGGATGTGATTTTTGTGTCTTCATTGATAAACATTTACATTCAACTTATAAGAAATGCTTATTCATTCTGGATGTCAGGACATAGCTATAGAAACCCATATGTTCTATGCATCCTGAATCTGAATATGACCTTCTTCCTTGATTTCATGCTTTCCCAGATATAATTTATAGCACATGCCAAGCAACTGTGTTTTAGTTGGTGTCCTGAGAAAGTTCTGGGAAAGGGCTGCTCTGTTAATATTTAGTATGTGCTTACTGACCTTTATATACATGTTTTACTGATCATGTTTTTCTGAACTCAAAAAAGATTCCTCGGAGCATTGCTTTCTTTGTTTCATTCCTATATGAAAGTATACTGAAACTGAAGTAAGGTAGTTACAACATTGGACTGCAGTTCTCAGATTCCAGGTCTCACCCTGCAAGATCTGCACAAATCAGCCTAAAAGTAAACATCCGTGGTTTGATCATTACAAACTGTACACATATATTATGTTATTACACAGTCACACAAAGTTATTGTTTTATGAAATGAAATATATTTTAATTAAATAGAGTAATTAGTATAGCTGTATTCTAAAGCTCTGGCCCTCAATTCTCTTGCCCCTGCTGTTTCAGTATTGAGCATATGGCCTTTAACAATTTACAATTTTTAATGTCATCATATTCACCATTTCTAGCTTAGTACGAGTTTTTTTTTCTTTCAAGTAAATGCCAAATTTTATCACATACATCTCATTGTTTTTCTGTGTTAGTGCTAATGTTTTCTTCTTTGCATGATAATGGCTGTATCTACATACAGATTTTTATAATATTGAACGATAATTCTATTCCATACAATTCAATATTTTTAACATTTGTTCTTCTCTTATACATTGCACAGTCTCCCCTCCCTCCACTTCTCATAGTCCACCCTCCTACCTTCCTTCTCCCTCAGATCCACCCCTTCTCTGTTTCCTTTCAAAAAAAGAGCAAGCCTTCCATGGGTATCTATCAACTGAACACAGCATGATGAGCTACAATAAGATTAGGTGCAAACCCTCAAATCAAGCCTGAATGAGCCAACTCAGTAAGAGGAAAAGGGTCCCAAGAGCAGGTGAAAGTGCCAGAGATACCTCTCACTCCCACTGTTAGGAGTACCACAGTAACAAACACTGAGCTACATAACTTTAACATGTATGCAGAGGTTCCATGATTGTCTCTTCAGTATCTGTAAGGCCTTTTGAATCCTGTCTAATTGATTCTGTGGCCTGTATTTTGTGATGTTTTGACCCCCCTGCCTCCTGCACTCCTTTCCCCCTCCCTCTTCCAAGTTGTGCCTAATGTTTGGTTGTGGGTCCCAGCATCTATTCCCATCAGTTGTTGTATGAAGACTCTCTGATGACAGTTGAGCTAGACACTGATCTATGTTTATAGCAGAATATCATTTTGAATCATTTCATTGACTTTAGTTTGTTTTTATTTTTGGACAGTCGTGTTTCATTCTATCCATGGTCTCTGGACTATCCAATCTATGGTTCCTGGTTATCCAGGCAGTATTGGGTATGGGCTCCCTCTTGTGGCACGGGGGGCGTCAAGTTGGACCAGTCAGTGGTTGGCCACTTTCACAATTTCTGAACCACCATTACCTAGAATATCCTTTGGACAGGACAAATTATAAGCTACAGGTTTTGTGGCTGTGTTGGTGTCCCGGTTCCACCCCTGAAGCCTTGCCCAGTTACAGAACATGGATCAATATCCTCCACTGCTAGGAATCTTCACTAGGATCACCCTTATAGTTTCATGGAGTTTCCACTGAGCTAGGTTTTCACAACACTCCCAAATGTTCTCCAGTTCCAGTCATCTCTCCATATTCTCTGTCCCGACTCCAACTGCAAAGTCTATTCTATTTAGCCTTCCCAGGGAAATCTATGAGATTCCCTCTTGTGCCTCCCTTGTTACTTAGCCTCTCTATGTCTGTGGATAGTAGTGTAGTTATCCTTTACTTAAGAGCTAATATTCACCATGAACCATGAGAAAAAAAAAAAGAAAGAAAAACATACCATGTCTGCCATGTCTGTCTTTCTGAGGCATGGTTATCTCACCTAAGATTTTTTTTTAAAACTGGTTCCACCCATTTGCCTGCAAATTTCTTGATGTCATTTATTTTAAAAGATGACTAATATTCTGTGTAAATGCACCATATTTTCTTAATTCTTTTTTCAGTTGAAGGATATCTAAGTTGTTTCCAGGTTCTGGTTATTATAAATAAAGCTGCTATGAAAACAGTTGAGCAAGTATCCTTGTGATAGGATAGAGCTATCTTTGGATATAAGCCCAAGAGCAGTATAGTTGTATTTTGAGGTAGATTGATTTCCAATTTTCTAAGGAAATGTCATATTGATTTCATATTGATTTCAGTCATAGTGGCTGGACAAGTTTGCAATCCCTTCAGCAATGGAGGCATGTTCACCTTGCTCCATATCCATGACAGCATAAGCTGTCACTTGGGTTTTTTAGCGTAGTCTCTGACAGATGTAAGGTGGAGTCTAGAAGGAGTTTTGATTTACATTTTCCTGATGGCTAATGATGTTGAACATTTCTTTAAATGTTTCTCAGCCATTTGAGATTCCTTTATTGAGAATTATTTGTTTAGAACTGCCCCCATTTTTTAAATTGGATTATTTGCTTTGTTGATATCTAGTTTCTTAAATTTTTCTTTATTTTGGATATTAGCCCTCTATCAGATTTGGAGTTGGTGAAATCCTTTCCTCGTTATGTAAGCTGCCATTTTATAGACCAATTTCCCTTATAAACATACCTGCAAAAAATACTCAGTTAAAATACTTTTAAACCAAATCCAAGAACACACCAAAAAGATAAATCACCATGATCAAGTAGTCTTCATCTCAGAGATGCAAGGATGTCTCAACATATGAAAATCTGTACATGTAATTGACCATATCAACAAACTGAAAAAAACACACGTGATCATCTCATTAGATGTTGAAAAAGCCTTTGACAAAATTCAACACCCCTTCATGGTAAAAGTCTTGGAGAAATTAAGGACATAAGGGGCATACCTAAACATAATAAAGACAATTTATGTTATTCCTATAGCCAACATCAAATTAAATGGAGAGAAACTCAAAGTAATTCCACTAAAATTATGAACAAGACAAGACTGTCTACTGTCTCCATATCTATCAAATATAGTACTCAAAGATTTTGCCAGAGAATCAAGACCACTGGAGGAGATAAAGGGGATACAAACTGGAAAGTATTACTACTTGCAGATGATAACCCCCAAATTTCCA
Organism: Cricetiscus sungorus; assembly: GCA_030556225.1. Lineage (NCBI taxonomy): Eukaryota > Metazoa > Chordata > Mammalia > Rodentia > Cricetidae > Cricetiscus > Cricetiscus sungorus. Next base: position 32,396,608 of record JANBXA010000132.1, on the reverse strand, counting down.
CCTGGGAACTCCTTCAGCTGATAAACACTTGTGGCTGGAAACAAGATTAACTAAAATATTCAGTAGTGTTCCTATATACAAAGACAAATGGGCTAAGAAAAAAATAAGGGAAACAACACCCTTAACAATAACTATAAATAATACAAAATATTTTGGGTTAACTCTAACACACCAACTGAAAGACTTGTATGGAAAACAAAACTTCAAGTCTTTGAAGAAGATATCAGAAGATGGAAATATCTCCCATGCTTATGGATCAGTAGTATTAACCTAGTAAAAAATGGTCATACTACCAATAGCAATCTACAAATTCAATGCAATCCTCATCAAAATTCTAACACAATTCTACACAAATCTTTTAAGGACAATATTCAACTTCATATGGAAACAAACAAACAAACAAAAACAGGATAGCTAAAACAATCCTGTACAATAAGAGAACTAACAGAAAGATCACCATCCTGATTTCAAGATGTACTACAGAGCTATAACAAATAAAAATATATATGACATTGACATGAAAACAGACACACTGATCAGGAAAATCAAGGTTAAAACTTCCCACATATAAATCCACACACCTATAGACATTGTATTTTTGATAAAGAAGCCAGAAATATACAATGGAAAGAAGGAAGTATCATCAACAAATGGACCTGGTCTAACTGGATGTCTGCTTATAGAAAAAGGAAAACAGATATTTATCAGTCTGTATAAAACCCACGTCCAAGTGGACCAAAGACCTCAACATAAACCCAGACACAGTGAACCTGACACAAGAGAAAGTAGGAAATAGCCTTGAATTCACTGGCACAGGAGACAACTTCCTGAACAGGACACTGACTAATGCTGGTACTAAGATCAACAATCAATAAATAGGACCTAATGGAACTGAAAAACTTCTATAAGGCAAAAGACACTAACAGTAGGATGATTCAATTTTCTTTAGTGACAGACAATTAGAAAACAGTGGAAAAGGGAAGATATCAAAACTGAAGAATCCAAAATATGTGTATGTATTTTATATGCTTCTCTCCTGATTTAAATTTATCTAGTCAATTTTATCTGTGCTGCATGGTAATATAGTTAAACATAATTTTAAAAAAGAAATAAAAATTAAGTTGTAGAAGGAAAACTAATCAAGAACAAACTTTTTTCTTTAAAATTTAGCAGTTTGGTTAGGTCCTTAGTAAAAAATTTCAGCCACTAATTTGTGAAGATAAATTCAATTTGTTAGATCACAGTAGCCTTAGTGCTGAAGAATACCTTGAATTTTTCATGGGGCCACACCTTATTGTTCAAGCTTGCACTGCTCTCTAATCCCATATTTCTCTTCTTAGGGTCAAAGTTCTGATTCATGTTCCTGATTTCAAATGAAGATAATCAGGAAACAGTTTGGGGATTTATGATATCACTGGTATCATTTTATTTCAGAGATAGCAATGACAAATTTCTTATATTCTGCACAATGAAACTTGATGGAGTGCAGTGATTTGAATAAAATGTCATCCACATACTCAGGCATTTGAATACTTGGTCCCGAGATGGTGACACTGTTGGGAACCTCAGGAGGTATATGGTCTTGCTACAGGAAGCATGTTAAAGAGAGCACAATTTGAGGTTTTAAAAACCACATATCATGCCTAGTCCTCTGTGTGTGTGTGTGTGTGTGTGTGTGTGTGTGTGTTTTGCTTGTTCCTCAAGTGGTCAGTATGTGCCAAGGACCTCAGCATAGCCTCTAGTGGAAGTATAGACCATGAATATCAATATGGTCCTCTGCCACTGCACAGGCCACAAACACCATCACAGCCCTTGGTAGTAGTACAGGCTCTGGATATCACCCTACTCTCAGGTGGTAACATGGGTCACCAACATCAATTTGGCCCCTGGTGGCAGCACAGACGACATTTATCATCATAGCTTCAGGGAGCAGCTCAGAACAGAAACATCTGCATGGCCTTCTGTGGCAATACAGACATCAATACAGACCCTGGTTGCAGTAGGACCACAGGCAGACACAACCCTTGGGGAACAGCATAAACCTAGATATCCGGTAGCAGCACAGGCCATTTATATCAATATGGCCCCAGGCAGCAACATGGTCCACAGACAATAACATGGCTTCCCCATCCCCATGGGGAAGCAGCACATCCCCATGGCCTTTAATGGTACATCAGCCATGGACATCAACATAGAACCTGGCTGCAGTAGGACCTTGAACCTAGACATGGACATAAATAAATTCTTAAGAATACAGAAAGAAATAACAATAGAGGGGATAGAGAGATAGCTCAATGGTTAATAGCATATAGTGTGCTTGCAGAGGCCTGGGTCTAATCCCTATGCCACATGCCATCACACAACTATCTATAACTCCACTTCCAGGGGATCCCATGCTCTGTTCTCTCCTCTGTTAGCTCCTTAACACATGTGGTAAACATAAGTTTACACAAGCATACACAGAGAAATAAACATAAAGAAATAAAGAAAATAAGTTAGAATTTTTCTCTCCAAAAAAGAAGAAAATTAGTATATTTGAGGCAAAACCAGAGTCAGCGAAAACATAGAGACTGACATAGAAACCATACAGAATATATAAATTAATAACAAAAGTTATTAATGAAGTGTTTGCTATGCAAACACTCACATAATAATTAGGGAACCACGGCATTGTTCTGTAATCCAAAGTACCAGAGATGCAGAAGCAGGAGCAGCCCTGGAGTTGGCTGCCTAATCTAGCTAATCAGTGAGTTCCAGGTTCACTTGCCACAATAAAATAAGGTGGAGAACAACTGAGGAAGAAATGTAACATCAGCTCTTGCCTGTATAGGCTCCATACTAGAGGCCCACACACATACAACAGATATGCCTATATAAGGATGCATTCATCAATACCTCACAGATTTAGTAACTTGATACAATGGAAATCCAATTCATTGATTTCAAGTGACATAATCAATCGTAACTTTTAAAATATTTTTAAGACTTTGAATTTTAAGCTCTACTTTCTGGAATCTAACCACGAGAAATACTGGCATGTGTATCTAAAAGCATATGATTTGCAATGACAAAACTAGAACAAACTCAACACATTAATAAATTATGTGTAGCATTAGCATCATAGAATATTTCCATCCATTAAAAATAATGATGAGGTAATATATATTGAGAATTGACAGAGACATTAGAATAGACCATTTTGTGTTCCTAAAACAAGATGCCTTGAAATAGATAACTCATATAACACAGACATTTTTTTCTCTTCTCTGGCTGGCAAGAAATCCAAAAACCAAAGTGGTAGCATATGGTGAGGGTATTCTTGCCTTGGCATCACATGGAAGAAGACAGACCAATAAAACAAGACCAGTTCCCTCTTTCCAGTGCCTTGCAAAAAAGCATCCCAATTCTTTTTCTTTCTTTTTTAGTTTTATTACATTAATATTTTGTTTATTTAAAGTGATTTTTTCATTTTACATAGCAACCATAGTTCCGTCTCCCTCCCCTTCTCCTGCTCTCTCCTCACCCTCCTTCCACCCAACCCCACATCCACTCCTCAGTAAGGATAAAGCCATGTATGAGAAGTAAACAAAGTCTGCTTTATCAAGTTGAGACAGGTCCAGGCAACTTTGCTCTGTATCTAGGCTGAGCAAAGCATCTTCCCATAGAGGATGGGCTCCGAAAAGTCAGTTCAAGCATTAGTGATAAATTCTGGTCCCTCTGCCAGTGGGCCTACAGACTGCCCTAGCCACAGAACTGTCACCTATATTCAGAGGGCTTATTTTAATTGTATGCAGGTTCCCCAGCATTATCGGGCCCAGAGTCAGTGACATCCCTCTAGCCAGGGTCAGCTGTCTCTGTGCGTTTCCTTATCATGATCTTGACTCCTTTGCTCATAAAATCCCTCCTCTGGTTGTTTCACTGGACTCCTGGAGCTCAGCCCAGTATTTTAGCTGCGGACCTCTGCATCTGCTTGCATCAGTCACTGGATAAAGGTTCTGTGATAACAATTAGGGTAGTCATCAAGCTGATTTCATAGGAAGGTCAATTCAGGCACTCTCACACTATTGCTAGGAGTCTTAGCTGGCATCATCCTTGTGGATTCCTGGGAGTTTCTCTATCACCAGATTTCTCCATAACCCCATAAGGGCTCCTTCTATCAAGATTTCTCTTTTCTTGAGCTCCCTCTCTGTCCTTTCTCAAACTCAACCATACTGTTCCCTCAAGCTTTTGCCCACCCCTTTACCCCTCTCCCATCCTAATTTACTCAGGACATCTTATCTATTTCCTCTTTCCAAGGTATCCAAAAGCATCCCAATTCTATTCAAGTGGTGGCATTCCAATTGTCTAATCAATGTTAAAGACCCCAGTTCTTAACTGGTAGCATCTAAACTTTAGAAAAAAACTTGATCAAACTACAGCAAAAATAGAAGACTATCTAAAATCACAGAGCCAGGTATAAAACAACAATTGCTACATTTCTAGTTGTGTGCTTTTGCTGAAACGCTCTGAGTAAACACTGGTCAAATCAATATTGGGTACATTTTAGAAATCAGAAAATAGGGAAGAATGGGGAAAAACCTCTTTTTTCAAATTCTTATTATTTGACTGATTTATATGTTATGTATTCACTTAAAATAATTTGTCATTTAAAAACCACAAAATCTTCCTGTATTCACAGGTACATAGACAGCAGAGGCTTCAATGTATTTTGAAATAAGTCTGAGCAACATAGTGAGGTCTCATCTCAAGCATGCAAAAAAAAAAAAAAAAAAACCAACAAAACAAAAAGTTTAAAGAAGTTAATGTAGTAGAAAATGTGCAACTTGCTGAGTGGAAGTGAGAGAAAGCAGTGAATTCTGACAAGAGAAACTAGGTTGACCATGGTGTGACACATGCAGCCTTTCATAGGTGCTACAAGGATTGAACAACCTCTGTGGACGGTCTTCATCATGTTTAGCCAACTTCTTCAAAACACACCACCCTAAAGGCAACAAAATGTGGAAAGAATGAAAGACTAAGAGAAATTCAAACTAGAAGGATTTGATGTTAAACAGTTTTTAAAATTCCAATAGCAAAAGAAAGAACAATGATGGTTGGAGAAAAGTTTATGTCCTTCTAGAGAACTGGAAGTTTTGACAAAGGAAAAGGCACTAACTGGAGAGTCTGTAGAATATAGAAATATAGATTCACCCCAAACCCACCTGGCTGTATTAGCTCCCAGGTTCAAAAAAGCCAGTGTGGAGCAACTAACCATGATACCAGCAGTGAGGACCAGGTTTTTTTTTTTTTTTTTTTTTTTTTGTCTGGCAGCCAGACACTGAGAATTCTGCAGGATTCCTCCCAAAACATCCCCTCTGATTTCCATTACTCAACTTCTACATTAGGCTTATTCCAAGTAAGTTCAAGTTGGTCACAGAACATTGAGACACAAAATGAAAAGAATGACAGGAAAAGGACAATGTTAATTCCTAGAGCACTGCTCTAAGCCCATAGTTCCCACTCCAGTGGCTGTCCTTACTGACACAAACAGCCATCAATCCAAGTCTCCAATAAAGGAAGACTGGCAGTGGTTGAAGCTGTAATTCATTTAACATCTATGACATTTACCTGAAACACCTCTGTTGCACATCCCTAAGGAGTATCAATGGAGTGCTTGCTGTGATAAACAATTTAAAAATCAAGTTTCAAAAGTGTATTTATGACATTCATTTCAGGGATGGATTCTAAATATCAAATAGATGAAATATGATTATAAATATTCTACAGAATTATGATGAAAATATATAAAATCAAACACACAGAAAGTTATTTAACCAACAAATATATTTGATTGTCTCCAGTAGGGAAAACTAAATGAGAAATTTTTCCCTCCTGTGCAAGTCAATGAAAATCAGCAGTAGCTTAATATAGTCCTCCATGTGAGGCCTACATGAGCAAGGCCATTTTAACTTTCAAATTTTGTCTTAAATATTTTCCCACCAACCATGATCTTATACAAAATCATAATTATCATAACTCTGTCAAATACACACATTGCCTTCTTTTGTACATGCCGCTATGAAAGTAGGTCTCAAGTGCAGCCATCATCAAGGACCATTCTGTAGACTCTTAAGTAAAGCTGAAAGTGCAGAGTAAGGAGACCATCCTGCAAGCAGAGTAAAGAGTCAAAGAGAAAATCCCAGACATTAAGAGGGCTGTATGAGTAGAAGAACACATGCATTAGCAGTGTAAGGGCATACCTTTCTTTTGGTCAGATATACAAAACCAATGTTCTACGTGAGAATTCCACATACATTAAGTCAATACTACTCATTTTTCTCATAGCAAAACAAGAAAATCAGAGCAAACTCATAGATCACAGTATTCTGTGTCACTGAAACACCATAAATGTCGGGGGTGGTAAATTGGGGATAGTGAGGACTTTTGTATTTTGTATTCTGAGCTTAAAGAGTCAGACCAGAGAGGAACATGCATTGCTCTTCTTTATGCAGCAAAAGGACATGTTGAGTAAAGGAAGCTCAGATCTGGGATCCGAACAAGAACAGACAAGCAGTTCTATCTTGGGCTAATTTCTAATGCAGTTCTTAGAGCTTTAAAGCAGTATTCTAGAATTTTTCCTAGAAAGACAGAGAGCACTACTGTCCCTGTGTTTCTGCTTCACATTTTTTTCACATCATTTAGTCAACTTGTACTGTTATAATAAATTCTGATAGTCACAGAAATGAGACCTCAACAGGCAGTTGTTATTTAGACTGAAACCCAGGATTCCATTAGTCCCAAACCACTGACTATATTCTTTTTGTTGTTGTTGTTCTTATTTTACATATCGAATGGATCCCAGTACCCTCTCCCTCCCTCCCTTCCATCCCTCACCTTCTCCCATCCCACCCCTCCCCCATTCCACAGGGAGCAGTGACACCTTCCAAGAGAGATCATCAAATCTGTCAAGTCATTTGGAGTAGGGACTAGGCCCTCCCTCTTGCCTCTAGGCTAAGGGAATTACCCTCTATGGAGAATGTGCTCCCAAAGTTCTTTCGTGCACCAGGGATACATCCTGGTTTCACTGCCAGAGGTCCCTTAGACTGCCCAGGTCGTCTAACTGAGACTGTACCCTGCCGTATTGGAAAGCCAATCACCAAAACAGCCACCACTTTAATATTAACAATGCTGTTTATCAGATACAACACTTGTGACTAGAAAAAAGTTAGAGATATACAGTAAAGACAGATTCAGATAAAATAAAACCTAAAAGGTTTTTACAGTGTATTTAAAAATATACATAGTCTTGGGAGAGAAAACAAAAAAAAGGATATTTGGTTAAAGGGGATGGGGGCTGACTGGACAGGTGGCACATGCCTTTAATCCAAACACTTAGGAGGCAGAGGCAAACAAATCTCTGATTTCAAAGTACAGAGTGAAATTCCAGAGCAGCCAAAGTTACACAGAAAAACCCTGTCTCAAAAAATAAAAGAATAAAAACAAAGGAAATAGAGTAATTAAAAAGCCACTTAAAATGGGAAATACACTGAGAGTCTGGATACTGTATGCTATTCTGTTGTCTTTGAATTGCTCAGTTGCTAAGGAAGGAACAACAACTGCTAAAATACACTTGATTATCAAGGCTTCTGAATTATCCAATTAATATATTTTAAACATGCTTTGGCTACAAAATATAAGTCTAAGGACAGGTTACTGGGGAAAATAATTCCATTTTTGTTTCCACAGAAAAGAAAAAGCTGGGGATTCCTTCTAGACTAACATGGTTTGATCAGCAAGTCCCTCTGAAACAATGTCCCAAGAGATCCAACATTCAAAACAGCTGAGACAAGGCAGTTCTACAGACTACAGCCAGGGTTTCTGTGCTTTCTTAGGATCCCTATGGTATTACATCATACTCAAAAAACAGGAAGCAGTTTGGAAAGAATGATGCCCGAATTCCCAAGTATTGTTTATAAATGTTTGTTTTCATTTAAATGGAGTTGGTCAAAAATGGTTAATGATCACAACTAATCTCTTTTTAAATGTAAAAATGGGATTATGATATAGAAATGAATACTTTGTTTTGGAATGGATTTTCATTTATTGATACAATTTAAGACCAATTTTGTGATATCTATATTTCTCCTCTTGTTTAGGTATTGTGTTTGTATACCTTATTTAAAAATGCAATGTATAATTTAGTAGAGATTATAGAATTTTATCTATAATAGTCATAACTTATAGTTATATTAGTTGTGATTTCTAGATGTACAGAGATATATACAAGATGGGTAAATATTCTTCAGACCTTTCAAATACATACAGTATATGGTATTTGAAATGGTTTAGGGTTTCTCTTGACAGTGAGAAATAAGGACTCCTGGAAACACCAACTGAGTCAGAAAGGAAGATGGACATCAAAGAAACTCATTATGGAATTTGCTTCCAATATGGCAAGACTAACCATTTGGGCAAAATGCTGCTCTTGGCTGGAATGTATGACTTTATGCTGTATAAACTGGACATATAGGACCCACAGAAAAAATGACTGCTAAAACAAGATGGACAGTGCTACAGGGTTTCTGCTTCATGGAAGAGTCTGCCAGACATTCTATAGGAGACAGAGAAAAGTGACTGACAAACTGACAATACAGGAGGACAGTTTAAAGTTTCCTGCTTTGCTGAAGAGTCTGCCAGACACACTATGGCTTATGGGCCAAAGATGGATGCACCAATTTATAGAAGAACTTTGGATGACTGTCCAAGATAATATTTCATATATTATCCTTTTGTGGTCTTTGATGGAGTTGAAGACAGATAATTATAGTTAGTTTTCCTTAGTTAAGATTAAAGATAAGTTATATATAAGACTTTAGACTCATAAAGATAGGATAGATGATAGAATATTTTCTTTATTTCTTGATAATGTTAATTGACTAAGTATTGTTAACTGTTGTTCTTATTTGATAATTGTTTTGTTATATATTTTACTATGTTAAAGTTAAAACTCTTCTTTTTATTTTAGACATAAAAGAGGAGATGATGGGAAATGTCATTCTGTAAATATGTTTCTCTTATTGGTTAATGATCAAAGCAATGTTGGCAAATAGGAAGGCAAGATAGGTGGGACTAGGAGACAAAGAGGGATCAAGATGTAAGACGTGAGAGAAAAGGTCTAGACCCTCTCTCCTGTAAGATATGGCCATGTTGAAACACTTCAATTAATAGAAACGGGTTGATATTTAATACAGAGATAGCCATTAAGAAACACTACTAACCAGCCAACAGTTGCATAAGTAATAAATACACTGTCTCTGTGCATTATTTTGGGGATGATGAGGCTGTGGAACCAGGCTGGTAGGAAACTGCTTGTAACAGTATTTCACAAAACCTAAAATCTGCAGCTTCTACCCTGGTCATCAACTGAAAACCACTGCCATCACCCACAATTTGTCACTCAGGGGTATTCTCCTATGCCTTTCTTTATCATCTGAGCTTTATCTAGCTGATTTCTCTCTCTCTCCTTTTCAGAGATTTCAAACCAATGAAATTCAACCCTGTCAAATCAAGTAAACCAAGCTTCAATCACACATAAAGAGGTTTCCAAATTTGAGTATTAAATAAAATGGGTATTTCAGAGTAAAAACAGAATTTCCTCCAAACATGACTTAAATTATCTTTAAACAGAATGTGGCTTAAAAATATATTAAACACATGGGCTAGCAGGCTGGCTTAGTAGATTGAAGCCCTTACTTGACTTGTTACCTGATTTCTAAATCTCAGATGCCAGGGTGGAATGAGAAAATCAACTCCTGAAAGTTGTCTTCTGATCACACTACACACACACAGATCACACACACACACACACACACACACACACACACACACACACACACCACTTTTAAAACTGTGCAAACTTAAGGTAAAGAGATGGTTCATTGGTCCATGTAGGTTCAATTCCTAGCACCCACATGACCATTCAGAAATAATCATCTGTAACTTCAGATCTAGATTCTACTAAACCCTCTTCTGGCCTTGAACAGTCACCAGTCACAGATGTGATACAAAAATATACATGTAGGCAAAATATGCATACACATAAAATAAAATAATAATAATCAAAAAATTTTTAAATATACAATTTTTAAATTGTGAATAAGATTATTTTATAAATCTTTGCAACCATTCTTTAACATATATGAATGTAAATTATTTTGCATTAAGTAGAATTCACAAAAATCCAGTTTAAATTAATATAATGTGATAATAAATGTTACTTTCCTGAAGAGAGGGTCTTTTCAGTATGAAACATGGCACTTATTGCTTCAGAAGTGGTTACCTTAGAGCCTTCCACAACCCTAATCATCATTGACAACTGGACCATTCCACCATTATAATTATAAAAATTTTACATAGGATATGATAATTGCCTCCATTAGATATAAGCAAGGTTTTTGGGTTTTATTTTTCTTTAAGAGTGAGAGGAAGGACATGGAATGCAGTCATTTATAGAGGAGTAATGGAACAGGAAGTGTTAAATTTGGTAGTTTATGAGAAAGCAGTATCGAGCAGGGATTATAAGGAAGGGTGATTAACACTAAAGACTTTTTGAAAAAATCATATGGAAAACTACTCTTGTAAAAACCTTACAGTATATACTTATATGAGTTTATTATATGAGTAACCATATAATTGGGCATAATGTCCTTACTAAACATCACAGACTAACAAAAAACAAAAAGCAATCAAAAAATCAATTTTTTGAGTTTTTGAACAAAGAAGCCACATGGATACCCAAGTAACGCAGGCTATTGACTATTAACATTGCCCTCAGTTACTCTATAGAACCTAATGGTGAAACAGGATTGCTGAAGATATTATATTCTTAAATCAGAGGATATGAAGAAATCAAGCTAGTTTTGGCCTGGATGCTTCATCTTTACTGGATTGTTTTCACAGTGCTGCTAAGTGCTCCACATGCTACCAGAGGAGAAAATTAATCATCAATCTTATTCATGTGTGAATTTTTAGAACTACACTAATGAGCTACCTGTCAAGATAGGCCCACATGTACAATAGTGTCAAGAATGTCATGGAAGAAGCCAAACACTTTCTGATTGGATTTAAGGTTCATACAACAAGGTGAAATAATCAGTGGGGTCAAAGACTGGTGACTAGACAAGTCATAGGCCCTAGGGAAGAACTATTACCTTTCTCCTAAATGTACAATAGTACTAAATCCATTCCTAATGACTTATCACTATATTCATAAATTAGTATAATTCTAAATCTTTATTATGGTAACAAATTTTTGCAATAGATGGCGATTAAAAGGAAGACCCACAATTGCTTATAATGCAGAAAGTAAGAGGCTGTTGAGTTCTCAGTCATAAATAGGAAGTACAAATTGTACTTCCTTCTCTAAAAATCTCAAAGATAACTGTGGAAAAGGAGAGAGAGTGATTGTAAGAGTATAAGGTGGCTGCAAGGAAACTGTATCTAGGACACAATAGAGACACTGGAAGAGAAAAGTCAGTCTTCTTTAACAGTTTGATGCCTGGTGTGTCAATCACATACTAGAATATAGTCCTATACCTCAAAATATTTGAGCAGCACAAATTTCAGTAGGAGAAGTTGTTAGTGAATATGTAAGTGGGGGTGAACTTGGGAGGAGTCGGGGGAGGGAGTGAATGTGACCAAATATACTTCAAATATACTTTGAATTTTTATTATATTTGGGTGTGAGTGTGTGTGAGGTGTGTGTGTGTATGTGTGTGTGTGTGTGTGTGTGTGTGTGTGTGCACACGCGCATGTGTGCACTTGTGCTTGTGTGGGCACAGGCCTGCAGGAGGAAAGTTGTATTTGTGGAGGTCAAAGGACAACTTGAGGATTTAATTTTCCCCTTCTATCACATAAGTGCTAGAGCAGAACTCAAACTTTTAGCAAGCAACTGTTCCGTCTCAGCTGCCTATGTGGTTTTAATTTGACTCAATAAATAAAAATAGTTTGGTAATAACTAAATTTATATTATGATCATCATCTGGATTACTCATATATATCTGAACTAAAAGAAAAATAAAAACTTAAGCTTCCATCATTAATTCACATGCCACTGAGAACAGTTCAATGGTTGAATTGAATCCATAGGCACCTATTTGATAGCCTATAAATTGTCCTCAAGATATTGACATCTAGGCAAGATTCCTATACAGGTTTGAATATATATGGTACCAAAGATAATGGCACCAGTTAATTAGCTCAGGATCAATCCCTAGGAGTAGAACTGTGGAAAACTGGCTAGAATATCAATCACTGGCCATCTCCATGATGGTACATCATGACAATTAAGAACTATAATATCTTTTTCTTTACCAAAGAATTAAAAAATGATCTAATATTTTGTGTGAAATATTCTAACTTGTAAACTTGTTTAAGAAATTAGGTCTCTATATCTCAAATCACATCGTATTATGTGATTTGAAAGCCACATTTTCTAATGTCCAGAAAAACTGCTGCTAACTGTCTGGTGTCCACAAACTATTCTGCACATCTAGGAGTCACAAAGGAGAAGACCCTACAGGAAAGTCTTATCTGTAGATGTAATGGTTTTGTAGAGACTGGAACTAAAAGGAGGCATCCTGGAATTCAGACAAGTAGGAGATGTCAAGCTAGTAAGATCTTGAACTACGAAGAATCTTCTTATAGAAGCAGCCTTCTTAGGCAAAGGATAAGTGGTCAGTGCTGCAAAGAAAGACAACCTGCTGTTAGCAGTCACAGATAGGAAGGTTAGAAAGAGAAATTATAACCTAAGACTGAGGATAGGTTATCAACCCTGCCCACCTCCATGAGTTATATCAAGACCTAGCTGCAGCATTTCATAATGAGCAGCTCATTTTCCAATACATAATTTACATAATTCCTCATAATCAATCTATGTTTTTTGTTTTGTTTTGTTTTGGGTTTTGGTTTTTGTTTGTTTGTGTTTGTTTATTTGTTTATATTATTATTATTATTATTATTATTATTATTATTTATTATTGGTTTTTCGAGACAGGTTTTCTCTGTATTACTTTGGAGCCTGTCCTGGAACTAGCTCTGTAGAACAGGCTGGACTCAAACTCAAGAGTCCTGCCTCTGCCCCCTGAGTGCTGGGATTAAAGGCATGTGCCACCAACACTCAGCTTCAATCTATTTATTTATTTATATCAGATAGTATAAGGTGACTTAGACTTATAAAGAAGCCTTAATTAATAACTAGACTTTCAATTTGGTAGATTTATCCAGAGAGAAGGGGGCTATAATAAAATGATAAAATGTATTTTTTAAAAAAGCTTTTCCAAGTGGCCAGTAGAATGTTCCCCAAAAGAAAGTACCACTCTGCTCTAAAGAAGTGATGAACCACCAACATTCATAGATACATCCATGGAACAAAATTTAAGAAATGATCCATGGAACAAGATTTAAGTCCTCAAACACTTTGCTGGAGAAATTTGCTTTAAGGGGTGTGTAGATTCAAGCTGTGTCCACCATTTCTAGGTCAAGGGTTGTAGAAGGTTACACACCATATTTGCATGCTGTTATCAGAAAACTTGGTGGAAGTTAAGATCCATCAACTGAATGGTATATGTTAGAAAACTGTGTCACTGTTTCCATTTTCCAAAGTTCACATTCACTGTGAGTGAAAAATAATGGATAATTGTCCCATAAAGTTAAAAATAGTGAAAAAATGCTTTATTAGCATTTTTATCAGATAATTACAAAAACCAAGTCCTCTTGCCAGGGAGGACTATGTACTCAGTGCAATGAAGCACTTACAAGCAGGTCTCAAAGGTTTTTAAACAGCACCAGAAAACATCCAGTTGTTCATGGCTTACTTTGTTCAAATTTGATTTTAAGATTCAGATAGCATGACCTTGCAACACATACTCTATGCTATGAATGAGAGGTATCAATTCCTGTCTTGGCTAGAGACTATTTTACTAGAATCTGTTCTTTCCCAAATACATCAAAATATATAATAGACACTTGTGTTTCCCTGAAATTTAGTTCATGACAAAAGCAGGTATTCAAGTGAAATGTAAGGTTAATATTATGCTGACACCGTATTGAGTACAGACAAGGGTCAGTGCACACTTTTGCTTTTTTTCCTCCAACAATGGAACACTGTCACTGAGCAACACAGAAAATAACAAGGCATAGGTGACTGGGAAAGGGGTCTCAGGGTCACAAGGACAACTACTGACGCTGATCCAATCTGATCATCACATGAACCATATCCTTATTCGTGTGGGCTCTGAGTTATTTAAATGTAAATTTTTAATTTTTCTCCACCTAGGAAAAATGTTCTATGTTAAGTCCAATAAAATAGCTACAAAAATTAGCTCTATCTCTAAATCAGCACAATTATAAGTCAGTATATGAGACTCTCTCAGAGAAAAACAATATAGATAAGAAAGACCACTAGAGCTGGAATCTAAAATTATACTGGCTTGATTATTTATTCTACAGGATAGCTTAAAGGAAAGCTATTCAAATAGCTGATAAATATCTACATTATTATTTGTAGATATGTTTAAACTTAGAATTCCAAAGGTATACTCTAAGACCCATTAATTTTAATATAAATGCAATTATTAACAATTTTTTTACTTCCTTCTCCAGAAAAATATTACAAATGTATGCAGAATCTCTAAAGATGATGTTGACCATGCTCAAATGAGAGTTCTATTCCATCCTGACAGGCTGTCTCATCATTTTGCCATCTATAAATGCCTCTAAAAAAATAAAATAAAACCAAGAAAAATGTTGCTGCTTATACCCCAGAGATAATTTGCTTTCGGTTTTTAGACTGAGTTCAAATTTCAAAATTCTCATTAAAAAACTTCAGACAATTGGCTTGGGGTGGGAGAAGAAACCTAATGCGTCTGCTGGCACCATTCCAGCCTCTATGTCATTGGTCTACATTTCTGGAGCATCTCCATTAGCTAAAGGTGAAAAAGCTAAAGCATAGAGTAAATCAGAGAGACAAGAGAGGAAGAAAAACACTAGACATGCAAAAAAACAGGAGGACTTTAGTCAGGATCGACAGTCATTCATTAGCACCAAAGTTCCCATGTGTAGATCTAATAGAAATGTAGATACCCTAAAGAATACCAAGCAAGAATATTTTAAAAGCTAGAGTCTCTGAATAATAGAATAAGCTCTGTACCTTTCCTTATAAAATCCAATGTATGTCTACAGATACCCTAAAAAATCAACTTTGAAAAGCTGAAAGTGTGTTTTTCATTTTTGGACTAGTGCAAAATAAAGACTAGAAGGGAATACAGGCATGTGAGAGTAGCTGTAATCTTCTCAGAGATAAGTATGCAGTCTTAGTTTTCACAATTGCTTTCTGATGTGTCCATACACACTTAAATCCTCAGCTGCTATTGCTATGTATGAAGATAACAGCCACTTTAGTGCTGGATACTCCACTGTCATCCAGCAGCCATTATGAAACACAGGTGCACAAAAGGACCTTGCAGACACATTCCCCCATTGAGGGATACCCCCTTAACCTAGAGACAGGAGAGAAGTCCTAGTCCCTACTAAAAATGACTTGACAGATTTACATGATGCAACCTAGATAGCATAGCCCTACAAGTGGAATGGGGGTGGGGGGATTGTAGGGGAGGTTGGCCAGGGTGCATGTCACAGGGGAAAGAGGGTAAGAGGGAGGGAGGGTTGAAAGGAGGAAGGGAGAGGAAACTGGAATCCACATGTAAAATTTTTAAATTATATTAATAATAATAAAAAAAATTAAAGACATAGCATTACAGGAAATTATTTGGGGCTCCTCCATGTCACAGCTAGTAACTGATTCTTCTATGTTTTTGAGCAGGTCAGACTAGTACATACAAAAAGAAACAGACACATTAAAAACTTAGAAGGAAAAACTTCATTCTCAAATGTTTACAGGCACCATCTCTTCCATCTCTACCCTCAAAAGATGCAACTGCACTTGGAATTAAGCAAGCAGGACAACTTTTTACTATTGTTGTTGTTGTTGTTACTATTACTTTTTATTTTATATTTTTCTTATTTTACATATTGATTCCAGTTCCCTCTCCCTTCCATCCTCCCATGACCCCCCAGAATCTTCCCCCATCCCATTCCTCATCTACTCCCCAGGGAGGGCGAGGCCTTCTAGGAGGGATCATCAAAATCTGTCAAGTCATTTGGGAAAGGGCCTAGGCCCTCCCTGGTGTCTCCAGGCTAAGGGAGTTGCCCACCATGGGGAATGTGCTCCCGAAGTCCTTTTGTGCACCAGAGATACATCTTAGTTCCATTGTCAGAGGTCCCCTAGACTACCCAGGCTTCTAACTGAGACCTACATTCAGGGGGTCTGAGTCAGTCTGATCTGAGCAAAAGTTGAGAGGCTACTTTAAATGCCCTTCCCTGATAATGAGATTGAAATTGATATCTATCTTATATGCATCCTAGAGACTTCATCCACTAGCTGATGGAAGCAGAAGCAGACATTCACAGCTAAACAATGATCCAAACACAACTCCTAGAATCCAGTTGCAGAGAGGAAGAAGTGATGAGCAAAGGGACCAAGCCCAGGCCACAGAAACCCACAGAGACAGCTGACCTGAACATGGGGGAGCTTGTGGACCCCAGATTGATAGCTGGGAAACCAGAGTAGGGCTGACCCAGATTCCCATAGCAATTCTGACAACTTAACTGCTTGAGCACAATCCTTCTGCAGGCATCTTCCACACAGGCAGAGTTTATACTCAGAAGCTCCTAGAAAAAGAATGAATTGATTTGATCAAATATTTAATGCCTCTATCAAATTTCCCAGAGAATCCACAGCCTCCTAACACTGTCAAACAGAGAAAGTGATTTTCCTGGGCTTTTAACATCAAAGGTACTGAGTGTACTGGAAAGGAGCCTATTAAGGGAAGGGGCTTGGCAGCATTTATCTGCTCTCTTTCCTTTTGAATATGGTTTCTCTGTAGCTATTAACTACAGCCTTGCATTTTTCTGTCAGACATTTCAGCCACTTGTAGTGAAGGTCAAAGGACTTTCAAGAAATTTAATTACCAGGGGCATTCAGGAAAGATAAAATGTGGGAGGTACTCTTTTGTGGCAGGCCCTCAACATGCTTTTCAGAGTACTATCAAGTCATCAGTGGAAAGAAAATGATACATAAGTCTAGATACACTATTCATACTTGAAATGAGAGAACTACTAAAAACTAGTGGTTAAATTAAGCATATCTTATATAGACCCATTCAAGTAACAATCATTTACAGAAAATCCAATTGATTTCTACTAAAAAAAAAGAAATGGAAGATGATTTCTTTAGATAAGTGGTCTGTAATTTACTTGCACTTTTAAGAAAAACCTGCTGATTAAACACTATATAAAGAATTTACTCAGAAGGTTAATAAATATGATCTCAAGAATAAGATCTTTTGGCATGATAACATTGCCAGGCTCAGGGTAAGGAAGTCTCTCAGCCTACAGATGACCCATCTGGCAAATGTCACAAGCCACAAGATAAAAGGCAGTTTGCTTATTTGCCTGAAAGATTAAAGTCTTAAAGAAGAAAGGAGAAAAAGTGATGACATTTATGATATAAAGCTGAATAACTTCCAGATTGAAGTTCCCATTTGTGGAAAGATGAAAAAGGATGAAAGCTGGGCTTTCCAGCTTGTACCTTACCTGTAACCCCAATGTCACAAGGTACAAGGTGCAGGGGATAAACCTTGCAAATCAGATTAACCCAGAAAACTCAGATGCAAGAATGAAACAAAAAAGGCCATTGAGACTCTTTAGAGGTCTCAGAAATTTGCCAGAACCCATATCTTTCCTACTTGGTGAAAACAAAGTTGGCCAAAAGGGGAGGAGGGTTTGCTTTAAACATCTAAGTGCAACACAGTAATAAAGGCAAAGAATCTCTGCATATTGAACCATCTCATACACAGAAATTTCTGTAATATTTCAAAGAATTTATCTCAATTTTTCTCCCTGAAAGAAGAACTCATAGGTGGAATGAAGTGAGTCTAGATGAAATTTGAATGTTAATTAAGATTATCATTCCCATTAAAGTGTAAAGGCCTCACCCTCCCTAGGAAGCAGAAAGGGGATGGGATGAGGGTTGGGAGGGGTAGAGGGGAGGAGGGGAGTATGAGGGAACTGGGATTGACATGTAAAACAAGCTTGTTCCAAATTTCAATAAAAAATATTATCATTAAAAACTAGGAGAAGTCTTAGATAATGAAATTCCGTCATATATTGTTTTTAGGCAGGGTGGTAGAAAACAGAAGCACTTGCTTCTATGTAAGTCACTGACACTAGTTCCCAGTAATGTTAAAGTATGAGTAAAAGCTGAGGTTTTGCACAAAACATGAATCTGTATATGAACATGAATGTTATTGCAGAGTTGATTCTTTGTTGCTAGATTAATTACATGCCACGAATTATTATCATGTACCACTAATCAAATCACAAATGTGTCTACTGATATTTATTTATTTTTGATTTTCTTTAAATTTAAATTATAAACAAGTTTGTTTTACATGTCAATCACAGTTCCTGCACCCTCAAGTGTTCCCTATTACTTCCCTCATACCCACCTCTCCCCTCCTCTTCCTCCTAACTCCCTCTTACCTCCCCGCCCCTTCATGCTCCCAATTTGCTTGGGAGGGCTTGTCCCTTTCCCCTTCCCCAGGGAACCATGTATGTCTCTCTCAGGGTCCTCCTGGCATCTGTGCTGTCTTAGTGTTGGTAAAATATTTATCCAGAATCTTCTGGCCTTCAGAGTTTCCATGGAGAAGTTATGTGTAATTCTGATAGGTTTGCCTCTATATGTTACTTGGCTTTTGTTTTTTGTTTTTTGGGTTTTGTTGTTGTTGTTGTTGTTTTTGGATTTTTGTTTTGTTTTGTTTTTGTTTTTCTGCTGCTCTTAATATTCTTTATTTATTCTGTATTTTTGGTTTTTTGGTTATTATGTGGTGAGAGGACTTTTCTGGGTTCCACTCTATTTGGTTCTGTAAGCTTCTTGTACTTTCATTGGCATGTCTTACTTTAGGTTAGGAAAGTTTTCTTCTAAGATTTTCTAGAATATATTTTCTGCATCTTTGAGTTGGGTTTCTTCACCTTCTTACATACCTCTTATTCTTATGTTTGTACTAAGGAGGCTCTGAGCAGGGCCCCAGAGTGTAGGCTAGAAATAGGCCCATTCTTAACCCCTCCCATGAGTGGAGGTGAGACTAGGCAGTTGGCAGATTCTGGATAGTTTAGTCTGCCTGTGTGGGCTCCCTGGAGTGTGAGTGCCCCAGGGCTCAGGAGGATCCAAGCAGGGCCCCAGAAGGTGGTCTCCTTTTGTGGGTGGCAGTGGTTCCAGGATGCTGGCAAACTCTGGACAGGCCATTTCACCTGGATGGGCTCCCTTGAGCATGCCCTGATATTTCAAAATATGTTTATGTATATAAAATTGAAACAATATCTTTAAAGATTTATTAAGACTTTTTTAAAAAGCAGGCATGTTATATATTTTTATATCTTGGTTATTTTACTTAGATAATCACACTCTATGACACTCCACATGAACTAGAGATGCTATTCAAAGTACTCTAACAAAATAAGGCTTACAGTTTTAGAATATTATTATCTCAGGAATTTCTCTAATGTTCAGGTGTGGTGATATCTTGCTTGTATAAATAAAGCCTGTCTGAGGATCAGAGAATGGAGCAAGCCACAGCCACAGCTTTACCTCCTTAGCCTCTCAGCAGACAGGAGAACCATAAAAGCAGGAAGAAGCCTGTTTCTTCCTGCTTTTATCCTTCTCTCCACTCAACCATTACACTTCCTGTCTGTGGCCATTCATCTCACTTTCTGTTTCTGCCTAGCCACCTCACTTTCTGTCTGTCTGTACAGACCTCCAGATCTCTGTGGGTAGGTAGAGGCCAGTTCCATTCTCTGTTCTTCAGATACTCTTTATTTGTACAAACAAGATATCGTGGCACTCAGGTTTTAGATTATTCTAGAATCTTCTTTCTTTTCTGAATTAGTTACCTAAAGAGGACTTTACAATGTGCTTTGATCATATTTACAGGTCAAACCAGTCTGCTCCCTTCACTATCCACCCAACTGTGTGTTCTTTAAAATATGTTTTTAACAGCAAGCTCACTTACCCTTTTGACATAGAAGCATATTTAATTGGGTTGGAGAGATGACTTGTCAGGCAAGAGCAAGCAATGGCTGCTCTTCCAGAGGACCTGGGTTTGATTCCCAGCACCTGTATGGAAACTTATGACTAGCAGCTTTGTACTATCTATAACTCCAGTTTCAGAGGATTTGATGCTTTATTGTGGCACCTATGGACACAAAGCACACATGTGGGAAGACATACACATAGGTAAAACACCCATGCACAGTAAGGAGAGGCAGAGAGAGAGAGAGAGAGAGAGAGAGAGAGAGAGAGAGAGAGAGAGAGAGAGAGAGAGAGAGAGAGAGGATGAGGGAGAGGAAGAAGAAGAAGAAAGAGAAGAATTTCAAAGTTTTCCGAAGTACAAAACATAATATTGTTTCTTCTTCATATCTAGAATATGATCTTGCAGGTCTCTTCCTCAAAAACAGCTAATATTTTAATAGCTAAAGTATACAACTAAGATTATTTTTCTTAGCCTAGAATTCTACCAGAAGCATAAATATTTTCTATTTTCTTTTTGCATTATATCCTTCAGCTACTCTTAAGTGTCCCATCTTAAAGCTTGGCATTCTCTTTTACATTACTGCCCATGAACATTGGTAAAAATTATATAACCTAATGTGAGCTTCACTTCATAAGGATCAACTTGAATGAGCAGTTTTTGTTGAAACCCTTGTCATCCTATAACTAGCTATAATTATGCTTAGGCTATGTTTAGAAATAAAGAATTTTAAATTTCTCAGGTTTTCATATTATTTTACATGAGCCAACTAAAAATGCACATTTATTTCAGGATTCCCTAATAAATCTGTCAGAGTATAATATGTAAAAGGGATCATGCAGAATTTTTCAACAACTTGTTTTAGAAAAATCTCTACAAAGTCAGAACTATCTTTTATCATAGCCCTTAAATCCTACTAAATTCATAGAAGAACTAGGATACGAATATATCAAATAACAGATAGCTAAGTTTATATGAAATACAAGAAAAGACATTTTGAGGGGTACAGTTCTTATATTTAAGAGATAAAAGATATATCTGATCAAAAATTAATGAAACAGCTATATTAAGTATACCATACCAACTCTCACACATAACAAAATTTTGTTCATTCTTGGCATCATAGTAGGAGGCTGCTGCAATGATGTGATCAATTCACCCAATCCATCCTGTTTCCATTGCCCCAATTTGGTAATTTTTCACCACCATCAAAGCACTACAGCTTCAAATACATAATCCAACATTTCCAAATATATGCCAGCCAATGTCATGAACTGTTCAAAAAAGAAAACAGAAAGGGTCTCCCAATTCAGGATTGAATTTCTCCAATATATCTTCATCTGAAGAAAAAAAATGTCTGCCTATGTTATTCCCTCTCCAAACAGAGGATTAGAATCATGTCTCTGATTATTGCTACTTAGTCTCAGAATTCTTCACTGATTCACACCCAGACCCCTCTTTTAATCAGATCTTAATTAATTCAGTATGCTGTTTCAATTAGTTAATTAGTACTTATACTTTGCTGTTAAATGAGTCCATGTTTCCTTTTGAATTCTGTAGTTTATTTGCTCACTCTCCTTTTCTGGGGTCAGTGATGACATATGATGCTATCTTTCACTCAGTTATTGTAGGTCCAAAAGACTTGCTCAACTATGACAGTTACAGAGAATTCTTGTCTTTGGTCAGTTTTTAGAGATGCTACTAAAGAACTCAGATTCATCTGATACTTTTCTCATGATTAGATGAAAGAATAGAGCAGAGGAAGGAAGATCATGGGGCAAGTGGTATTTATCATATCATGTCAAGAACAGCTCACCAACTCTTCACACTTCATTTAACTGGCCTAGTTTCTCAGACTTGTCTACTATAAAGTTGCATTTTTATTCTATCATCGTATTTGGCAACAAACCATTACATAAACCCATGCTTAATGAAAAGTCTATGTGTTTTTCCTTCCTACATAGATTTTAGAAATAGATTGTTGTTACCTATGAAATATTGTGCTACAATTTTGATCAATATTACACTAAATCTGTAGATCTAGATGAAAAAACATGATATCCTAACAATATTGAGTCTACCATACAGTGAAAATAAAACATTTTTTGGCTTATTTATATATTTGATTTCTATAATTTGCATCTTATTTCCCCTTATTGATCTTATATTTTGCTTAATTTTTTATCTAAGTATTTTAGTTTTTGGTACTCTCAACAGATATTTTAAATTTCAACCGTCTTTTATTCTGGCATAACAATCATATTTTTTATTCCATTCTATATCCTTACTGTAATTGTTTACTATTCTCAGAGTTTTAGAGATTTACTATATATGCAATTACATCAAATTCAAACGCTGTGTTTTTATTTCTTCCTTCCCAATCTTCATAGTTGTCATGGTTGTATTGCATTATCTAGAACTTGCACTAAAATGCTGAATATGGGTACTGATAGAAGAGCTGAATTGAATGACATATCCCTCAAAATCAAATATCATCTAATCTATAGTCAGACATGTTATCCATTGTGCAACTGGCTTGCCATCAAAATCAGGTATCTTATCTGAGGGTATACAGTTTCTCATCATCATTTTGTCTTTTATTATCCCTATGCTTAGTGTGCTGAGTTTGACGAAAAATTTTGTGTTCTATTTTGTCAGATTCTCATTCTGTATTAATTTGAATAATCATACATTTCATTGCTTAATTTGAGAAAGGAGTGAAGACCCCTAAATGTCGTGAACATTTCACACTCCTCTCTGAAGGGCCAGACAACTTCGTGAAAGAAGAGCCTGGAAGCCAGAAGTGGAAATGACTTCAAGAAAACCATTTTCTGGCAACTATAGGGCAGTTGCATATATAAACTCACAGCAATTTTAATAGTTTGCACAAGACTTGTGCAAGCACAAGTCAGACAAAAATCCCATCATGGATTACACCGCTAGATTTGTGAAAGTTATACCACTTGAATTTGTGAGACCAAACTCATTTATGTGTGATCTTTTATTCTTATTCATTATTGGATATGATTTTCTAATATTATATGGGCATTTTATACAGTTTCTTCTTTTTTATTTCTCTATTAATGTAATTATGATCTCATAAAATGAGTTAGAAAATGTTTATTTCTTCATCCTTCACTTTTACAATGTTATTCTAATTGGCAACATGTTTTTCAGGAAAAAAGATTCTCCCATTAATTGGTAAAAGGCTATTCTGGTTACCTAATGCAGAGGTTTGAAGGAAGAGGTTTTCCATAGACTCAGATATTTGAGCAGAGTTGGGGAAGTTTTGGCAGTGAGGCATAACTGTAACACCACCTGTGTCCTGGTAACACCACCTGTGTCAGAAAGGAAGATGAACATTGAAGAAACTCATTAGGAAGTTTGCTTTCAAACTTCCTAATGTAGAATATTGCTACAGAGTTCCTGCTTCATGGAAGTGTCTGCCAGACAGTCTGCAGAACACAGAGAAACGTGACTGACAAACAGCCAATACAGGCAGAATGTTTAAAGTTTCCTGGTTTGCTGAAGAATCTGGCAGACACAGTATGGCCTATGGGCTGAAGATGGAACTTTACAGAAGATCTTTGGTGACTGACCAGGCAGTGGGTTGTCTCTGCCATTTCTAGAGTTTATATATTATCCTTTTGTGGTCATTGAAGGAGTTGAAAACAGATAGTTATGGTTATAGTTTTCCTTAGTCAGGACTAAAGGTAAGTTACATATAGGATTTTAGACTCACAAAGATAGGACAGATGATGGAATATTTTCTTAAATCTTACTAAATATTAATGGACAAAATATTGTTAACTGTGATTTTTATTTGATAACTGTTGTGTGATATATTTTACTATGTTAAAGTTAAAACCCTTCCTTTTATCTTAGACAGAAAAGAGGAGATGATGGGAGATGTCATTCTGTAAATATGTTTCTTGTATTGGTTAATAAGTAAAGCACTGTTGGCCAATAAGAAAGGAAGACAGGAGGGACTAAGAGACAAGGAGGAAAGTGGAAATAATAAGGAGGAGTCTACATGGAGAGACTGGAGAGAGCAGAATGCTGGTCCACTCTCTGGTAAGATGAGACCATGTGGAAATACTTAGATTAATAGAAATGGGTTAATAATTAAGACAGAGCAAGCCGATAAGAAATTAGTACCTGGCCAACAGCATTATATAAAATACAGAGTCTCTGCCTGTTAATTGGGGCTGGCTGGTGCAGAAGTGGGTCCAGGATGACTGGTGGAAAACAACTTGTTACAGACCCCTGTCACAGGGCCTCTGCTGGAGGCCTCTGCTGGAGCCTGATCGTTGATTCCCATCACTGGACCCCTGCCTGAAGAGAGACCTCCTAGAGAGATTAGACCCCCCACAGCTATAGACATCGAACTTCTGACCACCCTAAGCCCACAGGGATATATATATATATATTGTATGTATATATATATATTTATATATATACATATATATATATATATGGAGAGAGAGAGAGAGAGAGAGCTCACCTGCACCCACTGGAAGAAGTAATGAGAAGATGGCAATAAAAGCAAATACCTAATAATAGAAAGAGAAGCATGACACCCGCAGAATCAAGGGACTCTGCACCAACTAAACCTGAAGACCCCAAAGCAGATGAAGCAGAAGATAACGACTTAAAAATTATCTTCATAAAAATGATAAAGGCTTTCAAAGACAATGTGAGAAAATCCCTTGAAGAAATGGAAGAATAAACAAACAAAAAAAAAACTGGAAGAAATAAACATATTTCTTTAAAAAAAAAAGTAAGGAAAGTAAAGAATAAAACAATTAAACAGGTGAAGGAAACAATTCAAGTCTTGAAAACTGAAATAGAGACAATAAAGATAACACAAACTGAAGGAATGCTGGAAATAGAAAACCTGGGCTCACGATCAGGAACTACATACTCAAGCATAACCAACAGAATACAAGAGTAGGAAGAGAGAATCTCAGGCGCTGAATATAAACTACAGGCAATAGATTTATAGACCAAAGAAAATAGTAAATCCAACAAATTGTTAAAACAAAACATCCAGAAAATGTGGGACACCGTGAAAAGGCCAAACCTAAGAAATAGGCATAGAAGAAGGCAAAGAAGCCCAGTTCAAAGGTTCAGAAAACATATTCAACAAAGTCATTGACAAAAACTTTCCAAATCTGAAGAAGGACATGCCCATGCAAGTACAGGAAGCATTCCAAACACCAAATAGCCTGGAGCAAAGGAAAAAAAACCTCAACATATAATAATTAAAACACCTAACATACAGAATAAGAGAAAGAATATTAAGAGGCGCAATGGGGAAAGGTCAGGTAACATATAAAGGCAAACCTATCAAAATTATACCTGACTTCTCCATAGAAATTCTCATGGCCAGAAGGTCCTGGATAGATAATCTACAAGTTCTAAGAGTCCACAGATGCCAGCCCAAGCTACTATACCCAGCAAAACTCTCAATCACTATACATAGAGAAAACAAGATATTTAATGACAAAGACAGATTTTCACAATATGTATCTACAAATCCAGCCCTACAGAAAGTTCTGGAAGGAAAACTCCAACCCAAGGAAGTTAACTATGCTCACAAAAAAATAGGCAATAGATAATCCCACTTCACCAAAACCCAAGGGTAAAGTAGAGCAAATATGTTCACAATACCACTGCCAACAAAAAATCTAAAACAAACAAGCATTAACAATCAATGGCTTTAACGTTCCCTCAACATAAATGGTCTTAATTCAACTATAAAAAGACACAGGCTGACATAATGGATTTGAAGACAGATTCTGTCCTTCTGCTGCATACAAGAAACATATCTAAGATTCAAAGATAGGTTTACCTCAAGGTAAAGGTTTGGGAAAAAATCTTCCAATCAAATGGAGCCAAGAAGCAAGCAGTTGATGCTATCCTAATATCTAACAAGTTAGACTTCAAACCAAAATCAATCAAAACAAATGAAGATGGTCATTTTCTATTCATCACAGGAGAAATCCATCAGCACAAAGTCTTGATTCTGAACAGCTATGCACTTATAGTGGGGGACTTCAACACACCACTCTCACTGCTAGAAAGGACCACCAGTCAAAAACTTAACAGAAAAACAAGAGAACAAACAGAAGTTATGTCTCAATTGGGTTTCAAAGATATCTATGGAACATTCTATCCAAACACAAAAGAAAATACCTTCTTCTCTGCTCCACATACCAGGCAACATAACAAACCTCAACAGATACAAAAAAAAAATTGGAATATTCCCCTGTATCTTATCAGGCCACCACCATTTTAAAGTTGAAATTCAACCACAGAAATTGCAGAAACCCTACAAACTCATGGAAACTGAACAATGCACAGTTTCACCATACCTGGGTCAAAGAAAAAATAAAGAAATTAAACACTTCATAAATTCAATGAGAATGAAGAAACAACATACACGAACTTATGGGACATCTTAAAAGCAGTGTTATGAGGGAATTTTATTGGACTGAGGACCCATATGAAGAAAACAGAGGTTAGTCATATTAGAGAATTAACAGCACAACTAAAAGCCTTAGAAATAAACAAGCAAACTCACTCCGGAGGAGTAGACAACAGGAAATAATCAATTTGAGGGCTGAAATCAATAAAATAGAAACCAGGATAACAATACAAAAAAATCAATGCAACAAAGAGTTGGTTTTCTAGAAAATCAACAACATAGACAAACCCTTATCCAAACTAACCAAAAAGCAGAGGAAGAACATGC
Organism: Cricetiscus sungorus; assembly: GCA_030556225.1. Taxonomy (NCBI): domain Eukaryota; kingdom Metazoa; phylum Chordata; class Mammalia; order Rodentia; family Cricetidae; genus Cricetiscus; species Cricetiscus sungorus. Next base: position 32,369,668 of record JANBXA010000132.1, on the reverse strand, counting down.
AAATTAACAAAATCAAAAATGAAAAGGGGAACATAACAAGGGACACTGAGTGAATAAGACTATTTTTAGGTCATACTTTGAAAACCTATACTCCACGAAATTGGAAAATTCAAAGAAAATGGACAAACTTCTGGATTACTATCACTTACCAAAATAAATCAAGAACAGGTAAACATCTTACATAGACCTAAAACCCCTAATGAAATAGAAGCAGTCATCAAAAGCCTCCCAACCAACCAAAAAAAAAAGAGCCCAGGCCCAGATGGCTTCAGTGAAGAATTCTATCAGAAATTCAAGCAAGACCTAATACCAATACTCCTCAAATTCCACACAATAGCAACAGAAGGTCCATTACCAAACTCTTTTTAGGAGGCCACAATCACCTTGGTACCCTGTGGAGAGCTGCCACCCCTTAAAGATGGCAATGGCTTCTGCCTTCCAATGGTGAGCACTCTCTGGCGTAAACAAGTCCTTATTTGGTTAAGCCTATTCAGCCTGTTGGCTTCTGCATTAGAGTAGCCTATCTGCAGGGTCCACGTGGCTCAGTGGGTTGGTCAGCACAAAGGGATTTAAGCCTGTGTGGGCATTTCCCCAGTGGCAGAAGAAGCTTGTTCAAAAATCCTGAATAAACTGCATGAAGAAGATCTTCCCAGAGTTGCATCTTCCTTGCTGGTCGAGGTTGGGCACAAAAACTGGTGGCCTGTATGGGGAACCTCCTCTTTAGATCAGAACTTCTTGCAGTCAGGGCAGTACTAGTAAGTTCCCAAGGTAAGTTGGGACCAAGTTAAGGCATAAATTCTCAGGCATTGAGTAAGAGGTTCTAATGAACCGAAAGTAGAATTTTAAAATGGGGACTTCTCAGTCTCATCCAATTTTTCTTGCTCTTCAGGACCTACTTTTCTCAAAAAAAAAATTTAAAATAAAGAGAAGCACACTAGAAAGATTCCTGAGTGAGTGTGATGCCATTGCCTCTTGGTTTGTAGTTTTGGGAGACCTCATGGTATCATGCTGGGACAAGTCAGGCAGGGATCTTTACTTTGCTTGGGAACAAGGGACGCTAAATTCCAAAATCTGATCTGTTTGGAAGTTAGTGCGTAGTTGTATTGAAGACAAGAAGTGCTTGTAAAGAGGCGGTGGAAAAGGTACAAGCTGCACTAGAAATGCTACAAGAAGAAAGATCAGAAGAGGTTAAGAGCGCAGGGGAGTCAGATAGGGACGAAGTAGACTCTGAGGAAGAATTGCAGGCCCTGATAGAAAAGGTTCAGAAACAATCCCTTAAAGAACTGAGAAGGGAAGGAAAGGAGAAATGGCGATGGAAGGAGGAGGAGGAACCTCCCGGGACAATGCCATCAGCACCTCCTCCTTATCAGAGTGAGGAAGGGCAAGCCTGAGGTGCAGGGTTTTCCTTTTGCCCTGAGGTCTGGAGAGCTGTATGAAATGACTTAAGTCTGGCCTATCCAGTTTTCCAGGATGCCCAAGGCAATAGATATGAGGAGCCTTTAGACTTTAAGGTCATCATGGCTTTGGCTGAGTCTGTGAGAACATATGGAATTTCAGCTTCTTTAACTGTAGCTCAAGTTGAAGCCTTAAATACACATTACATGACTCCTAGTGACTGGAATGGGCTAGCTCAAGCATGCCTAAGCCCCGGACAGAATCTGGATTGGAAAGCCTTTTTGATTGAGTATGCGAATGAACAGGATGCAGCTAACCAGGCAGCTGGAAACGGAGCATGGGACAGGAACATGTTGTTGGACAGGGACGCTTTGCCAATCAACAGACAGGAAACCCAATACAGGTTTTTGAACAAGTAAATCAGATTGTCATAAAAGCATGGAAGTCATTACCCAATAAGGGAGAGGTGAGTGGTAACCACACTAAGATACTGCAAGACCCCATGGAACCATTTTCAGATTTAGTGGCCCATTTGGTAGAGGCTGTAGGGAAAGTTTTTGGTGATCCCTATACTGCCATGCCACTGATTAAACAACTTTTCTATGAACAATGCACAAAAGAATGTAGAGCGCTATTACCCCTTATAAAAGTAAAGGACTTGAAGCATGGATGAAGGTTTGTAGGGAGGTAGGAGGACCAGTGACAAGGCTGGCATTACAGCAGCCATAGTTGCAGCTATCTCTTTTGTAGTTGTGAATTCAGTCATGGCTGCCTTGGCTATGAGCACATCAGTGCAGACAGCCTCTAAGCTAAATGAGCTGTCCAAGAATGTGGCTACAGCCTTGGATGCTCAATCCACAATTGGTGCTCAACTAAAAGGAGGTCTTATGATTGAAAACCAAATAATTGATCTGGTGCAGGAGTATATAGATACCTTGTGGCAGCTGGCAAAATTGGGATGTAAAATGAAGTATCCAGGTTTGTGTGTTACCAGCATTCAGTATTAGAACTTTACACATGCTGCTATTTTGTCACGACAGTTGTATAGCCATCTTTTACAAAATTGGTCTGCCAATTTTGATGATCTGATGATACAGCTGGGATTGCCCATCGTTGCAGTGAATTCAACACGTGTGGATGTGGGACTGGCTGCCAGCTTGTCATCATGGTTATCCATGGCCATGGATTATCTGAAAGAGTGGGTGGGAATGGGAGCCATGACTGTCCTCTTGTTGCTTATCTCCTTTGTGGGCCTGTGGTGCCTTTGCAAGATGAGGTTTGCTCAGAAGCAGTATGCAGCTATGGTTGTCCAGGCATTTACAGCCATTGATGCAGGGCAGTCCCCCCCCAAGCATGGCTCACAGTCATGAACAAGAATTGATCCTTCACACTCAGGTTGTATGGCATAACACTGCACTCCAAGTTAACTCTAGAAGTGAGCAACTCCGAAAAGGGCAAGTCTGGTTGCATGTGGGTTGGTGTCCTCCAGGAAAAAGATACTGGATGGGTGTGAAACTGACTTTGCTGACTACCAGGATTCAGGGTCATTACAATGTTCCCTGTGTTACTGGAGACCACTACCCTTGCCTGTTGCATTATTAAAACAAAAAGGAGGAACCATAGAGATCTTCGAAGTGCCACTACTTAAAGATGGCACTGGCTTCTGCCTTCCATCTTCCAGATGGTTAGTGCTCTCTGGTGTAAACAAGTCCTTATTTGGTTAAGCCTATTCAGCCTGTTTGCTTCTGCATTAGAGTAGCTTATCTGCAGGGTCCACGTGGCTCACTGTGGTTGGTCAGCACAAGGGAATTTAAGACTGTGCGGGCATTTCCCCAGTGGCAGAAGAAGCTTGTTCAAGGATCCTGAATAAACTGCATGAAGAAGATCTTCCCAGAGTTGCATCTTCCTTTGTGGTCGAGGTTAGGAGCAACAGTACCCAAGCCTCACAATGACACAACTAAGAAAGAAAACTACAGACCAATATCAGTTATTAACATTGATGCAAAAATACTCAACAAAATACTGGCAAACCGAATCTAAGAATACATCAGAGAAATCATCCACCATGACCAAGTAGGATTCATCCCTGGTTTGCAGGGATAGTTTAACATATGAAAATCTATCAACATGATCCACTATATAAACAAATGGAAAAAGAAAAACCACATGATCATCTCCCTAGATGCTGGAAAGCTTTTGATGAAATTCATCACCCTTTCATGATAAAGGTCTTGGAGAGATCAAGGATAAAAGAAAAATACCTAAACATAATAAAAGAAATATACAGTAAACCAACATCCAACAGTAAACTTAATGGAGAGAAGCATAAGGTGATTCCTCTAAAATCAGGAACAAGACAAGGCTGCACTCTCTCTCCATGTCTCTGCAATATTGTACTTGAAGTTCTAGTTAAACCAATAACGGAGATCAAGGGATACAAACTGGAAAGGAAGAAGTCAAACTTTCATTGTTTACAAATGATATGATAGTTTATATACGAGATTCAAAAAACTCTACCAGGGAACCTACAGCTGATAAACACCTTCAGCAAACTAGCAGGATACAAGATAAACTCAAAAAAGTCAGTAGCCCTACTTTATTCAGACAACTAAGTGGCCGAGAAAGAAATCATAGAAACATCACTCTTTACAATAGCCACAAACAACATAAAGTATCTTGGGATAATGCATACCAAACAAATGAAAGACCTATATAATAAGAACTTTGTGTCTTTTAAAAAAAATTAAAGAAGATACCAGAAAATTGAAAGCTTTCTCATGCTCTTGGATAGGTAGGATAACAGTAAAAATGGCAATCTTGCCAAAAACAATCTACAGATTCAATGCAATCCCCATTAAAATCCCAGCACAATTCTTCATGGACCTTGAAAGGATAATAATCAACTTTATATGGAAAAACAAAAGACCCAGGATAGCCAAAACAACCCTGTACAATAAAGTAATTTCAGGAGGCATCACCATCCCCTACTTTAATCTCTACTACAGAGCTATAGTCCTGATAGCAGCCTGGTACTATCACAAAAATAGACAAGTAGACCAATGGAATTGAATTGAAAATCAGGACATTTACCCACACACCTATGAACACCTGAGTTTTGACAAAACAGCTAAAAGTAAACAATGAAAGGAGGAAAGCATCTTCAACAAATGGTGTTGGCACAACTGGATGATGGTGTATGTCTATCACCATGATTTCAACTCAAGTCCAAATGAATCACAGACCTCAACATAAATCCAGCTGCACTGAACCTCTTAGAAGAGAAAGTGGGAGCTACCCTTGAACAAATTGATACAGGAGACTGCTCCCTGAATGAACTCTAGTAGCACACACACTGAGGTCCACAATAAATGGGACATCCTCAAACTGACAAGCTTCTGTAAGGTAAAAACACAGTTAAAAAGACCAAATGTCAGTCCACAGACTGGTAAAAGATCTTTACCAATCCTACATCTGACAGAGGGATGATCTCCAAAATATACAAAGAACTCAAGAAACTAGAGAACACAACACCAAATAAACCTATGAAAAAATGGGGTACAGAACTGAATAGAGAACTCTCAATAGAGGAAATCAAAAATGTTGAAAGACACTAAGAAATTGTTCAACATTCTTGGCTTAGGGAAATGCAAATCAAAACAACTTTGAGATACCATCTTACACCTGCCAGAATGGCTACAATTAAAAACACCAATGACAACTGATGCTGAAAAGGATGTGGAGAAAGGGGAACATTCCTCCACTGCTGGTGGGAGTGCAAACTTGTACAGCCATTTTGGAGATCAGTATGATAGTTCTTCAGGAAAAATGGAAATCATTCTACCACAGGACCTGGCAATTGTCCTCTTAAGCATATACCCAAATGATCCACATTCATGCAACAAAGACATGTGCTTGACTATGTTCGCAGCAGCATTATTTGTAATAGCAAGAACCTGCAAGCAACCTAGATGCCCCTCAACTGAAGAATGGATAAAGAAGATGTGGCACATCTATCCAATGGAATACTACTCTGTGGAAAAAAAACAATGGAGTCTTGAAATTTGCAGGCAATTGGATGGAACTTCCAAGAAACCATCCTGAATGAGGTAACCAAGTCACAAAAAGAGGAACATGGTATATATGTGCTCATACATGGATTTTAGACCTAGATCAAAGGATCAACAGCTAAAATTCACACCCCCAGAGAAACTAGGTTACAAGGAGGATTCTAAAGGACTCATATGCGTTCCCTCACAGAAAGGGAAAGGGACAAGGTCTCCTGAGCATATGTGGATTAGGGGTACAGTGAGTGGAGAGAGAACTAGGAGAAAGATAAGGGGAGGAGAGAAAAGCATGTGGGGCTAAGAAGATTTAGTAAGGGGAGGAATAGAAGAGAGGAGAGGAGAGGAAAGAGAGAGAGAGAGAGAGAGAGAGAGAGAGAGAGAGAGAGAGAGAGAGAGAGAGAGAACATAAAAGTGGGAGCCATTATAGATTTGAAGAGAAAACTGAACCTAGAGAAATGTCCAGAGACCTACTAGACTGACCCCCAACTAACACTTTGAGCAACAGTGGAAAGGCTACCATAAATGCCCTTCTCTGATAATGAGATTGACAACTAACTTACCCACCATCATGGAGCCCTCATTTACTAGCTGATGGAAACAGAACCAGACACCCACAACTAAACTCTGAGCCTAACTAGAATCCAGATGAAGAGATAGAGGACAAGATCATGCTGCCAATACACGTAGAGACATCTGACCTGAACAAGGAGGAGCTAATGGGCACCCAGACTGATATCCAGACTGGAATCCAGCATGGCAGTAACTCAGACCCCCTGAATATGGGTCTCAGCTAGAAGACCTGAGCAATCTAAGGGATCTCAGACAGTGGAACCAAGATGTAATCCTGGTACACAAAAGGACTTAGGGGCACATCCCCATGAAGGGATATTCCCTTAACCTAGCGACAGGAAAGAAGGCCTAGTCCCTACTCTAAATGCCTTGACAGATTTAGATAACCCCTCCTGGAGGGCATCACCCTACAAGTGGAGTGGGAGGAATGGGAGGGGAGGGTGGTTGGGGGACATGTGAGGGTGGGAGAGAGGGAGGAAGAACTGGGGTATGTGAAGTAAAAATTAAAAGTAAATAAAAATAATAAAAATATTAGCAAGTATGAATTTGATAAAAGTCCTTTATATTGCTGTGTTTTGTTATTTTGTAGTCTTACTTCTTATTCATTTCATTCTTTTTATGCTTATGGTTAAAGTTAAGAGCCAAGGGCTTCCTGTTCCTGCTGTCTAGCCTGCCACTTGATGCTATGCTTCCTCCCATAATGGATTCTTTTCTTTCTGGAACCATAATCACCAATAAACTTTTCCCTTTATAAGTTGACTTGGACATGACACTATCACAGCAACAGAAGAGTCCCTAATGCAACTATTTCTTTTCGTGCAATTTTGAAAAGTTTGTCTCTTTAATAGAATTAATATTATTTAATTTATCAAAGTGTATTCGATGAATATTTCTTTATATCTTTTTATAATCTCTTTATTCATATTGAACATTCTATAATAGTGTTTTGTTTGTATACTGAAAATTTGTTTCTCTGTTGTTTTCTTCCTGATTAATTTAACTTACATTCAGTCAATTTTACTCACAATTTTATAAAGTTTACCTTTCACACGATTTTTCTGATTCTAATTTTACTAACTTTCTCCCTACAGTTAAAATTACTTAATGATTACCTGAAACTTAAATTACTTTCATTTGTATTTCTCTAAAACCATTAGTAACTTTAAGTCCCTCTCTTTTATAAATGTATTGACTATTATAAATTTCCCTGCAATTACCCCTATATGTTCTACTATACAGCACTGCAGTTGTAAGTTAAATTGCATCAATTAACATTTGGTTGGAAATATTTTAAAATTTATTTTTAAACTTCTTCCTTTAAACAATGTATCTGTATAAGTATTTTGTTTAATTCAAATTATGTAAGGGTAGGGTCTTCCAACCATTTTATATTTCTATAGCTTCATTACATTATGGTCTGAAAATATAGTTTACATGTTACCTACTCTAAAAAACGTGTATATGGTAAATTTTGTGTTTAAAAAAAAAACTTTTGTGCCATGAGAAAAATCTGTGTTCTGTTATTATTAGGATGGATAACCTACTATGTCAGTTAAATAAAACTGAATGGTAGTGATGGTTGGGTCATCTACATCCATGTATTTTTTAGGCTCATCAGTTTTTGTTTAACTGGAAAAGGATTGTTGAAATATCCATCTATAATATTGGGTTTCTCTATTCAAGTCTACACATACATACACACAATATTTTTCTTAAAATAGTATTTCTAAGTCTTCTTATAATTTCCTATGGTATCTGACTCATCAAATAAATTATTGTTTTAAATTAACACTGATCTATCTTCTTAAAGTTTAAAAACAAAAGACCACTCTTTTTATTTTTTTCCTCCATTGCTCAACTTTTATGCATGCAGGTCCATTTTTTGATGTTTTCTTTTCTTTCTTTTTTTCTGCCTGAATAGCCTCTTTAAAAAATATTTCCTACAAGAAAAGATATTTAGTGAACAATTTCCTTAGTTTTTCTTTGTCTAGTTAAATCTTCATTTCTTCCTTACTTTTGATGGCCAATTCAACTCTATGGTCCATTCTAGATTGTTGTGTGTTGCTTTGTTCTGTTTATAACACTTTTTATTTCCTTTTAATTTTCCATTTTTGAAGAATGTATTATTAAATGTCTTCTTTAATACTTTGCTTTCTTGTCCTTCAAACTGTTTACATTGTCTTTGGCTTTCTGAATCTGGTGAACAACATACATGGTTAAGTTTGGTGCAGTGTTTTTCCTGCCCAGCATGCCCACTAAACTATAGATTGCTAAATCTATAGTTTGCTGTGTATCGCTAATTTTAGAAATATTTCTATATACTTACTTTTAAAATGTAATTTTCATGTATTCATATGTTTGGGATTGTTGGGGTGATACACACACCCATGTGGAGATTAGGGGACAAGTTTCAGAAGTCAGTTTTTCCCCTACATAATGTGGGTTCTGGGAATCAAACTTAGATGGCCAGGATTAGCAGCAATTATTTTTGCTCACTGAGCCACCTCATTAGATATCATGTCAGTTAATTTTCAATTACAAAGAAATTACATTTTTTGATACTGCTCTTAGGTTCTTGTGTTATGTTTTGTTTTCACTCTTTTTCTCTTTCAGTCTGGACATTATTGCCATATCTTTAATCTGACTGATTATGTCTTAATTCATATTAAGTCTCATGAGCACAAATGTGTTCTTTCTTTCTTATTTATAAATTGATTTCTAGTATTTCTGTTAGTTACTTCTTATATGGCTAGATTGATTTACAATCTTTGTTCTTTTGTAGCTTTTAGCATATAAGTAAAATATTTAAAATACTCTGATATTTTGTATATTGGTACTACTTTAAGAACTACTTATGAAGACCAGATTTTCTTTCAGACTGGTTTTTTCTTGCCTTCTGGAATGTTGGTAATTTTTTGTTGTAAAACAGACATGTACTAAGAGATTTATCTGATATATATATATATATATATATATATATATATATATATATATATATCCTTGAGAATTTATATTAACATGGCTGAAATTTGTTTTATTTAATGTTTTTCTAAGTTTAAAGTATCTCATGTAGTTTCTGTGGTCTCCTTTAGAATTTAGACTTACCTACACACACATACATGCACACACACAAACACACACACACACACACACACACACACACACACACACACACACACACACACTGTAGCCCTTTTAGTGTAATCTACTGCTTTTGTGCTATTGCTGTTATAGTGACAAGGTGTGAAGGAGGTAAATATTCTATAATCTAATTATAAGCTAATTTTTTATTGAACCTGTGTCTCTGGGATTTGGCTTCAGATCTGTTTCTCATGTGATCTGGTAATTTCTCCCCCATCCCTTTATTGTTCTTCTATGTTGCACTGTACATAATGTACTTGCTCTTCCCAAAGCCCACACTACTACTAACTTTTCCCCTTTATTGGAAAAAAAGGAGGTAGATGGGAACAGCTTCCCAGATAGGATTCAATGCTGATAAAAATCCTTTCTCCCTAGACAGCAGACCCTTGATATAGTGGATGCTCCAGAGCATGCCAGGGAGAATGAAGGGTATATAAGCCAGCTAAAGATGGTGCCAAGGGGAAGGCAAGAGGGGCAGTCCTGAGATGTTTACACAAAAGGGTGACTGGTTGCCAAGATCTAACCAGATGAGGTAAGTATATGAACAGCTGATATTCACTAGGTAAAGCATAGGGCACCTAGGTGCACGATAGGTTGACCTTTAAAACCATTGGTTGGCTGTTTTCCCACCCTGTGGTTTTTTGCTTTAAAAGATGCTTACCGTGAGGCAATAAACGAGTTCCTCCTTGAATAGACTCCCTGTTAGCTCTGAATGTCTCCAGGATCCTGGGAGGCTGGGGAATGTGCAAGCAGCACACTTATCTTTCCTCAGCTCAGCCTTCTCTGGTTGGGATAAAACCCTGCACGAGAATGTTCCAAAATATTTCTTCTGGTGATGACTCATTCACAGTTACTATACAGAGCCTCTTGGGTAGCCTTTTCTATCTTCCATGTGATCCTGTGACAAAACCCATGAATGTGTGGAGTATCTGAAACTGTGATCCAAGGGATTTAAACAAGCTGTCAAATAATCTGAAAGCTAGAGTGACCAAAGACCTTATTGCTGACACATAAATTTTCATAACAAGTGGCCGTTTTTACTATTATAATATAAGGCAGAGGTTCGCAATTTGTGACTCATGACTTCTTTGGGAGTCAAATATCAGATATTCTGCATATCAGATATCAGATATTTACATTATGATTTATAACAGTAGTAAAATTACTGTTATGAAGTAGCAACCAAATAATTTTATGGTTTGAAGGTCACCACACATGAGGAACTGTATTAAAGGGTCACAGCATTAGGAAGGACTCTAGATTCTTACAGTTGAAGAACAGAAAAAATAATTAACTGACCCCTAGTTTCCAACTGTCTGAAGTAAAAGTTGATATAAATAGATAATTAGTATTATGATATTCACTGAAAATCTGACAAATAATAGCTGCATCTAAATGACAAAGACACTAACGAGAATACTTGGAATTTATAATGCAGTATTTCATAGTTAATTAACCAATGTTTATTTAGTACTTATTTATTCCTTGGTTAGTACTGAGTTAAACATTTTTCATTATTTAACCAAGGGCCTAACTTGGTATTTTCAACTTTGAAATTGGAATGAGCTATTGTTATTATTATTTTTAATCTTAGAAATCAAAGAAACTGGGGATCTAGGAGAACAAATGTTTTCCCTTAGTTATCAAAACAAACTAAGAACAAAAAGCAGAATTTAGGACATGAGTTTCAGGGAATATGTTTGTCCATTGTGCCACATTCAAAGTTTAGTATCATCTAAGACTTGCTGTATTTCTCCCCCAGATTCAACAATCTCTAAGCTTAGAGCACTTTACCACAGGAAAGGGTGATACTGCCTTGTGAAGATGATATATTTTTCACAAAATTTTTATCTAGAATTTTCAATATCAACCAAAAATTGACAGCTAAAAAATTGATTATGGAAAACACAAGCATTCAAAGGCATTTTTGTACCACTTTAAAAGTGATCATACAGAAAGTAGATATGGTTATATTCCACAAAATAAGAGTAAGTTATTTGATCTTCAGGAGTCAAAATATTAACACAGTCTCAAGTGGGTAGAAGCTGGGGAAATCAGTACTGACTTTAGCACTTAAATCACCTGCAGTGTGGAAAGGGCAATTCTAAAACCCATAAGATAGCAGTGCTGCTGGGAAATGATGGATTAAACCTTCTCTGTACTGGTGATCACAATACCCTAAACACAGTGAAGAAGTGACTGATGTACCTAGCATGACAGAGAAAAATTGACTGGGTTCCAAATGAAAGCCTCTCATTTCTTGCCACTAAGCTTGAGCATGTTCAACAAAATTGGCTTCTTCAATACTGAATTTTGAGTTTTGTAATAACCATGCTAGCATGTCAGACCCTCAGCATCCTCCAAGTATCTGAAAGAAACTGAAGGTAAAGAGACTAGTGAACACAAGGTAAATCTTGGATTAAATTGGATTGGACTTTTGTTTTTGAGATTTTTTAATCTTTTAATTATCTTTTTGAATGGTTACCCCAGAACATGCCATAGTGATAGCATCTGATCAAAAGAGTCAACATTAAAAAAGTAACACATATACTGAGTTACTGTATATGTTCAGAGTTTTTTTTTTTTTTAATGTCAATGCAAGCAGTGGGAATCCTGCATTCCCACTGACCCTTAACAAATATTTAAAGTACTGGGTGAGTAGAAAAGTGGCATATAGAAAAGAGAGGGTTCAAATGGGAAGAAGGGTTGAGGCAGGAGAAGATGTAAGAGATCAATAAGGGTCCAATAAATAAAAGAATGTAAGTTATATATCAATAAGTGAGATCAGGCACCTTCAGAGTGATATGGCCAGAAGGGGAAATGCAGGCAGTTGGATTTGGAAAATCTAACAGTCTTATCCATCTATGTGACCTCTTTCAATTACAACAACAAACTCTGAATATATGCCCTTTTATGCAACAGTGGCATGCCAGTTATAATAAACAGCTTTCTGATTGGATTTAAGTCTTGTACCACACTTACTCCTAAAATTCAAGCCAAGAATCTTAGCTGAGGGGGACATAATACAACCAATGGTATTTTTCTAAATGGACATAATATCAAACTCTTCCCATTACAGTCATACTGAGAAATCAATGCAACTATCATACCTTATCACAGGAAAACACAAATTTCACATCCACCCTCATAACTCTAGGAACACTGTGGAAGAGGGAACAAAAAGACTGTAAGAGCCAGAGGACAGAGAAGACAGATGAGAAGTATCTTTCAAACATGACATTACCCATAAATCCATGGTAACTGTGGTTATTGGCACAAGGCCTTCACAAGATCAAGACAATTAATATTCCAGTGTAGATGGCAAAATGGCACACAAGACCATGAAAGCTGATGCATGTAGGAAGAATTTGTTTGCTAGTGGGTGTGGTACTAGTAGGTTACTCATGATCCAGTAGATGGCACTACACCTGTGAATACAGGAGAAGCACTGACTAGACTCAATGGGTTGTAATATAAAAAGTAAAATAAAGTAGCAAATGAATTGTGAGAGCATGAGGGGGAAGACAAGCCTGGGAGGAAAAGGATAACAAACTCTAAATATGGTCAAATACATTGTATACATTAGGTAATATTTTTAACATAACTTTATGAAACCATCAAATTACTATGATATGAAACCCAGGCAAAGACATGACAAGAAAAGAAGTTTATAGACCCAATATTCTTCATGAACACTGACATAAATTCTCAGAATTTTAGCACTTGAATCCAATCATGTATGCAAAGAAGGACACAACATGTTATATTAGGAATAATGTCAGGAATAAAAGAGTAGTTTAATATTGGTCAATTAATCTATGTAATTTATCATATTTAATAAACTAAAAGGGAAACCTGAATAACAATATCTATGTGAAGAAAAGGAAATGAAAATGATTCAATATTCATTCTTGATAAAACTTTTCAGCAAACAAAAATTATGCAGAAGAGGCACCTCCTCAGATTAATAAAAGACACAAAAGCTCCATGTGTGCCAAGAGAAGTGGCATACAGCTATAATTTTAGCATTCAGGGGTAACAGTGATGGGGCAAGAAAATTGAAAATTTGAAGACAATCTGGCTATATTGTAACATCCTGATTAAAAGACAAAAATAAAAAGTGAGAAACAAAACTAACCTCTGACTTGATGATGACATAATATATATATATATATATATATATATATATATATATATTTCTAGAGTTCTCTAGATTAATAGAATTTATATAATGGATATCTATATAGAGAAAGGGATTTTATTACAAGCTGTAGCCCTGCTAATCCAACAATGGATGCCTATGAACAAAAGGTCCAAGAATCTGGTTGTTGTTCAGTCCATGGTGCCAGATGCTTCAGTGGGTCTTCAATATATATTGGAATGCCAAAGAAACAGGCTTTTTCACTACAGTGAAAGAATGGACTTACCGGTTAAGAGCAGGAAAAGAGAGGTGTTTCCTTACACCATGTCCTCTACACAGGCGTCCAGCAGAAGGTGTGGTCCAGGTCTTCCCAACTCAAAAGATCTGAATTAAAAGTGTGTCTTCTCACATCAAAGATCCGGATTAGAAGCTGATTGTCCAACTTCAAATGATTTAATTAAGCAAATACCTCAAATGTGTGCACAGACATATTTTGGTTTCATTTAATTTCAGATGTAGTCAAGTTGACAACCAAAATAGCTATCACACAGACTAAATGAATTCTTTAGCAGGAGTACTCCAAGTCTTTTATTCAGCCTTGTTCTGGAGATTCCAACTGGTACAATATGATAAATTAAAAGAAAGGAAGAAGTAAAGCCTTCTTTATCCTTTACAGATAACAAGTGAGGGCAAAATTAATGAGAACTACAAATACAAAGGAAAAGGTACTACCACTAATAAGTACATTCAGACAGGTTGTAGTAAAGAAGATAAATACAGAGAAAATATTTACTTTTTTCTATTTGACAAAAAATGACATTTAAAACATCAGAAAAAAATGGTAAAAGAAGACCTAAACATAAGTACAAAGACACTGTATGTTCGTAGATAAAAGGTTTTTTTTTATTAATAAGATAGCAGCACTTCCCAAATTGACACATAGATACAACATGATGCCATTAAAATGCTAGTAATTTTCACAAAACAATGTTATATTAAATTCATGTGTAAACTGAAAGTCTTAGAATAACCAAAAGGCCATTAGAAAAGTTGAAAAGTATAAAGCAAAGCCATATCAAATTCTTAGAAAGCTAGACAAACCAATATACCAATGAAAGATAAATGTATCACTTAAGTAAAACAGTTACACAATAAATGTGTATTTATGCATGGATAGCACTAAGGGAAATGTATGAGTGTAATTTTTTCATTTATCATTTTTTAAAATAATCTTTTCTCATTCTACATAGCAATCCCAGTTTCTACTTTCTCACCTCCTCCTGCTATCCTCTCCTCCTCTTAACCCCACTCCCCATCCACTCCTCAGAAAGGGTAAAGGTACCCATGGGAAGTCCACAAACTCTGGAACCTTAATTTGAGGCAGGACCAAGGCCCTTCTCCTTATATCTAGGCTGAGCAAGGTATGAGTGTATTTTATTGTATGATGTTAAGTTTTGCAGGGAATATTGTTGGAACAGTTTTATAATCATATGCATACAGAAAGGAAAGAAATTTAATTTCTACCCAGCTACTGGTAAAAAAAAAATAAACTTATGCATCCTTGAACTATATGTAAAACATAAAAATACAAGACATCTATAAGAGAAAATATACAATAGAATATAATCTATTAAGATATATGAAATTTTCATGTAAATGTATGGAGTTAGAAATGATCAAAATAAAGTAACTAGATTCAGAATGACACATGTTGCATGGTCTTTCTTATATGTTAATGCATGTTTGCTTTGAATATTTGAATATGTTTATTTAAATTAGAAGACTCATAAATGTCTGAAAACTAGTGCTGGAACATGTCATGCATGCTACTTTAGGAGAAAGTAATTCAACAATTTACCCAACTGTGAGTTATGTGATCTATACAAATGTCCACCCAGAAAGATATGTTCAATGGTACAGTCATGGCATCATTATCATGGGTGTAACAAAACACATAATCCACAAAATAATCAAAACAACAAACATACAGAATAAAGAAAGAATATCAAGGGCAGCAAAGGAAAAAGGACAGGTAACATTTAAAGGCAAACCCATCAGAATTACACCTGACTTCTCCATGTAAACTCTCAAGGCCAGATGGTCCTGGATAGATATTCTGCCAAGACAAAGAGATCACAGATACCAGCCCAGATTACTATACCTACTAAAGCTTTCAATCACAATTCATGGAGAAACCAAGATATTCCAAGACAAAACCAAACTTAAAAAATACATATAGACTGGAAAAAAGTTCTGTAAGAAAAAATTCAAACCCAAAGAAATTAACTACATCCACAAAAATATACACAATAGATAATTCCACTTTACCAACAGACAAAAGAAAGAAAAATGGGGGGGGGAATCCACATACAATATCACCACCACAAACAAATACAAATCAAACAAGAATTAGCAATCAATGGTCGGTAATATCCCTCAATACTAATGGTCTTAACTTACCCACAAAAAGACACAGACTAAAAGAATGGATAGAAGACAGAATCCATCCTTCTGCTGCCTACAAGAAAACCACCTCAACTCCAAAGACAGACGTCACTTCAGGGTTAAGGGTTCAGAAAAGACTTTCTGATCAAATGGACCTAAGAAACAAGTTGGTGTAGTAAAAATTTAGACTTCAAACTAAAATCAATCAAAAGTGACAAACAAGGTCATTTCTTACACATCACAAGAGAAATCCATCAAGAAGAAGTCTCAATTCTGATCATCTATGTCCCAAATACAAAGGCACGCACATTCATAAAAGAAACACTACTAAAAATCATACCGCACATAACACCTCACACTCTTGTTTTTCTAGATATCTTCAACTTTATTTTTATTTTTTAATTTATTTTTCTTATTTTACATACAGATCACAGTTTCATTTCCCTGCCTCCTTCCCTCTCTCCCACTCTTCTATGCCCCCAATCACCCTTTCATCCCGTTTCCCCCTATTCCTCAGGGAGGATGATGCCTTCCAGGAGGGGTCAAAAAAGTCTGTTAAGTCATTTGAAGTAGATACTAGGCCCTCCCTCCTGCCTCTAAGTAAAGGGAGCATATCTCCATGGGGAATGTGCTCCCAAAGTCCTTTGATGTACCTGGGATATATCCTGGTTCCACTGTCAGAAGTTCCTTAGACTGACCAGGTCTTCTAACTGAGACCCATGTTCAGGGTGTTTGAGTCTGTCCAATGCTGGATTCCCAGCTATCAGTTCTGGAGGTCCATTAGCTCCTCCTTTGTTCAGGTCAGCTGTTTCTGTGGGTTTCTGTAGCTTGGTCTTGTTCATAATTGCCCTTCCCTGATAATGTGATTGATGACTAACTTATCCACCATCACAGAGCCCTCATCTACTAGCTGATGGAAACAGGAACAGACACACATAGCTAAATACTGAACCAAACTGGAATCCAGATGGACCTCACACTCTTATAGTGGGAGATTTCAACTGATTTCAACATGTAACTCTCAATTCAAGATAGGTCCACCGACATAAGCTTAACAAAGAAACAATGACAAACAGAAGTTATGACCCAATTGAATTTAACAGAAATTTATAGAACATTCCATCCAAACACAAAATAATATACTTTCTTCTAAGCACCAAATGCAACCTTCTCTAAAATTGACCAAAATACTTGCCAACATAGAAAAACTGAATAGGTACAAAAGTGAAAATAAACCCTTTATCTTATCAGACCACCATACTTTAAAGTTGGAATTCAAGAATAACACAAATTGCAGAATACCTACTAACTCATGGGAATTGAACAATGCTCAATTGCACCATTCCTGGGTCAAGGAAGAAATAAAGAAAGAAATTAAAGACTGTCTAGAATTTAATGAGAATGAAGAGACAACATACTCAAACTTATAGGACACTTTGAAAGCAATACTATGAGGAAAGTTCATAGGACTAAGTGTCCACATGAAGAAACTGGAGAATAGTCATACTAGAGAATTAACAGCCCAATTGAAAGCTCTAGAAAAAAAAAAGAAGCAAACCCAATATGGATGACTGAACGCCAGAAAATAATGAAATTGAGGACTGAAATAAATAAAATTGAAACTAGGAAAAAACAAGAATCAATGTAACAAAAAGTTAGTTCTTTGAAAAAAGTAGCAAGATAGATATGCCTTCCTCCAAATTAACAAAAGGACAGAGAAAGATCATGCAAATTAACAGAATTAGAAATGAAAAGGGGGACATAACAGTGGATACTGAGGAAATCTAGAGGTTCTTCAGGTCATACTTTGAAAACCTGTATTCCACAAAACTGGAAAATTTAGGGAAGTGGACAAATTTCACTTACCAAAATTAAATCAAGAACAGATAAACAATTTAAATAGACCTATAATCCTTAATTAAATAGAAGAAGTCAAAAGTCTCCCAACCAAACAAGCTGTGGGCCAGATGGTTTCACTCCAAAATTCTAGCACAAATTCAATGAACAGCTAATACCAGTACTCCCCAAAGTGTTCCACACAATAGAAGCAGAATGATCTTGCCAAAATCTTAATGAAGCTACAATTACATTAGTACCAAAGCCACACAAAGATAAAACTAAGAAGGGGAACTACAGAACAATCTCTGTCATGAAATTGATAAAAAAAAATACTCAATAAAATACTAGCAATCAAACCCAAGAACATATCAGAGAAATCATCTACCACAACCAAGAAGGTTCCATTCTGGGGATGCAGGTATGGCTCAACATATGAAAATCTATCAATGTAATCCACCACATAAACAAACTAAAAACACAAAAACATGTGATCATTTCACTAGATGCTGAAAAAGCCTTTGACAAAATCCAACATCCATTCATGATCAAGGTCTTAGAGAGATCAGGGATAATAAGAACATGTTAAATAGGAAACTAAACATATTAAAGCAATATGCAGCAAACCAACAGCCAACATCAAACTAAATGGGGAGAGGAATCAACATAATTCCTCTAAAATCAGGAACAAGAAAAGGCTAACCACTCTCTCCATATCTCTTCAATATTTTACTTAAAGTTCTAGCTAGAGCAATAAGAAAACAAAAGGAGATGAAGGGGATAAAATTTGGAAAGGAAGAAGTCAAACTGTCACTATGTGCATATGATATGATAGTTTAAATAAATTACTTTAAAAAAAAAACTCTACCAGAGAACTCCTACAGCTGATAAACACCTTCAGCAAAGTGGCAGGATACAAGATTAACTAAACAAAAAAAGATAATCAGTAGCCCTACTATACACAAACAATAAAGGGGCTGAGAAAGATATAATTTTTAAAAAAACCACCTTTTACAATAACCACAAACAACATAAAATAACTTTGGGTAACACTAATCAAACAAGTGAAAGACTTTTATAGCAATAACTTATGTCTTTAAAGATGAAATTAAAGAAGAACCAGAAAATGGAAAGATTGCCCATGCTCTTGGATAGGTAGGATCAACATAGTAAAAATGGCAACCTTGCCTAAAGCAAGCTACATATTCAATACAATCTTCATCAAAATATTGGCACAATTCTTTACAGGCCTTTAATGAACAATTCTCAACATTATATAGAAAAACAAATTACCCAGGATATCCAAAACAACCCTGTACAGTAAAGGAACTTCTGGAGGCATCACCATCCATGACTTCAAACTCTATTATATAGCTATAGTCCTGAAAACAGCTCCGTATTGGCACAAAAATAGACAGGTAGACCAATGGATCAAACTGAAAATCCTGATATTAACCCACATACCTATGAAAATCTGATTTTTGACAAAGAAGCTAAATTTATTCAATAGGGAAAAGAAAGAAATATTCCACAAATATTCAACAAAAGAAAGAATATTCAACAAATGGTACTGGCATAACCGGATGCTAGTGTGTAGAAGACTGCAGATAGATCCATATTCATGGCCATGCACAAAACTTAAGTTCAAATGGTTCAAATACATTAACATAAATCGCATCACACTGAACCGCTTAGAAAAGAATGTGGGAGGTACCCTTGAGTGAATTGGTACAGGAGACAGCTTCTTGAACATAACACCAGTAGCACAGACAATGAGATTGACAAGTAATAAATGGGATCTCCTCAAACTGAAAATCTTCTGTAAAGCAAAGGACACAGTCAACAAGACCATACAACAGCCCACAGAATGAGAAAAGTTCACCAACCCCACATCTGAGAGAGGGCTTATCTCCAAAATATACAAAGAACTCAAGAAGCTAGTTACCAAAACACCAAATAATCCAATTAAAGAGCGGGGTGCAGAACTAAATAGAGAATTCTAAATTGAGAAATCTAAAATGGCTGAAAGAGACTTAAGAAAGTGCTCAACATCCTCAGCCATCAGTGAAATGCAAATCAAAACAACTCTGAGATACCATCTTACTCTTTTAAGAATGGCTAAAATTACAAACACCAAAGACAGTTTAATGCTGGAGAGGATGTGGAGAAAGGGGCACACTCCTCCACTTCTGGTGGGAATGCAAACTCATACAGCCACTTTAGAAATTAGTATGGCAGTTCCTTGGGAAAATGGGTATTAGTCTACCTGAGGTTCCAGTAATTCCACTCTTAGACATATACCCAAAGGATGCACATTCATACAACAAGGACATCTGTTCAACTATTTTCATAGCAGCATTATTTGTAATTAGCAGAACCTGGAAACAGCCTTGATCCCCCTCAACTGAAGAATGGATGGAGAAAATGAGGTCCAATTTACACACTGAAGTGTTACTTAGTGGAAAAACACAATGGAATCCTGAAATTCAAATTAAAAAAATGAAAAACAAGAGAAAATTGTTTCTTGCATTTTTCTGCAAAAACAATATTTAGAGGGAAAGAACTAAACTTAACATAATGAAAATAAAAAACTTTGTTTATAATTTTTTAATTTAAATTTGAAACAAGCTTGTTTTCCATGTCAATCCCAGTTCCCACACCCTCCATTCCTTCCCTGTCCCCCTCCCCCAACCTCCATTTTATCCCCTTTATGCTCCTTAGGGAGGGTGAGGCCTTCCATGGATAGTCTTCAAAATCTGTCATATCATTTTTAGCAGGGCCCAGGCCCTCTTCCATGTGTCTAGGCTTAGAGAGTATTCCTCTATGTGGAATGAGTTCCCAAAGTTCATTTGTATACTAGGGATAAAACCTAATCCACTACCAGAGGCCCCATAGACTCCCCAGTCCTCCCAACTAATCCCACATTCAGGGACTCTGTGTGGGTCCTATGTTGGTTTCCCAGCTTTCAGACTTGGTTGCATGAGCTCTGCCTTGTTCAGGTTAGCAGTTTTTGTGGGTTTCTCCAGCCTGGTCTTGACACCTATGCTCATCACTCCTCCCTGTCTACAACTGGTTTACATAGAGAGTTTCAGGCCAACCAGAGCTGCATAAAGAGACTCCATGTTAATATAATAATAATAATTTTTAAAATACACTTTAAAACATAGGATTTATAAAAGAAAAAGCAGTCCTCAGATGGGGCACTAAAAAGGCAACAGACAAAAAAAATTATATAAGGAACTATGTTTATTTTAAGATGTAAATACACTCACAAAAGGTAAGCTTGGCACCATTCGGACACCCATTTAGTCTATGGGACTTTCAAAGATAGTTACAAATCAAAACCTTCCCATAGTGCCCCTGTAACCAGATACTCAATTATCAAATTTTTATAAATTAATTTTTCTAATCCAGCAGTTTTTAATTAAATGTTTCACACATCAATTCTGTCTTTCTGTTAATGTTATTCTAAGTATGCAAACTAACATTTTGAGTAAATATTTGAAGTCTCATTTACTTGAAACATAAGTAAAAATTTCATAGTATTAACCAGTTCCTATATTCATTCTTATAGATGAGTGCATCTGTCATCCTTTATCATAGAAGCTGCTTTTTATTTTTACAGTAGACAGTGATTAATACAGAGACCCACAAGTGGTGAACATGAAGAGAACAGATACTGCACAATGCTCAGCAGTGAGACACCTATATCATACACGTACACACACCACCCATTTTGTGTGAGCCATATCAAGACTTGTATCATAACAGAAAAGGGTGACAAAGATTTGTAGATGAACAGGATTTGTTACATGTGACAGAGTCCCCAATGTAGATGTAAACAAAAAAAAAAACAAACAAAACAACAACAACAAAAAAATCCTTAAAGACCTGTAGAAATTTGATCAAATCATACAGCTGTTAATATAGATGGGCCAAGAAGTTCATCTGTGTCATTCATTCTCCAGCTCAGTTCTCTCCAAATCAAATTCAGAGCAGTTACATCTTTTCCCCCTCCTTGGCCCTTACAGAACCTAGTATAATAAACACAATGCTGAGAGTCCATTCTTCATGACATACATGAAGATCTTTCAACCATCTATTAACTGATATTTGCATAACAATCTTGGAAGACAGAAGCAGTATCTTCTCCTGGGTTTACAGAGATTGTATTTTGGACCAAGATAATAAAGACCATTTCTCCCTACAGAGGAAATGTCACATAAGTTTTCCTAGCAGTTTCTTTGTAACTTTGGAGGGGGAGATAGTTATGGTTACACAAACTCATTGTATGTGATCCATCCTCTGGGCACTCATTACAACTGCCATGGGACTTTGGGAAGAAGTGGAGATTAAATCAAGACAGACATAAACTTCTTGATTCCTGTTTTGCCTACTAATAAAGTCCCAGGGGTCATATATGGTAAACAGATTTGTCATGTTACAAATTCTGCAAAATTATAAACCTTTCATAGTTTTGAGAAGGATGAGCATTGTTAACATAATATACCCACTGGATTGTTCCAGGGCATTTAACTGCATGGTATTCAAACCCTTTATAATTTTGGTGACTCTGGGTATATAAAAAACACATTATGAATATTTCACCACAGAATAATTTTCTCAGACAGAAATCCAGTTTCTGAACTAGTAAAACAACTTGATATAACCCCATAAAAAATAAACCCATTTTTTGTTCCCTTTATAACACTAAAGAATAAATCTGCTGAATTAAGTAATAAAAAAAAGTTCGTTTTCTATTCTGAGAAGCCAATCTACCATGTAAATTAATCAAGGTAGATTATTGATATTTCAAAATGTCTTGACTCCTATTATAATTCAGAGAGTGTTTAATTTTGCAAAGAAAGCTTACCATATTTTATTCTGAAAAGTTTATTGCTATTATTTTAAGTCTGTTATTTACTTAGTTAAAATTGTTTCCAGAGCTGATTCACAAATAACTTTCTTCGTTGTTGAGTAACGTTAACTGCAAATACCCCTAAAAATATTAAATGCTTTCTATTTCTTTTCCTAGTACATTATCTTCCTGAAGTAGAGGCTTCTGATCATTAAACCCCTTTAACTTAATGAGCAAAATGATGCAATGTGCATGGGGGTGAGGTGGGGAGGGGGGGATGTTGTTCTTTGGAAGGCCATAGAGAATAATCATAAAAATATTAGACTACACAGGCTTTGGAATAAGGAGATGGAATAAAATCAAGGATTTTATATCAGATTTTAGAATGCTCATCCTCTCCCTTTTAGGTTGGGCTAGTAATTTGTAGAGGAGTGAGAAAGGATGGCTATATAGAAAGAAAAGGACAGTTCTCTTAAATATAACTAGTTTGTGAATATTCAGTAGGTACTTGAGTATGGTGGGTCTTAGTAAAGAGTGTGAGATAGAGCTCCTAGCTTCCCAGAGCTTCTGTTTTGAAATTCTCTTCTCTTGCTTTTGTAAATTCTGACTACTTTTTTTCCAGAATTACTTCTGCAGATAACATGGGAGGAAGAATGGTGAGAAAACACTTTTTTAATCATGCTACTTGCTACATCCAACTGTACCTTTATGGTTCAGACTCAAATCAATAGCAGCCTATTTTAGACCAACAGAGGCAATTCCAACTCCTCTTACTGCATCATGTTTCATACTTAGTTTCCTGAAACTTAATACCCTGCTAGTTGATCATACAGCTGGTGGATTCCAGACTTTAAGAAGCATTGGGACCAGGCCAGATGCCTCCTCTATGCATAGATTTATTGTGCACGGTTATGTACTGAATATAAAATGTCTCCCATAGGCTCCTCTGTTGAATACTTGGTCACCACCTAGGGTAGTACTACTTAGGAATGTGGAAGAAATTTCAGGAGATGATTATGGCTAGAGGAAATAAGTCACTCGGTATATGTATCTAAAGATTACATCTGTTCATTGGTCCTTTTCTCTCTACCTGTTGCCTGTCACCAGTGAGATTAGTAGCCTCTTTACTTAGGCCCAGAATCAATGTAGCAAGGAAGGATGGGTGAAACCTCAGATTCTGTTAGGTAAGCTGCTCTGCTTACTTGTTTACAGTCATACTTGGTTACTTAGTCAGAGTCATACACATTGCTGCATGGTTTTGAACCACTAACACTTCCAGATGCTAATGCTGATATTTTTTGACACCTTCCCTTAAGTTATCACTGAGATATTACTGAGAGCACAGAGAAGGAATTGTACCACTCTTTGAAGCTTTCAATTTAATTTTTTAAAATTTTAAATTGTTCGTTTTACATTTAAAATTTACTGCAGTTACATCATTTCTACCCCTCCTCTTCCCTGCTCCAACTGCCCCCATGCCCCTGACTCTCTCCCAAATTGATAATTGTCTTATTATTTAATGTGACAACTACCTTTATATTTTCCTTTCTTGTGAAGATTAATGTTAAGAGGAAAACAGAAAAACCCTTACCTTTATTTCACCTTATCACTATGATAGCCATAAGTAAAAACGTAGTCATTTTTTAATAATTCTTTAAAAGACTAGTCTATGCTAAAATTACAAAAGCTACTCTAAAGCTGTTACACACCTTTAAATTCTATTTGAATAAAAATGATTATATAGTACATGTAATTGAGAATAAATATGTCTGGTCTTTCCTGAGTGGTCTAAGTAAAAGTAATTATGCGTAACAAAGCCAGTAACCCCAGAAATCAGAAGGTAGAAAACACGCACGCACACACACACACACACACACACACACACATATATATATATGATTATTATAGTTATGATTATGTGATTATTGGTAATTAAAATTTATCAAGCATCTACTAAGAATAGAAGACAAGATAATTTCTCTCATGTAAGTGCATAATGTGATATCACTAACCCTAATACCATAGATGGGGAAAAGCAAATATTGATATTGTCTAGTAATTCAGTCTTTTATCAACTCATATAAAATTACTTACTAAACATAAAATTTCTGCTGTCATAGAAAAATCTTTGAAAATCTTCCTGCTTACACGAGGGACCCTTAAACTGTGAACCAAATAAGCCTTTCCTTCCTTAGGTTTCTTTTGTCAGGTGTTTTGTAAATAGCAAAGTGAAAAGTAACCAATACAGTCAAACAGCAATAATTAATTATGATCTTGTCCTTTGTCTTAAGAATAAATAACTAGAAAAATATATTTTAATAATATAAAAGATCTAAACATCTTCAGATTTTGAATTCTTAATATTGAAACATGCCAGTGAGTGATTTAAAGTAGATCTAAGAACATGGAAACTCTGCACCAGAATATCAAGTCATACAAGGTCAATATGGTGTCAATTTTTCCCAAACTGATGAAGAGGTTCTATGCAATTTCACTAAAATCCCATTGGTATTTTTCCCAACAACTCAAAGGCCAATCTTAAAGTGACTTTTGCCATACTAAAATGTATTAAGCCACAGCATGTACCAAGAAGAGATAAAATAGCATTGACAAATTAGGTTAAAGTTAGAAAGCTACTGCTGCTGCTACATTTCAAAATTTGTCTTAAACTAAAATCATTAGAAAAGCATAGTGCTAGTCTTAAGACAGGCATGTATGCCATAAGCAGTCAAATTTTACACAGGGGCTGTCATAATTTAACACCAAAAAACAAAACAAAAAACCTGACTCACCTCCCAAAAAAAAAAACACAGACATTTCACCAGATGTTTTGATACATTCTTACAAAAAAATGTGAATTAAATGAACCTTTATCTTATCATCTTATCTTAAACTACATAAAGCAAACAAAAGCAAGTCATAAGTGAATCTTTAATGTTAAAGTAAAAACCTAAAGTAATTTTATAGAAAAAAGTATTATGAAGTTCAAATACCAATGTATCACTAAAAGCCTGATAAGTATTATTGAAGAACACAAAACCACCTTAATATTACTGATAGGCACATAAAATATTACTCTAGGAATTGGCTTGGTAGTTAATTTAAAAATTAAATGTACAATTGTATAATTCAACTACATACATTGGTATGTGTCCAAGAAAAATGAGAGCTAATGAACATTTAAAAATCATATTCAAGTATTTACAGAAACTTTACTCAAAATAGTTCAAGCCTGAAATCAGCATAATTGCTCAACTAGATAAGCAAAGTGTGCTGCCTCTGCAAAGTGGAATACTACACTGAAAAGGAGAAATTTAGCCTTGTGCTATGCCAAGCAAAAGAATCTATCCAGAATAGGTATGAATAGCACTGGAAATTTCCAGTTGCCTCTTCTACATTCTGTATATTCTATCCTGGAAGAGGAAAAAAATCATAGGCACATTAATCAAAACAGATTTGTCAAAGGCAGATGATTGATCATAAAGTTAAGTAAAGGTTTCTAGGGCAGCTGAAATTATAGTCTGATTGTAGGGGCAGTTGTTATTTAACATTATAGAACTTTTAAGACTCACTGACAATTACATTCAAAGATGTACATACATATGCATGGTGTCCCAGCACTTAGGAGGTGTAGGACTGAGGACTAGGGGTTGAAAAATCTTCCTTAGTCACAAAAATCTTCCTTAGTCTAGCCTGGGATATATGAGACTTGTCTTAAAATAGTACTACTAATTATAACATGTTTCCTCTTTCACCTATAGCCTTTATACTTTAGGAAAAGTAACAGACACTCCTTTTTAATAGTGTCTGATTGGTTGGCCACTTCCGTCCTTTGATAAAACTTCTGCTGGTTTAAAAGAACAATGAATATAAAATTGGGGGATACCTCTGTTTTTATTTTGTCTAAGGAATATAAGTTGTATGTATTTTCCTTGACATCGTTTGGAAAAAGACACTAAATGATAAGCAAAAATCTTAAACTGAGTTTTAGAATTACATGAGCAATTATTTCAAAGAATTGATGCAATTTAAAAATCTTAAACCTAAACATTCACATAATATAAAGAATAGCTCCCCCTCAAAGAATATTACTTAACCAATTCATTATTTTTTATGTATATTTATTATTTTTTCTTATTTTACAAATTGATCCCGGTTCCCTCTGCCTCCTTCTCTTCCATGCCCCCCAAAGCCCCCTCTCACCCCCACTCCACAGGGAGGGCAATGCCTTCCAGGAAGGATCATCAAAATCTGTCAATTTGGAGTAGGGACTAGGCCCTCCCTCCTGCCTCTAGACTAAGGGATTATCTCTCCATGGGGAATGTGCTCCCAAAGTCCTTTTGTGCACCAGGGATATATCCTGGTTCCACTGTCAGAGGTCCCTTAGACTGCCCAGGCCTTTGAACTGAGACCCACATTCAGGGAGTCTGAGTCAGTCCAGTGCAAAATCATTATTTTTAAGAGGGTACATGAATTAAGCATTGATTTTCTATCCTGCTTTTCTTAGAACTAGATTATAGATAGCTGAAAAGTAGGTGAGACATTTCTCTGTAGAGAACTATTGAAGCTGGTGAACAAAGAAACAATAGTATCAGAAAGCCACCATTTAGTGATGAATTTGAAACCTCAGGAATCCATCAACAGCTATTGCCACCTGAGAAAAGGGAAGACAATCAGACCCATGGTTCTGTGGGAAGCAGCCACAGTTCCTATTGAGTAGATTACTTCTTCCATAAAGGAAAACACATTATAAAGTGATATATACTTGTGCACAGAAACATGATGTGATCATGATTCTGATACACAGCCAGTTGAAAATACTGGGGCATTCATAAAACACAACATCTCAGAGCAATCGGCTTAAGTAGAATATGGAAAACTCTAGAGAAAAACACTACAGTTATAAGACAGGAAAAAGCAGTGGGGTGAGAGTAAATCAAGAAAGCCACAAGAAACACATAAGCCATCTGTATAGTTTAGACCTTATGTGGGTTATGATTTAAACCTAACAAACTGACACCGGTAAGACAGCAATGTAAATGATGGACAGTGAGAAATACTGTTAACATTTTCTTAGAATTTCTTAGACTATGTGATGACAACAAGTCTGTATACTTTCAACACACATTCCAGAATATTTAGCAGATGGATGAAAAAGTTATGACCCAGGGGTATAAACTATAAATAGTAAAGGCTGTGAGTTTATATTTGAATCTTACTAGTAGGTCGGGTTCATTAAGCTATTCTGGCAAACATGATGGCTTACAACATTCCATAGCAAAAATTTCTAAGGAAGGTACAGAAATTTATGTACAATAAAATGGTTTTTGAGCTTTGCTGAGCTTGCTCCAGCAATTACATCACAATTTCAGACTTAATACACTCAGTACTTGAAGGTGTGAATAGGCTTGACCTTTTCTGATTTTTCCCTTCAGGTATAAATTTTCTTTGCCCTTTCTAATCTTGTGTCTAACTAGCTCTTCAGTTACTTATTCAGTATTTTACTTCTTACTTATTCAATATTTAAAAATCAAAGTTCTCTTTCAGAGTAACCACTAGTACCACATATTTTCTTCTCAGTGCTACTCTAGTGCTGTTAGGACCTGTAACTAGACACACTTATACAATCAGTTGGGAAAATATCTGCTTTGAAAGATGAACTCTCATGTATAAACACCAGAACAAAACCCTGAGCTCCTTTCCCCATAATTTCACATGTGTCTTTGCCTGAACAAAGCAACAGGCTCTGTAAATTGGCCATTGTCTTAACTGACTAGAAAGATATGGATATTTGTGAGATAGTAACCCAGTATTTTATTTTTTTATTTCACCTTTATGTTTGCTTTCAAATATTCCAAAGTTTCCTTATTCACTAATATCCCAGATTAAGTGGCCTTCAACTATTGGTAGTCTTCCTGCTTAACCTTGCCAAGTTCTGGAATTATTTATTTATTTTTTTAATTTTACATATTGATCCCAGTTCCCTCTCCCTCCCTCTTTCCCTCTCTCCCACCATCTCATGCCCCTCAACCACCCTCACCTCCCATTCCCCCACCCACTCCACATGTAGAATGATGCCTTCCAGGCTGGGTCATATAAATCTATCAAGTCATTTGGAGAAGAGACTAGGCCTTCTCTCCTGTCTCTAGGTTAAAGGAGTATCCCTCCATGGGGAATGTGCTCCCAAAGTCATTTTGTGCAACAGGGATTCATCCTGGTTCCACTGTCCGAGGTCCCTTAGATTGCACAGGTCTTCTAGCTGAGACCCATGTTCAGGGGGTCTGAGTCAGTCCCATGCTGCATTCCAAACTATCAGTCTGGGGGCCCATTACCTCCTCCTTGTTCAGGTCAGCTGTCTCTATGTGTTTCTGCAACCTGGTCTTGTCCTCCCTCTCTGCATCTGGATTCCAGTTTGGCTCAGTGTTTAGTTGTGGGTGTTTGTTTCTGATTCCATCAGCTATTAGACGAGGGCTCTATGATGGTGGATAAGGTAGATGTCGATCTCATTATCGGGGAAGTACATTAATGGTAGCCTTTCCACTATTGCTCAAATTGTTAGTTGGGGACAGGCTTGTAAGTCTCTGGACATTTCACTAGGTTCAGTTTTCTCTGCAAACCATAATGGCTCACTCTTTTATTCTCTCTCTCTCTCTCTCTCTCTCTCTCTCTCTCTCTCTCTCTCTCTCTTTCTCTCTCTAATCTCGTCTATTTCTCCCCTGACTCAATCTTACTCCTGCCAGAATGGCTAAAATTAGAAACACCAATGAAAACTTATGCTAGAAAAGATGTGGAGAGAGGGGAATACTCCTCCACTCCTGGTGGGAGTGCAAACTTTTACAGCCAATTTGGAGATCAGTATGGCGGTTCCTCAGGAAAATGGGAATCAGTCTACCACAGGACCCAGCAATCCCCCTCTTAGGCATATACCCAAATGATCCACATCCATGTAACAAAGACATGTGCTCAACTATGTTCATAGCGGCATTATTTCTAATAGCAAGGACCAGGAAGCAACCTAGATGCCCCTCAACTGAAGAATGGATAAAGAAGATGTGGCACATTTACACAATAGAATATTACTCAGTGGGGGGGGGCAATGGAATCTAGAAATTCGCAGGCAATTGGATGGGACTTGAAGAAACCATCTTGAATGAGGCAACCCAGTCACAAAAAAGAGGATCATGATATGTACTCACTCATATATGGATTTTAGACATAGAGCAAAAGATTCATACTGCCAGAGAAACTAGGATACAAGGAGGATTCTAAGAGATTCATATAAGGTCTCTCACAGAAGGGGAAAGGGACAAGATCTCCTGAGCTTACGGGAAGTGGAGTGGGGGCAGTGAGTAGAGAGGAAACTAGGAGAAAGAGAGGAGAGGAGAGGCAAGTTCTGGAATTTTAAGTATGAGCTACCATGCCAACTTAGATTCTTTTGTTAATGAAATGCATTCTCTGGATATTATACATTGTTTTCTACTCATATGCTCAAGATGTACTTAGGACCTATTAAGGTCTCTGAAGAGATAAAGCAATCATTATTCTTACTTTGAGAGATAGCAGAACAGAGAAAAAAATTAAACAAAAGAATTTATGATAGTTCAATCAGGTGTGTATGTCAGGACACTGTCTCAAAGGATAGCACCAGACCAGCATTTGAATCATCTCTGAGTTTTCTAAAATGGTTGGTCCCACATTTCTTTGATCCTTCCCACCTGGTAAACTGGCAATGCCAGATTAAACCAGCTGCTTTTTTACCCAAGCACAAGTGTCAGACAAAGAAGGACTATTTGGGGGATGGAGAGACAAGACTGCAGAGCACTGGTATTCACAGAACTGATGCAATGGACAGTGAAAGCAGACATAGTTAACCTCCAAATCCTTACTTAATGATCTTACTAAATGACTATAAAGGTACATTTACTAGATGGCTATAAAAGAACACTCTTATATTCCCTACCTATCTAGGTCTAAAAGTTCTGAAAACCTTTGGGGGGGGGAGTAACTCAGTCTTCCATAAGAGTAAATGACCACACTCAATGGAGATGATAGAACTTTCAGAGCAAAGTGAAACAATGCTATTTTTAATTATTTTATTTTTGAGATTATAATTCTATTTACCCCTTCCCTTTCCTCCCTCCCTTCAAACCCACTCATATACCCTTCCTTTCTCACTTTCAAATTCATGGCCTTTTTCATTACATATTGTTATATGCATATATGTATACATATATACATGCAAATCTATTCATACATGTGAAAGTATAAACTGCTCAGTCCAGATAATATTATATATTACACATATGTTTTCATAGCTGATCATTTGGTATTAGATAACCAATTAGCATGCTCTTCTCTGAAAAAGAGTATTTTTCCCACTCTCAGCATTCCTTAGTTGACTATAGTTTTTTTTTGTGTGTAGAGCTCATGCTTTATGGTCTTTCTCCCATCCATTTTGGTGTATCTATTGATATCTTTGTTTCGCTCATGTTTAGGCACTCATGCCGATGAGACTATATGGGTGTAGCTTCTGACATTAATTGAAGACACAGTTTCACAGAAAACCCCCTGATAGTCTGGCTCTTACACTTTCTTTACTCTCTACCACAATGTTCCTTGAGCCTTAGGTGCAGGAGTTGTTCTGTAGATGTATCCCTTGAGACTAGGATCTATACCTCTGCATTTTGACTGGGTGTAGTTTTCTTAAATGATCCTGGGTGTAGCAAACAAACTTTCCTTGATGGCGGCGGTGGGGTGGGGGTGGGGGTAAGAGTGGGAGGGTAAGGACACACTAATCTGTGGGTATAAGGGCAAATATTTAAAATGTACTTAGGATTATTCAAGTTTAATAAATTTATCTCTGTGAGTTCTAATCCAAGATCTGTGACTTCACTTGCCTTGGCTAATTGGCCAGGTGTTCAATACTGTACATGATTGCCTTCCTGTTGAGGAGGTCTTTAGTCCAGGTAGAGAGCTGTTGGTCACCATCGAGGTATCAGTGCCACTCTGTGCTCTTGAGGCTATTATATTGTTCTGGTAGTTGTTGTGATTCATACACATCACAAAGGTGTAGGATTG
Source organism: Cricetiscus sungorus (assembly GCA_030556225.1). Classification (NCBI taxonomy): domain Eukaryota; kingdom Metazoa; phylum Chordata; class Mammalia; order Rodentia; family Cricetidae; genus Cricetiscus; species Cricetiscus sungorus. The sequence goes on along the minus strand of JANBXA010000132.1, from coordinate 32,338,140 downwards.
TTAGATACTTCCATTCTTAGGAAGCTTGCATTTTCTTTTCTTGTATTATGAAAGCTGGTCCTCAGAAAGGAGGCTTTCAGGTCAGTTACAGCTCAGGGTTCTCAGGTAGCATAGACCTGAAGTGCATGGTGTCTTTAAAATAGGGTTACCTACCTCTGGAGATGTAGGAGAAACTGTGGCCACCCTACCCAAGTCACAGTCGCCCTGCCCCCAGTGCCCAGGCCAGACCACATGAGCATGCATATGCACACTAGGTACTTCCTCCCTGAGCACAGCTGCCAAGCCTGCATCAATATCCAGAGACTGCTGACTGAGAGACACCCAACCCAGAGACACCAATGAAGAAAGGACAATGAAAAAGAGTCAGCCACCTGAGCCAATAGGACCTTGGGAGGAGATATGAAGATAGACTTAACTTCCTTAATGGGGGAGTCTGCGGCCTCCTCTGCTATTCACTGGCATCTAGTGCCTGAGTAGTTGGTGCTGCATCTTCTCAATGCCTTCTGCAAGAGGAGTCCAAGCATGGTAACCCACAACATGCTACACAGAAGCTCAAAAGTAGCCATCTTTGAGAGTGTTTAGGACAAGAAAATCCAGTTAAATAAACTCAAAACCTCTTGAGATTGTTCTGCAACTAACCCCTTTTCTGTAGAATAGTAGAGAAAACAAATTTCCTAAAGTTTCAAAGATGAGCAAGTGAAGCAGGTCCTGAAGAAGCAAGACAACCAAAGATATTATCAAATAACAATTCAGAGTGGATAATAGCATAGTCAATAGTAATGAGAAAATTCCAAGCATGCATTTAATAACGTCTGTGGGAATCCCCGAAGTAACTGAAGTAGGAACATGCAATGGAAGTCTGAGTGTCTAAGCATCTACCACTATACTTTCTAATATTAGAGACTGTAAAAACAGGAACATCTTGTTTAGTCAGCAAGAGATATGTTCAATAATTGAATGTGTGATAGGCAAGTTACAGGTGTGCCATAATATGCCAATACCTTCACCTCTCAGGAAAGCAGGCTTAACCCTTTACAAGACAAATATTTGTGCACTACTTACTCTAGGATAAAACATGGCTTGTCTTAAAGAATGCACAACATTAAATGGCCAGAAGAGAGATGCTAGGACTATTTTCTAGGGACCAAGGAGAAAGCCTGAAGCATGTGGGTAGACTGTAGGCCACAGACACAGGGAACAGAAGAGATGGCAATTGCAATTCCGGAAAACAGAAGCAAATCTCCCTTAGTATGATGGTAGTATCTAGATATGAAAGAAATTGTTCTTCATATTTTAAAATATATCTCCAAAGACTCTTATGTTGCACACTAGGTCCCAGAGCAACAGTGTTCATAGGTATGGTTTTTGAAGGGGTGCTTGAATTATAAGGGCTAGATTAATTCATTTATATTTCCCTCACTTAAGGACCCTAGGGAAAATAGTTCTGTTATGAGATTCCCCCCTCTCTTTCTTTCTGTCTATCCCTCCTTCTTTTTCCCTATCACTTCCCCTTTCATTCCCAGCTGCCATGGAGGGAAAAGCTTTAACACCACCAAGCACTGTCTCCTGTGACATTCCACCTTGCCCAGGATTAAAAGCAATGGACTGAAACTATGAAACAAAATAAACCATTCTTTCTGCACTCTGATTTTCGCAGGCATTTTGTCAAAACAACAAGAATTCGACTAATAAAGGATTGTAATCAGGAAGGGAAAGACTATATAAAGCATAAATGTGATTTTCAAAATTTCTTTTCACCTAGGAAAGCTCAAACTCTGTTTAAAACTTGAAAGGATTTTATCAAGAAGCTCATACAAATCTCTCATTTTCCTAAATATTTGTTCATTTTATATAGATTTTTCTTACTATAGAAAGAAGATAAAGGGCCACACTAAGGAAAATTCTCTGTAGCTGTCTTGACATGGTCGGGAGAACAGAGGAGAGTATCTGTTGTCTCCTCAGTTTAAGTTTATTTACCCTAAAAAGGGCAATTTTGTTTGCCTTTAGCCTGAATTTCCTAAGTAACACCTCAAATTTTTATTGCACACTTCTACATACAGTAAAGTAGTCCATAGACCCCCTATACCACAGCTCTTTTGTCTACTAAGCTAATGGCTTATGAACAGAAGTTTCATCACATTTATCTTTATTTCCCTACAATTAATGGCACAGCCATTAATAAAATATGTTAATACAATTACTTTGCCATCAATATTTTTCTTCTTCTACCAGAAGTACATGTTCATTGTCAACACATGCATAAATGTTGAAAGAAAAGGAACTGTTAAGTGACATTCAGTGGGAAAAGAATATGGACACCACCTGGGAGCTAAGATGCTGAGCTGAAGGTTTCACTAGCAGTGGGTGATTTTCCCTCTCAATCCAACCTCCAAAAATGCAACTCCAGCTAAGGGGAATGAAAGGAGGGCTGGGCTTCTACCATTACCTGCCCCTTCAGACTATAACTGCAGTGCCTATATATTGTTCTCTACAGCCTTCTGGAGCCCAACACCCACAGCAAGCCCTCCTTTTCATATTGCAGCTAAATTAGTTAAGAACCAAGGCCATGCCCTCAACCCTCAGAACTCTCAGATGGCCAAAGCCTGTAGCTCATTCCATTCCCTAGGTATAGCCTTAAACATAAAAGTGACCTTATATATAAACATAAACCTTAACATAAACATTGTGCCATCATACCATGCTTACTGTATTTCCTGCATCTTTACTTTACTTAGGTCTTCACATTACTTAGGTGAGGAATGAATCAACACATTCTATAGATCCCTTCTCCTGACTGCGAATCTGTCTTCACTGTTAAAGTCTCTCATCTGGTCTTGCTTCTGTTTAGTTCATTGTCTTGCTCCAAAGTTCTCCCATGTCTTGAGTGATGTCATTGTCCACATAGATAATACTGCCCAACATTAAAGACCTTACCTTCATAGCTACCTCATTCCTAATGGCCTTCAGTTCACTTTGTCTTTATTACTTCTCATATCTCCACAACTATACTGTTCATATGTGGCATCACCAAAACATAAAAATGATCATTTGGTTGCCCCATTCACTTACCCTATCTCTGCTCATCATAATGTTCTTTCATTGTTCTTTCGTAATCTCATTGACAGATCCAATCCCAAATATCTGCCATTCTCTTTCAATAGCTTCATATAAATTGATCATGTGTTCTTTCATCCTTCACATCTGTAAACTCATTTAGAATTAGTCCATCTCTAGTTTCTACAAGCCTGTACCCAAATCAAAGTGCAGCACAAATATCATTAGCTGGGGAGGGACCTGGCTGGTTAATGGAGTAGAGTTTTTTATATAATGTTATTACTAGAGAGAATGTGGACTCAAAGAAGATCCAAAGCTTTTCCAAGGAATAAATTAGAAAAATGAAAAAAATATTGACTTTCTCATTAGTTATTAAAACATGCATAATTGTATTTAAAATGAGCTAAATTCTACTTTATTCCATTTTAAAATTAGCTAAATGGTGAAATTGTCTCTAAAAGTAAATGTTTACCCTGAATAAAGGTGAAATCCGAGAAATTCTATTCAGATCATTACAAAATCACTGTATAGCTAAAGTGTGTTAGATGTGACTCTCAACATTACCAAATATCATTTACATGATTCTCAGGATGTAGCCTACTTTTTCCTTTTCAAGTCCCCTCAGTAATGTGACTACAGGCACTTAAAAATAGTAGAACCAAATATTTAAAGTGGTTTTAGAAGTCAATTTCTTACTAAAACAGACAGGCTTTCCTCCCAATTAGGTTAATTTCGCCTTGTTTTACTTCATTTACACAGGATTTTAGAGCTTCTACATTCTATTTTTCTTTTATTGTAGGTATAATAAAGCACAGTGAATTCCAATTTTCAAAGTGGCCAAGGATGCTGTTCATTTGAATAAAGGTCATCATTAAATGACACCTTAAAATTATTCAGAATCATTTTCAAGAAAACTTATATTTCTGTGGCAAGGAACTCAAATTTGTTTTTAACAAGAAATCAGAGAAATAACCAAATGCATCTGCCTTTCGTGTCCAGACATCAGGAACCATTTCCAATTATAGCACTGTTACATGAAATCTCCAGCCGAAAAGCCTCTGGAGTTAATTCCTTTGCTTCTCAAAAGAAAATATAAGCCATGCTGCTTTTAATGTGATCAAAACCTGCTTTAGTATTCGCACTTGTCAATCGTGGATTCTGAAGAAAGTTGGGTATTTCTATGAAAAAAACATCATCATCTAGACATGGTTGAAGTGCATGGTGCAGGAAGACAGGAGGCTTGAAGAATGACTGGAGCCATCCAGTAAGGAGTGGGTGGGCTAAGTAACCCATGGAAACTCAGTTAAGATTGTTCCCAGCATAATAATGGCTGCTAACATGACAATAGTATCTGTGTGCATGCTGAGTAAGGCCTACCTTGTGTTTTCAGCGCTAATGTATTAAAGAAGGATAAATTACTGGTGTTTAAGATGAAAAAAATTTCATACTATTTTATTTATTGCATGAATTTTCTGTATAATATTTATTGAGTGAACAACAACAACATGATTATATTTTTTAAAACATATGAATTGGTTGTAATGGGTGCAGTGGGACAAAAGTTTTCCTGAGGAGATGCAACACATATCTACTCATCCAGATAGGGATCCCACAACATACCACCAAAGTCCAAAGTATTGGGGTTGTTTACTGATTGGAAAGGGAGTGATGGGTGACTAACAGAAACAATTCAAAGACAGCTCCATCACTAAGCTCTGAAGTCCTTTATAGGAATTCCTTCACTATTCTATCTATATCACAAAGTGAAATCTTTTCCTTAAGCTTTCCTCTAATAGGTTTAGAGTTTTGAGTCTTACATTAACGTTTTTGTTTAATTCTGAATTCATTTTTGTACAAGAGCAGATACTGAGACCCACTTTCATTCTTCAGCATGAACATACCCAGTCTCTGCAATTCTGTTTGTTAAAGAGACTGTCAAGTTCTATTTGAGAAGACAATTTTCTCCAGTATATGTTTTGGAGGGTAAAAAGTCCATACTCCCTTTTGGGTTTTGAAAACCCACCAATCCCTGAGCACAAAATCTCACCAATTCCTAAAGTTACTTTTAGCTCAGTACTTGAAATCCTATCAATAGCCACCTTGGAAATCTCTATCCTGGAAAACTCTGCCCCCAGCAAACTCTATATAAACTTGACTCCCATTCAGTTCTCTGCTGCTTCTCTTCGGAGCAGAAGCTACCAATCTCTTGTGTCTTTCCAAATAAATCTCTTAGACAAGGTTTGTTGGGTGGTGTGACTTTGTGGTTTTCCTGGGATCTCAACTGCCAGGATACCTTTTTCTTCAGCGCTACAATATTCCCCCTTTGACTCCTTGTGAAATACTATGTTTATATAGATATTGGGTTTTACTTTGGGATCTTTAATTTCATTCCATTGGTGTACATGCTGTTGTAAGACAAAACTTGTCTTGGGGAGATATAACACACATAGATCTAGTTACCTCAAGTAGGGATAACAGGCAAAAAAAAAAATGTATGGAGACAACCGAATTGCAATGGATTTTATTGGGGTGACTTACAGAAATGCACATGAGGGGTTACTTACAAAGCCCACCTTAGCATAGTTGACAGTTCACAAAGTTTTCCCACTCATACCCTGCAGACAGCTCAAGAGGGTGTCCTTCCAGGTGCCTCAGTTTATCTAAACTCCTCCCAGCCAGCTTGGCTGCATTCTGCTTCTTCCAAGTAGCTGGTCTGGTCTGATTCTTCTTTGCCACTTGGCTTATCTGATAGGGACTCTTGGCTTTTATTGCTGGTGGACCAGGCACTTCCTAAAGTTAGTTTTAGCTTTTTACCTTCTTGCTTAAGGAGCTTCCCTGCAGGATGGAATGTTCCTATATCTGAGGAAGAAAACTGTTAAACAACAAAGAGAAAAGTGTATTCCCTCAACAAAGAATTCAAATCTGTAAAATCTTGCCTCTTCTAGCACAGAAAACATGGAGGGATGGGTCTTGGGATCCTTCCAAGTCCCTCTGAGCCAATCACAGATGCTACTCTCCAAAATCTGTATCCTCTACTGCTAACAGCATTCTCTGAAAACCACATCTTTGGCTATTAGTTTGCCCTTAGATAGTGGGGCCATATGGCACGCAGTGTTTAACACCCTCCCAAACCCATGTTCAGCAAAAAGGTTTGGTTCATTTTTCCTGAAAACAACCAGCTGTGTGTTACATAGTTATCCTAGATCCCAGAGGGTACCAGCCAGGCCGAGACTACTTAAGAAACACACCATTGTCTGTCCTGGTCTGCTTCCTTCCTGTATCCTCTTGGGAAATTTCATCATGTGTCATGGGAAACCAAATCCTCAAGTTCTTTTCCTGAGGTAACTAGACAGCTATTCCTTTAACTATATGTGTGTGTTGTTATTCATTGGGTACATGCATTCTTTTACTGATATTTATTGAAAATTTATTTGGTGTTATATGCTACAAAAATATTAGTGTATAATGTAATGTTTCAGACTAACACTATATTCCACCTAGTAAAGTGGATTAGCTCTGATTAGTCAAGTTGCTTCTTTACATTTGATTAAACAAAATAATTAAAATGGTTATTTTAATATTTTATTCACTTATCAAATAAAAAAGTATCAATAAAACTAATATTTTTAGAAATATTAATGCTTTAAATTTAGAAGTAAATACCCCTAGAACACAAGCAAAATATATATGGTACATTTAATAACTTTATGGTCTTAAAATGACTTTGCAACTGTAAGATAAAGTATACTATGAATAGCATAATTTGTTTGTGAATTTGCTATAAGTCCTTGGAGAATCACTCCATGTTGTCTGATTATATTAAAGACATTCATTTGTATTACAGAAATTTGTAGGGAATACTTCCCCATAAAAAGGACACTAGCCCACTCAACCATGTTGCTCTGGCAGGCCTTGCCCTTCTTTCCCACTCCCAATGCCTTGCTAAAAACCATCAGCTTATATTCTTAAAGCTAGCCAACTTGGCCATTTCCTCTACCTAGGCTGACTACCAAGATCCAGCTATTGAAGTTTTAAAGTCCAAAAATCAGAAGCCTCCTTTGATTCACCTAATTAACATGCCCAATCAAAATTAAACACCTCATTCGAACATGGGGCTTTCCCCTTTAACATTTATATGTCATTTGCCTATGAGCCATGTCTGTATCCTCTCCATCCAGAAGCAGTCCATTGTCCCTCCAGGACAAATATACCTTTTTGATTTCCCTTGTTCCCTTTCCCCTTCTTCCTTGTCCTCTATCTCCTTTACCACTGAATCCTAGGCCATTCTAAGACAGACCTCCCCCTTTTCCTCTTAAATATTATACCTGCAAGGTCATTTGCTGCTCTTTTCAGCCTGAAAGCAGGCACTTTCCCTTTTTTTTCATCGATTAATAAAAGATCTCTCAGTGAAAACAGGTGTTAGGTGTGGTTTGTGCCTAATCCAGGGTGTGGAAAGAAGCACCCACTGTTCTGGGGTCTTCTGCAGCATGCATTTATTGTTTCTTACTTTTAGGTTATCTAGATCAGGGATCCTCAACCTTCCAATTGCAGGGTTGCAACCCTTTGATACAGTTCCTCGTGTTGTGGTGACCCCTAGCAATTAAATTTTTTTGTTGCTACTTCATAACTATAATTTTGCTACTATTATTTATCATAATGTAAATATTTTTTTGGAGCTAGAGGTTTGCTAAAGGGGTCACAGACCATAGGTTGAGAATCACTTATCTAGGGTAACCCTCCATTAGTTGTGCAATTTATACCCTTTCTAAATATTTTTAAAGGAAAATATCAAATATTCCTGGTAGGCGGGTACTGGTTCCTTAGTAAAATAAGTAATCAAAACCCTGTAGCAACAAAATGTCATATCCGTTCTTCTCTTGGTTACTACATTAAGGATCTCACACTCTGGAGCCATGGCAGTCTGGCCATGTACTGCATGCTCATATAATGTGAGATTGAAATACTAAAGTCAAATAATAATGCTCAAATGAGAGCTGGGAGGTAGAAGACAATTCCTGATGTCATAGACAAATGATTCATATGTTATTTCCTTGAGGCAAATGTCCCTTCAAGAACAGCTAGACATAGGTTGTACAGAGTTAGGCATATAAACCTATAGACACAAAAAGGCAGGTTGATAAGTATAAACACATCTGTCCTCAGGAGCATATTCATATAAAAGTGGCATTCAGGCTGGAGAGATAGCTCAGTTGTTAAAGGCTAGGTTCACAACCAAAAAGTGGGATTCTGCAAGGAATGGTTATATTACAGATTTCTCTGAACTTTCTGGTATCCAGTGTCAGGCATTAGCTAATGCATAGTAACCTGGACACATGTTAGCCATCTTTTGTCCATTTTCAATACCTTTGTCAGCTCCATGTTGTCTACATTTTAATTGGCCTTTATGGCTTTATGTTTCTTTCACATTATTTTTATGTTGCTGAAAGATATGTAACAAAAACTCAAATTCCTAATGTTTTGTGAAAAAAAACACTCTTACTAAAAGAAAATTAGGGGGCAGGGGGTTTATTTTAGCTTACAATTACAGGTTATAATCCACTATTATAGAAAAGTCAAGGAAGGAGTATCAAAGAGCTCATCACATCACAGCTGTAGTCAGGAGTAGAAATTAGTACATACATGTTCACTTCCTTGTTCGCTTACCTTGTTATATAACATAGGACCCTTTGCCTAAGTAAGGTATGATGCTTCCCACAATGGGCTAGGTATCCCCACATTGGTTAACTTAAGACAATCACACAGACATGCACACACATTAGAAGATAATTCTAGGTTCTGTAAATGTAACATGGAAAGCTAACCATCACCATTTATATCTTGTCTTCCTAATAGACACATCACTTTTAAACATAAGTCTCTGCTATTTGATCCTAAAATCTATTTTTCCACCATGTAAAATATAGGATGTTAAATGTACAAATTCTTATAACTATGGGATCTTATAAAATTAAAAATAATTCATATGCTTCTAATATATCATAGAGTGGCATTTTTATGCCACATAGGAAGAATTGGAGTATCATGAAAAGCTATCAGATCAAAACAAAATCAAAACTCAGAAAGGCAAATACCAAATCTTACAATTCAATGCCCCCAATGTGGGGCTTGTCTTCTGGCTGCCAAAGGTATAAATTAACTCTATTCCCCCAGTTTTGCCACTTGCTGCACATATACAGCTTCTCCCTTGAGTTTATATAAGCTCTATCCTATACCTGCAGCTTTCCCTGGAAGCAATCTGTGGTCTTAACACCACTAGCATCCTATGGTCTTTATGACAACAGTGGTTTCACCTCTACTACTCAATGCATTAGCCCCTTGCATCACTACAGGGATTTCAACCCTGCCACATGATGTCAGATCTCAGCTTCTCTCTTGCCCTTTCATGCCTTCAAAACCAGTATCATGTGAACAACACTTACATTGCTGAATTTTCATATCCCTCTTGGCCCATAGCTATATTGGCTTCTGTGTGATGACCCTGAAGAAATATTCCTGCTGTCCCAATAAAGTACAGAAGGTCTCCATGATATCTTAAACCATGACAGCTGCTCCTTCAATCTCAGACTCATCAGTTCACACATATTCTTAGCATTATTACTATCCAAGTATCCATAAAACCATCAGGTTAATCTGCTTCTAGCATTCAATGTCTTTTCTAGCCCAATACATCAAATGCTTCCATATTCCTCCCATACAAATAGTTCAAGGCATAAATGCTACGTGATCTGGTTCTCACAGCAACAATGCTAATTTCTCTGTACCAGTGTTTGTTCTAGTTTCATGTCTGTTGATAAGATAAAACATCATCCAACATAAAGAAATATGTTGTACATATTGAATCTGTTCTAACCCATGAGTCTATTTTACAGTCTATAACTGTAGCAAGGCTTTGCTCTAGTATGTGGGGAAATACACGTTGGAACATCTTTAAAAACACATATAAAAATTCAATCACATACACACATATCTCTGTTTATAGTCATATTGTTTCACACTCTTTCTATCTTAAATTATTTATCAGAGATAATTTCTCAAACTTCCCAATCTTCCTCTCCATTATCTGGTCCTTTCTTCCATTTTCTTGTTCTCTTGTGTATCTATGTTTTCTCTCATATACACTTTCTTGTATTTTCTCTTACACCTTTCTCCCCATCCTCTCACCTTCACATGAACTTTTAGTCTTGGTTACAACCTTATTTGCTCACACTCATATTTTCACTCTTACAAATTTTCTGTCACTTGTTGTCTTATATACTGCTATATGACAAACTCACTCAACTGCCAAAAATACAATTTCTGATTTTTTCACTTTCTCATTCATATTGCAAACATGCATTCTACTTATTTCTACTTATTGCATCCTTATTATGTGTGTGTCCTACAAGAATCTTGTAAGAATAGTTAAAACGTTAAGTAAAGGAAATGGCAAGAGTAACTCTGTGATTGGGATTTTGTTAGTATCTAAATCTGCCCAGGTCCTGAATTATGTATACCACTATACTCAGCAACATAGTATGTGGAGTAAAGCTTGTGTTTTTCAAATGTTGTCATTTATGATATTTATGTGATTATACATAAAAATGACCATGGTGCTCAATTGAGGTAAATGATTTCTAATGATTTTAAGTTACATAAGTCACTTTGGAATTGGTCTGAAGCAACTGTGTAGCTGTAGGTCACAATGCTTATGTATGGTCAGTGGAGTAAAACAGCCTACATCAGAGCACTAGCTGACTATTATCAACCTCCAGAAGAAAAATCTCTTGTCAAAATTTAAATGTTTGTCTATAAAATAAGTATTAGAAGAATGTCTCCTCATGAATGTGATATAAAGGATAAATTATATATAGAATGCCTACTTGCTGAGTCAAAGTATTCAATAATTGGTTACTCTATTGACTAACAATTGTAGATTATTTTAAGGTGTTATATTTCACCATTCCCTCACAATCTGTATCAGTCAAGGAATTGAGAAAAGCATGCACTCCATCTAATGCTTCTATCTTTAAAATCTGTGAAGGGTGAATGGATACTGTTAGAGCGGTACGAAATAAACTCAGTCTTTGAGAACACATACAAACAACTAGGACTGTTTCAGGTTGAATTGTCATCTGAATTAATTTACATCATGAATCCTAAATGTTCTAAGGAATAATGTGGGCCAATCATTCCTAAAAGCAGGAGTAACATCCTTTCTGGCTCAAAAATCAAACTCAAAAAATGTCCTTAACTGTGCATTAAAAGGGACGCCTACGATTGCACTGAACCAGAGCCTAATGAACTCTGAAAAGGAAAATCAATAGTGACCCACATGACAAGAATCACACAAAATAAAATTATGGACTTTGAGACAAAAATAGGATATTATAATAACATTCACATGGTAAGTTTTTAAGAAGAAATCTCTTGAATATGCATCTTCAATTGTTTTAATTAACTAGTCATAATTTAAATATGACACAATTTCAAAATAAAAACAACACCTTACTCATCAAATCTATTTTGGGGTAGAGTGATGCAGTATTCTGAATTATAATGGAAATGATAGCACCTTCTATAAACACTTTATCATAGTACTAGTGAAACATTCTATTCCATGTATATTTGTATTATTTGTAAATGAAAAGAGGCTAAGCAAATTACCCTCATTCTGAGCACATAGTTGGAGATAGTTATAAAAGGTCAAGACAAGGGATAAGACATAAACAGAAAGGGTTGTGGGGACCTCTATTTGTTAAGCCACCAATTTTATGTGTGTCAATTCTAGTACTTGGGAATTTCTACTACCAAACTCAACTACAATAGCACTATGCTGTCATCCACCACTTCCTGGTGTTTTACTTTCTGCATTGTTTATAATTTTCTACCATTTCAAGAATAAACTCATAAAGACATACAAATAAGCCTGGAGAGAGGTGGAGGGATGATAAATGAAAAAGGCAGACACATAAGGAAGATCATGTAAAAGAAAGAGTAGTTTGAAACTTCATTTAAAAAGGGAGAAAGTGCAGAAAAAAAAAAAAAAAAAACAATGGAATCCTGAAATCCGCAGGCAAATGGATGGAACTTGAAGAAACCATCCTGAATGAGGTAACCTAGTCACAAATAGAGGAACATGGTACATACTTACTCATATATGGATTTTAGACATAAAACAAAGAATCACCAGCCTATAATTCACACCACCAGAGAAACTAGGATACAAGGACGATTCTAAGAAATTCATATAAGATCCCTCACAGAAGGGGAAAGGGACAAGATCTCCTGAGTATATTTTGAGTGGGGAGGGGACAGTGAGTGGAGAAGGAGCTAGGAGAAAGAGATGTGGAGGAGAGGAAAGCATGTGTGACTAGGAAGATTGAGTTGGGAGGAAAGTTAAGAGAGAGAGAAAGAGAGAGAGCATAAAAGAGGGAACCATTATAAGTTTGAAAAGAAAACTTACTCTAGAGAAATGTCCAGAGACTTACAAGACTGACCCAAACTAACAATTTGAGCTACAGTGGAAAGGCTTCCACAAATGCCCTTCCCTGATAATGAGATTGATGACTAACTTATCCACCATCATAGAGCCCTCACCTAGTAACTGATGGAAATAGAAGCAGATACCCATAACTAAACACGGTGCCGAACTGGAATCCAGATACAGAAAAGGAGAACACGACCAGTTTACAGAAACACACAGAGACAGCTGACCGGAACAAGGAGGAACTAATGGGCCCCCAGACTGATATTTGGGAATCCAACATTGGACTTACTCAGATCCCTTGAACATGGGGCTCAGTTAGAAGGCCTGGGCAGTCTACAGGACCTCTGACGAACCAGAATGTATTGCTGGTGCACAAACAGACTTTGGGAACACATTCACCATGAAGGGATATTCCTTTAACCTAGAGGCAGGAGGGAGGGCCTAGTCCCTACTCCAAATGACTTGACAGATTTAAATGACCCAGCCTGGAGAGCATCACCCTACATGTGGAGTGGGGAGGTAATGGGAGTGGAGGGTAGTTGGGAAAAATGGAAGAGTGGGAGAGAGGGAGGGAGGTAGGGAAGGAGGGAGGGAGGGAAGGAGGGAGGGAGGGAGGGAGGGAGGGAGAGGGAACTGTGATGGATATGTAAAATAAGAAAAATTTTAAAAAAGGGGGGTGGGATTGTTAAAGACACCACACTGAATAGTCAATATCATAATAATATTAATAGTATTTTGTCTTTTTGAGTAATCTAAACAAGAAACTAAGATTTATAGCTTCAGATGCTAATTCTTTGGATGGTATATAATCTCTGTATCACAGGAAGTATACTGGTGATGGTGATATAGTAGTCTCATCTTGAGCCAACAGGTTGCTACCTGGTACCTAGCTTGTAGGAAGTGCACTATTAATTGAAGTCACATTCAGATAAGTGGACAATAGTTGAAAGTGTACATTAGGGAATAATTTTATTTCTTGTGTACAATCAATTATGCAGATTGTAAAGCAAGTTAAAGAAGTTGAAAGATAAATAGATTGCAGAATTCATCATGCTTCTTGCAAGTTATGTAAAAGTAGTTTTGGAAAAAGCATTTTTTCAAAGAAGTCTTTGCATGAAAGCTTTCTACTAACTGTTGACATTAATCAGTTTAAAGGCATAATCAATATGACTCGAAGCTGTAATTACCACCTACAAAGGAACAAGCCTCTGGTAGAAGGAAGGAATTAAGGTAAGATCAATATACCTTTTAGATTTTCTTTCCCTATTGGCTCTCCCTTTTGGGAGCATTATCAAAATGGATGAGCAGCTCATTTTCTACCTTATTTCTGTGGGCTATCAATACTTAACACAACTGAAGATGACAAGAGAACCACAAAGTAGCAGGTTCCGAGGTAATGACTCCTGTACCACATTTCAGGATTGGCACAGAAAACTCTTCAGAGAACAGGATTATTCATACCTTTGAGATGTGCAGGTGATAAAAAGCATATGTAGGGCCAGATGGAACTGAATGGTTCTGTCTAATCAATCAAATTAACAAAATGAAGAATTTTACTGGTGGAAATAGAACTGCTCATTCTGAGAGGAATATGAGGAAGACTGTACTGAAAAGTTTTAGCTAACTCCCATGTCCTGAGCCATAGGGAACATCATTGTGTCACTGAAAGTAGAAAATAGTATCTTCCAGCAATCTGTATATTCCAATTTTCTTTTTTTGTTGTTTGTTTTGTTTTATTCCGTACCATTATTTGTCTTTATCCATTCCCACTGCTGCAGTAAAATATCTGAAACTAAGACCTCTCTAGAAAACAATGATTTATTTCTCACAGTTCTAGAGAGTAAGATGTTCATGTCAAGGTATTCATAGTTTCCACTGTCTGGTAAGCAAAGCTTTCTGCTTCCCAGATGGTGCCTTGTTACTACCTCCTTCAGAAGAAAGGAATGCTATGTCCTTACACAGCATAAGATGAAAGGGCATAAAAGAAAACAATTCCATCCATAAAATTTTTATAAGTCTACTTAATTTCATTAAAGAAAGCAGAGCCAATGTTCAATAACTTCCCAAAGGCAACATGCCCTTGAAATTTCAACATGAGTTTTGAGAAGAAAGAAAATATCTCAGCCCTTCATTCACAAGAAACTCCCAGAAAGTAAAAGTCCTAGCTTCCTTTCCTTTTAAACAAAGGTGGGCAACATTTTGACACTGTGCCCTGATATTACCTTCTATGATGGTTAATATTGGCTATCAATGTATATAAAATCAACTAAAATTCAGACATCTAAACACACCTGTGAGGGATTTACCTGGTTGGTTCATTGGAGGTGGGAAGACCTGTCCTAAATTTGGATCAATAGAGGTTGAAGACCCATCCCAAATCAAGACATGGAAGAAGAAAGATTTGCTATTTGCCAGATGACCCTCACTCTCACTGGCAAGTTCATCTATCCTCTTGCTCAGACATTCCTACCTGGCATTGGAGACCAGTTCTTCAGATATCTAATTATAAAGACCAGTAGCTCAAGAAGTATACATCAATTTCAAAGTCCTCTTTAACTGTTTCTTTAAGTCAACATTACTCCTATAGTGGGTAGTATCAAGTCAAGTATCTTTATGTAGAATACTCTTATCTCTTAATCAAGTGTGTTATAGGTCCATAAGTGACACAGTTATTAATCAGTGTTCAGTAACATGGGGGAAGAAGTGTTTACATTTTTGTTTGTCAAATATGCATATGAGAAGACTGATTCTGTTTTAAAGTGTTCATCTGATTATCATGATACAGGAAAAAACTGTTAGTCATTACCTCTTAATGTAATGTTACTTTAATGTTCACGTCATATGTTTTGCAACCATCTAACTTCATACAGTCCATCACAAAAAAATGGCATCAATGATGTTATTACTCAAATGACATGCTCTCCAGAACACAATTATATTGACCTAGCATAGTTCTAATTGGCTCTGCAGCTTCCTAATACCATTTATTTAAAACTTATCACATTATTTCTCACTTATATCCCCTCAAACACCCCTAAATTTTGGGGTTTTAATCATTCAAAAATTGTTACTGTTGTTACTGTGCTGCCATGATGGTATCCATGAACAGAAGTTTTACCATGAGTATGTTGGAATTGTGAATTTGTATTTTTCTCTAGCTGATGATGACTTATTCTCCTCTATTTTATATTATCCCAATGTCTCTTGTTTTGAATTATTTAGATTGTATCTGTGTCATCCTGAGAATGTGATTGCACCCAGTTTTAATGATATCCCAGTTCTTTCAGGCACAAGGCACTACAGCCGTGTCTTTTACATACCACCAACATATAGGAAGTATAGGCAAGAGGCCTGGGAGTAAAAATAGAAAGGTATTCCCTATTTACTGGAACACTGTCTCCATACCCAGCATGGTTTATGACCAGACCAGAAAAAGCAAAGACATCACAGAAATTATCTTACTGGTAACAGGATGAACTTTTTACCTTTGTAGTATCAATCAGAGGCAGGTAATGCTTAGAATAGGCACAGGCAAGAGCTAATGTATAGACCCATACAAATATCTCATGTTAAAGGCTAGCTAAGTTAGCTCAGTACCATCAATTTTTCTTTTTATTTTAACATGAAGAACAATCATGCAAAATCAAAATGCCAATACTATTTTGATGTGCACTATCAAGCATTCTCTAGAAAGAAATACCAACTAAACAAATGCAATCTGCCTTTTGGGTCATGCGATCCTGGGATATTGACTCAAATGATCAATATCAAAACATTATAGACATAATACTTGACATCATTTTAACTGGGTAAACGTTCTCCAGAGTTTCTTGAAGGGGAGAGATAGAGATAAAGCTGACAAAAGGACCAGGGGTATCCTATATGGCAAACATGGTAAGCTCTGTTTCAAGAGTATTAAGAAATAATATGGAAAGTTCTGATAAATGCTCTCAGGGACAGTGGCCAAGTTTGTCCAGATCAATGTGGTTCTGTTTTAAGGAATCTTGTCACACAAATACAATCCTTAATGCAAGATGAACATAATTCTGTTTGCTGAGAAATGTAAAATCTTCAACTAACTACTGTAGCCTTACTTCAGTATCCTTTAGCTTGAAAGAAAAGCATGCCCATAAACTTCATTGGATAAACTCTGATAGCAACTTAAAAAGTAAAATTGGACTCCTGCCAGGAAATCAGGTAGGTGAATTGCCCCAATCTCCAACAAGTCACTTAGACCTTCTTCAAACCTCATCCTCCTACTCAGCACCTTATACAAGGCCCCAGCTCCAACAGACATCCCCTGGGAATTGAGAGGCCATTCAGCCAGGAGAGAAGGATAACTTCAGATCTTTAACTTTCCTGCCACTCCTACAATTCCAATACCAAGTATCATCCACAGCTCCATAGAAGACCAACTCTGGCACTCCCCCCACCTCTAGGAACTTTGTCTCCAACACATTATGTAGAGACCTTTCTTTCCATTTTTTTCTCCACACTCAACTCACTATTCCAGCCACCAACCCCATCAGGGATTCTCTGGCATCACACCAGCAATGCCAGCCATGGAAACAGGTAGTTTAACTGCAGATTTATACCTTTACCCTACTCCTCCAAATCAAAATCTCAGACTCATTCCCAGCTCTTTAGCACAATTCTATACCCGTACCCATCTCCAGTGGATCACAGATCTTTCCCTCCAAACCCCCTCCCTACTTGTAATGTTATCCAGCCCTGAACTCTAGGAGACATTACCTGGAAACCCATCACCAAAGCCTGTCAGAGAATCAAGTAGGTCAATTTCAGACATTCACTCTCCCTCTTCTGTTCCAAATCCAATCCCCAGTCTCATCCACAGCTCCATATCAGATGACCTGTTGTTGCCTATCCTAACTCTATGCCCCTATTTTCAGGGGACTAAGCAAATCTGGATGGAACACCTGCTTCTCCCCTCCTTTGGAGAATCTCAGTATTCCTATCACATCACCATTCCAAAATGTCAGCTCTCAAACCTAGAAACACATTTTTACTGGAGCCCCAGTGTCCATACTTAGTAAGACCTCAGAATTTCCTTCAAGGCAATACACAGCCACCACTTCCTTCAAAGAACCAAAAGAGGCAACAGAAACCAAGGAACAAAATACCCATCCAACAAAAATAAGACACCTTCACCTAGAATCAAAATCTCCCCAAATCCAGATACCTAGACACCAGTATAAAAAAAATGCAATCAGTAACAGCCAGGACAGTATGTCAACACTACAGCCCAGAAATCCTACAACACCAAGTATTTGCAACATACCTGAAACACAACAAAAAGTACTTAAAATAGTCTTTATGAATATACTCAAGGTCTTAAAGGAGGAAATAAATACATAGGTTCTCTAAAGAACCTATGAAAATATAAACAAACAGTAGAAGAAAGTGAAGGAAACAGTTCAAGACCTGCAAGTGGAAACAGAATCAACAAGGAAAACCCAAACCTAGAGAAAAGTGAAAACAAAAAATTTACAAACCTAAACATAAACCTCAGAAGTGAGCCTAACCAACAGAATATAAGAGAAGAGAATCTCAGGCACTGAAAACACATTGAAGAAATGGATAGCACATTTCAAAAATATATTAAACCCAAAATATTTAAGAAATCTATGAAACTATGTAAAGACCAAATAAGAATAATAGGAGTAGAAGGAAAAAAAGCACAGCTCAAAGGCACAGAAAACATTTCAACAAAATCATGGAAGAATTGTTTTTCCAAAACCTAAAGGAAGCGATACCTGTCAAAGCACAAGAAGAACTCAGAACACCAAATAGCCTGGACCAGAAAAATTCCCTTAGCAAATAATAATCAATACACTAAGTGTAATGAACAAAGAATACTGAAAGCTGCAAGGGAAACAAAAACAAATCTAACATAAAGACAGACCTATTATAATAACACCTGACTTCTCAATGGAGACTATAAAAGCCAGAAAGGCCTGGACTGATATCCTTCATACACAAAGAGACCACAGATGCCAATTCAGACTACTATACCCAACAAAATTGTCAATCATAATAAATGAGAACAAAGATATATCATGATAAAAACTAAATTTAACCAGTATCTACCTACAGATCCAGCCCTACAGAAGACCCTAGAAGGAAAACTCCAATCTAAGAGGTTAACTACAAAGAAGATAACACAATGAATAAATAAACAAATCAGGACACACACACATACACACACACACACACACACACACACACACACACACACACACACACACACACACCATACCACAATGATAAAGCAACAGGGAGTCAACAGATACTGCTCATTGACAACTCTGAACATCAGTGGTCATAATCTCCCCAATAAAATCACACATATTTACAGAACTGATATGAAAACGGGATTCATTCTTCTGTTGCATCACATCAAGGATAGACATCACCTGAGGGTAAAAGGATGGAAAAAGATATAGCCATTTTTGCATCTTGTAGAACTGACTTTAAATCAAAACTAATCAGAAGACATAGGGAAGGAAACACAAATTCATCAAAGCAAAAGTCTACCAAGGAGTCATTGAAATTTTTATCATCTATACCTCAAACTCAAGTTCATAAAAGAAACACAACTAAAGCTTAAATCACATATTGATCGTCACAACACTGACAGTAAGAGACTCTAATACCCTACTCTCACAAATAAACAATTCATCCAGACAAAAACTAAGCAGAAACATGCTGAGCTAACAGACATTATAAATCAAATGGACCTAACAGTTATTTACAGAACATTTCAGCCAAACATGAAATAATATATCTTCTACTCAGCACCTCATGGAGCTTTATCCAAAATTGAACACACAATTGAACAAGAAATAAGTCTCAATAAATATAAGAAAATTGAAATAACACCCTGCATCCTAACTGACCACCATGGACTAAATCTGGATACAACAACAGAAACAACAAAAAGCTTACAAACTCTTGGAAAGTGAATAACTCACTATTGAATGAGTCAATGGGTCAAGACAGAAATTAATAATGAATTTCAATACCTTCTAGAATGAATTAAAATGAATACACAGTCAACTCAAAGAGACAAGTTCATATTACAAGTACCCACATTACAAAAGTAGGGAGATCTCATATTGCTAATGTAACAGCACGTTCTAGAACAAAAAGAAGAAATCACACCCAAAAGGAATAGAAGGCAAGAAATAATAAACCTCAGGGCTAAAATCTATAAAACAAACAAACAAACAAAAAACAAATACAATGAATCAATGATAGAGTTGGTTCTTTGAAAAAAAAAATAAACAGTAGATTGACAAGCCCTTATCCAGAGTAACTGAAGGTTGAAAGAGAATGTCCAGATTAACACAATTACAGATGGAAAGGGGAACACACCAACAGATACCACAGAGATCCATACAATCATAATGAAGTACATAAAAACCTAAACTCCACAAATCTAAAAGAAATAGATTATTTTAATACATACAATTTATCAAAGTTAAATTGAGATCTAAGAAGCAATTTAAACAAAGCTATAAACCCTAGTGAAATAGACTCTCAAAGAAGAGTTAATGCTAATGTTTCTCAAACAATTTCACAAAATAAAAATGAAGCAACATTACCCAATTAAATATAGGAGATCACAATTAATTTGATACCCAAACAACATAAAGACCCAACAAAGAAAGACTTATAATTTCCATTATGAATGTATTTGCAAAGATCATCAATAAAATACTTAGAAACCAAATACAAGAGCATATAAAAGGACCATCCACCATGATCAAGCAGGATTTACCTCAGAGAGGCAGGGAAATTTCAACATACTTAAATATATAAATTAATACACCATATAAATAAACTGAAAAACAAAAACCACAGGTTAATCTCATTAGATGAAGAAAAGGTCTTTGACTAGATCTGACACCCTTTCATGGAGAGATTAGAGTTACTGGGCACATAATCAACATAATAAAGGCAATTTATAGCAAACGCATGGCCAGAATCAACTTAAATGGAGAAAAACTCAAAGCAATTCTACTAAAATCAGGAAAAAGACAAGGCTGTTTACTCTCTCCATATCTACTCAATATTGTACTTTAAGTTCTAGCTAGAACAATAATACAACTGAAGGAGACTAAAAAAGTACAAATTGGAATGGAAGAGGTTAAAATAGCTTTATTTGAACATGATATGAAAGTACAAATATGTGACTGTTTAACATTCTACCAGGAAACACCTACAGCTAATAAACACTGTCAACAAAGTAACAGGATACAAAAGTAACTCTCAAAAATCAGTAGCCCTCCTATAAATAACAGATAAACAGATGGAGGGAGAAATAATGGTACAAAATGCTATGCAATAGCCTCACTTAATGTGAAATATCATGGTGTAGCTAACCTAGCAAGAAAAAAATTGTATGATAAAAATGTTAAGACATTGAAGAAAAATTGAGGAAGACATCGGAAGAAGGTAAGAGCACCAGTGTTCATGGAGTAGTGTGGCAAATACAGTAAAAAGGGTCATCTGACCAAAAGCAATCAATAGATTTGGTGCAATCCCCATCAAAACTCCAACACAGATCTTAAAACAACAATTTTCAGAGTCATGTAGAAACACAAAAATCCCAAGATAGCTAAAACAATCCTGAGTAGTAATAGAAAGTTCATTGTAAGTATAGTTATTTCTGCTCCCAATACACAAACTGTGTTCTGAGCCAAGACCAAGTATACAAGCTCCTACATCTGGACAAAGGATGACATGTCTTCACCTAGCTGCTGCTGGACTGCCTGTGGAGAAAATGATATTCTGACAGTTATCCTCCACTCTGTAATACAGTAAAGCTGAGTTCTAGCTCATTTTAGAATTTTTTACTTGCTTGTCTCTTGAAATTGCTATAATTTGAAGTGATAATGATTTTAAACATTTTAAAATGTATTTAAAGCACAATATTAATGACAATAACTCTTTTTTCATATTATGAATTATTTATAATTTCCCAGTAGGAAGCAAACTTAAATTTCCTCAAACTTAGTAAAAAGTAACTCACACATTAAATTTTCATTTTCCATTCGCTTTGAGAAAATAAACATCTTAAAGATAAAATGGGGAAAACCATGAAATTAAACATGAAGACAGCAATTGTTCTATCACATCTCTATTCCTCAGTATTCAAATTTTTAATAATAGTTCCTCTGCTTATCTTACATACTATGTCCAATTAAGTAAATATTTTCTATTTTGATTTGATTGATGCATAACACTTATACCTGCATGGCACTTTACAGAGCAGACCACTCAGGCTGTTCTTTGACTGTTGAAAAACTGAGTGACTTATAAAGCTCTATCAGAAGTTTAATGATAAAAAATGCACAGTAGTCTTGATACTGGAACTAGTGTATTTATTTTTTTATTTTTCTTATTTTATATATAGATTCGAGTTCCCTCTCCCTCCATCTCTCTCACCCTCTTATGACCCCCTAACCATCCTCCCATTCCCACCCCACTCCACAGGGAGGGTGATGCCTTCCAGGATGGGTCAACAAAATCTGTCAAGTCATTTGGAGTAGGTGTATTTCATTTTCATAAAAAGAGACAAAGAAAGGAGTTCATTAAGTTTATAGAAAATCCAAATGAACCATGACCTGGATAAATTAGCACATGAATGTAAAATGAGTGCTGAATTTAATACATTTGTAAAATTGCCTTAACTATATAAAACGGTACTGTACCTTTAATTATACTGACTTTAGTGAAACTGGAAGGTCGAAATTTTAACACTAATCCTTTTTCTATTCAACACACGTGTCTTTAATCTATACTCATATATATGTTGCTTCTTTGTTTTAATTAAAGTCTAACTATATAATCCAATGTTTTCTGGAACTAATTATATAAATCAAGATGACCTTAGACTTTGAAAAATCTCCCAGCCTCTGCCTTCCCCAATCTTGGATTAAAGGTGTGCTTACCATGTCCAGTCATATTTCATTTTTATTCAGTTCTGTAATTCTCCAAAAATTTCATCATAGTTTTATATCTAGGTTTCTTATATCTCTTGAGCATGTATTCCTCAGAATGTGTTGTTTTCTGACATAATCCCTTTCTTCCACCCCACCTTAGTTTCTTGGTGAAAACTCGGGATACTTCTAGGTCATCCTCATGCTCCTACCAGCCTTTACTTCCAGCAAATCTTCATTCCTTTGTGACACCTATGACTCACAAAACCACTCTCACTCTCTAACAGAGAACCACAGCCTTCATACATGGCTAGAAGCCAGAGTGGGCATACCATGAACAGAACATTAACCCAATAAAGTTGAGACACATCTCTACACCAAGAGACATCATAACTACAGATACCTAGATCCAAACACCTTGTCCCCAAAGACAAAATAAGTAAATGTTGTCTTGAGGAATAAAGCCATACCATCAGGTTGTAGAGAGTAAGCTACACCATTGGAAAAACCTGTTATATTTTCAGGGTGGGGTGAGGGTTTTGTGGGACCTCTTAGGCCAACAACTCAACAAGCTGTAATCTATTGTTGGCACTATAGATTTATTTGGTGGCATAGGATATCTAGTTGAGGCACTGTCTTTCCCATTATATGATGACTCCATGTATATTCTTTTCATGTATGTATATGTTTTTGAAAGTTTCTACTTCCTATCACAGTAGACTTCCATATGATCTTTCAAACAGCCTTTACTTTTCTTCAATAGTATGTCACTGTGTCTATTGACCACATTCTAGGCAGGCCCAATGCCCAGGAGTAGCTGAACAACTCAAATTGACTCTGTGATATTTTTTGAAGGTTTCTGTTTCACTTTGGCATTTTGGTCTTATTGTGGGCTTTTTTTATTTTTGTTTGTTTGGTTGTTGGTTTTTTAGTTCATTCATTTACAATTTGTAGGGTCTCTTGTGGGGTAGAGAAGAGAGCACATAAATATGAATAATTAGGAGGTGAGAAGGAAATGGGAGAAGTTTAGTGTAGGGGAAAATATGATCAAAGTATACTGTCTGAAAAAAATTTTATTAAAGATTATTACTTAAAAAATGATTAACAACCAAGACAATATGCCTCTTCCATAAGCCAGCAACTCAAATGTGGTAAACTCTGAGAAAATTAATTCACCAGAATTACAAGAAAAAGATTTCAAGTAGCAATTATGAATATGTTCATAATTGAATAAATCAAATTCAAGGATATTAATAAATGCCATAAAAAGACTGTTAAAACACAAACAATTGGGTGAAAATAATGAAGACAATTCAAGACATAAAGTAGAATACAACAAAGAAATAGATTCAGTAAATAAAAGGCAAACTGAAATAAAACTTGAAATGAAATTCTCAGGATAGCAAATAAAAATCTCAGAGGTAAGCCTTACCATAATCTAAAAAAAAAATCATAAAAGAGAGAATTTCAGGTTTCAAGACAAAGTAGAAGAAATGGATAACTCACATATAAGACACAGAAAATATTTTTAATAAAATAATTGAAGACCCCCTCCAAATCCAAAGAAAGGATGTCTTGCTGATCAAGGTATGAGAGTCAAAGAGAACAGCAAATAGATATTACTATAAGGGGTCAAGACCAGGCTGGAGAAACCCACAGAAACTGATTACCTGAACAAGGTGGAGCTAATGGAAACCAGTCTGATAGATTGGAAACCAGCATAGGACCAACCCAGGTTCCCTGAATGTGGTGTTAGTCGGGAGGACTGGGCAGTCTATGGAGCCTCTGGTAGTGGATCAGTTTTTATCCCTAGTATACAAATGGACTTTTGGAGCCCATACCACATAGAGGGATACTCCCTAAGCCTAGACACATGGGGGAGGGACTGGGCCCTGCTCCAAATTAATATGACAGACTTTGAAGACTCCCCCATTTCACCCTCTCTGGGGAGAAAAAAAGGGATGGTATGGGGGTTGGAACAGGAGAAGATGGAAGGGTGCAGTTACTGGGTTAAATATAAAACAAGCTTGTTTCAAATTTAAATCATATATATATACATATATATATATATATTAATCCCATTGATACACAATAGACAAAACACTATGTATATGACAAAGAAAAGATTTTAAAAGCTAAAGGGCAAAATGAGCAAGTCACAGATAAAGACAGTCCCAGTAGAATAATGTATCACTTTCATTGTAGAACCTGGAAGCCAAAAGGGCCATCACAGACTATGATATGCAGCAAAACTATCAACCAAAATCAACAGAAAAATAAAAGCATTTTCTGACAAAAACAAATGTAAGCAATTTATATTAACTAATCAAGTTCTACGGAAGGCACTAGAAGGAAAATGTCAGTCTAAACAATCTATTTATTCACAATGAATAAATAATCCCAAAACAGTTAATAAAAAGAGGGAGAAAACATACAAGAGTAATAATAAAGATTGCTCATTAATAACTCTCAATATTAATGGCCCTAATTCCCAATAAAAAGACATTGAATAACAGTCTGGAATAGAAAACAGTATTCATCTTGCTGCTGGATCCAAAAAACTTATGTCACTAACAAGCAGAGACATCACCTTAGAATGAAAACATGAAAAAATATGTTTCAAGCAAATGGAACTAACAATCAAGAAGGTGTAGCAATTTTATTATCTGATGAAACAGACTTCAAACTAAAACTAGTTAAAAGAAATAGGGAAAAATTCACCAAACGCATATTGCAATTCTAAACATTTATGAACCAAATACAAAGGCCACCACCACCATCCCCTTCCCCCCAAAAAAAACCCAGTACTACAATGAAATCACATACTGGGTTTCATATTGTAATAGTGGGTGAATTCAGTACTGTATTATCACCAATAAATAGTGTGGTGATATCTTGCTTGTACAAATAAAGACTGTCTGAAGGTCAGAGAACGGAACTTGTCACTAGCTAACTATAGAGGTTTGGAGGTCTGTACAGATAGACGGGAAGTGATCTGGCTGGGCAGAAACAGGATATAAGTATGGAGAAACAGGAACTCACTCTTTTGTCTGCTGAGACACTAAGGAGACAAGGTGTGGTGGTGGCTTGCTTCTTCTCTCTTCTCTCTCAGCATTTTCTTTGTATCTCACTCCAGGTTTTTATTACTTAGACCAATTAAGAACTTCATTTAAAAAATAGGCAATTCAGATAAAAACTAAAAGAGAAATTTTGGAGTTAAATAATATCATAAGTCAAATAGACTTAGCTGATAATTACAGAACATTTCATTAAAGAATATACTTCTTTCCCAGAAGCCTAAGGGACTTTCTCCCAAACAACAACCCAAGTATCAATAAACATAAGAGAATTAAATAATGCCCTGTAACCTGTCTGATCATCAAGAGTTAAAGCTGGATATCAACAATAGAAATGACAGAAAGTATACAAACTTATGCAAGCTGAACAACTCAATATTGAACGAAAATGGAGTCAAGACAGCTATGAAGAGGCAAATTAAACATTTTTGAACTAAATAAAAGTGAAAACACAATGTAACAAAATTTATCATACACAGTAAAGGCAGTTCTGAGAGGTAAGTTCATAGGTCTAAATGCAAACATCAGAAACTGGAGATATCTCATTTCAATAACTTAATAACACACTGGAAAGGCCTCTATAAACAAGAATAAATAATATACAAAAAGAGTAGGCAGGAAAAAAATAAATTCAGGTTTGAATTCAACAAAAGAGCAACAAACAAAAATAATACAAAGAATCAATGAAACAAACAAAAAATTGTTCTACAAAATTGACAAGCTGTTAGCTGAATACTAAAAAGATAGACAAATAACATCAAATTAATAAAATTGGACATGAAAAATGATGTATTATGACAGGCACCAAGGAAATTGAAAGAATCATAAGGACATCCTTTAAAAATCTGTATTCCCTCCAACTGGAACGCTTCAAAACAGATTCATCTTGTGATACATACTCAACTACCAAAGTTAAAACATGATACAATAAGCAGCTTAAATAGATCTATCACCCCTTCTGAAAGAGAAACAGTAATTAAAAATCTCCCAGTCAAATAAATAACTAAATCCAGTGCCAGATGGATTCAGTTAGAATTCTATTTGTCAAAACATAAATGTGAACACTACTCAAATTAGTCTTAGTCCATAAAATAGAAACATAGTGACATTTTCCAATTCTTTTTATGAAGCCACTATTACCCAGATATAAATATCATACAAAAATCCAACAAAAATGAAAAGTGTATGATAATATCCCTAATGAACATAGGTGTAAAAATCCTCAATAAATATTTGCATGCTGAATCCAACAATCAAAAACAATTATTCACAATAATCAAGTTGGCTTGACCCCAAAGATGCATGGATAGTTCAACATATATAAATCAAAAAGTGTAATTCACAACCTAAATACTCTAAAAGACAAATCCCACATCATCATCTTATTAGATGCAGAAATGGTCTTTGACAAAACACAAGTACCAAAGTGTGCAGGAGCCACTTTTCCAGAGTAAATCACATCTTTCCTTTCTTTCATCCCCAAACTTTCTTCCATCTTCAAATTCACAAGTCTAGCTACAGACCAGCATTTTACAAACCCTTTTTGTGTATAAATCACATTTTCTGGGTAAGTAGCATATTCCCTTTCTTCCCTTCCCCGACTCTCCACCATCTGTAACTCCACAAGCTTATTTCCAGACCTGTGATTGTGAGCCCTCTTCATTAATAACCCCTTAATCTATCTCTAGACTCATGGTTTGGGAGTCATCTTTCCCTAGTCCAATTAAACTGCTTATGCACTAAACTTATCTACCCTACCTCAGGTCACACATCTCCTATACTGGCCCAATCTAATGAAGGCCAGATTGTCATGTAACACATACAACCAAAGAAAAAAATCCACATGCCAAGGCCAAGTCACAAGAACAACAACAAAAAAAAAAACCCATAATTTAAGAGAACAATAATTAAATTTATCAAGTTCATTGAACTAAAAAAGGGTAATAAATAATATGGCTCACCCTTCCTCCAGGTCCCAGTATTATGTTTGTTATGTATGTCTCGGGCCTTGCCAAAAGAACCTCTAACAATTATTAAATTTAGTCGTTCTTCTCTTTTTATTCTTTCTGGCATAATTTTAAGTTGTCATTTTTTAAGTTTTTTAAATATATTTTTGAGAATTTTGTATATCAATACTGTAGTTATATTATTTGTCTCCCTTACTAGATAGACAACACAGAGTAACACAAAGCACAGTATTAAGAATGAGCTTCCTCTTTTGAAGCTGTTGGTAAGTGATATTCCATAGACCACCAAACATTATAGAATGTTGCCATTGCTTTTGGTTCTTATCTATAATTGACAGAAAGACCCAAAAACACTAATCACTTAAATCATAGACCATGTGAAAATCAAACTGGTACTGACCTTCATCCCTACTCACCAGTTTTCACAGTACTCCATAGTGCTATGTACCCTACCAAAGAAGAAAAGTTATTACTAATCTTACCGAGCTACAAACCCTAGGAGCTATAACAATCTCCTGCCCAACAAGACATGCCCACTGATTCACTTGTGGCATGAATGTTAAAGGGAGTGATCAATCAATTTCTGATCCACAAAATGAATTAGCACCAATATGGGGGCCATGAGCCTTTCTTTAAATAGGACATAGGTCCTAAGAAAAAACCCACAACGAATACCTTGCTAAATGGACATTAATAGCATTAAACTAACACCTAATGACTTATTGTCTTATTCATAAATGAATGTATCTGTCACCCCTCATCAGAAAAGCTTTTTTTTTGCAATAGATCTTGATTAACACAGACAACCACAACTAGTAAAGGCACTGAGAATAAGAATGTATAGTACTCCCCCCCCTAATTGGATATCTACATCATAACCCTTCATTGAAAAATTCAGCAATCATTGTAGAAGAGGAGACAGAAAAAATGAATATCCAAAGGTAGCAGATAACTACAAGAAAACTGTGTTTTCCAGACTGTCTTAGTTACTCTTCTATTGCTATGAAGACATGTCATGGTCAAGGAAGGTTATAAAAGAAAGAATTGAAATGGGAGCCTGAATAAAGTTTCAGAGTATTGGTTCATGGTCACCATAGAATGACATAAGGAAAAAGACAGGTAGGCATGGTGCCATAGCTGTAGCTGAAAGCTAATATCCTGATCCACAAGTAAGTGAATGAAAGAGAATGGGCCTGATGAGGGTTCTTAGAAGCCTCAAAGCCTACCCTCAGTGGATTATGCCTCCTCCAACAAGGATATATCTCATAATCCTTCTTAAACAGTCCACCAACTGGGACCCAACATGAGACTACAAGAACCATTCTCATCAAACCACCACATAAACACAGCAGAGCAGCTGCACCTATAAACTCATAGTAACTATGACAACTTGAAAAAGACCTGCACAAGCTCAAGACAATCAAAATCCTAAGATGGAGGGTTAGAGGAGTAGCAGGAAGTCTCACATCCAGCTAAGGAAACACAGGGAATTAATAACTGCTAGAAAACTTATGCTCAGTCTTCTTTACTGGTATAACCCAGTGATGTTCCATGCATCCATGGGCAGCAGAAAAAATACTTAATAGCTTTTTAAAAAATTGGACACAGAACAGAGGTGTTGCTATATGCCTTTAATTCCAGCACTCAGGAGGCAGAGACAGGGATTTCTCTAAATTCAAGGCCAGCCTGAACTACATAGGATAGCCAAGACTAGAGAGCCTGTCTCGAAATAAAAAAAACAAAAAGGAGATCAAAGTTGGACAGGATGGAAATATGAATTGAATAAGAAAAGTATATTTTAATGCTATTAAAATACTATTAAAATTTTACTGCTATTATAGCACATTATGGGGGGCTGGAGAGATGACTT
This sequence comes from Cricetiscus sungorus, assembly GCA_030556225.1. Classification (NCBI taxonomy): domain Eukaryota; kingdom Metazoa; phylum Chordata; class Mammalia; order Rodentia; family Cricetidae; genus Cricetiscus; species Cricetiscus sungorus. The sequence continues at coordinate 32,308,720 of JANBXA010000132.1, read as the reverse complement.
AGAGGTTACGAGCACTAGCTGCTCTTCCATAGGTCCTGAGTTCAATTCCCAGCAACCACATGGTAACTCAGAACCATCTGTAATGAGATCTGGTGCCTTCTGGCATATAGGCAGAACAATGTATACATAAAAAATAAGTAAAGATTTTTTTAAAAAAGAACATATTTTAAGAAAACAAACACTATGATAGTCTCAATGAACTAAGGAAAATGATAATACTAATTGACATGCCAATCTGGATGTAAAAATCACACAAGGCTCAACCTCAAAATGACAAGATATACTCAATCAATCACTGCCAGATAACTCTTTTATAGGGATGAGCTCCCAATAAGTTATCCAATACTATGTGGTTAGCCATAAATACATACACATGCCAGCAATACTAAATGAGCTCATATATGTGTGTATGTGTATAACAATAGTAAATAAGAGGTTATGAATGAATTTGAGAAGAAGACATTAGGAAAGGAGTTGAAGAAGAGAGGATGGTGGTAAGAAATAATACAAATACAATACTCATATGTGAAATTCTCAAAAATATAAAAAAGAAAAACTAAAAATGAACAACTTAAAATTCTCCCTGAAAGGAAAAAGAAAATGTCAAAAAAACTAAGTTTAATAAGTGTTAAAAGTACTTCAGCCAAGGTCTCAGACATAAGTGACAGATGTGATACTGAGAGCTGGAGGAAGGGTAAACTGAAATGAACATAAAGTATGGCTTGAGGTACCCAAAGTGGATATTTCCTTGAGGAAACATCACTGCAAAATGATGAAGACATAGTCTTGTTTCTTCTTTATACCAATACCAAAATACAAGAGAAAGGTGTTATATCAAAGAATGGGGTATTAATGAAAATAATCTAATAGTTGCATATTAGGAAATATCATACATATATTGTAAAAATTAGTAACATATCAGCATATGTATATCATGAAAAATTAACAAAGCCTGTCCTGGAGAGAAAAACAACTAGACTACTGGAAAAGCCCCCATTAATGAGATTAGGCATGTGACTTGGTGCAAACCATTCATCTCAGTAGCAATAGTGCCAGCTTGGACTAAGACAGAAATTGTTCAAGATGGAAGAAGACTATCAGATTCCTGGGACACACAGGAAGGAAGCCAAATGAGCAAAGCTGAATGGTGATCAGATTGTGTTATAAACAAAGAGAAGAGTGCCACAAAATTTGGTTCAGAAATTACCAGGGCTGCTCTGTCAATGGGATTGAAAGGCACAGACACATAGCACAGGACTCCAATTTTCTGTGTTTGAAAACAAAAGATGATTTCTCACTTAGGAGAAAATGGGCAGAGCTCACTGTCTAGGTCTGAATTTCAAGTCCATGAATATTCCAAAGTTTAAAATGTAGTGTAGTCTTTTAAGCTAGGTTTACACTTTGCTGGAGTTCCAAGGACCCATATCCCTTCCAGATTTCTTTTTATTAGATGGAAATGTCTTGGTTTTTCCTATGGCGCAGTCTCATTATATAACCCACATTAGCTTTGAGCCTCCTAAGTGGTTGGTGCTTGACCCATACTAAAGAATCTTTTTTTCTTTTTTTTTTTTTTTTTTTTTTGCTGGTTCCAATTTTGTGTCTTACAAGCAAAGAATTTGCCTAGTTTCAGAGACTCATCAATGAAGATTAATCCCCCCTTCAGATACATATTATCCAGTGTGTACCTATAACTGATTTTGATTGTTTAAATAATTAAGTTTAAGATTTCAAAATGATGTTTAGTAAGATTGAGACTTAAAAGGTCATTCTATAACCATTAAGATTGGAGAGGATGATGCAATTTTGCACACAGACATTAATTTGGAGGGTTGGGGTGTTTTGCCTTGAATTGCATCATCCTTTCTCCAAAAGAAGTACTCTTGATACCTCATAATACAATCTAATAAGTAATGTTTCTTCAGAAATAGGACAGCTAAAATAGATAGACACACAGTGGGAAGATACCATGGTGACAGCCACAAAATGACAAAGTCAGAGACCAGACTAGCCAAAACCAGAAGTGAGATAGTAACAAGTAGGCTCCTATCTGCTACATTTAAAACCTTCAGAATTATTAAACAATTAACTTTTACTGTGTTCAGCAGCCCAGGTTGTGGCATAATGTACTGCAGGCCCATGGCATAGCAAGTTGTAGTCAAATGAAGCAACATCCAGTAAAGCTATTTTTCCCCTTAAATCAAATGCATGCACTGAATTCATAACACAGAAAAGTGGCTCCAAATCAGAGACAGAAATAACTAGACAAACTGTTGTTCCAATATCTGAGCACAACCCATGTAAGCCAGATTCATACACAGATAGTGGAAACAAAACTGTACTTCAGCTGACTCTGAAGAACAGTCCTTCCTTTGTATTAGCTCTGGCATAGCTCTGCACTGGTGTGGATCATAGGTGTTAGGGAGGTGCTTCTGTGAATACAGGAGACCTCATGTAATTTTGTGGTGGAGGAATGAATGAGGCACAAAGGACTCAACTCCAAATAGTGTTGCCTTTCCTCTTATCTACCCTACATTTAACTCAAAAGGAGTCCAAATTGATCTCATCTCAAGACTTTGTCCCTTTCCCATCCCTAGACCTTCATAAGATCCAGGTAAATGGATTTGATACCAATTCAGTATAACATCTAGGATGAACCAGGCCACGGTACCCCACAACTTTGCTCTTTAACTCACACCTAATTCCAGAACAGCTAGGCATCTGCCTGAATTAAGGCATAAAATATGCTCCTGTCTGGAGAACACACTGCTTCCTGGTCCTATAAGAATGAAAGCATCATCACGTTCTTCATAAAGTGTTCTAGCTAGTGTGGCTTCTGTTTGAAATTCTATGCACATCATTTACTATATCCCTAGTACACAATATATGACTTGCATTTTCTGAAGGACTCAAGTGAAGCTTATGGAGTGTAGATAATCTACATTATTCTGCAGTTATTAAACAATAGTCAAGATTAAAACCAAGAATTATCTACAGCAATATCTGAAAAGTACAAAGAATGTATACAGATCACTTTATGTTCCCCCTAGTATGTTCACAGTAGTGTATATTTCATTTGGTACACAAAAATAAAGCTATCTTATTTATTTATATTGAATGCCCTTGAGTAGTGTATTTGGCTTAAACAGACCTCATTTCCTTGCCTCCTCATCACTGGTGACCTAGCTTGTACCTATAGAACTCTAGATCACAGCCTGCTCTCCTATGTCTGGAAATATCTCTATTGTGATGCCTACTGTTCTAGATCACCTTGTCCTCAGTGATGCCATGTGTGCTGACTGAGTTGCAAGTGGCACGCTCATAAATCCTGAGATTCCAGGTCACTTTTTTCCACTGCAGTCTCTCTTTTGGCAAGCTCAAACTAATGACCTTGTCTCTATTTCAGCCAGTACCTGGAATATATCTTCACAAGAAGAGGAAAAGAGGTGGTTTAGAGAGTCTGCACTAGCTAAAATTCGCCAAATACTCAACAGAGTTCTGTTGTTCGATATTATAATACCTGCTATGACACCTGCAGTGTTGGCAGTTGGCATGTGGTTGCCAACTTGTAACGCGCCTACCCATGACCAGCAAGGAAGATGTGACTCCGGAAAGATCTTCTTCATGCAGTTTTAATCAGGATCCTTGAACATGTTTCTTCTGACCAGCGGGACCCCAGGAAAATGCCTGCATAGGCTTAAATCCCCTTGCGCTAACCACCCCAGTGAGCTACATGGACTCTGCAGATAGGCTACTCTAATGCGGAAGCAGACAGACTGAACAGACTTAACCAAATAAGGGCTTCTTTACACCAGAGAGTGCTCACCCTCAGGAAGGTGGAAGGCAGAAGCCAGCGCCATCTTTAAGGCATGGCACTTCGCAGCTCTCTACAGTTCTCCCTTTTTGTTTTAATAACACAACAGGCAAGGGTAGTGGTCTGGTCTCCAGTAAAGCAGTGGACATTGTAATGACCCTGAATCCTGGTAGTCAGCCAAGTCGGTGCCACACCTGTCTGGCATCTTTTTCCTGGAGGTAGGGCCTCAGACACCAACCCACATGCAATCAGACTAGCCCTTCTCGGAGTTGCTCACTTCCAGAGCTAACTCGGAGTGCAGTGATAAGGCATACAACCTGAGCATGAAGGATCAATTCTTGTTCATGACTGCAAGCCATGCTTGGGGAGACTGTCCTGCCTCAATGCCTGGACAACCATAGCTGCATGCCACTTCTGAGCAAACCTCATCTTGCAAAGGCATCATAGGCCCAAGAAGGAGATAAGCAACAAGAGAACAGGCATGGCTCCCATTCCCATCCACTCTTTCAGATAATCCATGGTGACAGTGAACCACGATGACAAGCTGGCAGCCAATCCTGCATCCACACATGTTGAATTCACTGCAACGATGGCCACTCGCAGCTGTACCATTAAGTCATCAAAGTCAGCAGAACAATTTCCTAAAAGATACCTAGACAACTGTCATGACAAATTAGCAGCACATGTAAAGTTCTCATACTGAATGCTGGTAACACACAAACCTGGATATTTCATTTCACATCCCAATTGGGCCAGCTGCCACAAGGTATCTATTTGCTCCTGCACCAGATCACTTCTTTGGTTTACAATCATTAAACCTCCTTTTAGTTGAGAATCAATTGTGGATTGAGCATCCAAGGAGGTAGTCACATTCTTTGACAACTGATTTAGCTTAGAGGTTGTCTGCACCAATGTGCTCATAGCCACAGCAGCCATAATTGAACCCACAACTGCAAGAGATAGCTGCAACTATGGCTGCTGTAATGCCAAAATCTCTCCCTGCAGCCTCTACCAAACGGGCCATAAAATCTGAAAATGGTTCCATGGGGCCTTGCAGTATCTTAGTGAGGTTACCACTCACCTCTCCCTTATTAGGTAATGACTTCCATGCTTTTATGGCAATCCAATTTACTTGTTCAATAACTTGTATTGGATATCCTGTCTGTTGGTTGGCAAAGCATCCCTATCCAAGCAACATGTCCCTGTCCCATGCTGTGTTTCTGGCTGCCAGGTTAGCTGAAGCCTGCTCATTGGCATACTCAATTAAAAAGGCTTTCCAATCCAGATACTGCTTGGGGCTTAGGCATGCTCGAGCCAGTGCACTCCAATCATTAGGAATCATGCTATTCCTATTTAGGGCTTCAACTTGAGCTACAGTAAAAGAAGCTGAAATTCCATATGTTCTCATGGACTCAGCCAAAGCCTTGATGACCTTAAAGTCTAAAGACTCCTCATATCTACTGCCTTGGGCATCCTGGAAAACTGGATAGGCCAGATTTAAGTCAGTTCATATGGTTTTCCAGACCTCGGGGCAAAAGGAAAGCCCTGTACCTCGACCCCGCCCTTCCTCACTTTGATCAGGTAAGGCACCAATGGCATTGTCCCTGGAGGTTTTTCCTCCTCCCTACACAGCCATTTCTCCTTTCCTTCCCTTCTCCGTTCCTTAAGAAACTGTTTCGGAACTTTTCTACGAGGGCTTGTAATTCTTCCTCAGAATCTGTTTCATCCATAACTGACTCTCCTGTGCGCTCAACCTCTTCTTATCTTTCTTCTTGTAACATTTCTAGCGCAGCTTTCCCTTTTTCCATCGCCTCTTTACAGTACCTCTGGTCTTCAATACAGCTACGCACTAACTTCCAAACTGGTCGGACTCTGGACTTTAGTGTCTCTTGTTCCCAAGCAAAATCAAGATCCCTGCCTAACTTGTCCCAGAACGCTACCATGAGGTCTCCTGAAACTGGGAACGAAGGTGCAATGGCATCGCACTAGCTCAGGAATCTTTCTAGTGTGCTGTTCTTTATTTTAAGTTTCTTTGACAAAAGTAGCTCCTGAAGAGCCAGAAAAATTGGATGAGACTGAGAAGTCCCCATTTTAAAAATTTTACTTTTGGTTTGTTACAACCTCTCGCTCAATGCCTGAGACTTTATTGCCACTTATTTCCGTGGTCTTTAGCTTGTTCCCAATTTACCTGGGACTTTACAGTTGACTGCCCTGACTGCAAGAAGTTCTGATCTGAAGGTTCCCCATAAGGGCCACCATTTGTAATGTGCCTACCCTCAACCAGCAAGGAAGATGCGACTCCGGGAAGATCTTCTTCATGCAGTTTTAATCAGGATCCTTGAACATGTTTCTTCTGACCCGCAGGACCCTGGGGAAATGCCTGCACAGGTTTAAATCTCCTTGCACTAACCAACCCCAGTGAGTTTTGTGAACCCTGGAAATAGGCTACTCTAATGCTGAAGCAGACAGGCTGAACAGACTTAACCAAATAAGGGCTTGTTTACACCAGAGAACGCTCACCCTCGGGGAGGTAGAAGGCAGAAGCCAGCGCCAACTTTAAGGTGTGGCACTTAGCAGCTCTCTACACCAACTGGCTAGAGATAGCAGAACCAAAAGACATATGGAAACTTACAAGTGAGCCTGCAAACATGTACAGGCCCAGTTTCGAGAAAAATCTAGTCAGACAGGGTTAAAAAAGTCATAAATTTGAAGGGGAGTGGGAATGGAAAAATGTTATAATTATTTTATAATATCAAAATTTAAAAAGTGACATTAGTAGGTATTTCTGTTAATTTCATCATGATCATTTACAGAGAGGCACATGCTTATAAAATTTCAGCATTCTGGAGCAGATGGATGAGGTGTACAAGCTTTAGGGCAGCACAAGCTAGAGAACTGAGGTCTATCTTTAGAAAAAAAAACAACAAAACAAAACAAACAAAAAACTGAGCCAGGCATTGGTGGCACATGCCCTTAGCACTCAGGAGGCAGAGGCAGGCAGATTTGTGTGAGTTCAAGGCCAGCCTAGCCTACAGAGCTAGTTCCAAGACAGGCTCCAAAGCCATACAGAGAAACCCTGTCTCAAAATGCAAAAGCAAAAACAAACAAAAAAACAAAACCAAAAAAAAGAACAAAACTATCATGAAGAGTAAGCATAACTTAAAACTTAAATAGGAGTTACTATTATACCTCATTCTTGTCAGTGCTTGAATTATTTACTCTTCTAAGTATCTCAGTATAGTTTTTGCATCCCTGAACAACTAATTGATGCTAATTAGATTAATACAACACTTATATTTAATTTTTATAAAGCCCACTTTATATACATTTGTTTTTAAATTAATTGCTTCTAATAACTGAATGATGCAAGTCTTTAGTGAATTAAGACATTCATTTAACTGCCAAACAACCTCCCAGTGTTTTTCCATTTCAATAACAACTCTATCAAGAGCAATCTCTATATCTTACATCTCATAAGTACATCAGATTTGTACCTAAACTGGACTTTGCAAAAAATGAGACCAACCACACAAGGGTGATCCATCCCTACATGGGTATGGGAGCCTATTTTTCCTTACAATGCATGGCCCAGATAAACAACAAAATGAAGTCAGTCCTACTAGGAATGAGACAGACAAATTTTTGGAATACTAACAAAAGTATAAACTAGAAATACTAAAAGAATATAAAAACTAATTTCATATCTTGATAAATTCTTCAATAATTATTTCCTGAAGTCAAAAATCTTTCTGTGTACATCAAAAGCTAAATGACTACTGTATTACACAAATGGATGAATCAGACTAGTCAAAAGAAGACAATGCATTTGAAAATGTAAAGAGGAAATAGATTTCAATAATAATTTTATCACTAAGTGAAAATTAGTCTGTCACCAAGATGTTAAAAACTGTAGTCTGAATTTCAAATGAAGCAACACTTGTTAGCTAACATTGACTTTAGTTGTTTCAGTGTGCTAATGGCCAACATGCATTTGGAAGTCAGTGAGTCTGTGTTTATCCATCTAATGCATCATGTGGCTATTAGCAATCTTATTTGGCTTACAATGAGAGATTTTCTTTTTCTGGATGACATTTTGGTTCATTGCCAGATGTTTAAATCAATTATAAATGCTGTTATATATTGTCAAAACAAACCACCTGTTCCAGACATCAGCTGTAACATATCTCTTTATATAGCTATGTACATATTTATTTTAGCAGGCTCAAAGAAATTCAGGTTAAATCTTCTACATTCCCTTGACAAATAATAAAATCTCTTAAATATCAACAACACATGATTTTCTTTAAAAAGTTATTTTAGAAAAGCAACTGGTTCCTCTAATGAAGTAGGCCTTCTTTTTGATATATACATGTGTCAACCAAAAAAAAATTATTTATATGTAGAAAAATCATGGAGTGGGTGAAGTTGGGAATAATTATTCTATTATCTGTTTTTAACTAAAAAAGCTTCTTATTGAATCTTATTATAATGATGCAGTATTTAAGTAAAACATGCTAGAGTGAAGGTTTCAATCATTAATTTCCTAACCAGCTCTAAGTACATTTAATAGGATTTTATAAATTAGATAATAGTTGTAATTATCCATACAAGCTAATTAAATTGATTTATTTAAGCATTAAAATTAGCTGATTAGAAATAAACATGGTATTGAAGCCTAATTTTGCATAAGAATATTTACATAAATTATTTTCTAGATACAAAGAGGTGAAACTACACATGCTGATGAGGTCAAGGACCAACTCCTTTCAAATTTCCATTTCTACACATGTCAGCAAACAGCTTATATGCTAATAATAGCACAGGCTGTACATTTGACCTCTTTAAAATTAAAATGGTTCTGCCTTGAGAAGGTTAAGAAAACAGTGTATTGCAGATTTAAATCCTTGAGTATTTGTTTCAGCCTCATTCAACTTACCTGTAATAGTATCTTCCTTTGGGGAGTTCAGCTATGGTGAACTATTGTCCAGTCCTGGTCTAGTGTTTTTCTTAAGTGCCTAACCTAATTTATGCACGATCTTAAGCCTTATTCAGATTAGCCTCTGCTCTGGACAACTGTGGCCTCACCTGCTGCCCTAAATCATATAGAGCCCTTTCCTTCAAGGAGTGAGCCATGCTCTTAGATCTCTTACTGTACTTCAGTGTGGCTTTCCCCCTACATTTGCTAAATATAAAATACAGTCTCTACTACAGCTATCTTCAATCTCTCTTGGTCAAAAATGCTGTCTATCTATCTGGATCAGAAAATTCTCAAACTTCAATCACACTCAAATCAAACCTAACTTGGACACCACCACACACTATATACATATACATATACATATACATATACATATACATTACATATACATATATGTTTGTATGTATTTATATTAGACTTTACACACAGAAAACACCCAGGCAGTTTTCTTCAACCTCCACAAATTAATTACCAATTCAATAGGGTCTCAAGGTCAATCCTTTTGTCTAGAAGGAGGTATTATTATGCTATGCAGCTTGATAGGGTTGCCAGTGGCAAAGGGTGTCATTCATATATATATATAAAAAAACTCTGCATTTCTTGCTAGCCATCAATATATAATCATTCACCATACAAGGTGGTGCAAAGAAAGGAGGTGACTGCATAAGAAGCAAAAAGTCCTTTTCTCCTTCATTAACATGACTAGGTTTTAAAACTGTGTTTCCAGCTCTGTTGCTAGAGAGCAAACAGCTGGTAGAGGGACTATAACAAGGAAAAGATTTAAAGAAAGCTGTGATTTTTACAGCTCTCCTAACAAGTGTGTGATACAGCCAATCTGGAAGCACAGAAAAAGAAAAACTGAAAGTGTGTGAAATCCAACTTTGTGTGTAGGAGTTCTCTCAGTGGCATTGCCAAGTTTTCTCTCCAGATACACAAGTGGCAATAATAAAGTAGATAAGATTGAGTTTTCTTAGTGTATTGACATACTAATTAATTCTCTCAACAACCACAGGAAGGATGTAGTGTGTGTGTGTGTGTGTGTGTGTGTGTGTGTGTGTGTGTGTGTGCATTTGATATAATTAAACAGTCACAGAGACTTTAGGAAAGTCATTAAAGATCACAGCCAACTAAATATCAGAGTAAATAGAGTAATTATAAACTACATGTATACATTATTATGAGAACTGTAAACTGTAGTTGGAGTTTCTCTGTGTCTCAGAAGCTCCCAAACAATCACATAGAGTCTCCTTATTAATTAGGAAAGCTCGGCCAATAGCTCAGGCTTGTTTTTAGCTAGCTCTTTTAAATTAACACATTCACATTAATCTCTGTGCTGCCCAGGCCCATTTACCTCATCTATGTACTTTCCATGCTATTTCTTCTGCATCTGGCTGGTGACACTTGAGACTCCTGACTTTAGCCCCTTCTCCCTAGCATCCTAGTCTGACTCTTTAGCCCAGTCTCTTCCTGCCCAATAGTAAGCCAGTCAGGTCTACATTAACCAATGGGAGTAATACATATTTACAGTATACAGAGATTGTTCCACAGCAGAGAGCAGATTTTTAAGTATCAAGATATCCACTTCATATACAGAGAAATTTTATTCGTTGATTATACATCAATATACCTAGAGAAAAATTATTTTTTTAATTAATCAAAAGCAAAGTAAGAATTATAAATTCAAGTCATCTGAGTTAGGTGATCTTACTTCAAATAAGTCAAACTTAATCTGGGGTAGTAGTGTACACTTTTGATAGCAGCACTTGGGAAGCAGAGCCATCAAGATCACTGTGATTTGAGGCCACTAAGGTCTATATAGAACATTCCTGGCCAGCCAGGGTTCCATAGTGAGACTCTTGTAACACATTTTCTTTTGAGCCACCAACCAGCTGCCAAATCATGACATGGAGACTTACTATTACTTATGAGTGCTTGACCTGAGCTTAGGCTCATTTCTTTATAGCTCTTAAAATGTAGCCTGTTTCTCTTCATCTGTTTTGCCTCAGGAACTTTAAATCTTTCTTTCTTTATGTCTGTCTTTCCTGCTTCTCATGTCTGGCTGGCTGGTGACTTTCTGGCTTCTGGTCCTAGGCATATTCCTGTTTTCCCTCTCATTCTCTCCCTGTTTCCTGAGCCTAAATGTCTCCTATTTATTCTCTCTGCCTACCATCCCTACCCATCCGTCTCCTGCATAGCATTTAGTTGTTCAGCTTTTTATTAGACCATTCAGGTTCTTCAGGCAGGCAAAGTGAAACAAATGCAACACATCTTTATCTAATTAAACAAAAACAGCATAAACGAAAATAACAAATTTTTACATCATTAACAAAGATATCAGAAACAAAAGTAACCACCTTTACACAGTTCAAATAATATTCTGTAGCATAGACAGATGTAGCACAACTTTACATTGTCAAATATTCCACAACAGACTGTCTCAAAAAATAAAACACCAACATGTCTAAGTTAGGTAAAATGTAGAAATTAATGCACTAAATCATATTTATTCTATCTCATAATGAAATATTTATTAAGAAACTCAGCACAAATTCTAGAAATGTCTTGTCTTAAATGACCAATTTAAAGTAACATTTGCTTGAAGCCTATTCTCTTGACTTTTCCTACTAATTTCTACTACATAATACTATAAGCTTTATTCTACTTATCATCACAATGAGAGAGATGTCAAGCATCTACAAACCACTGAAACCTCGATGGAGTTCTTATCATGGTTCAAATCTGAAAGGTCTTAGATTATTCTTGGAAAAGAAATGTTATTAATTACCAGATAAGTTTTGACTTTTCAGCCTGCTGGTGAATTTGACTATGATACTTACCTAGGTAAGGTGTAGGCCAAAGAGGTCTTTGGCTTATTCCCCACTGACCTTGTTTTCAATTTTTCCCCTTCAATGACAAGGAAGCAAAATATCAGGATCAGTAAAAAGCCTTTTCCTAAGGCTGAAGCTGTCCTTCCTTCCTGCCACCTTGGAATTTAAGATATAATTTTAAAAGTCACAGGAGAGACAAATGCCATCATGTGACAGACCTCGCCTGGGCAGGATTTTATTGGGTGAAGGGAATGAGAAAGGGGAAGGGAAGGGGGTAGACCAGCCTCTAGAGACAAGAGCAGTGGAAGAGGAAAAAGACAGGCAGGCAGGCAGACAGACAGATTGACAAAGAGATGGAGAGAGAGAGAGGGTGGGGCTTGTCTCTTAAAGATGGGTATAGTGCATACACACAGAAACCACATAGTCAGGAAACTGAGCAGGCCAGACTACTGCCTGAGTACTGGCAAGCACATGCACTTATCCCTGCCAGGTCCCCAAGGGCAGGTCAGTGCAGATGCCTGAATTCTAACACTTTATCCTAATCTCTAAAGGACTTTGGCAGAAAGTGTCCCTGAGTGCAGAAGTCTGCAGACTGGCTTTCGCTGGGTCCCATTTTTGGAAGACACAGAAGCGAAATACTATGTGAAGCAATCAGTGAAGGACAATTACACAAGGGGATATATCGACCCAAAAAAACAAAACAAAATAAAACGGAAAATACTGCACAGCAACTTGCTCTATATGACTTGGCAGAATTGCTCTTTCCAGGCCAGACACTAGAACTAGACTGTGCTGTTGGTAACAAGAGGAAAAGCTGCTGTTGTTTCTTTCCCAACGGATATCAGGTACAGTCTAGTAGAGAGAGAAGGGAGAAGCAGTCAGTGCCAAGCTGGCTTACAAAATGCCTTTTTCCTTTCATTCTATGGTCTTATTTATGCAAATCGAGTGGTCATTCCTGAGGAAAAGAAGCAGAATCCTTCTCCAGGGATAGTGTAATATAGTTATAGTGCCTGCAGTATAATTGGCCCCCAAAGAAGGACAGAGAACATTTTGAGTAAACCCCCATCACTCCAGAGGTTGTATGGCTAAGCAGCAGCACATCAGTGTCTATGGAGTAGCACAATCCCCAGAATTGTAGCAGTTGAAAGAGCCATATTTACTCTGATGTCGTTTCTGGGATCTCAGCACAGCCTGTTTGTGTTCTGACTTTGCAGCATAAGGGAGGAAAGGATTTATTTGTGTTATAATTCTAAGTTGCAGGCCATGTTCTTGGAAAGTCAAATCAATTAGTTGTTGCACATCTAAAGTCAGGGAAAAATAAGAAGAAAAACAAACAAAAACAAAAAGGAGACTAAGCACATTATTGCTTGCTTTCAGGCAGCTTGCTCTCTGTGGTCTCTGTCTTCCTACATCAATCAACAATCATGACTGTCTCCCCCACCAAAACTGACCAGGCTTGAGGTCTATATAACTCAACCATTTTACATGCAACAAGAATTGGCACTCAAAACCTAAACTGTGAGACATCATATTAACTTTTACACTTTCAGTATCAAATATATTTTATGCACATATCCACCACCCAACACACACATACACACTAACCATGACATAATTAGAACTAGAAAAACACTTAGCTTTATATTCCCTTTCATAGCTCTTGTGGTGTTTTGTTTGAATTTGTTATTTTAGTGATATTCATTTAAAAGTAAAGAAAGACAGTCCCCCCCCCAGACTTTATCACAGGCCAACTTGACCTGGACAATTCCTCATAAAGACTCCCTTTAAAATAATTCTAGGTTGTGTCAAATTGATAGTTAAAACTAACCAGTACATAAGACTGCCAAGTAGGGATCTCATCTGAGCTTCGAGCCCTCTCCAAGCTCATGTGGCTGATGGAACAACTGGCTTCCTTTAGCATAGGCCCTCAGCTCTCCAGAAACATTGAGTGAAGCTCCTCATATAGAAAGTCCACACTGTTTACTTTTGAAAATCTGTCAAGAGAACCTCTGAGGCAAACAAGCTAGGATAGCAGCCTTCTGTAATGTTAAGCAAGAATGACAATAACATCCCCTTTCCTTTGTTGCTGCTCGTAGAAGCAATAATTCATGGTCAGGTGGTTTATCGAAGGCTGCAGACTTCAGGATGTCTGTCTGGTGTATATGGTATTTCAGTAAATGAGTTCAGAATTTTGGTGCTTCTAGAGATTAGACCAGTAATTATCAAACTGTGGGCTGTGATCCTTTTAATGGGAGGTCACAAAAATTAGAGTTCTGAAGTAGCAATGAAAGTAACTTTATGGTTGGGGCTCACCACAACACGAGGAATTGTATTAAATGGTCACAACATTGAGAACCACTGGCTTAGCGTATGCCACTAATATAGTCTCCAAAATCATGGCCAGAAATGTTATATTGTTAGATTACTCTATTAACACACTGGGGTTTTGCTATTAGTTTTATTTTACTGTCCTTGTATTTCATTTTCTCTGAGGCTGCTGTTCCTCACTTGGTAGGAAAACAGTTGAAGGATATGCTTGGCTGACCTGAAGTGTAGCTCAATGGTAAAGAACTTACCTACCATGTGTGAAGTCCTGGGATTTAATACCCATTCTTACCTTACTGAACCAAAGGGAAAAAAAATGGCCACAGAGTTAACAAATCGGCTTTTCTTCTCTACTTTTGTTTCCACTTGCTTGAATAGGAATGGATTTCTTTGAACCAACCCTAAATATATTTCACATTGCAACATCTCTTTGTGTAGTCATGTGAACTCTCATTTAGCATTTCCACATTAGTCACAGACAATGTGAATCACCAAAATAGCTAATAAATACAACCTATGCAAAGCAGCTCACATTTCTATCAAAGTAAGAGAGAATGCCAGGCTCCCGGTTTCTACAAATAGTGCATATTATGTGTTTGCAAGCCAAGCATCTCAAATGAAAGCAGTTGCCAGAAAACAGACTGAATGAAAATGTTTGCTTACCAAAAAGATACTTCTAAATGTTAATTATGACCAATTTGCTTCTTCATAAGACTAAAATAATGCTGCACGACTTTCAAACACAAGTTGGCAAAAAATAAATCTGACTGTAACAGTTTATGGTATACATATTTCAAGGAATGTTTTGACTTGAGTAAAGGAATAAATCAATTATAAAGGGAAACAAATATTTGCCCACTGTACTATGAATTAAGGAAGTATAAGAGGGGAAGTTTGTGTTTTTGTCCCTATAATGAAAGGATGAAAGATCCTCATTTTCAGCAATATTTTATAATGAAATAATACCATATTTACATAGTCAGTGTGTATCATTAGCAACATCAATGACAATATAAATTCTTCCCCAAAGGCTGTATGTTGTTATTGTCTGTAAAATCAGCTTATTAATCTAAACGAAAACAAAAAAGCAACTAGACTGAGCTTACAAGCAGATCAGAAGGCATACGTGTTACCTCATCATTAAGCACACACTCAAACATGTCTTTTTAAACTTACGTATGCCACAGATCAAAGCATTTGAAAGCCCAACATTGCCCACAATGTAGAGAAACAGACATTGTCTTCCTCTGAGAGTCAAAATAAAGGATAACATTAGCAAGTAATTTAGTAATGCCTGTCACAAAACTAAAATACACAGAACAAGGAGTTGTTTTAAAATGAGCGTAAAGTTGTTATGCAAAATGACTAAATTCCAGGATCTACTGTAACAGAGTGCCTGTAGTAGATGATATGGTATTGTATGTTTTAAATTACATTTGGAATCAATCTCATGTTGCTGTCTTAGCAATCATCCCACAAAAGAACACAGGGAAATTTGGGGAGATGGTAGATCTGCACAATACTTTGCTGTGGCGGTTGTTGGACACAGGTGTATGCATGTATCCAAATGCACCCAAATGTGTACATTAACTTTGAGTAAGTCCTCATGTGTCAATTACAGTTCAATAGAGCTAATTAAATTAAAATAAAAATCAATACAGACTTGGTATTTCTCAATACACATGTACATGCACATTTTTATAAAGAAACTTTCTCATCTCAAATCTTCACAAAATTTCACAGAAACTGTACCATTTACAATATTTGTATATTACTGTTTCTAACATAAGATGAAAAAGGCAACACACAAATGTCATATTCAACATTCTCTCCTACACAAACTGGTACTTACGTGCGTTTATAGATTCTCTCTTTTCTTGAAGGATAAACAAGAACCTTTTAGTTAGTTATAGTTTTCTCTAGAAATGGAAGTGGGAATGGAGCCACACCTGACTTTTTCACCATGACAACCTCAGGTACTGTCTGAAATTTTTACCATTTCATTTTCGATTTTCGAAAGCAATAGTAATAAGTATAAATAAAAATACAAATAAAAAATAGTAAATATAAAGTGAAGATGATTTTGTCTGAATCTCTCAGGTACCCTGAAAGTCATACTTAAATTATATTACAGAATTTCTTCAGCTTCTCTGCTGGACCACATTGTAAATTCTGCCCTTAAGATACAAAGTGAATGGTGGGACAGTTGCTACTCAGAACATTAATCTTTTTCTCTGGCATTCCTAGTGACAATGATACTTTAAAGGTTTTGCTTTGTTTTGTTTTATGTTTGTTTTGTTTTGCTTTTTGCAGTCTACAGTGTCCTCAAGAAAACCAACTGCTAGGCTCAGACTCCAGATGAAAGCAAGGAGATGCTGCAGTTAAGAACAGACAGAGATGGACACAAAGTCTGCATCACATT
This sequence comes from Cricetiscus sungorus, assembly GCA_030556225.1. NCBI lineage: Eukaryota > Metazoa > Chordata > Mammalia > Rodentia > Cricetidae > Cricetiscus > Cricetiscus sungorus. The sequence continues at coordinate 32,292,356 of JANBXA010000132.1, read as the reverse complement.
GTTCTTGGTACTCTGGAGCAGAGATGCTTCACACTGTGATCAGAGACACATCCTTCTCCCAAGTCTAGACCTGTAAATGGAGTTCTCACCCTCATCAAGAAATTTCTCTTTGAAACTGGCAGAAACCACTACAGAAAGCCACAACCAATCAAAATGCAGAGTCCTAGAGCCCAGTCCTAACTACATCTACAACACAGCTCTTTCATCTAAGGCTCAACATCACGGAAGAGGGGATGGAAATTATAAGAGCCAGAGGAAGAGTGTGTCTCCTAGAAATGTCAGAAGCTACACCAAAAAGTCTCATCAACATGGCTGCCCAAACATAGCCTGTAGAAGGAAGACAGCAAAAGACACAGTAACCTGGAAGAGAGGAAGCTCCTGGGGCCTCAACCCTAACAAAGAACTACAGGCAACAAAGGACTGTTGAAACTGGAGCAAGTAGTCCTTCCCAGGGAAGAGCATACCAATGGGGATTATTTAATACCAAATGGTCAGCTTTGAAAATATGTATATAAAAGTGATATTAGATAGACAGAGCAGATTCTATTTTTAGACTTAAGAATATATGTGTATGTGTATGAAATATATAACATGTATTTTATATAAATATATAGTATAAATAAATAATATTTATATATAACAATTAAAAATAAGAAGCCATGAATTTGAAAGACAGTAGGAATTGGACATGGAAAGGTTTGGAGGGAAGGAAGGGGAGGGAAACTTATGTGGTTATTTCATACACTCAGAGCATTAAAAACACATAATTCTAGCAGCTGCCCTGCTTCTCTATGCACAACAAGTGCAGCAGCCATAAATCAATAATCCCAGGACTCAAACCTCAAGAATGAGACAAAAATCCATCTCAAATTGTCCCACACCCCCTCCTAGTTAGGTTCATTTATCTACTGAAAGATCAGATTGAGACTACCCCCTGGTGGTAGTTAGAAAACATAGTACTTTGAAAATCATTGTGGGCTTTGAACAAACAAAAGGTCTATTACCAAGGCAGTCAAATTCCCCAGGGGTTACAAGGAGTCTATTTTCTCTCCTGGCCAAACACTGATCTCAGAATGGCTGTAGGAATGAGGCTCACCTGAAGAAGACAATAATTGGCATGAGAGTTTATATTTTTAATGAAAGTATCCCCTCAGGCAAATCCTTTTTGTTTCACTCTCATTTAAAGGCCAAAATATTATTCTCTTCAGTGCTACCTGGACTAGCATGTCAACTGCAACTGATTTTGTGGATTGATGTCCTCCCCCATACTTGAAGTCATCAAAAGAACAGAGAATTGCTTCATTTTCTGAATCCCTAAGTCTTTTGGAAGAATTTGAACCCTACGGTAAGTGGATCAATTCACATACTCACATTCTCACTAGATTGGATGGTTTTCTGAATTTGGTGCAGCTGTGGAGTCTGAGGTTGCACCTAGAATATAAATTTTAAAGTTTTTGGCAATAAAGATAGCTTGATGGGCAAGAATGCTTGCTGAACATTCCTGAAGACCTGAGTATGAATCTCAGCACTCAGGTGAAAAGCTGGGCATGGCTGTGCATGCTTCAGAGATGGGTATCCTGAAAGCCCACTGGCCAGTCAGCTTAGCAGATAATGTGAAATTCAGCTTATATAGAGAGACAATGTCTTAAAAGAACAAAACAGAGACCTATAAAGGAAGACATAAGAGCTTTTCCTCTGATTGCTGCATGTATATATCTACATATTTATTGTATATTCACAATACTACATACCAGCACACACTACACGTGCATTTTCTTAACATCTGTGATCTTTTAAGTAGTATTTGTTAATAGCAAAACGAACAAGTCAGTTTTTCTGAGTGTTCAGCTCTCTGCTCATGTTTGTGTTTGTGGTGAAAGGTGACACTAAGGAGGTAACTTCTTGAAGCTACCTTTTCATATCCAAGTCCAGAAAAATATGTTTTATGATCATCAAGAAGCCCCATAGAGTGAGAAAATAGAAAAGGAGACATCTTTGGTTGTGATAGCAAAGCTTTCTTTCACTGTAACAAAACCTGAGATGATCAAGTTATAACCTGAAAAGGTCTTATTCTGGGTGATGGTTTTAGAAGTTCCTGTCCATGCTGGAGTGATCCCACTACACATCATGGTGGAAATATATCAGGGCAAAAGCATGCACTTCATGGAAGGGAAGTGAGAGAGAAAGAGGAAATGGCCCAGTGTCTTTATACTCTTAGAAAGTATACCTTCAATGACCTAAAGTTTTCCCACTAGCCATATTTTCATAAGATTCTACAACTTTCAATGATGCCACTACAGAACATACCCTGGAGGTTTGGTGGACCACTGTGGACCATGCCCTGGAGGTGTAGTAGACCATTTGGACCATGGCCTGGAGGTGTGGTGGATTTAAATCCTCACTGTAGCATCTGTGTTTCCCGGATTTAAGGTAAACTTCTCAAAACCTTGACTCTATGTGTGTGCTTTCTACCCCTTCCTCTTTTTAAAAGCAAAAAATTCAAATTTAATTGTGATTTTTATTAGCCAATAGATTAAAGTATTCTTAAACAAAAGAATGGAATCTTGATTCACACACATTCAAACACTGTCATTTAAAATTGGCCCAAGATAAAGAAATTCCTCTTTGGATGAATTTAAATGGCTAAGATGTATTGGGCATTATCGGCGTTGTGGATTTAGGATGCTCTGATTTACTGACAGATGCAGAAGTCTTTCTAGGAGGTCCTGGGATGAGAGGAGCCTGCACTCATCACTGCTCAGCAGGACAGGTACATTCTACTTTCAGATTACACACCACTAAACAAATTTCCACCAATCAATCTTAGCATCTGTCCAACCAATCACCAGCTCATGGAGACCGAAAACTGCCTTCTTCCATAATTCCTTCCATCTTCTTGGAGAGTTAAGCATCACAAGCAGACCCTATCTAGGAGCTGAAATAATAGATGAAACTAATTGATAGTTGCAAAGACTCAAGGTCACCAGCCATTGGAGGCAAAAGTAGAAACTGACAAGCCTTATTAGGATTTATAACTCCTGTAACATCTGAGCACAGCCCTCTCTAACCTCCTTGGCTGATTTCTTCCCTCTTGTTTTAATACAGTTTCTTGCCTTTCTGATGACCTTCACAGCAGGCAAATATTTTTAAATGACCTAAGATAAAGAAATGGCCCTATGTCAGATATCTGCACTTGTTTTCCTCTTTTGAGAAACCTGATTCCATATTATGTCATGGTTACTCTCTTTAAATCTGACTCAAACATCATTGTAATATCACTATCTTATTTCAGATGCCTCCCCAAAGTCAATCATTATCTTAATCTACATTTCATATTGCTGTTTCTTATACATTTTAAATCTTGTAATACATATTTATTATGTTTATATATTTCTCTTGCCTCATAAGGTAATATTTACAAAGATTTGGAATTCAGTATGTTTTTGTTTATTTTACTCATGAGAAATTATATTGGTAAATATTCAGTAAGTTCAGTATTGTTAATAAAGGGATCAGCATGTTTGGGCAAATCTTTTCTTTTACTGTACAGATTACAAATAAGTCTAGCTCAAAGATCTTGATCATTGGCAAAAAGTGACACATGTGTGTAGGACAACATAGCTGAACAAAGTCAGAGAGTTAACATGGCAGAGTCTGCTGATATGATCAGTAGAAAGTGCCAGAGTATCTAGCAGAAACATGGTTCCAGCAGGTGTTTGAATGTTATTTACAGTAGAATATCTCTGGTCTATCTCCCAGTCTGGCCATCGTTGCCATGCCATTGAAAGAGTCTTTATCTGCCCTCTGATCACAGTTACCCATTTTCCATTTCCTCTTGAAATATTACCATGCCTGAAAGGGCACAGTCTGAAGGTGAGTCCAAACCACCCAATGACTAGAAATTTGGTTCCTTTCATTCTTACAGGAACAGTCAACATAGGTGGTGTGGTAAATGAATACCTGTAAACCCAACGCCTGAGCATTGGAAGCAAGTGAAGTGTTCAATGACAGCCTCAGCTACAGTCACTGGCTGTCTCAAAATAAATGAATAAAAAATACTTAAGAGCAACTTCATCTGCTGGAATGAAACGAACATCACCGTCACTCTGGTTTACTCCCTAAGAATCATCCACAAGCCTCTTTCCATGCCTGAAGTCATATGGAAGTTCCCTCTACATTGAAACATTTTCTCCAGGATCGGGAGGGGTGGGTATCATAAACCTCAGAAGGTCAAAGGTTATATATGTCTGAGAAAAGAGAAACTTGGAAGGTTTCTGAGGATTCTCACCAAGCACCGTAAAAAGGCATGAACCACAGCCAGGGAGGAGACTCTGACCAGCCCAAATGCAGAGGGGAGAGATTTTGGAACTATTAGGCTGCATGGAGAGAACTCAAGGATTTCAGCTTTTGTAAGTCTTCACCCAAGTTTAAGTGGGAATTTTAGTAATACAGCTGCTTTTGGGTTGTGTTCTTTGTAAATAACCCCTTACTAATACTCCTGCTAATAACTGCAATAAAATGTACTGGTTCAACAACTTAGACAATGGTATAATTGTTACTTTAGTCTTTCACCATTTCCTGTTAAATTTGATGTACAGTGTTCATTAAAAACATACATTATTTCAATTGCCATGCTGACCTGTTTTAAACGGCTCATTGAAGCAACCTCAGATGAAGCAACCAAGGGGATAGAGAGCACTATTTTCCTAAATATCTCATGTTCATAATCTGTGATTTTTTTCTCATGATACAGTCATCAAGTAATAGGTCATTGAAGTAGCACAGCATTTTACAATTCATCTTAATTCCCATCATTCCATTAGGAGTAAATTAGAAAACCAATTTTCATCTGTTTCTCATCTTGAAGTCTCTCAACCTTCAACTATGGGATTTTCTTTTCACATAGTTGACTACCAGAAACATACTAATTTCTTGTGGATAGGTATGACTATTTATGAGTGACATTCTGTAATTAATGCATGATTTTTCATATACTCATTATAGACTACTTAAAACTAAAAACAAAATCAACTACAACTTCACTAATAACTGAATACTATACAGTCCTAGAGACCATGATAGTAACATGATTAAAAAACAATAAACTTTTTAAGCATTGTTTCATGGGAGACATGTTAAAATGTTAATCTGAAGACATGATTTAGTAGTTAAGAGAATTTACTACTCTTGCAGAGGACCTGGGTTCAGTTTACAGCATCCAGATGTCTTTTCACAAGTACCATAACTTCAGTTCCAAGGGAATTATTCCTTTTTCTAGCGCTCAAGGGCTCCCCAAATTCACATGGAATGCATAAACTCATGCAAGAACACACACACACACATACACACACACACACACACACACACACACACACACACAAGTTTAAAAAACAAATCTCCTTTTAGAAAACATACCAAAATTTTTATTTTAATGTCATTAATAAAACTTTAACAACACTTATACTTGCATAAAATTAATAAATAAAATAAAAGTAACATTAATCACTTGAGTTAGGAAAGAACAACTATAAAAAGATAATTTAGGTTGGTTAGTACAAACAAACTGTTCATAAAATTACCACCATTATCACCAATCACACAAACGGAAGTGTACACGGTTTTTCTTATTTTCCTTTCTCAAGATAGTCTTAGCTATTTTCACAAACTCTCCTTACTGTAGGTTTTAACAATCAAGTGGTATAAAAGCCTCACTGGACAACTAATAACTGCAGTGAATTTCTATTTTTATTCATAAAAAAACATAATTGACATATTGTATCTGCCAAACCAGAAACATGCTATTCCTTTCTTTTAAGTGTTTTCTGTACCCTTTACTATATGTTTTTATTCCCTTAAATATATGTACCATGGATATGAGTGGTTAAATTTATTTCTATTTTTTTAAAGCTTGAGTACCATAGTGAGAGAGCAAGTTCTTTCTGTAAATGTGTACAAACTTAAGAAACCAAGTAAGTTACACTTTAAGTCTATAGTTTCTGAACCCAATCACCAATGTGATTGATTCATCAGATCAACTATAGTCCACAAGTTCCTTAAGACCACTTTTAAAATTGTATTATAAGATATTGACCCTCAACAAATCTTCAAAGACTGTGTGACAAAAGCACTTGAAGCCTAAAAGTGTTTAAACAGAAATAATCAATTTCCAGACAGAAATGAATACATTTTAAGACAGAAATATTCAATTAGATAACCTCACATGACGTTCAGTCACACAAAGTCCCATGCCTTGCACTAGTTTGTTCAGAGATTAATCAAGAGGATGGAAAGGAAGCTAGATTCCAGGAATAGCTGCCAAAAATGTCATGAACCACATGCAAAGACACTGCTTTGAAATTTCAGTTTTTGTCACTTTCCCAAATCCTGGGCTAAACACTTGTGGCATGCTGAGTTTATCATTGCAAATGTGCAATTGCAATTAAAATTTCAAAAAGATTATTAAATGACAAATAACTTCTATATAAAATAAGATGTATGATTGCTGACAGTTTTTTTTTTTTTTAAGTAGCAACAGCTCCTGTCTGAGCTTTTATATAAACTAATGCCTGAAAAAACATTTCTTCATCAAATGCCTGTCTCCATCTCTTACTTAATTAACTTTAAAAGTTGCATCTCCTACCTTTAGAGCTCACTGAGAAACCCAGTCACTTCCAACTCCTGTGGAATGAAACAGGCACTTCACAAAACTCCAAGAATAGTGTGTCCTATTTAAGAAACACCAGCTGGAACAGTTAATGCCTTGCCTTGCCTTGCCTCGCCTCTTCTGCACTGACAGTGCAGTACAGCTTTTGCTTTCTACCAAGACCAGAAATTCTTTACCTCCATGCAACAGAAAAATAGTCACTAAATCTTTATCCTCTAGCACAGCTGCATCCTGCCCAGAGACGCGATCTGCGATCTAGGATTAGTTTCTAAAACAGTGTTGTAATAGAGATTGATAACCAAGAGAGAGATGCATTTTGAGAAAGGATTTAGTAAAAAGTATTAGGACCTATCTAGATTTAAAAGATAAGTAAGTGATCTACAAACTTAAAGAAGGAAGAAATGGAACGTAGGATTCAGTCAAACATTTATATTTTGCCAAAACTCACCTTTCTTCTCCTTCTAATTCTTTCTGTATAAGAAAGCATAAAACATGGAGTATACAGTACTAAAACCTAAACTTTAAAATATAGCATGATGTAGTGGGTGAAACGAATTAGCTGGAAAAAGATAGGGTACACTGAGCTAATAACTTCCATGGACTTAAGGAAATTGAGGCTAATGTTTTGTTCATGTGATAAACAGATGCACTGAAGGACCTTGCTTCTGGTCCTCCTGAGCTGTGCTTCAATCAGAGTTCTTCCATACTGAAACAATGCAGTCCCAGTAGAAAAGGGAGAGAAATGGTGAGAAATGTTAGTTCTAAATGGCCTTAGCCCAGATGTCCCATGTGATTTCTGTTCCCAACCTGTCACCCACATCCCCCATAGTAGAAAAAAAGAAAGAAAGCTAGAACTGCAAACAAACAAAACAAAGCAAAAAACATCTCTGTCACAGGCAACAACATGGGCTTTAATCTCCACAGAGTATCTGGACCAATGTTAGTATATAGTAACTATAGTAACTACTATGTAAATAGCACACAGTTATTATGATTTGTCCTAAGACTAATATACATTTTAAGTTCAGGGCTCTTAGTTCTTAGGTCTGTGTTTTAAAATCAGCTTGTTTGGGTCTGAGTTTGTGCAAGATCAAGGTTAACACTGTGGGTCAAATTTACATTGATCTGTCTTTAATTTACTACAGCAGTCTTCTCTGCTTTTTAAGGAATGTTTCAACTGTAAACTGATTATTACATTAACTTGTTCTCCAATACCAAATGGTCGGCACTGAAAACATGTATGTAAGTAATACTATACAGACTGAGTGTATAGTAATCATGTATTTAGAACTGTGTACTGTATATATATAAATGCACACATATATACACAAATACACACACATATAAATATATATATAGATATATATATATATGTACCTATATGCATGCAACAACAATTGATGAAAAAAAGGCCATAATTCAAAAGACAACAAGGACTATATGGAATGGTTGGAGAGAGGAAAGGGAAGGGAGAGATGATGTAATTATGATATAATCTCAAAAAAGTAAAAGATTTTTTTTCTAAAAATCTAAGGTCTAATATGCGTGCTTGTATAGTTTCTTTTCTGTGTGTGCTTTCTCTTATTTTTGACTTGTAATCACATAAAGCACTTAAAATAATGTTCTGTTGGGTAAATACTTCTTTCTAAAGGCTTACCTATGTTTCTGAAAACTAATTCGAAAATATTCAAAATATCCAACTGTTTCAATAAGCAATGACATATACTTGATAGCCCAGTTATTTGACCCTTAACTTCCATCCCTCACTAAAGAACTCAATTTACCACATGGAAAACGCAAATTGCTGGATGTAGATACAGAACTGTCTAAGCTCTGCCTTCTATCATCTAAATTCCTTTCTTGAGACAACTAAATAAGAATACTGAAAAAAGGAAAAAGAAAAAAAAGAAAAAAGAAAGAAAGAAAACAAAATAGTTGAGAATACTTGGGTTGATTTTTCTGTCTTATTGTGCCTTTAAGATTTGTTTCTCAATACAAAGTTTTGTCAACACAATCATTCAGGTGGCAAGAGATACAGCAGCTACCACCTAACTAGGAGCACAATATTGCTCCTAGAGTGTATGTCTTTCTGCAGGGCTTGAATTAACTCAAGATAGATACTTTCTCCCAAGTGCTTCGTAGAAATAACTTCTGGTGATACCACAGGCACTGTAAAGAAGCAGTTGGAACTCACAAAGGAGTTATTAAATGATGAAATATGAAAGCATTCTGGCTGCTTCTGAACTATCTTTGCTGGGTTTCTTAATGAGCTTTTAAAGAGAAAGTAGCAGCCTTTCTATTAGAGTTCTCTGAAATGTGCTTTTGCATATATATCAATCTTAATCAAGACAAATTTTAAACATTATCTTAGAAAAAGGAAATATATATGCTAGATGTAGATTTCCTATATATTCAATTAGTGCTTTTCTCAGAGCTCAAAGCCACTTTTGGATATACCATGGTTGGCACCCCTAGAGCTACCTGAACCCCAAAATACTTGCCAAGTCACTGAGCTCCCAACTATTACTGCTGTCTCACCCCTTCCAATCAAATTTTGTTTCTTCTAGGAAAAAAGTCTAACATATGCAGCAGGCTCTCTGACACAAGACAGTGAAGATATCAAGGAACTAATTTTACATAAAACAGGGGAAATAAAACAATACCCCAGCTTTCCAATAAATCCATTACATTAGCAGCCAGAATTCCCAAAGTTATTTTGCTTATAAATTTTGGCTTACAAAAGCTGTGCCCCTGCAGACACCTCTACATGTAGCCCGTAGCTATTGAAATGATGGAAAGTTTTAGATAAATATTAGGTCTTCTCTCATGGTTTTTCAGATCCTGGAGAAGGAAGTTTGATCAATTTCCAAGCATTGTTGGCTCTCTTCTTTTTGGACGTTGTACTCATCTGAAGAGAGAAACAAGATTCAATCCAATGTCATCAGCTTTTCTTTATTTATGGTGGTTGCTTAAAAAGAACATTGGAGATGAGTTTGAGTCCTGAACAGATTTTGTTTGTTGCCCCCGACTCTTCTAAGTGAGGCCATTGATAGCCAGTTCTGACCACATTATAAACAGCAGGTCATTTGCCCATCAACAGGATCAGACCTTAGAACACAAGATCATAAACACAGTAGAGAGGAACCAGATTCATTTTGTACCAAGAATTCCTTATGACCCAGAAGGGCAATAGGGTCTGCTTAGAGACTTTTCTAGGGCAAACATTTCTTCTCTTTGCATTTGTCTATCATGTACAAAATGAGGCATTACTAGTCTGCTCTTCAGAGTAGTTTGTGCATAGTCAATTGCTTTGAGTTTTTGTTGCTGTTGTTCTTCTTCTTTTTCAAATTTATTTTATTTATTTTTCTTATTTTATATATCAAGCCCAGTTCCCTCTCCTTCCCTCCCTCCCTCTCTTCTAACCCCCCCATGCTCTCCGACCACCCTACCATCCCATCCCACACACACACACACACACACACACACACTCCACATGTAGGGTCAAGTCATTTGGAATAGGGACTAGGTCATCCCTCTTGCCTCTAGATTAAGGGATAATCCCTCCATGGGAAACATGCTCCCACGGAATGGTTTCGTGTTTTATATTCAGCTATTATGCTATTGAGATAAAGTCAAAATAGTGTGGATAAAAGGAAGAAGAGTATCATAAAGTTCACTCTAGTTTTCAGATGAAAATAAAATTAGTTAATTAAGGCACATAGAGGGAAAAAAACCTCCAAGATAGGCCCTGTTCACTCTCCTATAATTCACATTAACAAATAGCTAGAAGATTCTGAGAGCAAGAGTTCTTCAAATCCATAGGGAGTTAAGTCTGATCCACTAGGTTTGAAGGAGCAGTGAGAAAGAATGAAGTGGTATGTGAAAATCTTGGCAAATACACTAAACAGGAGTGGCTGAATTGTATCCACAGACTACCAAGAGACTAACAGAGGTGAATTTGAAAATCTAAGGTCAGACCAGTCAATGAATTATGTACAAAATAGTTCTTGGTGGCCAGATTTCCCCATCTCAGTGCACATATGTCCACAGTGGTTCAAGTTTCAGCTCTAAACATTGACTTTTTACACATTCCAAGTTTAGAGTAACTGCACTGGGAGCCATCTGCCAACAAGTATCTAGTTAGATTTGGACTTGATCCATCTCTGCCAGGTGCTTGGTAGTCACACACTCTAGGAGTCTCAGTGCCAAAATTATATGCGAGTCACGGACCTGTGGCTGCACAATGATCCAATTAAGAAATATTTTTAGAACTCAGCTTAACTGTTAATGCTTAAACTTTAAGGTTTATTACTATTATATAACCAGCAAACTGAAACAAAGTTCAGCTATGTATGTGTGCATATGATATATGTATATCTGTATATACATACATACAGATATATATATATGTATGTATATACAGATATACATATATCTGAAATACTTGTTTGAGACCGTCATAATGTAATTAAAATTTATAAATATTTAGATATATTCAGAATTAATACAAATGTTAAGCAGCATATTTTAGCATGATAGTATTCATAAGATTTTCATTAAAATATGATAAAAAGGAATGTGTGTTATATTTTTCCTGATGATCAAATACATGAGCTACATTCTATACATTCTATACATTGCCCTTCAAAGCCCTCAAATCTAAGAAACATAAACCATTGTCAAGCATGGCACATAACTCTAGTTCCAGAACTTAGAAATCTGAGACAGGAAAATAAAAAGATTTAAGCTTGGCTCCATATTCAGACATACTGTTTATTAAACAATTTAAAAATAATGGAGGAGGGACATAAAGAAGAGAGGGAGAGAAATAACCTTCAGTTTGTACATCCATCTCAGCATGAGAATAAATGACATGTCTTTTATAAGAGTTTGTGTGTCTTTTCACTAAATTTAGCATCTGCCTTCTTTATATGTATGTGATGCTAAAATATAATTTCCAATAATTATGTGGTAATCTCTTGCATACCCACTTTATAAATGAAGAAACAAAGATCAAATACATTAAAATGTTCTTTTCTAAAGACCTAAGGCTAGAAACTGACAACTTCATTCAGAAACTCAAATCTTTCAGACACTATTATCTACTGATATGATGACTGTCTTCCCCAGACACAGACATTTCCTCATTTGGTCCCCTACTAGCACTAGGCATTATGGGCGAAGATGGTTATGGATCACAAATTGCAAAAAGTAAATTAACATCTTAAAGTGCATATACAAACTAGTGAAAACCACTTTCATAGACAATGAATGCCTTAGAAACTTAAGTGTTCAGGTACTCAATAAAAAAACTGAAACAGATTTTGGGAGGCTTCTAAAGTATCTTAGGAGCCATTTGCTTAATGACACATGAGGACCCACAATGTAGTGGAAATTCAGAATGTGGCACATAAGCAAAGCTCATATTTACACATCATTCCAAAATTATTTTCTAAAGAACTAAGTCCCATCTTCCACTTCATGCATGTGTTCCTGACTTAGATGTCATTGTCTTACACAGATAATGGGTGAGAGCCAGGGCTAGAACACCATTCTCTAGACTAGGCCTGTTTCCATAACACCAAATTCCCTTACCCGGAACTACTCCATGATGAACAAACTATGCCTTTATGCAGAATGATCCAAGGATATTTCCAATGACCCTTCTTTCCATGTAGCTTCCTAAATATAGAGAAAGTGTTTATTTATAGCTCTTACTTCAAGGTGCTTTTCAAATATCTAATTATCCAATGACCCCCACAAGAGCTAGAGGTGGTAAAGGACAGTGGACTTGGCTGCGAATTTTGTAAGCGCTCATGTGATGACTGAAATTCTGCTACAGACAATGAATGCTCAGACTGAGGATGCTAAAAAGTGAAGGCAAACATCTGTGCCTGTCATTTAAAGATGTGCTGAGGGCAGGGGAAAATTGAAACTCTTTTAACCCTTTGAAGGTTACTTAAGGATGAAACAAGTTGTTTCATCCTTAAGTAATACCAGAAAACTTCAAGAGTTATCTGGAGTATCTTTTATTATTATCATCTCTCTCTCTCTCTCTCTCTCTCTCTCTCTCTCTCTCTCTCTCTCTCTCTCTCTCTCTCTCTCTTTCTCTCTCTCCCTCACTCACTCCCCCCTCCATTTTTCTTGTTTTTTTCTAAACAGGGTTTCTCCATGTAGCCCTGACCATCCTGGAACACACTAGTAGATGAGGTTGACCTCAAACTCAGGGATCTTTGCCTCTGACTCTGCAATGCTGGGATTAAAGGCAAACACCACTACTGCCCAGCTCCTCTCTCCATTTTTTAAAGTGACGGTTTTGTTTTTTAAGCTTTGTAAATGATATAGCACAAAATAATACAATTCTGAATTGTTCTAGGAACTTCAACCAAAAGTGTTTGTAATATAATTCCCAAATCTCAGAAATTTGGCCATCTGCCATTTCAGACTATCTCCATCTGGAAGACTCTGCTACTTGATTTAGAAGATATATAGTCTAAAAACACTTATGGCTTATTTTTAAAGTTTCAGTCTAATGTATGGAGCATTCTCATATTCATGTCTAGCTTGGTTTTTCTTCTTTGTCACCAGAGCAAAACAACTACTAAACACCCAAAAGCAACAAAACCTTTTCTAGGAGACAAGACAAAGTTGTAATAATTTCTCTGGGACTCTGGCTTTAGGTGTTAATTGATGGGAGATGTTATTCTGTAAATATGTTTCTCATACCGGTTAATGAATAAAACACTGTGGGCCAATGGGAAAGCAAGATAGGTGGGGCGAGGAGACAAGGAGAAAAGAGGAAGTAGGAAGGTGGGGTCAGCATGGGGAGCCAAAAGAGAGCAAGACGCCCGTCGCTCCCTGGTAAGATGAGCCACGTGGAAATACTTAGATTAATAAAAAAGGGTTAATCATTAAAAAAGAGATAGCTGATAGGAAATTAGTACCTGGCCAATAGTCTTATATCAAATATAGAGTCTCAGCGTGTTATTGGGGGATGGCATGGTGGCAGGACCAGACCGGCAGTGGGCGGGCTGGCGTAAAACAACTAGCTACAGTTAATAGACATAAACCAAAGAATTCTTGAAAATGAGTGGATTGAAGGAATATTTACAAAGCACATGAATTACATAGAAAAAATTCATGGGTAAGGATTTAATTGGCCATACAAGGTCCTTGATTCAGTCTCCAGCACAGTAAATTGTCAATCAATATATCTACCTACCTACCTACCTACCTACCTATTTATTTCTGTCCCTTTTTCTTTACAGTTGAGATATTTGCAAAACAAATAATACCATTATAAAATTATATATTTGGTCTGTGTTATGCTTAAAACACCACATCAAGGAGTGGAGCTATACAAGTAGAATTCGTGGCCTGGGAAATGCTACCAGTACCATCTGAAAAGACCAATTCTCCAAGACCCTCATTTGCTGGTGTGACTCTGGGATAACTCAAATGGAGCATTCTTTATTCACTTAACTTTTCTTATAACATTGCTGAAATTAACTCCCTGTTCATATCTTTAAAGCTCTTCTTGCTGTGTGCTTTATATTCACCAATAGTATCAATTAGTATTCTCTTTGGAAAATTATACCCTTTCATAAGCCACTGATTTACAGGCTGAAAAACTAGGAAACTATAATGAATCAACATATTAAACCCATTTTTTTGCAAGGCTACATGGTCATCTGGAAGACATCCCACTCCATTTTCTAACTTTAATTACTTCTAATACCAGGAATTTAACAAAACAAGCTTTGGGATTTCTTATAAAATTTTCTCATTAATCTTTACATTTCCATACAAAGGGAAGAAATAAAAAGGAAGGAAAGGAAAGAGGGAGAAAAGAAGGGAGGGAGGGAGGAAATTTTCAGAACTTTTCTTGCTCCTTCTTTTTCTCTTTCTCCCCTCCCCCCCCCTCCACCTCCCTTCCCCCTCCCCTCTATTTGCAAGAATCCACTGTTTTGTTTTGTTTTTTATGTTCTTGGAGCATATTCTTCCCAGGTGTTAAACTAAAACTTATACCTTATATCCCAGGTCAGCTCTCCAGTTATCAGCCCCAGTTGAGCCTTTGAACATGCTGCCATTTGAAGGTAATTTCCTCACCTATTAGACTTACATTACTGTTCAGAAAAATGTTCTTTTTCCCCACTTTCCTATAGGCACTTATTACCCTCAATTGCTTACAGAAATACAACTGAGCACTTTCACTAATGCTAATAAAGTCCCCAGTGGTTTTCTCAAACATGCCTCAGGAAACCAGACTTCAAAAAATGTTAACATTAAGTAACCACTTTCCCTTAAGGGTTTGGTTCTGAATGTGAAGCTTCCAAGTAAATTATCATTCACAAGAAATTAATTTAAGGATCATTTACAGCAATGGTTCCTTGGACCTGATAAATTGTCATAAAGCATGTCTTGGCAATGAAGACTAATAGTCTTTACACAAAAATACTATAGTTTATAAGGAATATGGTTCCTCTTTTCCTGTAATAGCAAATAATGTTTCAAAATGGCTTGTTCTTTCTTAGTTTTTTGACATACTCTCATTTGGAAACTTATTTAACCATAGATTGTATTATTTGATATTTTGAATTCATGATTTTTGAATTCATGAATTTATTCAACAAACTTTATTAACTACCTAAGTAACCCTTTCAAGTGTCTGGTTCAAATAAACTTAAGAATTTTAAAGAGTAAATCCACAAGCAGATGGTTTCTGGGATGGAACTATGAATAACAAAAGGAAATAAAGCAGAAAAAGAAGAACAAATTACTCTTTACCTAAATTAGGATGTTGAAAATTCTACAATAGAGAAATGTAGTCACAAGGCAAACTGCTACCACAGCATTTCCCACTGTCCTTTCCTCTAACTGTAGATGTTCTATTGCAGACAAGATCAGCAGAAAGGTAATGGGTCTCTTTTCTGTCTGCAGTCATAAAATAAAAACAATGCCCAGCTTTCCAGGCCCTTAGTCTACATAACCCTCCCTTCACTCCGTTTCAACTAAGGATTTTTATACACAAACCACAGTTCTCATCTTAAATGGAATAAGAGATAGTTTATTCTGGAGGGATTCTGACTGATCATAGTCCAGGAAGACAGATTTAGGTTACTCTAAATTCTATGTTCCAACATGGAAGCAGTTTCATGGAGTTTTATAATTATACAGAAAAAAGAAAGTCTCAATCAAGGTGAGTTTAAAATGTGTTGGTGGATACATCAAAGAGGTAGCTATAGCAAGATGGGGGAAACTTTTCTAAAGGCCCAGGATGTTATCTGATGACATTCTTAGCTTTGTGATTAGTTGAAGCTATTGGTATGCTAAATTAATATATTTTGAAAGGTTTCTGTTAGTTATATGTTATTTCAGACCAAGAGGTGGACAGGGAGTGATAAAACTAGGTCAAGATAAGGTAATTAGCCCCTGGACCCACAACATGGCAAACTCTCCCAAGCACTGCTGTTCTAGTTTAATTTAAAACTGTATTTTTTGTTTTATCCAAATGATACTGAATAATGATAATAAATATGTATATATGTACAAACATATATGTACCTTTTTATAAGATAATGAAAAAACTTGTATCTTTTAAACATGACTTTTGAATAAGAGTAAGAAGTCAAAACAAAAAATCATGAAAAAAAGAAAGAACACGTGTTTTAATTTGTGATTTCATTAAACCATGAATATTCTTTTAACATTTAGAAATATATCATATAGAGTACTAAATACCATTCACAATTTTTAAAATCATGGAAAAAACATAAATAATGAGAGTAATGTTAGTGATTCTACATACTCCAGTGTCAGTAGCATTTCAAATGTCACCAGCATTTTTGAAGTCTGTGTATATCTGCCCTTAGAAAAATCATAATGAGATAATTTATTTCAGGAATAAGCTAAAAGTATTTGGATTCAGTTCTGATCTTGTAATGTAATGTTTTTTTAAATGTATTTTTCTTATGTGCTAAAATTACTGGTTATATTTGGAACACATCAACACAAAGTTAATATAGTATTTTAAATTCCATCATTCAATTACAAATATGTGATACATGTATATAAATGAAGTATGACCACCCCCCACAAAAAGAAACTAAGATACATAACAAAAGCCTATTGAATGTCTTTTGTGTCAGACATTGCAGACTTCAAAGTTGCTATTATAAGTATGTTTGAGAAACTAAATAGAACCTCACTTAAGGATGTAAAGGAATATGTGATAACAACTCCTTATCAATAGGCATAAAAAAAGAGAAATAAAGAGGAAATGTTTCAGAAAAAAGAGGTGGAGAGGAAGTTACACAAAAATTCTGCAACTGAAAAGATGAATTAATAAAATTAATTAATAAAATTAATTAATAATTAATAAAAATTTCTGTAGAGGAGATCAATCAACACTAGCTTTGTGCAGGCATAGGAAAGAATCAATGAACATTTACATGGATGGATGGAAACTATGCTACATGGACAAAGAAGTGGAAAGGAAGATAAATTATAATTAATTTTATAAAGTCAAGAAGTCATGACTTTGTGAGGACAGGGGTCACAGGAGGTGTTGGAATGGAAGAGGGGTGGGGAAGATGAAGTACAATACTCAAGTGTAAAATGCATTAAACATCTTCCGAAAAAATTCAAGTTAAAAGGCATCCCTAAGATAAATGGAAGTTTTTTTTCAGATATGTATTGTTTAAATCTGGTTTCATCATGGAATATTTTTGTTTTTCTATCTATAGTGATTGAATGCTTTGCTGGGTATAGTAATCTGAGCTTGCATCTCTGGTCTCTTAGTGTTTGTAGAATATCTGGCCTTCTGGCCTTCAGAGTTTCCATGGAGAAGTCAGGTATAATTCTGATAGGTCTACCTCTATATGTTACTTGGCCTTTTTTCTTTGCTGCTCTTAATATTCTTTCTTTATTCTGTATGTTTTGTGTTTTGATTATTATGTAGCAAGGGGATATTTTTGTGGTCCACTCTATTTGGTGTTCTGTACTTTCATAGGCATGTCTTTCTTTAGGTTGGGAAAGTTTTCTTCTATGATCTGCTACATTATTCATAGCAGATAAATAAATATAGCCCAAATGTTTACTGCTGGATAATTCAAAGTGTGGTATAGCCATTAAAAGAAATATGTCTTTGTTATTACTACAACAAGGTTCCTTTTTGAACCTTGAAAGGATCACTTAAAAGGGAAGAGCCAGTTACAAAACAGTATATGCTATATGACTCTATACATGATACTCCCGCAATGTGCAAATCAGTAGCTAAAGAAGGATAGTGATTGATGGGTTTGGTTTTGTGGGAGGTGAGTTGGTGATATGGAAATGTGGTGAAATATTGTTTATGATTTACTAAAGCTTGCCTAATGGTTCAGAAAGCAAAGTCAGCTACAGGCCACAGAAGCCAAGCACTTATCTTTAATCCCAGCAGCCAGATGCTAGTAGGTGGTGGTATACAACTTTAATCCTAGGACTTGGGATTAAAAGATAGATGGATCCCTGTGAGTCCAAGGTGACCCAGATCTCCAAAAGAGTGAGTCAGTCTAAAATAAAAGAGAATTATAGCTCACACCTTTAACCCCAACATTAGGGAAATATATAAGACAGAAGCAAGGTCTCAGAGAAGATTTTCATTCTTCATCCATACTGAAGATAGGAACATTTGTGTTCTACAGCCACACCAAGGAGAGGCAGCAGTCTGAGGCTTGGTGAGAGCTCATGCAGACAGGAATAGTCCATTCAGCCTGAGGCAGAGGTAAGAAACTTGTGGCCAGCTGCTTTGTTTTTCTGATATTCAGCTTGAAGTTTGAATACCCCAATATCAGTCTATAGGTCATTTACTTTTTGTGTTACATAGAAGTGACTGGAACAAAGTTGAAAAAGGTAAGTGAAAATACCAGTACCTTGTGTTAACAATTACACAGACAGTGAATAAACTAATGTCACAGCTGGTCCTTTACCAGTGGATAGGTCGTACAACAATAAAACCATTTATTACAGCACTTAGATGTGTTTTGTTTAACAGGCAAAAAAATGGAGGAAAGGCAGGTGCAAAATAAATCCTCTCTTGCCACCCAGAATTCACTACTCAATGTGAGTTTTGATGCATACAAGAAGAAATATGATACATAAAAAATAAATGAAAAACTACTTCTTAAAAACACCACACAAAGCACTAAATATGCCCAGATATCCACTGAGCAGTACAAAGTATTCAGTGACTTAAAGAAAATAAGAAAGCAGAAATTAGACATATCTCACTCATATATGCAGTTTCCCTAAACTGATTAAAATTTGTGCAAAGTTCTTCATGGGGGTAAATATGTATTTCACCTGAAAGGTACTCTTTTCAATGGTTAAACAGACTTGAATTTTATAGCTGGCATACCAGATTGGGTTCAAATACCTATAGCTTAGTCCCATCATTAAAAATATAACCCTCCAAGATTTTATTCACCAGATTCAAATGCCAGATATAACATTTTTTCATCTATGTGGGCATGAGTAAATTATTAACTCCTTCCAATATTAGTTTATTTGCAGTTCATAGAAAGACACTTTTATGCCTTACTCACATCTTCACTACCAGAGCCCCCAGTCTCTCCCCTATACACCACCTATGGAATTCTTCCTTCCTCAAAGGCATATAAACCTGTCTCTTACATGTGGTAAGAGATGACTCCATTTTCCAAATCAGTTACCTTATAGAATTCTCATAGAAAGAACAAGGCAACACTGGGGAGGGACTTAGATTGATGCATAGTGTGTGCTAGCAGACATGCTTAGCATAATGGAATGCCAATGATTAGTATCATTTTCTTCCATGATAAACAGCTTTTGAGTACATAATATAATTAATTTCAAAAATGGCTCAGATCTTGTTTAGGAAATAGCAGCATAAAAGACAGGAGGAAGTGAATAGGCTTGTTTTAAGAGCACAGACTCACCCCCTTTTTTATTTTTGAGATTATAATTTAATTATAATATTTTCCCCTTCCCATTTCTCCTTCCAAACCTTCTTTTACATCCATCCTTGCTCTCCTTCAAATTCATGCCTTCTTTTCTTCTAATTGTTATTGTGTGTGTGTATGTATATGTATGTATATATACATATACATACATATATTCCTACATACAACCTGTTAAGTCTCTATAATGTTATTTGCATGTATATTTCAGAGCTGGCCATTTGACATTGGACAACTAATGTGCTCTGCCCTGGGGAAGACCACCTGTTCCAGCTTTCCTAGTTGCTTGTAGTCCTTTGTGTGGGATTGAGGCTTCATAGACTTTTCCCATTGAGTCTGGCATGCTTACTGATGTCATCCTTGTTCAGCTCATATTTAGGCAGACATGTTGATGAGACTTATTGACGTAGCTTCTAACATTACTAGGAGACCATTTCACAACAAACTCCCTGATCCCCTCACTCTTAAAGTAGTTCAATTCTTTCTTCTCCAATGTTCCCTGAGCCTTAGGAATGGGATGTTATGTAGCTGTATCCAATGGGACTGAGCTCTACAACTCTGCATTTTGATTGGTTGTGGTTTTCTGTAGTGGCTTCTCTCTGTACTAAAGAGAAATTTCCTTGTTGTAGGTAAGGGGGCATAAGGGGAAATATTTATAGACTGTTTGGGGATTATGCAGGCAATTGGTAGATGAGAAAATACACAGAAATCTAAAGTTTAAAGGACACTTAAGAGGTTCTTCTAGAGAAATTCAAAGAGACATTGTTTTGGACTGGGGGCAGGTGCGGATAGGACCATGAGATGGGAATTGGGGTGAGTACTGAAAGAGCCAACAGGAAAGGGAATCATTTCAGGGTGAGGTAGAAACCCAGTGCAAGGGACTACTACTAATCTACAAGCATGACCCCAGCTAAGACTCTTAGAAAAAGTGAATACTAGCTTGATCTGGCCACTGCCTTTGACCAGGCAAGACTACTGGTGAAGGGATTGTGGCACCAACCCAGCCACATAACCTATAGTCTGTCTGGCCTATGGGATCTGCTGGGGTAAAGGTGACACAGATTGTGGGAGTGACCTACAAATGACTGGCCTAGTCAGAGATCCATCCCACAAGAAAAAGTGCATCCCTGACATAGCCTAGAATACCAGGACCAGGCTAGATGGCCTAGAGACTTAGGATAGAACAAAACACAACTAGAGGGGGGAAAAGTCAGTGTAATGATGCATAACTCATAGATTGGTACCTAGCCCAATAGGCATCAGAAGCTTCATCCAGCAACTGGTGGAAACATGCAGAGACCCACAGCCATATATTAGGCCAAGCTCAGGGAATCCTGCTGAAGACAGGGGAAAATATTGTAAGAGCCAGAGGGGTCAGAGACACAAGAAAACCCACAGAATCAAATAATCTAGGCTTGTAGGAGCTCAAAGAGACTGAACTGACAGCCAGAGAGCCTGCATGAAACTGACCTAGGCACTTTGCATATAAGTGGCCAAGTTGTGTAACTTGGTCTTCTTGTGGGACTCTTACAATGGGAGCAGGTGTTGTTCTGGATTCTTCTGTGACCTGCTTTTCTTCATATTGGGTCATTTTGTCCAGCCTTAACACAAGGGGGGATGCTTAGTCTTGCTGCAACTTGATATGCCATCCATAGGGTGCCAGTTTCTGAATTAGAAAAGGAAGACTGGATGGGGAAGAGGGAAGGACTGGGGGGGACTGGGAGGAAAGGAGGGAGGAGAAACTGCAATTGGGGTGTATAAGTTTCTAAAGGCTCAAAACAAACAAACAAACAAAAAAGAGGTTCTTCTAAACACTCATACCACAACTCTTCCAAAATAATAACCACAGTCATCTATAAAGCAGGTGCTTTATGTCCATGCTATATCCGATGGTCTCACAATCTCACACATTATTCACTTAAGCAACTACTCCTCCATCTGCAAAAGAAAGCCCACACTAAAAGTCTGACACACCCTTAAGTCACCACAACTATGTCCCTCTTTATCAGAACTGGGTGGCAACTCAGAAGCCTCCTAGTTACTCCTTTGCCTTCAACCAGTGTGCTTTTGCTGCCCTCTGGGCTTTGTCCCTCCTTTTCATCCCCATTTACTCATACTCTGCTTCTGCCTTTTCTATTCCTCCACCCACTGTTTTCCTTTGCCACTCTATCACCAAAATGCAACTCACAGCAGCATTTTGCAAGCTCAGGTTCTACTTTGTATAGCTGACATTGACCTTGAGCATGCTATTCTGGCTTTTTTTTTTTCTTTTTTTTCTTCCCTTCCCCATTTCCTCCTAGATCTATGAGAGGCGAATAGTGGTTTGCATTCCAGTAATCACACAGAATGTACTGTGTGAAATGGCTCTAGAAAAAAACTGTAAGTGCCATTTCATTTCAGGCAGTGCCCAAAATAGTACCTCTGCCTCCTGAAATCACATGTTCTCTTCCATCAGAACATACGAAATATCATGGAATAAGACAGTGTGACTTCTGTTGAATTTAAAGTTGTGACTTAACGAGGGAAGCCTTGAGATAAAGAATTTATGGATTATAAATAAATCAGGGGAAAGGGGAAGAGCAGAAGATTTTCATATTCTCAAGTGTTTCTGGGGAAAGTGGTGAATTGCACATGCACAGACGTGAGGGATGGACCTTGGAACAACTGCCTCAGCCTGTCTGTACCACTATTCATGACAAAGAGCTTCAGGCTTTTGTGGTAAAATTACACTACCATGAATCAAGGCTTACAGCAAAATCTTTTGTCGGTAGTTAAAAGAGAAAAAAAGAGAGAGAGAGAGAGAGAGAGAGAGAGAGAGAGAGAGAGAGAGAGAGAGAGATTAGAAGGTACAAAGAGAGGGAGGTTGAGAGACATAGACTGAGAGAAAGAGTGGTGAAGAATAGCAGGGTGCAAGTAAGTTTTAGAAAGAATGATCAGAGATAACACCAAACAATTTTAAATCCATCCTATTGTTTTAAATATTTTGCTTCTACTAATATTTACAGCATAATTGCCCTGGAAATCAGTGGCTTCTAGTCCCAGCCAGTCATGATCATCTAAAGACAGGCCTGGATTAGGTGTTCAATCAAAAAAACCCACTAAGGCTCAAAGGCCAGCATCTGGCCCTGTTGTCATTAGCTTTCCAGATATACTGATTTTCCTGGAAGACTTTCCTAAGGCTACAGGTCAATCCTATAGCTAGACACACAAAAACCAAGGATCCAGGATTTTGCCATTTGTTGGAATTTGACAAAAGCTTCTTCAGCTGCTTATCACATCTCCTTTGTCTTTTACCAGTAACTGCCTTTCTAAAATGTAGTCAAACAATAAATGTTTAAAACTACATGAAAGTGTAAATAATTTTTTAATGTAGTCCACACTTTGCCTTTCCCATCTTTGTGAGTCAATCCTATTAATTTGCTAGTACAACTAGAAATAAAAATAAACATAGCCATGTTCACTTTCACTTTCCTTTGGAGCATCCTCTCCTTGTATGATTTTTTGATGTATTTTTTTAAAGTCACTTTTTAAAATATTTATTACATTAAATACAATCTTATTTTATATACCAATCCCAGTTCCCTCTCCCTCTTGTCCTTTCATTTCTCCCACCTACTCCCCATTTATTCCTCAGAGAGAGTGAGGTTTCTCATGGGGTATCATCATAGTCTGTCACATCATTTGGGGCAGGACTGAGGTCTCCCCAATGTATCTAGCCTGAGAGACTACTCCTCCATAAGGAATGGACTACAAAAAGCTGGTTCATGCACTAGTGATAAATACTTGTTCCGCTGCCTAACACCAACCCCCTCAACTGATACCCATGATCAGGGGGCCTAGTTCAGTCTTATGTGGGTCCCCTAGCTATCAGACTGGGATCCATGAGTTCCCACTTACTCTGGTCAACTGTTTCTGTGTATTTCCCCATCCTGGTTTTGACCCCTTTGTTCATCACTTCTCCCTCTCTACAAGTGGATTCCAGTAATTTAGGAGTTCAGTTCAGTGCTTAGTTGTGAATCTATGCTTCTGCTTCTATTAGCTACTGGATGAAGTCTCTATGATGGCATTTAAGGTAGTCATCAGTCTCATTACAGGGGAAGGGCATTTAAGGTACTCTCTCCACTATTGCTTAGATTTTTAGTTGAGGTCATCCTTCTAGATTCCTTGAGATTTCCCTAGTGCGAGGTTTCTCGTTAAGCCATAATGGTTCCCTTTATTAAGGTACCTCTTTTCTTGATCTCTTCCTCTGTTCTTCCCCCAACTCAACCTTCCTGATCCATCATATTCTCCTCTCTCCTTCCCTTCTCCACTTTTCTTTCTTTCCTCTCCTTCCATCCTTCCCTCCCTTCCTTCCTCCATCCCTCCTTACCTCCCTCCCTCTCAGCCTCTCTTCTTCCCTCCCTTCTAGTATGATTTAAGTACTCTTCTATTTCAAAGGAGATCCTGATCATTACATACCCTGGACAGGGTCTCCTCTGCCAACAGCACTCCAGTTATACTTTCATGTTTCTAGAAGATGCTGACGCCATGCTGTTTGTTCCTTATTGCTCTGATATCCCAGAGGTAAGTATGTGGATAGTGTGAAAACCATAGTTTGAACAAGGAGTAAAACAACAACAACAAAGTCACCCACATAGTCTGTTTTGAAACTCCGTTCTTATTTGAAATGTCTCCGTCTTTCTCTGAAACTGAAGATAAAAGATGATCATAGTTCTATCATAGAAGTCTTTTAAAATAATTGTGATGCTAGTAAGTTCTCTTGTTACTGCCAGAAAACTAGCTCTTGGCATACAGGTCTTATTTACCAAGCTGGAATAGAAAAATAAGTACACCATGCCTCATTGGTAAATGTACTTCCTGAGTATATTTTGATATAACTGCTTATTCCTCTTTTCTGGGAATAGCCACAATCCACAACCTTGTCTCATATCTATCTATGCCCCTCCTCATAACTCAGGAAACGTTGACTCTCCTCAGCTGCCAGGAAGCACATTGAATGACAAGACTTTTCTCTTGAAATTTTAAAATGAGTCACACAAATGTTGCTCTTTTTGGCGTTTAATCTTTGAAAACAAGCACTTCTGTGTTCCTGAATCACAACTTTAAAGATGAAACTCATAATTCCTTCTCACATGATGGGGGCTTGGAAATATAGAAGAATATTATTCCTGTAGTGATTTAGATATGAAATATTTCCCTAATGACTCAGGTGATAAGGCTTGGCTGCTCACTGATAGGTGTTTGGTTCTTAAAGACTCTCACCTAATCAATGGACTAATCCCCTGATGGATTCATAGTGTGATGGATTACTAATATTACTGAGAGGTGTGAGAAAGTTAGGGTCCAGGTAAAGGAAGTAGCTCACTGGTAGTTTTCCCTGGAAAAACACACTTACCCTTGCCCCCTTGCTTGCCCCCTGATTCCCTGTTTCCTGGATCCCTTCTTGCCATGAAGTGATCCCCTCCACATTCCAGAATGATGCAATGCCTCACCGCAGGCCCAGAGCAACAGGACCAAGTGACCATGGACTAAACACTCAGAAACTGAGATAAAATGAATCTGTCTTTGTTTTCATTGTTCCTACCAGATATTTGCCACAGAAGCAGCTATGACTAACAGACTATAACTAAGACAATCTCTAAACTAAAAGCTGGATGGGTATTTTGTTGTTTGGGAGTATCTTATCAAGTCGTTCTTTTGGGGTGGATTCAAAGTTGTATATTTATCATTTGCATCTTCCAAAGGAACTCTTTTTAATTTATGTAGAAACAACATGAGGTTTGAATGAAAGAACTAAATTTGAAAACAATGACATGAGTTTATATCGTGTGTGTCACACATGCTACACATAAAATGCAGATTGCATATACTACATATGCAGCAAATTCTCCCAGAACACTCTCATATTACAGATGACTAAAAATAATGCTGGAACATTAGAGCTAAGCTTCCCAGAGGCATTGCCATAATCCCTAACTGTGGCCCCATGCTCCCACTGGTGTGTTCCACACAATACTAGTAACATTAGTGTGACACACACAGGACACTGCTAGCAAGATCAACATATAAAAACATGTCATCACCATAAAACCCTTATCCTGACCATGACTCCTAATTTTGTGTTGCTACAGATGTTTTTCTAGTTTCTAGGCTTGTCGACTGAGAAAACATCATTGTCTTCTGCCATGCCATTTATATTTTAATTTTAGAGAAGTCTTAGTTTCTTTGCACTTGCTGGAGTTTCAACACAGAATCATTATCAGCTATTATTATAGCTTACACCCATCATCTCTTACTTGTTACTGAACAAATTCTAGCTGATCTTAATGATGGACACTTGGTCAGTCTTATAGCACCCTGCACAGTAGGATTCCAAGTAACCTGTCTACTCCCCCATTCTCATGTTGCTACAGAAAACCATGTCATTCTGTACCTGGAATTTAAGCACAGAGAATCATACATACCATAGGCCTTTACATTAAATATGGCTTCTCATAGCAATATATGCTTTCCTTTCTGTGTATGATTGACTCCATGTCATTGGTATCTCACATTTAATTTGAATGTTTTTCCCCAACCACTCAATCTAAATCCAGATACTGTGTTGTGTTTGCCTGGATTATTGTCTGCTGGCATGATATTTATTGTAGACAGTTATTGGTATTATCCCTTACCATTCTGGGCAAACTTGATTAAAATAAGAATCTGTCTTCTCAGCCTTTGATATTCCCTACAACCTAGAACAGTGCTAATGTTTAATTAGCACTCAAGTACAGCTAGATTAAATTAGTATTATATTGCTTGTTTTGTAACTACTCCCTACATAGGAATTTTTTCAAAACTTAGCTTTAAATAAAAATGTGAATACCTTTCTAGAGAAGTGCATCTACAAACATCCTTCCCACTGCACATAGCCCATCAAGAATTCCAATGTAGCATTAGTAAGTATCCTTCAATTAGTAAACAAGTCAGATGGAGTCATATTATTTTTACATTCAGGTTATTAAAGCATTTTTACCTCCCAAGTTCATTATAAAAAATGAGTTTATCATCTGTGGTCTGGGTAGAACTTGACTATACATGCTTTCAATCCTCCTTGGTCTCTTTATCCAATACACTCTGACAAGTGCTTATGATCCCAAATTACCTAACAATATTTAGTTACACTATTCAACCTGGTCCATCTTAGTGTGTCACATTTATTCAGTTCCAAAGATTACTCCCAAGGCAGCAATGCAAAGACCTGTGTCTGGTTAGAGTGCCAAAATTAAGTGACCAATGAATACCCTCAGTCTTAAATGGAACATTTCTTCCTCAAACCACATAAGCCTAGAGAACATCACAGAAAAGAAAGAAGAATGAATTTAAGAGACAGAGGATGGGAAGAATGTCACCATAAAGATATATTGGTATTGTAACTGTGGACACACAGCACTAATGGAAACCAGTGCAAGACTGGGCACTCTAACTTTCCACCATGGACAGAGGAGGTGCCCATGAAGCCTACCCCTTCCTGAGGGGGTATAACTATTAATGAGTGCTGAAAGGGTGTGTCATTTCTCTAATGGTATAACCACTGGGAAGAAACTAGATAAGAAGAAGGGGTTCAAAGGAAGAGGAAAGGGGATCGTAGAAGGTAATGGGGTGACTATGACCACAATACTTTGTTTACATACATGAAACTCTCAAAACATGAAGAACAAATAATAAATATCATTATTTATTCTTGAAGGTTTTTTGAATCATCCTTGAAGTCTGGCATACATAAATGCCAGTTCTAAACAAATCAAATGTAGTTTTCACTTCTTCCTAAAAATTAGTGGGACAGATAATTATTTCTCCACCTAATTTTTAGATGAATTACATAGCTATATTGCAGGAATTTAGCAATAATTAAAGTTTTAGACTCAACTCAACTCCAACAAGACAGGAGGCCACCTTTAAAGTAGGATCAGAGACTTTGCAAAGCTCTAGTAGCATTGTGATTTTCCTAATATAAGTTGGTTCTTTAGCTCTCATTATCTTCCTCAACCTGCCAAACTTTACCCATGCTTGATTTACATGCCTCCAGTGTGCATTTCTTTTGTAAAACATTGGAAGGTAATTGGTCATGATTAACTTTGATAGAGAAGTTAGTCATTTTTGTTAGCTAGATAACAAGCAAGCCTTGGAGGATGGACACATGAAAACAACTCAGAACCCAGAGAAAGGAGGTGAAAGAAGCCTAGCTAGCAGATCTCTCCTGGGAGGAAACTGAAGTGGATGCCTATAATGTGTTTGCATTTGGTCATATAAAAGGTAGCAAAGGGTTGAACATCCTGTTCTAGAAGAATATTGTCAATGGATATTAAAAAAATAAAGATAGGTAGATACCAAAGCCAACTTTCTCAGCTTTGCCTAAGTCTATTCCTGTTTCTGAGTCTGACAAAGTTGAGAACTGTTTGGTGTTACTGATCTTACAGCACAGAGATTAACAGCCCTACATACCCACTCTTTACTTGCAGAGGACACAAGAAGAAAATTCCCTTCCAAAAATGAGAAAGGGAGTGGTTACATATTTTTATTCACACTTAAACAAAAATGTTGAGAATATTTACACACAAATGTAGGGAGTCACATTCAATGTAAAATGATTGTTCCGTAATCTTCTGGAGGAAAACAAGGAGTCAATTTATGCTTTAGCAAAATGGGAAACTTTAAGTTAAAGACATTGGATACTAGGATTTGAGATAACTTTCAACTGGCCTGAACATTCTTCTTGTGAGTGTATCCTTTACAATTTTTTTTTGAAATTTCAATTTCTTCCATCTTAACTGTCAAAATAGAAAGAACGTTCTGCCTAGTAATTAATCTAAAAGAAGCGAAAGCTGTGAACTGAATGTAGAAGCCACAAAACCTCAGTACTAATGCTGCTTGGTTTCAAATGTGAATAGGCAGCGATATGCATTCTAAATGACAGAAACATCCAGACTTTCAGTCAATAGCTTTCTTTGACACTTATTGTGTGCAGAGCGCCATGCCTGGCTGCTGTCTGAGAAATAAAAGAAACACAAGACAGCCCTTATCTTCTGGCTCAGAGAGCTGCAGATCTCAATACATCAAGGCTGTTTGGAAAGTCTTAGCCATGAAGACAGGGAAGAGCCATTTTCCAGCCTCCATGACAACTATTCAGGACTGAAACTGTATCTGTTACAAACAAATGCAATAGTATGCTGCCCTACATTTCAAGTGAACAATTAATTTTCAAAGACTGAAGTTGTTATTTTTCCTAGGAAAGTCACAGTTTTGTCTATTTACTGGTATATCTCTATCAAGAAAAAAAATATAGTATATTAATAGCAGTCCCTTGGTAGCTTTAAGACCCCCCCAGGTCGAAGCAGCATGAGCTGCTTTTTATGTGACCACATGACGACAAAAAAAAAAAAAAAAATACGAGCTTTGAGTCTGGTTCTGTTCTGGTAGAACTGTCTCTACTAAAACAAGAAGTGGTTTAGTCACAACCTTCAACCATCCCAGGCAAAGATGGACAGACAAGTTCTCTGTTTAAAGATAAGAAGAAAAAAATTAACCCAGTTTAATAAATTCTTGCTGACTTAAAGCTCACTAACTAAAAATGTGGCTGAGTTGCTACAGAAATATTTTCAGGCTGACACAAGAATCGATATCATACTAATCAGAGCAGGCTGTGAAGTAGACACATGAAACAAGCATGACTCACGGGGTAGAATTATAAACAACTTCATTTTTATTTTGCACTGTCTCTTCGAATTTATTCTCCTGGGTTAGTGCTGCCATTGCCTCCAGTTGAGCATTTGCACAGCCCCATTACTTTTTCTGGGCACTCTTAGGTAATAAAAAAGTCCTAGAGTTACTTTAAATCACAAAACATTTTATTTCAGTAATAAATCAAAAGTCCAGACCTGAATTAAAGCTGAAGCTTCTCCCTTCCCACTGCAAAGCCCTGTGGTAGGAGAGAACCTACAGTTGTGCTTTGTGTTTCTGAGTGTCTAGCAAAGTCTCAAGTAGGGAAGCAAAAGAAAACATAGGCAGTTCTGAAGATATGGTGTTTGGGTGATATTCTTGCGAGCTGTGCTGCTCTCTGCACCTGCTGAATATCAGGTGAAGTCTTTTGTAGGCTATTCTGAGCTTATCTACACACAAACTTAGCCATGTATACAAACACAAAGATTTCTCATCTGTGGGCATGCAGCAGTCCCTCTAGAACTCACTCTTTCTGATATCTTCTACTATATAATCACAGACACAGGCCAGGTCTGTGAGTGTGGGGTCCACATCTGTGACCCCAAGGCCCCCTCAAGAAAGCCATCCACTTACTGCATCGATTTACTCATTCTCCAAAGACTTGTTGAGCTTCCATTAGGTACCAAGCACTTTAAAAACACTACTGCTGAAATATACATGAGCCATCCATCCGGCTTAAAGTGGATCTTCCCAAGGGGTTATGTGCATTTTTAAACGATTATTTTAAGCCATAGGAATAAACCGCACCATCCTAATTACAGAGATGATGATATTCAATAAATCAAGTCTCCAAACGTTGTATGGGGGGTTCTTATGGGGCCAAAGGGCTTCAAACTTCCATTGCACAAGAATGACATGCTATTTATTTGTATTACGTAGTTAGTTGAAGAAATTGGGGGTATCTATTGGATTACAGAGAATTAAGTAGCTAAACCCATCCAAGCTATTCCTTGAGTGTTTTTATATAATTAATACTTATGTTTCTGTCTTAGTATTAATTTAAAACAGTAGAAGTATGTATTTGTTCTTGGAAGACTCTAGACATTATCAAAGTTTCTATAAAGATTCCTCATCTGTACATGTGTTTGGGAAGTTACATCTACCTTCAGATGACTTTTGCTAGATAAGACAGCTCTCAGCCCATCTACAGAAAGCACATCAATGTTACCTCGGACTTTATCAGCAGCTGTTTAGACTAGTTACCTTGCAGCCTCAGCTTCCAAGATAAAGGTTAAATTACCAAGTGGCATGTCATTTTATGTGAGAGAATGCAATTTGGTCAATCTTGAAAAGCTTGATTCATTGATTCATGAAAAAAAACAATAAGACACTAATCAAGGCCCTGCCCCTCGTAATTTTCTAGAAATCCTTATGCAAAGGTACTTGACATTTTAAAGATCTGAAAGAGGTTCATGATACTCCATCTGGATACTTAGAAAGAACATCTGCTGGCTCAGAGACTGTGGTGGGCTCGTGGTACCTATGGTATTTGAGCAAGAATCGGGAAGCCAGAATATACTGAAGGACAGGAAAACACACACACACACACACACACACACACACACACACACACACACACACACACACACAAAAGGGAAAGGTAAAAAGGAACCGTAAAAAGAGGAAGAAAGGAAACTTGGCAGACAGTGCCTGGCAGATTCATATGCTTCCCTGGGTGTGCATCTGAATCTCCTGAGGAATTTTCAGCAGATGTCATAAAGAACAAATCTGAAACCAACATTTGAGGAATCACATACCAACTTTAATCAATCTTTCCTCCTTTCTGCCTTTTATTCTTTCTTCCTGTGTGTGTGTGCGTGTGTGTGTATGTGCTCACATAAGTACACTTGTCCATGTACTCATGTGCATGTGTGTGTTGTCCATGTGTGCTTGTGAGTACTTGAAAGATCATAAAAGAACTTGCAGGTTCTTTTTTCCATCACGGGGTCCTTGGGATTGAACTCATTCATCAAGCTGGGCAGCAAGCACCCTTAACCACTGAGAAATCTTGTCAGCCCAAAATCAGTGTTGCTTTGAAGCTCACCAGATTTTAGACACAGAGAGAATGACATTAATAGTTTACAAAAGATTTGAGGTCTGAGTTAAGGATGAGAAGCCACTGAAACGGGGCTTTTCAAGAAAGGATGGACTGATCTAATAGATTTTCAACCTGACCACTGCTATGTTGATAACAGATTGTAGGAAAGCAGGATCAAGAGTCATATTTGGAATGTATTTGCAATTATAGACAGTGATGGCTTGATCCAATATGAAGGCAGGGTAGTGTGAAAGTTTTTCAATTTCAAACATACTTGAAGAGAGAATTGACAAGATTTGTTGATGCATCTCGATATGATATACAAGAGAAAAACAAAACAAAAAAGACTACAGAGATTATTGGCCCACACATATCTTTTCTCTGATAATTTCTAGAAGTGTCTGCCATCCTTGCAGCCCCTCACTTCTCCCATTCTGATTATTTCCCTTTCTCTCTCTCCACCCTCCTCCCCACATCCCATATCTGCTTCTCAAATATCTTTCTAAAAATGTCTAAGAAGACAGAGACATCTTCATTAACAAGCTTTAAACTTATATTAAAAATAATATAGGGCCTCATAGCTGGGCATCTAGCATTGGACTGACTCAGACCCCCTGAACATGGGTCTCAGTTAGAAGGCCTGGGCAATCTAAGGGACCTCTGACAGTGGAACAAGGATGTATCCTTGGTGCATGAAAGGACTTTGGGAGCACATCTCCCATGGAAGGAGACTCCCTTAAACTAGAGACAGGAGGGGGGGCCTAAGCCCTACACCAAATGACTTGACAGATTTAAATGACCCCTCCTGTAAGGCATCTCCCTACATGTGGAGTGGTGGGGTGGCAAATGGGATGGGAGGATGGCTGGGGGGGCAGAGCAGGAGGGGGAAAGAGAGGGAGGAAAGAAAACTGGGATCAATATGTAAAATAAGAAAAATAAACACATTTATAATATAAAAAAAGAAATAAATGTGCATTAAAATAAAAATATATGTATATAGGACCTGAAAAATTGCTCAATGTGTAAAAAGGCAGTCAGCTGAGTTCAGTAGCTGAATCCCACACAGCAGAAGGTCAGAAGTAACTCTTGTGATATGTCCTGTTTTCCACATTTGTGCCATGACATGCACACACACACACACACACACACACACACACACACACACACACACACACACCCCACAAATAGAAAAAATATAGTTAAAATTTTAAAACAATAACAAAGCAACATAATATTGTATATAAAATAAGTTCATGATCTTCTTATCTCCTTATTCCCATCTTCATGAGTTGAATAGCTCTATCTTTGAAGGATCTGCATATATGCATACATGTAATTGTATGCTGATTGTATAAAACCTTATGTGTGTGTATATATGTTTAATATATATATATATATACATACAAGGAAATGTATAGCTAACCTTTATTTTCTTTATTGATAAGAGAAAGCACTGAGGCATCAAGTTCTGAGCAGAGAATACAGAAAGAAAAAACACAATTAACAGTTTGGAGCTTTATTTTTTCTTTATAAAGTTTACATCATGATACTTTTATAATAGAAGATCAGTTCTCTGACTGTGCTGGTACAAAATATCTTATATTTTCTTCCAGTGAGTCCACTAGATTTAGTCTTATACATTGTACTTGCACCATTTTTTTTATTTATTCTCTTTGAATATGTATATTTGTAGGTCCTAAGGTACTTTCATGGATTGTATATTCTATCTGCTATTAAAATATATCAAAACAGTACTTCATAAATGTTTATTTCCACACATTTCTTCACTCTAACTCACTTTTCATTACAGACTGAAACACTGTGTAAATGTTTGAGACAGAATCCGGGGAAAATATTGAATTATTTTTAGAATCAAGGGGTTGCCTATGTCAGGACTTTCTTTCTGCTAGAGAAAACACCATGCACAAAGTCCACTACAGTGTTAAACTTGGAAAGGCCTTGATTAGCCCCTTCTAATAGTTCTGCCCCAAATCAAACCCACAAGGAAGACCAGGTTTCATTGTTCTCATCTATAGTAGAACTGATACTTGAAAAGTTAGCCTAAACAAGGTGAGTTTGAAGTCAGTAGATAGATGGCTGTACAAAAGCAACCACACTGGAATCAGAACCAATATTTAGCATGTTTCTTATGTATGTGCTTAGAACACATGCTGACCTAAGAAATTTACACGCACACACACACACACACACACACACACACACACACACACACACTGGGGGATGTCCTGTGTGCTATGAATATATGTTTCTGTTATTGATTGATGAATAAATGCTGATTGGCCAGTAGCCAGGCATGAATTATAGGCAGGGCTACAAGACTGGGAGTATTCTGAGAAGAGGAACACAGAGTATATCAAGAGAGAGACTCTATTTAGCTATTGGGAATGTAGGACGCTAGGACATTCTCCAGTAAGCCAAGACCATGTGGAGATACATAGACTAACAGATATGGGTTAATAATTATGAGAGTGCTAGCCAATAAGAAACCTGAGAAATCAGCCAAACTGTTTATAATTAATAGAAGCCTCTGTATATTTATTTGTAATTAAAGGGCTGAGGGGCCTGATGTGACAGAAACTTCAGTTTACACACGCACACACACAGTTTCTCTATAAGCTCTCACAAACATAGCTGTCTTTCCTATGAAAGTAGAAGTTTAGTTTCAACAGATACTAAAGACATACTCTTGGTGACAATTAGAAGGTGAAGTCTTTACCTGAATAGGGATCTAACACTCAGAAGGATACAATATACCAAAGAAGGGTCATAGCAGTTTATCAGCAAAATAAAATCTCTGTTCCTTGAGATCCAGAAATCTACACCCAGGCCCCATATCAACCTTTATGCTAGGAATTTTATATCAACAAACACTTAACTATCTTCATCTATAACATACATACCTAATTCTTACAAAAAACACTTTACTTTCCTCATCTATAATATACATGCCTAATTCTTACAACTTACAATCACTAAGTATTAACACGCAGACCATGACATTTGTACCTATTATAATATTCAACAAATGTCTATAACTATTGAAATGGTCAATAGAACCTCAACTTACCCATTAATCATTTCATTGGGTAGAAAGATTTTAGACAAGATTGGGAGATGACTCAGTGGGTAAACATAATAACTGCTCAAACATAAGTACCTGAGTTTGGGTCCCCAGTTCCTTTCAAACAAAGCAATACTAGGTTGTGTACACCTGAAACCCCAGGGCTGAGTAGACAGGAAGATATCTAGGGCTTGGCTAGCTAAGACAACCATAAGCTCTATGTTCAGTGAAGGACCTTAACCCAAGGTAATAAAGCATAGAGAGATAGAAGACACTTCCAAAACTACCTTTTGCACACCAGCACACACCTACATGTATACACTAAACACATAAAGACACATGCATATATATGTACACGTACATACATAATACACACAGAAAGAGACTTTATACTGTATTTAAAAAACATCTATTATGCAAAACTACTCAAGGCCTAGGAGAGCCATATTTTATTGTCATAAAATAAGAATATTGATCTACAAAGTTGCAAAGGCCAATGTAGTAAGCTCACAATAGTAAAAAGATCAAAAGATCTTCCACAAGATATGCTTTAGGACTCTATTGTGAATCCAAAAGTCAAATAGAATTAGAACTAAATAAACAAAAAGTATAGCCAGGCATAGTGGCCACGCCTGTAAACATAGCACCCACTCAGATGACCACAAGTTCAAAGCCAGTCTGGGCCACATAGTAAGATACTGTAAAGAGAAAAATGGATGAAAGGAGAAAGAAAAGAAGGAATAAAAATATTTGTCAAAACCAAATCACATAAAATGTAAGTTCTGTGTTGTATGCCAGTAAGATAATGTTACCCAGCTCTTCAGCAGATAGTGGCAAGTAACCAGTCTGCTGTGGGGAAGACAAGACAAGTGTGTTGGTGATAAATACAGCTGGAGGAAAAAAACCAGAATCATATTCTTCTGTAACTTTATCTTCAAATTGAGACTTATATCCTTAGGTGAAGTAGATACAGGAGGTTACACTACTACATAGAATTTGATTCAAATAAATCTATACTTCAATTCCTAGCATTCATCAGCTTGGTACAGATAAGAGAGAAATAAATTGCTAGAGTTTAAAGCCTTGATTGCAAAGTTTCTCCAGATTTAAGGGTAAACAAATTGGATTATAGATTTTTAATGTGTCCTGTGTCCACTGGAGATTTCAAAATTCAGTCTTCATGGTCTACACCAACAAGAGCAAACACAACACAGTCTCTAAGGAAGCAGACACTGGTGACAAAAAGCAGGGAGAGCCAGTAACTGCTAGTTCCTTCTTTGTTTCTTAGATGCTGAGCGGTCTGTAGTTTCTCTCAGGCATTTCAGCATTCCTCCCATCTGTTCTGAGAGTTGTGGATCACACAGCCACTCAACAATCATGGGCACATCACATGGTCTGGCTCTAGGTGATAAGAATTTAACCCAGTTGTAGCAGAATAAAACATTCAGATTGATACACCAAGCCAAATGGATGGGATCAGCTGCAAGAATTCTAAATGAAAAAACTAAATTTCCATTCCCCTCTTTTCATGTGTCCACACATGTCACTTTCTAGCTTTGAGACATCACCCATGCTAAATGCCAAGAATCAAGGCTCTTGCTTGTTCGATAACAAATCCTTGGTATATTATAGTACGGGTTCTGTCTGGGTTAGATTTTTAATTCTGCAACAAGGCACCATAACCATAGCAGTGGAGAGGAAAAGATTTATTCAGGTTACTTCCACAGCACTGTTCATCACTGAAGACAGTCAGGACCTGAAGGCAGGAGCTTATGCAGAGGCTAAGGAGGAGTTCTGCTTACTGCTTGCTCCTTGTGGCTTGTCCAGCCTGCTTTCTTATGAATCCAGGACCACCAACCTAGAGATGAGACAACTCATGAAGGGCAGGGCTGCCTCCCATCAATCACTAATTAAGAAAATACCTTGCAACTGGATCATATTGAGGCATTTTCTTAGTTGGGGTTCCCTCCTCTCAGATAACTTTAGCTTTCATTTACTTGGCATAAAACAATACAGCACAGGTTGCAATCTTGTGAAGATAAATATAATGATTATTGTAACCACATCAAAAATATAGAGTCAGTGCAGAATAGTGGAAAGACATGAATATTCAGTCAGAAATCAGGATGAGAGCAGGCATGGCCACATTTAATCCCAGAAGTTGCAGGAAAATTTTATTTGACTTAAACCTATTTAGGAGATTTGATTTGTGAATATAAGCAAAACATTTTGTTAAAAGTTGGTGTTGTTCCTTTTTGTGTTATTGTTAAAAGAACGGAAGTCTCTTCTTCGACCTAGTGCATTTTCCTGAAGACAACCACAAAAAAAATGTATCTATAAAACACAATATACTTAGTCCATTATTTATTATGATTTTTTATTTAATTTTTTTCTTATTTTACTTATCTATCTAGTTCCCTCTTCCTCCTATACTTCCATGCCCCTGATAGACTCCCCATCCCATCCACATATACTCCCCAGGGAGAGTGAGGCCTTCCATGACGGATCATCAAAATCTGTCACGTCATTTGGGGTAGGGCCTAGGTCCTCCCTCTCTAGACTAAGAGAGTATCCCTCCAAGGGGAATGGGCTCCTGAAGTCTGTTCATTCATTAGGGATAGATCTTTGTTCCATTATCAGAGATCCTATAGACTTCCCAGGTCTCCTAAATAAGACCCAGGGGGCCTGGGTTGGTCCTATGCTGGTTTCCCAGGTATCAGTCTGGGGTCCATAAACTCCTCCTTGTTCGGGTCAGCTGTTTCTGTGGGTTTCTCCAGCCCAGTCTTGACCCCCTTGCTCATCACTTCTCCCTCTCTGCAACTAGATTCCAGGAGTTCCGCTCAGTGTTTACCTGTAAGTGTCTGCCTCTGCTTCCGTTAGCTACTGAATGAAGGCTCTAGGATGGCATATAAGGCAGTCATCAATCTCATTATCAGGGAAGGGCATTAAGCCTCTCCAGTATTGCTTAGATTATTAGTTGGGGTCATCCTTGTAAGTCTCTGGACATTTCTCTAGTGCCAAATTTCTTTTTAAACCTGTAATGGCTCCCTCTATTATGGTATCTCTTTCACCATAAAAAGAGAATCAGTATGTAGTTAAGTTTCCAATTACTGCTCACAATCATTATGGCAACATGTCTCCAGAGCAAGCAAAACTATGTTTATAAGTGACACACCAGGGAAATGACAATCAAGAATTTTCTTTTTGTTTTGTCTATTTTCTTTGTGGTATACTGGAATTGAACCAAAGGCTTCATGTATGTTAGGAAAGTGTTCTATCATGATAATTGATGTTACTTAATCACTAAAATATAATTACTTGAAGGTATTAGAATACACTAACAGAAATAGATTAGCAAAGAAACAAATTCTAGGAGCATTCATTGAAACTTTAAGAATGTGGTGTTTTCCTTTCTTTTTATTTCCCCAATCTATTTTCTAATTGTATTTATTACCCTCATATGACTATATTCTACATAAGGCAATTATCAGCAAGAGATAGCCATGTAAATTATACATGTAAATGTACTTATACAATTAAAACCACACAGACATTCCAAGTCCAAGAACATAAGCAAAGAAGCATTCATTTCTAACTAGAGAGCAATCACATACTAGCTTTGGGTCTCTTAGTACCAGAAAGAAAAAGGCTTCTTAGTGTCTATCTACTGTGTACATTTATGTATTTCACATAATTATTTTAGAGCATATTGATCTGTATATAGTAACAAAATTGTAAAAGCTTCTTAAAATGATTCATCCTTCCCCTCCAAATTGTTCCTCTTTAGAATATGTGTGCATACTTACAATCATCACATTAATGTAATCAAATCAGAAACAAACACCATTCCATCCTGCTTGCTATTATCTGAACATCAGGATCCACAGCTGCCTTCCATTAATGCTGTAAGACTGGACTTCTGTTTGCAGAATGAGACTCATTGACTGAGTCAAAGTACATCAGTTCTATGCTTTAACGAGGCTTATATTCTTTCAAAGGCTGTTCATAATGGTTATTACATTAAAACTTTTAGTATGTATGCACAGCCATAAGACATACTTGCAAAGCATCATTCTCATTAGCATCACAGAGTTGCTTAAGAGCAAGACTGATTGACATCCTAGCTATTAGCAGACTCCCCTACTATGGATTGCAAGGTATTGTTGCTCATAGAGCTGCCATAATAAAGGACACTTTATTGTAAATTCAAATTTCAAATTAGAATCAAGTTCTGTTTATGCATAAATGCACCTCAAATAATATGTAAGAAATCCCTGGCTGTTTTCTGAAATTCAGAATTACTGGGTGTTTTGAATGTTTTTTAAAAACATTTACTTACTTTCATTTTATATGTATGAGTATTTGTCTGCATGTATGTATGTATACCACATGTGTGCAGGAGCCTGTAGAGGCCAGAAGAGGGTATCAGATATCCTGGAATTGGAGTTAGAGAAGCATGTGAACTGCCATATTGGTGCCAGGAATCAAAACCAAGTACTCTAGAAGAGCAGCTAACTGCTGAACCATGCCCCATCTAAGTATTTTGTTTTTTCATTTACTAAATTTGACAACTCTACCTGGATCAGCTACAATGATAGATTCAGCACTGAACAAATGAAGGCTTTAGACAAAATAACCTCTAAGCTAAGCATCAAATATTGCATTCATAAAATATAAGAGATAAACTCTCCCTGTTTTCTCTATTAAGCAAAGTTTCATGAAAACAATGTCTCTGTTAACTTCCAAACATAACGTGAAAGCCTAGGAATTTTAATAGGTTTGTTTGTTATCAATCACTGCATAATAAATTACTCTAAAACTCAATGGCTTAAATCAACATTCATTATCCCCCATTTTCTGGGAATCAGAAATTCTTGTTTACTGAAATGGTCCCTATTACTCAAGAGGACCACAATGAATGTGTGTAACGAGTAAGGTTTTTCCCTGCCAGTCTGGTCCCAGTGTGGTGCCAGCCCCAAATAACACACTGAGACTCTGTATGTGATATAATGCTGTTGGCCAGTTACTAATTTCTTATCAGCTAACTCTGTCTTAATGATTAACCCATTTCTATTAATCTAAGTATTTCCACGTGGTCTCATCTTACCGGCAAGAGGGCCCAGACCTCTGTTGTCTACAGTCTCTACATGCTGACTCCTCCTTACTCCTTCCTCTCTCCTCCTTTTCTCCTAGCCTCTCCTATCTTCCTTACCTATTGGGAAACAGTGCTTTATTCGTTAACCAATAAGAAAAAATATTTACAGAATGACGTCTCCCATCATCTCCTCTTTTCTGTCTAAAATATAAGAAGGTTTTTAACCTTAGCAGAGCAAAATATATCACACAGCAGTCATCAAATAAGAATCACAGTTAACAATATTTAGTCCACTAACATTTAGTAAGGCTTAAAGAAAATATTCCATTATCTAGCCTATCTTCGTTAGTCTAAATTCTTATATGTAATTTATCTTTAATCATAATTAAGGAAAACTATAACCATAACTATCTGTCTTCAATTCCATCAAAGACCACAGAAGAATAATACATAAACTGTAGAATAACAGAGACAACTCGCCTGGTCAGTCACCCAAAATTCTTCTGTAATGTTCCATTTTCAACCCATAGGCCATAGTGTGTCTGGCAGACACATCAGCAAAGCAGGAAACTTTTTAAACTGTTCACCTGTATTGGCAGTTTGTCAGTCATTTTTCTCTGTCAAGTAATGTATAAAGGCATATCTATCAGAATTGCACCTGACTTTTCCATGGAAACTGAAATACAAAATGTCCTTGTTAGATGTTCTACAAAAACTGAGGGGCCATGGATGCCAGGTCATAAGACTATACACAGCAAAACTGTCAATCAGAACAAATGGAGCAAAGAAGATATTCCATGACAAAATCAGAATTAAACAATACATATCCACAAATCCAGTCCTACAGAAAGTTCTGGAAGGAATGCTCCAACCCAAGGAAGTTAACTACACTCAAAAAAAAAAAAAAAAAAAAAAAAAAACGTAGGCAATGAATAATTCCACTTTACAAGAAATCAAAAGTAAAAGCAGTGTAAATCTACTCACAATACCACCACCAACAAATCCAAAACAAACAAAAACTAACAATAAACAGTTCTTAATTTCCCTCAATATTAATTGTCTTAACTAGCCTACAAAAAGATATAGGTTAACAGAATGGACAGGAAGACAGAATTCCTCCTTTTGCTGCATACAATAAATACACCTCAACTTTAAAGGGAGATGCTACCTCAGATTAATGGGTTGGGAATATATCTTCCAATCAAATGGACCCAAGAAGCAAGCAGGTGTGGCAATCCTAATATCTAACAAATTAGACTTAAAACTAAAATCAAGCAAAAGAGATGAAGAAGGTCATTTCATATTCCTCACAGGAAAAATCTATCAGTACAAAGTCTCAATTCTGAACATCTATACCCCAATTACAAAGGCACCCAAATTCACAGAAGAAACATTAATATAACTCAAATCTCACATTAAACCTCACACACTAATAGTGGGAGACTTCAACACCCAACTCTCACCACTAGACAGGACCACCAGACAGAAACTTAACAAAGAAACAAAAGAGCTAAGAGAAGTTATGACTCAATTGGGTTTAACAGACATCTATAGGACATTCCATCCTAACACAAAAGAATATAACTTCTTCTCAGCTCCACATGGAACCTTCTCTAAAATCGACCAAATACTCAGCAACATAGAAAACCTCAACAGATATAAAACTTGGAGTACCCCCTGTATCTTATCAGACCACTATGCTTTAAAGTTAGAATTGAAAAACAACACAAATTGCAGAAACCCTACAAACATATGGAAATTGAACAATGTGCAATTGCACAATTCCTGGGTCAAGGAAGAAACAAAGAAATTAAGGACTTCCTAGAATTCAATGAGAATGATGACACAACACACCCAAATTATGAGACTCTTTGAAAGAAGTATTAATAGGAAAGTTCATAGCAGTAAGTGTCCACATGAAACTGAAGGATAGTCACATTAGAAAATTAACAGCACAACTGAAAGCTCTAGAACAAAATGAAGCAAACCTACCTCCAGAGGAGTAGATATAAGGAAATAATCAAATTGAGGGCTGGAATCAATAAAGTAGAAACAAAACAATACAAAGAATCAATACAACAAAAAGTTGGTTCTTCCAGAAAATCACCAAGATAGACAAACCTTTATCAAAACTAACCAAAAAGCAGAGAAAGAACATGTAAATTAACAAAATCTGAAATGAAAAGGGGGACATAACAACACTGGGGAAATTCAGAGAATCTTCAGATCATACTTTGAACATCCGTACTCCAAAAATTTCAAAAATTTAACAGAAATGGAAAATTTTCTGGATAAATATCACTATCAATGTAATCCACCATATAAACAAACTGAAAAAGAAAAACATAATCTTCTCACTAGGTACTGAAAAATCCTTGGACAAAATCCAACACCCATTCATGACAAAAGTCTTGAAGAGATCAGTGATAACAAGAACATACCTACACATAATAAAAGCAATGTACAGTAAACCAACAGCCATCATCAAACTCAATGGAGAGAAACTTAATATTATTCCTCTACAATCAAGAACAAGACAAGGCTGACCACTTTCTCCATATCTCTTCAATATTGTACTTGAAGTTATTCCTAGAAGAATAAGAAAACAAAAGGAGACATCTGATCAACTGTGTTCATAGTAGCATTATTTGTAATAGCTAGAACCTGGAAAAAAACCTAGGTTGTTCTTGACTGAGGAATGGTTAAAGAAAATATGGCACATGAGGGAGCAGGAAGATTGGGGAAAAGAATAGAGGAGAACAAGAAAAAAGAGTTACCATAGCACAGGGAGCCTTTATGGGTTTAAACAGAAATCTTACACTAGAGAAATGTTCAGAGACCTACAAGGATGAATTCAGCTAAAAATCTAAGCAATAGTGGAGGAGCTACCTTAAATAGCCCTTTCCCTGATAATGAGATTGAAGACTACCATATATGCTATCCTAGAGCCTTCATTCAGTACCTGATGGAAGCAGAAGCAGACACCCACAGCTAAACACTGAGCTGAACTCCTGGAATCTAGTTGCAGAGAGGGAGAAATGATGAGCTAAGGGATTAAGCTAAGGCTGGAGAAACCCATAGAAACAACTGACCTGAACAAGGGGGAGCTCATGGGCCCCAGACTGATACCTGTGATGCCAGCATAGGACCGACTCAGACCCACTGAAAGCAGGTCTCGTTTAGGA
Organism: Cricetiscus sungorus; assembly: GCA_030556225.1. NCBI lineage: Eukaryota > Metazoa > Chordata > Mammalia > Rodentia > Cricetidae > Cricetiscus > Cricetiscus sungorus. Next base: position 32,249,553 of record JANBXA010000132.1, on the reverse strand, counting down.
GGCCTGGGCAGTCTAAGGGACCTCTGACAGTGGAACCAGGATGTATCCCTAGAGTATGAAAGGACTTCAGGAGGCCATTTCTCATGAGAGATACTCTTTAGGCTAGACACATGTGTGAGGGCCTAGTCCCTACCCCAAATGACTTGACAAATTTTGATGATTCATCCTGGAAGGCTTCACTCTCCCTGCGGAGTGGATTGGGGATGGCATGATGTAGGGGGTTGGGGGCATGAGAGGATGGGAGGGAGAAGGAACTGGGATTGCTATGTAAAATAAGAAAAAATATAAAAAATAAAATGAAAGAAAGGAAGGAAGGTAGGATGGAAGGAAGGAAGGAAGGAAGAAAGAAAGAAAGAAAGAAAGAAAGAAAGAAAGAAAGAAAGAAAGAAAGAAAGAAAGAAAGAAAGAAAGAAAGGAAGAAAGGAAGGAAGAAAGTATCTCTGTTTCTACTCTACCTAAAGGTTCCTATGTTTTATAGAAACACCAGGCTTTAAATTATGGACCATGTTAATCTAAAATGATCTGGTTTCAACTTGATTACTTATGTAGTGGAACTATTTCTACATTAAGATTTTACCCCTAGAATTCAGAAATTAGGACTTGGCCATATGCTTTTTGTTTTGTTTTGCTTTTTTTTCCTTTTCTTTCTTTCTTTTTAAATTTTATTTATTTATTTTTGAGATGCATTTTAAAATTCAACAGGATTTTTGATAAAGATGCATGTTCTAGCCTACAGGTACAAAATGGGTCCAAGGGATTTTAATCACAGAACTTATGTAAGGCTTTTGGTTCACCAGTTTGGCAAGCTATATGGGTATATCCAGTAGAATGTGCACAAACTACTTTGGGCAATTCTGCTAAAACCACCCAACTCATTTTTTTCAAAAAAACAAGCCTTGAAGGAAATGTCTTTTCAGTTCTTTTAATTAGAACTTTAAATGTGAGCCAGTGTAATCAAACAGAACATATGGTTAGCATTGATGGGTGTAAATTCTAGAAACTGGCTCCACACAAGCCACATTGTCCCTGGCTTCTTACTATATATAGATTCATCTACTCCTTGATTTTTGTGATCTTCTTCAAAAAATTAAGAGAAGATGCAAAATGCATAGTGCAAAAAAAACCAGTTACAGCATACTACCAGAAAGCATTGTATCAATCTACATTTTTAGCAGTCTTTATATTATTTCTAAATATCTCTAGGTACAAATCGCTTTTCTTGAAGGACTCTGTGCTGTGCAGAGGGCTTGGCAGGCCTGATTAGCTTGATCCTTCTAGGAAGAGGCTATTCTCATTCTTTCTCAGAAAGGCCCTTGCTGTGATCTTGTAAAGTTTAGGGGTTCTGGAAACAGATTTAAATAGTTATGTATCAATTACCTTGGCAGTTTAGAATGTCACATCTCTTCCAGGGCCATAACAGACTTGGGTCCCATTCTGATCAGTAATTAGAATCTTTCAGTTTGTCCTTGGATTTGCAGGCTATTGAGTCTCAAGGTCCTCCACACCTTCTATTAGCCGAGTAGCTAACAAGTAATATGTTTCTAGAATCCAACCCTGAACCTCAGTTTTTCTGTCTTTCTGAATTTTTCTTATAATTGAATGAAACTTCCCAAATATACTTATCAATTTCAGAATAAAATTTTGGAGGATTAAAATATCAAAAACAATTATTCATTTCATATAACTCAACAATTTCTGTCCATTTAGTAAAGTTTATGTGATGCATACCATCTGTACCCAACACTGAGATTAGTTGTAGGGCACATCAGTGAGGTACAGTTTACACCTTGTGTTTAAAAAGACTTATCTAAAACAATTAAGCAAAACATGAACATAAAAGTATTTGTGACAGCATTAACAAAAAGGATAAGCAAATAATAAAAGAATTACTTGCCAATACACCATCATACATATTATACAGGTTCAGAAAGATGGCTGTGTAATAACCTAGGAAGTACTTAGAATGGAAAATATAAATTGTTGTACAACATTGTATATATACTAACCATAGTTTCTTCTCTTCCCATTCCCCCCACCTCCAATCTGCTCCCCCTAGTCACTCCTCCTCTGTTTCTGTTCAAAAATGTGCAGGCCTTCCATGGATATCAACAAAACATGGCACATCAAGTTGCTGTAGGACTAAGCACATCCCCTTGTATTAAGACTGGGCAAGGCAACCTAGTATGAGGAAAGGTTCCCAAAAGCCAGCAGAAGCTTTAGGGACAAAAGCAGTTACAATGACTATTGTGATAGTGACCAGATGACTGGGAGTCCAGGGTGCAGGTGAATGTGCCCTTGTCCTGATCTATGATATTTGTACTGTGACACTCAGCCATAATGAAATGCCTTTAAAACTTTAATTAACATATAATTATTTCACTTTCCTACTTCCCTTTCTACCCTCCACTTTCCCCATCTCCTCCTTCCAATTCCTTCAATGCCCCTTTTCTCAAATTTACAGCCTCTTTTTCTTTTATTATTGTTACACACACACACACACACACACACGAGAGAGAGAGAGAGAGAGAGAGAGAGAGAGAGAGAGAGAGAGAGAGAGAGACCATGATAGAGGGAGCCATTATAGGTTTGAAGAGAGAGAAGGAGAGAGAGATGGACAACATGCAGACCCCATTTGTGTGTGTATATGTCAGGGGTATTAGTGATGATTATCTATTGGACAATCAATTAGAGGGCTCATTCCTTGGAGAGACTAATCTCCCTCTCTCAGTAGCCATTACTTACCTTCATTTCTTTGTCTATGGGTGAGAACCTGTGAGATGTTCTCCATTCCACACTAGCACATCTATTGTCTTTGTTCAGGTCTTTCTATTTCTGAAATGCAGTCACACAGCAGACTTCTCAGTATTCTGGCTCTTATAATCTTTCAGTCCTGTTTTGTGATGTTCCCTGAGCCCTAGACATAGAATTTATGCTGCATACATATCCATGGGACTAGGTACACCATAATCTTATGTAAGATATTCATTTGCTCCAGAGAGAAGCTTCTTCAACAAGAGGCAACAGCTATGGATAATGAAATATGGTGCATAAACACTATGGGATACTATTCAGCTATAAATAAAAATGAAATTATGAAAGTTGCATGTAAATCAATGAATCTACAAAAGATGACATTGAGTGAGCAAACCCAGATCTAGAAATACAAATTCTGCATGTTCTAGTGCATTTATGGTTCTTAGCTCTAGTTATTCAGATGCAGGTATATAAACATGGAGTACCTGCATAAACCAAGACAATATAAAGGGGATATAGAGGGTATTGAGCAGGAAATAGCAAGGAGAGAGGAGATTTGTAGGGAGAGAAGTGATTTGTAGGGGAAATGGAAAAATCGAGAAGGGGCTCCAGATAAGGAAGGGGAGTCAAGAAGGAGGTAGGAGTGAAAAATAACACCAAGGTTGTTTGATAAAGCCTCAAGGAATCACATTATTTTATATTTACTTAAAATTATGTACAACATATCAAGTGTATATGTATACACACATGTGCACACACTATATATAATCAAGATAAAGTTATACCACTGTACTACTTGAGCTTACAATTCTTACCACAATAACTCTTGACTAACAAAATCTCAGCATTGGTCATAAGAAACCTCATTTCTAGTAGTTGTTGAGGGTAACCAGATACTTCTAAAACAATATAGGTTATTGTTGCTACCCTTAAATGCCTCTGAGGTCAAAGGTAAGCCTTCATTGCTAATGTCACTACACATTAGGACACAGGACCTAACATGAAAGCTTCCTTCCTATGGTCTAGATTCTACAATACCAAAAGGTGCCTTGCAAGCTGCCTGGTGGGGGGTGCAGTTTATGATACTACTTATCAATGACACCTGTGAACCCCAAAAATGGCCAGCATAGCTAGATAACTATAAAGGTGAAGTAGTGATACTCGTGGTTTGGAGGTAACCAACAGCTAAGTGGCTGTAAAAAGCAACCACAGGAAAGTGGAAGTTTTGTTTTCCTCCATAATTTAGAAGATAAGATGGAGTTCTTACTCATGTTGACCCTATCGTTTTCATCATCTTGCTTTAAGTAAAGTTGAAATAGAAAGGCAGGTAGAGAACCAGAAGCTGAGAGCAGAGATTATATGTGAGTTTATAATTAATGAAAATCAATGTGTTCCTCAATATAATATATTATCTTATTATATTAACACTCTTCAAACCTTGCTATGATACATTTTGCAACCAAGGTAATAATTAAAACCACCATTGCCTCAATTGAGTTCTCCCATAAAGCAGTTCCTGGGAAAACATTTCAAGAAAACTAGTTTGCTTACAATACATATAAAATATACAGGAACTTTAGGGACAATATTTTAAAATATAGAAAAAATATAATATATAGTTTGGAAGCCAGAGAAAAATAAGCATACAAAACTAACACATCTGTGACAATGAACAACTAAAATTTAAATTCCCAAAGAAACTCTGAAAACAATGCAAAGCACATATTTAAAAAAATTATCTCATCCAAACAGCAATAGAGCTGGGGTATTTGCACACAACCCTGAGCAGCTGATCGTGGAGAGCTGCTCCCAACTGGTATTAATTCTAGACTGTTACTTGAAAGGGCAGCAAGACTTGACTCTATTCAAGAAAATTCAAGAAACTGAGATAGAATCAGATATTGTCTGCTGAATTTAGAGAGAGTATGTAAAGGTGCCTAAAATGTATCACTAACTATGTATATTTTACCATTTATGTATATAATAGATTTAATATATATGATGTGATCATATTGGACTCTTATTTCACTCACTCTGGTATAATCTATACAACTGCCTTTAGAAAACTAAATCTCAAACTAATGTCTTGTTATTTTCTGTTTTCTTGATTTGACAGTCAATTGCATCACAATTCTGCCAGGTCCATAAATGCACAGAATAGGGAGTAACCACCTGCTTGAATGAAACCAATTAACTGTGTTTGCCCTTGTGGTTGGCATAAGGGAAGCTGGGTACCATTAGCAGGACAAAGGTGGTGGGTGCTCTGGAAAGATGGAACAACCTATGGAGAGCTGGTGAACTGTCACAGTGACCTCAACGAAAATCAGTGGGAGAAAAGAAAAAAATGGGGTACCACGTGCAAAGATAATACTGGTTTATATTAGATTAATATAAGTCTTTGCTCCACGTGCAAAGATAATACTGGTTTATATTAGATTAATATAAGTCTTTGCTCACTATGTGTCTTTGATAGTTTTTATTGCTGCACTGAAACACCATGACCACAAAGCAAGTGGGAAAGAAAAGAATTTATCTGACTAAACTTCCGTATCCATAGTCCATCACTGAAGAAAGGCAGAACAGGAACTCACACAGGGCAGGAACCTGGAGCCCAGGCTGATGAAGAGGCCCTGGAAGGGTGTTGCTAATTGGCCCACCCCTCATAGCTTGTTCATCCTGCTTTCTTATAGAACCCAGAACCAGCAGCCCGAAGATGGCACCACCCACAAAGGGATGGGCCCTTAGCAATCAATCACTAACTAAATAAGAAAATGCCCCACATCTGGGTTTTATGAAGGCATTTTCTCAATTGAAGTTTCTCGTTTCAGATGACTCTAGCTAATAATGTCAAGCTGACACAAAACTAACCAAGACATCAGGTAAAAGCTACTGAAGTAGTTCTCCATGTGGTAGAAAATGATATAGTTTTTCATAGTAAGTCTAATAATAGGTGTGAATGACTGGCTGTAATTTTAAATATCTACTGTAGTCCCAGCCAAAATCAAAGACAATGAAGAAAACTAAAACAATGCACTAGGGATAAAAGCAACAGTTTCAAAGAAACTGTTCAAGTTAACTGGTTAGATATGATGTACAGGAGAGTTTTAAAGAGGCACTATGACTTTCATCTCTTGAGACTTGTGTGGGTGGCCATGCGATTATCAGACAAAGAGTACAGAAGATATTTAGTTCTACGAGCTACTTCCAAGGCTACACAGAAAAGCTCTGTCTTGGATAAAAAGATAATTAGGTTGGAGGGAGATTACATATAATTATACGTATAATTATATAAGTTATATATATTACACCACAATGTAAGATTACTTATAGATGTTACATAGTTATATATCCTGTGTTTCCAATGACCCATTGATCACTCCACTTTATGATGCCATCTCTGACATAGCAAAAAGAAAATTTAGGTTGCTACTAAAGGAACCACAATAATTATGAAGTCATTCTAAAATTCAATTTTAGTTCTCAACTAATACTAAATACTGATTTCACTGAGTACAAAGTGTTTGTTTCTCCTTTATTTACTAGTATTTACCCCCAGATTGTACGGTTGGTGAAGACATTCCTAGGTAAAGTAAATCTTTTTATTTGTTCACTTACCAAACAATTCTCCTCTGTGCTCCTGTATTTAAATTTTAAAATGAATAAAGTGAACTGAGTTTTTGTTTTTTGTTTTGTTTTGTTATGTTTTGTTTTTGAGGTATGGTTTATGTACGTGGTCTTGGCTGTCCTGGAACTGGCTCTGCAGACCATGCTGTACTAGAATTGTGATCCACCTGCCTCTGTCTCCCAACTGCTGAGATTAAAGGTGTGTGCCACCATGGCCCAATTAAACTGTTTACTTAATGAAGAAGAAAGAACACCTCTCCAAGATTTTCCTTTCAGAGTGATGTCATTTTAGGCAGCTAGACATTTTCCCAAGGATGTTGCAATCTATCTAAACATTAGAATTTTAAAGATGAAATCATAAAAGCCAGCTGTTCTTAGTATAAATTATGTTGATTGTTCATAAAAATCAAAGGCAACTTTACAGGTTGAGGATTTGCATTCAGTGATGGCAGATCTTCAACCTTAAAGTTTCCTTTGATTTTTATGAACAATCAACATAATTTATAATCAATTGTAGTACATGTCATAAGTGATAAAATTGCAAAAGTTCAACAACAAAGCGATGTCATTAAAACTCATGACAATTTTCCTCTATTTTTCTATTTATATACACAAATTCTAAACACAAAATCAAAACATAGCTATATGCTGGCACAAATGATGACTTTAAAGAAAATGTATATTAAGTTTATAGTCTAGTGTTTTTTTTTAATTGAAAGGAAAGATCATATTATTACTTCACAAAATCTTAACATATCAGGACTCTATTTTAAAATACATTCTGCCTACAATGTTCCAATCAAGTTAATTTTCATGTATACTGGAGCTTTAGAAAACATGTCATCATCAATTCTTGACACAATGTTTATTAAGGATTTCAAGACAACCTGATTTAGATTGGTTTATTACTAATTTGAATCTTCTTGTTCTTTCTATGTAATGAAGCATCCAGGTATCATTTAGTTTATCTCCTAGAATCATAACCTTGACTTAATCACATATCAATGTTTTAAGTAACACAGAAGAAATGTTAATGAACAAGTCTGAAAAATAGCAATGCCCAATTTTTCATTAAGAACAAAATATCTTTGGGGGAAAATACCACACAAACTGATAATGACTGAAGGCTGGTTCCTCAAGACAGGGTAATAACCCAAATTTAACTGATGCACGTAAAAGCATATATATTAGAAAACCCTGACACAGACTCTTAGCTGAATATCATTTAAATTTTCAAAAGCTCCACATAAATTAGCAAACCAATGGGAGAGGTCAATGTTTATGTTATAATGGACACAAATGAATTTTTGAGTAGCTACAGTGTACTAGCCACAATGCTCAATGTTAAATACATAGTTGAAAAACTATGCAGTCACAGTCCTTACTCAGATTGAGCTGCAGATGTTAGATATTTCAAGAGTAGCTTTGTATTCTACACAGGCTTTCCAAACTGCATCCCTACCCTAAAAGAAGTTCCAACGTAAGCCAAAAGTCACATGTATTCAATTTATTTTCATGAAAGTGTGTAATGTCATTACCAAAATCAAATGAATGGGAAAGAAACACCTCCCCTGTCTTCATAAAAATAAACACACAGGCAGACATAATGACAACCCTTGCTGGAGTGTCTGACAGCAGCATATTTATCTAATCCCTGTTGCTTTGCTCTATTTCAAATCAAAACACATGGTCTTGACCTTGTGTTTCACCGTTACTTCCACAAACTTAGCCTGCTCCTCATGAAGAATATTAATTGGAAATTTTGGAATATGAAACAGATTTATGGAAAAGCAAGAGAGCAAAGAGCAGGGCATAGTCTAAGACATGATGACTATCACTTTATTTATAAAAGAAGTTGAATAAGGCAGTTAAGCAGTTACTTTGAAATATCAAACATTTCCCTAGATGGTAATTACTTTTTTGAGCCCTCCCATGAAGAAATCACTCTGCATCCATCTTTACTTTTCCAATGGTCTATTATAGACACTCCATGAAGTAGTAGAATTATCCTTATATTTTAGCTGGGGAATCATAGACTGAGAGGTGAAGTAGTATTTTCAAAGTCTCACAGCTAGTAAGTAAATTCTACTTAAACTCAGACCGACCAGGCTATAGCTCAAAAATTAACTCAGGTGCTTAACTATGGAGGGGGAGAAAGGAAGGTGTGTGAGTAATGATTACTGCTTAAATGCACAGGTTAAGTTGGTTCTGATAAAATTAATTATTAAAAGCACAGGTTAAGTTGGTTCTGATGAAATTAATTATGACAGAATAGAAAAATCTGACAGTTACTGGTATCTGACATAACTTGCACCCCTATCTAGAGCCCCAGATTTCCTTCCTTTAGCCTCAAGAGTTATCCTCGTTTCATATTTAGTGGTTAAAAGCAATCTCATTATCAAATCTTCACTGGTGGCCATTCTCCTATATGTTCATATTTTTATACACATGGAACTCAAAACTTATGACTCTTTGTGAAGCAGATTCCCAAACATTGAGGATAAGCAAAATATTTCAATTATTCTAGTCAGTATTTTCGATTCCTGACTCTTCAATCTCTTCATCAAACTTCCAACAAGAAGTGACATTGACTGATATGTTTTTCTAGCAAGAACAGAAGACTGTAGTGCTGGAGCTGGAATGAGGGAAGAGAAAGCTGGTTGATCATCATTGTCAGCCAAGAGCATTTACAGGGACAGAAAGAGCTAAGAACTCCTGAAAAGAGCAATTCATTTTAAGCCAAGATCAAACACACATATAAGACCTTTATTCAGCTTGAAAGAATGTTGGCAATTTTAGCCAGGTGGGATGAATTCTATCTGTTCTAGTTAAATGCTGAACAATGTGATATTCAGGTCCTACCCATAACATCAATCCATACAGTTTTCTGATGCTGGAGAAGATTGACAGAAAAGCAGTGCACCCCTAAGGAAATCATGGAAAAAAAAAAAAAACAAAACAGGGCAATTCAGATATTCAAATTAAATGGCTAGGCTGCCTCAGACAGCAGAGATTGGTTTAAATGGGAATAAACTTGTGAGCTGAAGTTTCTTGAGATTGCCAAAAGCAATTTTAGAGTTATTGTGATTTAATAAGAATCAGGATAAACAATTAGGCCGAACAGAAGTTTATTAAGGGAGAAATAACTCACAACATAGGCAGATGCACGCGGCGGGTTCCAGCAGATCCTGAGCCTTCCAGCGTCCACCACCCAAAAAGGGGCGGCCCGACCCTCTCCCAACCTTTTCTCTCCGCTCCCATCTGGCCCTGTCTCCGCTCCAATGGGCATAGCCTAAGCCACAGGTACAGACAAGGTGAATATCTCGCTACAATTCCCCTTTTAGTCTAAAGAAAAGATTTGGGTTTGATACAAAACTATATACAAAACAGTGAATAACAAGTGTGCTCTAAGAAAAGGAAAATTGAGAACAAAACGACCTACATATCTAGTCCTAGGATGAAGACATAATGCAGTTTACAATAGAGTTATCCTAAGCTAGAAAGCTTAAGCCTAGTACCTAATCTATCTAACTAGGAAGAGAGAATAATAGTTGTGATGGTTTAATCTACAACCTCATCAAGACCTGAGAAGGAAAATAGAAATACTAGGATAGACAGGAAGTGCGGATGGGCAACTTCCAAAAGATTCCTCGAAGACAGAAACAGCAAGCTACCCGGACAGTCACCCAAGGTCTCAGAGCAATGTTGGTACAGCCAGTTTTGGCTAAGGCCAAGAGTACCTGACAGATCACAACAAAAGCAGGGAGGAAGAAAGGCTGTCTTACCCTGACTTGGCAAGGTTCAGCAGTCTTCTGTTTGTCTCCTGCAAGCACATAGGACCGCATGTCCAGAACAGTTGTCAAGGTAGGGGCAGTTCCTTGCCCAAGAGGCCATGGCCGAAGTGAGGATGAACTCCAGAAGGAGCAACGACAGTGTCCAACATACTTTCGGGAAAGTGCATGGTGCTGTCAGGAGCAACAGTGTCTCATGTCAACAGAGTACTAATATTAAAACATTTAAATGCTGTGTTCTGCAGGTCTATGAAGTGAATGGATATTAAGCATCTATTGCTGACTAATCTCATAGGCAAAGGAAACATGGGTGAGGATGATCTGTAATACTCAGGAACTTAGCTAAAAACCTGATTAAAACTTCCTTGAGAAAAGCAAGGATACACACCTAAACAATATAATTATGCACATGTAAATTCCTAAAGTAGAGGTAGAGTAGAAATGTCTAGACAAGAGGGCAGCAAGATAAATATCCTAAACCGTGTCAATATACAAAATGTCTTGAACTCAAACAAAGTATACATACATAGAATATAGCGAGAATAATGTGCATAAAACATAAATGGAAAGATTTCACACAATATGACAAAATATAATATACAATTCTTCCAGTACATAGATTACCACAGATAAGAATATATAACAGTGTAAGCTGAAATACTAATATCTCACTCTTACTAAACAATTCACAAGAAGGTAGGCCAATCTACCTGTATCATTCCGAACCATACCTTTCCCAACCATACTCTATTCCTGTCTAAAAGAGATAACCGAGTCTAAATATCACTTTCCATATCCAACCCCAAGTAACTAAAACCAACCCTATGAAGATGAATATTATCCCTAAATTACAAGAGTGGGGAGAGGGGCGTCGTTATCTTAAGATTACTTCCTGCTGAAATGGGACGATGATTGCTCCATGGCATCCTGTAGGAAGAAAATGTTTAGCAACCAAATTTATCAACAGAATTGGCTGTGACATATGTAGGTATTCATAGTGTGGCAGAAAATGCTTGACTGGAGTTCTATTTGGAACTCTGGCCAGGTTGTAATAAGAAGGTGCACCATTACAGCTAGCTAGTCAGGAGTTGTCTTGAGCAAAGCAGTCCCAAACCAGTTAAAGGGTGAAGTTTGTAGTTCAGATGCATCAGGGTGAGTAGAATGGAAATGTCCATTTGGGGCCCCATCTTCCTTCCGGAGTGTTCAAGGATTGCTGTTGGGAACTGTTATTATTCCTTGTGGAAAACTTAAATATCAATATCAAAGTAAAATTTTCAAGTTTTACGGTATGCATTAGGGGAAAGGCAACAATAAGCATTAACATGTATAAGAGAAAATGAGGATTTCAGAGAGAAAAAGTGCATATAAACATATGAGTCCTTAGATTTTGTTTTCTTCTGCCTTACATCAATTGGCTTCATGATATAAAGCAGAAACTGTGAATTCAATCTTAACAACATGCTTGAATTTAGAGAAGGAAAGCCAAATCCAACTCCAAAGCCAGCATTGATTTATATGAATCGGGACTACAGGAATACCAAATATTGAAGAGAAATAGATTTCCATATAGAAACAGTTTATTAGACTTAAATATTTTTACCATGAATCAGATTACTCTTCATTAAATGATTCTTTCTGGAGAGCTGTCTTCTGTAGGTACCTACATGTTCCTTGTCTCTTGGTTGTTTGAAGATAGGTGTTCTCTGTTTTACTGTAAAGACAAGAAAAGAACACTTCTCCTACCTTTGAGAGGTCTCCACACATTTTGTGGGACCCAATTTGTTGAATGACTTGTCATTCCTCTTCATTAAGATGTTTCTCTTGTTCAACTCGGATCTTGATCAACTTAGACGGTATCCATAGCTTTTCTTCTCCTGTAGATACAAATGTGAAACCCCTACCCCAACGTAACACATATCCTGGTTTCCATACTGAGGTCTATACATCCTTGAAGTACACCGGCTGATTTAGTTCAGAAGTTTTTTCTATTGTCCAGTGCCTTTCAGCAGCTGTTTGTCCTTTTTCATTAGCATTAAGAAAGTTTAATGTTAATAAAGCATTATGTAATCTGTGTTTGGGTGTCTTGGTTACTCCTGCCTGTCTATGGAGCATTTCCTTTAAGGTACGATTGGATCTCTCAATTACTGCTTGTCCTGTAGGATTGTGTGGTATACCAGTTATGTGCTTTATGTTATAATATTCAAAAAACTGTTTCAATTTGTTGGAAACATATGCCGGAGCATTGTCAGTTTTTATTTGTGCAGGTATGCCCATAATGGCCATTACCTCTAATAGGTGTGTAATAACAGACTCAGCCTTTTCAGAGCTCAGAGCAGTAGCCCATTGAAACCCTGAAAATGTATCTATAGTATGGTGCACATATTTTAATTTTCCAAATTCTACAAAGTGAAACACATCCATTTGCCATATTTCATTTCTTTTTATACCTTTAGGGTTACTGCCTGGTGGTAAAGGAGTTTGGTTATAGAATGAGCAAGTAGGACATTTCCTTATTATTTCCTTGGCTTGTTGCCAAGTGATAGAAAAGTCCTTTTTCAAACCTTTGCTGTTCACATGGTGTTTCTTATGAAACTCTGATGCTTCTAGCACACTTCCTATCAATAACCGATCAATTTCATCATTGCCTTGTGCTAGAGGACCTGGCAGACCCGTATGGGATCTAATGTGTGTTATATACATAGGATGAATCCTCTTTCGGATAGTATCTTGTAACTGTATAAACAATGAAGTTAAGTCTGTACCATCAGGAATAAATTCTGCAGTCTCAATGTGTAAGACGACTCTTTCTGCATATTGAGAGTCAGTAACTATATTGAGAGGTTCTGTAAAATCCATAAGTACCATGAGAATGGCATACAATTCTGCCTTTTGTACAGAATTTTAAGGGCTTTGAACCACTTTACTTATTTTACCTGATTTATATCCTGCCTTACCTGATTTGTTTGCATCAGTGTAGAATGTATGAACTCCAGAGATAGGTGTTTTTCTTACAATGCGTGGAAGGATCCAAATCATTTTCTTTATGAATTTTATCCTTTCATTTTTGGGATAATTGTTGCTAATCATTCCCAAAAAGTTACTGCATGCTCTCTGCCAATATTCATTATCTTTCCATAAGGAGGAAATTTCCTCATTAGTCAAAGGTACTATGATTTCTGCTGGGTCCCTTCCTGTCAGTTGACGAAGTCTTAATTTACCTTTTATAATCAGGTCAGAGATCTTTTCTATATATGATTTTAGTTTTTTATTCTGTTTATGTGGTAGAAATATCCATTCTAATATGATATCTTCCCTCTGCATCAAAATCCCTGAAGGATATTCTCTAGATGGTAATATAACCAGAATACAGTCTAATTTTGGATCCACACGTTCCACATGTGCTTCTAATATCCTCTTTTCTACCCATTCTAATTCCTTTTCAGCCTCAGCTGATAGTATTTGTGGACTATTCAAGTCTTTGTCCCCTTTTAGGGTCATTTTTCAGTTTTTCAAATCATGCCCTTCTATCCAATAATGGTTTGTAGTTGAGAGATCTCTCCTAGTAATTTTTGAAAATCATTAAGAGTCTGGTAACGATCTCTCCTAATCTGTACTTTTTGTGGTCTAATTTTCTGTAGACCTATTTTGTATCCTAAGTAGTTGATAGAATCTCCTTTTTGTATTTTTTCAGGAGCAATTTGTAATCCCCAACGAGGTAAAACTTCCTTTACTTTCTCAAACATTTTTTCTAATGTTTCTATTTTAGAATCAGCTAACAATATATCATCCATGTAATGATAAATTATGGATTGTGGAAACTGTTCATGAATTATTTCCAGTGGTTTTTGTACAAAATATTGGCATAGAGTGGGGCTATTTAGCATTCCCTGTGGCAAAACCTTCCATTGATATCTCTTCACCGGTTGAGAATTATTATAATTAGGTACCGTGAAGGCAAATTTCTCTTTATCTTGTTCCTGTAAAGGTATAGTGAAGAAGCAATCCTTTAAGTCAATAACTATAATAGGCCATTCTTTAGGTATCAAAGAAGGCAAGGGCATTCCAGGCTGTAGAGAACCCATTGGCTGAATAACTTTATTGATGGCTCTCAGGTCTGTAAGCATTCTCCATTTACCAGATTTCTTTTTGATAACAATTACAGGAGAATTCCAAGGGCTGGTTGATTCCTTGATATGTCCAGCATTTAGCTGTTCCTGTACCAGGTTTTCTAAAGCTTCTAACTTCTCAGAGGTCATAGGCCATTGTCCTACCCAGACAGGTTCCTCTGTTAACCATTTTAAGGGTAGGGCTTTTGGTTCCTCTCTTTGTTCAGCGCTTGCATTCTGTTTTTGTACAGCCTGGATATTTGGTGTCTGTCTTGAATAGTACTTTATAACACCCTTTCCACAATCAATCATGAGGTCGTTAATGGTTCCTATCCATTATTGGAGGAATGTTAATCTGTGTATTCCATTGCTGTAATAGATCACGACCCCATAAATTTATTGCTATATCGGCCACATATGGTCTCAACCTTCCTCTCTGTCCTTCTGGTCCTACACATTCAATCCATCTCGTGCTCTGTTTTACCTGAGACAGGGTTCCAATCCCTAAGAATTGAACATTTACCTCTTGCAGGGGCCATCTAGGAGGCCAGGATTTATCAGTTATGATAGTTACATCAGCTCCCGTGTCCAGTAAACCTTCAGTCTGTAATTCATTTTAACTATCAATCTAGGCCTATGACTATTTATAGAGGTTTGCCAAAATATACGCTTTTTGTTTCCTTTACTCAAGTTTGATTCAAATTCCATCTTTAGTATGTCATCCAGAGCAGTATGAGTTTTTACAGTAGGCACTGTATTTTCTAATCGTCCTGTGGGAGATTGTCCTCCATTGTGACTGGGAATGTCCAGACCACCTTTGGCATGGGGGCCTTCGAGAGGCCCCCCAAGGAGTTTCCCGATGGTAAAGGGTTTCCTTGCTTGTCTCTGGTCGATCTACATTCATTGGTCCAGTGTCGGCCTTTGCCACACCTTCTACATAACCCAGAAGGCTGAGGCCTTCTGTTAGATTCATTCCTGGGAGTGTTATTTCTAGAAATAATTTGCCTACAATTTCTTTTTAGATGTCCTTTCCTACCACAGTTAAAACATCTGACATTGTTATATCTTTTCAACCCTTTGGAGATGGCTTCTCCTAGCCAAGCTGCTATGTCCTCATAGTTAGGATCTCTGTTATCTTGATGTCTTCTCGGATTTTTAGATGTGGCCTCTCCTACCCAAGCATCAGTGTCACCATAGTTAAAACCTCTGTTATCTTGATGTCTTCTCATACCATTAGATATGGCCTCTCCTACCCAAGTTTCAGTGCTATTATCATTATATTCCATGTTGGCTGTATATAGAACCCAGTCATCTAAAGGTGCTGATCGAGTTTTTAAAGGCCAAAGCACTTGTTTGCATCGAGGGTTCGCATTCTCATAAGCTAATATTTTTATAAGTACTTCCCTAGTTTCTATGTCTGCTACCTCTAATTGCACTGCTCTAGACAATCTTTCTAGAAATGAAGTAAAATGTTCTCTTGGTCCTTGCCTTATCTTGACATAGGATTCTATCTTTTCCCCTAGTTCATGAACCTTATCCCAAGCATTCAGAGCTGCTGTACTGCATAGAGACAAGATATGTTCATCATAGGCAGCTTGGGTTTCTGGGTCAGCATAAATACCCTCACCAAGGATTTTATCTTGGGGAGCTTTATAACCTTTCTTCAAGCCCTGAAGTTCAAGAGCTTTTGCTTCCTCTCTCCATAAAGCCCTCCATTCTAATTGAGAGGAGTTTTCAAGGACAGCGGATATCAATTGATCCCAATCTTTAGGGGTTACCTTGTTATTCCTTGCCCATGATTCTATTAACTGCTTCACATATGGTGAATGCATACCATAAGAGACTACTGCTTCCTTTATACCTTTTAAATCTTTCATACTTATTGGTTCCCACTGATAGGCAACACCACCTTTTGGGTGTTTTTTCGTTTCTTGTTTTTCATTAACAGATACAGGGAAAACTCCCCTGACCCTAAATGGTGTAGAAAATTTTAACACTATTTCATGCCCTGTTCCCTGTAGTTCTCCTTCTGATATGTCAGATCGATCGTCTTCTAAGGCCTGAAATCTATTCACCATAGTTTCTTTGAGTGTCTGAACTTCTTGAACCACATAAGTTTCTAGAGACTTCATTGCATCAGTCAGTTTATTACTTTCTCCAACTACAAATGATTCCATGTTTTTAATATTCTCATCCTTAGATATAATCTGAATGGCATGTAAACTGCCTTCCAGAAACAATGTTCTATCTGCCAGCTTGTCATTATCCTCAGACATGGAACAGATTCTATCTGCTAATCTTTCCATCTGATGTTCCAGTTTTTTAACCTTATTAGTAGACTCATCCAACCAGGAACGAGCCGTTTCTGCTAGCATGGTAATGGATCGCATTGTTTCTGTTTTGGTTGTTGAGTTATCAGCTATGAAACAAATTCTGTTTTCTAGTTGGTCATTTTTATGTTCCATGTTTTGCATTCTATCTGTCAGCTCTCTATTGACATCTTCAATGTTCTGAACCTTTTCCTCTAAACATTTTATATTTTGCATTCTGATTTTAAGCTCTCCATTGTCATGTTCAATATTCTGAACCTTTTTTTCTAATAATTCTATGATTTGCGTTCTAACTTTCAGCTTCCCATTGTCATTTTCAATATTCTGAACCTTTTTTCCTAAGGATTCTATGTTTTGCGTTCTAATTTTCAGCTTCCCATTATCATTTTCAATATTCTGAACCTTTTTTCTAAGGATTCTATGTTTTGCATTCTAATTTTCAGCTTCCCATTATCATTTTCCATATTCTGAACCTTTTTTCTAAGGATTCTATGTTTTGTGTTCTAATTTTCAGCTCTCCATTATCATTTTCAATATTCTTAACCTTTTTTTCTAAGGATTCTATGTTTTGCGTTCTAATTTTCAGCTCTCCATTATCATTTTCAATATTCTGAACCTTTTTTTCTAAGGATTTTATGTTTTGTGTTCTAATTTTCAGCTCTCCATTATCATTTTCAATATTCTGTGTTCTGTTTCTCAGCTCTCTATTGCCATCTTCAATATTCTGAATCTTTTCTTCTAAACATTGTATGTTTTGCATTCCAATTTTAAGCTCTCCGTTGTCATTTTCAATATTCTGCGTTCTGTTTTTTAGCTCTCTGTTGTAATTTTCTACAATTTGAATCCTTGTTACTAACTCTCTTATGGTTTTTACAAGTTCCTTATTATTTGCCCTATCTCAAACCATTTCTTTAAAAATATCATAATAATGATGAAACCCATTGCTATTACAAGAAAAATGTATATATTGGTTAAGTCATTATTTTCTTCTGTTAAAATTCCTTCTATACAAGAAGTAAAGGAATTTCTAAAGTCCTGCATTGTAAGATTATCCACCATAGCTATGGGACAATTGATCTCAGATATTATGTCAACTTAATTTTGCAAAGAATGTTGCAATTATCTTAGGTGTAATTCTGCTCTTCTGGAACTTTGGTTCTTTTATTTGCAGATCTCAACACCTCCAGCCGTAACCGCCAAATAGTGTCTGGCAGCAGATGATTCTTCTGATTCAGTCCCTGCAGAATAGCTCTTAACAAACTATAGCAAGCAAGAATTTGTTAAATTAATAAGTAAAAGGACCCTGTGTAAGTAAAAGGACCCTGGGACCACGGAGCTATGGCCACAGGAAACACACAAGCAAGGCGGGCGCCAGGGCAGGCACCAGGTGGTGGCGCGAATGCAAAGTGGGGAAACGGGCAAAATATGAGAAGCAGGGAGTGCCTTCTCAGGGCCGCTGGGGAGGTAAAGGGGTTGGATGGCAGAGGCAACTGTCCCACAACTTGTGGTGAGTCCACCTAGTTAGGCAAGGAACCCTGCCCGTTCAGGGATGGTGGGGGAAGGGAGCGGCTTGGCTTCCGCGGCCTCTCCCACCTCTATCACTGGCAAAAGCCAGGTCCAGTGAAAATCCAAATCCCGCTTCTGACACCAGATATTGTGATTTAATAAGAATCAGGATAAACAATTAGGCCGAACAGAAGTTTATTAAGGGAGAAATAACAACATAAGCAGATGCATGCGGCGGGTTCCAGCAGATCCTGAGCGTTCCAGCGTCCACCACCCAAAAAGGGGAAGCCCGACCCTCTCCCAACTTTTTCTCTCTGCTCCCATCCGGCCCTGTCTCCGCCCCAATGGGCATGGCCTAAGCCACAGGTACAGACAAGGTGAATATCTCGCTACATAGAGTATTTCTTGTATTACATGTTTTCAATGGTGAACTTAGAGTTGGGAAGCTAGACCATCAAATCAAATCATTAAACAAACCAATTTGTAAAGGCAACAGGCTTAAATTAGCTCAGATCTGATCAAATTTTGCCCCATTGCCTTAGAAGAGACCTCATAGCATAAGGGAAGCTCTGCGACGTCTATATAACACAAGTACAAAGTTGAAGAGCAAGTTGACCATCTGGAGAGGTCCCACATATTTACTTCTGGCAATTTCTAGAATGATGCAAGGGATTATATAGAAAGAACTATATATGTGTGTTTGTATATATGCATATATTAATGTACATGTAGACATACTCTTTCATATATATATGAGTAGCTATTTAATAAGTACTGAGTACTATACTATGAAGGATATACACATGATTTTAATAGCTCTAAACCATATTTATTTTGGAAATAATGCAATCAGTTTGAGTTGTGATGGCTGGGAGCAGTACTGGTATTTAGCAAATATGGACCAGAGAACCTAAGTAGTCACAGATAACAGAGGTTAGTGAGTTCAAAATCCCAATAGTACTCCCCTTGACATACATGTTTAAGTTTACTTGTTCTTAACAATGTTTGGAGACATTAAGCAAT
The DNA here is from genome assembly GCA_030556225.1 of Cricetiscus sungorus. Taxonomy (NCBI): domain Eukaryota; kingdom Metazoa; phylum Chordata; class Mammalia; order Rodentia; family Cricetidae; genus Cricetiscus; species Cricetiscus sungorus. The sequence goes on along the minus strand of JANBXA010000132.1, from coordinate 32,230,419 downwards.
GTCCCCCAACTTATGTGCACACCAGTGATGGAGGCAAGGCAATGATATTTTAAATTATGAAACACTGGGATGATTTCCACAAAGTTAATGTCAGTTGAGCATTTCCCTAATGATCATAAAGGGAAAAAGTCTGAGAAAATGATAATAGTATGTAAGATACATTATTCTAAAGATACAGTACCCTAAAGTCACATTGGAATTTAAGAAAACAGCTGCAGCAGGAAGTCCCCTCTTACCTTCCCCTACCCATTTTCTCATGAAGAGAATTATAAGACATCCTTTAAGAGGTGTTTTCCTCCCGTAGAGGAAAGGAGCCTGCTAAGTTTGATAACTTCTCCCAGATCCTTACCATTGTATCACACCCCCTGTATCCAGTCCCATCTCCATTGTCTGCCTTAGTTATAGATTCTAATGCTGGGAAGAGACGCCATGACCACAGGAACTCTTACAAAGGAAAACATGTAATATTGGCTGGCTTACATTCAGAGGTCTAGATCATTATCATCATGTTGAGAAGCATGATAGTATACAGGTAGAAATGGAGGGAGCTGGAGAAAGAGCTGAGAGTTCTACATCCAGATCATCAGGCAGTAGGGATACAGACAGTGAGATACTAAACCTGGCTTGAGCTTCTGAGACCTAAAAGTCCATCCCCACAGTGTCACACTTCCTCCAACAAGACCACACCTGCTCCAACAAGACCATGCCAATGCCAACAAGACAACACCTCCTAATTGTGCCACTCTTGGGAGCCTATAGGAGCTATTTTCTTTCAAACCACCATAGTATCTACTTTATAATGGAAATATACAGTTTAGCTGTGTCTTTGTTCCACTTTTCTTAAGGTTTCTTGTGTTATATAAACATGTATTAAATCAATCTGTTTACCTCTCCCTTGTTAATCTCTTTTATTATATGGTCCTCAGCTATAAACTTAGCAATGGGTGAAGGAAGAGCCTTTGCTTCCCTTATATGAGAAACACTACAGGCCCCCCCCTTGTATTTCAGACTTTTTCAGTTCTGGCCTGGGTTGAGGTAAACAAGGACAAAAGGCAGCAAATGAAAACTTTGATAAGAACCTCCTCTACCAGGCCAAAATTGTGTCTGAAAACAGATGTCTTTCCATCTTATTGAATAAAATAAATATGTTTTCTTGGCATATAAAACACATACATAACATTGGGGGAAAGGGCCAGATGGCTTGCCAGAAAGGATGCGAACCACATTTATTTTATAGAGTTTTAAGTATCTAGCTTTAAAATTCCAGCAATGACTATGCAATGGTGTCCAACCTCCACACAGTGTCTGGTCCTTCCAATGAGAACATTAACAGTTCATACATTCTACCCTCACTAAGTTTTGAAAGCATACATAGAGATTATAAGGAAATCTTGTGATTGATTGCACTTGAGCTATAAAACATAAAAGCAACTTACAGATATTATGAAGGAAAAACAAAAGAGTGTCAGTGTTTTTGCTAAAGTTTGGCAATGCTGTGTTGGCAACTTGGATTCTAGCATGAGGACTAGAAACATTAAAGTTCACACTTCCAAGGATATACAGTTATACACTCCTTCACTGACTCTTACTAACATAAATGTGTAAAAATACATTCTATAAGGATGTTATTAAATTAATTGAAAGAGAGGACATTGTTGCATGATTCTCAAACATTGTTCCTCTACTCTTCTCTGACATTCTTTGGACGGACTTTGAGCTGATAAAGTTAAACTGTAGTGAACTAAGGCACTCTTGTCTTCTATTTGAAACTAAGTTTATCTACCTGGAACCTGTGATATAAAGTTTATTTAGACTTTGTCAACTTTTTCACTGGATTGTCTTCATATTCTGTTATGAAGATTAAAGCTGGACCACAGTCATAAATATCTAAGAATAAGTGGCACATTAAAGCTAAGCTGTTAGAATTCTTTCTGTCTATAACTGAATCAAAAAAATACACGTTTGCTTATCTTTACAATGGGACTCCAACACTTAAAAACAAAAGTGTTAAAATGTCTTCTCCTAATTAGCAACATGAATGCAAGTTAACATGGTCAGAATCAATGTATACACAACAATCATTAGGAAGTGTTTAAAATAGACTGATTCTTCACTTAAGTATAGAATCAGAAAACAAAAATGTAAGTAGACAGCTAAGGGCTAATATGACAACTTTACTATTATAAAGACTGAATTGATAAATGCAGCTTTTATCTGTAAGAAAGTGTTCTTGCTAATATTAAACCAAATTTGACAAACAACTCACCAAATTAGAAACACTACTGGACCATAAAGGAATGATCTCCACATATGTCAGTGTAGAGGACAGCAACTACTAGGAAGATGGGAGTATATACTCCTGCAGGCAGTTGCTTCCCAAAGGAAAAAGGAAGGACTATATTCAAGGGACCAATTTTATTTTAGTCAAACTCACCCATCAACTAAGGACTGAGATCTCCTGGTGGCAGGAGATCAAAGACGCAAAGAAGATAGAAATGTTGCATCTGCTTTCTCTATCCGGAAGGAGTCCTAAGAATAGTGAAGAAGTGTGAGCTCTTATTAATACTTGTTTTAAGGAAAGTCTAATAAGCCAACACTTCTCAAACTGTTCCACAAAATCAGAAGAAAAGAAACTCTTCCAAATTCATGTTACATTTGTATTGCCATGAAACAAAAACCTTATTAAACACACACACACACACACACACACACACACACACACACACACACACACACACGAAAACCGAAGATCAATTTCCCTGAATACATCCCAATAAAATACTTGCAAATTGATCCCAAGATCACATTAAGAATATCATATATTGTGACCAAGTTGGTAACATATAAAGTTTGTTCTAAATATGCAAATCAATAAATGTTATATACCATGTGAATGAACTTAAAGATGGAAATAATATGGTGATCTAGATTGATACAGGAAACACATTTGGCAAAATTCAATACATCTTCATAATATAAGTCCTGAAGAAACTATAAGTACACAGATTATATTCAATAATAAAAGCTGCATTAAACAAATATACAAACCACTAAATGAGAAGAAACTTAGAACCTGAATTTTAAAATATGGAAAATGTAAGTGTGTCTATCCTCTCCACTAGTATTTAATATATATATATATATATATTTATATTTATATATATATATATATATATATATAAGTCTCTGCTGGGCCAATAACAAAAGAGAAAGATATAAAAGAAATAAAAATTTGGGAGAGGAAAGAAGTTAAGAGATTCCTATTTATAGACATGATTCTACACTTAAAATTACATAGTCTTGGGTGGGTGCTGGTAGTGTAATCCCTAATTCCCAGTAGGGAGGCAGAGGCAGATGGATCTCTGTGAGTTCAAGGCCAACCTGATCTACAGAGCAAGTTCTAGACCTATACCAGAAAACTGCCTCAAAAATTCCAACACACACACACACACACACACACACACACACACACACACACACACAATCTACACAGTCTACCAGAAAACTTTATACTGGATAAACACTTTTAGTAAAGTTGCAAGCTACAAATTTTAGTAGTTTAAAAATATACTGATAATGAACTTATTGAGAAAGAAATTTTAAAAATGTACTGTTCACAGTAGCTTTAAAAATCTGAGTGAACTTATTAAGGGAGTGAAAAATCTCTACAGGGATTTTTAAGATACTGCAAGGAAATTGAAGAGTGCACTAGATAATCAAAAGAATGTCTATGGTCTTGAACTGGTAGAATCAATTTGTGAAAATGTCTATATTACCCATAACAATCTACATTGTCAATGCAATCCCCATAAAAACTCCATAACAGCCTTCATAGAATGGAAAAATCAATTCTGAGATTCACATGGAAACATAAAGGACCACAGAGACCAAAAACAGAAAAAAAAACCTGCCAGAGGTATCACATTAACTAACTTCACACTATACTATAGAACTACTGTGGCAAAGAAAAATTCAGAATAGTCAGAGTAGTACAGGCCCAAAACAGACATGTAGACCAATGGAGCATAATAGAGCATCCAGAAATAAATCCATAATGCTACATGTATTCCAATTTTGGCAAAGAGGCTAAAAGTAATCTGGAAAACAAAAGCATTTTCAAAACTGGAAATACACCTGCAGAAAAAAGACATTAGATTCTTATTTATCATTGTAACCTCCGCCCCCACAAATGACTCAAGTATGTCAAAACCTTAGCAGAAACCCTGAAACTGCTATGGGATAATGTAGAAAAACACTTTGGGAAATAGGTACAGATAAGAACTAACTAATAAAAGCCCAGTAGCACAGAAAATAGTTCCAAGAACTGACAAATATGATTATGTGAACTGAAAGATTTTATACATTGGACGAAACTATCAGTAGAGTGTATGTGTAATCTACTGGATGGGGAGAAAAACATTTCCCAGTTGCATTTGATATGGGGGGTCAATATCTGGAATGCATAAAGAACTGCAAAAATGAAATACAAAATAAATGAAACTACTGATAAATAAATGGCCCACGTACTCAACAGAATTTTGAAAAGAAGAAATATAACTGGTAGATAAATATTTTTAAAGTGCTCAACGTCCTCAGCCAACAGAAAAATAAAAATTAAAATGACTTTGATGTTCTGTTCACTCTAGATAGAAGAGCTCTCATCAAGTCTGCAAATGACTTTCTCTAGGTAAGTCTCTGCCTCTCTGTACCTCCCCCCTCCCTCCCTCCCTCCCTCTTTTATTGAGGCTGTTCTGCTCTTCCTTTCTCTCTCCCTCTTTCTGCCTACCCACCCCTTAATAAACTCTTCACATTAAAATTAAAAAACCTAAAGATGACAAATGCTGATGAAAAAGTAGAAAAGAGGAACACAGAACATTTATTCACTGCTGGTACAAGTGGAAAGTAATGTATTTATTATAGAAATGGATGTAGATGTTTCCAAACAACTAAACATAGAATTGCCATATGACCCTACTATATTGCTTCTGGGCATATAGCCAAAGGGCTCCATTTTCTACTGTAAAAATACTTATCTATCTAACTTCATTGGTGCTTTGTTCACAGTGGTAAGTAAACAGGATCAGTCTAGGTGCCTCCCAACAGATGAGTGGGTAATGAAAATGTGCTCTCTCTCTCTCTCTCTCTCTCTCTCTCTCTCTCTCTCTCTCTCTCTCTCTCTCCATATATATATATTAATTTTAATCAGACATAAAAAATGAAATTATTAAATCTGCATTACAATTAACAGAAGTAAAATGTATTATATAAAGATAGGAAACTGAGGGTAGTAAGACAAATGCTGAATGTTTTCTCTCTTATGAAGATCTTAATATCTAATTTTTACATGTGAATAATTATATGGACGCAAGGGTGAATGGGCTCCATAAATGTAGACAGAGCTGGGGTGGGAAAGAGGCATTAATACTGAAGGGGGTGACAGAGCACATTCAGGATGAAAGTAGAAGTGTAGTATTGGGGATAGAAGGATTCAAGAGGATCAGAGAGATGAGGGGAAAGAAGTATGGTGGAGACAATCAACCAGGGTTAAGAAAGAAAATTCTGTAAGGAAATCTGCTGCATTGTATACTGATTAAAAACAAAAACAAAATTTTAAAATGCCATCTCTGATGGGAGACACAACACTGAAGACACAGGAAAAAGGGGAAAATTCATACTCCCACTTCAATCTTTATTAATTAAAATAAGCAAGAGATTTCTCACAATTAAATAATTAATTGCTACAGACAAGTGGCAAAGGAACATTTGTGTTTGAATGCAATTTAACTACTTACAGTTTTAACAATGGATCTGAAAGGAGAGAAGTTGGAGCTGGACAGATGTCAACAAAAAGGGATATTACTATTATGATCCATTAACTAAAAAGAATTCTATAGGAAAAGCTGTTTAATATTTTTACAATGACAGCTGCAAGAATTTTGATTTAAAAATAGTCTAACCTATGCTGGCTGTTTTCTGTCTACTTGACACAAACCTAGACATAAATGAGAAGAGGGAATCTTAATTGAAGCTCTGCTTCCTTAAGATTAGCCTGTGGTCAAGTATGCATGGCATATCTTGAATAATGTTTTCTGTGGGAGAGCACTTATCACTACAGCAGGTGCCTTCTCTGGACAGTTGGTCCTGGGTTGTATAAGAAAGCAAGCTGAGCAAGCCACAAGGAGCAAGCCAATTCAAGAGCTTCTACATGGCCTCTTCATTAGTTCCTGTCTTGAGTTTGTATTAGGGTTTCTATTGCTGTGAAGAGACTCCATGGCTACAGCAACTCTTATAAAGGAAACCATTTAATCGGCTTATAGTTTCAGAGGTTTAGTCCATTATCATCAAGGCAGAACATGGTGGCACACAGGCAGATGTGGTTCTGGGGAAAGAGCTGAGAGTGGAGAGGAGGCTACATTTTGATCCCACAGGCAACAAGAAATGAGTTGAGACACTGGGTGGTATCTTGAGCATATGAGACCTCAAAGCAAGCCTCTACAGTAACACACTTCCTCCAACAAGTCCACACCTTCTTCAATAAGGTCACACCTCCTAATAGTGCCACTCTCTATCAGCTTATGGGCCAATTACATTCAAACTACCACACTTGGTGTCAAAATATGACTCAAGAGTCATAAGTTAAATAAATCGCCTCTTCTCTCAAGTTGCTTTTGGCTATGGTGTTTTATCAAGACAAAAGACATTGCCTATATACCCAAATCAAACTGAGAACTATTTAGGTGGTAACACGAGTAACTATCTCTATGTTTCAGGATATCGACTTAAAGTCACATTTTCTATCTACTTAAAGTCACATTTCCTCTCCTGCACATGAGTAAATATCTCTATTTTTATAACACTTATGTTTTAATTACTTGCAGGCCATTTTCCTCTTTTAACAGCATTAGCAAAACTGATCTACAAGGTCTTATCTAGAAAAGATTAAAACAGAATCATTACAGTATGTGCCGTTTTTCATTAATGAACCATTGTAATTTTTTGTTATTTTAGTAATTCAGACTGTTCTTCTATTTCTTAATTTTTGCTTTATATCCTTTTATGGATTAAGTAATAAATGTGAGGTCATGATCTTTTATATATATTCAACATAGGATATTAATTCTTATGCATACATTTTGCAATCAGTACAAATTTAGAAATTCTGAGTTGTAGGAAGAAAATCATTTGTACAATTTAAGACTTAGATTCAAGCCAAATGTGTTGATATAAATCTACAATCACAGCATGAGAGAGGCAGAGGTAGGAGGATTGTAAGTGAGTTTGAAGTTATTCTGCACTACAGAGAACTATCAACATAAAAAAGTAATTTTTAATTAAAAATGAAAATTTATTTTCACTTTACTCTATGTCACTGTGCTATCTGGGCAAGGCATACCAATTGCAATCATGAATGCACAGAAACTGTGATTATAATCAGTCCTGGATGAAGGAGGGCTCATAAATCCTTGCCTTGCCCTGCTGAACTACTGACTACAGTAGATTCTGGGAGACAGGGAGAGTAATTGTCTCAGTTGTGTACCTCTTATGAATTCGTCAGACTCCAAAGGTTTAACCCATGGTTAAACTCTAAGGTCATAGGAACAAAAAGAAAACAAAAAAAATAAAATAAAGACATGGACATAGTAAAGGAACTTGTAAGTAAGAGTGAGGCTTGGCATAGGTAGGAGAGATTGCTAAGTGAATGGGTAGGTGAAAGTGACCAGCAAGTACTAGATGTGAATGAGGACAGGAATGAAAACAATCAAATGGCATTATAAACATATAGATGTGTAAAACAATAAATAAATACTTTACAGTGAGGCGTTATTTGGGATTATGCTTTCAGACACTTCACTGCAGGGTAAGAGGCCTTTTGCTTTATGGTCTGCTACAGGGCAGTTGTCATGGTAGAAGTATATGGTAGAGCAAATCTGCCCATTCATAGCAGCCAGGAAGCAAAGAGGGATAAGGTTTCAAGGCTCCAGTGTCCCCTTTTAGGGCATGATGACAATAGTTTAAGTTCTTCCCACTAGGTCCTCCTGCTTAAAGGTCACAACACTTCCAAATAGTGTCATGTGCTAGCAACCAGCTTTATCAGACCTGGGGCAAGAATGAGTATTAGACGAAGGAAAAAGTAAATGTTTTACTCTGCGAACCCTACTAACAGGACAAGTATTTGGAGAAAGATTTGGTTAGAATTTAGTTAGGGGTTATTCTGTTTTAATAAATTGCTAATTGCTGATTCTCCCCAAAAGATCCAGGATTTAAAAATCCCTGGATAGTTAGCTTGGTTCCAGGTATTAGGCATGATTTTTCTCTGTTACAGGGCATCTTAAGTCTTTTTAGAGAGATTTTTGTTACTGCCAAGTGTCACTTTCATACATATAGAATTAGCCAGAATTAGCCTGCCATGCTGGTTCATAGGCATTATATATAGCTGGTACCATGAAAGCTAATTCTCAGGGAGGGATAGTTCAGGTCAGTTTCAGCTCAGGAGCCCATAGGCCCTGTGTCTTTAGCAACAGGGAATTACCATCAAACTCTAGAAAGAACCAAGACATAACAGTACTCTATAATGTTTTGGGTGTCTCTTGGACAACCCTGACCAACAATTCAAAAGAAGTGCTTCAACATGTCTAGTGGTAGGGGTTTTATTAGATGATCTTCAGCTTTTACAAAGATTATTGTTAGCCAAAATGGAAATTTTTCATTTAAACTCTATGTTGATACACTGGCTTGCATGTTTTATAGATATTTTACTTTTTCAGTCATTCTGTTATTATTTTACCCTCCTTTTTATCTATATTTATTTTCCTCCCCATCCATAATAAAATCCCCCCTTTTCTTACTTCTCCCTTCAAATTATGTGTGCCCTGCCATGACCCCTTTTTACTTTCCCAATTTCTGCAGTTACTCCAGGGTATGTACTTACATCTGAAGACTATCTGCTAGGAGCCTCAGATAAGATAGAACATGAGAAGTCTGTCTTCCAGGACCCATATTACCTGATTCAATATGATCTGTTCTAGTTCAAACAATTTGCCTGAATTTTTCATGGTTACATTTTGCTTTACTACTGAATAGAATTCCATAGTGGAAGGGTACCTCCCACTTTAACTTCTAAGAGGTTCAGTATGGCTGAATTTTTGTTGAGGTTTTTTATCCATTTGGACTTGAGTTTTGTGCATGGCGATAGACATGGATCTATCTGCAGGCTTCTACACGCCATCATCCAGTTGTGCCAGCACCATTTGTTGAAGATGCTTTCCATTTAGCTGTTTTGACAAACATCTGGTGTTGCCAGGTGTGTGGGTTATTATCAGGATTTTCAATTTGATTCCATTGGTTTACCTGTCTATTTTTGTGCCAATACCAAGCTGTTTTCAGAACTACATAGTAGAGCTTGAAGTCAGGGATGGTGATACCACCTGAAATTCCTTTATTGTACAAGGTTGTTTTAGCTATCCTGTGTCTTTTGTTTTTCCACATAAAGTTTATTATTATCCTTTCAAAGTCAGTGAAGAATTGTGCTGGGATTTTGAAGAGGATTGCATTAAATCTGTAGATTGCTTTTGGCAAGATTGCCATTTTTACTATGTTTATCCTACCTATCCAAGAGCATGGGAGATCTTTCCATTTTCTAGTATCTTCTTTAATTTCTTTCTTTAAAGACACAAAGTACTTGCTATATAGGTATTTCACTTGTTTGGTAACCATTACCCTATGTACTATATGTTGTTTGAGGCTATACTCAAGGGTGATGCTTCTCTGATTTCTTTATCAACCCCTGTGTCATCTGTATATAGTAGGGCTACTGATATTTTTGAGGATATGTTGTATCCTGCTAGTTTGATAAAGGTGTTTATCAGCTGTAGGAGTTCCCTGGTAGAGTTTTTCGGGTTGCTTATGTAAACTACCATATCATCTGCAAATAGTGACAGTTTGACTTCTTCCTTTCCAATTTGTATCCTCTTGATCTCCTTCTGTTGTCTGATTGCTTTGGATAGAACTTCAAGTACAATATTGAAATGGTAAGGAGAGAGTGGGCAGCCTTGTCTTGTTCCTGAATTTGGAGGAATCACCTTAAGCTTCTCTCCATTCAGTTTGATATTGGCTGTTGGTTTATTGTATATTGCTTTTATTATCTTTAGGTATGTTCTTGATATTCCTGACCTCTACAAGAACTTTATCACGAAAGGATGTTGAATTTTGTCAAAGGCTTTTTCAGCATCTAGTTGGACAAATTGGTACAAGAGACTACTTCCTGAACATAACTCCAGTAGCACAGACACTGAGATCAGCAATTTATAAATGAGACTTCCTCAAACAAAGATGCTTTTATAACACAAAGGACACAGTTCAAAATACCAAATGTCATCCTACAGACTGGGAAAAGATCTTCACCAACCCTACATATGACACAGAGCTGATCTCCAAAATATATAAAGAACTCAAGAAACTAGTCAACAAAACACCAAATAGCCCTATTAAAAAAATGGGCTACAGAAGAGAGAATTCTCAATACAGGAAATCAAAAAGGCTGAAAGGCACTTAAGAAAGTGTTCAACATCCTTAGCTATCAGGGAAATGCAAATCAAGACAATTCTGAGTTACCATCTTATTCTTCCTAGAATGGCTAAAATTAGAAACACCAATGACACTTATGCTGGAAAGGATGTGGAGAAAGGGAAACACTCTTCCACTGGTGAAGGGAGTGCAAACTTGTACAGCCATTTTGGAGATCAAAATGGCAGTTTCTCAGGAAAATGGGACTCAGTCTACCATAGGACCCAGAAATCCCACTCTTAGGCATATACCCAAATTATCCACATCCATGCAACAAAGATATCTGTTTAACTATGCTTGAACAGCATTATTTGTAATAGAAAGAACCTGGAAGCAACCTGAGATGCCCCTCAACTGAAAAATGGTTAAATAAGATGTCATACATTTACACAATGGAATATTACTCTTGAGGGGGGGACCAATATACTCTTGGAATTTGCAGGCAAATGGATGGAACTTGAAGAAACCATCCTGAATGAGGTAACACAGTCACAAAAAAGGAACATGGTATGTACTCACTCATATATGGATTTTAGACATAGAGTAAAGAATCACCAGCCTATAATAAACACTGCCAGAAAAACTAGGATACAAGGAGGAACCTAAGAGATTCATACAAGGTCCCTCACAGAAGGGGAAAAGAATAAGATCTCCCGAGCATATTGGGAGTTGGGGGCAGTGGGTGGAGAGGGATTTAGGAGAAAGAGATGGGAAGGAGAGGAAAGCATATAGGGCTAGGAAAATTGATTCTGGGGAAGAATAGATGAGAGAGAGAGAGAGAGAGAGAGAGAGAGAGAGAGAGAGAGAGAGAGAGAGAGAGAGAAAGAGAGAGCCATTATAGGTCTGAAGAGAAAACTGACTCTAGAGAAATGTCCAGAGACCTACAAGATTGACACACCTAACAATCTGAGCAACCGTGGAAAGACTATCTCAAATGTACTTCCCTGATAATGAGAATGATGACTAACTTATCCACCATCATGGAGCCCTCATCTAGTAGCTAATAAAAACAGAAGCAGACACCCACAGCTAAACACTGAGACAAACTCCTGGAACACAGATGCAGAGAGGGGGGACAAGACCAGGATATAGAGACCCACAGAGACAGCTGACCTGAACAAGGGGGAGCTAATGGACCCCCAGACTGATAGCTGTGAAACCAGCCTTGTATGACTCAGACTCCCTAAACTAACTGGGTCTCAGACAGTAGGCCTGGGCAGTCTAAGGGACCTCTGACAGTGGAACCATGATGTATCCTTGGTACACAAAAGGATTTTGGGAGCACATTCCCCATGGAGGTATACTTCCTTAATATAGAGGCAGGAGGGAGGGCCTAGTCCCTAATCCAAATGACTGGAGAGATTGTTGGTACCTATTAGGAGGCATCACACCCCCTGTTGACTGGGGGGGTGCGGGGGTATGGGAGTGTGGTCGGAGGGCATGGGAGAGAGGGAGAAAGAGAGAGAGGGAGGAAGGGAGGGAGGGAGAGGAGCAGGGAGGGAGGGAGGGAGAGAGAAAGGAAGAGGGAACTGAAATCAATATATAAAATAAAAAATAGTAATAGTAATAAAAGAATTCTATAGTGGAAATGTAACACACTTTCACTGTTCATTCATCAACTGAAATTATTTATCACATTTCCATCTCTTAACTATTGTGAAGAGTAGCAATGAATATGGTTAAATAAGTATCTTTGGAATAAAATGCTGAGTCCTTTTGGCATATGCTACAGAGTGGTGTAGCTGAGTCATTATAAATTTATCCTTATTCCTACAGTTTAGTATAGTCTACATGCCTCATCAAAGAAACCATTCTTTTCAAGAGACCATTACAGAAAACCACAACCTAACAAAATGTAGAGTTATGCAGCCTGGTGCCAACAATACATCTACAACAGAGTTGCTTTACCCAAGGATCATGGACAATTAAAGAAGAGGGAATTGAAATATTGTAAGAGCCAGAGGAACAGGGCATTTCCTATGACATGGTATCTCTGAGGAGTGCTGAAGCTATATTCATAAATTCCCACCAACACAACTGCTTAAACATGAGATAAACAAGGGCACTATGAAAAGATATTCCCACATGGAAAATTCATGAGGCATCAACCCTACATAAAGAAGTACAGTCAGGCAATTAAGGAATCCTGAGAATAAGAGAAATGGCCTTGCACAAAGAAGTGGATACCCATGATTATTATACAATTCCAAATGGTCAAACATACATGTGAGTAATAATATACAGACTGGGAGAGTTACATTTATTCATTTTGGAATATATTTAACAATGTTTAATGACAAGGGAGGCTCTGAATTTGTAAGAGAGCAAGGAGTTGTATATGGAGTGGTTTGGCAGGAGTAAAGGGAAGGGGAAACATACAACTATATTTCAAAAAATTAAAAGAAAAATTCTACAAAAGATTAAATGAGATAGATGTATAATGTTCAAGAATAAAAACAAAGATTATTTTACTAAAGACTTAAAACTTTTGATGGCAGTTTTGCCTAAAATACCCATAGTGTAATTTCATTTTTCCAGCCTCAAGGATTTGATCTCTAACTCCCTCAGAATACAACTTTGTCTCTGTCTTGCAGCTATTGGTGACCCAATGTGAGAAACAGGGTTAAAGACAGGAGGAGGTGGATGTCTGCATTTCAACCACTTGTGACTTATGTTTTTGTAGAGTTTAAAGCAATTCTAGATTTACTTATTGATAGAATTTATGGCTTGATTTAGTTTCATCAGAAAACAACATGGTCTGTGTGAATGTTATTAATCCAAATAAGGTAATTTTGTCTTCATTTACAACCATCTGTTGAAAATGAATTTTTATGAGTTGTCTTCTCAAAAGAGAAAAAACAGATGTACATTTAACCTCAAACCACAGAATTGCTCAGCCTGCTCTAAAACTTGATAAGATGTCATATACACACATTAAAAATAGATCTGTTTACCTTGTGATTTTATAGTTTAATATTTCATAGAAAACAAAAGCCCATAAATAAAGTGTTTAACATCCAAAGCTGATCTAGCCTGAGCCACCCTGCTGTCTACATGCTTCTACCATCACAGAACCTTTATTTTTAACACTGTAAAGGAATTAAAATTGATTCTGTCTTACAGAAAATATCAGATGGTTGCCCTCTGATGACAGTGAACAGATGGGTCCAGTGGAGATAAACAGAACTGGCAGAATAGAGACTCCCTGTGAAGGTCCCCAGGCCACTGCTTAGAGGGATCAGTAGGTAGGCAATGTTGAGACTTCTGGTTTGAAGATACCCAGCTACTTCACACAAGCATGATCACAGTGAGTGATATTAGCTCTGTTCATATTTAGATGTAAAACACTGAAAATCTTTTTCTTAAGACTGAATATAAAAGTCTCTTTCCGAGTAGAAAGAACAGTGATTTCTAGAGGCTAAGAAAAGGAAGGTGGGTAGCATGAAATTTGACAACAGATATTAAAGTAAAGAGGAAGAATAATGTTTTCTATAAAAGGGAGTGTTTTACTTTTACCTTATGAAGTATATGAGAAAGGAATTCAGAGAACCTCAACACACACACACACACACACACACACACACAGATACATTTTTAAGGAAATGAAAATGGTAATTACTCTTACTTATCACACAATGTATTGAAAGATCACACTTTACCCCATAAACATGTGAGAGAAAAAATTTTCAGACTAAAGCCTCTTTCCCCAAAATGTTAACTGAGTCTGTAAGTGGGCCCCTCTCTCAGATGCTCTGTTCTGTTTTCTGTATGTGTGCAAGTCCTCAGAGCAAGACCAGACATTATAGTGCCTTGCTTCCAAAATGCCTAGCAAATCCTTGGAGCCCATGAACGGTTCAACATTAATAACAAGAAGTGTAACTACACATCCAAAAGTTCCTTCTCTAACACTGAACAGAGCTTACTTTCAAGGCTTGGTCTGGTCTGAGTGCTTGTTGGCCTTGTAGACATCCATTTAATTTCTTTAAAGTGATAAAGTGAGAATAAAATAGGGTAAAAACCAATTCTCATAAAAACTTCAGTTAGCTATCATATTCACATCATATCTTCCCCAAAACAATACATATACATACAGAATAAAGTTCAGATTGTGACAAAAAGTCACTACTACACGCAGGGAAATTTTTCCTTATGAATGGATTTATTACTTTCTATTTAGTATAATAGCACCAAAAGGCACCTTGCTATGGTGATGGGAGATGTCATTCTGTAAACATGTTTCTCTTATTGGTTAATGAATAAAGCACTGTTGGCCAATAGGAAAGCAAGATAGGTGGGACTAGGAGACAAGGAGGAAAGAGGAAGTAATAAGAAGGTGTCAACATGGAGAGAGTAGAGAAAGCAGAACGCCATCCCCTCTCTCCAGTAAGATAAGACCATGTGGAAGTACTTAGATTAATAGAAATGGGTTAATAATTAAGACAGAGCTAGCAGATAAGAAACTAGTAACTGACCAACAGAATTATATCAAATACAGAGTATCTGTGTGTTATTTGGGGCTGGCACGTCTCTGGGCCCTGGTTGGCAGGAAAAAAACCTTACTCATAATACTATGGCATCAATAAGACAGCATAGCATGATTTGTGGAAATGGTACCTGTTGTAGAAGGTGTTTAACTCATAAATGGATCCTCCTTAGTTATCTGTATGCACATTCACTGTAATTTTCTGTGGCAAACTTTAAAATATAAATGGCTTTCCTTGTCATTCCATTAAAATGTGAAGCTATTTTTCTCTGCCCACATACATTCTTGGATATATTTTATATTTTGGAAATAAAAACCTATGTATTATTATCCTAAGTGAAACTAACTCACAATGGCACCTCTGCTGCTAAGACATCTCCCAAAAGCAAAGACAGATGACTTGGGTCACTTGTTTTAAATATGTCATGAATAAGCTTCATTTAAGTGTGTGTGTGTGTGTGTGTGTGTGTGTGTGTGTGTGTGTGTGTGTGTATTCTCTTACAAGCATCTTTCCTTTCTGTTTCACTTCTTATTCTGATGCCTGAAATATGTACATGGTTTGTTCAAGTTGGCACAACAATGACTTCAAATTTAGGATGGACTTGAAAGATTCACTTAATGAACATGTTTTAAAAATGATTCTCTGGGCTGACTAGTTTTGTGTTGACTTGGCACAAGCTAGAATCATTTTAGAAAGGAGAACACTAGTTGAGAAAAATAATTCTGCTCTTTTGGTCTGTGGGCAAGCCTGTGGTGCATTTTCTTGGTTGATGGTTGATAGGGGAAGATCCATATCACCATGGTTTGTGACACTCTTAGGCTGGTGGTTCTGGGCACTATAAGAAAATAGATTGACCAAGCCCTTTGGAGGAAGAAAGTAAGCAGCACACCTCCATAGCTTTTATGTCAGATCCTGCCTCAATGTTCCTGCCCTGTTTGTGTTCCTGCCTTGGATTCTCTCAATGAACTGTGACCCAGGATATGTAAGCCAAATAAATCTTCCCTCCCTAGACTGCTTTCAGTTATGGTGTTTTAACATAGCAGTAGAAACACAAACTAAAACATTATCAAATTTTTCTTCCAAAAATGCTACCTACTAAATCTTGAGGTCTTATGCTGTAACATCCATTGCTGGTGATGATTTGACATCTTAGGAAAACACTAATCTCTATCTGCAGATCTGCATAGACCCACTCTTGAATCCCTCTGATGTAAGATGACTCAAGTGGAAACTATCTTGGCTCACTGGCTTTTGGAGAGCTTCCACTTTCTGCATCTTGGCAGGAAGGACCTTTGTTTCAATGTCCAATAAATTCAAGTTCACTTCCTTTATTGGAATCTTATTTTGGTCTTTACTATCACTATGACAAGGCCCAAATTAAGATAAATAAGTCCGAAAGGAGCAATTCTAAGTGTAATCTACTTTACAGACAGCAGACACCTTATTTTCGAAAACCTATTTACCTACTTCAGCTTCTTTTCCTGAAAAGTGTATTGGTATAAAACTCACCTGGGACAATTTGGTCTAAGTATCCATGTAGATTTTCATACCAGTTAGGATAATTATCAGCACAATTTAAACCTATTTCTCAATTATAGTTACAATGCTCTCTTGGAGAAAACCAGTCCCAAAGCTTTAATCAGGAGTTTTCTGTAGATAGTAGGGAAATCCTAATTTGCATGCTTCACATCAGTGGGGAGAGATTTTCTTTTAGAACTAATTTTATATAGTCCATAAAGAACATCCCCTGTGCTTCATCCTAATTCTATAGGTACTGACCTATATTTCTGAGACTAAGAGATTTGGATTTGTATCACCCTCTTCAGACATTAGCTTGGACACCTATAACAAGCTCTTCAATGAAAAGATATGAAGTAACTTTGAACTCTCAAAAGCAGTCTGGAATACCTTGTTTTATTTTCTGCTCAGAAAATCCCTACCAAAAGAGTAAAAGACGGCTTGCAGAGCTGTGACTAAGCCATTCTTTTCTTTCTATGCAAGATATAAAGTATAACACACAATGAAATCTGATGTAGATTCACATGAGGGAGACAGTAGACCTCAGAATGTTTCAAAGAGGAGTTTAGATGAGTCAAATTCAGCAAGATGCCAGAATGCCCTGTGTACAAGCCAAGTGCACTCATGGATCTTCCCACCACAGATTAAGGGAGTTGTGCACAATTCATCATCATTCTTTTTATTGAAGCATCAGACATTTGCCTATGAACTTTCCCCTTTCATTTAGAAGATTAAGTGTATGTCAGGAGAAATAGAGTCACACAGTTCAACTCTATCAAATACAATCCATGATAAAATAATCTGAGTAATAGTTCTCAACTTAATTAGCTCTTATGAGCACCCATGGGGTATCTAGGAAGTGCTAAACAGATGTACATGATACAGAAAAGAAACTGCTCTGTGATAGAATGTCATGTCCACAAATCCTGAACAGGTGCATAAATGCCATGGTTAATATCTCAAACAACATATAAAAAAATGATTTTTTGCCACTTCAATTTTTTTTGAGGTGGAAAGGCAATTTTATTTTTTTCATTACAATTAATAATTGTAGAAACATAACTTGTGTCAAGTGCCCCGGCGACTACATGTTGTTTACTTTTTTTCATTTTTACATATCGATCCCAGTTCCCTCTCCCTCCTCCCTCCCTTCCTCCCTCTCTTCCTCCCTCCCTCTTTCCCTCTTTCCCCACCTCACATGTACCCAACTACCCTCCCCACCACTTCACATGTAGGGTGATGCCACCCGGGAGGGGAGTCATCTAAATCTGTCAAGTCATTTGAAGTAGGGACTAGGATTTCTTTCCTACCTCTGGTTTAAGGGAGTATCCCTCCATGGGAGATGTGCCTGCAAGGTCCTTTTGTGCACCAGGAATACATCCTGTTCCACTGTCTGAGATCCCTTAGACTGCTCAGGCCTTCTAGCTGAGACCCATGTTCAGGGGGTCTGAGTCAGTCCCATGCTGGATTCTCAGCTATCAGTTTGGGTGCCTGTTAGCTCAGGTCAGCTGTGTATGTGTTTCTGCAACCTGGTCTTGTCCTCCCTCTCTGCATCTGAATTCCAGTTCGGCTGATTTTTTAGCTGTGGGTATTTGCTTCTGTATCCAACAGGTAGTAGATGAGGGCTCCATGATAGTGGATAAGTTATTTGTGGATCTCATTATCAGGGAAGGGCATTTATGGTAGTCTTTCCACTGTTGCTCAAATTATTAGTTGGAGTCACTCTTGTAGATCTCTGGACATTTCTTTAGGTTCAGCTTTCTCTTCACACCTATAATGGCTCCCTCTTTTATTCTTTTATTCTCCCTCTTTTATGATCTCTCTCTCTCTCTCTCTCTCTCTCTCTCTCTCTCTCTCTCTCTCTCTCTCTCTCCTGTCTTCTATTCATCCCCTGACCCAATCTCCCTAATCCCACATGCTGTCTTCTCCTCCCCTTCTCTTTCTCCTATTTCCCTCTCCACTCACTGCCAACCACCCACTCCCCATGTGCTTGGGAGAACTTGTCCCTTCCCCCTTCTGTGAGGGACTTTATATGAATCTCTTAGATTCTACCTTGTATCCTAGTTTCTCTGGCAGTGTGAATTAAAGGCTGTTGATCCTTGCTCTAGGTCTAAAATCCAAATATGAGCAAGTACATACCATGTTCCTCTTTTTGTGATTGGGTTTCCTCATTCGAGATGGTTTCTTCAAGTTCTGTCTACTTATCTGCGAATTTCAATATCCCATTTTTTTACCTACAGAGCAGCATCCCATTGGATAGATGTGCCACACCTTTTTTTAGCCATTCTTCAATTGAGGGGCATCTAGCTTGCTTCCAGGGTCTTTCTGTTACAAATAATGCTGCTATGAACATAGTTGAGCACATGTCTTTGCTGCACAGATATGGATCATTTGGGTATATGCCTAAGGGGGAAATTGCTGGGTCCTGTGGTAAACTAATTTCCATTTGCCTGACGAACCGCCATACTGATCTCCAAAATGGCTGTACAAGTTTGTACAACCACCAGCAGTGGAGAAGTGTGTCCCTTTCTCCACATCCTTTCCAGCATAAGTTGTCATTGGTGTTTCTAATTTTGGTCATTCTGGCAGGAGTAAGATGGTATCTCAAAGTTGTTTTGATTTGTATTTCCCTGATAGCTAAGGGTGTTGAGCAATTTCTTAAGTATCTTTCAGCCTTTTTGATTTTCTCTATTGAGAATTATCTCTTCAGTTCTATACCCCATTTTTAATAGGGTTATTTGGTATTTTGTTGACTAGTTTAGTGTGTTCTTTGTATATTTTGGAGATCAGCCCTTTGTCATATGTAGGATTAGTGAAAATCTTTTCCCAGTCTCTGGGCTGTCATTTGGTCTTGTCAATTGTGTCCTTCACCTTACAGAAGCTTCTAAATTTGAGGAGGACACATTTACTAATCGTCAATCTCAGTGTCTGTGCTACTGAAGTTATGTTCAGGAAGCTGTCTCCTATACCAATTTGTTCAAGGGTACCTCCCACTTTTTCTTCTAAGAGGTTCAGTGTGGCTGGATTCATATTCACATCTTTGATCCATTTGGACTTGAGTTTTGTGCATGGCGATAGACATGGGTCTATTTGCAGTCTTCTACACACCATCATCCAGTTGTGCCAGCACCATTTGTTGAAGATGCTTTCCTCCCCCACCATTGTATACTTTTAGACATTTTGTCAAAACTTAGGTGTCCATAGCTGTGTAGGTTAATATCAGGATTTTCTATTTGATTCTATTGGTCTACTTGTCTATTTTTGTGCCAATACCAGGCTATTTTCAGGACTATAGCTCTGTGGTAGAGCTTAAAGTCAGGGATGGTGATGCCTTCTGAAGTTCTTTTATTGTACATGGTTGTTTTGGCTATCCTGGGTCTTTTGTTTTTCCATATAAAGTTTATTATTATTCTTTCAAGACAGTGTAGAATTGTAATGGGAATTTAATGGGGATTGCATTGAATCTGTAGATTGCTTTTTTGCAAGATTGCCATTTTTACTGTGTTGATCCTACCTATCAAAGAGCATGGGAGATATTTCCATTTTTCTGGTATCTTCTTTAATTTCTTTCTTTAAAGACACAAACTTCTTCTTTTTTATTATTACTATTAATTTTTATTTTGCATGTGGATGCCAGTTTCTGCTCCATCCCTCCCTCCCGGATGAGAGATGTTATTTTGTAAATATGTTTCTCATACTGGTTAATAAATAAAGCACTGTTGATACAATAGGAAAGCAATATAGGTGGGGCTAGGAGACAAGGAGGAAAGAGGAAGTAGTAAGGAGGAGTCAGCATGTAGACCAGAGAGGAAGGAAGACTCAGGCAGAGGCTCTCTGATAAGATGACCACGTGGAAATACTTAGATAAGTAGAAATGGGTTAATAATTAAGACAGAGCTAGACCATTAACAATGATAGTCACTGGCCCACAGGATTGTATCAAATACAGAGTCTCAGAGTGTTATTTGGGGCCAGTGCGCCAGACCAGCAGCAGGTGGGCGGGCTGGCAGAAAACAATAAGCAACAGATGGTGCCCAACGTGGCTATAAGAACTTTTACTTAAAACTAAAAAAAGCTTAAAAATAATTTTTAAAAACAAAGGAACAGAGACTAGCAAGACTTCTTGGTAGCAGCATTTTTCTTGGTAAACTTTGTTTTGAAAGAGACAGATTTGCGAGACTCCTTTAAGTGAGGTTTCCAAAAGTGGCAAAAAACCACATGGATTTTAAAGAGCTCTGCTAACAATTCATTGGTGCGTACAAAAGCTGGCAATGGAAGTGAACACATCTCTAAGCTGCCAGCATGCTCTGGATGGCAACGTAGACCAAGGCAGTGAGCACAGCTCTCAGTGCGGGCAGTAAAATAGCCACCACCATCTTGGATAGAACACAGCTAAACATGTGGCTTTCATTTTAGAAATGTTGTTTAGCAGATAAAAGACTCATGGCCAGAAAAAGAGAAAGATTTACAGTAAAGACAGATTCACATTAAGAAAAAATGCTAAAGGTTTCACTGTGTTTTAAAGTATATGTAGGCTTAGGAGAGAAAGAAAAAGAAATAAAATGATTTTAAAAGACAGAATGTGGCTGGGTATGGTGGCACATGCCTTTAATCCCAGCACACAGGAGACAAAGGCAAGCAGTTCTCTGTGATTTCAAAGTAAAGCTTGTATGCAGTGAATTCCAGGACAGATAAAAGTTACACAGAGAAACCCTGTCTCAAACTATGTAAAAGTAGAAGTAAAAGAAATAGAGTAATAAAAAAGCCACATAAACATGGAAAGCACAGAGAAATTTTGGATATTATACGTGATTCTGTTGTCTTTAAATTGTTTGACTGCTAAAAAAATAACAACTGATAAAAGAAATGCTGCAGGATTAATCCAATTTATATATCTTAAAAATGCATTGACTCCAAAATTTAAGCCTAAGGACAAGTTACTGGGGAAAAGGATTTCTATTTGTGTTTCCATAGAAAATGAAAAGTTGTGGATTCCTTCCAGACTAATGTGGTTTGATCAAGCCAGACCCCCTGAAACAGCACCCCGGTGATCCAGCATTCAAAAGAGTTGGGACAAGCCAGGCTTACAGACCACTACAGCCCGGATTTCTGCATATTCTTAGGATTCCCCATGACAGCTCCCCCTAGCAGCAGGAAGTAGTTTGAAAAGAATGATGTCCAAATTCCCAAATATTGTTTATAAATATTTATTTTCATTTAAGTGGGCTTGGTTATAACTGATTAATTACACAAGCAATCTTTTTAAAGTTAAAAAGGGAATTATAGTATAGATATGAATATTATAGAGAGTAACCTATGATAAGTTAAAACTTGGAGTTAAGTTAGTTAGGACTCTTAGATATGCAGAGATGTATTTGAGATGAATAGGCATTCTTCAAATCTTTCAAAGACCTACAGAATATGGCATTTAAAATGGCTTAGGTTTTTTCTTGACAGTGAGGCACCACTGCTCCTGGTAACACCACCTGCATCAGAAAGGAAGATGGACATCGAAGAAACACATTATGAAGTTTGCTTCTAATATGGCAAGACTAGCCATTTGAGCAAGGCACTGCTCTTCTGGACTGTTTGACTTTATGTTGTAGAAACTGGACATGCAGGACCCACAAAAAAGTGACTGCTGATATAAGATGGACATTGCTACAGGATTCCTGCTTCATGGAAGAGGCTGCCTGCCAGACAGTCTACAGGACACAAAGAAAAATGACTGACAAACTAACAATACAGGTGGACAGTTTAAAGTTTCCTGCTTTGTTGAGGAGTCTGGAGACACACTATGGCCTATGGGCTGAAGATGGAACACTACAGAAAAACTTCGGGTGACTGACCAGGCATTGAGTTGTCTCTGTCATTTCTAGAGTTTATATATTATCCTTCTGTGGTCTTTGAAGGAGTTGAAGACAAATAGTTTTGGTTATAGTTTTCCTTAGTTAGGATTAGAGATAAGTTACATATAGGACTTTAGACTCACAAAGATAGGATAGATGATATTTTCTTTAAGTCTTACAAAATGTTAATGGACTAAATATTGTTAACTTTGATTCTTATTTGATAATTGTTGTATGATATATTTTGCTATGTCAAGGTTAAAACCCTTCTTTTTATTTTAGACAGAAAAGAGGAGATGATGGGAGATGTTATTCTATAAATATGTTTCTCATACTGCTTAATAAATAAAGCACTGTTGGGACAATAGGAAAGCAAGATAGGTGGGGCTAGGAGACAAGGAGGAAAGAGGAAGTAGTAAGGAGGAGTCAGCATGTAGACCAGAGAGGAAGGAAGACATTGGCAGTGGCTCTCTGATAAGATGACCATGTGGAAATACTTAGATAAGTAGAAATGAGTTAATAATTAAGAAAGAGCTAGCCCATTAACAATGATAGTCACTGGCCCACAGGATTGTATCAAATACAGAATCTCAGTATGTTATTTGGGGTTGGTGTGGCTGTGGGCCCAGACCGGCGGCATGGCAGGTGGGTTGGCGGAAAACCTACATACTACACCTCCCTCTAGAAAATTATTTTTTAAAAGATTGTTAAAACTAAAAGAAATCTTAAGAACATACATCACTCCTACTTGGCAAAGAATAAATTCAGTTCAAAAGTGTTCCAATGATCACAAAATAGGTCTGTCAAATGTTGTCACATTGATTTCTGTACAAATTCTACCTCCTCTCACTGCTTCTAAGCAAATGAAAGCTTCTTGAATCATTTAATAACTTTTTTTTCTGTCACAATCACCTGAGTTTTTATACTTAATCAAATTTGTTAGATCTTGGAAAAGCTGTATTCTGAAGTAATTCCTTCTAATTTCCTAGTAGTTTGTCACTAACTAAAGCAACTTAGGCATTGGACATATGGAAAAAACAACAATCTCAAACTCTGAAAGGTAAGCAGTCCCCAGAGGCACCACAAATCAATGAGCCAAGACCATTAGAATCGATGTTAAAATAGTGTCCATATGTTATCATGAAGACAAATGGTCCACGGCCATCAGTTGCCCTATTTTTTTTTAAGAAAACTACTATTTCAATGATAGCAACTAATTCAGAATGCTTAAACATTGTAAGAGCCAAATACTACACATTTCAGGTTTGTTTAGACTGTGGGATTCTCTTTTCCAATTTTTAAACAGAACACATCTGATCAAATAAATTAAAATGAATGAAACTAGATCAAAAGCAATGATATTTTTGTAAGTAAAAGTATTGTTTACTTTTAATATGAAATATATATATGTTACTCAAATTTTCACAACTGAAACATTGCATCTAAGTTAATAAGCAAACTAGTAGTGTTTTCATTTTTTAAAATGTAGACAAAACACAAGGCACTGAACTAGCTCACAGGAATATAAGGATGAGTATAGATTAGCATTCTCTTCTTTAGCAAAAAGACAATCAGTAGATGCATGGATAGCACAGGAAGAATATGATGTATCCTTAGAGGGTAGACATAAAGGTTCAAAAGAACTGACGTTTGAACTGGAGCACGATGTTTTCTAGAAGAGCAATGAATTAAGGGACAATAGAGATAAGGTTGTTTGTTTGTTGTCATTAGTTTTTCAGAGAAGTCTAAATCATTATAAATCATCTTATTATACATATAGATCCCAGTTTCCTACCATGCCCCCCACTGACCCATAGACTGCACAGTTCCTCCTTGCTGACACCCATGTTCATGGGATCTGATTTGGTCTTATGTTGGTTCCCTCGCTGTCAGACTGGGGTCTATGAGTTCCTCCATGCTCAGAACAGCTGTTTCTGTGGGTTTTCCCAATATGGTCTTGACCACTGTTCACCACTCTTCCCTTTCTGCAGCTGACTTCCATGAGTTTGGATCAATGCTTAGCTGTGAATCTCTTCTGTTTTCATCATCTAATAATTCTCATTATAGGGGGAGGCCATTTAAGGTAACCTCTCCACTATTGCTTAGATTCCTAGTTGGGGTCACCCTTGTGGATCTCTATATAATTCCCTCGTGACAGATTTCTCTTTAAACTTATAATGGCTCCCTCTATTGATGTGTCTCTTTTCTTGCTCTCCTCTATTTATCTCTCCACTCAATCTTCCTGATCCCTCAAGTTTTCCTTCCTCTCCTCTTCTCCCTTTCTCTTTATCCTATTTCCCCCCATGTTCTCAATTAGTTCAGTGGCTCTTGTCCCTTTCTCCTTCACTATGGGACCATGTATGTCTCTCTTACAGTCCTTGTTTCCTAGCTTCTCTTTAGGTGTGGGTGCAATCTGATAAACCCTTGCTCTATATCTAATATCTGTATATGAGTGAGGACATACCATGTTTGTATTTCTGTCACTAGGTTACCTCCTTTAGGGTTGTTTCTTCTAGTTCCATCCATTTTACCCTGAATTTCAAGATTTTTTTTCCTCCGTTGAGTAGTAGATATATCCGTTGGGACTGAACCCAACAATAACTCTGCATTTCAATTAGTTTATGGCTTTCTGTAATGGTCTTTGTCTATTGCAAGGAAAAGTTAAGGACTTTTCTTTAAATGACAGAGACTACAATTATCTATCGGTATGAGGACAAATATTAAGAATGTAGTGGGAAGTTATATTGGTTTAATGAGTATTGGATGTAGGTTGTCTTCCAAAATCCATCACTTCATTAGCCCTGGGTATTGAGCTAGGTTTCAAGTATGAGGCATGATTTTCCTCTATTAAAGTGGGTAGTAAATTGCTTCCAGAGTAATGCACTCTTAGGATTATCCTGCCGTGCTAGTTATTGTTGTGGTTCCCAGGCATCATAGCTGGATAGGAATGTTGGTTGTTTCCTTCTTTTGGAAGCTTGCATGATGCCTTCTGATACCATTTAAACTAGTCTTCAGGGAGGAGACTTTCAGGCCAATTTCAGATCAGGGTTTTGTGTCTGAAGTACATGGTGTCTTCACCAATAAGGACTGATCTTCCACCTCTTGAGGTCAACCAACGGCAATACCAATAATGATTTTAAAGTGTCTTTGGGAATCCTCATCAAAATCTCCAAAGAGGGCTTCCCAAGCCTATCTGGTTTTTTTTTGTTTGTTTGTTTGTTTGTCTGTCTGTTTGGTTGGGTTTTTAATTTATTTGTTTTTGGTTTTTGTTCTTATTGTTTTTTGTAGACAGTTAATATTATGACTCCTTAAAATCCTTACTGTTACTTTATTCTCTTATATCCTTTTGTATTTCTCTCCCCTTCCCTAATTACAACCCCATTCTTTTACCATTTTCCCAATTAGATCACTTGTACCAAATTATTGCTCCCCTGTCCCCCCAATAGTCCCTTTTCACTACTCTATTTTCTCTAGTTGTTCCAGGATATGTAATCATACTTAGGACTTTGAACTAGGATCTGAGAGAGAGAAAGAGAAAAAGAGAAAGAGAGAGAGATTCTACCCCTTTACCTACAAATGTTTTCATTTTTCTACACAGCTGAATAATATTCCATTGAGTATACATATCACATTTTTATTATCCATTTGTCAATTGAAGGGCATTTAGGTAGTTTGCATTTTCTAGCTCTTGTGAATAGAACAATGAACATGATTGAGCAAGGATCAGTGAAGTAGGATATACAATCTTTGAACAAATGCCCAAGAGTGGTACCACTGGGTCTATGCTAGATATATTTTTACCTTTTTTTTTTTTTGAGAATTCTCCACACCAATATCCATTGTCACTGCCCCAATTTGCAGTCTTTCAAAAGTGAATGAAGATTTTCCTTTACACTATTTCCCTTCTAGAAATTATTTCAGATTATTTTGATCTTTGCAATTCTGATTAAGGAAAATAAAAATCTCAAGCTATTTTGATTTGCATTTTCTTAACTGCTAGGTACAAAGGAAAAAGAATAAGATATTTATTAGTCACTTTTCTATCTTCCTTTGACAACTCTTATAGGACTATTTTTCAAATATTTTCTTTGTGCTGTTTGTTGTAGTGAGAGAGACACCATGTAACTGAGAAAGCAAGAGGCTTGGACATCACTGATAAGCCAAGACCACATGGATATACATAGATTAATAGAAATTGGTTAATGATTGAGTGAGCTAGCCAATAAGAACCCTGAGCCATCAGCCAAACAGTTTATAATTAATATAAACCCTTGTGTGTTTATTTGGGACAAAATGGCTACAGGACTAGGTGGGACAAAAATCTCTATTTTCAGGCTTTTTAAAGATAGTGGATGCAACACAATGACTATCACATTTATGATAAGATACTGAGTAGATGTGGAGCTGCAGGAAAAATGGCCCTAGAGTTGTAACATTTAATGTTGTAATCCAGGAATTTCTGAAGTATTCCATGCATGAGGATCTGTAGAGAGCTGTGAAGTGCCACACCTTAAAGATGGCACTGGCTTCCGCCTTCCACCTTCCCGATAGATAGCGCTCTCTGGCATAAACAAGTCCTTATTTGGTTAAGCCTGTTCAGCCTGTTTGCTTCCACATTAGAGTAGCCTATCTGCAAGGTCCACATGGCTCACTGGGGTTGGTCAGCACAAGGGGATTTAAGACTATACAGGCATTTCCCCAAGGGAGAGCAGAAGAAGCTTGTTCAATGATCCTGAATAAACTACATGAAGAAGATCTTCCCGGAGTTGCATCTTCCTTGCTGGTCAAGGTTGGGCACATACAATTGGTGGCCCGTAAGGGGAACCTCCTCTTCAGATCTGAACTTCTTGCAGTCAGGGCAGCGGTAGTAAGTTGCCAAGGTAAGTTGGGACCAAGTTAAGGCCCTCTGTAAAGAGGCAATAAGGTCTCTAGTAAGGAGCAATAAAGTCACAGGTAAGTTTGGACAAAGTTAAAGACCACAGAAATAAGCGGCAATAAAGTCTCAGGCATTGAGCGAGAGGTTGTAACGAACAAAAAGTAAAATGTTTAAAATGGGGACTTCTCAGTCTCATCCAATTTTTCTTGCTCTTCAGGAGCTACTTTTGTAAAAAAAAAAAAAAATTTAAATAAAGAAAAGCACACTAGAAAGATTCCTGAGCGAATGTGATCCCATTGCACTTTGGTTCGCAGTTTCAGGAGACCTCACGGTAGCATGCTGGGACAAGTTAAGCAGGGATCTTGACCTTGCTTAGGAACAAGGGACACTAAAGTCCGGAGTCTCAGCTGTTTGGAAGTTAGTGTGTAGCTATACAGAAGACCAGAGGTACTGTAAAGAGGCAATGGAAAAAGGAAAGCTGCGCTAGAAATGTTACAAGAAAAAAGATCAGAAGAGGTTAAGAATACATGAGAATCAGGTATGGATGAAACAGATTCTGAGGAAGAATTACAGGCCTTCATAGAAAAGGTTCAGAAACAGTCCCTTAAAGAACAGAGAGGGAAAAGAAAGGAGAAATGGCGATGTAAGGAGGAGGAGGACCCTCCCAGGACAATGTCTTCAGTGCCTTCTCCTTCTCAGAGTGAGGAAGGGTGGGGCCAAGCTACAGGGTGTTCCTTTTGCCCTGAGGTCTGGAGAGCTGTATGAACTGAATGAAGTCTGGCCTATCCAGTTTTCCAGGATGTCCAAGGCAATAGATATGAGGAGCCTTTAGACTTTAAGGTCATCAAGGCTTTGGCTGAGTCCATGAGAACATATGGAATTTCAGCTTCTTTTACTGTAGCTCAACTTGAAGCCCTAAATAGACATTGCATGACTCCTAGTGATTGGAGTGGGCTGACTCGAGCATGTCTAAGCCCCGGACAGTATCTGGATTGGAAAGCTTTTTTGATTGAGTATGCCAATGAGCAGGCTGCAGTTAATCTGGCAGCCAGAAATGCAGCATGGGACAGGGACATGTTGCTTGGACAGGGATGCTTTGCCAATCAACAGACAGGATACCCAATACAAGTTTTTGAACAAGTAAATCGGATTGCCATAAAGCGTGGAAGTAATTACTCAATAAGGGAGAGGTGAGTGGTAACCTCACTAAGATACTACAAGGCCCCACGGAACCATTTTCAGATTTTATGGCCTGTTTGGTAGAGGCTGCAGGGAGAGATTTTGGCATTACAGCAGCCATAATTGCAGCTATCTCTTTTGCAGTTGTGGGTTCAGTCATGGCTGCAGTGGCTATGAGCACATTGGTGCAGACAGCCTCTAAGCTAAATCAGTTGTCCAAGAATGTGGCTACTGCCTTGGATGCCCAATCTGCAATTGGTGCTTAACTAAAAGGAGGTTTAATGATTGTAAACCAAAGAATTGATCTGGTTCAGGAGCAAATAGATACCTTGTGGCCCAATTGGGATGTGAAATGAAATATCCAGGTTTGTGTGTTACCAGCATTCAGTATGAGAACTTTACACATGCTGCTAATTTGTCACAACAGTTGTTTAGCCATCTTTTAGGAAATTGGTCTGCCGACTTTGATGATTTGATGATACAGCTGTGAGTGGCCATCGTTGCAGTAAATTCAACAAGTGTGGATGGGGGATTGGCTGCTGGATTGTCATCATGGTTTGACATCGCCATAGATCATCTGAAAGAGTAGGCAGCAATGGGAGCCATGGCTGTCCTCTTGATGCTTATTTCCTTTGTGGGCCTGTGGTGCCTTTGCAAGATGAGGTTTGCTCAGAAGCAGCATGCAGCTATAGTTTTTCAGGCATTTACAACCATTGAGGCAGGGCAGTCCCCCCAAGCATGGCTCACAGTCATGAACAACAATTGATCCTTCACGCTCAGGTTGCATGGCTTAGCATTGCACTCCGAGTTAGCTCTGGAAGTGAGCAACTCTGAGAAGGGCAAGTCTGGTTGCATGTCAGTTGGTGTCCGAGGCCCAGGAAAAAGATACCAGATGGTATTTGACTGACTTGGCTGACTACCAGGATTCAGGGTCATTACAATGTCCCCTGCTTTACTGGAGACCAGACCACTACCCTTGCCTGTTGCGTTAATAAAACAAAAAGGGGGAACTGTAGAAAGCTGTGAAGTGCCATACCTAAAAGATGGCGCTGGCTTCCGCCTTCCACCTTCCCGATGGTAGCGCTCTCTGGCATAAACAAGTCCTTATTTGGTTAAGCCTGTTCAGCCTGTTTGCCTCCCCATTAGAGTAGCCTATCTTCAGGGTCCACGTGGCTCACTGGGGTTGGTCAGCACAAGGGGATTTAAGCCTGTGCAGGCGTTTCCCTGAGGGAGAGCAAAAGAAGCTTGTTCAATGATCCTGAATAAACTGCGTGAAGAAGATCTTCCCAGAGTTGCATCTTCCTTGCTGGTCGAAGTTGGGCATGTACAAGGATCGGCAGACATGAAAAAGAAGCAAGGTAGCTCAATCTACCTTGAAAACAGAAGCCACTATGAAAAATGGGACACAGTAACAGCATGCAGACATCTATGAGGAAGACAGAGGGAGGGGTATGTAAGTATTTGAGGTTTTCCTCTAAATACAGAAAGAAATCATTGAAGAATTTTGAAGAGGAAAATAATATGGTAAGATTTATGTCTTTGAAGGATGTACAGTAGAAAGGAATGAAAAATGTGGACAAGGGGAAGAAGTCTTAGCATTTCATACCCTGGACAGTGCTCTTGTGACTATGCCACCCTTCAGATGGCATGATATATCTTCCATATGCCAATAAAAAGAGTCGGTTGCAACAACACACCAACAATGTGACGAAGTCAGTACAGTGATCCCTTTCACAGAAAGTGCCATGATCAAATTGCCCAAGCTACAATTTCATACCAATAAGTATCACTGGTGTTCCCATGAAGATTCACATATCCTGAGTATCATTCCACATAACTTATAGCCACTAAGTAAAGAGACTGGCAATGATGGTTTGGCATGGGTGGGGTTAGTTCAGAAGAAATAGAAATGAAGCTATTGTATCTCCTCCCAAGCTCTCTTTTGGCTCTTTAGTAGCTTAACAGTATTGACTAAAATGTGTAGCAGTTCACATTTCATTGAGATTTTCTCTCTACTCTTTTTTAAATTGGTAATTACATTTTCCTCCAAGGATGTATCAACAGTTTAATTTTTAAGTGGAAAATTAAGGAACCTTAATATAGCAAATGCCTGTTCCCCAAAGGATAATTATCATTCAACAGAATAATTTAACTTCAAATATAGTCACTGAAATAATTACACAGATTCTTCTGAGATTTAAAAAATGTCTTAAGACACAAATTTAGGACCATAAATTTCAAAGAAAAAGAAATAAAACTTCTTTCTTGAGTTAGATTATTCCCTACTAATCAAGTGACAAAGAAACAGACCTCCAAACAAACCCAAGCTGAAATTACTGTTTCTAAGGCAAAAACAAAACAAGCTGCATGGTGCTGGGGTTTACATCAGGAGTAGATCACTTGCCTGGCATCCTAGAAGTCGTAGGTTCCATCCGTAGCAGTTCAAAATTGAAATAATTAATTACGTAAATAATAATCATACATTTCATATTATAACTAAAATGTAAATTGTGATTTTGATATTTAAAAGTAAAAGAATTCAATGTAGATATATAAAATCAAAACTATTAGAAAACTAGAATTAGAAGTAATTTTTAAATAAAATATAACACTAATATATAAAATTTATCCTGACTGTTAGATAATTTCACATTGGAATATTTATCAACATACTTTATTACAGTGACTTATTTAAAAGAAAACTAGTTGTTACCATAGTTTTATATGATCTTAAGATATTCTTAATAGAAAAAATAATTTTTAAAACATTAGCCCTGTAAGCTGGAGAGATGGTTTGGTGGTTAAAAGCTTCTCTTCCAGTAGTCCTGGATTTAATTTGCAGCACCCACATGGCAGTTCACATCTGTCTATAATTCTAGTTACAGGAGATTGGATGTTTGTTCCTGACTTTCATGAGCAAACACAGTGCAGTGTTATACATGTGAAACAATATGTATGTATGTACATACATGCATAAATACAAACATACACACATACATACATACATACATACATACATACATACATACATACATTTTCAAAAGAATATTAACACCAGGGCTGGAGAGACTGCTCAGTGGTTAAGAGCACTGGTTGCCCTTCCATACATCCTGGATTCAGTTCTTAGTACCCACATGGTGGCTAGTAAATATCTACAACACCCTCTTCTGACCTCCATTGGCACTTCATATACATGACACATACACATACCTGCAAACAAAACATATGTACACATAAAATAAAAATAAGTAAATATATTAAAAATTGACTCTTGATTACTTCAGACATCTAGGAAAGTAAGAATAGAATGCTGTTCCTACCTAGTTACTGTGTTGAAACCATGAAACACATACATGAGTAATGTATTTTCCAATACTTTCCCATTAAATTTAGGAGTATATAAAGGCAGATCTCACAAATGTAGTATTGAAGTTACTAGCCAAACTTTTAAGTAAGGAAGGCTTGAACACAGGAATTTGTGATTAGGTGTCAATAAAATGAGATTCCATCTAAAAATAAAGAAAAGAAAAAAAAAAAGAAAGAACACTATTTCTCAATCATCACATCTAACCATATAAAAACATACTATGTATCTAATTTAGAATCCCTATCCCCATACCTGCTGCAAAAATGACATTAGAGCAAAATTACTGGTCTCTATCAAAGAAAGACTAAATATTGCCATTATTTGGATTCTTCTCCAAACAGCTCTTCCCTGCTTGGTACCAATGTTCATAAGAACTAAATTTAGCCAATTTTCTCGAGACAAGAGCAACACTAAAACTATCAGCAACACAGTGCTTACATCAGTAAAAGCTTTCCATAAAACCCAAAAATAAAAGCACCCAATTCACAGTGGCAGTATTATTTAACCTACAAGAAATTCTGGCCAAAACACCTATGACCATATTGAGTCAAGTCTGTAAGACCATAAAAACTTGAGTAGTGGGAAGCACTTGGTAGAAAAAGTATCTCCTGAAGTTTACATAAAATTATGCAACTTCCCTTGGAATTATTGTAAAAGAATATTTGAGCAATTAAAACTCATTCTAAATCTCATATCTATTCTTTATATACATATATATAAAGAATAGATATGTCAACTTTGGAGAATATGTTGTTTTCTATCAAACCATTTTAAATACAATGTATAGTATCAATGTGTAATTGTCAAATAAATCTGTGAACAAGGAAGGCAGCACAGAATGTTACCCAGGAATATAGAAGAGCCAGGCACAAGATTTATACAGTGCATAAATCAGGAAAGTAGGTAAAGACAGACTTTGTAATAAATTATGTCAACAAAAAATGTCTTAAAGAAAACAGAATTTATTGTTTTATAATAAAAAAGGCTATTTAAATACACTGAATCTTTATAACCAAAAAACAAATCTTTAAGACTTTGAGAAGTATATTTATGACATGAGAACTGAAAAAAGGCATTTTAAAACACATGGGTTTTTTAACTTATAAAATTAAAACTGTAGATCAGAGAATAGAAAGTTCTCCCATTATCTAACAAAGGAATGATGTACTTAACATATAAAGAACTTTGATTAGTCAATAAAATAAATTTGAAACAATATAAAATTGCTATTTAGAAACAAGTAACTTACAAAACAGTAACTTGAATACAATCATGAAAATATGATCAGCCTTTCTTAGCAGTGAAGAAATAAATACTGATTACATTTATGACACATTCATGGCACAGACAGAAACTTTACTCAATATAATATCAGGAATTTTCAAAAACAATAATCTTACACACAGTTAAAAAAAATGAAAGTACTGTAACTACCATGCTTGGTAACAAGTAGTATTTAGGGAAAGTGTAAATCTGTATTTTCTACGGATACTCCAGCAACCATAACCCCAAAAGAAGACCTCAAAGTTTTCTTACACACATCTTCACAAAAATGTATACTAAAGATACAGTTGGTAAAAGAACTACAATGTACCTATACATACAGGAAATAGTAAACAGATATTAAATGAACGAAGTCTCATAGATACTTATACAAACTAGTAACAAAACAATAATATGCATAAAACATGATATAAAATACCAAATACACATAAAATTTACATATGTATATGCATCTAAACATAAAGTGTGTTCACCAAGTTTTCAGCAATGGCTGTATCTGCATATGTAAAGGGAGAATGAAGCTGACAAATTGAGGTAAAACTATGAAGACAAATGCCATGTGTAAGTTAACAGTCATAAAACCACTGCCCCCCACATACACCACACACACAAAACTATCAGATGATAATGCCCAGGGTAGTCAAATAAAAAACACCTGGAAATTACCTATATCATGGGAACAGCTGCTAGTCACTAACATAGCAGCAGAAATAAATGCCTCTTTCAATGCATTCAACAGCACTGTCTCTGCTGGGGAGGTAGGTCTTTTCTTTGCATGATTATGCTTCCTCTCCAATCACTGAAAGTACCTGAGGCAGGGTTAGAATAGTCTTAATGACAGACAGGCTGTGCTCAGAATCAGGATGAGAATGTCATACTTCCTTACAGTGTTTCACTAGTCTCTGGTTGTTACCAATGCTTACAGCAGATAGAAAGCACATCCATTTACCACATTACCTTTGGAAGGAACACTGAGTTTATCCGCAAACATAGCTATCTTCACTCTTATCTTAAACAATTTTGCTTTTCTGCTTTCTTCTCCTGAAATGTAAGAGAAGTCCAGAGAAGTAAAAGCATTCAGTGTTTTTTTGGGGGGGGTAAGGAACTATCTTTATGGATCCTGGTTAAACTTATCAAATGAGATTCTGATCAATTACATTCATGCCTGGTCTTTGACTCCATCTCTTCCAAACTCACCCTTTCTAGGTCAATAAATCCTCTCTTTACTCTCTTGCTTCAGTCTAATTTCTGGGATTTTCTCTTTGCCACAGAACAACTGTGCTTTTAAGCTCACATGGAGCAGTACTTATCCATCAACTCTACATTGCAGTCAGGCACCAGGCTGCAACACGAAAATGTAATTAAGGCATAATTCATCATCATGATGAGATTTTGCAGTGTTTGTTCTCTCTGAGGTTCCTTAGCATTTCATGAGCATATCATACTTCATTCTGTCTCTTAATCTTTCTGTTTTTTCACATTCTGTATTATTTGTCACCTGATTTAAGCAGTGCTTATATAAGGTATATCTGAGTTTGTCAGACAAAAGGCATGACATTCATTAGAATTTAATTTCATATGCAGAACCGAGATTTGCACAAATGTACTTTGCAAATTACTACATTCTGCCTATAATGTCACATGGTACATGCTTATACTAAACTTGTGTGGGTACATGTGTAAGCATAGGATAGTGGGAGACCAATCCAACAAAATAAGAGTGCTGCCGTTGCACTCTAGGAGGTCATGTTGGGTAAGCATCATACTAATGGCAAGTGGTAAGAAAGGTATTTGAGAAATGAATCAACTTGTTTTACATAGGGTTTCTCAGTACATAATTTTTACTTTCAGCAAATTCTGTACTTACATTGTTTTCAGCCTCTCATCTGTAGACTAAATAGAAGTACAAAAAATAATGGAGCCAGTATTGCCTTCCTAAACTTCATGCTCAATAGCAGAGAGAGCCAGTAGCTTGAATTCAGCCAATGGGTGTTTATAGAATGGAAAGAGTAAACATTCCCAACATTAGAGTTTTAATTTTCCCCAAAAACCTTAACATTAGACATTTCCTAATGTGCTTTAGTAGGTTATTAACAGAAAATATGTAAGGTGTGTTTACATTGTATATTTCATACAAACATAAGTTAGAAGAATACATCAATATTTATATAATTTTATGAGTGGATTTTAAACACTACTATAAACCATCAGAAATGTCTTGGCTGTGTGTACATATCCTTCAGTTCTTAATAATGAAGACATGTATAATATATTTACATTACATTAATGCTTTAGAACAAAGATAAATGTAAAATACTCTCTTATTTTCAATGAAATATCAAATGACAAGACAGGTAATCTTACAAAAGCCATAATTCCCATGGGCCACATTAAAGGAGAAGAGTCCCTTACTATTGCCAGAACAGATTTGGCCAAGTGCACTTGTTTGAAAGTCCCCAAATTCACACTATAGGCTTCTCTGCAGAGCTCTGAGTAGATATTTCCATGGACAGATGGCAAAATGCTGTAATTACATCTGCTATTGTCTGTGGTCTGATGTGAAAAGAATGCTTTCCTCCTCGTATTTCACTGTTGTGTCTATGGACCAGCAACCTACCTCTTATACTCTTCACCCTGGAAACCACATTCAAACTTCTGTCATCTTTTGTGGAGACAAAGGTCTACAGGGTATGATTTTGCTATTGTTTTTGTATACTTAGTTAGACCTTTCCACCCTCCATGACTATTGACCTTTGATATGATATGCTTTGAGAAATAAGTAATCAAAGTTTTCAGATACTCTCATTTGTTTCTGTTGCTGTCTGGGGAAACTCACAGAAGACCTTATGTGGGACAGGCAGGCACTTACCACAGTGTTATATCCAAAATTCTAATCTCTGAATTTTCTCAGTGTTTATATTACTAATTATGCTCTCACTAATTAAGAGTAGAGGGAGCTACAGCATATGGTAACTTGGTTATTATCAACCATTAATTTTATATGAAATAGTAATTAGGTTACAAAATTAAGCTATTGTAATTATTGTGATACCTTCTGTACTCTTTTTATTAGCTTAATAAATATTTATGGGGTTCAACATTAATTCTATGAATTTAGTTCCAAAACTTTTACTAATATTTACCATATAGATATAGATATGGATATATGGGAATACATTAAGAAAATCAAAAATTCATAAATATGAATTGTGTAAAACTATGTGTCATATAAAATGATCAAGGAAAATAAGAGAAATAACATGTATGCAAGGCCCTATGCTTTATAGAAAATGTAAACAATGCAGAATCATACAGATTGAACTCCAAATGTTAGTAAACTGGTAACTTTTCTTCCATCTATAATACAGTCACCCAGAAAAGGCCAGACAATACTTTTGCCATGTAAATCATGAAAGCACATGCCTTAGCTACTTTGCAGGAACTTGAAAGCTACTTTTGCTGTCTGTAGATGTCTGTAGATGAAAAGGATATGGAATTTGTCTTCGCACTGTCTGTTCTCTTTGCTGCCTTGACTTTTGAAAGTGATTCTACTAAACTCTATGTAGATTTGTCAGTCATTTAAGAAAGGTTTTTATCCAATACTATACTGCATGTGTGACCTAATCTTGGATAATCTCCATGGCCCCTTCAGGGATAAGGACACTACCAACCAATGGAAACACTAGACTTCAGAGAGAAAAAGAAATAGCATCAAATTGTGTGATGGGTAAATATACAGTTTCCTCTCCTCTTGACTCCAGGAGCAAGCTCAGTTCTTTGGCTCCTAGAAAAGAAGAATTTAAATAGAACACAGAGGTAGATCAGGTGGTCAAGAGTTTTATTTTATTAGAACCAAAAAAGTGACAGCACACCCTATAAAAAGAATCAAACCCAATCCTAATAGACATGGATATTCCACTATCCAATTCCCTGCACCTTCCCTATGGTGGGAACATCCAAAAAAGGATTGTGATTTTCTTGGAAGCCTATTTAACCCAGAATTCTATCTGCTATAAGTGGATGCATATAATGCAAGAATGTTTACAGGTGTTTAAGTAATCCTGAAATTGAAAAAAGAAAGAAAGAAAGAAAGAAAGAAAGAAAGAAAGAAAGAAAGAAAGGAAGGAAGAAAGGAAGGAAGGAAGGAAGGAAGGAAGGAAGGAAGAAAGAAACACCATTGGAAGGGAAAATAGCACTCTGCGTGTATGCTGTCCTGGTGAAGAAGTCTTTCAAAAACTTTGAAAAAGCTAGATATTAACCGCCAATAACTAAAGATAGAAAAATATCAGTTCACATGACCATAACACATTTCAAAAAATGCTGCTCAATGTCTGTAATAATAATGCAATTTGACCAAAAAAAATCTTAAAACATATATAATTAGAAAGGGTACAGAGAAGCATGAAATCTCTCATGTTACTGGTGGGAATGTAAAATATATCAAGACATCCTGAGTGAAATGTGGTATCATTAACTGAAAATACATTTTAATATTTCTTCATTGTTTTTAAATTCTACATACATCATTTCTGCCTTCCCTTTCCTTTTTTCAAACACTCTCATATAGCCTTCCTTGTACTTTTTCAAATTCATGGCCTCTTTCCTTATAAATTGTTACTAAGGCTTGAAATCCAAGCACTTGAGAGTAGAGAAAGGATTGAGAGTTCAAGGACAACCTCATCCACATGGAGTTCAAGGCCAGCCTGAGCTACAGGAGACCCTGTCTCAAAAAGACACAAACAGACCAAAGGATGTCACTGCATTTAGCCTTTGACACAACCTTTTCTCCAGAAATCTATTTTAAAGATTCCTTGGCAAAAAATATAACAGGTTATATTTGGCAAGGTTATTTATGGCAATAGCACTTGTAACAATACAAATGTAGAAATGCCCATTAAAGGCAGACAGACTCTATACCTCTATAAAAAAAATACAGAATATTACTGTTTTATTCACAGTAGTTCTCAATTCAAAGCATTCAGGGAAAAAATTGGGAAGGTGTATATAAGCTATTCTATAAATTACATAAAATGACAATATAAATATGTATAACATAAAATACAAGCATTACGTACATCTATTGACTTAAAATGAAAGTATAAACTACAAAAATATTTTTATGGTTATCATCAAGGAAGGCAGAAAACAAAACATAAGCCATAGACTAGAAGTTTGAGTTTTCTGAATATCTCATTTTCATAACAATATAAATATTATACTATTGATTCAGTCTTTAAGCATATAAAGAAACATCCTTGAAAGTTAAAATGGGGACTGGGAAGATAGCTCAAGAAGTGCCAGTTCATATTTAGCACCAGGCCTCTTATAACATGGCTCTGTTGGAGCAAGATGATTGGCTGGAGGAGACAAAATGGTGAGCTCTGGGTTTAAGGGAAAGACCATGCCTCAATGCATAGGGTGAAAAGTAATTGAGGAGGACATCCAACATAAACCTTCAGCTACCTAACATACACACACACACACACACACACACACACACACACACACACAGAGGTATGGAAACACATTCTCATGAACACATTAAATAAAATAAAAGTGAAAACAAAATGAACCTAATTCTTGAATTGATTTTATATCTATACAATAAGGAAGCATTTTCTCACACATCCCTGAGACATTTGCTTTAAGCACACAGAACTATTAACAATGTTTTCATGGGTGTGGTTAAGCACTTTAAGTTAGAGTTTTCATTCTAGGATTTTATGTAGGAATGGATTTGTATGAAGATGTTGTTTAAATTTGTTTTTGTCTATTATAATTAAATTTTTTACTAGGTATAGTAGTCTGGACTAGCAGCTGTGGTCTCTTTGACTCTATAGAACATCCTCCCAGATTCTTATGGTTTTAACAGTCTCCACTGAGAAATTGGGTGTTATTATAATAGGTTTCCTTTATATGTTGCTTGTTTTTTTTCCCTTGCAAGCAGTTAATATTATTTCTTTGTTTTGTACATTTAGGGTTTTGATTATTACTTGCTAAGAGTACTTTCTGGCATAGTCTATTTGCTGTTCTATATACTTGTTGCACCTTGAATGGCATCTCTTTCTTTAGATTAGGCAAAGTCTTTTCTATGAGTTTGTTGAAAATACTATTATGCCTTTGACCTGGTTTTCTTCTACTTTCGGGTTCCTATTATTCTTATTCTTATATTTTATCTTTTCATAGTAGCCCAGATTTCCTGAATGTTTTATGGCAGGATATTTTTCTTTTGGAATAACATTTTCTTTGACCAAGCTATCCATTTCCTCTAGTGTGTCTTCAATGCCTGAGATTCTCTCTTCCATGGCTTGTATTCTCTTGTTGAGGCTTGCCTCTGAGGTTCCTGTTCAAGTTCCTAAATTTTTCACTGGCATATTTCCCTCCATTTTAGTTTTCTTCATTCTATTTCAACTTTCAAGTCTTGAACAATTTTACTCATTTCCTTCCACTCTTTGTTTGTGTTTTCATAGATTTCTTTAAGGGATTTATTCATTTCCTCTCCAAGAACCTCTGTTATTTTCATAAAGACTGTTTTAAGGTATTTTTCTTGTGCTTCGGTTAAAAATAAAACATTTATCCATTCAGTGATTTCCTTGTTTCCAAGTTCTTAATTTATTTTTTTCTACTGATTGTATACATCCAGGAAAGAATGTTATTTTTAGTTCAAGTTCTTTTATAGGTTTCTGTTGCTAGATATAAAAAGCATTGAAATGTAGTTTTACTCAGGAAAAAAAATATGCCAGAAGGAATAAAAACTCATAAGCTGAGGAGCCAGAGCCCACTTTCTTGAGTATCTTGAATTTTATTGAGAAAAAGAAGAGATGCATGTAAACATTGAAGAAGCTAATGTTAAACTTTATTAAATAAGTGTCTCCATTGTTTCCACAGAATATTATATTTCAAGTATGTGGAGTCCTTATTATATATCATTAGGCATACTATAAAGATTAAATAAGGTACTGCCTAAAGAGCACTGAGATGATAGTAAAAGGTGACTAACCAATTATGGGTATAACACCAACAATTTTTAGCCTGCAGATATGATTACTAAAAATCACCAACGTTACAGCTGAGGAAAAACTCAATAAATTGCTTGACACACAAGCACCACAGGCAAAGTCTGAGTTCCAAAACCAAAAGAAAAAAGTCAAGCATGATGACACAATCTTGTGATCTGAATGCCAAGAAGGCACAGATAGACAGATTCCTGGAGCTCGTTGAATGGATAGACTTGTGAAATTGTGCAATTGGAAAGTTCCCTGTAAGTTAAGGATCCTCAAGATAAAAAAATTAAAAAAATGAATAGCTCATGAGTAATCTCACACACACACTCACACACTCACTCACACACACACATCACACACACACACTCACTCACACACACACACACACACACACACACACACAATTGCCACTGTACTAATATAATATTTTAGGGCAGAGAAAGTTCTCAGTGGGACAGAGAATAAAGCACACTGGTTTTCAGTTTAATCCCTTAAAAAGATGAACTTTGAAATGTTTGGGTCATAAATATCCAGACAGTCCATATGCTAAAGGCATGGTCACCAGAGAAGCAATATGTTGAGGTGAGCATGTTGGAGGACCAAGCCAACTTGGGTCAGTGCCAGAGTTAATAAAAACTTCAAGCAGAGAAAACTTTTGGAAGCAAGTCAGCAAGCAGAATTTCTTCATGGTCTCTGCTTATGTTCTGTCTCCGGGCTCCCGACATGAATTCCTACCCTGGCATCCCTTCATATTGGACTGTAACTTTCAAGGTAATGATGTGACAGACTTTGATGATTTTCCATGGAAGGCTTCACCCTTTCTATGGAGCAGAAGAGGAATAGGATGTGGGTCAGTGGGGACCATGGGAAGGTGGGAGGGAGAGGGAATTGGGATTCATATATAAAATAAGATTGTTTCTAAATTTAAAAAAAGGAAACCCTTTACTTCCCAAGTTTTCTTTGGTCATGGTCTTTATAAGAACATTAGAAAGCAAACTAAGACTTGAAGCAAGAAAAGAACCCACAAAAATCCTCTACATATATTTACCATGTTTGCTAGTGATGGTGTCTATGTGGGTTCCATAACTTGGCTATCATGGATGCAGCAAAATAAATAGAGAGCACTAGCTTTTGCAAGGATTAGTGTGTATTATAAGATAAGCCCATCATAACAGGGGGTATTTCAAAAATCAAGGTATAGAGACTTGTCCTCATGAAGCATATTTAATACAATTTTATGCCAAATCAAAGAAGTTCAAGATAGGAGAAAAAGTATAGAGATGGAGACGAGGCTAAGAGAAAACAGGAAAGGATGGCATGACTTCAAGGCCAAGATCAGAACTTGAAGATAAATAGTTCAGCAAGAATTACATTTCCTTATTCTTTAAATTTTCTCCAAAGTGACCCAGGCATTCTGTTGCTGGAGGTTATTTCCTGCCAGCCTGGTCCTGCATCCACCACAACCCCAAATATAAACACACAGATGTAATATTGATTTATAAACTGTTGGCCAGTGGCTAGGGCTTACTAGCTACCTCTCTCTAAATTATTAACCCATATCTGTTAATCTATGTATTGCCACTAGGCTGTGGCTTACCCATAATACAGAATGTTACTCTTTCAAAAGCAATGCATCTCTACCTGGCGGTACTTTCACTGCCTAACTTTCCCAGAATTATTCTCACTTCCTTCTCACCTAGCTTCTTGCTTCATTGGCCAGTGTTTTATTCATCAACAAATAAAAAAAAAAACACACAAATACAGAAGGCATACCCCCATGAGCACTCAGAGCATTTGATTCTTCAGTTCTATTTGTCTATTTATCTAAAATTAAAAAATGAAAAGAAAGGTCCATTCTTTGGGTTTTTTATGTGAATGAATGTTTTGCTTGCATGTGTGACTGTATACCACATGCATAATTGGTGCCTGCAGAGGCCAGAAAGGGCAACGGATTCTTTGAAATTGAAGTTGTTGATAATTGTGATCTGCCATGTGGGTGGTAGTAATCAAATCCATGACTTCTATAACAGTATCTAGAGTTCTTCATTGCTGAACCATCCCTCCAGCCGTGGTTATACGCTTCTTTGTTCATTACTTTTCCAACATGAGTAATTAGAAAGTTTAATAATTAGCTGGAAACATTACAAAGGATGCTTTTCTACCTTCCTGACTGCATGCAATTTTATGTGTCTCACATTGTAAATCTATATTCATGTTGCCTAAAAGTAGGTAAGAGCCCTGTCTGTCATCACAAACTAATAATTCTAAAAAGTGATAAAGATGATATCTAACCTTTACCTACCACCCCAATGTGTAATTTATAACTTTGCTCAGCCTTTTGATTGAGAAAAAGATGTGAATTATTTGACCTGCTCATTGGCTTCATTAAAAATATTAGTAATAGGATCACATCAAAATCTTGTAAGAGTTGGAGATAATAACATCTTAGGAAAATGTTCCCAGACAGTTGCGATTTCCCTCCTAGAACTGTTATCAATGTGCCCAAAATGCTTGTTCTGTTGTATTTTCAGTTTCGTTTAGTTCCAGAATTTTTTAAACACCCTTCTTGATTTTTTTTGATGTAGTCAAGGATGGTACAAGAATTTCATGAACATTCCAACAAATGCAGGAAATGCTTTGACAAAAGCCAAAACACCTTCATGAAAAATGTCCTTCGGAAGGTAGGATTACAGGGAACATAACTCAACATGATAAAAATCTATATATGAGGAACCCACATATAGAATCATGCTAATTGGATTAAAAACTTGAAGCTTCCCACTGGAATCAGGAGCAACACAGGGATGTGCACTATACCAACTCATTTACAATATTGTGATTGAAGTACTACTGGAACAATAAGTCAAGAGACAAAAGTT
The DNA here is from genome assembly GCA_030556225.1 of Cricetiscus sungorus. NCBI lineage: Eukaryota > Metazoa > Chordata > Mammalia > Rodentia > Cricetidae > Cricetiscus > Cricetiscus sungorus. The sequence continues at coordinate 32,187,416 of JANBXA010000132.1, read as the reverse complement.
AAAAGGATCAAATAAGAAAAGGAAAAGTTATTTGAATTAAATAACCCAGTTTTTTTTTTATTTTTTAAATTTTTTTTTAATATTTTTTCTTATTTTACATGTGGATCCCAGTTTCTTTACCTCCCATCCTCCTATGCCCTTCACAGAACCCCCTCAATCCCATCCGCCTCCAGGGAGGGTAAGGCCTACAATGAGGGATCACCAAAGTCAATCGAAATCATTTGGGGTAGGGTCTAGGCCCTTCCCAGTATCTCTACTTTAAGGAAGTATCCTTCCATAGGGAATGGGCTCCTGAAATCCGTTCCTGCACTAGGGATACATCCTGGTCCCACTGCCATAGACTTTCTAGGCCTCCTAACTGAGACCCACATTCAGGGGGTCTGAGTCAGTCCTATGTTGATTTCCCACCTATCAGTCTGGGTTCTATGAGCTCCCCCTTGTTCAGGTCAAAAAATTCTATTACAAAACTTCTAGAAACAAATAAATTCAATAATGAGGCAGGATTCAGAGTCAACTTGTGCAAAACAGGTTGTTTTGTATAGACAACAAACAGGTTGTTGTTGTTCAATATACCAACAACAATCATACAAAGAAAGAGATCATGGGCATGCTCTCACTCACAATAGCCCTCCCCCAAATAAAGTATCTGGGAGTAAGCCTAACCAAATATATGAAGAACATCTCAATGAAAATGTTAAACCTCCAAAGAAAGAGATAAAGGCACTATAAAATGGCAAGACATCCACGCTCATAGATTGGCAAAAATAGTATTTTGAAAATGACCATTTTACCAAAATCTCTTTATAGATTCAATGCAATACCAATCAAAACTCTATCTCATTCTTCACAGAACTAGAAAAAAATAGTATAAATTTCGTATGGAACCAAGAAATATCCTAGATAGGCAAAACAGTCCTAAACAAAAAAAAAAATGTTGGAGGGATCACAATTCAAGATTATAACATATATTACAGAGCCATAGTAATAAAAACAATGATATCATCAAAAAACACACACATAAAGAAATGGACAAAAGCAAGTGGGAGCTCTCAGACCCCAGTCTGACAGCTTGGAAAATAGCATAGGATCGAACCAGGCCCCCTGAACATGGGTGTCAGTTGGAGGCCCTGCGCAGTCTATAGGGCCTCTGGCAGTGGAACCAGTATTTATCTTAGTGCACAAATGGGTTTTGGGATCCCGTTCCATATGAAGGAGTTCTGTCTCAGTCTAGATACACAGGAGAGGGCCTAGATTCTGCCATAAATAATGTGACAAACTTTTATGATAGCCCATGGGATGCCTCGCCCTCCCTGAGCAGTGGATGGAGAACGGTATAGATGGTGGGGGTTGAGGTAGGGGAAATGCAAAGACAGAAGGGAGGGGGAACTGGGCTTGGGATGTAAAAATAAGATTGTTTTTAATTTAAATAAAAATTAATTAAAAATGAAAAAGTGGGGAGAGTTCTCAAAACATAAACTACAAATGACATGACAGAGAAACATTTAAGGAAAGTTCAACATCCTTAGCCATCAGGGAAATACAACCCAAAACTACCTTGAGAATTCATCTCATTCTAGTCAAAATGTCTGAGAATAATAAAAAATAAATGGCAATACATGCTGGCAAAGAGGAGGTAAAAGAGGAACACTTACTCATTGCTGGGTAAGTGCAAACTTGTACAGCTACTGCAGAAATCAGTGACAATGTTCTAAAAAATTACTAAATGTTAGGCCTATTCCTAGGAGTTGGACAACACAAAATGGGCTCCATTTTTTCTGTATTATTTTTGTCATGTTTTGGCATTTCTTGTCATTGTGTTAATTTTTTTTTTAATTTGATTTTATTTCTTTTCAGAGGGAATATGGAAGGAAAGAAAACACAAAGTTGGGTGGAAGAAGTTGGGTAGGGAAAAATATGATCAAACCTTAAGTAAAGTATATCATCCTAGATATATCATTTTCTATTTTCTTAAGCTGAGATTATAAATATTTTGTAAAAGCTGAAATAATAATACGTTATATCTGATCCACAAATGATTGATGGCATCATTTTAATAACTGAGCATGTAAAAATATTTTTAGCTCACAGGCAAAAAATGTTAGTCTTGGAGATTAGATACTCTGAAATATTACAAAATAATTTAGAGTAATCAAAGATTAACTTATTTCTGTTAAACAATGCAATTGCTCAGTTAATCCAATTCTGGGCCTCTGCCCTTGATTAAGGGTAAGAATCTCTCTGATATTGCTTAGAGTCCACACTAACCACATTAACAATTACTCAACATAACTCTCAACTTTAGAGACTTGTGTAATGCTCTGCCTGAAGAATTCATTCCTGTTGTACACCAGTACGTATCATCATGAGGTTCTCCCCAAGAATTTTTATGTAACTTCTGATTCAACTTAAAATTTATAAAGACTGGATACAATGTAAGAAATAACAATGCAGAAAGGCATAAATTCTATAGCATTGCTTCCATCAACTAGCATGTCTTCTGTTAAGTTCAAACTGTTTCATATCAACTTATGCATTCAATTCCATACATTTTCATTCACATAAATTTCACATAGTCTCTCTTGTTGCATCAGTGAAGTCAATGTATTTTTAGGAAATTTGGTGAAAATAAGTAAATAAATTCTAGATGAAAATAAATTAGATGAAAATAAGTAAATAAATTCTAGAAAGGGGGATTTTTCCCTTCATCTTCAGTGTGTCTTTGGGATTTACACCCTACAAAGTTGCATGATTAAATGTGATTATTTATGATTTATGAGGGTTAAAATGACTATGGGCTAAAATAAAAGACCACAATGTTTTTATTCCACTGTCAGTTTCATAAGTCATATTTGGAGAAATTGAATTTCTCATTGCCTTGATGATTTATCCTTGAGCTAAATTCAAGATTAGGGATATTTCAGATTTAAAAGGAAAAGTCTTTAGAAGCTTGAGTGAGAAGAACAAAGGAGATTTCTAACTCAAAATTGTCATAAGCCTAACAGACACATACACAGTACCATACATGTGTATTGTTTGTGTCTTTGTGTGATACGTATCCTTTTGCCTACTTAGTGCTTCTACTGTCTCCTTGTGTGTTACACAACACCAAAACACATTGATCCTTTAAACAATGTATCTAATGTAATTTATTTTAGGGCATTTTCAGACCAATAGAAAAACTGAGGTTAAAGTTCATAGACTATTATTAAGATATAGTAACTTATATAATAATAAGTATTATATAGTAACTTATATAATAATAATAAGTATAGATAACTTATTATAATTAAAAGCTCATGATTATTTATTATCAACTAAAATGATGGCTTATATTAAGACTGAATCTGTATCATGACAGTTTGACAAATGTATCTTTTATTCACCACCATGGTATCACACAGAATGGCTTTCACTACCCTGAAAATGTTCTGTGCTATTCCTAGAAATCTCACCCACCTTTTTCTTGAGCCCCCAGCACCAAACAGACAGTCACTTTACAATCCCTATAGTTGTGCCTTCCCATAGTGTCTTGTGGAATAATGTTAGTATAGTTCTGATTCTTTCATACTAACTTCTTTTTAGTTTTAGTGTCTCCATATCTTTCATGACTCAATAGCTTCTTTTTAAGAGAAAAATATGTTATTATTTTACCAAATTATATTTCTTGGGAAATATTAGATAATTGTTGGTGAGCAGTAGGGTTCATTTGCCATCAAGATAAACATTACCACCAAAATTTATTTTCAGAGTTTCTTCACATAGAAGTTACTATCCAATTTTTGTAGACAGAATTTTCACTTATAATGACATTTACACAATAAAAATGATGGAAGTGTAACTATCTCCCATTCTGGCTTCTGATCAAAGCCAAGCCACCAGTAGACAGAATGATGGTTAACATGACTCCCTAATTCCAAAGATGTGTCCATTTGCAAAACAGTGCACATGGACTCAGAAATGAACAAAATAAGTTGTTTTCCATTATGTCTGTTTGCTGTAGGACACCACATTTTCATGGTGGAATTTCACAATGCCACTACTGTCTCAAAAATGTTGTTGGAAGAAGCATGGGGCACACATTCCTATTCTACTGCTTCATAGGTCTGTGTTTTTGCTGACTCACATTTTTCCTGCAGCATGGAGAACTCAGGGTCATTAGCTCCTGACCCAAGGGATAATTTTAAGGATCAAAAGAGATGGAGATGAATATAGCAGAAAAGGGTGGTGTGGGAAAATGCTTTTCAATGTTAGGAAGGCATATTCCATTGCTGTTGTGATGTCAGTTTGATGGACTCATTGTTTCGACCTCTTTCCTATTCTTTCTACCCTTCCTTACCTACAAGTTTTTGTCAGAGAACTTCATGAGGATTTTATCAAATGGGGAAACAAAAAATCCCTAGTTCTAAAACTAAATCAAAACCACAGAACAGACACTAGTTAAGCCTAAAAAAGGAAGCATCCAAATCTGTCTAAATGAAAAGCTGTAGTAGTAACAATGTATAAGCAAGGGATGAATGGAACTGATGGGTTTCCAAAGGACCAGAGTAGTCTCAAGGGCAGCACATGTGTCCCATAGGGGATGATGCCATAGGAAGCACAACCCAAACTTCTTTCTAAGGTATTTACAGCCACAAGTCAAGGAGCTTCAACTGCTTCCAGGTAGATGCTGGGTGGTGGCTTTGCCTAAGTTCTTCCCATCACTTTCCTGCAAAGGTTCACACTGAGCAAAAAGATAATTACTGAAAGCACTAATTTTCAAAAGTAAAAATGACTTCAAGAGAGCTAAACTCAAGCAAACTAATTGCCCTCCTCTAGCTTATTTGATATATGAAGGGGAACTTTACAAAAATTAAGTTACCAAAACAGATGTACAAAATGTTGATCACACATGCCCCTAAAAAAGAACATCACTGTTGGAACAGAAGGAATCTTGTGCCTTTGGTTTCTTTAACAATATTTCCTATGGAAAGATACTCTCTCAGCCTAGATACATGGGGGAGAGCCTAGGTCAAGACCCAAATGATGTGACAGACTTTAATGATCTCCCTTGGAAGGCCTCACTCTCCCTGAGTGTGGAAGGGGGGATCGGAAAACAATGGGGGCACTGGTAGGACAGGAAGGAGATGGAACTGGAATTGTATGTAAATAAGATTTTTTAATTGAAATAAAAATCAATTTAAAAAGGCAATATTTCTTGGGAATAAAAAAAAATTCAAGGCCTTAGCAAGGCCAGAAAAGTTTCAAGATAAACTAAGTAATCAAGGCAAAGAAGCTTATTAATCTTAACATATGCCTGCCACACACCAAACACAGGGATGCAGATCACCATAACTAGCCTAACACTGGCTTCTGAAACTAGTCTGGCAGCACTGATACAAATGGCAAGAATTTATATTCATGCAACATTTTAATTCTGAACATAGAAAAATCATAGTACATTAAAAAAGATGCAAGGCATATTTGGATGCAAAACCTAGATAAACATCTCTATGTAGTAGGGGTAGAATAGAGCAGAAATAGAAAAGCAAAGGAGTCAAAAGAACTGAAAACTTAGACCTGCTGACTTCTGAGTCTGAGAGTCTGCAGTAGATGGCAATTAAGTCATGCCATTCTAAAGGGTAAAAGGTGCTCCCAGCTAAAAGAGAATGTAGGTTAGCTCATTGTTGGAAGGCCAGTTGGAGGTGCCACACAAACAGTCATAAAAAAGAGAGTTAAATGAAAACGATTACCAACTACCACCTGTGTCTACTCTTTTCATCTTGCTTTGTGGGACCTAGAAAGCAAGAGGTCACAGACAGAATTGAAAGATTAAGAAATGAATCAAGCTAGCCACTGACTCTGATAACTCCACTTGAAATTGTTGATCCCCATGGACAAGAGCCCTGAAATGACAATAAAAATCTGATTTCAAACAATAGACCCAGGGAATAAGAAAAGGCAAAAGAATATGGAATAAAACTGAACACAAAATAAAACCATACACAGCATTACAACGCAGAAACATGAACATCATAGAAGGATAGTTTTATGGAATAATATGACTCAGGATTTAAAATTAGTATCCTCAAGATGCTTGAAAAGATAAAGGACTAACTTCCATTTAGAAAAGAACAAGAAATAAAAAAGAGTGCCTAAGGTTAAAAAAAAAAAAGAGCCAATAGTACTTTTGAAAAGAAACACGAGGTCATTGGACAAAAATGCATAGACATCATGAAATAAAGAAGATCACAGTAGAAGACAAATTATGGATCTACATCAGTGGTTCTCAACCTTCCTGATGCTGTGATGTTTTAATACAATTCCTCATGTTGTGGTGACCCCTAACCATAAAATTATCTCATTGCTATTTTGTAACTATAATTTTGCTACTGTAAATATCTGTTTTCTGATGGCCTTAGATGACTCCTGCAAGACTCCCAATGGGATGGCAACCCACATGTTGAGAACCACTGGTTTAAAAAATTAGAAGACAAATAGATGGAATTTACCAGGAAGCAGAATGAGTGTTTGAGACGTGTCAAGAAAGGTTCCAAAGCAAGCTCCATGAAGACAAAAGTTGAGACAATATCTAGACACAGTAAAGAGGATTTACAAGAACTAAAAATATCTGATTCAGAGTTGTATTTCAAGTCATTGGAAGCAGAAGAAGCCACATCTCAATGTATCATATAGAGTATGAATAGTTTAATGAGAAAAAACATTCACATGAAATCTGGGCAAAAGATTTTCACCTGTAATGAGAAATATACCTATAGGTCAACAACCAGCACCTTGGAAAACCTCTATAAAACCTGAAATTCTGTAGACTGTCCCCAAGCCAGCATCCACAATGATAAAAATAATTCCATTGAAGACCACCTCATAATCTTCAGTTACATGACAGTGTTTTGGGTTGTTTGAGCCTCCCCATATTTGAATAGAAAGAAACACATTTGCATGAGGAAAGTACTCCTAGTTACACACCTGGTATGCTCACACACCTATTTCAAACACATAAGAATCCATGGTTATTACTTTATCAGACTAACATGTAAATAAATCACCATACACGTGAGCAAATAATAACCCCCCAAAATGCTATATCTTTACACTATCAGAATAAAAATCATAGAATAATATAAATGAATGTTTATAAAGGTAAAATTTTAATCACAAAAAAATGAGTTATCAATGTGGCCAACAGTGACAAAAAAATTGAAAAAGAGCCTAATGAAACATTAAGAACTCATTTTACTTTATTGTTTCAGAAAGAATTGCAAGGATTGGTTTAAACAGGAGAATTCATGAAATAGAAGATGGGTTTGAGAGGTATATCCACAATGAATCTCAGAAACACAGATAAATAAAAATATGACATGTAAAGTAAGATAGAAATGATAAAAATGAGAAGATTTAATTAGAGTTTAGAATGACACTTGGTGTCCTTGAATGGTACCAAAATCAATGTATCCTAACACACTTATGAACTTTGAACCACTTTCTACTTCATTAGTTAAAATTTCTTCACCTTAATAAAGACTTTCCCCTACTATTTATCTTATAAACTATTGCCCAGTCCACTAATCACAATTTTGTTGCATGTTCTATAGTCTTCATTGTATATCCTAGAAAATTGGCCAAGACTCACTCATGAATTCATGTATTCGGAAACATTATATAAAAACCAATCTCTCAATACTCTAGACCTCTACATATGACTTGCTTAAAGACCTAAAGGGGAGAAGGTCAGATCATTAGAATCCTTAATAGGATCTTGAAAGGAAACCTCTCTCTCAGCATGTGCAAAAATCCATAAGCAGAATACATCAGGGAAGACAACTATAGAATATGAGTTTTTAAGAGATAGGTCAAACAGAACAGATTAGGTAAGGAAATTACAGGGAAAAAAAAGTTACAACTAAATGGAACCATCTCCGAAGAAAATAAAATTAGAAAAATCAAACCTGAGAACTTCCCATCATGTTGAAAAGAAAAAATAGATTAAAAACACTTATAACACAGAGATTCTGTATAAAGGTTCAGGAACACTAATACTGAAAACAAGAGACACAGGAGTTTCTTGGTTAAAAAGAAATAAACTCAAATGTGCTCATGAAAAGGACTCACCACTTTCCAGGCAAAATCAATCAGGGCTCTAACTGAGCTATAATGTATTGAAATGGCTGTGCCCCATTCTGGAGGCACACACAGATCTATTGCCTTTCTTTCTAAGATTCCAGAGGGCACCCACATAATTGCCTTATGGGCTCTCTCCCCCATCTTCCAGGCCACACAATCTATTTCCTAGCCTTAGTCATTTGTTTCTAAGAGGATTCATGGTGAGAGTAGGCCCACCTATTCAACCAGGCCAAATTGTTAATTAGTGTCCTCATGTCCATCCATAACCTAAATTGCCCTTTGTCAGGTGAGATAACATTCACTTTCCAGTGATGAGCAATTTGTGTATCTCAGCCTCCTGGAGCTCACTGAATTGTGTTTCAGAAGCTATATTCATACTGTAGCTGTGATCAATTTAGCTCATAATTTATAAACATCTGAGCCACTTTCTACTTGGGTCTTCAACAGACAACCTAAGATTATTTTCCACCAGAAGCCTTTCTTCTTCTACATATATCCCATTATGTATGTAAAGTAAATATCTGCATAACATCTAAGCAGAAATTCCTTAATTTACTCTGTCACTCATAATTTTGTTTCACTTGTACTTTATCCCTAAATAAGCCGCAATATCTTTGGGAAAATATGTGTTCACAAAGCATCAATCACAATGTATACAGTCATTACAGAACAGTAGAGAGTGTAGAAACCAAATGGAAAATAGAAACTGAAGTATAATCTACTTATTAAAGAGAAATATGACTGAAATATTAATAACACTGGCTCATGATGAAATTGATGTGTTTGTCTCTCTTTAGAGTGTTTTCTACCTCAGAGTTTTCTTATATGAAGCACAGAACATTGCCTTCTGAATATCTGTGACTTGTAGCTACTCATAGAGTAAAGGGTAATGCTTTTTTCTCTTCTCTGCCCAAGTTTTCTCCAGCTTCTACAAACTTTAACTCACACTCAAAACATCTTATAAAGGCAAGGGAATTAATTCACTCTGCTCCATTGAAGGCCAGGGGTAAGATATTAAATAGCCCCAAAATAACACAACTTTACCATCCTAGAGTATGTCTAAGGTACAGTACATGGAGCTCATCATAGGTATTCTCTTTACCCTCATCTCCAAGTCCACAAAAATAACACACTTCCTCAAGAACAACTTGTTTGTTGCTCTTCTCTGTTTGACTTTGCTCATTGTATGGTTTTTGCTCCCATGAGGAAGTCAACTTAGGTTAGGATAGGGCCGGAACCCTCTCCGGAACCCATGCACTAAGACTGAGCAGGACATCCCACCACAGAAAATGAGCTCCAACAAGCTATCTCATGTACTGGGGGATCCTACTGCCACTGAGAATGAGTGTGCTCCAACAAGCCAGCTCATGTACCCAGAATAGATCCTGGTCCTACTTCCAAAAGCTCCTCAAATAGCCCAAGCTACACAACTTTCTCCCACATATGGAAGGCCTAGTTCAGTCCTTCAGAGTCTCCACAGTTGTAGGTCTAGAGTTCATGAGTTTCTTCCTGCTTGGATCAGCTGCTCTGAAGATTTCTCCATCATGATTTTGACCTACCTTGTTCATATGCTCCCCCTCCCTCTCTTCAACTGAATTCCAGTGCTCAGCTTGCTTCTTGTTGTCTATCTGAGTCTGGTTTCATCAATTACTGGATGAGCACTCTTTGATGATAGTTGGGGTATCCATCAATCTGATTACAGAGGTAGGCCAGTTCAGGCATCCTCTATAATATTACTAGGAGTCTTAACTGGGGTCCTCCTTATGGATTCCTGGGAGTTGCCACAGAACCAAGTTTTTCCCTAAGCACATAGTGGCTCTCTATTAAGGTATCTCTTTCATTGCTCTTCTACTGTATTGCGTTCTACCTAGACCATCTCCTTCCCTTCTGTTCTCATACCTCTCCCCTCCCCCTTACCACACCAGTTGTCCAGTAGATACCTCCTAATGTCCCTTCCCAAGGTGATCCATATGTCATTCCCAGAGTATTCCCTCTTACCTAGCTTCTCTGAAGCTGTAGATTTTAGTCTGATTATTCTTTGCTTTTTATCTAATATCCACTTATGAATGAATGTATACCTTGTTTGTCTTCCTGAGTCTGGGTTACCTCACTCAAGATTTTTTTTCTAGTTTTGTTTATTTGCCTGAAAATTTCTTGAGGTCATCATTTTTTTATAGCTTAGTAGTACTCTCATTGTGCAAATGTACATTTTCCTTATCCATTCTTTGGTTGAGGGCATCTAGGTTATTTCCAGGTTCTGACTATTATGAATAAAGCTGCTATGAATATTATGGGCAAATGTCCTTGTGATATGATTGAGCATCCTTTGGCAAATGCCCAAGAGTGGTATTCCTGGGTCTTGAGGTATATTGATTCCCAGTTTCCTTAGAAATAGCCATACTGATTTCCAAAATTGCTGTACAAGTTTGCACTCCTGCCAGCAGTGGAGGAGTGTTCCCCTGACTCCACATGCTCTCCAAAGTAAGCTGTCCTCAGTATTTTTTATCTTAGCCATTCTGACAGGTGTAAGATAGTATCTCAGAGCTGTTTTGATGTGCATTTCCCTGATGTCTTTTGGCCACTTGAGATTCTTCTAATGAGAATTCTCTGTTTAGCTCTGTACCCCATTTTTCAATTGGGTTGTATTGTATTTTGATGTTAGTTTCTTGAGTTCTTTATAAATTTTGTAGATCAGCCCTCTGTCAGATGTGGGGTTGGTGAAGATTTCCCATTTTGTAGGCTGTTGTTTTGTCTTATTGACAGTGTCCTTTGCCTTACAGAAGCCTTTCAGTTTCAGGAAGTCCCATTTATTGATAGCTGCTTTCAGTATCTGTTTTACTGGTGCATGAAAATGAGTATAAGGAAATTAGGATTTCAGAGAGAAAACTGAGTTTAGGCAAATGACAATCCCCAAATTTTATTTTCTTCTGTCTTACACCAATTGGCTTCTTGATATAAGGCAGAAACAATTAATTTAATTTTAACAACATGCTTGGATTTAGAGGAGGAAAGCCAAATCCAACTCATGTAAGCATTGGCTTACATGAATTGGGACAAAAGGAGTACTAGGAAGTAATAAGAATAGATTTTGTATAGAAATAGTTCACTAGAATTAAATATTGGTACTATATAACAAATTTCTCTTGGTTAGATAGTTCTTTCTGGAGATCTATTTTCTCTACTGTAGGTACCTACATGTTCACTGTCTTTTGACTGTTTGAAGATGAAAGCTTTCTGTTTTCCTATAAGGACAAGAACAGAACATTTCCCCTACCTTTGAGATGTCTCCATACAACTCATGGGGACCACTTTAGTAAATGACTTGTCATTTATCCTCATCCTCAAGTCAGATCTTGATCAAATTAAATGGTATCCACAGGTGAAATCCCCACCCCAACATAGTATATATATCCTGGTTTCCATACTGAGGTCAATACATCCTTTATGTACACCACTTGGTTTAGTTCAGAAGTCTTTTTCTATTTTCCAGTATCTTTCAGCAGCTGTTTATCCTTTTATTGGCATTAAGAAAGCTTAATGTGAATAAAGCATTAACTAATTTTGGGGTGTTTTCCCCCTGCCTGTTTATAGAGCATTTCTTTTAAAGTACTATTATATCTCTCAACCTCTGCTTGTCCTGTAAGATTGTGTGGTATACCAGTTATGTGCTTCATGATATAATATTCAAGAAACTGTTTCAAATTGCTGGAGACATATGCCAGAGCACTGTCAATTTTTATTTATGCAGATATGCCCATAATGGCCATTACCCCTAATAGGTGTATGATAACACAATCAGCCTTTTAAGAGCTCAAAGCAGTGGCCCATTGAAACCCTGAAAATGTATCTGTAGTATGGTGAACATGTTTTAATTTTCCAAATTCTGCAAAATGAAACACATCCATTTGCTATACTTCATTCTTATTTATACCCTTAGGATTACTGCCTAGTGGTAGAGGGGTTTGGTTATAGAATGAATAAGTAGGACATTTTCTTACTATTTCCTTAGCTTGTTGCCAAGCTAAGATAGAAAAATCCTTTTTTAAGCCTTTACTGTTCGCATGGTGATTTTAGAAACTCCAAGGCCTCTAGCATAGTTCCTATTAATAACTGATCAAAATCATCATTGCGTTCTGCTAGAGGACCTGGCAGACCATATGGGAACTGATGTGATATATATACATAACAGGTCCTATTCCTGATAGTTTCTTGTAATTGTGTAAACAATGAAGTTAATTCTGTATCGTCAGGAATAAATTCTGCAGTCTCAGTGTGTAAGACAACTCGCTCTCCATATTAAGAGTCAGTTACTATAATGAGAAGTTCTGTAAAATCCATAAGAACCATGAGAATGGCATACAATTCTGTATTTTGTACAGAGTTATAAGGGCTTTAAACTACTTTACTCATATTTCCTGATTTATAGCCTGCCTTACCTGAGTTGTTTGCATCAGTATAGAATGTAAGAACTCCAGAGTATTTTTCTTACAGTGCATGGAAGGATCCAACTCGTTTCCTTTATGAAATAGATTCTCTAGATGGTAATATAATCAGAATACAGCCTAGTTTTGGATTCACACCATCCACATGTGCTTCTAGTATCTTCTTTTCTACCCATTCTAATTCCTTTTCAACTTCAGTTGATAGTATTTGTGGACTATTTAAGTCCTTCTCCCATTTTAGAGACATTTTGAATTTTTTTCAATTCATGCCCTTCTACTCCAATAATGGTCTATAGTTGAGAAATCTCTCCTAGTACTTTTTGAAGATAATTAAGAGTCTGATAGTGATCTCTCCTGATCTGTACTTTTTGTGATCTAATTTTCTATAGACCTATTTTATATGCTAAACAATTGATAGAATGTCCTCTTTGTATTTTTTCAGGTGTAATTTGTTTTATTGGTTTGTGTGTGTGTGTGTGTGTGTGTGTGTGTGTGTGTGTGTGTGTGTGTTCATCTCCTTATTTTACATATAGATCCCAGTTCCCTCTCCCTCCCATGGCCCCGACCACCCCTCCTATCCCATCTCCCCCACTCCACAGGGAAGGTGATGCATTTCAGGATGGATCATGAAAATCTGTCAAGTCATTTGGAGTAGAGTCTAGGCCTTCCCTAGGTTCCTTCTAGCATAGGCACCAGAGATACACCCCGTTTTCACTATCAGAGGTCCCTTAGAATGCCCAGGCCTTCTAATTGAGACCCATGATCAAGGGGTCTGAGTCATACAATGCTGGTTTCCCAGCTCTCAGTCTTGGCATCCATTCGCTCACTTTTGTCCAGGTTAGCTGTCTCTGTGGATTTCTATAGCCTGGTGTTGACCCCGTTTCTTATCACTCCTCCCTCTCTGCAAGTGAATTCCAGGAGTTTGGCTTTGTGTTCAGCTATGGGTTTCTGTTTCTGTTTTCATCAGCTACTAGATGATGGCTCTATGATGGAATAAAATTTAGATATCAATCTCATTATCAGGGAAGGTATGTAGGTAGCTTCTCCACTGTTGCTCAGAATGTAGGTTGGGGTCATCCTTATAGGTTTCTGTACATTTCTCTAGAGTCAGTTTATTCTTCAAACCTATAATGGCTCCCTCTATTATTGTGTCTATTCCTCCCTTGACACAATCTTCCAAGTCCCACATGTTCTCCTCTCCTCACCTTCTCTTCTCCTAACTCTCTCTACACTTACTGCCCCCCCAAGCAGTAAGATACTTTGTATGACTATCTTAGGTTCCTCCTTGCATTCCAGTTTCTCTGGCAGTGTGAATTATAGGCAGGTGACCTTTGCTCTATGTCTAAAATACATACATAAGTAAGTACATACCATAAGTGAGTACAAACCCTCTTTTTGTGATTGGGTTACCTCACTCAGGATGGTTTCTTCAAGTTCTATCCATTTGCCTGCGAATTTCAAGACTCCATTGTTTTTATCTACTGAGTAGTATTTTATTGTGTAAATGTACAGCATCTTCTTTATCCATTCTTCAGTTGAGGGGCATCTAGGTTGCTTCCAGGTTTTTTCTATTACAAATAATGCTGCTATGAACATAGTTGAACAGATGCCCTTGTTGCATGGATGTGGATCATTTGGGTATATGCCTAAGAGCAGAATTGCTGGGTCCTGTAGTAGACTGATTCCCATTTCCTGAGGAACCACCATACTGATCTTCAAAATGGCTGTACAAGTTTACACTCCCACCAGCAGTGGAGGAGTGTTCCCCTTCCTCCACATCTTCTCCAGCATAAACTGTCATTGGTGTTTCTAATTTTAGCCATTCTGATGGGAGAAAGATGATATCTCAGAGTTGTTTTGACTTGCATTTTCCCTGATGGCTAAGGATGTTGAGCACTTTCTTAAGTGTCTTTCAACAATTTTGGATTCCTCTATTGATAATTCTCTATTCTGTTCTCTACCCCACTTTTTAATAGGGTTATTTGGTGTTTTGTTGACTAGTTTCTTGAATTCATTATATATTTTGGAGATCAGCCCTTTGACAGATGTGGGGTTGATGAAGATCTTTTAAGCACAAAACAGACACCCTCAATTTCTACAAAAACAGATTATATTCACATGGTGAACATAAATGACACAACTAAATGAGAAAAATAATATTTACATCTCAAAATATGATGGTTTTGATTTTTATTTAAGAGCTAAAACACTTTATGTCCACTCTCTTTCTTTGTTAGATTGGGCATGTCTTGACCTTATTAATATAATATTAGAGTTAATTTTAAAATACTAAACCCTTAGAACATGAATGGACATTCTTGTATTTTCAATAAAAAATTAATCTATCTTTCTTAGTCAAATCAACAATTTATCATACTTTGTAGTGCCATTGCTGTCAAATCTATGATACCTTATCATGTGGGGAAGTGCCTTTATTTCATATATCACGGGAAAGCCTGTGTCTTGAGTGTAAAATGTATCCCATTTCACAGATGTTAGAAAAATTGGAGCATCTGACAATCAAAATGGGATAATGAAAGAATATCCACTTCAGCCATGGACTGGACACAGCCCATCCTCATCTGAAAGCAGGTTAAATTGTCTAGAATTTTGTGAGCCAGTTGTCAGAGATACCTATTAATAATAGTATTTACTATTATTTCTATGAACTAAAATTCAAATAGATTCTAACAAATCTGAGGTTATACTAAGATCTCCAAAAGCTTGTCAACCAACTGTGACAATTTATTATTGTATATACCATTGAGGTTAGGCATATTATATTTTTACATTGGATATATAGGTATAAATGTGTGTGTGTGTGTATGTGTGTGTGTGTGTGTTATAGTGGTTTGAATGAGAAATGCCTCTCATAAGTTCATGCATTTGAATATTTATCCTCAATTGGTGGTTGTGGGGGTTTGAAAGAAAATGGCCCCCAAAGACAGTGGCACTATTAGGAGGTGTGGCTTTTTTGGAGAGGGTGTGGCCTTTTTGGAGGAAGTGTCACTGTGGAATTGGGTTTTGAAGTCTCATGTATGTTCAAGCCACACCCAAAGCCTTAGTTCACCTCCCATTGCCTATTTTAGGACTCTCAGTTCCAGCACCATGTCTACCTGCACACCACCATGTCCCAACATGATGATAACAGACTAAATTTCTGGAACTGTAAGCAAGCCACCACCTAAATTAAATGATTGCCTTTTAAGAGTTGCCTTGATCTTGGTGTCTCTTCACAGCAATAGAAATCCTAAGACAGCAGTACTGTTAAGGGATGTGGAATAACACAATCCTATAAAAATGTTTTATGGTCTAAAATTAATATAATAGTTATGTTTTGATATGTATAAATACAGATAAAAACATTAAATTATAGAAAAATAAGAGAACTTAAAATTCCATAAATAACCTCAACAGTAGCATTTAAATTACTTGAAAAGCTTTTATGAAAATACAGATTTCACCTGGCACTAGGAATCCACAAGGATGACCCCACCCAGGAATCTAAGCAATAGTGGACAAGCTACTTCAAATTCTCTTCTTCTATAATGAAATTGATAGCTATCTTAAATGCCACCATGGAGCCTTCACTTAGTCGCTGATGTAAGCAAAAGCAGAGATTCACATCTAAGAACTGAGCCAAACTCCTGGAATCCAGTTGAAGAAAGGGAGGAGTGATGGGAAAAGGGGTCAAAACCATACTGAGGAGACCCACAGAAATAGCTGACCTGAGCAAGTGGGAACTCACAGCTTCCAGACTGAAAGCTGGGGAACCTGCATAAGAATGAACCAGACCCCATGCTGTAATTTCTTATCCAACCAGGTCCTGTTACCCTTCTCAGCCCCAAATAAGCACACAAAGACTTACATTAATTATTAAACTGTTGACCAGTGGCTAGAGCTTCTTATTGGCAAGCTCTGTTTTAATTATTAACCAATTTTTATAAATCTATGTATTTTCATGTGGTCTTGGCTCACTGGAGAACATCCAGTGTGGCTTATCTTCCAGGTCTCTACATGGCATCTCTCTGGTCTACTTTTCCCAGAATTATCCTCATCTCCTAGTCCTGCCTAACTTCCTGCCTCTATTGGCTATGTGCTAAACAGTATGTTATTCATCAATCAATAAGAGAAACATATATACAGAAGGACATCCCCCATCAGGTGCCAGCTGGTGGTCTTGGGAAGTCTGGAAAGTCTATGGGGCCTCTGGCAGTGGAATCAGTATTTATCCCTAGTTCAGGAATGGGATTTTGGAGCCTATTCCCCATGAAGGGATGTTCTCTCAGTCTAGGTACATGAAGGAGGGCTTTGGTTCTGCCCCAAATGATGTGACAGACTTTCATAATCCCCTATGTGAGGCCTCACCTTCTCTGAGAAATAGATAGGGGTGGGATGGGGAGATGGTAGAGAGAATGGGAGGACAAGAGGGAGAAGGAAATTGGATTGGTATGTAAAATAAGATTGTTTTTAATTTAAATTTAAAAATAATTTTAAAGATACAGGTTTCATACCACGTTAACTTTTCAGAAAAAGGATTCATTGAGCTTTTAGTATTCCATGGCCTAAGTAGCCTTCTTACCTTTACTGCTTAAAAAAATGTAAGTGCTATATATTGCAGCTTTTTTATAATGTGATGTCTCTAATTTCAGTGGGAATATATTATGTCCATACCTTCCATTAAAGGAGAGAGAAAATTACTCTAATTTGTCAGTGATGACAGTCTGGCATGACCCTGATTTCCTCGAGTTGTCCTGGCAATGACCCACCTCATCTTCCAAGCAGGGCCATCCTGCTGGGTCAGGAAAAAAATGTATCCACTGAACTGATGTTGTGATGGAAGCCATAATCTCTTAAAACTTGCTGTCATTTCCTAAAGAATGATAGTAAGTGATTTCTGTATTAGAAACTTCCCCCAAACACCACAATCTCATAAAATGTCAAAATTTGAAGTTCACTCTCCCTTGCCTCATATCCAAAGCAACTTAAGGAGGTTGATTTATGAGAATTCATGTGGATCCCTTTAGGCTCTGCTTAATATTCAATGGCACTTTTGAGCTAATGTATTTTATTTTATGTGTATTTACATAATATAATTTGATAGTCTCGTATTGTGTAATCCCAGTTCTCTCAGTTTTTTTTAAGGAAAACAAACTGCTTTCAGCTTTTTAACAAGATGTACTGTACATGAACTATAACCAGACAAGTTGCAGGAAGCTAGTTGCTGTCACTACACAGAAAAGCTGAGATACCATTTTTAAAAGCAACATTGGATAGGCAAATTCTCAACCAGGGTCCATGACACCTGCAAATTAATAGAATCCAATCTATTCAAAGAACTAGAAATAAATATTCTTTCTATGATTTTTTAAATCAAAAATGTTTTCACATTTATAAGCAGACTGTTTAGAGACATAGGGAGAGAGAGAGAGAGAGAAGAGAGAGAGAGAGAGAGAGAGAGAGAGAGAGAGAGATCACTATCAATGTTACTTATGGTTGGCTCTATCTTAGGTTCTGCTTAGAATGCCCTTTTCCCCTTAATGTCACAGAATTTTCCCTGTGGCTTATTTCTGTGAACACTGGTTATGCTAATGTGAACAAAGGAAGCATGACCCCTACAGGAAATTTTGGTAAGCCTCGTTTCTGCAGCAAACTTCCACAGAGAGGTTGTAAGAAAGTATAGTGGAGGGCTGGGACGATAGCTTGGTGGTAGAGCAATTACCTAGCGTGTCTATAGCCAATCTCTAATACTGCCACACTTGAAAAAGAAAGGAGAGAAAAGGTAAACGAAGGCGAGGGAAGAAAGGGGAAGAATAGAGAAGGGGGATCAAGGGGAAGGGAGGGAAAGCAAGAATAGGGAAAGGTACAGAAATGGAGGAAGGGAAGAGAAAGGAAGGGTAGACAAGGGAAAGGGGGAAATAAGTATAGGGAAGGGGAGGGGAGGGCAGTGCAGAAAGGGAAGGGGAGGAAAGGAAATTACACAGGAAAATAAAATTATAATGGGATATCATGGAGAACCAGGGAGCCATGTATATGCTGTGCTCAGAAGTTGGGTATTTTACTGTCATGCAAACAAAACTCACCAAACATTTTTTATTAAAATAAGGCCCAAATTTTAAAATGCTTTAAAATTAGCATTGGCTTGATGACTAAGTGAGAATCTTCAGAGAGAAAATTTGCCTTGTTAAGCAATGATGGCTTGTTAGGGTACAACTTTAAAAAATCTAAGCCATGGGGGTGGCAGCGGGAAACTTGCTCGATAAAACAGACACCCAGAACCACTGCTTGGATGATACCACCTTCTATTCCCAAAGTTCAGTCCTAGTTGTGATGATACAGCAGCTTGAGAATTCTGCTGAGGCTTGAAACATTACAGGAAAAGCATGCCAACCAGAGAACCTGAGTGTCACTTCCTTTCCACACACCCTGTCACAAGCATTTGTCCTTGGAAGGGCCTAAGGCTGGGCAATCTGTCCTATCCAGTTCCTAGAATTCTGGAGAAGAGCATGTTGTCCATTTGTATTGCACATATGTGTGTGTTTATACTCTAGATATAACTAATAACAGTGTTTGTTCTACAGAAAACATATTTTTTAAATAAATTACATATCTAATGTGTAACTAGTCAAAATTAACTGAGTACTTGACTCTAAATGAGACATCTGTATTAATCACTTCACCACTAAACTTCAGAGCACATCCAGGAAGAAGATGTGGAAAGATCTAAGAGTCGAAAGATAGGAAGTAATAACATAAAATAGTGCCTACTGGGCATGATTCGGCTATGGAAATCATGATCTCATTGCAGCTGTGGTGAAATGCACAAGACCTACACAAAATCAAGCCAGTCAGAATTCCAGCAAAAATAAAATAGATTATCTCTGGGCCCCACCCCTTAATGATGAGCAATAGTTAGTAGCAAGGAGATTCATTCTCTTTTGAGCATGTTGATTTCCTGTGCTCAGTGGATGGGTCCACGATCATGCACATATGAGCCCACAACCATGCACATAAAACTAGACTTAGTGGGCTATCAAACAAAAAAAAATTATGAAGTTGGAAGGAGGTCATGAGCTAGTACTAAGTGGCATGGGGAACAGTAGAAGAAGGAAATTATGGCTAGATGTGATATTTCATTGCATTCGTGGATGAAATTCTCAAAAATGTAAATGTTTTTAAACACAGAATTAATCAATTGTCTAGACATCACATAACTTTGAAAGAAACTGTGGTTTTTGAGTGATTTGGTGCATTTAACATATAAATATTTGTTAGGTTTCATTAATTTTCTACATTTTGATCATTTGTTTCAAAAAAAATCTCTATGCTGTGAAATGAATTTAAAATGTCTATAAAGCTCACATATCAAAAGGTCTGATTCCCAATGTAGCAGTGTTCAGAGTTAGAACTCTTGATCATGCGAGTTTATTGGATCATGGGAGCTATGAGTTCACCAATGAGTTAGCCCACTGATGAACTGATAGCTATTGGCAGGTAGAAGAATCCTTAGGAAATGAGCACTAATTGTAAGAACTATGTGGCATGTGTCCTTGAAGATTGTCATTTCTACTATCCTTGGCATCTCTTTCCCTCTGACTCTTGGCTACCATGAGATTGTCAGGTCTGCTTCACCACCAAGTACTGCATGCCGAGTCACATGGGTAAAAGCAATGAAACAGAAACATTAAGCTAAACTGAACTAACTTTCATTTCACCAGGGTTTATAACTACAATGACCAAAAGCTGACTAACACAATCCATTCCACAGTTTAACATTTGTGAATTTACATAGTCATAGACTTCAATACTATGCCTCAGGGATCTATGGAATCAGTACTAACTTAAACATGTTCATATCTATGACTAAAGATTGTGCCTTCTTTCTTTTCTAATGGTTGCTATGGTCAAAGATGGAAGAGTTTTGTGGATCTTTACTGGAAATCACCTTTGTAAATTTCACCCATTAATCTTATAGCTTTCATATTCCATTGACTCCTGCCCTAATTTTTATTATTTGTTTTAACCTACCTCTTTAGGTCTAATTGATCTTCTTTCTCTACTTACCCAAAGTGAAAACTCAGATTATTGATTTTAGATAATTTATCTTTTCTAATATATATATATACATATATATATATATATATATATATATATGTATCACTGTATGTTACCTTTATCTTTATGTGCTGTTTATTTTAGTTGTTACAAATTTGGAAGTCGGGCATTGGTGGCACATTCCTTTAATCCCAGCACTCAGGAGGCAGAGGCAGGCAGATCTCTATGAGTCCGAGGCCAGTCTGCTCTATAGAGATAGTTCCAAGACAGGCTCCAAAGCAATACAGAGAAACTCTGTCTCAAAAAACAAAACAAACAAACAAAAATAACCCCAGCAAATTTGGTGAGTTGTCTTTCTAACTAGCTTAAAATAGTTTAAAAGTTAACTTGAAAATTCTTTGTTAATTTTTATTATTTTGAAATGACTTTTTGTTAAAATCTTTTTATACTGTTTTTGTTTCATTTCTATGTTGATATGTACTTTAATACTATTATGATATAAAACAAGGCACATAGTATGAATTAATTATATATTTCATTTTGATATAAAGTCATCTGTAATGTTCAAAGAAAATATTTTTTTAATTTCAATTTCTGTCTTGAAAATTTTCTCCTAAGAATTATCCCTGAGATAATGGAGAAACAAGGGACTCAATGGGAAAGGAAATAAAATGATTACATGTATCATCATTTTTTTCTGACTTTTCAGTGGTAATGGTTATAGTCATTGAAAAAAGATTAAAACAATTGATACCAGATTGTCAAATTGGGGTTTTTTATGAGAAAGTTTTCAGTCATTAGCACAATAATTCTTTTCCTTTCCTTTCACTGAAAATATTTTTTTCCTTACATAATATATCCTTATTACAATTTTCACTCTATCAGCTCCTCCCACTTTACTCCACCCCAAATATGGATTCACTTCCTTTCTACCTCTCATTAGAAAACAAAAGGCTTCTAAGGGATTATAATAAATACATGATATAATAAACATATAAAGTAAAAGCTAATATTGGAATTATATAAAACAAACAAAAGGAAAAGAGCCCAAAATAGGCACAAGAAGCAGGTATAGATGCAGAGACACACTTATTTGCACACTCAGGAATCCCATAAAAAAACTAAACTACACTTACAAAAACATAGACATTAGAATAGTTTTTAAGTGCAAAAGTGTGATGTCTTTTTAAAAAAACTTGTTTCAATCTAAATTCCTCTTGGGGCTAACTAAAAAACAGATACATGCTTCAAATCTGGCCTAAGGAGTAGAGGCATTTAGGAAAATCAGAAAAAAATTTATATATATATATATATATATATATATATATATATATATATATATATATATATACACTCAGAGGACCTGGCAAAGACCTGTATAGGTACTGCATTACCACAGTAAGTCTTATCTGGGGACAGAAACAGCTTTTCTTTGTTCCTAACACCTTTTTAAAGACAGGGGGGAAAGGAATGGACATGTTCCTTGAAGGAACTTCCTCGTGAAAAGGATAAAACTATGCACAATCCATCTCAACCCCCCCATCCCTGCCCCTGAGCTAACAGATGCTTTGAGTCTAGGTTAGCAGAGTTTGATTTGTGAGCTGAGTGGTCTAAGATCACCGCTCAGCTGAGCTTGGCAGGACAATTTGAAGCTATGTGCACATTCACTGGACTCTACTAAGATGGACTTAACACTTTGATTTCAGTAAATTACTTGACAAAAGCTGAATGCAGCTGCTGACAGTTGCTTTGATCCTACACCATCTCAAATGCCTAGCATCTGACACAGAAAATATTTTTCTGATTTTCCTAAATGCCTCTACTCCTTAGGCCAGATTTGAAGCATGTATCTGTTTTTTAGTTAGCCCCAAGAGGAATTTAGATTGAAACAAGTTTTTTTAAAAAGACATCACACTTTTGCACTTAAAAACTATTCTAATGTCTATGTTTTTGTAAGTGTAGTTAACTTCCTTGGGTTACAGTTTTTCTTCCAAAACTTTGTGTAGGACTGGATTTATGGATATGTATGGTGGACATCTGGTTTTAACATGTAATATCCTGTTTTCTCCATTTATAGTAATTGAGAATTTTTCTGGGTATAGTAGCCTGAGCTGACAATCCCTGGACTCTTAGTGTTTGTAGAGCATCTATCCAGAACCTTCTGGCTTTCAGAGTTTCATAGAGAAGTCAGGTGCAATTTTGATAGCTCTGCCTTTATATGTTACCTGGCTTTTTTGCTTCACTTCTCTTAATCTCTTAATATTCTTTCTTATTCTGAATGTTGTGTTCGATTATTATGTGGCAAGGGGACTTTTTATTCTTTGGTTTCTTTTGGTCCAGTCTACCAGTCTATTTGGTTTTCAGTATGCTTCTTGCACTTTCATAGCAAGTCATTGAAGAAAAAGGAAATTTTTCTTCAATGATTTTGTTGAATATGTTTTCTGCACCTTTGATCTGGGCTTCTTCACCTTCTATGTCTATTATTCTTAGGTTTTATTTTTTTTTCCACGGTGTCCCACATTTCCTGGAAGTTTTGTGTTAAATATTTGTTGGACTTAAGATTTTCTTTGGTCGATGAATCTGTTTTGTCTAGTTTTCTTCAGCACCTGAGATTCTCTCTTCGATCTCTTATATTCTGTTGGTTATGCTTGCATCTAACATTCCTGATCATTTACCCAGCTTTTCTACTTCAAACATTCCCTCAGTTTGTGTTCTCTTTATTGTCTCTATTTCAGTTTTCAGGTATTGAATTCTTCTTTCATCTGTTTGATTGGTTTTTTCTTGGTTTTCCTTACTTTCTTTAAAAGATTTGTTCATTTCTTGCAGTTTTTCCTTGGTCTTTTCCTCTATTTCTTTAAATTTTTTGTTTGTTTTTTCTTCCATTTTTCATTTCATCTTTGAGGGCTTCTATCACCTTCATGAAGATCTTAAATATTTTTAGGTCAATCTCTTCTGCTAGAACTACAGACCAATATTTCGCATGAATATTGATGTAAAATTACTCAATAAAATACTGGAAAATAGAATCCAAGAACAATTCAGATAAATCATCCACCATGACCACGTAGACTTCTTCCCAGGGATGCAGGGATGGTTCACCATATAAAAAAAATCTATCAATGTAATCCATCATATGACAAACTGAAAATAAAAACCCCATATGACCATTTCATTATATGCTGAGAAAGCCTTCAACAAAATCAAACATACCTTCATTATGAAGGTCTTGGAGATATCATGGACAACAGGAACATACCTAAATATAATAAAAGCAATATACAGCAAACCAACAACTAACATCAAACTAAATGGAGAGAAAATCAATGTGATTTCTCTAAAATCAGGAAAAAGACAGGGCTGTCCACTTTCCCCAGATCTCTTCAATATTGTACTTGAGGTTCCAGCTTAAGGAATAGGAAAACAATAGGAAATCAAAGGAATACAAATTTGGAAAGGAAGAAGTCAAATTGTCACTATTTCTAGATGATATGATAGTTTACATAAGTGACCCAAAAAACTCTACCAGGAAACTCCTACAGCTGATAAATACCTTCAGCAAAGTGACAGGATACAAGATTAACTTAAAAATATCAGTATCCCTACTATAAACATATGATAAAGAGGCTGAGAAAGAAATCAGAGAAACATCACCTTTTATAATAGCCACAAACAACAAAAAATGTCTTGGACTAATGCTAACCAAACAAGTGAAAGACCTATATAATAAGAACTTTGTGTCTTTAAAGAAAGAAATTAAAGAAGATACCAGAAAATAAAAAGAGCTCCCATTCTCTTGGGTAGGTAGGATCAACATAGTAAAAATGGCAATCTTAATCGTGCCAAAAGCAATCTGCAGATTCAATACAATTCCCATCAAAATCCCAGCAAAATCTTCAATGACCATGAAAGAACAATACTCAACTTTATGTGGAAAAACAAAAGACCCAGGATAGACAAAACAACCCTGTAACATAAAGGAACTTTGGGAGGCATCACTATCCTTGACTTCAAGCTCTATTTTAGAGCTATATTCCTAAAATCAGCTTGGTATTGGCATAAAAATAGATAGGAAGACCAATAGTGTTGAATTGAAATCCTTGATATTAACCCACACCTATGGACACCTGATTTTTGTCAAAACAGCTAAAATTATACAATGGAAGGAGGAAAGCATCTTCATCAAATGGTGCTTGCATAGCTGGATGCTGGTGTGAAGAAGACTGTAAATAGATCCATGTCTATCACCATGCACAAAACGTCAGTCCAAATGGATCAAAGACATCAACATAAATCCAGACACACTGACCTTCCTAGAAGAGAAACTGGGAGGTACCCTCAAACAAATTGGTACAGGAGACTGCTTCCTGAATATAATACCCATAGCACAGACACTGAAATTGCCAATTATTAAATGGGGCCTCCTGAAACTGAGAAGCTCCTATAAGGCAAAGAACACAGTCAACAAGACAATATGGCAGCCCAGAGGGTGGGAAAAGATCTTCAACAACCCTACATATGACAGATGGTTGACCCCCAAAATTTACAAAAAAAAAATCAAGAAGCTAGTCAACAAAACATCAAATAATCCAAATAAAAAGTGAGGTACAGAACTCACTGCATAGAGAATTCTCAATAGAGCAATGCAAAATGGCTTAAGGACACATAAAACAGTGTTCAACATCCTTAGCTATCAGGGAAATGCAAATCAAAACAACTCTGAGATACCTTCTTACTCCTGTCAGAAGAGCTAAAATCAGAAACACTCACGACAGTTTATGCTAGATAGGATGTGGAGAGATGAGAACACTCCTCCACTGTTGGTGGAAGCGCAAACTTTTACAGCCATTTTGGAGATCAGTGTGGTGGTTCCTCAGGAAAATGGAAATCAGTCTACCACAGAATCTAGCAATTCCACTCATATGCATATACCCCGAAGATGCACATCCATGCAACAAAGACATCTGTTCAACTATGTTCATAGCAGCATTATTTGTAATAGCCAGGACTTGGAAGCAATCTAGATGCCCCACAACTGAAGAATGGATAAAGAAGATGTGGTACATTTACACAATGAGGTACTACTCAGTGTGGGGGGAGGGGAACAATGGAATCTGAAAAATCACAGGCAAATGGACGGAACTAGAAGAAATCATCCTGAGTAACATAACACAGTCACAAAAAGATGAACATTGAATATATGGATTTTAGACATAGAGCAAAGTATCACCAGCCAAAAATTTACACCTCCATAGAACCTAGGATACAAGTAGAATCCTAAGAGGGTCCCCCAGAGAAACAGAAAGGGACATGATTTCCTGAGCATATTGGGAGCAGGAGTGGGGGTTCAGTGAGTGGAGAGGGAGTTAGGAGAAAGAGAAGAGGAAAGGAATGGAGGGCATGAAGGACCAGAAAGATTGAGTCAGGGGACAAATAGATGAGAGCAAGAAAAGGGATACCATAATAGAGGGATCCATTATAGGTTTGAAGAGAAAACTGTCACTAGGAAAATGTTCAGAGACCTACAAGGATGACCCCAACTAATATTCTGAGCAATAGTGGAAAGGCTACCTTAAATCTCCTTCAATGGTAATAAGATTGATAACCACCTTATATGCCAACCTAGAGCCCTCATCCAGAAGCTGATGGAAACAGAAGCAAACACCCACAGCTAAACACTGAGCCAAACTCCTGGAATCCAGTTTCAGAAAGGAAGGAGTGATGAACAAAGGGGACAAGAGTTGGCTGCAGAAACTTTCAGAGACAACTGACCTGAACAAGGGGAGGGGGTTCATGAACTCCACTCTGATAGCTTGGAAACCAGTTTAGGACTGACCAAGATCCCCTGAAAGTGGGTCTCAGTTAGAAGGCCTGGGAAGTCTATGGGACCTCTGACAGTGGAATCAGGATGTATCCCTGGTACGCAAAAGGACTTCAGGGAGCTCATTCCCCTTGGAGGGATGCTTCCTTAGCCTAAAGACAGGAGGGAGGGACTAGGCTTTACTCTAAATGAATTGACAGATTTTGATGATCCATCCTGGAAGGCTTCACCCTCCATGGGGAGTGAGATGGAAGGGAATTCAGGGGGAGAATGGGAGTATTGCAGGGAGAGGAATCAATATGTAAATTAAGAAAAAATAATAAAAATATTTCCTAAGACTAATAATAAAATTAAAATTAGGTATTCCATTGTACAATAGAGTAAAAATCATGTGTTGTGTATTTCAGAAGATCTGGAAAAGAAAATTTTCATTATTCCTAGTGAAAAGAAATGATAAACACTTGATGTGATTGATGTGGTAATTCCCTGATTTGATCATTATACAATGTACGCACGTGCTGAAACATTATACTGTACGCCATAAATAAATGTGCATGTTACTCAATATAATTGAAAAGAAACATTTCCTGAATTCAAATATTTCCTATATGGCAAGCATTGAGACACAAGATTTACTAACAAGTGTGGTTGTACTATTTCATTACCTTTTGACCCAATATCTAAGTGCATAGTGATTTGCAAAACTCTGAAGCATCTAAGTTATCTAAGCAATATTGAGAAGAGCCAACAGGCCATATTCTGGACCCCATGAGTTACCTGGTATTTGGACTCAAACAACCTTGTTATCAGTCTGTATCTCTGTCACTTTCCCACTGAATAGTCCCAGTGTGTAACAACAGGACATAATTAGTCAACTACCACATCAAAGATTATTATTCCATTGTCCTTACTATCATATATCAACATGTCTGAGCCCTTTAGAAGCTTGTTTTGGATACATTGTATTGAAACAGAATTCCATAACATTAAGATTTAGAATGCCAGTATAGAATTTGACTCAATTTCTACCAAAGGATAACCATTGAGAGTGACAAAAAAGAACATTATAAATATAAGTAAAGAATGCAAATGTGTCAGAGGAAATTATAATTAAAATGATATACTACTCTAAGACTTGCAAAACAGGAGACTAATTTCCAGGCAATTACTTGACTACTGACAAAGTGTCATCACTCTAATTTACCTATAACTTGCGTAAAACTGATCAGAGCCCTCTTGTTCAATGAAATATGTAAATCAATTGAATTCTAAGATTGTCTTAGTGAATAAAGTGCTTACCACATAGGAGGGGACCTGAGTTTGTACCCTTGGGGCTCACATAAAAATCTGGGAGCAGCATTAATCTGTAACTCCGGGACTAAGAAGGAAAGATAAATTAATCTCAGAGAAAAGCTAAATGTCAGTCTAACAGAAATGGACAGCTCCAGACCCTGTGAGAAATGCTGTCTCCACAAAGTAAAGTGTAAAGTAAAAGCAGAAGGTCCTGACATCAGCCTCTGACCCCTACACTAGCACATGCAGAAAAGCATACATGCACACAGGCATAAGTACATACACACACTCACTCACACATACATATTTGATGGCATTACTCTCTCTTTTATCTTGTATATGTCTGTATGTAATTGTGTGCCCATGTATGAGAGGTTTACTCTTTGTTATAGAAAATCTCATTCTTCTGTGATTTGAGTTGGTATACTGATTCTTCAAGAGTTTATTTAGAAGCATGTATGCTCTGCATATTTGAAAAGGCTACCATTAGATAGGTTTCCAAATGGTTCAAAAAGCTCAACATTTATTTCCTTTTTATTTCTATATTAAAATTAATCTACTAAGTATAATCATCAAACACTACAGTGAATAGAAGCTTCATGCCCACATCTCTAACTTCAAATGAGATATAGTGAAATGACTACATATCTGCAACTTCACATAATCCTCTCTTGTTCTGAACCTCAGTTGATTTTAAAGTCTCCAATCCCTTAAAGTGTATCATCAGTGAGGAGTTATGCGTCATGACACAGCATCCACGGGTATCCACTAAGAACCTTTTCTTAAACTGTAAGTTCTGAAGTATATCAACTTAGGTGATTATACCAAGAATGTTTTTGTTTTGTGGTTGTTGATGTAGTGTGGCCAAAACTGTCTTTAACTTGGCATTTAAATTGCCTCAGCCTCTTAAATGCTTGGATAAGAGTGTGGTACTATGTCCAACTTAGGAAACCTGAAAGAAATTTGCAAGAAAAAAAATCTAAAAAGAAATTTAAACATATCACAAATATTACTTTGGGAACAGTTTGCATATCCTAGGCTATATACTATAGCATGTCTTTCATACTATTGGTCATAACCATAACTCAAAAACACCACATTAAGACAGAAAGGTTACTGCTGGCTGTCCATACAAGATGTCTAAATATTGCTATATTTCCTCATGTGATCCACAAGGTCTGGAGTGCTGGATTTTTTTTCGTAAGCTATTTGGAGTCTCAATAGAATTCATAAAAGGTATGGCTTCTTTTCTATACCACTGAAGAATGGCAGAGACCTTTCTGAAGTTGTCCAATGCCCTTTCTACCCAGACATGCCATATAGATGTTCTCTTTCATTTTTCATGAAGCTGTAAGAATTTAAAAGTGTTTCCACTTATAGATTTCTACCTCCTGGAGCTATAGTCCTGAAGTAAAACCCCAGGAACCATATGTAGTAGTTATTTTTCTCATCACTTTGACAAAATATCTAATATGAACAACTTATCGGGGAAAAATATTTCAGAGCCTCACGATTAAAGAATATCATGTTGTCAGAAGCACTTCTTTTCAGACAGAAAGTGCAGGAAAGATAACATACTCACTAGTACCCTACTTCCTCTCATTAGGTCTCATCACCTGGAGTTTCGAAATCACACCATTATCTAAGAACCAAATCTTAAATACATGAACCTGTGTGGGACATGACATTAACCAAACCCTAACACCTGAGTACTTGAACACATGTGGAGTTTTTAATCTCTGCTTTCTCCAGGAATGCCCACATAATCAATACAGATTCTGACACCCTGACTTCTTTTTCCCTCGGGTTTACCTCCTCTAGATTGCTGAAGTTTTTTATCTAGTTTAGGTGATGGAAACTGTCTTTGGTACTATGTTTTCAAAACTTATGTGTGGCATACTTCACATTCTGAGGACTTCAGTATTTTCACTTTCGAATCCAGGAAAAATGCTCAGGTTCTTCAAACCCTAAAAAGCTTTTATCTCTTAAAATTATTGTTTTTCCCCTCGCACATATAAACATACCTATGAAGCTAAAAGCCACCAAATAACTTATTCTCCTACTCTGCTGCTGTCATAGACTTTCCCTAGGGCAGTGCACAGACTAGCTAATGTCTTATCTTTAATAAAAGAAAAGCTGTAGGGCAAAGAGGAATGGACAGTCATGAATTTTATTTCTACCAATAGTCCAACATTATTTTCAGTTATTAAACCTAGCAGAATAATAATTTAACATAATTTCAAAGAGGTGTATATGTAAATGATTGTGTTGCTGTTCACAGCTACCTTTTTAATCAAATCCTGTTTGCACTAGAAGGTGAGATGAAACAAATCTTTCACACTTTCCTCAGACTTCATATGTTATATTTTAAAAGCCTCTGAGTATGTATGTATACATGTATGTATGTATATATGTGTGTGTGTATGTCATTTGACTTTAGATTGATATAATATCAAACATTTTGCATTAGCCTTGGCATTTTTTTTATATTAAATAAACTGTCTAGATTAGGTTTTATGCAAAATAGAATGATGCTAACTTCTCATTCCTGACATAAAATTTGGAAAAAAATGAAACTCTGAATTTCTTCAGATTTAAAATCTCACTAAGAATCCTCATTTCAGAGCTGTCAAATCAATTTTTGTTTTTACTGAATGCATAATATTGCCAAACAAATGATCCTTTCAAGTTTGTTCAGAATATCTATTCACACAATCTTCTGGCAATAAGTCATATTTTGTCTATTGCCATAAGAACCAGATAGAAAACCTTGCAAGTATTTTCAATCATGATTATCAGATTTAAATTTTTCTCCCTATACATAATGCCCTGTGTCATACTGATCAGCTGATAGGGTTAGTGTTAATGCCTGAATAGGCTAAAATCAATAATTATTGAGTACATGTGATAAAACAACCTCAAAGGAAACCAATCAATCACTACAATACCTTGATCTAGTAAAACATACTGTAGATGATTTCAGCATATGGAAATTCATTCTAGAATTATGTGCCTTTTGAATTACAGGTGGCCTTCAGAAAAGCAGCCCCTGTATGAAATGTAAATGTCTTGTACCTAAACTTCCTACAACTATGGCAAGAAGTACTCCAGACTCAGAATAGATTCAAGATGACTGTTATTTTCCTCAAAGTGATTTAAATTATGACACCCATGACCTCACTCTTAAAAAGAAAAAAACCCTGCCAATATGAATGATCAGAAGTTTGAAAGTAATTGCATCTAGTGAATGTGTCTACTACACATTTTAGAAGGACGCTGTCTAGTAGCTTTGACAATTTGCTTTTCCCACTTGAAAATGTTTAAGTACCTTATCAATCACTGTCTTATGTTCTATATATATACTTCAAGACTTTACCAGAACCTTGTGAGTTAGATGTTTCTATTAATCATGTCTAACCAGGGAAATAAAAACTTTTTTAGTGTTTAAACAAAGATACTTTATTAAAGTGATGAAATTAGAAAGATGAGTTAAAGACACTATCTCCAGCCAGCAGAAACCATGGCTACCCTACTTGTGGTGGTAAATGATGGGCTAGTGACTTGTTGAAACCTGGATCCCGTGCCATCAGAAGTGTGATTTTGTCATGATAGACTGCCAGGAGAGAAATTAACTTGACCATAAAAGCAGAGAAAGAGAATAAAAAACAGAAAATCGGTACCTCCCTTCCCTAGTGCTCTATTTTAGTCTTCTGTCTATCAGGCCCAGGAGAGTCAGGGAAAGGCATCCAGAAGGAGGCTTTCATCAGAATGAAGCAGAGCTGGGGAAGTAATGATGTACACTGAACATTAGAATAAAGCCCCACATACAAGTGAAGTGTTTTCCCTACCTTCTCCCACTCTACTGTGAGGAAGTAGGTAAGGATGGGATGAAAAATAAAATCTGAATTTATCTCTTCTACAGCAATCATCATACAATCATAAACAGCTTTCTCAAGGAACTTGAGAGTAGAAAATGTCATCACAACATAAAACTAATAAGCATAATTTTGAATCATTTTATAGATATATCAAGTTACTTAGTACTAAATTACTCTGATCCAATACACTCTATAGTGTAGATTTAAGACAGTATGATAGATTCAGTGTAATAGCTTCCATTTTATAGTCTATGGGTGACATTAGGAATGACGAACATAGAGAATCTTTATCACATTAAAAAATTTTTGTTAGTCATGCTTAGGTGTCTTTGTTCTCAAAATTCTGGTTAATGTCTATGTGGTTTATAAATGTGTTTCTTAAAGTGTGTAAGACAATGACATTTCTGTCTTTGAATTATCAATATGCTAATTGAGCATATATAGTATGACTTTTATTATGAGCCATTAATATAATCAAATCTGCTGGAATTCAAGCATGTAAAGGACTTCCCTTAGCTAGTGACAATCTCAGCAAATATATAAATCAATTTCTCCAATCTTCAGCAAACTACAAATGAAGAAATAAGGCCATATCAAGCTTATTGATCACTTCCCAACAATACCCTCCAATATGTTGTTTCTATCTCATAAATTAAAATACTTCCATAAATTATCTAAAAGTCATATTTAATTATTAGCAAATTCCAACTCCCTGCTAAATGTTACCTTTGTTGCTAAGGAAAGTCAGCCCACTGTATACAGAAAGAGAGAGTGAGTGCAGGGAAAATAACACTAAAGGTGTTTGGAAATGCCTTAATAAATAGTACTATTTTATATTTGCCTAAATTTGCATATAATCTTAAATGAATTTATACCACTTGAGCTGGCAATGATATATCTAACAAAACCCTAGCATTAGTGATGAGAAACCTCCTTTCTGGTTGTTCCAGTGCATCCAAGAGACCTCCAAAAAATATAGGCTATTGGCATTCCCATTGGCTGCTTCCGAGACTCATAAAGTAATGTCTTAGTTAGGGTTTTTCCAGCCCAGGGATGGCACCACGCACCATGGGCATGGCCTTCCCCATCAATCACTAATTTAAAATTAACATAGCTAGCTCTTATGGAGATATATCCTCAATTGAGGCTCCTTCCTTCCAGATGACTCTAGCTTGTGTCAAGATGATAAAAGACCAGTCAGAAAAAAAAAAGAGACTAGTAGGGACAGGCAAGAAAGACCTTATTGCAGGGGAAACTATATACTTTGGTCAACAGACTCAGAAGTCTAAAATTGAATCTTAAGAAGATATGCAAGTTTCCAAAGGAGAAAAAAAGCCAATAATCCTTCCCAGCTGTGCTACCTATGAATAACAACGACAAGTATGACAAGATAGTCCTAAAAGAGCAGTAGTGGCACTAATAACAATAACCAAAAGCTGCCTAATTTGGCTTAAGGCCCACTAAAAGAGAAAAATTGTGTCTGGCACTGGAAACCTAGCCAACTACCTAGGTTAGACAGGTTGTGGATCTTAGAGAACTACTACCATCACCGTTTAAGAGCAAAAGAGATACCTCAGCCATTACAGGTTTAAAGAGAAATCTGGCACTTGGGAATTACCAAGATATCTACAAGGATGACCTCAACTAACAATCTAAGCAATAGTGGAGAGGCTACCTTAAACCCTTTTCCCTGAAAATGAGATTGATGACCACCTTATATGTCATCCTGGAACCTTCATTCAGTAGCTGATAGAAGTAGAAGCAGACACCCACAGCTAAGCACTGAGCTAAACTCCTGGAATCCAGTTGCAGAGAGGGAGTAGTAATGAGCAAGGGGGTCAAGACCAGGCCGGAAAAACCCACAGAAACAGATGACCTGAACAAAGGGAGCTTGTGGACCTCAGACTGACAGCTGGGAAACCAGCATAGAACCAAACCAGGCCCCCTGAACATGGGTGGCAGTTAGGAGGCCTGGGAAGTTTATGGAGCCTCTGGTAGTGGAACCAGTATTTATCCCTAGTTTACCAATGGACTTTGGGGGCCCATTACCCATAGAGGGATACTCTCTCAGCCTAGACACAAGAGAGAGGGCTTAGGCCCTGCCCCAAATGATGTGACAGACTTTGATCACCCATTGAAGGCATCACCTCCCTAGGAAGCAGAAGAGGGATGGGATGGGGGGATCAGTGGGGGACATGGGAGGATGGGAGGGAGAGGGAACTGGGATTGACATGTAAAATAAGATTGTTTCTAATTTAAATTTAAAAAGAACAACATAATTCTTTTATTTCTGTTTATTTTTAACATAATTCTTCATTGATTCTTTGAAAATTCATATCATGTATCCCAATCCTGCTCACCTCTAATTCCCTGCATAACTTCCCATCACCCCTGTAGTATGCCCCCAATTAATTAAAAAAAAAACATAAAACAAAAAAGCCCACCTGCCTTCTCCATCTGTCCAACAGTTCTTCATTAATCCTAGTGGCATTGGGTGCTGTGGTGTGTCCACAGGACACCCCTTTTGTCTAATCATCTGCCCCACAAATTGTTCATTCCAGTGAATCTGGATCAATGCTTCTGATTTCTGATACACAATCATCACAGGGCTGGTGATCTAAATACCTCTCAGATACCCTTTTGTTGCTCCAAGTTATAGATACTCTGCAGTTATCATTCTGTATGTCCAGTCCATTTGCCCACTCCAGCAGGACAAAGATGAGGCAACTATTGGGGTGGGCCAACCCAAAGCCCAGGATGTGAATCTGAGCAGTAGTTGAGCTTGTCAGTCTCAGTGATTGAGACCATAACCTGAGGAGAAGGGCAGAGCCAGGTCTCCTAGGTCCATGCCACTAGGCCAGCTCTCTCACACCTGTTGTAAGGGTGGGTCCATACCTCTTGAGTGCTGGCTGGGGTCAGTTCACACATGAGGGCTCGGGCAGTGCCAACTCTTCTGTTATAGTGCCCAGCAAGAGGCAGGACTGGCTGAGCACCCCTTGACTTTCAACACCATTGGTTTCTATGAACCCTGTGGGAACATAATTCTTAACTACATTCTAAATATTTATCAATTTTTTCCCACAGATAAGTGTAGTTCTCACTCCATTCTTCATCAAAACGTTTCTCTCTGCAGTATACATTGACCATTACGGAAAACCACAACTGGTCAAAAACACTGAGAACAACTGACTATGGGGTGTCTAGACCCAACAAATACATCTGCAATATAAGTCCTGCACCTAGGGCTCAGAGAATATCAAGCAAGAGGAGATGGAAAGATTTTAAGAGCTAGAGGACCAGTAAGTATGCTGCAAGATTATGTCTTCTAGAAATGACAGGGAAGCTAAACCCATATTACCTCAGCAATATGGCAACCTAAACAAGAACCCCCCTGCAACAATAGCACTAATAGACATGTTAACATACAAGGAAGAAATTTTACAGTGCCCTACCCCTAAACTAATAGCTATAGGAAACTAATTACTGCTGAGAGAGGGAAAATGAGTCTCCTACACTGATACACCCCAACTGTTTATTCAGTAACAGGTAGTCATCCATAAAATCTCTCTCTCTCTCTCTCTCTCTCTCTCTCTCTCTCTCTCTCTCTCTCTCTCTCTCTCTCTCTCTGTCTCTCTCATACACACACACCCACACACACACACACACACACACACACACACCTCACATATGCACACACGTGTGTGTGTGTGTGTGTGTGTGTGTGTGTGTGTGTATAATTACATAAGATCAGATGGAGTAAGGGATGGAGCATGGGAGGGATTGTGGTAAGAAAGGGAGCATAGGAAATGATGTACTTATATTACCTGTATTTTAATTTAAAAGAAAAAGAGAGGGACAGAAAAAACAAAAACAAAGAAAAGCAGCTCTTTCCTGAGGACCCTGCTCACCCTATAGGTGTTTTCCAAGGCAGAGTGTCTACTCTTCAATACCTATTCATCTCATACTCCAGGATCTAAACTAAGGAACTCCTTGCTCTTCTCCTTTGAGGCCCAGTCACATTACTGTCTAAGTGTCCTATTGTTTGGTTACTTACTTATCCTTTGCATTGCTGAGCATCTAAACCAGGACCTTATGCATGCCAGGCAAATATCCATCACAAAGTAACCTCTGCAGCCCTTCATTACTCTTTAGCAATAGAAATAACCAAGCCTTGGTGAGCCCCCCCCCCACAGTATTCACTGAAGCCTTGGCACAGAACTACCTGACATCACTTTCCAACATCCAAACGCTTTTTAGAAGCCAAAGAGAGAACAATTTTCTGAAAGCTGAGTATCTTAATTTTTCCTTTCAGCATCCTTCTCATTCACTCTGTTTCAGCCACCTCCTCTTATCACTATCTTTTAACTTATTACTCATCCTGTAACTATTATCACACATTCAGAATTGTGATGGTTAACATTTGTGTCACTGTGATGTAATAACTGGCAGAACAACTTAAAAGAAGGATTACTTATTTTCGCTCACAGCATCACAGTTTCAGTCCATAGTAGGACATTGTGGTGTTAAGAATATGTGGAGGAGAAAGCTGAATATAACATGGTGACCAGGAAGCAGAGACTGGGAGATCAGGAAGGGTCCAGAATACGGTAGAGCCCACAAACACATACTGTTTTGATTCTATGGCCTCCAACTATGGTATTTCCCTTATCACACACCCCAATAATGACTCATGCCATGAATCCAGTAAGGAATCAATCCTATCATTGAGTTTCTAGAAATGCTGTCACAGACACACCTAGCTTTGCTAATTTTCTAGGTGGTTTTCAATTCAATCAAATTGACAGCATTAACTATCACAAGGACTTTAATTTCCATAGTTAATATATCTTACTATTTTTGGCTTAGTTTTAAATTTAGCTTTCAACACATTCTCCACTTTCTTGTCCATTTCCTCAAACTTCAGCTTGTATTTGAAGCCTAATATTTCAGTAATCCCTCATCTTCCTTGCCTTATCATCCTCCTACAATTCTAGCCCAGGGAAAGAGCAACCCAGAGTGAACCTAAATGCACATGTACTCAGACCTCTGAGTTTTGTTGTAAAAAAATATACCTTGACAATCTAGTAGGTTTATGTACTGTGACTTAAGATCGTTGGTGCCTATTGGAAGCTCAAATCTGTCCACTCTATTTAAATTACCACTCTTGAACATCCATCATCCCAGGCATGGTGCTCAGTTGCTGTCTCACTTCCTCTCAGCAGATGACCTCTCCTTTACCTTCAAGGGAAGAAGCAAGCTCAACTGGCAGTCTGGTACCAACAAGTCCATGGATCCACCTTGGTCTTTTCTTCTTTCATTTTGTTCACCTACTTGGTAGTATATGTTTAAGACTAATGATCCCCAAAGTTGACGCCATTGATTTTTTTTTTTTTAGGAAATCCACATTCTCTGGACCTACCTCAAGCCTGGCAAATTAGAATGTAGGGATGGGTTCCCAGAAAAACAACACCATTACTGCTCTTCAGCCACCACCATGTCTAACACCTGACTGTGTCAGTAGCCTCCTGACTCATGTCTCTTCTCAATTCTTCTTGTCCTGGAGTCAATATGCCACCCTGTAACCAGCTTTATTATTTAAGTTATAAATTGGTTAGCGTCATCCTATTTTTAAGACTTTACAAAGCCTCAGCTTTAGCAAACATATGAATCGATTTTCAACTATTTTTACAAGGGATTTCAATGTAAAATGCAGCATCTCTCAGGTTCATCCTGTACAAGCTGTCTCTTGAATTGTAACACTCTAGTAATCATCTCAGACATTCGCTCCATGCCTTTGAGATCATACCCTCATTCTTCTTGCAAACTTCTCTCTAAACAAGTCTATTTATCATTTATTTCTGAGTCAGAACACACTTTGTTGAAAACCCAGGCTTGGACCTCATAATGCACTGAATTTCAGTTCTATATGATTTCTGGTATTCACATTTATCCCCTATGATGGTTTTCTTCCTTTCTTAATACCTGGTAGTGGTATCAGACTGTTAAAAACTATTTCAGGACAGAGATCTGGTCTATCCCTTTTACCACTCTGTATCCTATAGCCTATAGGATGCAAAATAAGCACTCAATAAATAGAGCTCAAATGAATTAATAAATCAGGTAACTTCAAAGTATAGGCTGCAATTTGTATATTAATTTTCATATAATTTAAAGAAGTATTTTCTAAAATGCTTAGATGACTGTTTAAAAGCCAGAGTTTAATTGCCAGATGCCACTGTGGAAAGAGCCAGCACCGGAAAAGTTGTCATCTGATCTCCATACATGCATTGCTTATATACACACACACACACACACACACACACACACACACACGCGCGCGCGCACGCACACACACGCGCACACGCATAAGCACGTAATTCATACATGCACTCATGTTTTATTCTCTCTGATACAACAAAAACAAGAACAATAATAAGTCACCTTTAAAATCATTTTTTAGTAAGTCCTTTTCCTCTCCCACCTTCTTCTCTCTCTTCCCTCTTTCCTTTGTCTTTCTCCTTTCCTTATATTTCTTTTCACTACT
Organism: Cricetiscus sungorus; assembly: GCA_030556225.1. Classification (NCBI taxonomy): domain Eukaryota; kingdom Metazoa; phylum Chordata; class Mammalia; order Rodentia; family Cricetidae; genus Cricetiscus; species Cricetiscus sungorus. The sequence continues at coordinate 32,149,268 of JANBXA010000132.1, read as the reverse complement.
TTATATTTATATATTTACTATTTTTCTCATTTTACATATCGATCCTAGTTCCCTCTCCCTCCCATGGCCCCCAACCTCCCTCACATCACATCCCGTCCCCACCCACAGGAATGGTGATACCTTCCAGGAGGGATCATCAAAATATGTCAAGTCATTTGGAGTAGGGACTAGGCCCTCACTTCAGCCTCTAGGCTATCCCTCCATGGGGAATGTGCTCCCAAAGTTCTTTCATGCACCAGGGATATATCCTGGTTCCACTATCAGAGGTCCCTTAGACTACTCAAGCCTTCTGAAACCCAAGTTCAGGGGGCCTGAGTCAGTTCAATGCTGGTTTCCCAGCTATTAGTCTGGGCATCCATTAGCTCCCCGTTGTTCAGGTCAGCTGTCTCTGTGGGTTTCTGTAGCCTGGTCTTGGCCCCATTTTCTTATCACTTCCCCCTCTCTGCAACTGGATTCCAAGAGTTCAGCTCAGTGTTTAGCTCTGTGTGTCTGCTTCTGTTTCCATCAGCTACTAGATGAGGGCTCTATGATGGCATATGAGTTATCAATCTCATTATCAGAGAAGGGCATTTAAGTTGCTCAATTGTTAGGTGGGATCATCCTTGTAGGTCTCTGGACATTTCTTTAGAGTCAGTTTTCTCTTCAAACCTATAATGGCTCCCTCTATTATGGTATCTCTTTTTTGTTTTTTGTTTTGTTTTGTTGTTATTTTGTTTTGTTATTTATTTATTTATTGCTATCATCTATTTCTTTTCACTACTCTTAAATATACGCTACATTCCATGACCTATAATCCCTCAATTGTACCTAAAGTGTCTCAGCAAACTCACAAGGGCATCCTGAGAAAGTCTGTTTTCAAGAAAAGGATAATACCATCTGCCAGATACTATGCAACCTTTGCAGAAATTCTATCTTTGTCAGTTGTTAATTTTCTCAATTTTTGTTACTTTTATTGATATTCATTCCCAATTATAGTTTACCAAGATTTATTTTAATTTTTTCTGGTATTATGATATATCTATTTACCTTCATCATTTCTTATTTATTTTATTCTTTTTTGCCTGCTTTATGTCACAATTCCTCTCTCCTTTCTATGATTCTTAAGTCCTACTGTTATTATTACTATTCTTCCGATGCATTGAGACTCTCTATCATAGATCATAGAGATAATAAATAGGCTTCATAAAGCTTTACGTGTTCATTCATAAATATACATTTTACAAGTATTTAGAGAGGGGGGCAATTAACAGTTACTTCATTCTGATCAGTTTTAAGAATCACCAACTTCATAGCGTGCATAGGTGGGCAACGTATTTTTCATCTCCCACTAGCCTTTCTATGTATATAATGCTGTTGACATTGAAAGACTCTTTGTTGAAACTACTGACTCTTGACTCAGTGTATGACCTCATTGATGTTAAGATGTTAAAATTCCTCAAATCACAGGAGCAGCACCTTTTTAAAAATAGCATCTTGTAGTGGATGGAAGATGGGAGAGGGAACTGGGAAGAGCAGGAGGAAAGGACTGAGATTGGAATGTAAAAAATTAATTAATTGTAAAGAAATAATAATAATAATTTGTATTTATTTATTGAAATTTTTATATATTTAATAACATATTTTTACCATGTCCATCTACCATAAACACCTTCAATTCTTTCTGATGCCCTGCATCTGTCTCCTTCACAACTTCATGGCCTTTTCCTTGTTTCTTATTAATAACTTCCTCAGTTCACTTAGTGTTTTCCACATACATCTGTGTGTAGGACCGTCCAATGAAGCATGGGCAACTTACTAGGGCCTACATCCCCAAGAAAGAGTGACTCTATCTCCATTAGTAGACATCAGCAACGAAAAGGTCCTCTGCCAAGGATGAAACCCTAGGGGTTCTGCCCCATGACATTCTAGAGTTTTTACTGGATTGATCTTGCTCAGGCCTTACACAGGTAACCACAGCTGCCATGAGTTGATAAGCACAATACCCAGGTCATGTCCTATAGTCAACATTTCACACCTTTGTTTCCTTTTATGCCCCTTCTTCCATGATTCCACCTGAGCCTTGGAATGGGGAGACATTGATATAGATGATTCAGATTCATCACGGCTGGATATTCATAGTGACTTACATTCAGTCCTTTGACCAGTTACGAGTCCCTTCATTAACTATTAATCAATTCACAAACAGTTTCTCTGAGCAAAGTTTAGAGCAACAGAACCCTATGAATATAAGCACAAATATTTAGAATGCAGTTTGACAGCATGGCCATTTATTATAGCAATAAGAGTAGGTTTGCCATGAAGCCTATCATCTCCCCAGTTGTGCATGTTTAACCAGGTTTACAGTCAGGAATCAATTCATTGCTGTGTAGCAGGGGTCAAAACTAATCATAAAACGGTTGACAATCCCCAAAATGAGCACGCCACTATTATAGAAGAGTCTTCAAATGGAGGTTGATATTATAGCATAAAGGATCCCAGCCTTGATGTCTTTTGTCCTCCAGCTGCCTGATTAGTACCTTCTGATACTATATAAGCTAGATGGCATAGAGTTTCCTGGAATATTGATATTGATTTCTCTACATGCAAAGTGAACATTCATTATTTTTACACATCTTTTGAAAAGCCATAAATATTGATTGCACATTTGTGTACCTCTTGTGTTTTCATCTCAAATCACATTGCACAAACATTAAGGTCTGTAGCTTGTTGTTTTCCGCAAGCCCACCTACCACTGGTCTGGCACACCGGCCGGCACACCAGCCCCAAATAGCATGCAGAGATTCTGTATTTGATACAATACTGTTGGCCAGTTACTATTATTGTTTATCGGCTAGCTCTGTCTTAAATATTAACCCGTTTCTACTTATCTAAGTATTTCCACATGGTCATCTTTTCTGAGCACGGCCGGCCAGCATCTTGCTTTCTACACATTCTACATGCTGGCCCCTCCTCACTACTTCCTCTTTCCTTCTTGTCTCCTAGCCCCACCTATCTTGTTTTCCTATTGGCCAAACAGTGCTTTATTAATTAACCAGTATGAGAAACATATTTACAGAATAGCATCTCCCATCAAAGGTCTCTCTTTGCAGAGGCAGAGTGGAAGCTTAATCTCTGAAGTCTACATTTTGCTACAGCAAAAATAGACTATTCTGTTTTTTAGCGATTGACATATAACAGTCAAGAAAATGGGCCTGGCTTAGGAGCAGATGTATGTTAGGGGAATCAAAATAAAATTGTAACTTCAATCAAGATAAACTGAAACTTGTCAGTTCTCTCATTTTTGAACATGGTGTCATAAATGTCCTTCACAATATAGATGTCTGCCTCATGGAGCTAACCACACAAATGGCTGAAAGCAGATTCATGAAATGATGGAGTAGTTGCAGGCCCAGCCAGAGCCAATGGCTCACAAAATGAAGGATGAGGCAGCTATCAACAACAACCGTGTGAACTTCCAAATATATATGAGCCATTTCTTCCCTTCAATATCGTGTCTCTCTTGAGCCTTGTTATAACTGGAAATTCAAGGGAAAGAAAAACCTAGGCCACTACAAGCACTGTACCTAATTCTTTTACTAATGTAACTTGCAGTTATAACTTGGGACAAATACATGTTGGTTGACAATTAAGCATCAGGAGTTCAGTACATGATAAATATTAAATGAGTGGCTTCAGGAGAAACAGAGAGAAATGGAGATAATGTTGAATAGAATTGATGTCTGGCTAGATTTCAAATAGGTAAGTGGGTTTGGAGAAGGAGTACTCACATGAGAAAGATGGCAAAGTCCCAGAGGCAGGAATAGCCAAGAATTCCAAGACAGAAGCAGATCTATCCAATCAGACCACAGGTTATTAAATGAGGACTATATGAATGAGTCTCCAAAGGAAGGCTAGAGCCAGACCACAGTCTTTGAAGTCCAAACTTTCCCATCTGGTGCTATTATACAGGCCAATGATTCACTCTGATTGGTTCTAAATTTGTGCCTAGTTTAAATTTTTATTTCTTACCAGACCACTTTCAGAGATAATTCTTCATTCATGAGTTAGCATCATGTATTGATTACACTGAAAATATATTGTATAAAAAAGGAAACTGGTTTGGGCTTTGGCCAAAGGCAAATGTGGCATGAGACACAAAAGGGAGTTTCAGAAAATGACCAAGCAAAAGACTGAGGCAGCTCATGGAAAAGTTCAGGTCAAGAGGAAATTAAAGATGAACCTTTCCCAGCTTTCCTCAGAAACTAATCTAGAGGAATCCAGAGGTCTTTGTTTGTTTGTTTGTTTGTTTGTTTGTTTGTTTTGGTTTTGGTTTTTGGTTTTTTTGTTTTTGAGAAGTTGCTGCTGCTCTCTCTGTTAGGGCAAGAGATGAGCATGTCCTATCCTCACTCTCACCTCCATTTTGGAAGGGTGTGATTCCAGGAAGGCTGAAGCAAGAGTTAGTAGGAAACATGATGACTTCAAAGCAATTTTCTTTACTTCAATGACCATGGAGCTTCTGGTGATAACATAACTATTTCATTCTGTAGTCTCCATCATCCCTCTGACCTCCTTCCCTGAGCAAAAACATTCAGAATAAGATAAAGACTCAATAGGCATCACAGGTTACAACCAGCCACTTAATCAGCTTTTGTTGAACTAAAATTCACAGACTTGTGCTCTGTTGATTCCATCTTAAAAGTCACACCAAGGAACTCTGATGAGCATCTTTTGATGGAAAGAATCCTGAGATAAAGTCCAGCAGTGTTACAGCAGGTCTCCCCGCCGGCCTCCCGGTCCTGCCGCCACGTGGGCCCTCTGGGCCCTCTGCCGTGCCAGCCCCAAATAACACTCAGAGACTCTGTATTTGATACAATCCTGTTGGCCAGTTACCATTACTGCTTATGGGCTAGCTCTGTCTTAATTATTAACCCATTTCTACTTATCTAAGTATTTCCACGTGGTCGTCTTATCGGGGAGCCGCGGCTGGCATCTTCCTTCCTCCCTGGGCTACATGTCGACTCCAACTACTACTTCCTATTTCCTCCTCCTGGTCTCCTAGCCCCACCTATCTTGTTTCCTATTGGCCACAGAGCTTTATTAACCGGTATGAGAAACATATATACAGAATAACATCTCCCATCACAGCAGGACTGTTTTCTTATCCTTGCTCAGCAACTCAACAGATGAGAGAGCTGTGTACAACCTGAGAGATAATTTTTGTAAGGTTTAAAATGACTTGGTTACATTAGAAATCCACCAGAATTTCTATAACATTTAACATTTAAATTTTTAAGAATGCTAATAATTTCAGGACATTCAATTTTTAATTATCAAAAGAAAAATATGTAGAAATATTCAATTTTTAATTATCAAAAGAAAAATATATAGAAATCATATTAATGCTGGCTACTGGAAAGACTTCCCATACTGCAAATAGGAGGTCAAATTAGCAATAAAAAATGATCATTTCCCATTATGTAAGAAACCAGTTAAAATACACACACTGCCAGGCCTGTTTTAAAAAAAAAATTATTCTCAGGATAGTTTCAAGACGTTTCCTAGCATGTACCCAATGCCACAAATTAACTTGTAAGGATAAAAAAAAGTCTTAGAAATAATATAATTGTCTACTAATAAGGCATTGATTGAATAAAATATGTAAATCCATGCACTGCAGTAGCATAAAACTATTTAGAATGACATGTTAAGAACCATTGGAAGATTCTCCTTACCCTTGGACCTGCTGGTTCCACTGCTCAGGGTAGTATTGGACCACAGCATGAGTCCAACACCCCCTCTACCTCCTTGGAACTTCCTGGGTTGGCCCTGAGCATAATGAACACGCCTATCCACTCAGGACCACGTTGAACCAGCACTCAACCTATCTTTAGGCCTCAATGCCTGACCTCTGCCTGAGAGACCCCCAAAAGAGATTGGATCATACTGAGTTACAGACATCAAACTCCTGACCCATCCTGACACACCTACACCCACCAGGAGGGCAGGGGGAGAGAGAGGCTCCAACTGCACTCACTGGAAGAATCGATGGAAAGATGGCAGTACAAGAAAACACCCAACTAAAGAAAGACCAGTATGACAACATCAGAATCTAGGGACTCTAAACCAACTAGACCTGAACACACTAAAGCAGATAAAGTAGAAGAGAGCAACTTTAAAAATAACTTCATAAAAATGATAGAGGCCCTCAAAGATGATATGAGAAAATCCCTTAAAAAAATGGAAGAAAAACAAACAAAAAATTGGAAGAAATAGAGGAAAAGACCAAGGAAAATACAAGAAATGAACTAGTCTCTTAAAAGAAATAAGGAAAGCAATAATAATAATAATAATAATAATAAATAATAATAATAATAATTGTTGGGAAACTGCAGTCTCCTGACTCCACCCCTGATGATGGGGGGAATGCTCATGGCCATGTCATCACTACGTCAGGCTTTGCCTGGCTGTTCAAGCTTTTACTTGGCTGTGTAGGGGACCCAGTTACGCATGTGCAAGCCCCCCTTTTAAAGCAAGTGCCCCACCCCCCCCCTCTCTCTCTCTGGGGCCCCTTCTCTCTTCTTTGACCCTCTCTCTCCGCTTTCGGTTGGCCACCAGCTACCCCTCTTCCTCTCCCCTCTGTCAATAAACTCCACGTGGACGCTGAGTCTTGTGTTTGTGTTTCTTAGGCAATAGCTGCAGCAAAAGAACAACATTGGTGCCGAAACCAGATCAGGCTCTCCTCAAGGACTGGGTGGCCTTCTGATGGCAGGCAGCTAGCCAGAGACACTTGAGGACCCTGATTCTGAACCAGAGGCTCACTACCTTCCACCTGTTCACTGGAAATACCATCCCACACCAGCTTCAATTAGGTAAGGTACCCTTTTATAAAATTTCAACCCATTTCCTTAGGGTCAGGCACATACCTCAAGTGTGGATGACATACTGCCCCAGGCAATATATCTGATTCCAGCTTCAAGCCTCTCTGCTCTCGGACTGCTGAGTCTCCTTACCTCTGTTGGCCCAGGCAACGTTTTTGGGCTGACGAGCTTTGAATAATGCTCTGCCATTCTCTGCTTATCATGTGACCACACACTTGAGCTGACAAGTTCCAAGACTGATTGGTCACTTCTCACTCCACCCATGGGCAATAAACCAACCAAGGAAATACCCTCCCACCACCACTCCACTGGGATGCCTAATAGAAAATTTAAAACCCTTTTACTTAATGCCACTTGTTAAGGCACCCAGACATATTTCCCTTTGTACTGAAAAGTGGCCTAGATATCCCCTAGAAAATAATTTAAATTGGCCACGTAAGGCTCTCAAGATCCTGATATCTTACAGGATCTTTCAAATTACTACCAGCGAACAGGCAGATGGAAGGAGTTTTTCTACCTCTCTGCTAAACAATCTCTTTCCCTAAACTTGTTTCTGTTCTCTTCCTGCTCAAAACTTTGATTTCTGCCAGCTGTTGGGAATGTGTTTATGGCAGCCACCATCTTGACCATGTGGCCTAGCCTCACCACCCATGGTTCTTTCCTCTGCTACACTAGACACCTAGGCAGAGGGACAATCTAGACAGCTTCTGCCATCAACAGAACCTATAATTCATTTACCTTTTGCCTTTTATTCTTTGTCTCTAATTTCTTTTTTCACTGACTATGTTATATCTGTACATGTGATTTAAATTTAGCTTTATATAAAAATAAGCTAACTCTATACAACTTAAATTCAATTGTACTAAGTCAAATATTTCTAAATTATTATGTGTCTTTAAATGGTGGTAAACATTTAAGGTTATAAATGTCTATTTCAAACTAATAAAATATTTTTGCCACCCAGTCCTTCATCTAAGCTGTTTATAAAGGTTAAGCCTCTTTTATCAAAGAGAGATTTTTTCTACCTCTTTGTCCTTTACAAGTGTATGTCTAACCTACTAAGTTAAAACCAGTTAGAGTCAGGCTGGAGGGCTCTGAGTATAATATCTCTCCACAGCCTCTCAGCTTGGATCCAGTTTTCCAGACAGATTAATTAATTATAGGGATAAAGCCTTACCTAGCCACCTATATGCTTAAGGCAAGTAACTAAAGACAAATTTTGTATACTAAGGTATAGTAAACAGACATCCCTCAAATGTTCAGAGATCTAGAGAATATGGCATTTAAAATGTTTCATTAAAAAGCTTTTATAACTGAGAGACAGGTCAGCTGCTGGCACCACCCATTTCCTCCAAGAAGATTGATGGACACCAAAGAAGCTCCAGCCACAAAAGTGGCAACGCTAGCCACTGAGCAATCCTGCCTTTCATCTCAACTGCTGCAAAGGGCTCTAAGGACTGTGGACAGAAGGGCAGTGGAATCGACTTTCTCCACGTTGCTTGGGCCAATGGTAGGTAAGTCTTCCAAAAACTCCTAATCCATAGGTTGTGTGCCATCCTCAGAAAGCAGATGTCCTTAAAGCCTCTAACATCAAAAACTGTTGAGGGCCTGGAGGTGACTTTCCATGCTGCCACCTAGTGAGTCTCTGTTACTCTCTAATCATTCAGGTAGAATTTTATCTTTCTCAGGAACTCTGATGCTTTTGACAACTGGTAGCTTTTTCAGTTTAAAGCAGCAGCCAAGGTTTCAATTGTTACAAAACAGGTTTCAGAAATGGATATTTTAAGGTTGATACTGTTTATAGTCTTAACATTAATCAATAAAGTTTTAATGAGCTACTAATCCAATTCTGACAGTACTAAACACCATACTATGCCACTATACGATTATAACTGTAACCACTAGCTCAAAATTAAGGTGCTTTTTTTGTGCTAAAAATCTGCCAGTTGTATTTGTTAATTCTTTCAGCCAAATAATTTCTAACATGAGTATGCTGCTAATATATCTTAATATTTATGTTTTCACAAACTCAAAGGATTCTTGTAAGTTCCATTGAGCTGAATTGGATCTATCCACACAGGCCAGATTCACTCCAAATAAATATTCAACCTTTCCCTGGGCCCAGGACTCCCCTCACCTTGAGAACCCTTCCCTCATCCTACAATTCTCCCCTCAACTACCAGGACCCAGGGAAAAATAACTTTGTTTTTTAAACCTAACCTTGTCTTCTGCTCTGCTAACATCTTGCCAGGTCTCAAAGAGTCAAAGAGATGCCAGAGTTCAATACAGTCAGGATTGTGATGAAACAACCAACTACCAGGACGTGGCAGCACCCCAGCTTTTTTGGATCCCCCAAAGACGATCAAGGCCCCCAAGTCAGCAGGAAGCAGTCTTTTGAGAACTCAATGTCCTTATTCCCTAACCTGCCACACCCAACCCCCACCTTTTTCATAACAATAAGAGGTGGGAATGTAGGGAACCTACATTCTCCTGACTCCACCCCTGACGATGGGCTGGAAGCTCATGGCCATGTCATCACTATATCAGGCTTTACTTGGCTGTTCAAGCTTTTAACTGGCTGCACAGGGGACCCAGTTATGCATGCCCAAGCCTGCCTTTTAAAGCAAGCACACCAAGCGCACCTCTCTGTCTCTCTCTGTCTCTGTCTCTCTCTGTCTCTCTCTGTCTCTCTCTGTCTCTCTCTGTCTCTCTCTGTCTCTCTCTGTCTCTCTCTGTCTCTTTCTGTCTCTCTGGGGCCCTTTCTCTCTTTCTTTGACCGCCCCTCTCTCCCCTGCTTTTTGTTGGCCACCAGCTACCCCCCTTTCTCTCCCCTCTCTCAATAAACTCCACATGGGTGCTGAGTCTCGTGTTTTTGTTTCTTAGACAATAGCTGCAGCAAAAGAAAAACAATAATCAATGAAGGAAACAATTGAAACAGTTCAAGACCTGAAAACTGAAATAGAGATAAAGAAAACACAAACTGAGGACATGCTGGAATTAGAAAAACTGGGTAAACATTCAGGTACTACAAATGCAAGCATAACCAACAGATTACAAGAGCTCAAAGAGAGAATCTCAGGAGCTGAAGATAAACTAGAGGAAATAGATTCATCGCCAAAGAAAATATTAAAAACGAAAAATCCTTAACAGAAAATATCCAGAAAATGTGAGACACTGTGAAAAGACCAAACCTAAGAATAATAGGCATAGAAGAAGGCAAAGAAGCCCATCTGAAAGGCAAAGAAAATATATTCAACACAATCATTGAAGAAAATTTTCCCAATCAGAAGAAGGACATGCCTACAAAAGTGCAAGAAGCATACTGAACACCAAATAGACTGGACCAAACAAACAAACAAACAAAAATGAAAACAAACTAACAATAAAAGTTCCTCAACAATAATAATCAAAACACCTAACATTAAAAAAAGTAGAATATTAAGAGAAGCCAAAGGAAAAGACAGGTAACATATAAAGGCAGACCTGTCAAAATTACACCTGACTTCTCCATGGAAACTCTCGAGGCCAGAAGATCCTGGATAGATGTTCTACAAATACAAAGAATCCACAGATTTTGGCCCAGGCTACTATACCCAGCAAAACTCAAAATCTCTATAGACACAGAAAGCAAGATATTCAATGACAAAGCCAGATTTTCAAAATAAATATCCACAAATCCTACAGAAAGTTCTGGAAGAAAAACTCCAACCGAAGGAAGTAAACTATACTCACAAAGACATAGGCAATAGATAATCCCAACTCACCAGAACCCAAAAGAAAAAGTGGGGCAAATATACTCACAATGCCACCGCCAACAACAAATCTAAAACAAACCAGAATTAGCAGTCAATGGTCCTTACTTTCCCTCAATATTAATGGTCTTAAGTCGCCTATAAAAAGACACAGGCTAACAGATTGGTTACGAAGACAGAATTCATCCTTCTGCTGCATACAATAAACACACCTAAGCCACAAAGATAGACATTACCTCAGGGTAAAGTGCTGGGAAAAGATCTTCCAATCAAATGGACCCAAGAAGCAAGCAGGTGTGGCTATCCTAATATCTAACAAGTTAGACTTCAAACCAAAAATTAATCAAAAGAGATGAAGACGGTCATTTCATATTCATCACAGGAAAAATCCATCAACACAAAGTCTTGATTCTAAACATCTATACCCCAAATACAAAGGCACCCACATTCATAAAACAAATTCTACTAAAACTAAAAGCTCACATAAAACCTCACACACTCATAGTAGGAGACTTCAACACCACACTCCCACTGCCAGATAGGACCACCAATCAGATAATTAACAAAGAAACAAAAGAACTAACAGAAGTTATATCTCAATTTTGTTTAACAGCCATCTATAGAACATTTCAACCAAACACAAAAGAATATACCTTCTTCTCTGCTACACATGGAACATTCTCTAAAATCGACTATATACTCAGCAACATAACATATACAAAATAATTGGAATAGTCCTCTGTATCTTATCAGACCACGATGCTTTTAAAGTTGGAATTCAATAACAACACAAATCACAGAAACCCTAAAACCTCATGGAAAATGAACAATGCAAATTGCACCACACCTGGGTCAAAGAAGAAATAAAAAAAGAAATTAAGGACTTCCTAGAATTCAATAAGAATGAGGACACAACATACACAAACTTATGAGACACCTTGAAAGCAGTGCCTCGAGGTAAGTTCATTGCACTAAGTGCCCATAAGAAAACAGAGGAGAGTCACATTAGAGAATTAACAGCACAACTGAAAGCCTTAGAACAAAAAGAAGCAAACTCACCCAGGAGGAGTAGATGACAGGAAATAATCAATTTGAGGGCTGAAATCAATAAAATAGAAGCAAGGAAAACAATACAAAAAAATCAATGAAACAAAGAGTTGGTCGGTTTTTCAAGAAAATTAACAAGATAGACAAACCGTTATCCTAACTAACAAAAAAGCAGAGGGAGAACATGCAAATTAACAAAATCAGAAACAAAACAAGGGACACAGAGGATATTCAGACAAATTTCTGGTCATACTTTGAAAACCTATATTCCACAAAAGTTGAAAATTCAAAGTAAATGGACAAATTTCTGGATAACTATCACTTACAAAAATCAAATGAAGAATAGACAAACAACTTAAACAGACCTATAATCCCCAGTGAAATAGAAGCAGTCATCTAAAGCCTTCCAACCAAAACAAGCCCAGGGCCAGATGGCTTCAGTGCAGAACTCTACCAGGAATTCAAGGAAGAGCTAATTCCAATACTCCTCGAATTGTTCCACACAATATAAACAGAAGGCACGTTACAAAACTCTTTCTATGAGGCCACAATGACCTTGGTACCCAAGCATCACAAATATACAAGTAAGAAAGAAAACTAGAGACCTATATCCCTGATGAACATCAATGCAAAAATACTCAATAAAATACTGGCTAACCGAATCCAAGAATACATCAGAGAAATCATCCACCATGACCATACAGGCTTCATCCCTGTGTTGCAGGGATGATTCAACATACGAAAATCTATCAACATGATCCACCATATAAACAAACTGAAAAAGAAAAACCATATGATCATCTCACTAGATGCTGAAAAAGCCTTTGACAAAATTCAACACCCTTTCATGATAAAGGTCTTGGAGAGATCAGGGATAACACTAACATACCTAAACATAATAAGAGCAATATAAAGTAAACCAACAGCCAACATCAAACTGAATGGAGAGAAGCTGAAGGCAATTCCACTAAAATCAGGAACAGGCTGTCCTCTCTCTCCATATCTCTTCAATATTGTACTTGAATTTCTAGCTAAAGCTGTAAGACAACAAAAGGAGATCAAGGGAATCCAAATTGGAAAGGAAGAAGTCAAACTGTCTCTATTTGCAGATGATATGATAGTTTACATAAGTGACCCAATAAATTCTACCAGGGAACTCCTACAGCTGATAAACACCTTCAGCAAAATAGCAGGATACAAGATAAACTCAAAAAAATCAGTAGCCCTACTTAATTCAGGTGACAAAGAGGCTGAGAAAGAAATCAGAGAAATATCACCCTTTAGAATAGCCACAAACAACATAAAGTATCTTGGGGTAATGCTTACCAAACATGTAAAAGACCTATACAATAAAAACTTTGTCGCTTTAAAGAAAGAAATTAAAGAAGATACCAGAAAATGGAAAGATCTCCCGTGCTCTCATATAGGAAGGATAAATATAGTAAAAATGGCAATCTTGCCAAAGACCCCAACATAAATCCAACCACACTGAACCTCTTAGAAGAGAAAGTAGGAGGTACCCTTGAACAAATTGGTATAGGAGACTGCTTCCTGAACATAACTCCAGTAGCACAGACACTGAGACCAATAATTAATAAGTGGGATCTCATCAAACTTAGAAGCTTCTGTAAGGCAAAGGACACAGTGGACAAGACCAAATGGCAGCCCACAGACTGGGAAAAAATTTTTGCAAATCCTACATCTGACAAAGGGCTGATCTCCAAAATATACAAAAAACTCAAGAAGTCAGTAAAACAAACACCAAATATCCCCATTAAAAATTGTGGTACAGAATTGAAGAGAGAATTCTCAATAGAGGAAAACAAACAGGCTGAAAGACATTTAAGAAAGTGCTCAACATCCTTAGCTATCAGGGAAATGCATATCAAAACAACTTTGAAATACCATCTTACTACTGCCAAAATGGCTAAAATTAGAAACAGCAATGACAACTGATGCTGGAGAGAATATGGAGAAAGGGGAACACTCCTCCATTGCTGGTGGATGTGCAAACTTGTACAGCCATTTTGGAGATCAGTTTGGCAGTTCCTCATGAAAATGGGAATTAGTTTACCACAGGACCCAGCATTCCACTCTTAGGCATATACCCAAATGACCCACATCCATGCAAGAAAGACATCTGTTCAACTATGTTCATACCATCATTATTTGTTATAGCAAGAACCTGGAAGCAACCTAGATGCCCCTCAACCGAAGAATGGTTAAAGAAGATGTGACACATCTACACAATGGAATACTACTCTGCAGAAAAACATAGCAGAATCTTGAAATTTGCAGGCAAGTGGACGGAACTTCAAGAAACTATCCTGAATGAGGTAACCCAGTCACACAAAAAAAGAACAGGGTATGTACTTGCTCATATATGGATTTTAGACCTAGAGCAAAGGATCACCATCCTATAATTCACACCACCAGATGAACTTGGATACAAGGTGTAGTCTAAGAGATTCATATGTGAATTCAAGAGTGAAGGGACAAGTCTCCCAGAGCCCATGCGAAGTGGGGGGGGGGACATTGAATGGTGAGGGAACCAGAAGAAAGAGAAGGGGAGGAGAGGAAAGCACATGCAACTAGATAGATTGAGTTAGGGTAGGAATAGAAGACAGGAGAGAGAGAGAGAGAGAGAGAGAGAGAGAGAGAGAGAGAGAGAGAGAGAGAGAGAGAGAGAGAGAGAGAGAGAGAACATAAAAGAGGGAGCCATTATTGGTTTGAAGACAAAATTGAACCTAAAGAAAGGTCTAGAGACCTACAAGACTGACTCCAACTAACAATTCGAGGAACCATGGAAAGACTATCATAAATGCCTTTCCATGATAGTGAGACCGTCAACTAAATTACCGAACAGCATGGAGTCCTAATCTAGTACCTGTTGGAAACAGAAACAAACATCCATAACCAAACACTGAGTCAAACTAGAATCCAGATGCAGAGAGGGGGGATGAGACCAGGTTGCTGAAACACACAAAGACAGCTGTCCTGAACAAGGGGGAGCTAATGGGCTCCCCACACTGATAGCTGGGAATCCAGCATGGGACTGACTCAGACCCCCTGAATATGGGTCTCAGCTAGAAGGACTGAGTATTGTGGGGACCTCAGACAGTCAAAACAGGATCTATTCCTGGTGCACCAAAGGACCTTGCAGACCCATCCCCCCCATGGAGGTATACCCCTTAATCTAGAGGCAGGAGAGAAGTCCTAGTCCCTACTTTAAATGACTTGACAGATTTACATGACCCAACCTGTATAGCATAGCCCTATAAGTGGAATGGGGGTGGGGGATGGGAGTGGAGGGTGGCCAGGGTGCATGTCACAGGGGAAAGAGGGTAAGACGAGGGAGGATAGAAGGGAGGGAGGGGGGAGAGGAACCTGGGATCAACATGTAAAATTTTTAAATTACATTATTAATTAAAAAGTAGGAAAAAATCAATATGTATTTTGGGTGTAAACTAATACTTCAACTCAGAAGTAAATAAAAAAGTGAAAATCATATTGACATTTTAAAAAGAAAGAACAGATAAGCAACTTAAATAGACCTATAACCCTTACTGAAATGGAATCAGTTATCAAAAGCCTCCCAACCAAAAAAGGCCATGGAAAGATGGCTTCAGTACAGAATTCTACCAGAAATTCAAAGAAGAGCTAATACCAATGCTCCTCAAATTGTTCCACACAATTAGAAGCAGAAGGTTCATTACCAAACTCTTTTTACAAGGCTATAATTACCTTGGTACCAAAGCCACAATTGAGATAGAAAACTACAGACCAATGTCTTTCATAAACACTGATGCAAAAATATTCAATAAAACACTGGCAAATCAAATTCAACAGCACATCAGAGAAATCATCCACCATGACCAAGTAGATTTCACCTCAGGGATGCAGGAATGGTTCAAGATATGAAAAACTATCAGTATGATCCACCATATAAAAAAACTGAAAAAGAAAATTCAGATGATCATCTCACTAGATGCTGAAAAGCCTTTGACAAAATCTAATACCCTTTCATGATTAAAGTCTTTGAGAGATCTTAAACATACCTAAACATAATAAAAGCAATATACAGTAAACCAACAGGCAACATCAAACTGAATGTAGAGAAGCTTAAGGCAATTCCTCTAAAATCAGGAACAAGACAAGGTTGCCCACTATTTCCATATCTCTTCAATACTGCACATGAATTTCTAGCTAGAGCAATAAGACAACAAAAAAAGATCAAGGGGATTCAATTTGGAAAGGAAGAAGTCAAACTGTCACTATTTGCTAATGGTATGATAGTTTACATAAGTGACCCAAAAAAACTCTACCAGGGAATTCCACAGCTGATAAACACCTCCAGCAAAGTGGCAGGATACACGATTAACTAAAAAAAAAAAAAATCAGTAGTCATACTAAATACAGATGATAATTGGACTGAGAAAGAATCAAAGAAACATCAACCTTTACAATAGCTGCAAACAACATAAAATATCCTGGAATAACACTAACCAAACAAGTAATAGCAAGAACTTTGTGCCTTCAAAGGAAGAAATTAAAGAAGATATCAGAAAATGGAAAAATCTCCCATGTCCTTGAATAGATGGGATAAACAGTAAAAATGGCAATCTTGCAAAAAGCAATCTACTGATTAAATGAGATCCCCATCAAAATCCCACCAAAATTCTTAACTAACTAGAAAGGATAATATTCAACCTTATATGGAACAACAAATGACCCAGGATAGCCTAAACAATCTGTACAATAAAGGGAATTCAGGAGGCATCACCATCCCTAACTTCAAGCTCTACTATAGAGCTATAATACTGAAAACAACTTGGTATTGGGGGAAAAAATTAGATAGGTAGACCCATGGAATTAAATCGAAAATCCTGATATTAACCCCCACACAAATGAACACCTGACTTTTGACAAAACAGCTAAAATTATACAATGGAAGGAGGAAAGCATCTTCAACAAAAGGTGCTGGCAAAACTAGATGATAGTGTTTAGAAGACTGCAAATAGACCCATGTCTATTGCCATGCACAAAACTTAAGTCCAAATGGATCAAAGACATCAACACAAATCCAGCCACTCTGCACCTCTGAAAAGTACCCTTGTACAAATTGGTACAGGAGACCACTTCCTGAACAAAACACCAGTAGCACAGACACTGAGATCAATAATAAATGGTACCTCCTGAAACTGAGAAGCTTCTGTAAAACAAAGGATACAGTTGACCAGACCTAAAGGCAGCCAGAGACTGTGAAAAGACCTTCATCAACCTCACTTCTGATAGATACAAAGAACTCAAGAAATGAGTCACAAAGACACCAAATAACCCTATTAAAAAGTGGGGTACATAACTGAATAGAGGTTGCTCAATAGAGAAATCCAAAATAGCTGAAAGACACTTAAGAAAGAGTTCAATATCCTTAGCTATCATGGGAATGCAAGTCAAAACAATTCTGAGATACCATCTTTCTCCCATCAGAATGGCTAAAATTAGAAGCACCAATGACAACTTATGCTGGAGAGGATATGGAGAAAGGGGAATACTCCTCCACTGCTGGTGGGAGTGCAAACTTGTACAGTCATTTTGGATATCAGTATGGCAGTTCCTCAGGAAAATGGAAATCAGTCTACCACAGGACCAGGCAATCCCACTTTTAGGCATATACCCAAATAATCCATATCCATGCAACTCAGACATCTGTTCAACTATGTTCATAGAAGCATTATTTGTAATAGCTAGAATGTGGAAACAACTTAGATGTCCCTCAACTGAAGAATGGGTAAAGAAGATTTACACAATAGAGTACTGCTCAGCAGAAACAAACAAACAAACAAACAATGGAATCTTGAAATTCGCAGGTAAATGGATGGAACTTGAAGAAACCATCCTGAGTGAGGGAGTTAATCCACTCACAGAGGAGGAACATGGTATGTACTCACTCATACATGGATTTTAGACTTAGAGCAAAGTATCACCAGTCTGTAGTTCATTCATACAAGGTCCCTCACAGAAGGGGAAAGAAGCAAGATCTCCTGAACATATTGGGAGTAGGAGGGCAGTGAGTGGAGAGGGAGATAGGAGCAAGAGAAGTGGAAGAGAGGAGAATATGTGGGACCAGGAAGATTGTGTTGGGGGATGAATAGATGAGAGCAAGAAAAGAGATACCATAATAGAGGGAACCATTAAAGGTTTGAAGAGAAAACTGACTCTAGAAAAATGTACAGAGACCTACAAGACTGACCCCAACTAACAATTTGAGCAACAGTGGAGAGGCTAACTTAAATGCCCTCCCTGATAAAGAGATGGATAACTAACTTATATACCATGATAGAATCTTTATCTAATAGCTGATGGAAACAGAAGCAGATACACACAGCTAAACACTGAGCCAAACTCCTAGAATCCAGTTGCAGAGAGGGAGGAGTGATGAGAAAAGGGGTCAAGACCAGGCTACAGGAACCCACAGAGACAGCTGAGCTGAACAAGAGGTAGCTTCTGGACCCTCAGACTGTTAGTTAGACCAGTATTGTAGTGACTCAGACCCCCTGAACATGGGTCTCAGTTAGAAGGTCTAGTCAGTCTATGGGCCCACTGACAGTGGAGCCAGGATGTATTCTTGGTGCATAAAAGGACTTTGGAAGCACATTCCCCATGGAGGGATACTCCATTAGCCTAGAGGCAGAAGGGAGGGCCTAGACCCTACTGCAAATGACTTGCCAGATTTTGATGATCTCTCCTGGAAGACATCATCCTCCCTGCGGAGTGGGGAGAAATGGGTCAGGGACTTGGGAGGAAAGGAAAAAGGGAGGGAGGCAGAAATGGGATTAATATGCAAAATAAGAAATATATATAAAGAACCATTGAATGAGAGTGAAATGTTCTCCATATTGACATATAAGAAAGTGATTTAGTTAATATTTCTCTAAAAGCTTAGATTGATCTCAACACATTTGCATAACATATTCACATTGCCCAAACTCTGACCTGCATATTGCTGTTAATAATGTCATGCTGTTTTAACAGCTCATTGACTATATACATGAGATTGTTTCTGCAGAGTTCTTTCCATAAAGTTCCTCAATCAAAGAAAACCATTTTTCTTCCATAAATCTAAGATCCGGCGATTAGTCTCCAGCCACATTGAGGAAAGGATCTGCCTAGCCTTGGTAGAGGCAAGAGATTTCTGGTGGCTTGGCTACTATGATTCTCTGATCTTCAGCTTGAACCCCAATATCTGACTCTAGGTTCATATTATTTATGCTACAACATACCTAGTCTAATTTCTAGCCATAGCTACAAAGTAGCAACTAAAAACTCCAGCATTAAGTGTGAGTATCCTCTTCCAAGGTCTAAGACCTTCTCTCTTTCAATTTTAAGATAAGTAAAATACTTAATATAATTTTAGGAAAGTACCCACTTAAAAACAAGCTATGGGCACCATGGTCTCTAGAAGGCAGAAATGTGGAAGAAACTCTCTGAAAATGTCACTGTTGAATAGATATGCTGGTTATTTTTCTTTCAACCTAATAAAACCTCTAGTCATCTGGGAAGAGGAATCCTTGCTTGAGAAATTACTTTTATCAGATTGGCCTATGGGTAAGTTTGTGGGGCACTTTCCTTATGATTGATATGGGAGGGGGCAGCACACAGGGGTGATGACACCATAGGGCAGATGGACTTGGGTTTTAAAAAAGTCAAGCTGAGAAAACCATGAAGAGCAAGCCTAATAATCAGCATTCCTCCATATCCTCTGTTTCAGTGTTTGCCTACAGCCAGGTTTCTGCCTTAAATTCCTGCCCCAACTGGCCTTCCCATGATGAACTACAGGCTGTCAAATGAATAATCTCTTTCCTAGACAAGTTGCTTTTTGTTGTATTTGTCATGGCAATAGGAAGCAAAGTAGGGCATTATATACTTTTTGGTTCTAGAGAGACTTTACGGTTTACATAAAATTTGATCCTCTGGCCTCAAAAACATTGCCACATTTAATTTCCCTCAAGAATATATATGCCTATCTAAATAGTGAGAATATCCAAGTGCAAACAGGTAATTGCCTAGTGCAAATGTAACCAAGAAAGACATTGAGGAGGAAATGAATTCTTGCTAACAAAAACTAATAGAGATCTCTAAGACAGACAACATAAAAAAAAGTGAATTCTCATTTGGAAGATGAAGAACTGAATGTTTCTCATTGAAAATGCATATTGGTATGAAGCATAAACTTCCAGTTTAGCACTAATCTATGATGGTGTCCCCATGGAAACACAGAATTTAATGTGTCTTTTAGGAAATATGTACATACATCTCTCCCTCCACTAAACCCATATGCAATTATTTGAAAACTTTCTATTTTCTACAAAGAAAACATTAAACTTTCTATTTTCTACAAAGAGAACATTTTTAGAACTAAAAATCAACAATAGCACAGACAGGTTACATTAGAAATTCACATAGTAAAAATCACTTGTTACCGTGTGAAATAAGTTAGTAACAAATTCAAGAGATCGGTGAAAATGATGCAGTTTTAATGCACCATTCTGCAGAGGGGACACCAGCATAGAGAAAAAGAAAAAATTCTTCTCAGGCTTATTTGGCCCAAAACCCTCCATAAGAAGTCCCTGTCTCCTTCTCCCTTTTGAGATTCACAATCTAGCATAGCCCCTTTTCCCCCATCCTTTTGATTTAAGAGAAAATTATTTATTTAATGAGTACTTTGAGGCTTGAGACTGCCCCCTTCACTGGTTGTGGTCTCAGCCAAATAGTTGATTGCCTATAACTTTTTTTTAACTATCAGAATTTTGAAACAAGCAGGAGATAGCACACATCTAGGGGAAGAGCAGCCTTCTGCCTCTTACTCTTCTGTAACTCTGATGAATTCTAAGTACACCTCATACTGAAAATGGACCATAGCAATTCATTCCTTGAAATATTTAGGCATCTGTGAGTTAAATTTACATATAGATTTTA
This sequence comes from Cricetiscus sungorus, assembly GCA_030556225.1. Classification (NCBI taxonomy): domain Eukaryota; kingdom Metazoa; phylum Chordata; class Mammalia; order Rodentia; family Cricetidae; genus Cricetiscus; species Cricetiscus sungorus. The sequence continues at coordinate 32,128,633 of JANBXA010000132.1, read as the reverse complement.
CTATCTCTACTCTCATATAATTTCTTTACTGGGGTAGTATAGAGAAGTAGAACAATATGCATTACCAACGAAGTAGACAAACCCACAGACAAGCTAAGGAATACTAAAACAGTAGACTCTGTATTATTGAAAATGAAAGAAGATATATTACAATTGATGTAAGAGAAATTGAAAGGGATTATAAGAGACTATTACAATCATATAACTGAATTGTGGTAAGATAAAGTTTTCACAGACCATAATCAGTAAAGAGTGTAATCAAACACATGTAAAGAAAATCCAGGCTTAACAACCTCCTAACTAGAGAATTTTATGAAATACTAAGTTGCTGAATAGTTCTCCTGATAGCACTGGATCAACCCATTTCCACCTGATCATCTTGCTGAAATTTAATGAATAATTATAGAAAATGCCGGAGGTGTACTTGGCCTTGGAAAGATAAGTACTGCCTGAAATAGTCTGAATGATGATCCTGTCCAATGCTCAAAATGTAACATTCTGGAGTCAGGGGAATCTCCAGGTACAACCCAGGCTTGGTTTCTCTCTAAAAGCTTTGCCCAATCTGTCACATGGCCCTAACATATGTAATCTAGGGAAGGTCTCTTGGTATCTTGGCTGTGGGACATATAGAGGAATGTTACCCCAGAGAGCCACAAAGACCAGTTCCCAATGCATTTGAGATATTTTTCTGTTCTGTGCTGTCTACTTATTAATAATAAGCCAATTTTTGTACAACAGTGTATAAAATTATATTCTGGCTCTCAGAACTAATAAAAATCCATAATCAGTGCATACTGGGTAGCCCAGGATACAGTGTGCATGTGTTTCTGGTATTTGACACAATGAAGATAATTTTATTCTCCATGTAGTGAGTCCTCTCAAGGGATTCAAGATAAGTGAACTTGCTTTAAATTCATAATAGAGAGTAAAGGCGACACAGAGAAGAGATAGTTAATTCTATTAATCAAGTGTGAAAGACATATGAAATAAAGGCACATGTCATGCTAATAGGACCCTCTGAATCAGACTTGGAAAGAAAGATAAACTTTAGATGGAGACAGATAAAAGGGCATGCAGGGACGATCATTTGAAGATTGACATAAAAGCAGAGAGCAATGGGACGTTAGGGAAAGGTAAATTCTTGTCCTTGCCTGAAGAAGGCATGGAGGTAAAAGAGAAAAAAAGTAGCATAGAGTAAAGTTGCAGCACTAGATCAAGACCAATACATACGAAAGAATGTCACATCATATGTCATGGTATTTCATTTATTTTTAACAGGCTTTGGGTAGCTTTTGAAGACATGCAATGTCAAATCTGAGCCACAGAAAAAGTTGGGAAGATTTTAAAACAGATCCAATGCTCCAGGCTTACACTAAAAGCCTTAAAAAGAGAGAGGGCAGTGTAAAATTAGAAGAGGATAGGGATAACCAACAAAAACCCAAAATGATAAAAAGAAAGACAGACTCTAAACTTTACCTTTATAAAAGTCAATTAGCAGACATTTCATTAGATAGTCAAGTGAAAGCTATTGATAACACAGAATCAGAATCACGCCAAGGCAGTGGAGGGGCAGGAGCATACTGTGGGTCTAAAGCCCAAATGGGAGAGGAGACCTTTGAGGGAAAATCTGTCCAACTATAAGATGGGCATCCATTTTGCCCTATCAGTTTTTCACATGCACAAACACACATCACAGAACTTGTAGAAAACTTGGAAACAGCAATCAACTGGAGACTATCAACTGGTGAAGTACGGTGTAAGTTCAAAATAATCCCATACATCTTTTCCAAAGGAGTTTAATACACAATAAAATGCCAACTTTAACAACATAAACATGTTATTATTTAGTAATAGGCTAAAAGGAATGCATTAGTTACTATGGCTATGGCCAAATACCCAGCAAAGCAACTTGGGAAGGAGAAATAATTTTGACACACATTTTAAAGAGCTACAATTCATTGTGCTGAGGTAAATGAGGTATGAGGTGCGTCCATGATAGAGGAAGCATGTTGCTTTTCCTCTTTCTTCCTGCCTCTCTAGTGGGAAGCAAAGACCAGACAAAAAGCATGACTGGGCTATAGACTTCAAGGCCCAGACTTACTGACCCACTTCTAGTGAGGTTCCACCACCTAAACCAGTCTCCCAAAGCAATACCCTCACCCAAAATCTTCCCTTTTTCTTTTGCTTTCTTCCCTTTGCTTATTTATTTATTTATTTATTTATTTATTTATTTATTTATTTAGGAATGCTCTAAATCCAGTTAGTGCTGCCGGTATATGCATTAGCATATAGCCATCCACTAGAGCATTGAAATCCTAAAAAAGACCAAATGTCCAAAAATCCTTTGGAAACAACTATCTACTGCTAATATTTCCTCAATAAGGATTGCGAACTGGAGATTATCTCCCCCATCTATGCTTGAATTTTGACTGGTATTCTAGGAGAATTCTGGAAGAGGAATAATAAAGTTGTAAAAATTGGAGGATGGGAAAGGGTGTTATGAAATGTTATCTTCTGGACATGACTTGAACCACATTCATGAAGTTCATTACTTTTATTCTCATTCAAGTTTTTTTTTTTTAATTTTTTTAATTTCCAACTGCAGTTCCCCCTCCCTCCTCTCTTCCTGCTTTCTTTATGTACCTCCTCCCTATTCCCATATCCAGTCTCTACTCAGATAGGGTAAGGCTTCCAATGGGAATCAACAAAGCAAGCCACATCAAGTTGAGGCAGGACAAAGATCCCCTGCCCCTGCATCAAGACAGAACAAGGAATCCCACCATAGGGAATAGGCTCCAAAGAGTTAGCTCATGCTTCCAGAAGAGGTCCTGTTCCCACCGCTAGCATCCCCACAAAAGACCAAGATACACAATTGTCACCCAGGTGTAGAGATCTATGTCAGTCCTATGCAAGCTATCTAGCTGTCTATCCAGAGTCCATGAGCCCTCACAAATTCTGGTGACCAATCTCTGCAGGTTTTCCCATCATGACCTTAATCCCTATCCCCTTGCTTATACAATCAATCCCTCCATGCTCTCTTCAACCAGACTCCTGGAGCTCGGCCATTGCTTGGCTGTGGTTCTCTGCATCTGTTTCCATCAGGTACTGAATGAAGGTTGTAGGATAACAATTATGGTAGCCACCACTCTGATTACAGGAGAAGGCCAGTTCAGGTACCCTCTACACTATTGCTAGGAGTCTTATCTTGGGTTACCCTTATGGGTTTCTGAGAATTTCCCTATCTCCAGGTTTCTCCCAGGTCCCACAATGATCCCCTATATCAAGCTATCTCCACCATCACTCTCCCACTTCATCCCACCCACAACTCAACCATCCTGACCCCTCATATTTCCATCCCTTCATCCCCTCCTATCTACTCCCCTCTTACCCTGGCACCAGTATACCCAGAACATCCAATCTACTTCCTGTTCCCAGGGTAATCCATGCATCCCTCTTAGGGTCCTCTTTTTTACCTAGCTTCCCTGGGGCTGAGGATTGTAGCCTGCTTATCCTTTGCTTTACATCTAATACCACTTATGAGTGAGTACATATGTTTGACTTTTTGAGTCCAGGTTACCTCACTCAGGAGATCTTTTCTAGTTCCCTCCATTTGCCTTATTGCTCTAGCTAGAACCTCAGGTACAATATTGAAAAGACATGGGAATAGTGGGCAGCCTTGTCTTGTCCCTTATTTTAGTGGAATCACATTGAGTTTCTCTCCATTCATCTTGTTGTATATTGCCTTTATTAAGTTTAGGTATGTTCCTTGTACCCCTGTTCTCTCTAGAACCTTTATCATGAATGGGTGCTGGGTTTCATCAAAGGTTATTTTCAACATCTAATGAGACATTTGTGTGGGATTTTTCTTTCAGTTTGTTTATATGGTGAATTACATTGACAGATTTTTATATGTTGAAGCATCCCTGCATCTCTGGTGTAAGCATCTGTCCTATAACAGTGGCCACACCCCTTTGGTTGTGGCTTCAGGCAGATGGAAGTGGAAGGAGGGAAGCTTGAGGCATGGCTTTTCTTCACTTTGTCCTTTCTGGTGGGTTAGCTGATCCAGTGGGAAGAGCACAGAAATGTTCCTGCAGTTCTTTGTATTTTATTTTCCTGTGTAATTATTCCCCAAAAAAACACTCATTTATCATTTATTTAGCAAAGTTGTTTCAACCTTGCCTTTACTCTAGGATGAAGCCTACTTGATCATGGTGAATGTTTTTGTTTTCTTTTATTTTGCCTTATGTGTTCTTCAATTCAGTTTGCCAGTATTTTATTGAGTATTTTTGCATCAATGTTCATGTAGGAGATTGGTCTGTAATGTTCTTTCTTTGTTGCATCTATGTTTGCTTTGGGTATCAAGGAAACTGTTGCCTCATGAAAAAAATGGCAATATTCGTTGTGTCTATTGTGTAAAACAAGTTTGTGGAGTATTGGTGTTTGCTCTTCTTTAAAATGTAAACAGAATTCTGCACTGAAATCATCTGGCCCTGGGCTGTTTTTGGTTTGGAGACTTTTAATGACTGTTTCTACTTCCTTGGGTATTATAGGACTGTTTAAATTATAAATCTGGTCTTGACTTAATTTTGGTACGTGGTATCTATCAAGAAAGTTATCCATTGCTTTTGGGTTTCCCAATTTTTGTGGAGTATAGGTTTTTGAAGTATGACCTAATAATTATCTGTATTTTCCCCAGAGCTTTTTTATTATGTTTCCCTTTTCTTTTCTGATTTTGTTCACTTTGACATTCTCTTGCTGCCTTTAGATTAGCATGGATGAGGGTTTGTCTATCTTGTTGATTTTCTCAAAGAACAAAATCTTTGTTACACTGATTCTTTGTATTGCTCTCTTTGCTTCAATTTTATTGATTTGAGCCCTGAGTTTGATTATTTTCTGACATCTACTCCTCCTGGGTGAGTTTGATTCTTTTTGTTCTAAATCTTTTGGGTATTCTGTTAAGTCACTTATGTGAGATTTCCCCATGTTAATTTTGTATGCACTTACTGCTATGAACTTTCCTTTTAGAACTGCTTTCAAAGTGTTCCATCAGTTTGGGTATGTTGTGGATTCATTTTCGCTGAATTCCAGAAAGTCTTTAATTGATTTATTTCTTCCTTAACCCAGAGGTGGTTCAGTCGAGAGTTGTTCAGTTTCCATGAGTTTATAGGCTTTTTGTAGTTTGTGTTGCTGTTGTTCTTTAGTGCATGGTAGTCATACAATGGGTTACTCTAATTTTCTTGTATCTGTTAAGACTTGCTTTATGACACAGTATGTGGTCAAATTTAGATAAAGTTCCATCAGATACTGAGAAGAAGGTATTTGTGTGGTTGTTTTGATGAAATGTTTTATAGATGTTTATTAAGTCCATCTGAGTCATAACATCTGTTATATCTGTTAGTTCCTTGTTACTCTGTTAAGTTTCTATCTGGCAGACCTGTCCATTGGTGAGAATGGGGTGTTGAAGTTTCACACTGTTAATGTGTGGAGTTTGATGTGTGGTTTAAGCTTCAGTAATGTTAGTAATGTTTCTTTTACAATTGTGGGTGCCCTTGTATTTGAGGCACAAATGTTCAGAAGTGAGAAGTCATTTTAAAGAAATTTTCCTTTGATGGATGCAAAATATCCTTTCCCCATCTCTTTTGATTGATTTTAGTTTGAAGTCTATTTTCTAAGATATTAGTATAGCTACATCACCTTTATTCTTAGGATCATTTTATTGGAAAATCTTTTCCCAAATCTTTACTCTGAGGTAATATCTGCCTTTGAAGTTGAGGTGTGTTTCTTGTATGCAACCAAAGGATCCTGTTTTCAAATCCATTCTGTTAGCCTTTCTTTTTTATTGGTGAATTGATATTAAGAGATGTTATAGATCAGTGATTGCTAATTCCTGTTACATTTTTTTGGTGGTGGTGATAGTAGTCTTTGTGTTTCTCTTCTTTGGGTGTTGCTGCTATGAGATTATCTATTGCCTGTTTTTATGGAATTGTGGATTGGAGTTTTCTTTTTCTGTAGTGGTTTTGTGTATAGGAATTATTTAAAGTTGTTTTGTCATGAAATACCTTGTTTTCTCCATCTATGTTGATTGAAAGTTTTGCTAAGTATGATAATCTGGGCTGGTATCCATGATTACTTAGAGTCTATAAAACATCAGTCCAAGACCCTCTGTCTTTCAGAGTCTCCACTGCAAGGTTGGGGTAATTCTAATGAGTCTTTATAGGTTATGTGGTCTTTTTTCCATTGCATATCTTAAACTTCTTTCCTTAGTATATTTTGTGTTTTTGTTATTATGTGGTAAGGGGACTTTTTTCTTTCTTTTGATAATTTTTTATTTAAATTTGAAACAATCTTGTTTTACATGTCAATCCCAGTGCCCGCACCATCCTGTCTTCCCCTGCCACCCCCACACACACAGCAACACCTATCCCATCCCCTTTTTTGATCCCTAGGGAGCAGACTTCCATGAAGAGTCTTCAAAGTATGTCATAACCTTTGTATCATGGCATAGGCCCTCCCCCATGTGTCTAAGCTGAGGGATTATACCTCTATGTGGAAAGAGCTCCCAAAGTCTATTCTTAATTTAGAAATAAATACTAATCCATTACCAAAAGCCCCATAGACTGCCCAGTCTTTCTAACTAACACCCATATTCATGGGCTCTGCTGGTTCCCCAGCTGTCAGACTGGAGTCCATGAGCTCCCACTTTTTCAGGTCAGCTGATTCTATGGGTTTCTCCAGCCTGGTCTTGAACCCTTTGCTCATCACAAAGTGCAGTGTTTAACTATAGGTGTCTGTTTCTACTTCCATCTGTTACTAGATGAAGGCTCTAGAGTAGCATTTAAGGTAGTCATCAATCTCATTATCAGACAAGGGCATTTAAGGTAGCCTCCCCACTATTGCTTATCTTGTTAGGTGGGGACATCCTTGTAGATCTCTGGACATTTCCCTAGTGCCAGGTTTCTCTTAAAACCAATAATGGCTCCCTCTTTTGTGCTCTCTCTCTCTCTCTCTCTCTCTCTCTCTCTCTCTCTCTCTCTCTCTCTGTCACTTTTCCTCTTATCTATTCCGCCTGACTCAATCTTCCTAGCCCCACATGATTTACTCTCCTCCCCTTCTCTTTCTGCTAGCTCCCTCTTCACTCACTGCCCCCTCACTCCCAATACACTCAGGAAATCTTGTTCCTTAACCCTTCTGTGAGGGACCTTATATGAATCTCTTAGAACCCTCCTTGTATACTAGTTTCTCTGGCAGTGTGAATTATAGGCTGGTGATCCATTGCTCGATGTCTAAAACCCATATATCCTCTTTTTGTGACTGGGCTACCTCATTCAGGATTGTTTCTTCAAGTTCCATCCACATGCCTGCAAATTTCAAGATTCCATTGCATTTTTTTTCTGCAGAGTAGTATTCCCTTGTGTAAATATGCCATATATTCTTTATTCATTCTTCAGTTGAGGGGAATCTAGGTTGCTTCCAGGTTCTTGCTATTACAAATTATGATGGTATGAGCATAGTTAAACATAGTCTTTCTTGCATGGATGTGGAATATTTGCTTATATACCTAAGAGTGGGATTGCCGGGTCCTGTGGTAGACTGATTCCTATTTTCCTGAGGAATCACCATACTGATCTCCAAAATGGCTGTACAAGTTTGCACTCCCACCACCAGTGAAGGAGTGTGCCCCTTTCTCCAAATCCTCTCCATCATAAGTTGTCATTGGTGTTCCTAATTTTAGCCATTCTGGCAGGAGTAAGATGGTATCTCAAAGTAGTTTTGATTTGCTTTTCTCTGATAGCTAAGGATGTTGAGCACTTTCTTAAGTGTCTTTCAGCCTTTTGGATTTCCTCTATTGAGAATTCTCTCTTCAATTCTGTACCCCATTTTTCAAAGAGGTCATTTGGTGTTTGGTGACTAGTTTCTTGAGTTCTTTGTACATTTTTGAGATCAGGCCTCTGTCAGATGTAAGGATTGATAAAGACCTTTTCCCAGTCTGTGGGCTGCTACTTGGTCTTGTGAACTGTGTCTTTTGCCTACAGTTTGAGGAGGTCCCATTTATTAATTTTCAATCTCAGTGTCTGTGCTACTGGAGTTATCAGGAAGTGTTCTCCTGTATCAATTTGTCCAAGGGTACCTCCGACTTTCTCTTCTAAGATATTCAGCATAGCTGGATTTATGTTGAGGTCCTTGATCCATTTGGACTTGAGTTTTGTGCATGGCGATAGACATGGGTCTATCTACACACTATCATCCAGTTGTACCAGCACAATTTGTTGAAGATACTTTCCTGTTCCAATTGTATACTTTTAGCTGTTTGTCAAAAATCAGGTGTCCATAGGTGTGTGGGTTAAGATCAGGATTTTCGATTCAATTCCATTGGCCCACCTGTCTATTTTTGTGGCAATACTGGGCTTTTTTTCTGAAGTTCCTTTATTCTACAGGGTTGTTTTGGCTATTGTGGGTCTCATGTTTTTCCATATACAGTTGATTCTTATCCTTTCAATTTCAGTGAAGAATTGTGCTGTAATTTCAATGGGTATTGCATTGAATCTGTAGATTGCTTTTGGCAAGATTGAATTTTTACTATGTTGATCCTACCTATCCAAGAGCATGGGAGATCTTTCCATTTTCTGGTATCTTCTTTAATTTCTTTCTTTAAAGACACAAAGTTCTTGCTATATAGGCCTTTCACTTGCTTGGTAGCATTACCCAAAGATACTTTATGTTGTTTGTGGCTATTGTAAAGGGGGATGTTTCTCTGGTTTCTTTCTTAGCTCCTTGGTTGTCTGAAAATAGTAGGGCTACTGATTTCTTTTTTTAGTTTAATCTTGTATTCTGCTAGTATGCTAATGGTGTATATCAGCTGTAGGAGTTCCCTGGTAGAGTTTTTTGGGTTGATTATGTAAACTATCATATCATCTACAAATAGTGAGAGTTTGACTTCTTCCTTTCCAATTTTTATCTCCTTTATCTCTTTTTGTTGTCTTATTGCTTTAGCTAGAACTTCAAGTACAATATTGAAGAGATATGGAGAGAGAGAGCAGCCTTGCCTTGTTCCTTATTTTAGAGGAATAACCTTAAGCTTCTCGCTATTCAGTTTGATGTTGGCTGTTTGCTTCTGTATATTGCTTTTATTATGTTTATTATGGTTAGGTATGTTCCTATTATCCCTGGTCTCTCCAAGACCTTTATCATGAAAGGGTGTTGAATTTTGTCAAAGACTTTTTCAGCATCTAGGGAGATGATCATGTGGTTTTTCTTTTTCAGTATGTTTATATGGTAGATCACATTGATAGATTTTCATATGTTGAGTCATCCCTACAACCCAGGAATGAAACCTACTTGGTCATGGTGGTTTCAGATGATTTCTCTGATGTGTTTTTTTATTTGATTTGCTAGTATTTTATTGAGTATTTTTGCATCAATGTTCACAAAGAACACTGGTCTGTAGTTTTCTCTCTTAGTTGTGTCTTTGTGTGGAGTGGGTACTAAGATAATTGTGGCCTAGTAAAAAGAGTTTGGTAATGAACCTTCTGCTTCTATTGTGTGGAAAAATTTAGGAGTATTGGTAGTAGCTCTTCCTTGAATTTCTGGTAGAATTCTGCAGTGAAGCCATCTGGCCCACAGCTTTTTTGGTTGGAAGACTTTCGATGACTGCTTCTATTTCACTGGAGTTTATAGGCCCATTTAAATAGTTTGTCTATTCTTGATTTAATTTTGGTAAGTGGTAGTTATCCAGAAATTTATCCATTTCCTTTCAATTTTCAAATTTTGTGGAATACAGGTTTTCAAAATATGACTTAAAAATTTTCTGGATTTCCTCAGTGTTCATTATTATGTCCCCCTTTTTGTTTCTGATTTTTATAATTTGCATGTCCTTTCTCTGCTTTTTGGTTAGATTAGATAAAGATTTGTCTGTCTTGTTGATTTTCTCAAAAAAAGAAAAGAAAAAAAAACTCTTTGTTGCATTGATTTTTTTTTTTGTAGTATTTTCCTGGTTTGTACCTTATTGATTTCAGCCTTCATATTGATTATTTCCTGTCATCTACTCCTCCTGGGTAAGTTTGCTTCTTTTTGTTCTAAGGCTTTTAGTTGTGCTGTTAGTTCTCTAATGTGACTCTCCTCTGTTTTCTTATGGGCACTTAGTGCAATGAACTCACCTCGTAACACTGCTTTCAAGGTGTCTCATAAGTTTGTGTATGTTGTGTACGCATTCTTATTGAATTCTAGGAAGTTCTTAATTTCTTTCTTTATTTCTTCTTTGACCCAGGTGTGGTGCAATTGTGCATTGTTCATTTTCCATGAGGTTTTAGGGTTTCTGTGATTTGTGTTGTTATTGAATTCCAACTTTAAAGCATGGTGGTCTGATAAGATACAGGGTACTATTCCAATTATTTTGTATCTGTGATGTTGCTGAGTATGTTGTCAATTTTAGAGAATGTTCCATGTGTAGCAGAGAAGAAGGAATATTCTTTTGTGTTTGGTTGGAATGTTCTATAGATGGCTGTTAAACACAATTGAGACGTAACTTCTGTTAGTTCTTTTGTTTCTTTGTTAAGTATCTGATTGGTTGTCCCATCTGGCAGTGCGAGTGTGATTATTATGTGTTGAGGGGTCTTTTTTCTTTGGTTCAATCTATTTGGTTTTGGTATCCTTCTTGTACTCTCTTGGGCATGTTCTTTTTCATATAGGAAAAGTTTTCTTCAATAATTTTGTTGAATATGTTTTCTGCACTTTGATTTGGACTTTTTTGCCTTCTTCTATGCCTATTATACTTAGGTTTGAACTTTTCACAGTGTTCCACATTTTCTGGATGTTTTGTGTTAAGGGTTTGCTGGATTTAATATTTTCTTTGGTCAATGAATCTATTTCCTCTAGTTTACCTTCAGAGCCTGAAATTCTCTCTGCCATGTGTTGTATTCTGTTGGTTATGCTTGTGTCTGTAGTTCCTAATCATTTGCCCAATTTTCCTATTTTCAGAATTTCATCAGTTTGTGTTTTCTTTATTGTCTCTATTTCAGTTTTCAAGTCTTGAACTGCTTGGCTTTCTTAACTTTCTTTAAGAGATTTGTTCATTTCTTGCATTTTTTTTTTGGCTTGGTCTTTTTCTCTATTTCTTCCAATTGTTTTTTGTTGTTGTTTGTTTGTTTGTTCTTCCATATATGTTAGGGATTTTTCATATCATCTTTAAGGGCCTCTATCATTTTTTATGAAGATATTTTTAAGTGACTCTCTTCTGCTTCATCTGCTTTGGTATGTTCAGCTCTAGTTGGTATAGAGTAGCTAGATTCTGGTGGTGTCATGTTTGTCTTTCTATTGTTAGGTATTTTCTTGTTTTGCCATCTTCCCATCACTTTTTCCAGTGGGTGTAGGTGGGGTCTCTCTCTCTCTTCTCTCTACACTACTCCCCCAGTGGGCTTAGGAGGGTCAGGAGTTCAATATTTATAGTTCTGTGTGGTCCAAACTCTCTAAGCCCAGCAATGGGAGTCAAAGTTCAGGTAGGCAGGGACTCAGGGTGGTCCCAAGTGGATAGGCAGTTCTCCAGCAGAGGCCCGTTGATGGGGGTCAAAGATCAGGCAGGCAGGGATTCAGAGTGTTCCCACATGGATAGGCAGGTCTAATGTGCTCAGAGCAGATCCAAAAAGTTAACCAAAGGTGGCAGGATTGTTGGACCCCCCTCTGGTTCAGTGCTGAATCAGAGCAGTGGGGCTGTGGGCTAGGTAAAATACAGGGTACGTGAGACCAAGTTCTGGTTAGGAGGCTTTGTGGATCAGTGTACTAGGAGTGTTCTCACTGGGGCCAGGATGTAGGGAGGAGTGAGATTTGGGACTACCCCAGGGAGTTTCCAGGGAAGGGTATGGGGAGTATTCAACCTGAACTGGTCCCAGACTCACCTCTGTCAGAGGCCTGGTGATAGGGGTCAAAGATCAGGCAGGCGAGGACTCAGGGTGGTCCCTGGTGGATAGGTGGATCTCTCGCAGAGGTCCGACAATTGGGTCATGGTATCTCTTTCTTGCTATCCTCTATTCTTTCCCTGACTCAATCTCCTGCTCCACTATTCCCACATCTACCCTCCTCCCATGTTCCCATTTTGCTCAGGAGATCTAGTTTCTTTCCCGTTCTCCAGGAGACCATGTATCTCTCTCTTAGGGTCCTCCTGGTTTCCTAGCTTTTCTGGCAGTGTGTATTGTAAGCTGGTAATCTTTTTCTCTAAGTCTAAAAACCATATACCCATATATGAGTGAGTACATGTCATCTTCCTCTTTTTGTGACTGGGTTACCTCACTCAGGTTTGTTTCTTTTAGTTCCAATTATTTGCCTGCAGATTTCAAGATTCCATTGTTTTTGTTTTGTTATTTTGTTGTTGTTGTTGTTTGATTGTTTGTTTGTTCACTCCCGAGTAGTAAGTACTCCATTGTATAAATGCACCAGATTTTCTCCATCCATTCTTCAATTGAGGGGCATATAGATTGCTTCCAAGTTCTGGCTATTACAAATAATGCTGCTATGAACATAGTAGAACAGATGTTCTTGTTGTATGAATGTACATCTTTTGCTTCCTTAGGCATTTTATATGCCTAAGAGTGGAATTACTGAATCTTGAGATAGACTGATTCCCAATTTTCTGAGGAACCGCCATACTGATTTCCAAAGTTTGTACAAGTTTGTACTCCCACCAGTCATAGAGGAGTGCATCTCTTTCTCCAAATCATCTCCAGCATAAACTGTCTTTGGTGTTTTTGATTTTAGCCATTCTGACAAGAGTAAGATGGTATCTCAGAGTTGTTTTGATTTGCTTTTCCCTGATGGCTAAGGATGTTGAGTACTCTTTTAAGTGTCTTTCAGTCATTTTACATTCATCTATTGAGAACCTTCTATTTAGTTCTGTACTGCACTTTTGAATTGGATTATTTGGTGTTTTAATGCTAGCATCTTGAGTTTTTTGTATATTTTGGAAATCAGCCCTCTGTCAGATGTGGGGGTTGGTGAATATCTTCTCCCATTGTATGTGGGCTGCCATTTTGTCCTGTTGACTGTGTCCTTTGCCTTACAGAGGCTTTTCAATTTCAGGAGGTCCCATTTAGTAATTGCTCATCTCAGTGTCTATGCTACTGGTGTTAATGTTCAGGAAGCAGTCTCTTCTACCAATTCATTCAAGAGTACCTCCCACTTTCTCTTCTAAGGTGTTTAGTGTGGCTGGATTTATGGTGATGTCTTTGATCCATTTGGACTTTAGTTTTTTGCATGGTGATAGATACAAAAGGAGATCAAGGGGGTACAAATTGGAAAGGAAAAAGTCAAACTTTCACTATTTGCAGATGATATTATAGTTTATACAAGTGACCCAAAAAACTCTACCAGGAAACTTTTAAAGCTATAAACACCTTCAGCAAAGTGGCAGGATACAAGATTAACTGAGAAAAATCAGTAGCCCGACTGTATACATACCATAAAGGAGCTGAGAAAGAAACCAGAGAAACATCACCCTTTACAATAGCCTCAGACAACATAAAATATCTTAGGGTGGCACTAGCCAAACAAGTGAAAGACCTATATAGCAAGAACCTTGTGTCTTTAAAGGAAGAAATTAAAGATACCCGAAATTGGAAAGATCTCCTATGCTCTTGGTTAGGTAGGATCAACATAGTAAAAATGGAAATCTTGCCAAAAGCAATCTACAGATTCAATGCAATGCCTATTCAACTTTATATGAAAAAAAAGACACAGGATAGCTAAAACTACACTGTAAAATAAAGGAATTTCAGGAGGCATCACCATCCCTGACTTCAAGCTCTATTATAGAGCTGTAGTCCTGAAAACAGCTTGGTGTTGGCACAAAATTAGACAGGAAGACCAATGGAATCAAATTGAAAACCTTGATACTAACTGACACACCCATGAACACCTAATTTTTGACAAAGAAGCTAAAACTATACAATGGAAAAAAGAAAGCATCTTCAACAAATGGTGCTGGCATAACTGGATGTTGACTTGTAGAAGACTGCAGATAGATCCATAATCCATATCTATCACCATGCACAAACATGCACAGAAATCTTTTTTTTTTTTGGCCCTGCTTATTTGGTATTCTGTAAGCTTCTTGTACTTTTATAGGCATGTCCTTTTTTTAAGATTTATTTATTAAGTATACTGCATTCTGCCTGCATGTATGCCTGCAGGCCAGAAAAGGACACCAGATCTCATTTCAGATGGTTGTGAGTCACCATATGGTTGCTTGGAATTAAACTCAAGACCTTTGGAAAAGCTGAGACATCTCTCCAGCCCCAGGCATGTTCTTCTTTAGATTGATAATTTTTTCTTCAATGATTTTGTTGGATATGTTTTCTGTGTCTATGATCTGGGATTCTTCTTCTTCTATCCCTATTAATCTTAGGTTTGATCTTTTCATGGTGTTCCAGATATCCTGGATTTTTTTGTTAAGAATCATTGGATTTAATGGCTTTTTTGTTTGCTTGTTTGTTTTGATTATCTATTTCTTCTCTTGTATCTTCAACCCCTGAGAGTCTCTCTTCCATCTCTTGTATTCTGTTGGTGATGCTTGCTTCACTAGTGCCTGTTCATTACCCAGATTTTCCATTTCCAGAATTTCCTCAGTTTGTGTTTTCTTTATTGGCTCTATTACAATTTTCAAGTCTTGGGCTATTCTTTCACCTGTTTGATTTTTTTTCTTGACTTTCTCTGCTTTAAGGAATTTATTGATTTCTTCCACTTTTTTTGTTATTTTTCTCCACTTCTTAATTTCTCCAATTCTTTAATTTCCTCTGTTAGAGCCTCTGTCATCTCCATAAAGTAATTTTTAAGTGCATTTTCCTGTGTTTCATCTGCATTGGAATGTTTAGGTTTTGCTATTGTAGGATCACTGAGTTCTGATGGTGCCATATTGCTGTATTGGTTGCTGAATATATTCTTACACTGACATTTACTCATCTTTTCTTCCAACTAGTGTAGCTTGTGATTGTACATATTCTTCTAACGATTGTGGTTTGCACCTGTGCCTGAGTATGCTGCTGTGGCCACAGGGGAGGGCTGGGCATAGGGAGGATGTTCAGATGTGTGTGGTTGGGCAGAGGCAGGGTGGGTCTTGGAGGGACAGCCTGCAGTGAGTCGCTGGGGTAGGGGGCACAGCCTGGAGACAGGTCTCTTACCTGCCTGCAGGCTGGTGGGACTGTACCAGAGCAGTGGATTCCACCAGACGTGGGAGAAGGGTCCAACTGCCTTGCTGGTGCTGGGATGGGAGAGAAGGGGCACAGGATGTCCCTAGAGTTTACTTAGGGTCTAGACTTTGGGCAGTCCAGCTGAGAGACCAGTCATTCACCTGATTTTCCAACTGGTGTGGTTTTTGCCTGTGCCTATGCAGTCTGCTTGGTTTGAGAGGAAGGGCTGACCATGGAGAAGATACTCAAATATGTGTAGAGCAGCAGAGTGGGTCTTGGAGCAATGGAGTTCAGTGGCTGTTCAGGGTTTGGGCGCAGCCTGAAAGTAGGCCTCTACCCTGTCTGCATGCTGGTGGAGACTGCACTAGAGCATAGAATTCCACCATATGTCCTCATTAAAGTTTTTAGGACCTTGAAAATATACTACCATATTCTTTTCCAGAATATAACAAAAATGGCCTCTATCCCACTGCCTAATAGAATTCTTGTTTACTTCTGAAAACTTATGAGCCAAACCTTCACTGTATTTTCATCAGCATTGTGACCTTTCCTCTGTCTTAGAAAATGGTTCCTTAAGCTGTTTACAGCACTCCAAACTTGATTCCATTCTGCCAGCCATTGAGTTGCAAAGGCCTATCAATCACAGTCAAGATGCCCACAGCAATAGCAATAGATGCTATTCCCAGCACCAGATTTCCAGATTAGCTACTTTTCTTATCACTGTGTCCAAATTTCTGACAAACTCCCTTAAAGAAGGAAAGGTTTATCTTGACTGAGGGATACAGCCCATCATAATGGAGAAGGGATTTTGGCAGGTAGCTCTTGGACTGTGGGAACATTTAACTGGGACTGCTTACCCTCTCCCTCATATCTGAGAACACAAATATCTACCAAAAGTGAGGCTGCTCAGATGGTGGTGGTACACTCCTTTAATTCCATCCTGTGAGAGGAAAAGAGGCAAATCTCTGAGTTCCAGGCCAGCCTGCTCTAAACATATCCAGTTCTCTTGTGAGAAACATTTCACATTCAAACAATAAAAAGGAAATATGGCAAACAGAAAATGTGTTTATGTTCTGAGAACTTGGAGATTGATAGGTAAAAGCAAAAAGAAAGCTGAATTTCCAATTAAACTCAGTAGATGGATTGGAAGAAGGAGAGGACCTAAAGAAGAACTTTTACTTTTTACTTATACCATTTTGATCTCTTCAAATGTTTTACAAAGAAAAGGTATTGGCTTTTATCATTTAAAAATGTAAAGATACCCCAAAAGAGATTGTGGAGCAACAACAAAGCATTATGAATCTTTCAAGTTCTTCAAATACTGTGCCAGCCTGACTAAATCACAGGAAGTAAAACTTGAGAGCAAACTACTTAAAGAAAGGAAATGGGAATTTTTGAATAATTAAACAGATAAAATCTTAAAGGCTGAATGGTATTTGGTTGTGTGCTTTGGTGAGAAGTCTTCCCTTGAAGAACCATGCTGCAACCTTACTTGATGGCATCAGGCAACATCAAGAGATGGTCTATGGGATAGAATGGCAAGAAGAAACTAGTTCTCCAGGATGGCAGATCAGAATCCCCAAAGCTAATCTAGAGGCTCAGGTCTTATGAAACAGTCCTACTTACAGTCTACATTCAGTCCTATATCACAGTTCAAAATGTGTCATAAAAGATAAAAAAACATTTCCCCTTTGTGCATCTAAAATGAGGAAACTATGACAACAGCAAGTAAAAGAAAAGAAAGAAAATTAATGATGAAAGCTATGTCAAGAGCTATTTTGGGTAAATGTCAGGTTTCATATGTCTTGGTATCACAGCTCATAACAACTAACGGAAGGTAATTACTTTTCACAAAGTTACCTGAAAAGAACATATATACTGCACCATAATATTTTATAAATTCAGACTAGTTGTGCAAAACCAGAAAAATATGGTATGTAAATGTTTGTGAATGTTGGGAAAATATGAAATTACACTTTATTCATACAAACACTTGTATTCTAAAATGTAAGTATACATGTTGCAAAATTTTCTACCACTAGTTTGTTTGGTGGATGAAATATAAAATTTAATGACAACAAAATCCCAAATGTCTTTGTTGGTGGTTTCAGTTGTATTGTACATACAGTAACAATTTAATGGCAAGATTCTTTTCCTTGAGACATCAATGTTATAAACTAAGAACTCATTAATTTTATGTCTGGTTGTTATAAAATAAAATTTAATCTGCACATAAAAAAAGAAAAATAGACTGAATCTATTGAACTAAATGTAAAGCTTATTATAGATTTGGTGGTGTGATGACATAAAATATTTCACATAATTTTATTATAAACTTTACTCATGTTCATTATGTACTTCTGACTATGGACTGAATCTGTCTTCTGGCCACCAGTGGTTTTAGATCACCAGGTTAAGACTATTCCTTCACCTCACTACTGAGAGTTGAGTATAAAATATTCCTCACAGTGTCCTAACACATAGCTCCACTCCCCAGCCATGGTTCTTTCTAGTGAGTAGTTAACACTAATAATTACTGAAATCCCAAATTGTCTGCCTCCCTTCATATATGAGTATCAGAATAGCTATTATATTTTAAGTGTGGATGAACAAGCACTGCTCACCAAGGCACGCTCTAAGGGGTTTGCATGCTTTACCCCAGTAACTCCTCCTGAAAGTCTTGTAAGGTTGTTTTCCTTACTTCTGTTTTCTCTTCAAGCCTTTCATCAAATTAATTTTTAGTATAAGGTTTCTCCTTTGCTGTTTCCATTCTGAAGTACAAGTATGAATCCCCAAGTTTTAATAATCTAATTAACACAGAGATATTAACTGACAGATGTAGCCAACCCAGAGCTTTTGAAATGGTTCTATACCATATCAATTATCATAAGAAATCATTTCCCCAGATCTTCAGAGAAACAGAGGAAAACAGGATAGATGGAGAGAGCAGAGCTGGGCTAAAAATTCCTTGATAGAAGCCATGTAAAATAAGAACTAATAAAGATTCAATTAAAACTTAGTCTTCATAGTTCACTTGTGGCAACTCTTGTTGCCTAGTTACCACCAGAAGAATGAACTACACAAAGAAGTTACCACAATTCCAGGAAAAAAATAACAAATACTGATTATCTCTGCATTCTACTCTTAAGTAATGACTTGTAGAGTATAGCAAACACAGTTCTATTAATAGCCTGACAGGTGTTATTTACTCTAAAAAGGCAATGCTTTCTCATTCTTTGTTGGCACTTTGAACTTTTTATATACACATCTAGTGAATATATCATGAGATTTAGAAAAATCTCCAGTAGAAGGTGAACAGTGTGTTATCCAAAGCACTCTGCTGCTCAAAGGAAAGCCCTGGATTTGATAACTACACACTGAAGATAAGGAAGGAATATTATGCATCAATAAGAAATGTATAATTTGAACATTTCTTGTTTGGACTGTCTGAATACCCTTATACCATTTTTTTTCTTAAAACAAAAGTCCCCTAACAAAATCATATAGTTCAAGAGACTTGAATTTAGGCCCTCCCAGATCATAAAAGTAGACATATGATATCCAGTTCAACAAGATCTTCATCTCTGGCTTAGGACACATTACCACCTAAGACACCCAGCAATGTTTTCAGGGACTATTGCTATGTAAACATTAGCAGAGCTCTCTTAGATAATGACTTCTACACATATAAGCTTGTGGGCATTTGTAAAAATATTTCCTATGAGGTAGGGAGTTCCAGTATGGGAATAAAGTGAATAAGCAGAAACAACAAAACTATTCAAATGCACAATATTTAGAAACATCCTGCCCACTGTCTTTCACAGGTACAGAGCCAACCTACTTGCTTTTTGTTTAAAATAGTATGACTTAAGTTGTCATTGCAAGCAAAAATTCACAGATTCAATTCCTACCATGGAGTTACTTAATTATTTTTTGAAATTATTTATGTTATAGAAGCTTGGGATTTAGACATGAGTTATTTAAGAAAATTGCTAATTGACCAAAGTACATTTCCTTTTTGTTTGTCTTCAAAATATGTTAAGTGTCAGGTAAATAGTGATAGAAAATTAAAATTCTACTAATAAATACAATTACATTTATATATGCATTAAAGTCATTCATACTTGGGGGAAATCATTAAAAAATCTCTTCCTCCAGAAAAAAATT
The DNA here is from genome assembly GCA_030556225.1 of Cricetiscus sungorus. Lineage (NCBI taxonomy): Eukaryota > Metazoa > Chordata > Mammalia > Rodentia > Cricetidae > Cricetiscus > Cricetiscus sungorus. The sequence continues at coordinate 32,109,296 of JANBXA010000132.1, read as the reverse complement.
TCTCATTTAAGAATCACAAGTCTTCTGAAATACCATCTTACATCTGTCAGAATGACCAAGATCAAAAATACTGATGACAGCTCATGCTGGTGAGGATGTAGAGTAAGAGGAACACTCCTCCATTGCTAGTGGGGGTACAAACTTGTACAGTAACTTTGGAAATCAGTATGACATTTCTCAGAAAATTGGGAATTAGTCTACCTCAAGATCCAGCATTACCATTCTTGGGCAAATACCCAGAGGATGTTCAATCATACCACAAGGTCACTTGCTCAACTACATTTATGGCAATACTATTTGTAACAGACAAAACCTGGAAACAACTTATATGCTCCTCCACTGAAGAATGGATAAAAAAAAATGTGGTATATTTACACAATAGAGTATTACTTAGTGTGTGACAAAAACAATAGCATCATAAAGTTTTCAGGCAAATGGATGGTATTAGAAAAAATCATCCTGAATATGGTAGCCCCGACCCAAAACTACAAACATGGTACGTACTCACCCATAAGTGAATATTAGATCTAAAGCATCTGGGGTGACAATCCACAGCCCCAGAGAAGCTAGGTAACAAGGAGGATCTTAAGAGGGAATGCATAGATCAACCTGGGAATGGAAAATAGGTTAGATCTGGATAAACTTGCTGGAAATATGAGGAATCAGGAAGGTCCAGTTGGTGGAGAGACAGAGAGCAAGAACAATTAAAGAAGTATCTTGATAGAGGCAGCCATTATGGAGTTGGGGACAAACCTGGTGCTATAGAAATTCCCAGGAATCCACAATGATGACCCCAGCTAAGACTCCTGACAATAGTGGAGAGGGTGCCTGAACTGACCAGATTGGTGACTATCCTAATTGCCATCATAGAACCTTCATCCAGTAACTGATGGAAACAGATGCAGAGATTCTCAGCCAAGCAATGGGCTGAGCTCCTGGAGTCTGATTGAAGAGAGGGAGGAGAGCTTATATGATCAAGGGGGCTCAAGATTATAATAGGTAACCACAGAGACCGCTGACCTGAAGTACTACGAGCTCAGGGACTCTAAACTGACAGCTAGGGAGCCTGCATGGGCCCAACTTAGGTTCTCTACATGTCAGTGACAATTGTGTAACTTGGTCTGTTTGTGGGGCACCTAGAAGTGTGACCAAGATCTATCCCTGGCACATTTACTAGCTTTTTGGAACCTATTCCCTATGGTGGAATACCTTGCTCAACCGTGATGTAGCAGGGAAGGAGTTGGTCCTGGCTCAACTTGAAATGCCAGGCTTTGTTGACTTCCCGTGGAAGGACTGACCATTTCTGTGGAGTGGATGGGGGAATAGTAAGGAGGGGGACATGAGAATAGGAGTGAGGGAAATTGTGGCTGGTATGTAAAATAAGTAAAAAAAATTAAAAGAATCATGAGTCTTTAAATTAAATTCTATCATTGGAGGCTATTTCCAAATGGCCATCCTTGTCATTTCCCTCCAGTCTTCTTTGAGAAAACAAGTTATCTAAGCTATTTACACCTTAGTGCAAATTTCTCAGATAATATCTATGTCAGGATATGGTAGCAAAGTAGATACCACACAGCTTCAGAAAGAGAGAGTAAAGTATGAAATAGTTGAGAGAATGAAAACACAAGTAGGATATATCTGCTAAAGGACTATTAGTCAAACTATGAAAAGAACTTTGAAGACATAATGGAAAGGTAGGTAACCTGAGTAAAATATGGGAAAACATTCAGATGCCTCCCCAGAAAACACACACAGATGATCAGTAAGCATATGAAAAGATTTCCAGTGTGATATATTATTGGGGAATTGAAACTTAAAATGAACTATCACTGAACATTTATTAGAATGGCTAAAATCCAAAACACTGGGAAACCAAATGCTGGCAGCAAGTGCCAAAGAAACATATCCATTGCTAGCAGGAATGCAAAATACCATAGCTACTGTAGAAAGCAGTTTGGCAGCTTCTTACAAAACTAAATATATGCATACCAAAGGAGCCAGGGATCATATTGATAGTTATATGGAGGAGATAAAAATGTATGCCTATACAAAAACTGTGTGTAAATGTTTATAGCAACATTATTCATGTTCTCCAAAACATGAAGACAACCAACATGTTCTTCAATAGGTGAATGGAAAATCTATGATACATTTAGATAATTTAAAAACAATATTAAACCAGCAATGAAAATAAATGAACCATCAAAGCACAAAATGGCATGGAGAAACCCTAAGCACAGGTTAACAACTGAAAGAAGCCAATTTATGAAGACTAAATGCTATGAGATTCCAATTACACATTCTAAAAAAGGGGGAAAGGGGGAGGCAATATTATGGTAAATGAGTGACAATGATTTAATTTGAAGGAGGGATAGCTAATAGAGCAAAGGGGTCAGGTAAAACAGTTTACTTTATCTGGTATTTTAATGATAAATACATATCATTGCACACTTTTCAAAATACATAGAATATATAACATCAAGAGGGAATCCCCATTCTAACTACAGACTGTAGTTGGTGATGATAAATTTGTGTTGGTTTACTGTGGTCAATGGATTAATTTAGGCTCTGCTGGGAATGGATGTGGAAGGAAATGAAAGAGCTCCATGTATTTCCTGATCACTTTTATTATGTACCAAAGTGTTGTCCAAAAATATAATACATAAAATATAACAAGAAAGGCTAAGTGGGGTGAAGGATGAAAGGATAAGACAGAGGAGGGAGAAAAATGAAGGCTAATGAACACTAAAGACCTTTGAAAAAGCCATATGTAAATCTAGTCCTATAGAAGCTTCATACAATAATCAAGACACATGATAATCAAAACAACAAACATACAAAATAAAGAAAGACTATTAAAAGCAGCAAAGGAAAAGACAGGTTTTACCTCAAAGTTAAGGGTTGGGAAAAGATTTTCAAATCAAATTGACCCAAGAAACAAGTTGGTGTAGCAATCCTAATATATAACAAACCAAATGTTAAACTAAACTCAATCAAAAGCAATGAAAAAGGTCATTCCTTATTTGTCACAGGAAAACTCCATAAAGATGAATCCTCAGTTCTGAACATCTATGCCCCAAATACAAAGGCACCCACGTTGTAAAAGAAGCATTACTAAAACTCAAGTCACACATAAAACCTACATGCTTATAGTGGGAGATTTCAACACTCTACTTTCAGTGGAATGGGGGTAGAAAGGTGGGAGGGGTAGGTGGTCAGGATGCATGTGAGGGGGGGGAAGGATAAGAGGGAGGGAGGGAAAGAAAACTGGGATTGACATGTAAAATAAAAAAATAATAATAATAAAATTAAAAAAAAAACAGATGTGTCCACCAGACAGATACTTAATAAAGAAATAAAGGAAGCAACAGAAGTTATGACACAATTGGGTTTAACAGACATTTTTAGAACATTCCATCCAAACACAAAAGAATATGCCTTCTTCTCGGTGCCACATGGAACCTTTTCTAAAGATCGACCACATACTTGCCAATATAGAAATCCTCAATAGGCACAAAAAATTGGAAAAACACCCTGTAAAGAATTAAACAACAACACAAATTGCAGAAAACCTACAAACTCTGGGAAATTGAACAATGCACAACTGCACCATTCCTTGGTCAAGGAAGAAATAAAGGAATTATAGACGTCCTAGAATTCAATGAGGATGAAGACACAACATATGGGATACTTTGAAGTACAAAGAAGAAAGTTTCTAGCACTAAGTGCCCACATGAACAAACTGTAAACAGTCACATAGGAGAATTAACAGCACAACTGGAAGCTCTAGCACAAAAAGAAGCAAACTCACCATGGAGCGGTAGATGTCAGGAAATAATAGACTGAGGGCTGAAATCAATACAGTTGAAACTAGGAAAACAGTACAAAAAGTCAATGTAATGATTGAAGAAAATCAACAAGATAGACAAATCTTTATCTAAACTACCAAAAGGCAGAGAATCAAATTAACAGAATCAGAAATGAAAACACAAATACTGAGGAAATCCAGATAAACTTCAGGTCATACTTTGAAAATCTGTACTCCACAGGATTTGTAAATTTAACAGAAATTGACAATTTTCAGGATAGACACCACTTACCAAATTAAACCAAAAACAGATAAGCAATTTAAATAAACTTATAGCCCCTAATGAAATAAAGTCAATCATCAAAATCTCCCAACCAGAAAAAGCACAGGACCAGATGGTTACAATGCAGAATTCTACAAGAAGTTCAAAGAAAATCTAAAACCAACTCTCTTCAAAGTGTTCCACACAGTAGAAACAGAAGGGTCATTTCCAAAGTCTTTTTACAAGGCTACAATCACCTTAAAACCCAAGCCACACAAAGACACAACTAAGAAAAAGAACTACAGACAAATCCCTCATGAACACTGATGTAAAAATACTCAATAAAATACTGGAAAATCAAATCCAAGAATACATCACAGAAATTGTCCACCATGACCAAGTAGGCTTCATCCCGGGGATTCAGGGATGGTCAACATACAAAAATTCATCAATGTAATCCACAATATAAACAAACTGAAAAAGAAAAAGCACATGAGATGCTGAAAAAGCCTTTGACAAAATCCAATACCCCTTCCTGATAAGAGACTTGGATAAGAGACAGGGATAACAGGAACATACCTAAACATAATAAAAGCAATATACAGCAAACCAACAGCCAATATCAAACTAAATGGAGAGAAACTCTATGTGGTTTCTCTAAAATCAGGAACAAAGCAAAGCTGTACATTCTTTCCACATCTCTTCAATATTGTGCTTGAAGTTCTAGCAATAAGAAAACAAAAGGAGATCAAGGAGATACAAATTGGAAAGGAAAAAGTCAAATTTTCACTATTTGAAGATGATATGATAGTTTACACAAATGAGCTGAGAAACTCTACCAGGGAACTCCTACAGCTGATAAACACTTTCAGCAAAGTGGCAGGATACAAGATTAACTTAAAAACATCTGTAGCCCTAGTGGCCCTAATACATACAGATGATAAAGGGGCTGAAAAAGAAATAAGAAAAATATTACCTTTTACAATAGCCACAAACAACATAAAATATCTTGGAGTAGTGCTAAGTAAAGAAGTGAAAGACCTATATAATAAGAACTTTGAGTCTTCAAAGAAAGAAATTAAGTAAGATACCAGAAAATTGAAAGACCTCCCATGATCTTGGATAGGTAAGATCAACATAGTAAAAATGGCAATCTTTACAGATTTTATGCAACCCCCACTGAAATCCCAGCATAATTCTTCACAGACCTTGAAAGAACAACACTCACCTTTATATGGAAAAACGAAAGACCCAGGATAGCCAAAACAACCCTGTACAATAAAGGAACTTCCAGAGGCATTACCTTCCTGACTTTAAGTTCTATTACAGAGATATAGTACTGAAAAAGGCTTAGTGTTTGCACAAAAATAAACAGGGAGACCAACTGAATCAAATTGAAAACCCTGATATTCACCCACACATTTACAATCACCTGATTTTTTTTTTACAAATAAGCTAAAATTATACAGTGGATAAAAAAAAAAGCATCTACAACAAATGGTGCTGGCATAACTGGATGCTGACTTGTAGAAGACTACAGATAGTCTAAAATGGCTGAAAGACACTTAAAAGAGTGCTCAACATCCTTAGCCATCAGGGAAATGCAAATCAGAACAACTCTGAGATAACATCTTACTACTGTCAGAATGGCTAAAACCAAAATCACCAAGGGCAGTTTATGCTGGAGAGGATGTGGAGAAAGGGGAACACTCCTCCACTGCTGGTGGAAGTGCAAACTCATACAGCCATTTTCCCATTGGAAAATGGGAATCAGCAATTCTATTCTTAGGCATATACCCAAAAGATACACATTCATACAACAAGGACATCTGTTCTACTATGTTCATGCCAGCATTATTTGTAATATCCAGAACCTAGACACAATCTAAATGATATTTTGACATAGAACAAAGGATTACCAGCCTACAATCCATACTGCCAGAAAACCTAGGAAAAAAGGAGGACCCTAAGAGAGATATACATGGTCCCCTGGAGAAGGGGAAAAGGACAAGATCTCCCCAGTAAATTGGGAGGATGGTGAGAGGGAAGAGATAGTTAGAAAGAAGAGGAGGGGAGATGTAGGCATGGGGTAGCAGGAAGATTGAGCCAGGAAAAGAATAGAGGAGAGCAAGAAAAGAGATACCATAATAGAGTGAGCCATTATAAGTTTAAAGAGAAATCTCGCACTATGGAAATAATGTCCAGAGATCTACAAGGATGACCCCAACTAACAATCTAAGCAATAGTGGAGAGGCTACCTTAAATGTCCTACCCTGATAATAAGATTGATGACTACCTTATATGCCATCCCAGAGCCTTCATCTAGTAACCGATGGAAGCAGAAGCAGATACCCACAGCTAAACACTGAGCTGACCTCCTGGAATCCAGTTGCAGACAGGGGGGAGTGATGAGTAAAGAGATCAAGACCAAGCTACAGAAACAGCTGACCTGAGCAAGGGGGAGCTCATGGACTCCAGTCTGACAGCTGGGAAAACAAAATAAAACAGATAAAGACCCCCTGAACATGTGTGTTAGTTAGGACTGGGCAGTCTATGGGGCCTCTGGTAGTGTATCAGTATTTATCCCTAGTATATGAATGATCTTTGGGAGCCCACTCCACACAGAAGGATACTACCTCAGCCTAGGGCCTATGTCCTGCTCCAAATGATAGGACAAACTTTGAAGACTCCCCATGAAAGGCCTTACGCTCCCTGGGTAGCAAAAAGGGGATGGGATGGGGGTTGGTGGCAGGAACAGGGGAGGACTTTAAGGTACAGGAACTTGGATTGATATGTAAAGCAAGCTTGTTGCAAATTTAAATAAAAATATTATCCAAAAAAAGAAAGAAAGAAAGAAAGAAAGAAAGAAAGAAAGAAAGAAAGAAAGAAAGAAAGAAAGCAAGGAAGCAAGAAAGAAAGAAAGAAAGAAAGAAAGAAAGAAAGAAAGAAAGAAAGAAAGAAAGAAAGAAAGAGAAAGAAAGAAAAGAAGAAGAGTTGCCATGGTCATGGTATCTCTTCATAGCAATAGAAACCTTAACTAAAACAGAAGTTGGTACCAGGGACTCAGATGTTGTTGTGATAGGCCTGTGCTGTTTTTTTGCTTGTTTGTTTGTTTGTTTTTTGAAGCAATTTAGATTTGGGGACTTGGATTAGGAAAGCAGTCAAATACTTTAAGTGGGGGCTTAATGGGTCATACTGAGAGGCTCATGGAAGACAGTGGTGCAGTGTAGTTTGAACTGTGGAGACACAGATTAAGAGGTTTCAGAGGATAAGAATATTAGTATGTGTCCCAGAGACTGTTTTGTTTTATTTTGGCAAAGAATGTGGCTGCTTTTTGCCCTTCTCCAAAAAGTCTACCTGAGGTTAAGTTAAAGAGTTTTAGATTAACAGCATTGGTAAAGTAGATTTCGAGGTACTTAGTACTGGCTGTGTCATGTGGTTATTAGTTGCCAGTCTTATGAAGAGCTATGATGAAAACAATCAAGATGAGCCAAGAAAAACACAAAATCTACATTTTCAATGGAAAAGGAGCACAAGGAAAAATTTAAATAAAAGCCTGATCTGAAATGGAATAAAGGGACTGGTGATGTCAGGGATAGACCCCACAAAGCTCAGCTTTCAACTTGTTAAAAAGAATTAAAGAAATGTTTAGAGTAAGGTATAATGGTGCATGCCTTTAATCCCAGCACTTGGGAGACAGAAGTAAGAGAGTCTCTGAGTTCCAGACCAGCCTTGTCCATACAGTTCCAGGAAAACATCTAGTGAAGATGTAATTGAACAAGGGGGCCATGTTCCAGCCCTAACAAGCACCAGAACTTGGCAGCTTCAGCCACCTGATTCCTTCTTTAAGGACAGGAGAAAGGATTTAGGAATATCCCTCCATGTCTAAGAAAAGATGCTAAACTCTGGCATGTGTCAGAGGTGTCCATGATTGGAGTTCTGGAGAGGCCAATGTATGAAGCTGTGAGAGTGAAGCCTTGGAGATTGCCTTGGAGCCCCCAAGATGTTATAGATGCCAGAGCTGTGGGATACCTGCTAGCAGGGAATGGAGCCAGTCCAAGAGGAAGAAGTTCATTGCAGTCATCAAAGCTGAAAGGAGTTGGAGATCTGAAGAGCATTTGACATCAGACATGGAAATGCAGAGTTTGGAGTTTGCACAGCTGGTTTTGTGTCTCAGTTTGGTACAGTTTTTCCTTACTATGCTCTCTTTCCTATGTTTTGAAACCATAATGCATGTCCTGATCCATTATATGTTGGAACTGTGTGATCTGCCTTTTGATTTTGACTTTATAGGGAAATACAGTTACAAGATTGTATGAATCTCAGAATAGACTTTGAACTTTACACTTCTAAATAAGTTTGAGACTCTTATAGACTATGAGGACTTTTGAAGCTGGGCTGAATGCATTTTTCACTATGATATGGCAATAAGCCTATGGGGGCCAGGGAATAGAATATGGTGGTTTGAAAGAAAATGGCCCTCATAGGGAATGTACTACTAGGATATATAGCTTTGATGGAGGCAGTGTGTCACTGTAGGAGTGGGCTTTGAGGTTTCCTTTGCTCAACAGTTCACTTCTGTAGAGAGCTGCAAAGTGCTGCGCCTTAAAGATGGTGCTGGCTTTTGCCTTCCACCTCCCTGAAGGTAAGCACTCTCTGGCATAAACAAGCCCTTATTTGGTTAAGTCTGCTCAGCCTGTCTGCTTCTGCATTAGAGTAGCCTATCTGCAGGGTCCATGTAGCTCACTGGGGTTGGTTAGTGCAAGGGAAATTAAGCCTCTGCAGGGGTCTCCCAGGGTCCCGCGGGTCAGAAGAACATGTTCAAGGATCCTGATTAAAACTGCATGAAGAAGATCTTCCTTGCTGGTCGAGGGTTAGGCGCGTACACACTTCCTGTTTCCTGAGGAGCAAGACATAGAACTCTCAGTTACCTCTCCAGCATCATATCTTCCTGCATTCTATCTTGCTTCCCACCATAACAATAATAGACCAAACCTCTGAAAATGTAAGTCAGCCCCAATTGAGTGTGTTCCTTTATAAGAGTTGCCATGAATAGGACTGAATTAGGCCTGTGTATCAAGATGTAAAACACTTAGTCCCTTCTCCAGCACCATGCTGCATGCTGCCATGCTTCCTACCGTGATAATAATGGACTAAACCTCTGAACTGTAAGCAAGCCACCAATGAAATGTTTTCCTTTATAAGAGTTGCCATGGATAGGACTGAATTAGGCCCTCTGAATGTGGATGAGAGTTCTATGGCTTGGGCAGTCTGTGGGGCCACTGGCAATGGGACCAGAATTTATCTCTAATGAATGAACTGGTTTTTTGGAGCACAATCTCTATGGTGGTATACCTCCTTCAACCTCAACACAGGGGGAAAGGCTTAGTACTGCCTCAACTTGATATGCCAGACTTTGTTGACTCCCCATGGGAGGCCTTACCATTTCTGAGGACTGAATAGGGGAGCTGGATGGGGGAGCAGGAAAGAGGAGCGAGAGGGAACTGTGGTTGGTATATAAAATGAAAAAAATAAATAAAATGGAGAGTTGCTATGGTCCTGGTGTCTCATCACAGCAATGGAAACTCTAAGACATGTATATTCTAATTTTTCATTTATTGAACACCAAAACAGTGACTAACATTCTAGTAAAAACTAGTATAAAATATAACTTTGCCAAAACCTTCCAACAAGACCAGGAAACTTTAATAATTCCTAAGGCATCTTGGATATCTAAAATCAGCAAGCATATCTATCTCAGCAAAGTAGACACAATACAAAAGTTTAAATTTTAATTCTTGAGACTTAAAGTATTTAACTTTAAGGACTAGACTATGAAATAAATACAAACTGCCTCTAACTCAATGGTGTTTGTTACTTTTTAAATTTCAGATGGTATGAAATTGAATACATAAGAAATTCTGATTTTTAATTTAAGGATAATAGTTAATTAGTCAGGACTCTATTGTGAATTAAGCTTATTGACTGCTTTACATTTTCTATTCATACTTAAGATAGGCTTTGAGATTGATTTTAGGCATGGTAAATGTGTTTTTGACTTTCTGTTTTTTGAAGTATGCTGGATCATTGACCTTGACATAATTCCATCATAAATTGAGAATCATCTGTAGTAATTTCCTTTTCAGTTTTTAAAATTATTATTGTATCTGTATGGAGTTTACATGCCACAGCACGAATGTGTAGGCCAGAGGACCACATTGTGAAGTTGGTTCCTTCCTTCCAACTTTTCAGGAATTGAATTCAGGTAATTAGTCTTGCATAGCCATTATGTTTTCCCACTGAGCTATCCAGATGGCACCTGTAATATTATCTTGCTAAAGCACTGTATTTTTAAAGAGATAGTTTGGCAAAAAGAAAGAAAGCATTGGCCACACTTATGTGTTGCTGTAGGTAGAATATTTGTTCCATCTGTACCTAGATACAAGTCTAGATGCACCTGTACTCACTTCTAAATCTGTTTCTGTCAGATGACTGTGCAGTGAGATTTACATATCATCATACCTCCCCTCTATCACACACTTCTTTGTGTGTTCCTCAGGGCTAGTATTATATTCTTCATATTGCTTAGTAATAATCTTGTTTGAAGTTTCCAACATAAAAATAAATGGTCATCTACTGATAATATGCTAATAAAATTTTCTTAATTGCACAGACCCAAGATTTTGATCCTTTGTGACAAAGCATTCTTCTTGGCTTCACCTGTATGGCACCTCAGTGAACAGACTTTGCGATGAGCTCTAGTCAACTTCATCTAGTGGTCTACCTTCATCCATGCTCTGTGAATTATTTATCCAGGGCCAAGTTTCTCTATGGATACTCATTGCACATATATGTGTCCTTAAATGTAATCTTTATGGAGGAAAAGGTTGACTAACACAGAGAGACAGAATCCAGTATAAATAACGGTCCTGGAATATGCTTTACCAAGACTCTCGTTACAGCAAAGAACCCCTGCCCTTGTGCTGTATCATTTCTTCCCACTTTATTCCCCATTCTTTACTCCAACTCCCTGAAATTATGATTTGATAAAATACCTATTCATATGTGTCAGCTTAGACTCTGGTTTTGGAAAAAACCAGTTAAAACAAGCATAATTTTTCTTATTAATTTTTTAGAAATAAATTTATCTTCCTGTATTCACTGTAGACCATCCGAAAAGAAACCCAACAGCAATTATATTTTGGATATTTGTTCTCAACTAAAACCTCAGAAATAAATACAAGCTATATTTTCTGGACTAGTTCCAAATATTATCAAACAGGGCTGCGTAGTTTCTTATAATTAGCTATTTAAAAATTATACAGGATGTAACATTACTTGAAAAACACAAAAGAATAGCTAAGATATGGGAGTTAGAATGAGAAGTTTCAGCCTAATTCCAATATGAGTTCAAATAAAAAGAAATGAATAGAATTGAGGGCATACAGACAACTTTAAAAAGGGTAATTGAAAAAACCAGAGACCTGACTAAAGCAAATAGCAATAAACTTTTATGTAAACACTGCGAAGTGAAACTGAAATTTTCCTAAGGTGATGAGAAAAAAAATAATAGAAACAGAGGAAAATCCTCAAAGAAATGGCATTGAGCCTAAGATCCTTTGTACTCATTCTCAATAAACAGCAAAACCAAATAGAATTACCTTTCTAAAGTGTTGAAAGAAAATACTTGTGTGAGTTTGACTATGAAATGTCCGGCAAGAGCATGTGTGTTTGGAATCTTGGTCCCCCAATGGAGGCATTGTTTTGGAAGGTCGTGGAACTTTAAGAAATAGGGACTAGTTAGAGGAAGAAGGTGTCTAGAGGTCATGCCTGGAGGTTGTAGCTGGCCCTGAACCTGGAACAAAATGTCTGCTTCCTGAATATTGATGAAATGTTATGAGCCACTCATACTCCTGTAGCCATAGCTATCAGCTGTGCCTACCACACCTTCCCCACAACTATCACAAACCAGAGGCAACCCTTCCCCTCACAAGTTGTTTTCATCAGCTATCCAGTCACAGCAACACAAAAAGTAATAGAGAAGTGTGGGAGAAAAATGGTACCTGAAAGTGAAGTCATCTCAATGATAAAATTAACCCTGTGGTTTAGAGGCATTTGGAACAGTCTTTTAGGGAAAATGTGGAAGAGTTTGGAGATGTAGTCTTGAAAATTCCTTGAGTGCTATATGCAGGCCTTAAAGAGTCCCTCATATCAGGAAAAATGTAAAGATTAAGGCTGGGCAAGTGAAGCTTCAGAGGACAACCATGATTTTGTTGGGAATTTATGTTACATTCTTACATAGAATTTGGCTCTAGTCTGCCTACTTTCTGAAAACTTGAGTGAAGCTGGATTCCAAAGTAATTGACTAATAGGTCTGGTAGAGGAAATTTCACATAGTATAGTATTCAGATTATAGAGCAGTTACCGTTCAGTGCTCTTAGATTTACGGTGAGAATTCTGATCAGAAAAGGAACCAAGAGATGTGAAAGATGTGTAGTTTGTCAAGCAGGAACATCGATGCAGTCAATGTTGCAGCTAGCTGAAACAAGGATGAAGTGAGGAAAGCTACAGTAATTGCTGAAGAATTAAAGAGAAAGTTTTCCTTCTGTAGAGACAATAAGAATGATGCCTGGAGGTCAAGACCTTATTCATCAAAGGCTCACCCAAAACATTCAAATTAATATGATCAGAGAGTAGCTGAGAGATAGAGCCCTGATATCCCAGTTAAAGACAGCTGGATAAGGGTTTTTCACTATTGTTACTGTATTGGTTACTTTTCTCTTTGCTGCAACCAGAAGCAACTTCAGAAGGATAACTATTTTGTCCAACAAGTTGACAGTACAGGCTGTGAAACAGAGAAAACACAGCAGTGGGAGTGGTGTGTGACTGTGGCTCCAGAGGTGTGAGACTGTACATTTACATCTAAAGAAACAGGGAGAGGGGAATGCTGGCTCTCATCTGACTTTCTCTTGTCTCCTCTTTTTCAGCCTGGGCTTTTAACACATGGGAGGGTGCCATCCACACTCAGGCAATGCTCTCTGTAAACACCTCACAAGCATGCCCAGAGGTGTGCCTCCTAGTGGTTTTCTAAACACAGTCAAGTGGGCAATGAAGATGACCCATCACAGGAAATGCTTTTTCTTGGCCAGCCACACCAGCACACAGAGACTGCTGAAGCTGTGTTCCAAGTGGGGCAGGCTATAATCTTAAGAGCAGAATTTGGTATCATCCATGGGTTGGAGTTTTTGCAAGCAGGAAACATATAAGTATTATAGGGCTCTTGACATTGCAACCCGAACCCAGAAAATAGGATCAGACTTCCTACATGAAGCACTTAAGTTAACATTGAATGGAACTGTGAAGATGAAGCCTAACTTAAATAAAGACCACAGGTTCTTGTCATTGGACTTTGGCTAAGGGTAACTGAAGATACTAAGCACACTAATCAAAGATAGAACTACACATGCTAAAGATGGCACAGCTGCATGAGTGGAACTGTTCAAACCTATTAGAGCCCAGATAATGCCACATAAACCCCCAAATGACTAACATGGAGCAGCAGGGGTCAGTGCTTGACCTACTTTGTTTGTGACTTGCTTTGGTCTGTTCTTCGCTATGGCTCATTCTTTACTATTGGAATGAAAATGTTGACTTTATGCCATTGCATTCTCAAAGTGTGTGACTTGTTTTACATCTCAGGGGAGCTCACAGTTAAAAGATTATCAAAGTTTCAGAAAAAAAATAATCTTTGAAATTTTGAACAGTTTTGGAACTGTAGGTATATGGGAAAATCTGAAGTTAGAATGAATGGATTTTGTATTTTGAGATAGCCATTATCCAAGGGAGATTAGAGGCAAAGGGCTATGGTTTGTATATGGTCCCTACAAGCTCATATGTATGAACACTTGATAGCCACTTGATGACACAAGTGTGGTGACTTGAATGAGAAATGTCCATCATGTTTGAACACTTGATCCCCAGTTAGTGGCTGTTTGGGAAGACTGTGGAATCTCCAAGAAAGATGGAGAATGTTGCCAGAGGAATTACATCCTTAGGATTATGTGTTGAGAGTTCATAGCCATGTCTCCCACTTCCTGTTTCCTATCTTTCTAGGGGGGGTGCCATTTCTTCATGAGGATAAAAATGTGATCATCCAGATTCCTGACCTGCTGCTATGATTTCCCTGCCTGGTGCTGTGCCATCTCTGCCATGATAAACTCTATCCCACTGCAACCATAAACTAAAAAGACCTATCCCTCCTCTAAGTTGTTTTGGGTCATGGTATTATATCACAGAAACAGAAAAGTAACTAACATCCTCTATTACGGGGGCTTCTGGAACTGTAAGAGTTGGGGCCTCCCTAGGAGAAGTGAGCTGCTAGGAGAGGGAGTGTACTAAGGGTTACCACCTGCTTCTGCTTTTGGCCCATGGTACACAAATTTGCTTTTTCCTTTAAATAATGGTGATATTATATGTATAACAGAAAATTGTTTTTAAATTTATTTATTATGATTCATTATCTATAAGCTCCTAATTTGTATATTTATTTTTTATATACCTGGGGTCATATAGAAGTTTCTTAGGCAAGATAGCAAATAAGAAGGACCCTGAGAGAGACATATGTGGTCCCTCACAGATGGGAAAAGGAAAAAGATCTCCTGAACAAATTGGGAACAGGGTGGGGAGGGGAGAGGGAGTTAGCAGAAAGAGAAGGGGAGAAGAGGAGGAGATGGAAGAACATGAGGGAGCAGGAAGATTGAGTAGGGGGAAGAACAGAGGAGAACAAAAAAAGAGATACTATAATAGAGGAAGCCAATATTGTTTATAAAGAAATCTTGCACTAGGGAAATTCCCAGAGGCCTACAAGGATGACCCCAAGTAAGAATCTAAGCAATAGTGGAAAAGCTACCTTAAATGCCCCTCCCTTATTGATGACTATCATATATGCCATCATAGAGCCTTCATTTGGCAACTGATGGAAACAGAAGCAGATAACCACAGCTAAACAGTGAGCCAAACTCCTGGAATCCAGTTGCAGAGAGGGAGAAGTGATGAGCAAAGGTGTCAAGAACAGGCTGGAGAAACCCACAGAAACAGCTGACATGAGCAAGAGGGAGCTCATAGACCCCAGACTGATAGCTGGAAAACCAGCATAGGACCGACTCAGACCCCTGAACATGGGTCCCAGTTAGAAGGCCTGGGAAGTCTATGGTACCGCTGACAATGAAACCAGGATGTATCCCTAGTGCAGGAACAGAATTTGGAAGCCCATTCCCCATGGAAGGATACTCCCTTAGCCTAGAGACTCAGGCGAGGGCCTAGGCCCTACTTCAAATGACTTGACAGACTTTGATGATCCCTCATGGAAGGCCTCACCCTCCCAGGGGAGTAAATGTAGGATGGGATTGGGGGGAGTCTGTGGGAGTATGGGAGGATAAGAGGAAGAGGGAACTTGGATCAATATGTAAAATAAGAAAAAATATTAAATAAAAAAGAAATAAAACATTTCTCAGGCAAAGGGTGACAGGTGGAAAAAGTTTAAAAATCATTGCTCTGAAGGCAAGATAAAGGTGTTTAGTGTTTAACACCATGGTATAATGTTAACTAAAATATTGAGATTCAATTCTGTAGCATAGCACTAGCCACAATAAGGAGACTCAACACTGTGATAGAGTATAAGTCACAAAAATGAGACAGAAAATTACCAAAAGGGAAAATTGTGGCATTTAAAAGTTTTGATTTTTATTATTTATAAAGTGCCTAATAACAAACACAACAAAGATACAAAATATGATGACAATATTAAAATTTTGTGAAATAAATAAATGAATAGTTATATTTTGTCCAGTGCCAACAGTTTTGAAGGGAACTTAACAAGGGGACACTAAGAGGTAAGTAGAAAAATAAGTGACCAATTATAGCCAAAGTATATCTGAAAACAAAGAAGTGTCCACTCCTACAAGCTAGGAAGACTTACTGTGAAGCCAGAACAAAGGAAATGTTTGGCCTCAGTTCCTGTCCAGGGAAAACAAACAGCCACAGCAGAGCTGGAAACAGGCCCACCTACACACTGAAATATCTGCTTTAAGAGAAGCAAGAGATGAACACCAGTAAATGGTCCTGAGAAAATATACTCTCCACAGCAATAAAAATAATATTAGCTACAGGCTTATACATTTAATGAAGTGCCAAGTAGAATAAATACCTGAAAAACAAGAGCAAGATTTCAACCCCTCAGAAATAAGTATATTGTTTCATGAATTCAATATTAGGAAAATTTTCCTAAACAAAATGCATAAGTATAAACTCTATTAATAGAATGAGTGCATTTGGCTAATTTGGAATTAAATAAACACTATGTCAAAAAAAAAGACCTACCTTTTTATTAAAAAAGCAAGAAAGTCTGGAAGTAGATATTATGCATGCAAGCACCATAAATATTCACATAAAAGAATAAAGATAGGGCTCATAATCCCCAAAGATTTCCTATGTATCAATCAAAAATAAAATAAAACATAGAATGGCATATTACATGGGTACTGTTGAGGCAAAGCATAGCTTGTCTCAAAGAAAACAAGAGACAGTTTATCCCTGACCTGAGCCTAGGAACTAGGGCTCAGGTTGCCCCAAGTACCATGTTCCAACATGGAGATGTTTTCATGAAGCCTTTCTGATTGATGAACAAAAGAAAGTCATAAATAAAGTACTCTTAGATGCTGTGACAGAAACATCAGGTAAGTGGAACATGGAAAAGTTGGGAGACTCAGCTATAGATTTCAAACATTATCTGATGATATTCCCAGCTTTCTGGTTGTTTTAAAACTAGTGTTCTGTTGTATTAATACATCCACAAAAGTGACACGTAACAGTCACAAAGATTGTAGTCAGCCTAGAGACTTTGGCTTAGGATCTACAACATTTCAACACTTCACAATCATTAAATTCTTCTCTGTCTATCAGTACTGCAGAAACTTTAACACAGTTTTTGTGCAACTCCAACTCACAATTCAAAGGCAGCCAGAGAGTTAACAAATAGTTTTACTCTATGTTTTGACTAGCAGTCATTTAAAAAATTAAATTAAAAAAAAAACTTACCTTTGGTGTCAACCAAATTTGTAAAATTTAAATTGAGTTCAAATTTTTCATAAATATAAAAATTAGGAAATTTTATTATAATACACTAGGGTTACAAATTAGTGTTATGACTACTGACTGAAGTTTTCCAATGTCTGAGCAACTTTAAAATACAAAATCAGATAATGCAAGGTATGCAATAACTAAAAACTTTACAAGTATAAAAAGTGAATGAATTTTTACAACCATTTTATCTAGAAAAGTAATACTGAAAGAGGAAAGTTATGGGACAGAGGTTGGGAGGCATGGGAGGGAGAGAGGGAGAGGGAACTGGGATCAATATGCATGAATATTAAAATATATTTAAATTTTACAAAAGAAAAAAATAATATTAAATATATAATTGTTACTATTAAATATATAAATATATACTATTCAGTTAAAGTTTAAAAACTTAATATAGTTTATAAACAGATTTACAATAACACAGCCAGTAGAAAACTAGTATTATATGTTGCCTTAGTTAGGATTTCTATTGCTGTGAAGAGACACCATGATCATGGTGCCTCTTATAAAGGAAAGCATTTCACTGGGGTACAGTTTCAGAGATTTTCTGCCATTATCATCATGTTGAGAACCATGGCAGCATGCAGGCAGACATGGAGCTTAGCTTGAGCATGTGAGACCCCAAAACCCACCTCTACAGTGAAATGCTTCCTCCAAAAAGGCCACAACTACTCCAAGAAGGCCACACCCACTTCAACAAGGCCACACCTTATAATAGTGCCACTCCCTATGGGAACAAGCATTTAAATACAGGAGTCTATGGGGGGTCATACCTATTCAAAACACTGGTTGTTTCATCACTAATTGACTTGAATAATTTGAATTTCATGAAGAATAAAAAGGGTGTGGGTTTATTGTTGGTTTAAAACAGTTCTTATTTTTTTTTATGGAGAATCAATTAAAAAAATAAAATGCAATACTTCATAGTATTTCACATCAAATGATTTCTACAAGAAAGTTTAACAAATGAATCATTTCAACATACGTTATTTTTAAGTATAAGAAAGCTTGGCACAGTCTTGTACTTTTGACATGAATAATCCTGAAACTTTTGCCCCCAGAAGAATGCTATTCTTCTGGATTTTTATGTAAGAAGACACCTAAGTGAGATAGAATGAACTTAAAGCTCATGTTGGAATACAAGAACTTTTATGCAAATATTCTAACAGATTTTATTGTTTAGTCCATGATTAAAATACACCAGCATTGCCACTAGACGAATGCTCTTTACTTTCAAAGTCATGAATAAATCCATGGTTTCTAGATAACTGATAAGAATACAAAAAGATAGTCCATAGTTTATCTTACTTTTTTTTTTATCTGAAATTTAATCCTCACTAATTACAGTTTCCTTGGAAGCATAAAGGTTTTTATTAAGTCTTGTCACATTTTAATCTGCATTTAATTATTGTAGCTCTGTCTTCAGATGCCTGATGAGAAAGAGAATTGTGGCATGTGGTTGCCAGGAAGCATGGAGAATACTGAAGCACTGAGCTCTGTTCCTATGGTAAAAGTTGATCAATATTCCCATGCAATTTCCCAAAATAGATAAAGCAGTGACACAGGAAAGCCTTCTCTCCCTAAATCACTAACCATTACAGGTTGCATAAGAAAGCTTGCTTTTCCTTAGGGCATCACATTCCAATAGAAAAGCCCTTGGGTCCTGATAATGCCACTTGGGGATCTCCTGAGACACAGCTTCCCTTGACACACTGAGTGATGGCTCAGCTCTTGACAAATCTTTAGAGTCTGTGTTTACTGCACACCCTACATGTCAATCATTTTGCCACTTGTGACTTCCAAAGAAACGTTTCTCCACACTGTCCCTGCTGAAGAAACTCACCATGGCTTACCCCACTGCAGAGAAAGGCATGTTGTGAGACTCACCTCCCTTGTCTCTACTGGGACAAAATTAATTATGAAGTGAGTGAGGGCCCTACCTCTCAGATATCCAGTGGCTGTGAGCTGGCTTCCTGTGAAAAGTTCATCTCTATTCTGTAACTGGGAGTACGATGCACATCTGGTGACAGGAATGGGAGCTGAAAGCCAAGGAAAGTAAAGGGGCCAGAGAAACAGAGGAAGAAAAACATGAGAGGTGCAGGTGATTAATAGGAAATGTCAAAAACTAGAAGCCAAGTTTTAGCTGTAAGAAAAGCAGAGACAGGGAGAGGCGTTCGCTGGAGCTCTGGGTAGAGAATATCTACCCAGCCTCGAGGAGTCTTAAAAGACCCCACCTTCCAATTACACCTTACACAGAGACTCCATCCTTGCCACTGGTACCTTTTAAAATAGCTTACTCCTACCAATCAATCTAGACTAGGTTTAAGAATAGAAATGATTGTCATTTTTGCTACATTTAAGAGGACAAGGCCCATCCTCATCCACCCATAACGATTCTATCAAGAAACAAATGAAAATATAATGCCAACACTTCATTTCTCTTTTAACTCTATTGCTTACAGGATCTGCAGTGTAGAAGGACTTTTTCACGACTTCCACTCTCTTTTCTGCCTAACACAGACAAGTGGAATCACAAAGGAAAGCAAAACATGGAGACATTTTCATGGTATTTAGGCCACTCACACTACTGCCCATCATTTCCACGAGACTCATGGATGGCAAGAGGAAACAGATGGGAGAGATATAGCACGCCTGAAGGTTCTCCATAGTAGAGGATTGACAATTTCCAAGGCCAGGGAGGGAAGGAAAAGTCGAGGGAGGGAGGGAGGGAGGGAGGGAGGCAGGGAGGGAGGGAGGGAGGAGGGAGGGAGGGAGGGAGGGAGGAGGGAGGGAGGGAGGGAGGGAGGGGGGACAGGGACGGAGGGACGGAGGGACGGAGGGACGGAGGGAGGGAAAGAAGATGGGAGGGAAGAAACAAAAGCCTTCAGTCTTATTCCTGAATTCACAGAATATTTTCTGATTCTCACAGCTGAACCACTCCCAAGTCTAACAAAAAGAATGCTGGATAGAAAGCTGAACAATCACCAAGATGGCTCAAAGTGGAACTGCATTTGCAGGAAAATAAAGGAATCTTTCCCCATGACTGATTCTTAATTCCCTGAGGAAGTTATTCATAGTTTGACCCAGAATCACATATTTTATTTTTACAGTAAAGGAAAATAAAATGTCATCAGACTTTTCAGAAAGAGCTTCTAGTTTTTAAAGTTTCAGATATGAGTCAACAACCCCAAGTAAAAGGGCTAAAATGGGAGGAGCACATAGAACACCCTTAGTTATTCTGAAGACTGTATCACCGGCTGCTTTTATATAAAATCTAAGTCAGTCTTACTCTGATTTCATAGCTTTTATGGTCAGCCACAAAATGACTAATTGGCTCTCGCTACAAAACCCTAAATCCCTTTCTTTGTTGTTGTTCATCATCATCTTCAAATAAGGCATCTTATTAGATTTTTTTTCTATGACTCACTCCTTTAATTGACAATCCTCTCTAAGCAATCACTATGATTGATTATAATTAGAAAAGCACAGTAAATCAAACTAAAGCAGTAATGGGATACCATAAATAAAAATCAGCTTCTTTTACCACAAACCCTAGGAACACTTTATACCCTTCAAAGTTAGCCTTTTCCTTTCCTAATTATACATTAAGCTTAAGGAAAGCATGACTTAAAAGATAATTTTCTGTAAAATATAAAATACAAATTTCTAACAGTGTTAGCATGCTTTGAATGTTTGTGGTGATGCCAAATTTCATATTAAAAATTAATCTTCAGTGCAACAGTATTAAGAGATGGACCTTTCCAGAAAGTCAGAGGTGTTCCAGGCTCTCCTCTTGCAATGAATTATCAACCTTATTTTTATTATAACTTTATTACTTGAAACTATAGTTACATCATTTTCCCTTCTCTTTTCTCCATGCAACCCCTCCCATGTATCTCTTTCAAATCCATGTTCTCTTTTTAATTATTGTTCCTCTCTCTCTCTCTCTCTCTCTCTCTCTCTCTCTCTCTCTCTCTCTCTGAGTGTATGTGTGTTTGCGCACGCGTGCGCACACACACACACACACACACACACACACACAGACACACACACATGTCTCACTTGCTTTTCTATTGTTGTAAAGAGAAACCATGACCAAGGTGTCTCTTTGAGGGCTCAGTTACATCTTTAGAGAGAGAGTTCATGAACATCATGGTGGCAAACAAGGCAGCAGGCAGGGAAACATGGAAAAGAAGCTGAGAGATTACATATTATCTTTAAATTGGAAGCAGAGAGAGAGCGACTCAGTGGGTGTGGAATGGGCTTTTTAAACCTCAAAGCCCACCCTCAGTGACACACCTCCTCCAACAAGGCCACATCTCCTAAAGTAGTTCTACCAACTAGGAACCAAGCATTCAAATATATGATCCTATGTGAGCAATTGTCATTCAATCAACCTTATGTGAATACAACCTGATCCATCCATATAATGTTACTTGTATGTATTTGTTTCAGTAATTCTATCCAGCTATGACACCTAGCTGGGTCTGACCTGAAAAACCTCCTCACTAAGGATGAACATTTATGGTACCACAAAGTGGCATGCAAGCTTCCAAAGGAAAGAAGTAACCTGTAGTTCTACCCAGTTGTGATACATAAGAATCACCACAACTAGAATGACATGATGACTGTGGATGCTCATAAAGATGGCTGCACTCCATCTTGGCCCAAGGACAGAGTTCAAAGCTATCAGCAAGTCACAAGACCTAAAGGTCAAAGGTGTGACCACAGAAGGACGTTTCAGACATCTTAGTCTAAATAACAACAAACCTGAATCTGAGGTGAGGCTACTCCTGACCTCAAGGCTAGGGAAGGAGAAGTTAGAGCTAAGGTGTGGTTATTGAACCCTTGGAATGAGTGAGGTAGTAAAGTCTGTTTGTTCCATATACATGACACTGTGTTCCACTTTTTGGTTATGGTATAAGGGTGTCAAAAAATAAACTCGTGGCATTTCAGTATTGACTGATCTGCCCTCTTGACCTTTAATCTGTCTACTTCTCTTTCTTTATTATCTATAACTAGCCTTTCCCTCATCCACACTCCCCCACTCAGGTACGGACTTGGGGCCGCTTGGCTGGCTCTACTTGCAGCCCCAAAAAGACTGCTCTTGACAGATGACTAACAATTCACTAATTGGAATAAGATCCACTCATCAAAAAAAAATTCATGACTTATACAAGTTATATTTATGAATGTCATAAGTCATATGTATATATATGTCATATTTAATAATAAACCATTCAAATTGTTATTAACAATGCCAATTCTGAATTGCTTAATCCCAAGATAAATTAATTTTTATTACCAAATGTATGTGTTCACTTACTTGATTCATAATTACCCAGGTCTGCAAATTCAGAGAACTAAGCTATAAAGCCCCTAACTTCTCGTGTTGTATCCACAGCATCATGTGACTTTGTTCCCAGATAAAGGCAGTAAGGAAGTAATTAGGATCATTAAGATTCAATAAGTCTATAAGTATGGTACCCTGAAGCAACAGTGTTAATGTTCTTATAAAAAGAAACAGAAGAGAACACACTATTTTCCTCTTTCCTTCCTCACAACCAGCCCACAGCATCCTCATATATAAAAGGTCATATGGGTGCCAAGAGATGGTAGATTATTAGAAAGCTGGAAAAAAGGCTTACCCCAAAATCTGCCATGCTGACATGCTCATCCTGAACTTCCAGCCTCCAAAACTATGAGAAAAAAAAGATACAGCCTTGTTCAGCATATGTCAACAACAGACCACATATGTGATGGTGGTCCTGTGAAGTTCCAATGAAACTGAAAATTTACCATCACCTAATGATAGCTGACTCATGAGTTCTATGCTACAATTTATTGTTATTTTAAAAAGTATTTCTTCTCTAAAAATGTTTGCTAGAAAACATTGTGCAATGTCACTCTGTAGAAACCTGTGTCGATATCCCTGACTCCTGACTGCATCCAGGAGCCATGGTACTGAATTACTGACTATCAAGAGATGCACACAAAACCATGATGAACTTTCATCTCATCTGTTCAGAATTACTACCGTCAAAAACAAAACATAACAAGTATTCATGTGGATACAGAGGAAAAGGGGATGGGCACACATAGCTGTTGAAGGAATATAAATTAGTAAGTTAGTTCAGAGAACAAACTGAAGAATTCAGAAAACTTGTAACATTAAAAGTGTATCTGCTATCATCAGCTATCCCACTTTTAGACATACAAATAAAGAAAACTGAATCCGCATGTAAAGGGTACCTCTACTTCCATATGACTACAACACTGATCACAAATATTCTGAATCAAACAAGTTATTTATCAGGAACAAATAGATGTACTAGTTAGCATTGTCTCACTGTTGAGAAAAGATCTGAGGTTAAAAAAAATTTTTTTTTGCATTTTATTGTATTTTATTTTTATTATTTTATAACCTTACAAAACAATAGATTCCAACTGGGGTTTTCATATGTACTGGATTTGGTTGATTTTCCGAACCCTGACATGCCCCGTTATCTCTCTGCCCCTTTTCCTGCCGTACCCTTCACCCCCAGCCTCTCCCTTCAATGCTGCTCCATTGTCATCCTTACCCCGAGAACATCCTTCTTCCAAGTCCTTTGAGCTCCTGTCTAGTTTCTTGGACTTCACCCATATATTCTCACACCTGATATATGTATTTAGCAATTCGAGGGTAGAGTCACCTGTGAAGGAGAACATAAAGTTATTCTAAAGGCAAGTTTACATATATGTGCACATAGATGATATGTATTATCTATAACATATATGAAGGTTTATTCAGAGAGCCTGGTTTTATCCATTTTACCTACCTTGCTTCTTCTTTCCCATAAAAATGTTAAATGATAATTTTTCAGTATAGCAACATGGGCATATTTTGTATTTCTCCCTCATTTTTAAAGAACATGGATCCTCTGTGTATACTGTCCTGCATCTTTTATTCTAACAATGTCACTGTCTCATCATCAAGCCCCAACAGCTGACATTTGAGCTGATGTCAGCCTCTTTTCCTTTTCCCCATCTTACACTTTCCTAGTCACTCTAGGGAACACATTTCCATAAGTGGTGTTATCACCTCAGAAAACAAGCACATAGGCAATTTTGCTAGGCTACTGCTCAGTTCTGTTCTAATGCATGTTTTATCACTAAGTCCTTTAGATAGCTTTCTTTTTTAAATTTTTTAAAATTTTTAAATTTTTATTATTTTTCTTTTCCTGAGACAGGGTTTCTCTGTGTAGCTTTGGAACCTGTGCTGGAACTCACTCTGTAGACCAGGCTGGCCTCGAACTCACAGACATCCACCTGCCTCTGCCTCCCGAGTGCTGGGATTAAAGGCACGTGCCACCAACACCCAACTTTTGGATAGATTTTTAAAGGCTATCTGATAGCATTTGTGGGGAGAGGGTTTGCATTCTCTCTCTCTCTCTCTCTCTCTCTCTCTCTCTCTCTCTCTCTCTCTCTCTCTCTCTCTCTCCCTTCCTCCCTCCCTCTCTGTCTCTCTCTGTCTCTCTCTGTCTCTCTGTCTCCTCTCTCTCTCTCTCTCTCTCTCTCTCTCTCTCTCTCTCTCTCTCTCTCTCTCTCTCTCTCTCTCAAAGCAAGCATAACCTCAGAGAGGAAGCTGTTGGTCCTTAGCTTCCCAAAGCTTTCTGTTTTGCCAAGCTGCTAACTCAGCACCTCTCAATGTGCCTACTTCCATTTGCAGTTTAACCAAGAATCAAGTATAGACTCTCCACTTACACACGGAGATGGCATGCAACATCCAGTGTGGACAAATGGCCAAGTGACAAGGTCAGGGGGCTTCAGAAGACCTCCTTGGCTGACTGGGAATTTGAGAAGACCATTCAATGTTTCTCAAGACAAATGTGTCTTTAAAAGCGCACAAACTGGACCTTAAACTCTGGAATGTTCAGCTTTAATCCCCCACGGTATTAGCATATATTCATCATTCACAATAACAGGATTAATTCATTCATTTCCAGTCCTGCATATACCATACTTCAGTTCCTTTTCCAATGACTGTCTTTCAGGGTTTGATTGAAACCCCAAACACCACCCCAAGTTTAACCTCCCAGACATAGTCATTGGCCTTGGGACTCCTGACCATACTATACACCAATGGCTTTTATTATGGCTAAGGGGACACATGTATTCATTCATTCTACAACCAAACCCTGTGGGGGGGATGGGCCTGGCCTGGGCATTAGCACTGTCAAGTTCCCCCACCTTTCTTTCTTTATTTTTTTTTTAAAGTAACTACAATTTATTATTCTGGAATCATGAATAATGGGGTGGGAGAACAAACAAAAGGAAGAAAAGCAAAGATATTAGAGATATTTCTTAAGCAATACCACACAAAATACAATTTAAGATGACAAATAATATGGGCATGAAGATGGCAATTGTATAGCAGAAAGGAAAATAGAATAATAACAAGACAGAGTAGTCATGTACCTAGAGTCTCAATTATATAATCTCAAAATACACAAGTCAAAATTAAAATAATTACTAAGAAAAATATGTGTCTTAGTGGAGATATAAATGTATTGAATTAAACAAATATAAACCAAGGAAAGAAAATAATATGAAAGACAAAAACTGAACTTTTGACAAATTTGACGTAACAGATACACTAAAAATATGTGCTTAGTAAGCAGCATATTATTTTTCTGTTTTTTTCTTCTTTTTTTTCTTTTCCTTTTTTTCCTTTTTTTATTAATAATATAATTTAAAAATTTTACATATCGATTTCAGTTTCCTCTCCCTTCTTCCCTCTCTCCCTCCCTCTTTCCCCTGTGACATGTACCCAGGCCACCCTCCCATCCCCCCACCCCCATTCCACTTGTAGGGTTATGCTATCCAGGTTGGGTCATGTAAATCTGTCAAGATATTTGAAGGGAGATACTCATCCAGATCATAGCAGTGACGTATGTGTAGACATAATAAATCTACAAATTAGATATTTTTTCTGCCATAAAAATGTTCAGTTGCAGTAAAATGCATGAAGCTGGGATACTTTAAATGTATTAACTCCTCAGAGAGACGTGTGAGAATGTTTTCTCTCGTATGCAGAGTCTAAAATATTGATTTAAAGTGAAAAGAGAGCAGTAATAGCTGGAGACTAGGAAGTGGAGAGGATAACAGAAGGAAGTCAGATAGCACAGCCAAGTAGAATGAATAAAATAACTGTGTTCTGTAGTTGATAATAATTCATTCTTTATTTTGTGAGTAGCCAGAAAGGAGAGGAGTGTGAAGATTCCACATATAAAGAAGTGAGACAGAACTGTTAAGAACTCTAACGTGATTAGTATATGTTTCACACATGTACAAAAACAGCACAAATTCACCCACAAGTTTGTATAACCATTCCATGTTAACTGAAAGGGAAGATAAAACTAAGCAGGCTGTGGAGGCTCACACCCATTATCCCAGCACTTAACAGGTTGACATGGGAAAGAGGATCGGCATTAGTTTTAACCAGCCTAGACTACACTAGCATGGACTACAGAGTAAGACCCTATGTTCCAGAAGATCAAAGAAAGACCAAAATAATATGATGCAACAGAAAAGAAAAAAGGTGATGTTGAGTGACTGGACTTCTCTTTCATCATAAGCACAATCTATGATATTTTCATTCCTCAGAATGTTTCCCCATCAGCAATCAGTGCACATGTGACAGACTGAAACTGTGGTGATAAATTATTTATGATCTAACAAAGCTTGCCTGGAGATCAGAAAACAAAGTTAGCCACAGCCAGAGAGGCCAGGCAGTGGTGGCACACACCTTTAATCCCAGCAGCCATGCTAGTTAACCATAGTAGCTGGATGGCGATGGTGTATGCCTATATGCCCAGCACTAGAGATGTATACAAGACAGGAGCAGGGTCTCTGATCTGGCTGTTAGTCTCCAGCCACATTGAGGACAGCATCGCCCCAGCCTTGGTAAAGGTAAGAGCTCTCTGGTGGCTTGACTACTTTGCTTTTCGGATCTTTGGCTTGAAACCAATATCTATCTCTGCATCTCTGGGTTTATATTATTCCTGTTACACAAGACAATAACTAACTAAATATTAAAGCCTTCAAATAAGCATTCCTGAGAAGAAAAGTAGATAGAAATGAGGTAAACAATCTCTAATAACCTTGACTAAGTAGCAACTTAGTCCTGTTATTCCTGTAACCTCAGGAATACACAGCTTTAGTCATTTGACTACACAACCTGTAATTATCTGCACTCAGATATACTGAAGAGTTACTCTAGAGATGTTGGCAATGAAAAAAAAATAAATTACCATGTAAATATAATAGATGCTAAACATAAAAGTACCATATGATCCAACTATACCACTCTTCCATATATACTAGAATGCATCAAAGTCATCATACAATACAGATCCTATGTACTCATGGCTATGATAGCACTATTCACATTAAATGTTCATGAACCAGTGTAGATTTCCATCAGCTGATGGAGTTTAATAATTATATATATATATATGTATATATATATGTACATATAGGCAATAGAGTATTATTCAGCCATAAAGAAAAATGAAAACCTATTATTTTTTAGAAAATTAGATGCTGAAGACACATTAGGCTATCTAAACCAGTCTTTTTTTCATATAGGCATTCTAGAACAAACAAACACAAACAACACCACCAATAAAATGGGAAACTACTACAGAAGATGGGGAAAATAGGAGAAGAGAAAGCATCATGGAGAAGATATGACCAAAGTAGATATGATCATGATATGCATGTGTGAAAGTACCACAACAAAGCCCATATTCTATGTGAATAATATACACTAAAATCAAATTAATGTTAAACATGTTGAAACATACAAATATAAAAACATACTGCTAAGTAATTAATAGCAATAAAATAAAAACTTCCTTCCTAAATGTGATAAAATGCATAAGCATATCTGTCTTAGAAAAACTGCAGACATGTATCCCTCAGATTTTAAAAAAAGGCAAAGCCACCCACTATTGTTGCTACTGATCAACAGAACACATGGGTGCTAGGAAGTGCCTCCCTCATGAGCCCCATTACAAGCTCTATTATCTGAATACCACAGCAAATGGCTTGTGTACACAAAGACCCTCACCAACTCGCCTAGAAACACTGCCATACATTCTGGCCTTTGTCAACACATAAGAACTCAAATTAGATGGTTTTTTTTTTTTTTTGCTGTTGTTGTTATTTACTGTAAGAGATATAGATAACACACTGCTGCTACCGGTGGTTTTCTTTTAAGATTTATTTAATTTTATTTCATGTGTAAGAGTCTTTTGCCTGCATGTGTGATATGTATCATATGCATATAGAACCCAGAGAGACTAGAAAAGGGTGTCAGGTCCCCTGGAACTGGATTTTCAGATGTGCTGTAAGGACATTGGGAATGGAACTCAGATCTTCTGTAAAAACAGCAAGTAGTTTTTAAATTCTGAGCCATCTCTCCAGCCCCTATTAATGGTTCCAATGCTCTATTTTTATAAATGAGATAAAATTAATAGCTAAGATAACCCACCTAACATGTAACTCCAAATTACATATTGTAGGTTTAAATTCCATTATATTAACACATACAAAATTTTTACTACATTTTCAACAATAAATGGAAGGCAGTTTATAATTAAATACACATTTAAACATGGAACTCGTTGCACACAACCACTGTAGAAAGAATAATGAAAGCAAGTGACATATACCTTAAAATAAGAAATCACAACAGCTGAGATTTCCATAAAGAACATCTCATGCTGGTATCATGCACTGGCATTTGCTTCAGAGGTGTGATTTTTCAAAATAATGAGCAATTCTTTGTAAGGTGATGAGCCTAAGGGTAATCTTCCCCTGATTTACTCAGCAGTCGCAGTCATGAAAAATGCAGTATATATAAACCCATGCGAAAAAGTGTACTTACATATGGAGAAATGGTTTTGGCAGCTAGATTCAATTAGGTACAGGAAATATATGACACAGGAAAGCCTGGTTAGACAATCAAAATTTATGGGAGTCTCAGAACAAGTCTTGATTGCATGGGAACACCTGTACACTGTAGAGAATCTAACAGCCTTGATAGCTACTACTACATTCACATTATGAGGGCCTAAAATGCCTCCCAAATTTATAAAAGGCCCTCATAAGTTTCTATCTTTTAAATATAACACCTGTATTATGTTTTTGAGAATTTCATACAAGCATACAATGTATTTGATAAATTCACCCCCATTCACTCCACCAACCATCCCTTCAAATGTTGTGTCCTCTTTTTTATAATGACCCATAAAGTCTTATTAGAGCTGCCCATGTTCTCTTGTGTGTGGCCATCCAATGAAGCACGATTAACCTACCAGGTGCCATATCCTTAAAGAAAACTGACTTTTTCTCCCTGAAGCTATCAACTGTCCATAGCGCCTCAGCTAGAGAGTGAAATCCAGTAAGCTCTTCTCCCCTCCATATGGAATATTAACTTGCTTATCCTTGTTCTGGTCCTATGCAGGCAACCACAGCTACTCTGAGTTTGTGTGTGCAGTGTCCTGCCATATGCAAAAGACACTGCTTTTCTCCAGTCTTCCAAACCTCTGGTTCTTACAATCTTTCCACCTGACTCTTCTGAGGTAGCCCCCAAGATTTAAGGGTGCAAGATACTGAGGATGGCCTTATTTTTGACTGAATATTTCACATATACCTGTTTACTGCTCTTTGACTAGTTGTGAGTTTCTGGGTTAACTGCTGTCCACTGCTCAAGGATCCATCTCTGATGAGGTCTGAGAGTGGTACTTATGTGTAGCAATAGATATCTGAATTTAGAGGGAAACTTTATACTACTTCCCAAGTTTCTAAGCACTCACAGAGGAGTGGTATTCATTTTTGGAGACCCACAAGCAGCTATATCATTTCCTCAACCTTTGACTCTTTCCCAGCAAACTCACCCCAAATTTCTCTTCTCCCATATATAAATCAGAAGCATTAGATAGATGGCCTTAAAGCTGTTGTGAAGGCCGGATATAATTTAGAAAATAAATGTGTTTTATTATAATTACTTAAAGGTAGGGTACTCTTGCAAACTGAAATATAAACTAAAGTTATTGGAGCCATCCATGGTGCACACCTTTAATCCCACCACTTGGGAGGTAAAGGCAGGTGTATCTCTGAATTCAAAGCATCCTGGTCTCCAGAGTGAGTTGCAGAATAGCAAGTAACTATTATAGAATAGCAAGAAACCCTGTCTCAAAAAAAAAAAAAAACACAGTTATTGGTTGTTGTTTTGTTTTACTTAAATAATCTATTAAGATTTTATCATAAAACTTTCTCATTGCTTAGCACTGTGCACATAATAGGTATATTATAAACATTAATTGAATGACTATTGTCATGGCTTTCTATCATATTCTTCAGTGACTTTATTTCTGTAGTTTCTTTTTTCTTTTTCTTTTTGGAATGTTTTCTAGACTACAGCATTCTTTAACAAACTGATGAAATTCTACTACTTAAAATTTTCTCTCCTTTAGTTGAAGTTCTTATGAAATTAGCAAGCTCTCTTATGAGGCACAAAAATCATCATTTTTGTCAGATTCTCCAGTGAGTTGACACTGCTTTCTAAATTCAATATACAATCCTATTCTAATCGTTAAATTGTATTCTGTGTTCATATCTTGTGAGTGTCAATAGATCACTGGTTTAATGGAGTGTAATAAATGAGTTCTTAATTGATTATTGTTCTCATTAATCATTGAACATCCAATAAGAAGATCCATGAAACACATAATGTGCTGGCTGAAAGGCACAGGAACATACTTTTGAAGTCCAGTAACCCCAGAGCACCACATATCTGAATGATACTGACACTGGGATTCTTTAACTTAGTCAAAGTGTAATTTTGCTTTTCAAAATGTCTATAATAAAAAAGAGATGTTTGAGATGTAATTTCCTATATGAATGGATTTTTACACACACACACACACACACACACACACAACACAACACACTGAGAGAGAGAGAGAGAGAGAGAGAGAGAGAGAGAGAGAGAGAGAGAGAGAGCAATATTTCAAAACTTTCCAAGTTTTAACTGACAGTCATTTATGTTTCATCCTGTGGCTGTATGTTACACTGACTCAGTCTCAGTCCCTACAGGACAAAAGTTTAACTATGGCAAGGGCTCTACATCCATCCCACTGTCACTACTACAAAAACAATGACAAAGAGATATTCCCCAGTGCTTCTAAAACATACTTCATGAAAAAAAATGTCTTTGCAGGGGAGCAAATATAAGTCCTTCCATTTCAAGCAGCTGAAAAGAACACTAGGGATATTGAGAAAATTGTACTTATCTCTTCTAATAGTAAAACTAATGCTTTAACTTTTTATAAATTTTTGCTGTCGTAGTACTCACAATTCTATTTTAGCTATCTAGTTCAGAGGGGTCACTGCCAATCTGTTATATTGCTAAAGAAACCAAGGGGTTATAAAAGTTAAATTTAGCTAAAGCCAAAAGGCAAAGATCATAATAGCAATATTTAATTCCTGATAATTTGGCCAATAGTGACATTCTCTTTACATTATTCCCTTACACATTTAATACTACATGTATAATATACTCCATAATGCAATTCTCTGCACTCATAATTTTGTATCTGTCTTATTTTGCTCAAAGCCTGAAACTCTATTGTATGTAAATGGCCAAGGGCTTAAGAGTCATTACAATTCCCTCTTGAGCATGTGAAAAAAAAATCATGATAAAATTTTGTTCTGTCTACTAGGATAACTCATGAGTATGGAGAAAGACTAACTCCACAAGCAAGAGGACTTGAGCTCAATTCCCGGCATCCATGTAAAAAGGCTAGGCACAGTGGCATGTGCTTAGAATCCCTGAGCTAGAGTGCCAAAGTCAAAAATCCCTGGAGCTCTCTAAGCAGCCAGTCTAGCCTAATTAGCAAAGTCCAGGACCCAGTAAGAGACAGCCTTAAAAACAAGATGATTAACTCCTGAAAAACAACATCCAATGTTAACCTCTGGCCTTTACACACACACACACGCACGCACGCACGCACGCACACTTCCACCTCCAATACACACACAAAGCAAGTAACTATGTCATTTCATATAAACTATTTAATGACATATTGCAGATAGCCATCTGTCATTATGTATGTTGTAGATAGCCAAAGAATCTATCCTAGGTTATCCCCTGTGAGTAGTTTGTGGTCCTAGGACTAGAACTTTAGACAGTCAACAGGATTTGTCTACTGCTAATACGCTACCAAAATAAACAAACAAAAAAAATCACAGAACTGAAATCTGTTTGACTATTGTTGCTGTTTGGTTTTTGATACAGGGTTTTGTCCCGCGCTACCGTCTCGCCAGCAAGAACGACGCGGCACACTCAGGATCCTTCTGCAGTAAAGCTTTAATGCTCTTGAGAGGGAGAGCATAAGCTTACAGGAAAGAGAGACCCCAAACACACAAAACCCATCCCTTATATAGGCTAGCAGCCTCTGCCTTGGACGTGTCACCCCCTGACTGGCTGCTGCTCATCGGCCCATATGACGCCACGGGAGAGGCAGGGACCCAGGTTTTGACAGTTACCCAGTGGTACTTGTAACGGCTCCCTACATCTCCCCCTTTTTTATTTATTTTAAACAGAGTCAATTAATAGGAACAGAATTAATGAGGCTTCCCAATTTTCAGAAGGTAGGTCACCCATATAACAAGGGATAGAGACAGAGGTTGTACCTCCCAGATCAAAAATTAAGACCATGTGCGAGAGTCGCTATGGGGCTGTCAACTCACCCCGAAGTGACCTCGACCTGTCCTCTGCCGTTTTTCTGGGAAAGGGACACTAGGGCAGGCAACCCTTATGCAGGACAACATGCCTCCCAGAGAGCCAGGCAACTCTCTGTGCGATGCTTTGCTCGGCATCCCTCATGGGCTGCTCAGACCAGACACTCTACCCTGTGCAATGAGCCTATGCTCTGGGTGTGCAAGAGCTGTCTGACCGGCGGCCTACTGCTTAAGCATTGTTAGCCAAATATCTGTGGAAGCCCCCTGTTCCAAAGCTACAAGCGCTTGGGCGATAACCACCTTGTCCCTTTTATTTTGAGCCCTGAGCCTACAGACCAGCCAAAGAAGCAACAACAGTCCGCAACAAACGGCTACGCCAAACAATCCCACCCCAACCCATTCTTTGAAATAAGAAACAGCTGAGGCAATTCATGACGACAATCCCTCCATCAGAGACAAGTCAAGACGAGTGGAGTTGACCTGGATAATAGCGGCTTTCAGCTCTAGAAGTGTCTGCTCAAACTCGGAGGTTCAATTCTGCAACATGAACTGAGAAAGGCTTTTAGACAAATTAGCTGTTTTGGTAAAATTCTCATATTGGATGGAGGTGACATATAGGCCAGGGAGCTTTTGCTCACAGCCTAATTGGGCCATCTGCCACAACATGTCCAACTGCTCCTGCACTAAATCAATGCACTGGTTTACCAGCATCAGGCCACCCTGTATCTGAGTGTTTGCAGAGGCCTGCTTATCCAGGGCCTTGGAGACAGTAGCCGACAAGCCATTAATAGCCTGTGCAGTTTGCACCGAGGTGGATAGTGCAAGGGCAGAGGCTGTCACTGCTGCCGTGACCACAGTAGTAGCCACAATGGCGACAATAATTGCTGAGATTCTAAAGTCCCTCTTTTCTCGAAATTGTGAGAGGGCCGTTTGAAACGGCCGTCTCCGAGGTTTTTTGCTATTTTGCATATGGTCATCTGGATGGTATCTTTCTTCCTCATATTTAGCAGCCTCCTCATCTAGCTCAGCTTCTTCCTCAGTATCTAAGACCTCATCCCCTGAGCTTTCAGAATCATTGGAGCTATCAAGAGTTAAGGCCTCAAGCTTACGTACAGGGTAAAAGCCAGCTCCTCTCTCTGGTTTGACAGCAGGGAGAGGATCCCTGTGATCTGGCGGATACACCCCCTTGTCACTAGACTCACCGAGGGGGCCTTTTTCCTTCTTGTGGACGGTTTTTTTTCTGCGCGCGCCCAACCTCTCACTACGCTCGGTTTCTGACATGCTATTCTGGACCTCCTCAAGGGTACTTTGACACTTTGCTAACAGGATAGTGGAAAAGATCAAAATGGCCCCAAGGACAAGCACTAAAGCCTCGACACTACTGTCCCAAGGTGGCAACAGTCCCAAGCCAAAGTCCAGAAAAGACATACCTCTCCGAGCGTATCTACCTGCAGTTCTGAATCCCCCCTTGTAGCCAAGGGATCTCCGTGGTGCTGACGATGATGAGGTCTTGCTTCCCGGGTTTCGGCACCAGATGTCCCGCGCTACCGTCTCGCCAGCAAGAACGACGCGGCACACTCAGGATCCTTCTGCAGTAAAGCTTTAATGCTCTTGAGAGGGAGAGCATAAGCTTACAGGAAAGAGAGACCCCAAACACACAAAACCCATCCCTTATATAGGCTAGCAGCCTCTGCCTTGGACGTGTCACCCCCTGACTGGCTGCTGCTCATCGGCCCATATGACGCCACGGGAGAGGCAGGGACCCAGGTTTTGACAGTTACCCAGCATATGCGCATCTCTTCTGTCTACCAACGGTTTTGACAGTTACCCAGCGCATGCGCATATCTCCTGTCTACCAACGGTTTTGACAGTTACCCAGTGGTACTTGTAACGGCTCCCTACAGGGTTTCACCGTGCAGACTAGGATAGAGTGAAATTTTTATGTAGTTCAGGCTGTCCTGAAACTCATGATCACTCTGTCTCAACTTCTGAGTGCTTAGAACAGGTTTAACACCACCATGCCTGGCTTTAGGTGTCAGAAATGACACTACCAACAAAGCCAAAGCAGACTAGAGTCAGGTGCCTCTCCTCTCTGCTGTTCCTCGCTACCTCTGTAGTTCTCTGTCTAGCAACAGAGGTGGAAAATGAAAGTTAAAAAAAAAAACCCACAATGACTCCTTCATAAAGTAACATGATGGATGCAAGCTAAAATGTCACTAAAAATAACTTGTCAAAGAATATGTATTCCTCACATAATGATAATGACATGTGGAAAAAATAAACCAACTATACAGTTGACAACACAGAAGCTGTTGTCCAAAAAGGCAAGTGTCTTATATTTCTTAGCAGACTGACTGCTTTCTCACTCTGTGATCACTACATTAATTATTATAGCAAGGCACATACAATATTTTCAATAGCACCAAAAAAGTAAGAATTCATCACCAAAGGTGAAAAACTTTTCCCAACTATTGTACTTTAAGTGCACTGATTCCCTGTATTTAGTGTCACTTCAATTCAATTTCACTGTACTGTATGACCATTGTACAAGCTTAAGATTTAAGTGCAGACAACATATAAATATAAAAATTAACAACATGAGCCATGTAAGACATGAGAAAATGTTCTGAAAGTAATGCACTTGTGACATCAGGAAACGCTATTCTGAATGCCAAACAGATATGCAGTAAATTCATTACAAAAATTACTCGGTTTATTGTGACTGATGAGTGCTGCTGTTTGCTGTGTGTGTGCATGAATAGGGTTTGATTTTGGGGGCTTTGTGTTAATGAGCACATACTTTCAAAGAGGACTAGCCTTTAATGACAAAAATTACTTTACTGCCAAAGAATAGATAGGATTATCTAATAGCTCTTTTATGAAAATTACTGCATTCATATGGCCCCCAAATCTGTTCTTTTTTTTTTTCACTTTAACTCAACACTTAGGAACTCCATCACCCAGATCTCATGAAGAGGTTATTTCCATGGGTAGCACAGTACCAGGAATTTCATTTTTTTAAATAATCTTTTTATGCTCCAACTGTACCTTAAAAACTTTGACCTACATGAAAATTATTTTTAAGTTATGTTGATGTTGCTTGAGTTGAATGACAGTATTTATCCCAGTTTCTCGTTGTGTTCCACATTCAGATCTCTATTAAAAAGAATAAAAATCCCCTTTAGCTCAGATCATTTTTAGCCCTATCATTAGGAGGATTGTTTACATGAAAAAAGCAATTTCTAACCATTACAGATATTGAATATGACTGTCCTCCATCTCCCATTAGAGACAGGAGTCTGGCAAAGGCATAGAGAGAAACGGCTGTCTATGGCTCAGGAAAAGGAGCAAGAGCAAGGTACAGTCTCGGCAGAGTTCTCCCTATAGTTGTGTGCAGAGCTACTAGCTCTGTGTCCTTCTAATATGGG
Source organism: Cricetiscus sungorus (assembly GCA_030556225.1). Lineage (NCBI taxonomy): Eukaryota > Metazoa > Chordata > Mammalia > Rodentia > Cricetidae > Cricetiscus > Cricetiscus sungorus. The sequence goes on along the minus strand of JANBXA010000132.1, from coordinate 32,072,866 downwards.
AAACACATACAGCAAACTGCTCCCTGAAACACACTGGAATTCCAAATCTGAAAACTCAGCCAGAAAAGAGCTCCTCAAAGCCAGCTACCTAATCTCTGGGGTTCCTACAAGGACATCTAGGATAAATGTTGCACATAGAAAAAAAAAAAAAAAGACAGAGGAAAATTGATGGGAAAAATGGGGGAAAGATTTTTTTTCCTACAGACCCTATAACATGAATTAATTGACATTCTGAGAGCGGCATCCAACACCAAAAGAATTCATAACACCTTTTATGAATTGCAACTATGGCTGAGCTTTAGCAAAACTGTCCTCCCAGTGCATGCTTGGCTGTGCAGTATGAAACACTACCCATCTGTCCTAACCTGATTCCAATACCACCTCCTCCAAGTTGATTTCAGCTCAGAGTCCATTATTCTTTCTGAAGGATAGCGCCCTTAATCTGTCTCCTCACTCCCTCGAATGATCTCTCACTCAACATCATGTTATTGCTATTTATGATTGTGTCCTATGCTCCCTGACAAAAAATTAATGCATTCAAAAAATGTCTCTTCTAAATCAACTTTTATCTTAGATAAGTACTTTTTACAATATAAAGCATTGAATAAAAAATTTAGTGAAGGAATAGTAAAGAGAAATAGAAAATGTTTAGATCAAATGTCAGCTAGCCTGGCCTAGATATCCACTGGTAGAAGAATGAATGAAGAAACATGTGATACATACACACAATGGAGTTTTATTCAGTCATAAAGAAAACTTAAATCCTTTATTGGGATCTTAAATAGATTAAAATTGTGTGTGTGTGTGTGTGTGTGTGTGTGTGTGTGTGTAAAGTGGTAGCATATGAAGTTGTCGTTTCTGTATTTATTAACTGAAAATATTCTGTAGAGATTCTATAGAAAATAATTTTAAAGCCATGTGGTATAACTCAGTTGGAGAGCTCATTTCTACCATATGTAGGTTCCTGAATTTTTTCCCAGACTCACAGAAATGAAGAAATAATTTAAAAAAGATCATTCTTGAAAATATTGTATAGGAAACGCATGACATTTTCTGATTGTTAGAATAATTGGTTTCTAGCATCTTCTAGAAGTGAGGTTTCGTTATAATTCAATATGTCCAGATTTCAATATTTTTTTATATATTTCAATCAATTAAATTTTTACTTTTATATGGTAAAATTCTTTGTCTCATACAAGAGTTATCAGGGTTAGACCTAATTCTATTAATGATTGCTTCAGAAAGAATCCTTGACACAATGTATAAGATATTCCAGGCTTATCCCATACATGTTTTTTATGGTTTTATTTATGTATGTGTGTGCTTGGTGTAGTAGGTATGCATTGCTGACATGTTCATGCCACATCATGCCTGTGGAGGTCAAAGGATGACTTTGAAGGGTCATTTCTCTCCTTCTGCTGTAGGTCCCTATGATCAAGCCCAGGTTGTCAAACTTGCACAGCAAGCACTTTTAACAATTGAGCCATATGACTGACTCTCATACATTTCTTAATTCATAACTGGAATCAGCTCTTTCACCAAATACCCAAATTCTTTCAGTAGACAAGCTGTTTCTATATCAGCCATAGACTCAACAATTTTCAGTATCTAAATCACATGACTCTGAATATTTTTTAAGTAAGTATACATCATGAGTTTATGTTGATACTTTCTACCCAAGTGTACAACTATGTTTTAACTTAATTATTTTATTTTATACTTGTTTTCTCTTTGAAATGTTGCCTATTGATATCTATTAAAAGGCCTTATCTGTATTAAATAATTTCAAAATAATAATGACAATGTTTTAAAATAATCTATTAAAATAGATAAAACATTGATTACAGTTACTTTTGTTCTTTATATGCATCCCTCTAGGGATGTTCAGATATATTACCTTGTCTTAGAAATGCTCAAAACCGGTCATCTCTAAGTGCTTAAGTCATAATTTCAACACACAGTTTATAAGGTGGGCTCAATTGTTTTATTTGCTCAGACTTCTAAGTTTTCATTTTGATTTTATAATTACAAAAAATCTCCAGAACTCCATAGTAAAATCCAATCAATAATCATTCAGTCATTCAATTGTAACGGTTTTGCTTCATTCCCTTTTATATCCCTTTTAAACAGGAAGGCACTGTTGTTCAGGCTAGCCTCAAACTTTTCTTCTCTTGACAACTGGGTTTACAGATGTGCAATGTGCTTGCTACCTAAATCATAATCCTTCTACTCAGCAAAGACAGGCAGAGGATTAAAAGTTTAATGATAACCTGGGCTAATTTTCTAGACCATGTCAAAAACTAGGAAAGAGAGAAGGAATGGAGGAGAAGAGAAGGGGTGAGGAAGGGAGGAAGAGAAAGTAAGCAGAGGCTTGGGCTAGTAGTAGTATGCTAGCATATATGCTTGGTCTATACTATTAGGCCTGGTTCCAACAATAGCTGTCTCATGAAGGAGAGGCCGAGGCTCTGGTAATTACCTCATCAGTCCCAGTGTGGCTCCGAAGGTCTAGGGGATTCCTGAAGAGCTAATTGTCTTCAGTCTGTGTTGGAATTCCAAACAAGATTGTTCTCATATTGTTGGAGGACTGACACGCAACAGGATAAATGAACAAGTCACAAAGTAAAGTTTCCTTCTCTCTGGGATGCCTGTAGGAGTGTCTGCAACATCTAACATGGTTCTTCCTTCTTCAAAAATTATTATTTAAAAAAAAATCCTCCATAAGAGTGCTCAGTAGAGTCTGATCTTAAAACACCTCGCTTATTTTCAAGAAGAAATTATAGTCATGGAATATCAGCTGAGTGAGACCCAGCCATGCAGAGTCATGGCTGTCTTAGGACCGGTACTGTTACTATGAAGTTAAGGAAATTCAGCTCCAACCCCACTTACATGCTGCTTCCAAGACTCTAAGGATAACTCCTAGAATGTGTTTCTATTGCAACTTGTTCTTGTTAATTTTTTATAAATAAATAATTTTGATGGGAAACTATATATGTCTATTCTGACTTCCTGATAATATATGCACATCAGGCAGCACTTGAGACGCAATGGGCATTTGGGAAACCCTGATTGAAAAAACAGGACTATCCCACTCCTAATGTGAATGGACATTAACATGTCTTCTTTGTCATATTTAAATAATTCATTAAAGAAGTGGGATAAAATATAAATATAGAAATTGAGGGAATATAAAATAATATACATATTAGAAGTAAATAAAATCAAATTATTTAGGTAATTAAAGAAATAAATTCTTCCCACAAGTGGCTGGTGGACACAAAAAGGACTCATGTTTTGGCTGAAGAGTTGGTGGGGGTGGGGGGGTGTTGTAAGCTTTTTGTTCCATTTTTGGTATTTCCTACCTTGTTGGGGTTTTTTTGTTTTGTTTTGCTTTTGTTTTTAGAGAGAGGCAAGGAAAATGAAATTGGGTGGGTAGGAGAGTTGGGAGAATCTGGGAGGAGTTGGGGAGGGGAAACATAACAAAAGTACATTCTATAAGCCCTGCCTAGTTTTCTGTAACCTTGACACAAGCTAGAGCATTTGAGAACCAGAGAACCTTAACTGAGAAAATACCTTCATAAGATTAGACTACAGGCAAGTATGTAGGGCATTTTTGTAATTAGTGATTGATGTGGAAAAGCCCAGTCCATTGTGGATGATACTCTCCCTAAGCTGAAGGTCCTGGGTACTATAGGAAAGCAGGCTGAAAAACCAATGAGGAGCCACCTAATAAAGAGAACTCCTCTATGGCTCTTTATCAGCTCCTTCCAGGTTCCTTCACTGCTTGAGGTTTTACCTGACTTCCTTCAATGATGAACAGTGATATGGAAGTATAAGCAAAATAAATCTCTTTCTCCCCAAGCTGTTTTCTCACAGAAATAGTAACTGAACAGTATGAAACAAAACTTTCATAAATTTGAAAGAATTCTGAAAGGTTTTCAGATTCTACTCAAAGCAGTACTTCATTAAAAGTAAAAGATACACTTTAAATGAATTTAAAATAATGCATTGAAAAAATCATTGAGTCAATTATTAAAAAAAAATGCATGAATGCATTGGAAAATCTATTTCTTATTGATTTAATATGAAATATTGTCAATGATCAAGATAACATAAAACAATACTCCACTGTTGTAGGATATTGATGAGAAACCTACTAAATGGAACCCATTAATTTTAACATTTAACATTAGTCAATATTTCTAAATTCTAAATGTTTTGAATGTTACAACTTTAAAATAGTTACAAATTTCCTCAGGAGATATTATCTTTTTCCCATAATCTGGGGGTCCCTTTTAGGGTCCTCCTTCTTTCCTAACTACTCTGGGGTTGTGGATTGAAGGCTAGTTATCCTTTGCTCTGTCTAATATCCACTTATGAGTGAGTACATACCATGTTTTTCTTTCTGTGTCTGGGTTACCTCACTCAGGATGGTTTCTTCTGGTTTCATCCATTTGCCTGAGAATTTCAAGATTTCACTGGTTTGTTTTGTTTTCTGTGGAGTAGTACTCCATTGCATTAATGCATCACACATTTTCTCCATCCATTCTTCAGTTGAGAGGCATTTAGGTTGCTCCTAGGTTCTGGCTATTACAAATAATGTTGCTATGAACATAGTTCAACACATGCTCTTGTGGTATAAATGTACATCCTTTAGGTATATGCCTAATTGCTGGATCTTAAGGTAGACTGATTTCCAATTTCTTGAGGAACTGCCATAGTGATTTCCAAAGTGGCCACATAAGTTTGCACTCCCACCAGCAATGGAAGAGTGTGCCCCTTTCTCCACATCCTCTCTAGCATAAACTGTCTTTTGGTGGTTTTGATTTTAGTCATCCTGACAGGAGTAAGGTGGTATCTCAGAGTTGTTTCGATTTGCATTTCCCTGATGACTAAGGATGTTAAGCACTTTCTTAAGTGTCTATCAGCCATTTTAAATTCCTCTATTGAGAATTCTCTATTTGATTTTGTACCCCACTTTTTAATTTGGTTATTTTGTGTTTGATAACTAGCTTCTTGAGTTTTTTGTATATTTTGGAGATCAGCCTTCTGTCAGATGTGGGGTTGGTGAACATCTTTTCCCATTCTGTGGGCTAAAATTTGGTTTTGTCTTGTTGACTATGTCCTTTCCCTTACAGAAGCTTCCCAGTTTCAGGTGGTCCCATTTATTAACTGTTGATCTAAGTGTCTGTGCTACTGGTATTTTGTTCAGGAAGTGGTCTCAGTGACAATTCATTCAAGGGTACTTTCCACTTTATCTTCTAAGAAATTCAGTGTGACTGAATTTATGTTGAGGTCTTTGATCCATTTGGACTTAGGTTTTGTGCATGGGGATAGATATGGATCTAGGGAGGGAGGAGAAAAAGGAGGGGAGAATGGGAGCAGTGAAGAAAGCATGAGGAATCAGGATGGTCGAGTTGGGGGAAGAACACAAAAGGAGAGAAAGAAAGGAGATACCTTAAAAGAGGGAGCCATAATGGGTTTAACTAGAAATCTGCCACTAGGGATATCTCCAGAGATTCAAAAGGAATCTAAGCAATAATGGAGAGGCTACCTTAAATGCCCTTCCCCTTTAATAATGAGATTGATGACTACCTTAAATGCCATCCCAGAGCCTTCACCCAATAGCTGATGGAAGCAGAAGCAGAGATTCACAGATAAGAACCAAGCCAAACTCCTGAAATCCAGTTGTAGAGAGGGAGAAGTGATGAGCAAAGGTGTCAAACCATACTGGGGAAACCCATAGAAACAGCTGACCTGAGGAAGCAGAAGCTCACAGACCCCAATATGACATCTGGTAAACCAGCATAAGACTGAACCAGATCCCCTGAATGTGTGTGTCGTTAGGACGTCAAGGCGATGGGGCCTCTAACAGTGGAACCAGCATTTATGTCTACTGCACAAATGGACTTTGGGAGCCCATTCCCTGTGAAAGGATACTCTCTCAGCCTAGATACATGGGGCATGGCTTAGGTCCTGCCCCAAACAATGTGACAGACTTTGATGATCTTACATGGGAGGACTCACATTCCCTGAGGAGTGGATAAGGGTGGGATAGGTGGTTGGTGCGGGGAATGGGAGGACAGGAGGGAAAGGGAATTGGGGTTGGTATGTAGAATGATTGTTTTTAATTTAAATAAAAATTAATTTCAAAAACAGACAATAGTTCCCAACTTGATAACATTAACAACACATGACCTTAACAATAATGGATTGACAACCTGAAAGAAAATTTGTCAGGTCTAATAACAAAAAGCAATTTTGATGTATTGTGGGATTCCTGTTTACAACAGGTTACATGATTAATGCCTTTTTAAATGGGTCAAAAGCAAGTTAACCGCAATTCAGAACAAGTCTTGTCATTTTTGGTGGTCATAACAGGTGACAATAATAGAACTACAATATTTTCTGTGCTACACACCACGGGATAAACAAAAATGAAATATCTGCTGTTGACCTAGAAGAATGGGAATATGACAAACCAGTAATGTGTGTTGAAAACAACATACTAAAGGGAAACAAAAGCAATTCACATCCATTCAAGAAGGCACCATGATTCCTTTTGAAATACTTGAAGTAGGCACTGCTTCTTGCCAGATATAATCAATTTAAATGAATGATAAAAGACAGGACGTTCAAAGTAAAGAGAATTAGATGACAAGGGAAATGAAAGCAAAAAAAATAAAAGTTCAGTGTGTCAAAGAACAGCAAGAGATTCTATATGTCTAGAATATAAACTGTGCACTGGAGAGACACACTTTTAAAAATCCAGTTAGGTTCAGAAAGAGCTGGGAGATTTTAGCATGATTTATCATTTCCATGAGCTCAAAAGGAAGTGGTATGCCTATGGTTCAGTATGTAGCCCGAAAGATTGTGTGAAGAAGGAAGAAATTCCTGGAGAGAGAGACTCTACAGTAGTTACCGCAAAGCTAATGACATTTGGCACACGGTAGCAAGTAGAAGTAGAAATGAAATCATACTTGATAATATGTGTGAGCTATAAGGTAAAATAACAGACTGGATACTGGGGAGTCTGAAATAGTAAACTGTTCCGCTCTGAGAGAAATAAAAAGTTTTAGTATTTCTGCACACACACACACACACACAACACACACACACACACACACACACACACACACACACACACCTTTAAAATACTACAACAGCAAATTTCATGGCTCTTCTCCAACTGTCTTTTCAAAAATCCTGTTTCAGACCTTCTTTCTCTAAAGGGGGTAGAAAATTTAGAAGAAAATGAAGGGTTTCCTAAACCTGATTGCATCAGAATGTTGCTGAATAGAACAAAATCTTATTTGTTGATTTTCACAGAAAATTGTTACTCCTTTTTCTCCTGAACCTCTTGAACTACAACTTCCCTCTTTTCTCAGTCTTTATACCCTGTTTCACAATGTAGTTTTTTAAATTGATTGGTTGCAAGAATAGCAACTGATTACAGTAACAAATGGTGGAATATGTAAAAGCTTCCTGGTCACAATTCTCCACTGATTTCTACTAAGAAGAATATTCAAATACTAACATTTAAAGCAATCCAATAAAAAGACAAAGTCACTGACCAGGTGGAATGTCAATATTCATATACCAATAATAAGCTTTTAAGTGGAATTCAAACCACACCTAAATAAACAAATCAACTCATTATGTTAGTCCTTGTGAACCCTGGAATAGAAGTTTCTGTCCCCTTAGATGAAGAGATACATTTTGCAATTTCAGGAATACAATGGTTTAAGCACTACTGTCAAATGTGCTTAAGCATTCAGAACAGAAACAAGGTACACTGCCTAAAGGAGAGGAAGACAGATTTCATCAGTTTGTGAAGGGTTAGCCTTTTAAACAGCTGTGAGGAGAGAGAATTCTGGAAGCAAATTTGACACTGGACAAGCCCTGTGTCCATGATAACAAAACAGACACCAATCAAAAGACATGAAACTATACTGAAAATATTGTGTTTTTAGTCAAGGTGAGGGAGTATGAGATGGAAGCATGTTCATCACTTAAAAGGGATGCTTGTATCACATTCCCTCCTTCCAATGCCCAGGGTTGCAGAGGAGGAGCAGAAAGATCGTAAGAACCAGAAATAGTGGGTGACTGCAAGAAAAGCATTTTTCTGGGCACAGCAAGGCATTTGCATAACCATAGGGAAAACACACACAAGACCTATGCAAATTCCCAGTGTGGAGGGTAGAGGTAGACATATAGTCCCACTCCTCCGACCTGAGGGGTTATTATTGGTAATTGATAGATGAAGTATAGGAACATTCAGTTTTCTTTAAGAATGCACCTCCTTGTAGATCTACCATATGCTAGTGGAAAGCAACAAGTCCAAGAATACACAGATATTACATGGCTTAATTACATTAGTTGACTCGATTGAGTTAAAAATTAAAAAGAGGACAGAGTTAAGGAAGGGGGAGTGGATCAGGAAGGAGATGTGGAAAAGGGTGCATATAATCAAAACACATGAAGTTCTCAAAGAGCTATTTTATTTTTTTAAAAGGGCTATTATGAAGAACCTGTCAAGTATAATCCCATGACAAAGAACGGCACTCAAATAAATGAGCAGGAGGCTGAAATAAGCCAAGAGGAACTGATAGGAGGGTTAGCTGACAGGTGTATCCATGATCCCTGGAACAGTAGAAAGGGTGGGGGAAGGTAGATCAGTTAGGATATTAGCATTTACTGTTATAATCATTCAATAAACCTGTTGTGGGGATGGCGAGATATTCTGGATCAATAAAAGTAAAATAAAATAAAATGCTAAGAGGGAAAATAGTCTTCCAAAAGAATTTCCATTTCTGCATGAGCTACCAGGAGTGCTACAAATGCTGGGAATTAAGAAATAAAAACTTAAAGTTAGGTTCTTCTAAGCAGCTAAATGTTAAATTCAAATAAATTATCTTCTTTGCCCTTAACAGGCTATTGCTCCTCATTTGTTATTTGGATTTTGCCATACCATTTTGACTAACTACATAACATGGGAGAGGTGAAGAACTAACATATAAATTTGAAATTTCAGAGCAAATGTTATATTTTCCTCAGAGAGTAGCTTGAAACATTTGGTGAGAGTGCAGTACTTAGTATTTATTCATTTGTATTTCTATATCAGCAATTTCATCTTTATGTCTATTCATATATTGAAATTTTGTTTGTATATTTACTCTTCTGTGACCTTTCCACGCATATTCTTTTTTTCTACTGAGTTGCTTTCTCTTTGGTTTTGGTTTTAGAAATTTTAGATTAAGAAATTATTCCTTACATAATACATATGTATATATATTATATGTATAATATATTCTTAAACATATATTTGAAATAGAAATGGCTGATGGATAGGTAGAAGATAGATAAAGAGATGATACATATATATGTATATAGGTTATATATACACATATAACAGGTGATTTTTTTTCAGCCTTTAGTGTGATCTTCCATTTTACTTAGTGTATTGTTAGATTTGATCATATGTTTTTAGTACAACAATAACCAAGTTTAAATGTTTTGTTCTGTGGATTCTGGGGTAGTACATTTTCAACTGCTTTGAACCAATTTTATTAATTTTTATATTTCTAAGAAAATTCATTTCTTTTTGGTTTTTTACTACATTCCATGATGGTCAATTGCCTTACTTTCTCATAACAATTACATTTCATTTTCTTTCTTTAACTATATTAATCATTATTATTATTTTTGCTGTTTTCCCTTTCTGCTTTCCTCCCGGTCACTACCCACACCTCTACTCTGTCCCAATCACATCCGCTCTTTCTCTGTTTCTCTCCAGAAAAGAGCAGGTTTCCCATGAATATCAACCAAACATGGCATATCAAGTAACAGTAAGACTAGGCACCTCCCCTCATATTACAGCTGTACAAGGCAACCAGTATGAGGAAAAGGGTCCCAAAATCAGGCCAAGTCAGAGACAGCCCTTGTTCCTACTGTTAAGAGTCCCACAAGAAGACCAAGCTACACAACCATAATATATATGTAGAGGACCTGCATCAGTCCCACGTAGGCTCCCTGGCTATCAATTGAGTGTCTGTGATCCCAAGTTATTGGTTTTGTGGATTTTATGGTGGTGTTCTTGACCTTTTTGGCCCCTACAATCTTTCCTTCTCCTCTTCTAAGGGATCCCCTGAGCTCCACCTAATATTTGGCTGTGGGTCTATATATCTGTTTCATTTCTTCATTATTAACACTTATTAACTCCTTTTGATCCATTTGGCTAAATAACATCCTTAAACCATAGTTCTTCAATTTTCTACTTTAGAACATAGTATTTGGCCCCTTGCTTCAAAAAGCACACTTATCAGTCATTAGTTGCCTTCAGTTCTTTGTTTAGAGGTGAAACTGCATGAATTTTCCTCCTTTCACATTAACATGGCCATTAATATGGCCATTGTTCCAGTCTATTTCTGCAGCCATTTCTAGGAGACACCATTTTATAGCAGACTTGCTAGTACTGTGGCTCTTAAAATTTTTGACCCCATCTTTGGCAAAGTTTGCTGAGCCACAGATACAGGGTCTGTGATGTAGAGGTATTCACTGGGGCTGGATTCACCCAATTCATTGGTCTCTGCATTGTGTCCACTTATGGTCTTTTATGCCAATTTAAAAGAACAATAATTATGCTTTTATTTCCTTCTACCTCACCTTTCCTCCCCATCACTTGCTATATTAGATTACTATTTTTACATTTCTATATTCATCATATTTAAACTGTGCACCATAAGCACAGTTCCTATAATTCTAATATAAACATAACATTATACTCTTCCTTCTAATACTAGCTTCCTTCTTTCAGTGATCTTTCTCATATCTTGATTTCTGAAAGCTTCATTTTCATCATTTTTTAGTCTTAACTTGTGCTGATTTCCCTGTTATATCTTTGACATTACTTGTCTGTGTGTGTGTGTGTGTGTGTGTGTGTGTGTGTGTGTGTGTGTGTGTGTGTTTTCATCTTCGGTAAAATTTTTAAAAATCATGGAGTCACACTTTCTCCTTCTCAACACAAGATGTTCCTTAATGTTCTCATTAGAGCCACCACATCTGATACATTCTAAGTGTGCTAACATTTTTTTCTGTTTTTCCCTAAGGCTTATTTTCAGATTCTTGAAAAACATTGGCTTGTCTAAGATACAGTTTGATGTGTCTTTTCCCTCATATTTATTATGCCCTTTGTCATCAGGTTCCTTTATTTCAGTACAAGATGTTTCTAGTCTCTATTTTAGTATCATTTATATTGTTCATGTCAAGTTACTTTCCTGTTTTCTGGGATAAAACAGCATGGCCAAAGCAACTTATAAAAGGAAGCATCTAATTTGGCTTAGATTTTCTGAGGGTTGGGATCTAAGATAATGGACTGAAGAAACAGCTGAAAGCTCACATCTTGACTCAAAATCATGAAGCTTAAAGAGAACACTGGCAATGATATGACTCTTTTGAAACTTCAAAGACCAATACCAGTGACACAGCTCCTCCACACATGAGTCTACAGGGGTCATTCTCATTCAAGCAACCATGGTTCACCTGATCTTTTCAGTAAAGAAAGTTATTGGCAATGTTTTCTTTGTTTGCAAATTAAGACTGAGAGCCCAAACCAAGGGCACAGGAAACTACTCATATCACACTTTAAGTTCTAATGATCAGCAGTTTGGGGTACAAATAAAGACATCATTCTGCGGAGCTACTTAAGAGAACTATTTAGAAGACAACTAGCTATATTCTGACTCCTTTAGTGTAAGAACCAAATTCAGGAGAAAAGACAGTACTTTCTATTGAGCTGTTATACAGGAAGAAAAGTAATTTTCTCATTCTTCTCTTCTCATTAGGTGAAAGAGAACCAAAATCACCAAGAATGGCATAGATATGAACTTCAAGGACATCAAGGAGGACACTCATTTCTGGAAGTGAGTATGTATATTATTACCTGTCAACACACACACAATGAACAGATCACCTCTATTCCTTTATTTTTTCTAAATGATCTCTACAGAACTCAAGTGTGTTCATGATGTTGTGTTTTCTTTGTATTTAGTATTTGCACTTCCTAACTAGAAGGAGATCCCACCATGTGGAGTTTTGTAGGAGTCAAATTCTCATACACCTGTGTAAAACCAGGGCAGAGCTCAGCCGCAGGCTCTGCCCTAGACTTTGAATCTGGAGCAAGTGATATCAGGAAAGAGAGGGCTGGGATCATTCCTGGGGGAACTGGACATCATCATGAACTCATTGCTAGTCTTATGCTGAACTCTCATAATGAGGATAAACTAACATTTTTCCTTTTTATATATCACATTAACTTCAAAAATATGTATTTGTTTAAGATCAAAACATGACAATAAGCCTGTAAAGCACCTCATATATTTATTATCTTTTCTGGGCATCATAAAAGAAGAATAAGCATAATTTTCTATGTAGCTAATGGATGCCAAAATAGCAATAATCCTTCTGAATAATTTAAATTAGGTGTGTCATATAAATGGGGTTTTGTATTCCCAAATTAAATTTTCCTAAGTTTGCTTTATTAGTATTATTAACTTGGCCTCAGCATGAAGTAGCTAGGTAAAAGTGGCTATACTCACAAATCCTTCCTATTGCTGGCTTTAATTCTATTAACCATCTGCACATATTACCCATCATAAGCAAGTGAAGCCACCATTACTTCATGCATTCTTCAAAGAAAATGAAATTTACCAACTCCACATACTCTTATTTTTGGAAGTTCTGCCCCATTATTGTGGGGCTACAAAATGTCAGGCACTTGTTTGAAAACACAATCCTTTCAATATTTCAACTAAATTGCAGAACAATTGATTCTCTGATGAGACTTCAGGAAGGCCTGTTCCTAAAACACCTTATTTTTTAAAGTGTCCTGTTATCATCTTACAAAGCCATGTTGAATCTTGTTACCTTGACAACAAGGTTATACATCATACACTCTGAAAGACCAGGCACCAAAGACAGCACAGGCAAATCAGCCTTCTCACTGTTCAATAACTCATACATGAAAGATGTATGGCAGAATACTAAAACCTTTACCATAAGCTTATAGAAATATTAAAGTGATTTTCTTGTTGACATTTTCCAAAGATGCCAAAGTGTTTTATGTAACAACACACAGAGAGTGCATATATGTGTCAAGCCGTGTTATAAGCCTATGAAATTAAATTGTAAATTTCTCTAGTCCTCTGAATGATGCACTCTTATCTCCATTTTTATGAATAATGAAACCAAGGCTCAGAACATATATAACATATTCAAGGCTTTGAGCTATGTCAGCTTTCTCTTACCATAAGAAATATTGGAGATAAATCAACTTACAGGGAATAGGTCATTTTAGCTCACAATTTTGGAGGCTTCAGTCCATGATCAATTGGCCCCATTGGTTTGGCTTGCTCTTATTGCATGTGAAAGAAGTGAAATGTAGAGATCCTTCACATACCTTGTCTTATTTCAATAGTTCTAGCAGAATAAGCTTCTTTATTTCTGCTTAATAATGTGAAACCCAGACAATCCAAAACCATTAATAGGCAAAGGGAGAACTGAAGGCAGCCTAGAAGTTCCAACAATACCACAGTCTTACCAAACTTGTTAACCATTGGAAGTACAAAAGCCATAACTAAAGATAAAACTTGTGCAAGCCACAAAATTTGCCTCCTTTGAAAATCAAATCCAAAGAAGTTAACTACACTCACACAAACATAGGCAAAAGATAATTCCACTTTACCAAAAAAAAGAAAAAGAAAAAAGAAAAGAAAAAAGGGGGATCAACACACAAGACTGATGGGAGATGTTATTCTGTATATATGTTTCTCATACTGGTTAATAAAGCACTGTGGCCAATGAGATGCAAGATAGGCGGGGCTAAGGGACAAGGAGGAAAGAGGAAGGAGTGGAGAGGAGTCTAGATGGAGACCTGAAAGAAAGAAGATGCCGGCTGCGGCTTCCGGATAAGACAACCACGTGGAAATACTTAGATAAGTAGAAATGGATTAATAAGTAAGACAGAGCTAGTTCATAAACAATAATGGTAACTGGCCAACAAGAATGTATCAAATACATAGTCTCAGAGTGTTATTTGGGACTCACTTGGTGGCGGGACCATGGTGGCAGGACCCGCTGCAGCCGGCAGGAAGAACCTGCTGTAACACAAGACCACCAACAACAACAAATTCAAAACAAAAAAGAATTAACAACCAATGGTGATTAACATCCCTCAATATCAATGGTTTTAACTCACCTACAATAAGACACAGGCTAACAGAATGAATACAAAGGCATAAACCATCTTTCTGCTGTATACAACAAACACACCTCAACTTCAAAGACAAATGTTATCTCAGAGTAACGGGCTGGGAAAAGATTTCCAATCAAATGAACCTAAGAAACAAGCAGGTATAGCTATCCAAATATCTAACATATTAGACTTCAAACTAAAATTAATGAAAAGAGATGAATAAGGGTACTTCATATTTATCACAGGAAAAAATCCATCAGGACAAAACCTCAGTTATGAACATCTATATGTAACGAGCATGTTTTCCCTGCCGGCCGCCTGGTCCCACCATGGCACCAGCCCCAAATAACACGCTGAGACTCTGTATTTGATATAATGCTGTTGGCCAGTTACTTGTTTCTAATCGGCTAGCTCTGTCTTAATGATTAACTTATTTCTACTATTCTAAGTATTTCTAAGTGGCTCATCTTACCAGAGAGCTGTGGCCCGGCATCCTGACTCCTCCCAACTACTTCCTCTTTCCTTCTTGTCTCCTAGTCCCTCTTATCTTCCTTTCCTGTTGGCCAACAGTGCTTTATTCATTAATCAATACAAGAAACATATTTACAGCATGACATCTCCCATCATCTATGCCTTTTAACAAATTGGTACAAGAGAACACTTCCTGAACATAACACCAATAGCACAAATGCTGAGATCACAAAAAACGGGACTTCCTGAAACTGAAAAGCTTCTGTAAGGGAAATTACACAATCAACAAGACAAAATGGCAGCTCACAGAATAGGAAAAGACATTCACCAACCCCACATCTGACAGAAGGCTAATCTTCAAAATATACAAAAAACTCAAGAAGCTAGTTACCAAAACCTCAAATAATCTAATTAAAAAGTGGGGTACAGAATCAATAGAGAATTCTCAATGGAGGAATCTAAAATGGCTGAAAGGCACTTAAGAAAGTGCTCAACACCCTTAGCCATCAGAGGAATGCAAATCAAAACAACTCTGAGATACCATCTTACGCCTTTCAAAATGGAGGATGTGAAGAAAGTGGAACATTCCTCCACTTCTGGTGGGAGTGAAAACTTGTACAGCTACTTTGGAAATCAGTATGGCAGTTCCTCAAGAAAATGAAATCAGTCTACAACAAGATCCCTCAATTCCAATCTTAGGTATGTACCCAAAAGATGCCCATTCATGCAACAAAGGCATCTGTTCAGCTATGTTCATGGCAGCATTATTTGTAATAGCCAGAACCTGGAAACAACCTAGATTCCCCTCAACTGAAGGACTGATAAAGAAAATATGGTACATTGACACAATGGAATACTACTCAGCGGGGGTGTGGGGGGATGGAATCTTGAAATTCACAGGCAATTGGATAGAACTATAAGAAATCATCCTGAGTGAGGAAACCCAGTCACAAAAAAGACAAGCATGGCATGTACTCACTCGTATGTGGATTTAGACATAGAACAAAGGATCACCAGCCTACATTCCACACTGCCAGAGAAGCTAAGAAACAAGGAGGACACTAAGTGAGACATACATGGTCCCCCACAAAAGGGGAAAAGGTCAAGATCTCCTGATCAAATTGTGAGTGGGGGTGAGGGGAGAGGGAGTTAGAAGAAAGAGAAGGGGAGAAGAGGAGGGGAGAGCAAAACATAAGGGAGCAGGAAGGTTGAGTTGGGGAAGCATAGATGAGAACAAGGAAAGAGATACCATACAAGAGTGGGCTATTATAGGTTTAAAGATAAATCCGACACTAGGGAAATGTCCAGAGACCTACAAGAATGACCTCAACTAACAACCTACACAATAGTAGAGAGGCTACCTTGAATGCCTTTCCCTGATAATGAGATTGAAGGCTATCTTATATATCATCCTAGAGCCTTCATTCAGTAGCTAACAAAAGCAGAGGCAGACAACCACAACTGAACACTGGGATGAACTCCCAGAATCCAGTTGCAAAGAGAGAAAAGTGATGAGCAAAGGTTTCAATAACAGGCTAGAGAAACCCACAGAAACAGCTGAACTGAACAAGGGGGAGCTCATGGACCCTAGACTGATAGCTGTTAAACCACCATAGGACTGACCTAGACCCTCTGAATGTGGGTCTCCATTGGGAGGCCTGGAGAGTAGTCTATGGGACCTCTGACAATGGAACCAGGATGTATCCCTAGTATAGGAACAGACTTCAGGAGGCTATTCCCCATGGAGGGGCCTAGAGACATGGGGGAGGGCCTAGGCCCTACCTCAACTGACTTGACAGATTTTGATGATCCCCCATGGATGGCCTCACCCTCGCTGTGGAGTGGATTTGGGATAGGATGGGGGGATCAATGAGGGGTATGGGAACTGGGATCAATATGTAAAATGAGAAGAAATTATTAAATAAAAAAATTTTAAAAGAGAATAAGAGAATTGAAAGGAGAAAAATCCCAGCTCAAAGAACCAGGAAATATATTCAACAAAATAATAGAAGAAAATTTCTCAACCTAAAAAACCACATGCCTATAAAGTTATGAGAAGATTACAGAACACCAAACAGAATAGAACAGAAAATGTCCCAAACTACTAAACATACAAACTAAAGATATAATATTAAAAAGCTTCAAAGCAAAAAAGCCAAATAACATATGAAGGCAGACCTAGCAGAATCATACCTGACTTCTCAACAGAGATTCTAAAAGCCAGAAGGTCCTGGGCAGACATTTTGCAGACACTAAGAGACCACAGATGGCAGCCCAGGCTACAATACCCAGTAAAACTTTAAATCAACATAGACTGGGAAAACAAGATAGTTCATGACAAGACCAAATTTAACCAATACTGATCTACAAATCCAGTCCTACAGAAGGTACTAGAAGGAAATTTTAACCTCAGGAAGTTAGGTGCCCCCAATAAAACAGGCAATAGGTAATTTCAACACCAGCAAAACCAAAGAAAGCAGATGCACACAGATGCACACACACACAACCATCAACAACAAAAATAACAGGAATTAACAATCACTGGTCATTAATATCACTCAATATCAATTGACTCAATTCCCCAATAAAAATGACACAGGCTAACATGATGGATATGAAATCAGGAACCATCCTTCCGCTGCATCCAAGAAACACACCTCAATATCATAAATAGTCATTACCTCAAAGCAAATATTTGAAAAAATATTTTCCAATCAAACAGACCTAAGAAGGAAGCTGGTATAGCTATCCTAATACCTAACAAAATAGACTTCAAGCCAACATTAATCATAAGAGATGGAGAAGAACGTTTCCTAATCATCAAAGGAAAAATTTATCAAAATGATGTCTCAGTTCTGACCATGTATGTTCCAAATACAAGGATAACCACATTTCACATTTGCAAAAAAGAAACATACTAAAACTTAAATCACACATTGAACCTGACAAATTAATAGTGGAAGACTTAAGCACCCCACTCTTACCAATGGATATGTCAACTAGACAGAAACTAGCCAGAGAAACAACAAAACTAACAGATATTATGACTCAAATGTATCTAATAAATATCTAGAGAACACTTTGTTCAAACACAAAAGAATATACTTTCTTCTCAGAAACTCATAGAACCTTCTCTAAAATGAACCATATACTTTGTTGCAAAGCAAGTCTCAACAGATAGTTGAAATAACCCTCTGTGTTGTATTGGATCACTGTTGATTAAGGCTGGAGTTCAACAACAACTCAAACTACAGAAAGCCTACAAACACATGAAATCTGAACTCTCAACTGAATTACCACTGAATCAAGGAATAAATAAGAAAAAATAAAGAATTTATAGAATTCAATTAGAATGAATGCACAATATAATCAGACTTGTGGGACACAATGAAAGCAGTGCTAAGAGAAAAGTTCATAGCACTAAATGCCTACATAAAGAAATTGAAGAAACCTCATATTAGCAACTTAGCAGAATACCTGAAAGCTCTAGAACAAAAAGAATCAAGCACACCTAAGAGGAGTAGACAGCAGTAAATAATCAAACTCAGGGCTGAAATCAATAAAATAGAAACAAAGAGAACAAGACAGAAAAAAATCAACAATATATATAAACCCTTATCCAAACTAACCAAAAGACAGAGAAATTTCCAACTTTAAAAAAAATCTGAACCAAAAAAAGGAGACATAACAAGAGACACTGAAGAAATTCAGAGAATCATTAGATTCAAAAATCTATACTCAATGAAATTAGAAAATCTAAAAGAAATAGACAGATAAACAATTTAAATAGACCTATAATGCCTAAGGAAATAGAAGCAGACAATGTTAAAATCACCCAACCCCCCCCCAAAAAAACAGGGCTAGATGGTTTCTATAAGACTTTAAATTCTAAATGACTTTCAAAGAACTAATACCAATACTCCTCAAATTTTCAGCAAAATAGAAATAGAAATAGAAGGAAAATTGTCAAATTCTTTTTATGAGGCCACAGTCATCCAGATACCCAAATCACACAAAGACTCAACAATCTAAAAATAGATCCAAAAGATCATCCATCGTGATCAAATAGGCTTCATCCCAGAGATGCAGGGATGGTTCATATGAAAATCTGTCAATATAATTCACCATATAAACAAAGTGAAGGAAAAAATCCACACAATCATCTGAGAAAGAATTTATGGACCTTAGCCATCAGAAAAAATGCAAATCAGAACAACTCTGAGATACCATCTTACTACTGTCAGAAAATCAAAAACACCAAAGACAGTTTATGCTAGAGAGAATGTGGAAAAAGGGGAACATGTCTCCATTGCTGGTGGGAAGGCAAACTTGTACAAACACTATGGAAATCAATATGGGAGTTTCTCAGAAAAATTGGGACTCTATGTACTTCAAGACCCAGCTATATCATTCTTGGGCATATAGCCAAAAGAGCCTCAATCATACCACAAGTTTCCCAACTATGTTCATAATACCTTAACTTGTAATAGCCAGAACCTGAAAACAAGATAGATGTTCCTCGAACAAAGAATGGATAAAGAAAATTTGATACATTTACCTAATGGAAAATTACTCACCTGTTAAAAACATTAATATTATGAAATTTGTAGGCAAATGAACAGAATTAGAAAAAAAATCATCCTTGAATGAGGTAACCCAGACCCAGAAAGACAAACATGGTATATACTCACTTGTAAGTAGATATAAGTTATAAAGTAAAGGACATTCATGCTATAATCTACAGACCCAGAGAAGCTAGATAATACAGAAGGCCCAAGGAAAGGGAAAATGACCTCCTTGGTGGACTGGAGGTGAGTAGAGATAGGGATATGAGGGATCAGATTGGGAGATAGATGGAAGTAGAGAGTACTGAAAGATATAAATGGAAGGGGAGTGGTAATTTCAGGGTAAGATAGAAACCTGGTGGAAAAGAAACTCCCAGGAATATACCCCAGCTAAAAATACCAGCAATGGTGGATATATAGCCTCAACTAGACATCTCCTGTGACCAGGCAAGACTTCCAGTGGAGAAATTGGGTCACCAACCAAGTCACACAGTCTTTGACTTATAGTCTATTCTGTTCAGGGGGTGCACCTAAGGTTGTACAGAGATTGTGGGAATGGCCAACCAATGATTAGTCCAGCCTCAGACCCATACTACAAGAGTGAGCCCACCCCTAACCCCAGACACATCCTGGAGTGTCAGGACCCTGTGGCTGGATGGCCCAAAGATTTAGGATAGAACCAAATATGACTGAAGAAAAAATCAATATGATGATTCTGCTATAATCATATTGGCCCCAATTGTCATTAGATAAGCTTCATCCAGTAACTGATGTGATGGGAGATGTCATTCTGTAAATATGTTTTTCTTATTGGTTAATGAATAAAGTACTGTTGGCAAATAGAAAAGCAAGATAGGCAGGACTAGGATACAAGGAGAATTCTGGGAGATGTAGTAGTGGAGAGTCAAGATGTAGGGACTTGAGAAAAGAAGTCTGGACCCTCTCTACAGTAAGATAAGACCACATTAAAACACTTAGATTAATAGAAATGGGTTAATATTTAAGGCAGAGCTAGTCAATAAAAAATACTAAGAACAGGCTAATAGCATTATATCTAATACAGTGCCACTGTGTGTCACTTGGGGCTGGTGTAACTCTAGGACCAGTAGGGAAAACTGATCATAACACTGATGAAAACAGATTCAAAGACCCAGAGCCAGACATTGTGCTGAGCTTGGGCAATCCTGAATCCCGCTGAGGAGATTAACAAAGGGTTGTATGAACGAGATGGGTGACAGACATTACAAGAAAACCCAAAGAAACAACTAACCTGGGCTCCTAGGAGCTCACAAAGTCTAAACCATCAACCAGGGAGCCTGAATGGAACTAACCTAGGACTCTGTGTGTGTGTGTGTGTGTGCATGTGTGTGTGTGCATGTGTGTGTGTGTGTGTGTGTGTGTGTGTGTGTGTGTGTGTGTGTGTGTGTGTGGTTTGGTCTATTTGTGGGACTCCTAACAGTGGGAACAGGGGCTGTCCCTAAAGCTTGGCTGGTTTTTGGTAACCTATTATTCATACTGGGTTGCCTTAAACATCTCTATATGAGGAAGGGGTGTTTAGTCTTACAGAAACTTGATATGCCTTGCTTTGTTGATACCAATGGGAGGCCTGACACTGTCTGAAAAAAAAACCCAGGAAGAATAGATTAGGGAGCTAAGGGGATATGGGAGGAGAGGAGAGAAGGGAAACTGCAGTTAAGATGTAAAATAAATAAATGAATTTAATTAATAAAGGGAGAGATGATAGGAGGCTTGTATCTGTTAGGATCAGTGCAGACATGTAGAGTAGATGCCTCACCATATGGCAGAATCCTGTTGAGCTCCTTGCCATATAATAATGATCCTGCAAGAAAATTCCTCTCTAAGACCTGTGATTCCACAGAATGGTGTCTTGTTCCAGCTCTCTTCTGTCTTGGTCTTGTCGCTCTGTCCTGTCTTGTTTGCTGCTGAGTTTCTTTCATGGTGATTTGGACACAAGCAAATAATGAGAGGATGTTACAGGAAAGTGGCAAATACTTCTTCCAGTGAATGTATGAAAAGGTGAAAAGTTCTGTTAAGGCAGGTTGTTCCCGCTGGCTGCAGCAGGTCCTGTTGCCATGGTCCCTCAGTCACGTGTGCCCCAAATAACACTCAGAGACTCTGTATTTGATACAATCCTGTTGGCCAGTTACCATTATTGTTTATGGGCTAGCTCTGCCTTAATTATTAACCAATTTCTACTAATCTAAGTATTTCCAAGTGGTCGTCTTATCAGGGAGCCAAGGCAGGCATCCTGCTTCTTCCCTGAACTATATCTCGACCCCTCCCTACTTGGGAGAAAAAAACAAACAGAATACAATGGTTTAAAAAGAAAAAAGAAAATAGAATGGATGGCTATGGTGGCGCATGCCATTAATCCCAGCACTCAGGAGACAGACTCAAGCAGATCTCTGTGATTTCAAAGTAAACCTGTTATGCACTGAATTCCAGGACAGATAAAAGTTACACAGAGAAACCCTGTCTCAAAATATGTAAAAATAGAAGTAGAATAAATAGAGTAATAAAAAAGCCACATAAAGATGGAAAACACAGAGAAATTTTGGATACTATACGCACTTCTGTTGTCTTTAAATTATTTGATTGCTGAGAAAATAACAACTACTAATAAAAGAAATGTTGTTGGATTAATTCAATTTATATATTTTAAAAATGCTTTGACTCCAAAATTTAAGGCTAAGGACAAGTTACTAAGGAAAAGGATTTCTATTTTTGTTTCCACAGAAAATGAAAAGCTATGGATTCTTTCCAGACTTATGTGGTTTGATCAAGCCAGACCCCCTGAAACAGCTCCCCAGGTGATCCAACATTCAAAGCAGTTGAGACAAAGCCTTGCACACTACAGCCAGGATTTCTGGATCTTCGTTGGACTCCTCTGACAGCGCCCTCTACCAGCAAGAAATAGTTTGGAAAGAACGATGCCCAAATTCCCAAATATTGTTTATAAATGTTTGTTTTCATTTAAGTGGACTTGGTTATAAATGGCTATAACCACAAGCAATCTTTTTAAAGGTAAAAAGGGAATTATGGTATAGATATGAATACTTTGCTTTGGAATGGATTTTCTTTTATTGATACAATTTAAGGTCAATTTTGTGATATGTATATTTCTCCTCTTGTTTAGGTATTTATATAGCTCATTGGAAAATGTAATGTATAATTTAGTACAGATTATAGAGCGTTACCTATGATAGTCAAAACTTGGAGTTAAGTTAGTTAGGATTTCTAGATATACAGAGATGTACTTGAGATGAATAGGCATTCTTCAAACCTTTCAAAGACCTACAGAATATGGCATTTAAAATGATTTAGGGTTTTTCTTGACAGGGAGGCACAACTGCTCCTGGTAACACCACCTACAGAAGAAAGGAAGATGGACATCGAAGAAACACATTATGAAGTTTGCTTCTAATATGGCAAGACTAGCCATTTGGGCAAGGTACTGCTCTTCTGGACTGTTTGACTTTATGTTGTAGAAACTGGACATGCAGGACCCACAAAAAGATGACTGCTGATTCAAGATGGACATTGCTACAGGATTCCTGCTTCATGGAAGAGGCTGCCAGACAGCCAGACAGTCTACAGGACACAGAGAAAAATGACTGACAAACTGTCAATACAGGTGGACAGTTTAAAGTTTCCTGCTTTGCTGAGGAGTCTGGAGACACACTATGGCATATGGGCTGAAAATGGAACATTACAGAAGAACTTTGGGTGACTGACCAACCAATGCATTGTCTCTGTCATTTCTAGAGTTTATATATTATCCTTCTGTGGTCTTTGAAGGACTTGAAGACAGATAGTTTTGATTATAGTTTTCCTTAGTTAGGATTAAAGACAAGTTACATATAGGACTTTAGACTCACAAAGATAGGATAGATGATATTTTCTTTAAGTCTTACAAAATGTTAATGGACTAAATATTGTTTACTGTGATTCTTATTTGATAACTATTGAATGTTATATTTTGCTATGTTAAGGTTAAACCCCTTCTTTTACTTTAGACAGAAAAGAGGAGATGATGGGAGATGTTATTCTGTATATATGTTTCTCATACTGGTTAATAAAGCTCTGTAGCCAATAGGAAACAAGATAGGCAGGGCTAGGAGACTAGGAGGAGGAAAGAGGAAGTAGTAGGGAGGAGTCGAGATGTAGCCCAGGGAAGAAGCAGGACGCCTGCCGCGGCTCCCTGATAAGATGACCATGTGGAAATACTTAGATAAGTAAAAATGGGTTAATAATTAAGACAGAGCTAGCCCATTAACAATAATGGTAACTGGCCAACAGGATTGTATCAAATACAGAGTCTCTGAATGTTATTTGGGGCTGGCGCGGCTATGGGCCCAGACTGGTGGCAGGCAGAATGGAGCCAGAGGGTAGGAAAAACCTGCTGTAACAAAGTTCCGCTGTGTCTTTCACTCCTACTCAGCATAACTTTATGACTACCCCAAATGCTGTAAAAGAAATTCTTTATTTGAACCACTAAGGAACAATTAATGTGTCCTGTTGATTGTAATTTGAGAGGTGCCTATCCCAGGAAATATTTCACAGGTATATGATATTAGGAACTTATGGGTACATTGGCTACAGAGAACTTGAGAACATCTGATTACACAGAGCAAGGCTTAATTAAAGTCTACATTTGTGCCTAAAATAGCTGGCATAAGATCAAAATGACAAAGGGGGATTGTGTACTTGTAATTAAACCTAGAAAACTTAAATGTTTACTATGCTACTTGGTGCAAATACTGCATCAGACTTCTTGCAAAATGAAAATAACTTTCAGATTTGTTTCTTAAGACTCATAGTCTATTGCCTTGTAACCACAAATGATAGCTGGCCAGAATATTTTAGTTAGTATAAAAAAAACTAAGTAACTTGCTAGACTCAGGCCAACTGTTTCTTACCCAACATGTTGGAAGGGATAGTGATGTTTGAGTGAGGAACTGATGGCCTGTGAGTCACCTTTGTTGCCCAGACATGGAGGGGAAAAGCAGGTAGAAGATTTGAGGAACACTGCAAAGTAATCTTGAAAGTACTAGAAAATTGATTATGTAAAATCTATATTTTACATGACTCACTGAACATAATGAATTCATTGTTAATAGTATAAATAAAAGAGGTTCTCTGTCACAGAGGGGATATTGTATAATCAACAACAGCAACAATACAGAAGAAGAAAGAAAACTTCATTATGGTACTTAAATGATTCATAGTAGCCAGAAACTGGAAACAGCCTAAATGCCCCTCAACCAAAGAATGGATAAATAAGATAAAATGTGCAGGCAAATGAATGGAACTGAAAAGAGGTTATCCTGAGTTGAGTGTCTTAGGTAGGGCTTCTATTGTTGTGAGGAGACACCATGGCCATGGCAATGCTTATAAAGGAAACACCCTTTGTTTTAGGTGGCTTACATTTTCAGAGGTTTAGTTCATTATCATCATTGGGGCAGGGTAGGTGGGGATGGTAACAGGAGGAGTGGAGGGAGAAAGTATGGGGGAAAATGACTGGAATTGGAGGAAACTTAGAGAACAATGTTGAAAGCTAGTATGGTGGAAACTCCCTGGAATCTACTCAGGTGGCCCTAGCCAGGACTCCAAGTAATTGGGGGATATGAAGTCTGAATCAGCAATGTTTTATTATCAGGGAAGGCTTCCAGAAGTGGGACTGGAACACCAAACCAGCCACAAAACCTTCAGCCTACAACTTATCCTGCCTGCAAGGTGGCCAACCTGTGGGAGTGGCCAACCAATGACTGGTCTAATGTGAGGCACACACCACAAGAGGTAGCCATGTTGAACACTGCTTGGATTGCCAGGAACTGAAGGCTGAATAGACAAGAAACCTAGGATAGAGCCAAATTTAACTAGCAAAACGTCAAGGAAATGATTCCTAAACTCACAGGTTAGTGATTAGCCCAATTGTCATCAGAGAGCCTTCATTCAGGAACTGATGAGAATAGATACAGAAACACATGGCCAAACAGTAGGTGGATCTTAAAGAATCCTGTGGAAAAGTGGGAGGGAGGATTATAGGGGCCACGGGAGGGTCATCAAGAACAATAGAACACTGCCCAGAGAATTAACTAAATAGAGCTCATAGGGGTTCACAGAGACTGAAGCAGCAATCAAGGAGTCTGAATGAGTCTGAGCTAGGTCCTCTGCATATATGTATGGTTGTGTAGTTTGGTGTTCTTATGGGACTCCTAACAGTGAGAGTTGGGTGTGTCTGACTCCTTTGCCTGCTCTTGGACCCTTTCCTTCTACTGGGCTGCCTCATCCAGGCTTGATACAAGTGTTTGTGCCTAGTCTTAATGTAACTTATTATACTCTTTTTGGTTGATATCTCCAGGAGACCTGCTCTTTTCTAAAGGGAAATGGAGGGGGTAAGGTTGGGAGAGACCAGAGGAGATGAGGAAGGGGACTGGGAGGAGTGGAGGGAGGGGAAACTGGTCAGGATGTACTGTGTGAGAGAAAAATTGACTTAAGATTAAAAAAAAAAAGTTTCTATATTCTTACCAAACAACTCTACCTAACTTCTACCATAAATGAATATATCTAAAGCACTAAATATGATATAAATATAGTAAGTATTTTATTTTGAGACAAAGTCTCTCTATGTAGTCCCAAAAGGCATAGAACTCACTTTGTAATACAGACTGGCATCAAACTCACAGTGATCCACCTGCATCTGCCTCCCAAGTGCAGGGATTAAAATATCACAACCACACCTAGAAGAGTTGGGTATTTTACCATTTTAAAACTATTTCACTTCTTAATATAGCATGAAATTTTATCATAAGTTGTATTTGTCTATGTACATTCATTCTGAATATCTAGAAAGATAAATAATATACAGAAGTTTCTTAGTAAACTAAGAGTTTCTAGTGAAATTTCTTTCCAACTTCTAGGGAAATACTATGATACAGAGTTGAAAACTCACAACTGAGCTAATTTTTCAGAAGGACCATGATGGCTATAACATCATTCCTCCCCTCCAGTCAGTGCCTCAAAGCCAACAGTAACATCTGTTGGCTGTGTACTTAGAGCAAGTACCAGTCTCTCTCTCTACCTGAGCTGTCCCATCTATATAACAGGAAAACATCAGAGGTTGTGCAGAACTTGTCCTGAGACCAAAGTTCATAACACTGGGGCTTTATAAGAGCACCCAGCAGGCAATAAGCTCTAGGTGGATGTTAACCAGCATTCACTGGCCTTCCCATCTCCACCTCCAAGCCAGTGCTTCTGAATATGCACCATGTGCCCAGCTGCAGATCATGCAATTATGGATTAGGGTGATGCTTGGAGTTGCTGTGGGGGCATGCAGAATCATTTCATATGAACCATGTGTAGTGAGAAATTCAGAGCTTTATTTTCCAATTTTCACTAATCCTTCTTATTAAAGCAAGATTAAAAATTCAATTTTCTGTCCAAAATGTCCTTTTCATCTCTCTAACTATTAAAAAAAATCTTCTTTACTACCCAAGAGGACAGGTCTCAAACTGACAGGGAATAGAATTTAGCTAGAATAATATCAAATTTGTTGTTTTAATAATACTTGCTTCCATAAAAACCTTTTACCTCTGTCATGTTTTACTAACCTTCTTCAGTTAAAGAAATATGAAGTGTTTAAATGAAATAACCTTTATTTAAAAGACATATTAAAGAAAATATTAAATAATAGGTAACAAGGAGATGTGACAAAATCAAGACATTTTACATAAAAGTTTTAGTCTGGAGAATATTCAGATCCAATAAATTAAAACCAGAGATTGACAGAGTGCTTCAATAGTTCAGTAAATGCCTGCTCATTGTGTTCTACATTGGTCTCTGAAACAATGACTCAGTTCCGTCCTTTTGTACAGACACTATGAAAATTAATGTACATGACTACATTCCAATAAAACATATGTTTGCTTGCTCACTTGTTTGCTTGTTTGTTTCAGAGTCTCATAGTTTACCCCAAACTCATCATGGAGTAGAGAATGAACTTGAACTGTTGATCTTTCTGCCTCTACCTTTCTGCCTCTACCTTTCAAGTAGTGGAATTAAAGGCAAGTTACCACAGCCATAATCCAATAGAACTTTGACATATACATACATACATGCATACATAATAATACATACATACATATAAATCACCAAGGTAGAATCTTCAGATCAAGTTCAGAATTTAAGTAGAGGGAGGAGAGGCAAGCAATGCCTCAAAATTCTTTCCTAATTTCTCTAAAGGTAAAGAAACATGCCAGATCTCCTCTGGGAATTACATGTCTAACCCCAATTTTTCCTCATAACAGCCTTGTATTAGTTAGGGTTCTCTGGAGTAACAGAATTTATAGTGTGTGTGTGTGTGTGTGTGTGTGTGTGTGTGTGTGTGTAATAGTTATATACATTTTTAGAGAGAGAGGACAGGGGGAATTTATTAGAATGACTTACAGGTTTCAGTCCAGCCTATCCAACATTGACTGGCTATGAATGGAAAGTCCAAAACTCCACTAGCTGAGCAGTCCACAAGGCTGGATATCTAAGCCGGTCTTTATCACATTCTGGAATCCCAAAGAAGTAGGTTATAATGTCAGTGAAGGAATAGATGTGCTAGCAAGGCATATTCAAGCAGGCAAAAAGCAAAAGCTTCCTTTTCCATGTCTTCATTATATACTTCTAGGAGAAGGTATATCCCAGATTAAAAGTGTGTCTTCCTACCTCAAGATCCAGATCAAGGATGTATATCTTTTTGCTTCAAAGGCCCAGACTAGAAGTAGATTCACCCCCTTCAAACCAAGCAAAAACAAATCCTCTCACAAGTGTGCCTTCCATTTCTGGTTTGTAAATCCATTCTATATATAATCAAGCTGACATCCAATAATAACCATCAGGAACCCTTTGATGTTGGAAATGTTGTTTGCCCATTTACATGTGAGGAAATATGAGGCATATAAAACACCTAGCAAGACACACAGATATGTATTTAACGACCTAGGTTTGGGTTCATTTACTGGATATTTGGGTTGATTTATTTTACTCTTTAGTTCTTTTCACCAATGTGTCATCTACATGATATTACAAAGGGTGATGTTGTGAACTGCAAACACAAATAGTGATATTCATGTGTCAGGGGCTGGTTAGAGAAGATATATATATAATTTCTTATTTTACATATCGATCCCAGTTCCCTCTACTTCTCTCCCTCCCTCACATGCCCCCAGATCATCCTCCCATCCCATTCCCTCCCCCACTCCATAGGGAGGGTGATGTCTTCCAAGAGGGATTATCAAAATCTGTCAAGTCATTTGGAGTAGGGACTAGGCCCTCCTTCCTGCCTCTAGGCTAAGGAAGCATCCCTCCATGAGGAATGTGCTCCCAAAGTCCTTTTGTGCACCAGGGATACATCCTGGTTCCACTGTCAGAGGTCTCTTAGACTGCCCAGGCCTTTTAACTGAGACGACATTCAGGGGGTCTGAATCAGTCCAATGCTGGTTTCCCAGACAGCCCTCTGTCTATGTTCTGGGGGTTCATGAGCTCTCCCTTGTTCAGGTCAGCTGTCTCTGTGGGATTCTGTAGCCTGGTCTTGACCTTGAAAAGAGAGATAATGTTTTAGTAAGTTGTACTGACGACTGTCCATATTGTTTGTGATTTACTTATGTATTGGAAATAAAAACATTTTGTCTGAATCTAAAGGAAGTTTTCAATCCATATAAATTAAAGTTAGTTGGAAATTATCACATTGTAACTTACATAGCAGTGGTTTTTGTTTGATGTTTCCTTCATGTTATGTTGTAACTTACATATATAAAGTTTGGGTTTGTTTTTCTTTTTGACTCATGAAACATAATTTTAGTAGACAGTTCCTGCTTTTATGGAAATTTATTTATGGAGCAAGTTCAATATTCCAATATATCCTAACAATATGTTATGATAAAATCAGGATAATTCCACTACAAAGGTTGATTTGAACATAGACAGAGGACTGTCTTAACCTTTGTCTACAAAATCACCCAATATGAGACAGACATAATGATTTGCTGTTCAAAGCTTGAGCCCAGCTTAAATTCTGCTGGGTAAGGCAGGAATTTTCTTGCCAGTTCAATAAGAAAAGCTCAAAGGTTTGCAAAAGAAGTACATTCCCTGAGAAGGCATGGAGCCAACAGAAAACTATTTCAGACAATGTTATTAAAACTCCCACAGGTTCCAGAACAAGTGTTACCAACTATTCAGAAGAATGGAAATATTTTCACTAGAAAAAGATTAACATCAATTTTTATTTTTGAAATTTAGAATACAAAAAATAATATCATTAATGAAATTTAGGTTCAATAATATTTTCTTGTTGATTTGTCTCAACTTGATTTCACTGGCTGTCACAATAGTAAAATACAGGAAATTTGGATCTGCTATGATCTGCCCAGGTATGTTAAAAACAAGAATTTAAAAAGACAACAGACTTGTTATAAGGGAACCCAGAGGGACAGAAATAGACAGCATCCTTAGGTTTCACCTGTGGTCTTCTGGTGCTCCCACTTAACTATTGTGAAATAGAATATTTGTTTAACTATGTAAATATGTGTTTCCCTTGTTTATGCTGCATTTCTTTAACTGTGTGAAGATGTGTTGCCATTTTACATTGCTTGCCTAAGGCATCTGATTGGTCTAATAAAAAGATGGATGGCTAAAAACTAGGCAGAGAAGAGAAAGGTGGGGATTGTGAGCACAAAGAATAGGGGAACCAGCCAGAAAGCTGGGAGGCAAACAGACAGACACAGAGAAAGAAGGAAAGCAGGGTGGAGAGTAAGTAGATGGGGCAAACAAGCTTTGAAGCAGCACATAAAAAATACAAATAGCTTAGTTTAAGTTAAAGGAAAAAGTTAAGTAGAAACAATCCAAGCTAAGGCCAAGCATTCATAATTAGTAAGTCTCCTTGTCATGGTTTTAGGATCAATCAAAGAAAGCCTGCTACAAACTATTCTTTTTACTCTTTCTCTTTAACTACTATGCTACACTCTCAGGATTTCTGTTTTTCACAAAAAAAAGTAATGTAATTACCTTTTCTAGGGCATTGATAAGAGGCCAAAGTGAAAAATGATGAAGAATCTCCACCCTTTTGCCACATCTGTCTACCTTCTCACCTATTCAAAACCTTGAAACAACTCCCAGTGTTACTCTGAATCGTGCTCTTAATAAATGAGACTTCAAAAACAAGGGACAATTACTAATGCATATTAAAGATTGAAGTAGCTTGAGAATTTGACTTTTTTTTCTTTTTTATTTAAATTTGAAAGGAGGTTGCTTTACATGCCAATCACAGTTCCCCCACTCTCCCATCCTTCCATATCACCCCCAACAAACCTCAGCCCATCCCCTTTTTGCTCCCAAGGGAGGATGAGGCCTTTCATAGGGAGTCTTCAAAGTCGGTCATATCATGTGGAGCAGGACCTAGGCCCTCCCCCACTTGTCTAGGCTGAGGGAATATCTCTCTATGTGGAATGGGCTCCCAAAGTCCATTTGTATACTAGGATTAATACTGATCTACTACCAGAGGCCCCATAGACTGCCCAGTCCTCCTAACTAACACCCACATTCAGGGGGTCTGGGTCAGTCCTATGCTGGTTTCCCAGCTATCAGACTGGCATGAGCTCCCCCTTGTTCAGGTCAGCTGATTCTGTGGGCTTCTCCAGCCTGGTCTTGACCCCTTTGCTCATAACTCCTTGCTCTCTGTAACTGAATTCCAAGAGTTTGGCTCAGTGTGAAGCTGTAGGTGTCTGCTTCTGCTTCTGCTTCCATCAGCTACTAGATGAAGGCTCTAGGATGGCATATAAGGTAGTTGTCAATCTCATTATCATGGAAGGGCATTAAAGGTAGCCTCTCTACTATTGCTTAGACTGTTAGTTGGGTTCATCCTTGTAACTCTCTGGGCATTTCCCTAGTGCCAGATTTCTCCTTAAATCTATAATGTCTCCCTCTATAATGTTATCTCTTCTCTTGATCTCTTCTTTCCCTGTCTCAATCTTCCGGTTTCCTCATGCTCAACTCTCCTCTCCTTTCTCTTTCTCCTAACTCCCTCTCCCCTTCCTCCATGCTCCCAATTTGCTCAGGAGATCTTTTCCCTTTCCCCTTCTCCAGAGGACCATGTATGTCACTCTTGGCATCCTCCTTGTTTCCTAGCTTTTCTGGTTGTGTGAATTGTAGGCTGGCAATCCTTTGTGCTATATTTAAAATCCATATATGAGCAAGTACATACCATGTTTGTCTTTTTGTGACTGGATTACTTCATTCAGGATTGTTTCTTTTAGTTCCATCCATTTCCCTGCAAATTTCAAGACTCCATTGCATTTTTCCACTGAGTAGTACTCCATTGTGTAAATGTATCATTTTCTCCATCAATTCTTTAGTTGAGTAGCATTTATGTCACTTCTGGGTTCTGGCTATTACAAATAAAGCTCCAATGAACATAATTGAACAGATGTCCTTGTTGTATAAATGTACATCTTTGGGGGATATGCCTAAGAGTGGAATTACTGGGTCCCATTTTTCTGATGAACTACCATACTGATTTCCAAAGTGACTGTACAAGTTTTTACTCCCACCAGCAGTGGGCCCCTTTCTCCACATCCTCTTTAGCATAAACGCTTTGGTGTTTTTTATTTAAGCCATTCTGACAGGAGTAAGATCTCGGAGATGTTTTAATTTGTATTTCCCTGATGACTAAGGATGTTGAGCACTTTCTTAAGTGTCTTTCAGCCATTTTAGATTCCTCTATTGAGAATTCTCTATTTAGTTCTGTACTTCACTTTTTAATTGGATTATTTGGTGTTTTGACAACTAGCTTCATGGGTTCTTTGTACATTTTGGAGATCATCCCTCTGTCAGATGTGGGGTTGGTGAATATCTTTTCCCATTCTGTGGTCTGCAATTTTGTCTTGTTGACTGTGTGGTTTGCCTTACAGAAGCTTCTTAGTTTCAGGAAATCCCATTTTATTAATTGTCGATCTCAGTGTCTGTGCTACTACTATTATGTTCAGGAAGTGGTCTCCTTTACCAATTCATTCAAGGATACCTCCCACTTTCTCTTCCAAGAGGTTTGGTGTGGTTGGGTTTATGTTGAGGTCTTTGATCCATTTGGACTTAGTACATGGTGATAGATATGGATCTATCTGCAGTCTTCTACACACCAGTATCCAGTTATGCCAGCACCATTGGTTGAAGATCCTTTCTCTTTTTCATTGTATAAATTTAGCTTCTTTGGAATTTGACTTATTTTATGGTCACTTTTTTCCAAAAAATAATTTAAGTAGGTTTTCAGAGACATTTTCCAATTGTCACTACCAAACTGCATTAAGTTGTAGAGTTATAAGATGATAAATACAAGCAAGACAAAGACAGTAGAGTGAGTTTCACACAGAAACATGTCCTATTAAGCCCCTTTTTTAATAGAGAGGCCACAAATTCTGCTTTATAGAGGTTTTCCAAAAGAGGAAAGTACAATTTTTATGCTACTCACCACAATCATAAGAGTAATTGTAACATCTTCAGTCCCAATTATGTCTGGAGACCATGGGCAGAATCTTCTCAACAACAGTGTTTCGGGAAACATGGTGATGCTGCTTTAGTTCACACCTCATAGTGTCATATAAATCCCAATCCATAACACCTATGAATGAATTAGTGATGAAACATTGAGCCAAAGGAATATCTCAAAACATATTGAAATTACTCCTGAGTAAAAAATCCCCCAAATACCTTTAAAAATTATTTTCTTTCATATTTTTTGTTTGTTTTCTGAGACATGGTCTCTCTGTGTAGCCTTTCCTGTTCTGGTACCTACTCTGTGATCCATGCTAGCCTTGAACTCGGAGATCTGCCTGACTCTGCCTCCTGAATGCTAGAATTAAAGGTATATGCCACCACCACTTGCCAAAAACCATTCTTAAATCATTGGAAACTAGGCACATCTATACTTAGAGAAGCCAAATATTAGTTGAAAAATGGAGCCCTGCTTCCTGGCTTAGACCAATGCTCTGTTTTCCCCGTACATATCCAATGCAAATCTTTGGCAGAAAGAGCATTTTTGAGAAACTAAGCCTTCAACATGTTGAGTCAAACACCAAGATTTCTCCACATTCTTCTGTGAGGGAACCATGCAACCTTGCTCCACATCCTTAGTGAGCCAGGCTGACCTTTTTATGAACCACCCATGAAAGAAGCAAATGACCAAAATGTACTTACTTTCTGAATTAGTTTTTCTTAAAATATCAATATTTTTATCCAATAGAAGGTGTGAAAATAGTGTTAGCAAAGCTTCCTCTGTATCTCTCACCACTGCACCTTTAAATTAACCTTTATAGACATCAGACAGCACAGCATCTGAAAGGAATTGCTGCCATGAACAAGGATGGAGCCAATTAAACACAGCATCAGTTTGCTCTCACAAAGAACAACTCTGACTAAGAAGAGGAATTGGCCTTCAGAGCCATAATGAGATACGTTGAGTTGAGAAGGGAGCCTCATTACAATCTCATAGAATTCTGCTATTTAATAGACATAAAACTTGCCTTTTGTTATACAATCTAACCAAACACTTAAGAAATATATACTTTAGTGAGCTTGCATTGTGTCTTTAGATACTACTTGAAGGTAAATATTGACATGCATCTGTACATGTGCATGCACACACATACACAACACACACACACACACACACACACACACACTTTAGGGTTAATGATGGACAGAAAAATAATATTCTCCATATCAAGTTTGGTGTGTCAAAACATACCACCAAACCAGCTCTCTGACAATTGATGGTGACAGGCACTAAAGAAGGAGATAATCATCAGGGAAAGAAATACTGTGTCATAGCAAGCAAAAGTCAACAGATAGTAACATAAGCTGTTAAGTGTTTGTAGTACCAGGAACATGATAAATGTTTCAGAACAGTCTTTTATTTGTTCTACTATCCAATCTAGAATATACTCAGGGAAGAACATAGGCAGGCCATTGGCAGGTCTGCATAAAGGTCTTTCCAGGACTCTATCTCTGAAAGACTTCCCAGCTACTTTCAGTGTCATGTTTGACTGAACGTAGGTGAGTCCTTTGTTTTCACCACCTTCAGAGTTTTGTCAATTAGTGCCAAGTGTTAGTAGACCATACAGATAAGCTGACAAATGACCAAAAAAAAAAAAAAACACATTGATAGAGAGCTTCTCAAAGTCCCCTTGCTACCAGTCAGAAATAATTGGTGCCTTTTTCAAGCTTTCTGAGGAAAATAAGAAACAAACTGGAAATGTCCTTAATTTCAAAAGATTTCTGTCATCTCTGCTTCCTAAAGCATGGCAACTCTTTATTTTAAAGGAAAAATAACAACAATGCTTTTGAAGTAATATTGATCAAAGTTGAGGGTCTAACATCTGTCAGAGAACAAATCCCAGATACTCTAGAGAATTCAAGGATGGTAAGCATCATTCTGTGCTGGATCCTTTGCAGATGTCACACTATCTAAGCCAACCAGTCCCTCTTGGCATGGAAACACAGATGCTCTTCATACCAATGGACAAAATCAGAATGATCTGTCATTCTATGGAAGTACATGTACAGACTACTCACCAGTGAGACAAACCAAGGGAATAAATTCAAGTTCTGCTTATGAGAAAAGCTATACTATGAAGACATAACCTACTTTTGTTTGCTCTCCCCAAGATAAAGAGAAAACCAGCTTCCATACAGCTCAGACATCACTAAGCAAATACAACAAAGAATTGACTAGATCTGGGGGAATCTATGTAGATAGCTAAGAACATCTACCTTCAGAGCTCACAGTATCTAAGAAATATTATTAGCTCAACTATTTCTCCATACCCAGAAAAATGTTCTAATACTAACCTACTATTTTTTAGTGTATGAGATGTAACTGGAATTTTTCTATAATTTGGGCTGGTCAAGTTTGGTTCATGTTAAGTCTTAGTGGAAATCAGCTTTGAGCCTCATGTAATTGAGATTCAAAATAAACATTGGTAGTCCACTTGGAGGCTATGAAACTTTTTCACCATTTCAACCTGTTACCTATCAATGGGCTACATAAATTTAAGTTTTAAAGAATTTGATAAACAAATTGGAAATATGATTTATTTCCAGATGTTTATAGTTGCATTTGAGGATCATGTAGCTATTTCACCCTTTATGCATCTTTTTTGTGGGGGAAATTATTTGAAGTATCCCAGTTTGTCACTAAAAGTTAACTAGAATGTCAGGTGATATTGTTATTATACTGATCATGCTCAGACAACCAGATAGTGATGAGATCATGGCTACATTTTCCTCTTCACATCTAGGAGATACACTCTATCACCTGGTGTACTAGGCTTCTGTCTCTTAAATTTTTCCAACCCCTCTACATCAAACATCCCTGAGATTTAGGCTTAGGCGTTTGTTAAAGGTGTGTTAAATTCAGACAGGAAAATGTCCACATAATCTCACTCCTATATTAAGAGCTACAAGGGCTGTAAAGGCTATTAAGAAATGAAAATCTGCTGCATCCAGGGGTGAACTTCCACATAGGTCATCCAGTCCCAAATGATAGGCCTGAATATATTCACATATGAACAAAGATAAATGGGCTCAGTAGGTTTTATATATATATATATATATATATATATATATATATATATATGATATATTAGAGATGCATGTAGCAATGGTAACTAAAGAAGAGAACATGTATTTAGGAAGGAGGGAGAAATTGGAGGAGGAAAATGGAAGAAAGTGATATAGATACAGTGTTCACATGCAATGTTGCAATGCATACATGTACTGTATAATGTTTAAGTGAATTTAAATATGTCTATTTCCTCAAAACACTTATTACATTTATCCAAAATCTTTTCTTCTAGACTTTTGAGATATTAAGATATATTATCATCATTGTCTATAAATCTCTGACAGTACAATAGCACATGAACATTTCTTGTTCCAATCTAACTGTAGCTTAGATTGACCAGGTTTGTTGGAGGCCCCAACCCTACCAAATATTGTCTCCTCCCCTGGCAACCACCATTCTATGTTCTGCCCCTACGAGATCAACATTTTGTTCACAAATATTAATTCTACAAATTATGTATTCATTTATGTTTTGTATATACACATAACATACTTTGATCATACTCATCTCCTCACTTTGTTTATCCTGCTAATCCTATTCTTTTTCCCTAGTAATTCTCTTCTGGGTGCATGTCTTTTTCTTTAAATTCCAAATATGACAGAAAATATATGATATCTATCTTTCAGAGTCTGGATGATTTGACCTCATTTCCACCCATATTTTCTTCAAATGGTATAATTCCATTCTCCTTTATACCTGAATAAAATTCCATTATGTATATGTAACACAATTTCTTTATCCATTCACCTGTTGATGGCATCTAGGTTTGTTCCATATCTCAGGTTGAGAAATAGTATCTCTGTGGGATATTTACTTAGCTTCCTTAGGTTATATATCCAGGGGTAGTATAACTAAAACATATAGCAAATCTATTTTTAGTGTTTTTAGGATAATTCTCCACACTGGATTTCCTAGCAGCTACCCAATTTCTATTTCCATTACCAGTGTGTAAGATTTCTGATTCTATACATCCTTAAGTGTGTTTTCTTGATGATGGCTATTCTGACTGGAGTAACATAGAATCACAGGATACATAGAATCACATAGATCACCTGCTTAATGTTTCCCATATGAGTGAGATTTCACAGTGCTTATTTTTTATGTACCTGCTTGTTCATCTTACAATAATTAGCTCCTGAGACATGAATGATGTCATAAATGTCAGGATTTTATTTTTTCATGGATGAGTAACATTCTAATGTGTATGCATAAATCATTTTCATTGTTGTTTCCATTTCTTGGCTTTGGTGATAGACATGGGAATACAGTAGTTTCTTTGACTTACTGATTTAATTTCCACTGGATAATCACCAGGAGTAGAAGTGTTGTAGCATATGGTAGATCTATTTCTGACTTTCTGAAAAATATCATTGTACTGTTTTCTACAATGTCTCTACTAACTTCCTTTCTTTTTAAATATTTTTAATTTAAACAGAATTACATTACTTTCCCCTTTATTTCTCCCTGTATATTTTTTATAGCTTCTATCTATCCATTTATAAATGTTTTTATAATATAGAGGTCAACTTGGGGGACAGAAAGATGCCTCCATGGGTAAAGGTTCTTGCTACGTAAGCGTGATAACTTGAATTTAATTCCTGAAACCCATATGTGAAACAAACAAGCAAACCATAATGAAAAAAAGATAGACCAAATGTGGCAATATG
The DNA here is from genome assembly GCA_030556225.1 of Cricetiscus sungorus. Classification (NCBI taxonomy): domain Eukaryota; kingdom Metazoa; phylum Chordata; class Mammalia; order Rodentia; family Cricetidae; genus Cricetiscus; species Cricetiscus sungorus. The sequence goes on along the minus strand of JANBXA010000132.1, from coordinate 32,035,234 downwards.
CATTTGTGATCTCAGCACTACTACCATGAGATGAAAGACAGAGACAGGAGAATCAACTGGAAGTCCATGGGCCAGTTAGTGTGAGTCACTGGGCACAGTAAGAGAGACAAGGAGGAAGTTTTTAACAAAGTAGAAGGCAAGAACCAATCCCAAATATTGTCTTCTGACCTCCACATATAGGTCATGACATGCACATGGCCATATTGTCTCACACATTCACAAACACAAATAAATAAATAATTTCAAAAGTTTTAATCTGTTGACCACTTTCTGGTTGCATTATTATTTCTTTGTTTTATTTATATTTCTGTAATAATGGGGATTTGGAGGGTAGAGCAATAAGGACTATGAAGAAAATCATACATTGATCCCCACAGACATGCCAATTTGAACAGCTATTTTCACAAGAACTGGAATGAGATAAGAGACCATGACACCTGGTCTAAGTATAATAATGAGAAAAGACACAGTGAAGATGACAGAAAAGACAGAGTTTTTACTTTTTTGCCACTCTGTCAACTCTAAGAATCTTTAAAAAAAAAAAAAAAAAAAAAAAAAAACCTTCTGCCTAGAAGGAATGAACACAGTCTCAGTCCTAAGCCTAAAACCCACTACCAGTATTACCATGGTGATGCATATTACTCTTTTTTTTTTCTTATGCTAGTACTCATGGGATCATCTGCTGGAGCCTTGTTACTTAGTTAAGTGACTGCCAACAGAATCCTTCCCCAGCCTCAGGCAACAGAGCAGAAAGCAAGACTCCAATAGCTAATCAGGGCACAATTTTAGAATGGTGCTTTGTCTGAAACTCAGTGCCAGGCCTGCTACAATGAGACTGAGCATCAGCAAGAAACCAAATGCCCCTATATACAGAGCATTGCTGGCAGACAGATGTCTAGCTAGAATTTGTACCATATCTTGGACAGCACAAATGCTGTCTGATGTCTCTAGCCCTGGGCTAGAATGCAAATCCGGCTTTCCTATAATAATAAAGATGATATGATACAAGTCAGGTGAGTCAAGATGTATCTGAAACTTCAGGAAAAAGATTCTAGATGTACATATCAGGCCATACTGAAATCCAGCTTCACCTTCCTAAGCATGAATAGTTTACCCAGAAAAAACAAAAATAAGAAATCAAGCAGATGATTCAGAATCCTGATGACATCAACAACAGCTATATATCTATATTCAGCAGACTAAAAGCTAAGTTTTTCTCTTTAATTTTCTGATTAAGTCAATAAGTTTATTTATCTATGCACAGATAAACTTTGGCAAGAGAATGTGCATGTACATATGACTATGTATGTTTATATGTTTAAATATTTATATGGGCATATACACACATGAATATACATAAAAGTTGAATTATCTTTGCCACAACCAAAAGAATCTTGATTAACTCGGTGTTTAACAAATATGAGTCTTCTCAGCCTCCTTCCCTTCCTCTGTGTTTTTATTTACAGCACAGAGGACTGTTGAAGTGGACATTATTAACCATAGATTACATAAGTATTAACTATAGTACTATATAATAAACCATTTTGCATGAGATGGAAACATTATAAGGGAAGAATAAACATTATTGCATCTGAGGTATTTTGAAGTACTACTCTTACAACTGGTTTGCCTTTAAAAATATCTCTATTTCTCATCTCTAGGTATTCTGGTTTCTGTTTAAATAAAAGACAAAATACCACAAATTCTAAGAAATTGTGATACAAAAGGCAGATATACATGAGTTTTCTTTGTTCTCTTTTTAAGCTTATTTGTTTTATTTTTAATTATGTGTATATGTGTGTGTCTGATAAGGGTGCATGCACATAAGTGCTGGTGACCCCAGAGGCCAGAAAGGGGATACTGGGTCCCCCGGAGCTGGAGTTGCAAGAAATTCTGAGCTATGTGGGTGTTAGGTACTGAATTTGGATTCTCTACAAGAGGAGCAAGATGTTTTCTTAACCACAGAAAACATCTTTCCAGACCCTGTTTTATTATTTCGAGACCACATCTCATTCCAAATCTCAGGATGGTCTGTAATTCACTATATAGCCAAGACTGGTCTCAAACTCATCATATTCCCACCTAAGCCTTCCAAGCACTGGTCTTGCAGGAGTAAGCCACACGTTTATGCTTCACAAGATTAATTCTGAAAATTTACTGAAAAACTCCAGAGAACACATACAACAGAGTGCTACAACAGTAATAAATGAAAGGTCTTACTTTAAACTTTTAAAGACTTAACTCTAAAAAGCTATATCCATTTCCAACCCCTTTGTAATTTGAAAAGTAAATGGTATACCTTAAATTGTTTCTTATGCAGACATATAATCTCACCATGTTTCATTGCTAAATTTAATAGTAGACTACTTAAAAGAGGGGAGAGAACAGGATGATATTGAGTAAACTCTCAGTGGAGTGGTCTAAGGAATTACTATAATGGCATTTGTTTTCTATGGCAGCTTCCATGGTTTTAAGGTCGTGAGAAAAGCTAGAGGGAGTGCTGAGTCACAGGGAGGCAAAATCCTCTCACCATCACCTACAAAAAAAGAAAGGAAAGGAAACCTGGCTCCATTTTGGCTTTGATGGGATTTGAAGAGCACCATTTCAAAGAAGAAACGTTGCTCTCCACAATGTTCTCTGTGAAGTAGAATCAGATACTTTTCTATGAACATCATAAATTTGTTTGTGTCTAATCAATCATGTTTGGTTGTGCAATTCTTCTAAGTACAGTCAATGTTCCCTGTATACCTGCTCACTAAAGAGAAACTGCTTTTGTGGCCCTAGGATTTAGCACAGATGGTGAAAGCTTTAAATGGTGACCAGAGCTGTAATAAGCCGCAAGCTGCATTTCCAAACACAACACTACAAGTAAAGACACATATGATCAGAACCACCTCTTTTCTCAGTATTCTTTGCCTTCTTCCCAGAGCACAAATGTCTTCTCCGCTGTCTCTTTAGCTGCTGCATCAACAGCCACTGCAAGAAGAGACTATGTGCAACCAATCTACTGCCTGTGTCAAGACTCTGTTCAATATTTCAGTGTTTCTAAAAATGATGTGCTGCTAGTCTGACTCTGCCTGAAATCTTGCTTTCAATTTCTATCTGCCTTGGGCATCCTCCTGCCGCCACACAGCCATATGAGCCTAACTGCACCACATGCGGTGCCAGATGCTGGAAATGCCATGATACCAAAGCATGTGACAAAAGGAAGATCTGCTCTTTCCCTTATAATTAAATAAGAAAACTAGGGGTATAATTGTCTCCTGCCTGGATCCATCAGAATGCAGCCAACAGATGTCACTGCACATGACTCATGTTAAATACAAAGGAAAGTTGTAAATCCATCGCCTAAAAAAAAAGTGTCAAGAACAAAACCTTGTGGGTTTTGTGAAGAAAACCATGTGTTGGGGTGAAAGAATAAAGAAGGGAAGAGTGTCCAAGGTAACAAGCTCTTTGTGGTGGCTTCTGTCCAAAGCCAAGTCATACTCTTGCCTCATGCTTTAATGCACCTGTCATTTCCTATTGTGAGCTTCCCAGGTGCTGGCTTGGCAACAAGCCAGGATTAAGCCCACTGGCAACTGTTCATCCCCTGTCTATCAGCATGTGCTCTAAAAAGGCCTCAGACCCTCAGATTTGCCAGCAGCAGCAGCTTGCGCTTCCTTTGATAAGTGCTACCTCCTAGCAAACAGCATTCAGAACAGCAAGTGAGAAGAGAACACAGGCTTTCATCTCAGCACTTCCTTCCTGCTAACAAGCTTCCCTCTCATAATCATATAGAACCTGACTAGGACACATTGAAAGAAGGCTGTTCTTAAAAATAAAACCAAGTAGAGCAAACAGGGTTCACAGCATAAATTACAGCCATTGGGGCCCTGCAGATAAATTGCTGTTGATGCCAGGCACAAAGTGTAACAGTTCAGCCTGACAAGATCAGGAAAAAAAATTGAGAAACCTTGAATGTTACAATTTCACTGTAAATTTACTCCAGATTATCTGAGATGCCTTGATGCCAATGATTGGTCTTTAGTGTTATCAGTCTCCAAACTGATTTTCCCCCACCCCCCCGCGGTTGGTACAAGTACCAAACAATTCATAACACTAATTGTCTTTTATTTTAAGTGTGTGTGTATGTGTTGTGTTTGTGAGAGTATAGGAGCACACACTCACAGCACATGTGGATGAGAGAACAACTTTCAGAAGTTGTTTCTTTTTCTCCCACTGGCGCTTCCAGACATTGCATTTGGGACATCTGAATTGTACAGAATGGTCTCTTACTATGAGACATCTAACCAAGACAAATGCTTCATTGTTTAGTACTAATAATTCAGTATTAGTTACTTAAAAATGACCAAAAACTATTTTGTAGCTAATAACAATTTTCAGATATATACATTCTCTAGGGGACATACATTTTTCAGACAAATTTTATGTCCTTAAAAATCTTAAGTAATGATAACATGATAAATAGTACACCTACTTCCTCATATGCAAGTCAATAAATGTAACAAATCACATAAATGGACTTAAAGAAAAAAACATGTGATCATCTTAACAGATTCAGGAAAAAGACTTTAAAATAATCCAGAAAGCCTTCATTATAAAAGTCCTAGAGGGAAAAAACTCAAGATAATAAAAGCTACATATGAGAAACCCACACGCAATATCATCCTAGGTGGAAATCTTGAAACAACCCCACTGAAGTCATGAGCAACTCAGAGATGTAAACTACCACCACTAGCTGAAGCAATCACTCAAGAGAAGGAAATTACAAGGATACAAACAGGAAAAGAAGAAGTCAGGATATGCCTATTTAAAGGTGACATTATACATTAGATATCCCAAAACCTTTACCAGAAAACTTGTAGAAACAATAAACAAACCCAGCAAAGTGACAGGATACAGAATAAACCTGCATAAATCAATAGATTTACAAACACCAATGGCAAACAAATTGAGGAAAAGCCCATGGACACCCAACTATTCATAACAGCCTCAAAAAAAAAAAGTAAAAACACTAAGAAATAAACCTAACAAAGAGAGTGAATGAGCTTCCCATCATAAAAGTTAAACCTCTGAAGCTAGAGACAGAGACATTAGAAAATGGAAACACAACCAATGTTCAGGGAGTAATAGAATGATATTGTAAAAGTGGCTATTTTACCAAGAGCTATTTACAGATTCATTGCAATCCTATTTAAAAATCTCCATCTCATTGTTTACAGAAATAGGAAACCTATTCTAATTTTCATATGGAACCACAAAAGACCACAGACAGCCAAAGCAATCCTGAATAAATAGAACAGTGCTGGAGATATTACCAGTATAGAGAAATACCAAAAGGGTAATATGTATCTTAAGATATATTATAGAACTCCAGAACCATAGTAATAAAAAAAATTGGTACTGGCACAAAAAGAGATGCGTAGAATAATAAAACAAAATCTAAGACCCAAAGATGAATACATGTAACTTGAGCAACTTACTACGTTACAAAAATGCCAAAAATATATAAATTCTGGGGAAGGAAAGAAAGCATTTTCAAGAAATGATGCTAGGAAATTTGATGTTCACATGCCACAGAATGAAATTAGATCTGTATTTAGCATATTATCCAAAAAAATGGAAACTCCAAATGTATCAGGGAAATCTAAAACATTGAACTTGCTATAAGAAAACAGTTGCGATGTAGGTTTAGAAAAGAACATTCTGAAGACGACTCCATTTGCCCAAGAATTAAAGTCAGCAATTAAGATTTGGTTGAAATAAAATCTGCTGCACAGCTAAAGAAATAATCAGCTAGGTGAAGAGGAAGCATATAGGATGGGGAGAAGCTTAGACAGCTATATATCTGAAAGAGGATTTACATTTAAAAAAAACTCAGTAAACAAAATAACTCCCCAAAAAAGAACAAAAGGTATCAGTTCAAATTTTGTATGTGCAACCTAAAAGAAAGTTCTCAACTGAAGAAAAATGGCTAAGAAATATCTCCAAAAATAATGAACCTTCCTAACAATCAGGGGAATGTAAATCAAAACAACTTTGAAATTACCTCAGTTAAAATGGTAAAGATAAAGAAAACAATAAACAACAAATGTTGGAGTGGGTATGGGGGTGAGGGCCCTTGTTCACTGTTGGTAGGATTGTAAACTGGTCGAGCCACTATGAAAATCAGTGTAGAGAATTTTCTAGAAGCTAAAAATAAATCTACCATATGACCCAGCTATACTACTCACTAGCATATACCCCAAGGGCTCAACATCCTACTCCACAGACACTTATTCAGACATGTTTATTGTTGCTCAGTTCACAATAGCAAGGAAATAGAACAATCTAAATGTCCTTCAATTGACACATGGATAATGAAAGTATGGTACATACATACTATGGACTATCCTTCTGGTGCAAAGAAAAATGAAACTATGAACTCTGCAGGTAAATGGGTAGAATGAGAAAAGATCATATTGAATGAGGTAAACTACTACACGAAGACAAACACCTCATATTCTTTCTCATATGAGGCTATTAACTCCAAATCTTCAGATATGAATACATATCCTGGATAAATTGCAGAGACCAGGAAAGGAAAAGGGACCATTTCATAGTAGAGGGTGGGAGAGCAATAAAGAGAGGAATAACAGGGTACCAGTCATTTGATCAGCAAATGGGAAAGACAGGGAGACTCTAATGAGGGAGAAAGAAAGCAATAAATACAGAAAGAGAGAGGAGGGTAAAATAACAAAGACATCTAGAAAGTCATAATGTATACTATTAACTATCTATATAAAAGCACCTAGGCTGACCATGTTCCCTCCAAGAGCATTTTCTTAATTGCATTTTGTAGATTTAAAATACATTAATCAAATCTTAACAATGTAGAAAATGTACATATTAATGATCACTCTGGATGATTTTAGGATCTGTTTCTAAATAGCAGATAAACTATGCATTATAAAATTACATAATAAAATTTGGTTTTCATAAATACGTAAAATGAACACAACATACAAACATTTTTAAGGTACAATGGAATAATTAGCAAAAATAACCATGTGATAGATCATAAAGCAAATTTCAAAACATCTGTTAGCATAAAGTTTGAGGGGGAACCTTGGGTAGGGGGTAGGAGTATGGGGGCAGATTCAATGAGAGTTGAGGGTGACTGAGGCAGAGGGACAGAGTTTAAGTGAGAAGTTTTATTAGAAGGAAATTGGGAGGGAGACGGAAAGAGGTAAAGAAACAGAGAAAGGACAGAAGAGAAGGAGAAAGGAAAAGTCCTGTCTGCCATAGGAGAACAGCTGTAAGAGAGAGTGGGGAGAGCAGGAAGAGAGCAGAAAGAGAAGAGAGTAGAAAGAGAGAAGAGCCTGAAAGAGAGCAAAGAGAGTGTAGGTGGGCAAGGTCTGTCTTTTAAAGGGGTCCTTTGCACCTGCCTGTAAACTGGTACTCATGGAATCCTGGGCTGGCCAGGATACTGCCTGAGTGCATTCTGCCAGGTGACCCGGGGCAGGCCAGCATAATGCCTGAATTCTTACAACATCAAAAAAAAAAAAAAAAAAAAAAGTATGTTTAAATACCCTACTTCTAAAGACTAAACAAAACACAAATCACAGAAATATCTAATAGGGAATTTATAAATATTTTAACTAATTATAACTAAAGTATAGCATATCCAGTAATATGAAATTTCATCAAAACAGTAATGATCAGAGACATTTTAGTTGTAAGTGAACATTTTAGAAAAAGAAATGAAAAACAGTGACTTTGTCTTCTCAACCATCCCAAAGATAAGTCAGGGACAAAGGGAAAAAGCAAGTTCCTACCTCTAGCCCCTGGAAACAGGCTGAGTTCTTGGCCCTGTGGAACAAGCTGCATTCCCAAAGCATAGTTACCAAGAGAGTTTAGCATCATCCACAGACCAAGGCTCTATCCTGACTCACAAATCAGCATCAGTCATCTCTATTGTGAAATTAGTTTCATGAAGGGGTCACTCTGGCAGTATCATCCTGAGTCACTGAAAAGTCAAAATAAGCAACAAATGCAGACTATAGCATGGTTTTTTTTTGTTTGTGTGTGTGTGTGTGTGTGTGTGTGTGTGTGTGTGTGTGTTTCCACCCCTCCCTCTCCCCTTTCTACTCCTTTCATGTCCTTCCACCTCTGTTTCAAGTTCATGACTTTTTTCTGAATTATCACTTTATATAAAGAGAGCAGGAGAGGAGGAGGTGGAGGGAAGAGGAGAGAGAGAGAGAGAGAGAGAGAGAGAGAGAGAGAGAGAGAGAGAGAGAGAGAGAGAGGCTGCTGAGTCCATTTAGTTGCTCATATGTCTATTTGCTTAGAGCTAACTGTTTGGGACTAGATAATCTATCAGGGGGCTTGTTACTGGAGAACACTGATTTTCCCTCTATCAGCAGCCCATAGTTCTTCATCTAGGGGTGGAGCCCCATGAGATTTCCCCCTTCCATGTTGGCATTATTATTGTGCAAGTCTTGTTTACACAGCTTTATTACTTTTTCTATTATTTTTCTTATTTTACATATCAATCTCAGTTACCTCTTCCTCCCTTCCTCCGAAGACCCCCGAACACCCTCCCATCCCATCCCCCACATTCCACAAGGAGGGTGATGCCTTCCAGGAGGAATCAACAAAATCTGTCAAGTCATTTGGAGTAGGGATTAGACCCTGCCTCCTTTCTCTAGGTTAAGGGAATATCCCTCCATGAGGGATGTGCCCGCAAGGTACTTTTGTGCACCAGGAATACATCCTGGTGCCACTGTCAGAGGTCCCTTAGACTGCCCAGGCCTTCTAACTGAAACCCGTGTTCAGGGGGTCTGAGTAGACCCAATGCTGGTTTCACAGCTATCAGTCTGGGGGTCCATGAGCTCCCCCTTGTTCAGGTCAGCTGTCTCGGTGGGTTTCTGTAGCCTGGTCTTGTCCTCCCTCTCTGCACCTGGATTCCAGTTTGGCTCAGTGTTTAGTTGTGGGTGTCTGCTTCTGTTTCCATCATAGATGGCCATATTGTTTTATCAACATATAGAAGACACTATCTCATAGCACATGACCTGGCTCTTACAGTCTTGTGTGCCCTCTTCATCAATGTTTCCTGAGACGGAGGTGTAGAAATTGTGTATAATTTAGGATTGAACCGCTCATAGTCAATTGTTCCCCATACTTTGACCAACTGTAGTTTTCTGCTATGGTCTCAATACACTTCAAAAACAAAATTCATTGATGTGAGATGAAAACTATATTTATCTATGAGTATAAGGATATGCATTTTCAATGTAGTTAGAATTTATAACTGCATTAGGAAAGTAATAGTTTCTCCTCAAAGGTCCATGACCTGATCAGTCATAGGTAGTTGGGTAGGTTTACCATACCAGGAATGAATTCCCTCCTAGGAAGTGGGTCTTATGTCTGATTGGTCAGCTGCTGATTATTCCCAAGATACAAGTGCCACTATTGCATCCTTGATCACATTTTAATGGCCATGGTTGTCATTCATAGACATCACAATTGGGAACGACTATTGATAGCTTTACACTGTTGAAAGCTTGCCTACCCCCCATTTGAATACTATGAAAGCTAGTTCTTAGGAATTATGCACACCAGTAATCCCAGCACTTGGGAGATAGAGGCTGAAGAATCAAGATTCAAGGCCATTCTTAGCTAAATAGCATGGGCTACATGAAAGCCTGCCTCAAAACAAAACAAAAAGAATAGACTGATAATGCAATTTAATGTTTGCCAAAGGCCAATATTGTCTTAGGCAGCATAGAAAATGCATTATGTTATAATCAAAAGGACTAAGGTACCATCATAAAGATTAATGGAAATGTACTAGAAGATTTCATTAGATTTGGACAACAAGGGTGCATTTATATTAGGACAACGACATCACAGAATAGAGCCTAAGATGTTCCAAAGAATTTTTTTAAGCACAAAAGAAATAACATTTTGATTCACAAAGTAATTTTTCTACTGGGAAAAAAAACATGCCCAAAGAAATAATTTACCACAGATAAGAAGCCTGGATTTACAACCCTGACTAATTTTTCTCTCCATCTTGTCTCCACTCCTGCTCTTCTCTAATCCATACAGGAGGATTGGTTTCACCATTGAGTTGCCTCAGTTCATAGAAATATAAAACTTTTTATAAGTCCATAATTTCTTACTTACTTATCCTAGCCAACCCTATATTTATCAACCAATTTTTTCAGGGAACTTGTTAGAACAAATTCCTACTCATTACCAACAACACATCAGGTAAACATGTCTATATTCTGACATATTTGCTTTTCTCTGGCTGGAATATCTCCACGTATGTAAACAATTATGCCTCTGCTTTCCTGTTTTGAAAATGGACAAAATTTAAACTCAATAAATATTGAGTTCACTTGGAAACCCCTGCCCTACTTCACTCCAGAACATGTTGACAATGAATTGAAAATTTACAGGCAGCAACATAACATACTGCCTCCATTGTACTATACCCACATCCTTGGATCAGGTTATCAAAATGCAGTTTTATATTTCTTTAATTTAAAATTTTGACAATTTTTTATTTAAGTTTGAAACAACCTTGTTTAACATGTGAATCTCAGTTTCTGCACCCTGTGTCCCCTTTTCCCCAAACCAACCACCATCCCAGTCCCTTTCTGCTCCCCAGAGGGGATGAGGCTTCCCATAAGGAATCTTCAAAGTCTGCCATATCATTTGGAGCAGGTCCTAGGCCCTCGCCAATGTGTCTAGACTTAGAGAGTAGCCATGTATGTGGAATGGGCTCCCAAAGTCTATTCATATACTAGGGATAAATACTACCAGAGGCCCCATAGCCTGCCTAGTCCTCCTAACTAACACAACATTCAGGGTGTCTGGGTTGGTCCTATGCTCCCCTTGTTTAAGTCAGCAATTTCTGTGGGTTTCTTCAGCCTGGTCTTGACCCCTTTGTGTTACAGCAGGTGTTTCCCCGCCGTCTGCCACCGGTCCTGCTGCCAAGGTCCCGCCGCCGAGGTCCGGCCGCCAAGTGAGCCCCAAATAACACTCAGAGACTCTGTATTTGATACAATCCTGTTGGCCAATTACCATCATTGTTAATGGGCTAGCTCTGTCTTAATTATTAACCCATTTCTACTTATCTTAGTATTTCCACATGGCTCATCTTATCCAGGAGCTGCGGCTGGCGTCTTCCTTCCTCCATGCTCTACATCCTGACTCCTCCCAACTTCTTCCTCTTTCCTCCTACTGGTCTCCTAGCCCGACCTATCTTGTTTCCTATTGGCCACAGTGCTTTATTAATTAACCAGTATGAGAAACATATTTACAGAATAACATCCCCCATCATCTCCTCTTTTCTGTCTAAAATAAAAAGAAGGGTTTTAACCTTAACATAGCAAAATATAACATACAACAGTTATCAAGTAAGAATCACAGTTAACAATATTTAGTCCATTAACATTTTATAAGACTTAAAGAAAATATCATCTATCCTATCTTTGTGAGTCTAAAGTCCTATATGTAACTTATCTTTAATCCTATCTAAGGAAAAATATAACCATAACTATCTGTCTTCAACTCCTTCAAAGACCACAGAAGGATAATATATAAACTCTAGAAATGACAGAGACAACTCATTGCCTGGTCAGTCACCCGAAGTTCTTCTGTAATGTCCCTTCTTCAGCCCATAGGCTATAGTGTGTCTCCAGGCTCCTCAACAAAGCAGGAAATTTTAAACTGTCCACCTGTATTGGTAGTTTGTCAGTCATTTTTCTCTGTGTCCTGCAGAAAGTCTGATTCTTCCATGAAGTAGGAATCCTGTAGCAATGTCCATCTTGCATCATCAGTCACTTTTCTGTGGGTCCTGCATGTCTAGTTTCTGCAACATAAAGTCAAACAGTCCAGAAGAGCAGTACCTTGCCCAAATGGCTAGTCTTGCCATATTAGAAGCAAACTCCATAATGTGTTTCTTCGATGTCCATCTTCCTTTCTGATGCACATGGTGTTACCAGGAGCAGTTGTGTCTCACTGTCAAGAAAAACCCTAAATCATTTTAAATGCCATATTCTGTACGTCTTTGAAAGGTTTGAAGAATGTCTATTCATCTCAAATATATCTCTGAATATCTAGAAATCCTAACTAACTTAACTCCAAGTTTTGACTATCATAGGTAACTCTCTATAATCTGTACTAAATTACACATTACATTTTCTAATGAGCTATATAAACACAATACCTAAACAAGAGGAGAAATATACATATCACAAAATTGACCTTAAATTGTATCAATAAAAGACAATCCATTCCAAAGCAAAGTATTCATATCTATACCATAATTCCCTTTTTACCTTTAAAAAGATTGTTTGTGGTTATTAGCCATTTATAACCAAGTCCATTTAAATGAAAACAAACATTTATAATCAATATTTGGGAATTTGGGCGTCGTTCTTTCCAAACTTCTTCCTGCTGGTAGAGGGCGCTGTCATGGGGATCCAAAGAAGATACAGAAATCTTGGCTGTAGTGGTCTGTAAGGTTGCAATGTCCCATTGATGTTGCTTCAGGGGGTCTTGCTTGATCAAACCATGTCAGTCTGGAAGTAATCCACAGCTTTTCATTTTCTGTGGAAACAAAAATAGAAATCCTTTTCCCCAGTAACTTGTCCTTAGGCTTAAATTTTGGAGTCAAAGCATTTTTAAAATATATAAATTGAATTAATCTAGCAGCATTTCTTTTATCAGTAGTTGTTATTTTCTCAGCAATCAAATTATTTAAAGACAACAGAAGCTCATATAGCATCCAAAATTTATCTGTGCTTTCCATCTTTACGTAGCTTTTTTATTACTCTATTTCTTCTATTTCTATTTTTACATATTTTGAGACAGGGTTTCTCTGTGTAACTTTTATCTGTCCTGGAATTCAGTGCATACCAGGTTTACTTTGAAATCACAGAGATCTGCTTGCCTCTGTTTCCCACGTGCGCCATGACACCCATCCATTCTATTTCTTTTTTCTTTTTTAAACCATTATATCCTGTTTCTTTTTCTCTCCCAATCCAGCGTATTTTTTTAAAACACATTGTAAACCTTCATTGTAGCTCTCGTACACACCAATGAATTGTTAGCAGAGCTCTTTAAAAGCAAGGCGGTTTTTTGCAGCTTATGCTAATTTTGGAAACCTCCCTTAAAGGAGCCATGCAAATCTCTGTCTACAGCAAAACAAATCCAACCGAGAAAATGCTGCTACCAAGAGGTCTTGTTAGTCTCTGTTCTTTTGTTTCTAAAAACTATTTTTTAAGCTTTTGTTAAGTTTTAAGTGAAAGCTCTCAGTTCCACTTCTGACACCATTATGTTACGGCAGGTCTCCCACCCCCCCTACCCCCACCCCCCCACCCCACCCCACCCTGTCTGCCGCCGGTCCTGCTGCCAAGGACTCGCCGCCATGTGAGCTGCAAATAACACTCAGAGACTCTGTATTTGATACAATCCTGTTGGCCAATTACCATCATTGTTAACGGGCTAGCTCTGTCTTAATTATTAACACATTTCTACTTATCTTAGTATTTCCACATGGCTCATCTTATCCAGGAGCTGTGGCTGGCGTCTTCCTTCCTCCATGCTCTACATCCTGACTCCTCCCAACTACTTCCTCTTTCCTCCTCCTGGTCTCCTAGCCCCACCTATCTTGTTTCCTATTGGCCACAGTGCTTTATTAATTAACCAGTATGAGAAACATATTTACAGAATAACATCTCCCATCACCTTTGCTCATCACTCCTCCCTCTCTGCAACTGGATTCCAGGAGTTTGGCTCAATGTTTAGCTGTGGGTGTCTGCTTCTGCTTCCATCAGCTACTAGATGAAGGCTCTAGGATAGCATATAAGGTAGTCATTAATCTTATTACTGGGGAAGAGCATTTAAGGTAGCTTTCCACTATTGCTCAGATTGTTAGTTGGGGTCATCCTTGTAGATCTCTGGACATTTACCTAGTGCCAGATTTCTCTTAAAACCTTTAATGGCAGCTGGGGCCTTGGTGGCATACAACTTTAATCCCAGTACTCAGGAAACAGAGGCAGGAAGATATCTGTGAGTTCGAGGGCCACCTGGTTTACAGACCTAGTTTGAAACAGGCTCCAAAGCAATACAGAGAAATCCTGTCTCAAAAAAAAAAAAATAATAATAGTATGGTATTTCTTTTCTTGCTCCCCTCTGTTCTTTTCCTGACTCAATCTTCCTGCTTCCTCATGCCCACCACCCCTACCTCTACCTCTAACTCTGTCCCCATCCTTCATGCTCCCAATTTGCTCAGATCCCTTTCTGATTCTCCAGGAGAACAGCTATGTCTCCCTTAGAATCCTCCTTGTTTCATAGCTTTTCTTGTGGTATGGATTGCAGGCTGGTAATTCTTTGCTCTATGTCTAAAATCTATATATTAGTGAGGACACACCGTGTTTGTCTTTTTGTGACTGGGTTACCTCACTCAGGATGGTGTCTTCTAAATGCCATCCATTTCTCTGCAAATTTCAGGATTCCTTGTGTTTTTCCAATGAGTAGTACTCCATTGTGTAAATGTACCACATTTTCTCCATCCGTTCTTCAGTTAAGGGGCATTTAGGTTGCTTCCAGGTTCTGGCTATTACAAATAATGTTGCTAAGAACATAATTAAACAGATGTCCTTGTTCCATGAATGTACATCTTTTGGGTGTATATCTAAGAGTGGAATTACTGAATCTTGAGGTAGACTGATTGCTATTTTCCTGAGGAACTGCCAAAATGATTTCTAAAGTGGCTGTGTGAGTTTGCATTCCCACCAGCAGTGGAGTACTGTACCCCTTTCTCCACGCTTTCTCCAGCATAAACTGTCTTTGATGGTTTTTTATTTTGGTTTTTTGTTTTTGTTTTTTTTTTTTTGTTTTGTTTTGTTTTTTTTTTTTTTGCCATTCTGCAGGAGTAAGATAGAGTTGTTTTGATTTGCATTTCCATGATGGGTAAGGATGTTGAGCACTTTCTAAAGTGTCTTTCAGCCATTTTAGATTCCTCTATTGGGAACCCTCTATTTAGTTCTGTACTCCAATGTTTAATAGATAGGGTTATTTGATGTTTTGATAGCTAGCTTCTTGACTTCTTTGTTTATTTTGGAAATCAACCCTTTGTCAGATGT
Source organism: Cricetiscus sungorus (assembly GCA_030556225.1). Classification (NCBI taxonomy): domain Eukaryota; kingdom Metazoa; phylum Chordata; class Mammalia; order Rodentia; family Cricetidae; genus Cricetiscus; species Cricetiscus sungorus. The sequence continues at coordinate 32,020,088 of JANBXA010000132.1, read as the reverse complement.
GGGGTTGCCGAATATCTTTGCCCATTCTGTGGACTGCTGTTTGGTCTTGTTGACTGTGTTGTTTGCCTTACAAAAGCTTCCCAGTTTCAGGAGGTCCCATTTATTAATTGTTTATCTCATTGTCTGTTGTTTGTTGTTTTTTTTTTTTCAGAAAGATGTCTCCTGTACCAATTTGTTCAAGGGTGCCTCCTACTTTCTCTTCTAAGAAGTTTACTGTGGCTGGATTTATGTTGAGGCCTTTGATCCATTTGGACTTAAGTTTTGTGCATGGTGATAAATATGGATCTATCTTCTACACCATCATCTTCTACACACCATCATCCAGTTATATCAGCACCATTTCTTGAAGATGCTTTCTTTTTTCCCTTGTATAATGTTAGCTGATTTGTCAAAAATCAGGTGTTCATAGATGTCTGGGTTAATATCAGGGTTTTCAATTCAATTCCATTGGTCTGCCTGTCTTTTTTTGTGCCAATACCAAGCTGTTTTCAGGACTATAGTTCCATAATAGAGCTTGTAGTCAGGGATAGTGTTGCCTCCTGAAGTTCCTTTCTTTATTATACAGGTTTGTTTTGGCTATCCAGGGTCTTTTGTTTTTCCATATAAAGTTGAGTGTTGTTCTTTCAAGGTCAGTGAAGAATTGTGCTGGGATTTTTGATGGAGATTGAATTTAAACTGTAGATTGTTTTGGCAAGATTACCATTTTCACTATGTTGACCATACCTATCCAAGAGAATGGGAGACCTTTCCATTTTCTGGTATCTTCTTTAATTTCTTACTTTAAAGACACACAGTTCTTATTATATAGGTCTTTCACTTGTTTGGTTAGCGTTATTCCAAGATATATTGTTTGTGCTTATTGTAAAGGGTGAGGTTTCTATGATTTCTTTTCTCAACCCATTTATTCATCTGTATATAGTAGAGCTAATAATGTTTTTTTAGTTTATCTTGTATCCTGCCACTTTGCTGAAGGTGTTTATTAGCTGTCAGAGTTCCTTAGTAGAGTTTTTTTAAGTCACTTATGTAAACAATCATATCATCTGCAAATAATGAAAGTCTGACTGCTTCCTTTTCAATTTGTATCCCCTTGACCTCCTTTTGTTGTCTGATTGCTCTAGCAAGAACTTCAAGTACAATATTGAAGAGATAAGGAGAGGGTAGGCAGCCTTATCTTGTTCCTGATTTTAGAGAAACCGGATTGAGTTTCTCTCCATTTCGTTTTATGTCGGCTGTTGGTTTGCTGTGTATTGCTTTTATTATATTTAGGTATGTTCTTTTTATCCCTGATCTCCAAGACCTTTATCATGAATGGGGGTTGGATTTTGTTTAAGGATTTTCAGCATTTAGTGAGATGATCATGTGGCTTTTCTTTTTCAGTTTGTTTATATGGTGGATTACATTGGTGGATTTTTTTATGTTGAACCACCCCTGCACTCCTGGGATGAAGCCTACTTGGTCATGATGAATTATTTCTCTGATGCGTTCTTGGATTTGATTTTCCAGTATTTTATTGACTATTTTTGCATCAATGTTCATGAGGGAGATTGGCCTGTAATTGTCTTTCTGAGTTTTATCTTTGTGTGGCTTGTGTACCAAGGTAACTTAGCCTTGTAAAAAGCCTTCTATTATATGGAACACTTTAAGGAATATTGGTAGTATTGGTATTAGCTGTTCTTTGAATTTTGGGTAGAATTCTTCACTGAAACCATCTGTCTCTGGGCTTTTTTTTTCTTTTTTTTTTCTTTTTCTTTTTTTTAACTATTATTTATTATTTATTTATTTACTTAATAATTTATTTTGGGTTGGGAGACTTTTGATTACTGCTTCTATTTCATTAGGGGTTATAGGTCTATTTAAACTGTTTACCTGTTCTTGATTTAATTTTGTTGAGTCCATTTCCTTTAATATTTGAATTTTGTGTAGTACAGACTTTCAAAGTATGACCTGAAGATTCTTTGCATTTCCTCATTGTCTTTTGTTATGTCCCCCTTTTCCTTTCTGATTTTCTTAATTTGCATGTTCTCTCTCTGTTTTTAGGGTAGTTTGGTTAAACGTTTGTCTATCTTGTTGATTTTCTCAAAGAACCAACTCATTGTTACATTGATTCTTTGCATTGTTTTCTTAGTTTCTGTCTTATTGATTTTAGCCCTCAAACTGGTTATTTCCTGGCATCTCCTTCTCTGGGGTGAATTTGCTTCTTTTTGTTGTAGAGCTTTCAGTTGTGCTGTTAATTCTCTAATGTGACTATTCTCCAGTTTCTTCATGTGGGCAGTTAGTACAATAAACTTTCCTCTTAGCACTGCTTTCAAAGTGTTCCATAAATGTAGGTATCATGTCTTCATTCTCATTGGGTTATAGGAAGTTGTTAATTTCTTTCTTTATTTCTTCCTTGACCCAGAAATGGTACAATTGGGCATTGTTCGATTCAGATGAGCTTGTAGGATTTCTGCAATTTGTGTTGTTATTGAATTCTAACTTTAAAGCATGGTAGTCTGATAAGATATGGCAGATTATTCCAAATTTTTGTACCTATTGAGGCTTGTTATATTGCTGAGTATGTGGTCAATTTTAAAGAAGTTTCCATGTGGCACTGAGAAAAAAGTATATTCTTTTGTGTTTGGATGGAATGTTCTATTAAAATCTGTTAAACCCAACTGACTTCTGTTAATTCCTTTGTGTCTTTGTTAAGTTTCTGTCTGGTGGACCTGTTTATTTTTGAGAGTGGAGTGTTAAAATAACCCACTATAAATGTGTGAGGTTTTATGTTTGATTTGAGTTTTAGTAATGTTTCTTTTACAAACTTGAGTGCTTTTGTATTCGGGGCATAGATGTTCAGAACTGAGGGTTGAACTGAAATCTTGATGGATTTCTCCTGTGATGAATAAGAAATGACTTTCTCCATCTCTTTTGATTGATTATAACTTGAAGTCTAATTTGTTAAATATTAGGATTGCTATGCTACACCCACTTGTTTCTTGGGTCCATTTAATTGGACAATCTTTTCCCAATCTTTTCTGAGGTCTTTGAAGTTGAGGTGTATTTCATGTGTGCAGCAGAAGGATGGATTCTGTCTTCATATCCATTCTATTAGCCTGTGTCTTTTTATAGGAGAGTTAAGACCATTAATATTGAGAGATATTAATGACCATTGATTGTTAATTCTTGTTTGTTTTGGATGTGTTAGTATTGGTGGTATTGTGTGTGGGTTTCTCCTCATTTTTCTTTTGGCTGTTAATAAAGTGGGATTATCTATTGCCTATGTTTTTGTGGTATAGTTACCTTCCTTGGATTTGAGTTTTCCTTCCAGAACTTTCTGTAGGGCTGTATTAATGGATATGTATTGTTTAAATCTGATTTTGTCATGGAAAATCTTGGTTTCTCCATCAATAGTGATTGAAAGCTTTGCTGGGTATAGTGGTCTGGACTGGCATCTGTGATCTCTTATTGTTGGTAGAATATCTATCCAGGACCTTCTGGCCTTCAGAGTTCCTATGGAGAAGTCAGGTGCAATTCTAATAGGTTTGCCTTTATATGTTACTTGAACTTTTTCCTTTGTTGCTCTTACTATTCTTTCTTTATTCTGTAATTTGGTGTTTTGATTATTATGTGGCAGGCAGACTTTTTGTGGTCCACTGTATTTGATATTCTGTAAGCTTCTTGTACTTTCATTGGTGTGTCTTTCTTTGGGTTGGGAAAGTTTTCTTCTATGACTTTGTTGAATATATTTTCTGCATCTTTGAGTTTGGTTTCTTCATCTTCTTCTAGACCTATTATTCTTAGGTTTGGCCTTTCCTAATGTCCCATATTTCCTGGATATTTTGGGTCAGGGACTTGTTGGATTTAAGATTTTCTTTGGTTGATGAATCTATTTCTGCTATTGTGTCTTCAATGCCTGAGATTCTCTCTTACATCTCTTGTATTCAGTTGGTTATGCTTGTATCTGTAGCTCCTGATCATTTGCCTAGCTTTTCTATTTCCTGTATTCCCTCAGACTGTTTTTTGTTGTTGTTGTTGTTTTTTTCGTTTGTTTGTTTGTTTTTGTTTTTTCTTTCTTTTTTTTTTTCAGCTTTCAAGCCTTGTAGTGTTTGAATTGTTTCTTGCAATTTTGGTTTGTACTTTCCTCCATTTTTTGAATACTTTTTGTTTGTTTTTTCCCCCATTTCCTTAAGGAATTTTCTCATTACCTCTTTGAGGGTCTCTATCATTGTCATAAAATTGTTTTTAGGGTCGTTCTCTTCTGCTTCATCTGTGTTGGCATGTTCAGGTCTTGCTGGTGTAGAGTCCCTAGACTCCAGTGGCATCATATTGGTCTTTCTCATGTTGATTGTATTCTTACACTGTAGTCTACCCATTCCTTCTTCCAATGGGTACTGGTAGGGTCTCTCCCTCTCCTGTGGGTACAGGACTAAGGTTCTCTTCCGGTGGGTACAAGAAGGTTCAATATTCCAGTGGTTCTCCTCTTCCAGTGGGGAGTGGCAGGACCCCTTCCATGGGTGGAAGTGGGACCAGCATGCTGGCAGACTCTAGATGTGCTTGAAACAGGCCCAAGCTTACCTCCTACCATGGATGGAGGAGGGACCAGGTGGCTAGATGTTCTGGTCCTCAGGGGTGGGCTCTCCTGCATGCAGTCCCCAGTCCTCAGGATGCTTCGACCAGGGTCCAAAATGTTGTTTGAAATTTCTTTTAAAAGACATAAAAGAACCATAAAACTTTATGGTTCACATAAAAAATAAATCTGTAACAATTAAAATAATCATAATGCTAAGCATTATATGATTGAAAATAAAACCCAAGTGGCAGTGATGGGAAAGTTCATGGTTCACAGGAGAGCAAGGACAATAGCAGTGCTTTAAAAAGCCTAGAATGAAATTCTGTGTTAATGTGCATTAGGATTGAATGTGAAATGTGACCTAGTGGTGAAGGACTTACCCAACATGCACAGTTCCCTAAGTTTAATTTCCTATTGACACAAAACAACAAAAGTGTGACTTGGAGCTAAGTTACTTCTGCCTGTGAATACACACTTAAATTAATGGCCATTGGTTTTGAATAAAAAGAACAAAGATTCCCAGGGCCTAGTGCATAATGTTCCTAAGATAATATAAGACTTGCATTGTCCTAGGACTTCTAATACCAGAGAAATTGACCTCCAAAAAGAGAGAATAAAATCACTGGAGATGATCTTTGAAGTCAAAATTTAAAACTTTACTAAGAAAGATAAAGTATTTTGTAAAAGCAACAACCTCAACAGTAGGAGAAACTGATTCATAAGAAAGTAACACAATAAAGCAGTTCGCAATGCTTGTGACATAAATATTTTAATATCTTCAAACTGAGGGAAGGAAACTCTTTTGTTTATAAGTAAGGGATAATGGAATAAGAATAAGTAGATGTGAAACACAAATGTTGATGCATCCAAAAGTCACTCATAAATGATAGAAATGAAGAGATAAGGAAATAGTTCAGAATACAAGATAAATTTTAGACTGGGTCCAGCATAAGGATTCAAAAAAGTCACCTGACCTTTGCTTCTCATAACATTGCTTACTAGGATCCCTGACCTTCATAGTTTCACAATCTCCTTTCAATTGCATTGTCAAAATTATTGAAGCTCTTCCAGTGCCTTCTAAATGAATCACTTTATCTCCAATCAAACACAACAATAATGCTAAAGGGCAGACAGACATGACTGCAGATACATGAGACCACATGGCCACCTGTCTAATCAACATTAACATTAATATCCTAAAACTCAACACAATAAACTCAACTTCCTTTTCCTATAATCTCTTTCCCTTTGCATTCCTTACCTCAATAACTGACCCTGGCATTTACCATATATCCCCACCAGGAATCTGAAAAGTCATTCTCCACTCCATGTTCTCTACATCTTCAATTTCAGTGGCTCTGTGTATTTGTGGGGAAGGTGGGGGCAAGCATATGCAAAGCATACATGTGAAGGAGATTGAGCTCAGGACTTTATTCATAATAAGAAAGCACATTATCCTCAGATGTCCTTGATTACTTGAAATATTGTCACTATAATGCTCAAATTGTCCCTGCCCTGACTATATAGGCTCCCTCACTAGCCTCAGCTTGCAACTTTCTGCCTCCATCTACTGAATTCAATGCTTTGGCTGGTGGTAAGGCAGTACACTATGGCAGGAGTTAACAGAGAAGAGAAATTACTTACTTCATGGTCAGAAATATTTAAAAAAAAAAAGGTGCTGAAGGAACTGGAGTTCTATTACCCCCTCAAAAACATGTCCCCTATAACCTAAAGATCTCCCATTGGACCTGACATCCTAACAGCTCTGACAAGCCTTAATGGCAACAACCTGGGAAGCAGCCTTGGCAGACATTTATCCAAGCCACAGCTAGTTTTCCATGATAGCACTGAAACTGACTGGCTGAATGCTTTATGACAGAAGTACTTCAGACAAACAAAGATGCTCCTTTTTAGCTCATTTGCTAATTTTTCCAATATTGTTCATAGCAATTAATGATGATTTGTAGTTTATCAGCTTCTGAGTATCACTGTGTTTCTAGAGCCCATGGAAAATATTTTTCCCTCACATTTCATTTAAAATGCTTTTTAAATACAGTGTTGATTCACAGACACAACTTTGAAAATTCTGAAACCCTAATTAACTGGTCCATGTAATCTTGCCTTTGTGGTGATTTTCTTTGCACCTGTAGATTTGTTTTAATTAGATTACAAAGGTAAATTGTATAAACCCAAAACTCTATTCCACTCAAAGATTTCTGAGATGAAGCCCTGCTTACTTACCACATGCAAAAGCTCTGTGGAACATGCACTCACTTGTGAGCCACTGCCTGGCTCACAGCCAAATTTATTTCCAACAACAGTATCCTATATAGTTCCCTTTTAAATATAAAGCCTTGGCTTTCATGGTATATAAATTCTGGGATTTGTTTTTCCTTTTCAGTACTGAAGGTTAAAATTATATGAAGACTACAGTTTTAAAGCGGGGAAGGGATAAGCAAAAAAGGTTTCTTTTCGTAACTTATTTTAAATTATACATGTTCACCTATTCACTCAGTGTTACATTGTATATAAATAAAAACCTTAAGCAATAAGCAATTCTGTAGGTAAATCCTAACAACATAATAATCGAATTAAAGAGTAAATATTGATAAAAAAGAGTAAATCTTGACTATTGTATACCACATCTTCATATAAAACTAAAACAACTGTAACTAAAATATAACATCCTTTAGAATTGCTCATATATGCTGATACAGTAAAGACGGTCAAACATAGACTCAAGGCTTCTAACAATCATTTGTTAAAGGGAGATAGACAATGGAATAAGGAACGAGAAACTACATTACTAAATATCAACTATTGTCAAGGACATGGGATCAGGTGATAATAATAAAATTCAAAATAACTGTATCAGTACAGGTACCAGTTAGAATACATTCAGAAAGCAGAGGAGGACTGGAGAGATAGTTCAACAGGTACAATGCTTGTGATGCAGTCCTCTCATAAATTCCAGATAGGTGTGACCACACACATGTAATCCCAACACTTGAAAGACTACAGGGAATACTCAATATATGCTGGCTAATTCTGGCTAATCAAAAGTGAGCTCTGGGTTCAAGTGAGAGACTCTACCTGTCTTAGTTAGGGTTTCTTTTGCTGTGAAGAGACACCATGAACACAACAACTCTTATGAAGGAAAACATGTAAGTAGGGCTCACAGTTTCAAAGGTTTAGTCTGATATCATTATGGTGGGACATGCTCGTGTGCAGGTAGAGATGTTGCTAGAGGAGGAGCTGAGAGTTATACATCTTGAACCACAGGCAGCAGTATAAGACAGTGCATCGCAATGGATGCAGCATTAGCACATGTGAGAACTCAAACCCTGCCTCCACAATGACACATTTCCTCCAACAATGCCACACCTACCCCAACAATGCCACACCTCCTAATAGTGCCACTCTCTATGGGCCAAGCACTGAAACACAGGAGTCTATTGGAGCTATACTCAACCCACCACACTACCTCAATACATAAGGTGGAGAGCAATTGAAGAGAGCAACTAATATCAACTTTAGGCCTCCAAGCAAATGTATACTCATGCAAATGCACACCTTCTCTCACACACACGTACATCCTTGCATTCACAGACTTTTATCACATGCATGCATGCATACATACACACGTAACACACATTCAAAAAAGGAAGCAGAGAGAATTCAACCTAGGAAATTGGTTACTTGTCTTAGTTAGGGTTTGTATTGCTGTGATAAAGCACCATGACCCTAAACAACTTAGGGAAGAAAGTGTTTATTTCAGCTTACAACTATCAAGTCATATTCCATTGCTGAGAGAAGTCAGCAATAGAGTCCATGTGTGGTGTGGGTGAGCAGAGATCTGACCAAAGGCTTGGCCTAAATAAACTCTTTGTGACTGTTAGGTTTAATTGTCAACTTGATAAAATTTAGAATTATCTAGAAAAAGGATCTCAATCAGAGATTAGCTAGATCAGGTTGGCCTGTGGACCTGCCAGTGAACAAACATCCTGATTACATCAACTGATGTGGGGAGATCTAGCCTAACAGTGGACAGTGTTATTCCCTGGAATTAGGTCCCTGTCAGTGCTGTTGACTACCATCCACAACTTCATGGGAAGGTCTTATAGTTGAAGACACCACATACTTATGTCACAGAACATGGAGAAAAGTGACTGCTACACAATTGGAGACTTTCCCCCTACTGGGTAGTATTTATAGTGCTGGAAGATTCTATACATGCTACCAAAGGAGAAAAGTAATTGCCAATCTCATCCAGAAAGAAAGTTTACAGGCTACAACAACCTACCTGCAAGTGGTACTAATGGTATAGGAGTAAACTGAACACTTTTTATTGATTTTAAGGCCCATTCTATGAGTTGCAACCCATACCTGACATTGCAAATGTGTCCAAGAACCTGAGACTAAGTAAATCACTGCTTACTGGAAAACTACTGTATTAATCTGCCAAATGAACATAGCAACAAGATGATTCCTAAGGGCAAACTGCTATACTCATAGATCAGCACGCCACTCAACCCTCACTAAAGAAGTGTCTTATCTTACAGACAGTAATTAACACAGAGACCAAAACTGTACCTATTCAGAGAGTGAGAGGTTTTACAGAGCTCTAACTGGGATGTCTTTATCACATCATTCCTGTCCAGGATTGGGAATTTATGTGGAAGAGGGGGAAAAATCATAAGAGCCTGAAGTGGTGGAAAACTTCAAAAACAGCATTTTCCAGGGATATACAAATGCACATAAGAGCACAAAGAGATTGTTGGCAACATGCACAAAACCTGCACCAGCTGAAGCCAAACAAAATCTCCCATGGACGATGGTAGGTGGATACAAAGCTCTACCCCTAGCCTAGGAGCTATTTGCAATTGATATCTTCTTGGGGCTGGGGAGAATCAATTATCTTTAATGGAGTGACAGAGTTTATCAACTATCTTCCACAAAAGGCCACACATGCTCAGTATCAGTTGGTCAACAGAAATACGAATCCATGGAGTGAGAGAGAGGAAAAGAGAGTAATTGTGTGTGTGTGTGTGTGTGTGTGTGTGTGTGTGTGTTGTGTTGGTTTGGTTTGGTTTGGTTTGGTTTTAAAAAAGAAAGAACATAAAGGTGTGTGGGTAGAGAAGTAGATCAGAGAGGAGCTGGGAGGAGGAAAAGAATATGGTTGATATATTGTATTAACATCTAAAAAATATTTTTAAAAAGGATAAAAGAGTCGCCAAGCACTGGTAAACATAGCTGTACTTATTCTTTCTCTGCTCTTGATGTGAGTGTGACCAACTGCACCATATTTCCACTGCCTTGATTTCCCTTGATTTTCCTAGACTGTAACCTAGACTTTGTAGATAAAATAAACCTTTTCTCACCTGAATTGTTTGTATTTGGTGCATTGTTAACATGGCAACAAGAAACAAAAGTGAGACATTCCCACAGGCACCACAGTAGAAAGGGTTTCTGCAGAATAACACACCTGTTTTCAACACTTTTTGCTCAGAAGTGACACATCCTGTAAACCTGACTACCTCAAAGATGGAGAACAAACTGCCACTTTTTAGGGAATAAAAACTAGAGAGAAAAGAGGGACAGGAGTGATGTAGAGCCCATCCTCATGCATGGACTTCTCAAAAATCCTAAATTTAAAAAAATATATAAAGCTTTTCAAAGGAAATAAAAATATGTGATTTTATAATCACACATTTTCAGCAAAAACAGGTCATCTGACTATGTTAAATTTCTGAGGATGAGGTGAAGGCAAGTCCAGCCATATTCCCAGAAGACCAAAATATAGAAATGCTTGGTGATAGATAGCTCTGCCAACTAAGTAAATTAAGACAATTCTTTCATTGATAAGCAATCAAAAATCCCAAATTACAATTAAACCAATTCTGGATAGCTGGCACATAAAATAAAATCCACTGTAATATTTTGTCATGCATCCAAGAAGGTTTAATGAATTAGGGTGCATGCCTGAAACATTATTTTTAACAACATGTATCCTCAGAAAACAGATTTTTGATAAATAAAGCAATGTAGCAATACAATGTATGTGTCGGGGTTGGGAGATCCTGTGCATGAAAAAGTCTCAGTTATGATACAGGTTCTTTTGACATGGCTATCAGTGAGGCCAGTGATTCCTACCAGTTTAATTTTGAAATGTCAGTTGCTACTGCTTGGCAGTGGTTACAAAATGGTGGGACATCTGTCCTCCATATACAACACTCCCAAGAGTGGCTCTAAGGTACTTCTTTGGTCTCTGAAAAGCTAAGCAACTAGGAAGTTGTAGCCAGTAAACATGTGTTGAAACACCTTAACCTTTAAAGAGTCAAGACTCACACTGGAATCTACAACTCTCTCTTCTACCTGACCACATTACTGAGACATAGATTTGCATTGTAGTCTCCAAAACTTTGTATCTAGCCTGTATCTTTGAAGCACTTGGATACACAGACTAGAAGACAGTGTATTCCTGCCAGATTTCCTAAAATAGGTCTCTTAAGAGGTAGGAAAATGTGGAAGGTTTCATTTCCCTATCCTTCTGCTCTTCCAGCAGCATAAATATAGTAAGACAATCTGGATTGGTTTACTTCAGGCATTGTGTTTATTAGCACAGTACCTGCTAATGTACAGTCAATCCAAACACTTGCAGTGTGCTAGCACATCCTAAAATGGCTCTCACTCAAGCAAGCTAAATCTATTAACCCCAATCGTAAGCCTGAAAATAGACTTGAGAATTTTGTATATGGGGAGAGGAGTTGCAACAGCAAAGGAATGCTGACACATCCTGGCAATTTTCAATCCCATCTCTAAAAATGCCAGGCCACTGTAATCCTCAGGTTCCTTTGGGATATGTATTTTATATATCTATCCTATGGCATTATCTTTCCAATTATCTTTTGAAACATTGGGTGTTTCTCTGGTGCAACATTAAGCAAGCATCTGGAAATGGTGGGCAGCAGAAACCTATTTCACAGTGCTGAAGTGAAAAAGGTCCAGTTTGACTCACAAACCTGAGGGAGTTTCTGGCATGACTGGGTACAAAAATCCAACAGAACAGTAGGAGGAATCTGGCCTTGCACCTCTCATACCAGCTCCCTTTTGCCTGGCTTCATTCTCAAACAAAACCTTCCAGAGTGGTAGAAAATAATGTACCAGAAATTTCAGCTCCATTCTACCCAGCCAGAAGTTCTAAAAGAAAATCCCAAAACTCTACTCCACCAGTCCCAACAAGGGTAGGGTAGTAAGACCCTTGTGGCCAAATCCTGAGCCATGAAGACCTCCTTAAATATAAAGTTGTGGTTAGAATTGACAATACTTGGGCTGAGAGTGATAAGGTAGATGTAAAAGAAAAACTAAGAAACTGATACAAAAAATAATAAAATATAATATGTCTGCTATAGAAATGACGACTCAAGACGGCAATCAGCCTACAGGTCCTCAAATAACATCCAGTCAGTCTCTGAAAATTATTCAATAACACAAGAACGTTATAAAAACTGTGAATATACAGTAAAAAGAAAATATCTATGTTCTGCCTTTTAATATGATGGAAGAAGGAGAATGATGAAGGAAAGCTGAGATGAAAAGAGAGGAGGAAAACAGACATGGGTCACATTATGATCTAAATAAAGTAAAATTCAAGAGCTATGAATGGAGGGAATATGCCACAACGTGATAAAGCCTATCTATAAGAAGCTTGTAGCCAAATAAGGCTAAAGAGGGGAGAACATTTAAGAATTCCCACTAGGAAAAAGGAACTCTATCAACTCCATTGAAAATAGTGTTTATTATCTTAAATACAACAATAATACAGAAGAATGACATAAAGAAGCTATAAACAGAAAAAGAAGCTAAAGTAATCTTGTTTGTATATTATTCTGTATTTTCTTGAGACTCAAAAAAATACCTTTCTGCTGATAAATACTTTCAGCCAAATGTCAGGATACAAAATTAGCACACAAAATAATCAATAAATCTTTCTTACTTATCCACAACAAACATTCTGAAAAAAATAAAAGGTAATAGGTGGGAATAACCTAAGCACGGAAATAAAAGATCTCAACAGTGTAAACTTTAAGACACTGAAGAAAGAAATTGAGAAAGGTACTACATGAGAAGACCTCCAACATTCATGGTTCAGAATCATTACTGTAAAAGTGGCCATTCACAAACTCAGTGGCATCCCAGTGAAAATAGCAGGACCATTCTCCAGCTAAATAGAGAAAAAATGATTTTAAAATGTATATGACAACAGAAAAGATCAAGGATAGCCAAAGCAATCCTGAACAACAGCAAAAATACTGTGAGGGAACAGGCACCATATCAATGGAATAGAATAGAGGATCTGAGTATAAATCCATGAAATGCCCATCATTTTAACGCTTTTCAAAGATGCCCAAAATACAAACTGGAGAAAAGATAACATTTTCAGCAAATGGAGCAAGGGAAACTAGATATCAAGTTTAGAAGAATGAAACCATATTCTTACCTCTCACTTGGCACAAAACCCAAACCAAACAGATCAAGAACTTCAAAATAAGACCTGATACTCTAAAACTATTAGAGGAAAATATAGAGAGTAACACTTCAGCTAATAAGAATTTATCAAGACCTTTAAAAATAGGATTTAGATAATGCAAGAAATAAGACCAGCAATCAACAAATGGGTCTTGTGAATTTTAAAAACCTTTTGTACAGCCAAGGACAATGTCAACTGAATAAAGAGGCAGCCTACAGACTGGGAGAAGAATCATTGTCAGCTCTACATCTAACAAAGGATTAGTATCCAGTATATATAAAGAATTGATAAAAAACTAAACCCCAAGAAAACAGGATTGCAATTGAAAATTAGACTGAGGAAACTGTACATCGCATTCTCCAAAAAAGAGCTACAAATAGACATGAAGTTGAGTGTGTGTGTGTGTGTGTGTGTGTGTGTGTGTGTGTGTGTGTGCGTTTGAGTGCTCACAATCCTTATCCATCAAGGAAATATAAATTAAAATTGCTTTTAAATATTATACTTCACCTTAGTCAGAATGGTCATCATTAAGAATATAGATGAAAATAAATGTTAACATGGATGTGAGGAAAAGAGAACTCTCTTACACACTGTTATTGAGAGGAAAAACTTATCCAGTCACACTGGAACTCAACATGGAGGTTTATCAATTAGCTAGAACTAGAACTATCATATGGCCTAGATATGCCACTCATAGGCATATGTCCAAAGGACTCTGCACCTTCCTACAGAGACACTTGCACATCCACATTTATTGTTTCTTTATTCACGGTAGCTAAGAAATGGAATCATCCTGGATGTCTATTAACTAATGAATGGATAATGAAAATATGGTACATATACCCATTGTGAATTTACTCTGCTGTATAATTTGAAATTATAAAAATTTCAGGAAATAGATGAAACGGGAAAATATAAAGAGTGAGTAATTAAGGCCCAGAAGTCAAATGCCAACTGTTCTCTCTAATATGTGGATCATAACTTTTGCTGTTTAGATTTATTTAATAACAAATGTCTTTAAAGACCAGGAAGTAACAATAATGATATAACTGCTATAGGAGCAACCAGTTGATTTCTCCTTGGATCTGTACTATGGACCCAACTTAAGGCCCATGACAGAGGAGATCATAAGCACTAGGGATCAATATGCTACTTTTGTTTGCCTAAATGGACATGTTGTCGAATGTTGCTTAAATTCTGATGAATACACTCATATAAGGTATACACATCCTTTATCAAAGCAGCTCTTTACAGCAATGCTTATATCAGAGATTCATAGCAGGTTAAAGTGCTGAGAACAAATGATTTTTGAGTACACAGCATTAAATGAAACACTACATTATCCACTCCAAAACTCAGAGAGAGAGAGAGAGAGAGAGAGAGAGAGAGAGAGAGAGAGAGAGAGAGAGAGAGAGAGAGAAACATCACAGTAGAGCAGGAAAAAGAACACAGGATCCAGATGAGGAGGATCTGTCTTGTGGGCATGATGTGGCTGTGATATACATGCACTCATAGAAGCTGTGGTTGCCTGAATAGGGTCTGCACAAATGTGAGCCCACATTCAACTTATAGCTGTGGGAGGGGCTTGTGGAGTCCCACCAAATAAAACTGAGTTCAGAGAAAAGAAGTCATTGTCTTTAGTGTTATAGCCATAGTTGGTTAAAATGTTCTAGTGGCTAATTCCACACCATGTACCCTGAAAGTGGCCCTGGATAAATCTAGCATATCATAAAGCAAATGAAGAGTTAAGTTGGGGAGAATGAGAATATGACAAGAGAGGGTAGAGGGGTGAGTATAGCTAGAATGTATTCTGTACTTGTATGAACCTGTCAAAGAGCAAATTAATTCTTAAAACTTGAAGGCAAGCTATCTCTGCAGGTCCACCCTGAGTTCCTGCAGGCTGGATCCTTGACCACCATCGTAGAACCTCTGCTAAAGAGGCCCTATTCAGCTAAAGAGTGCCATCTAGACATGCCTATCAGTACTGAAACATCCAGAGTACCAGCCCAGCCTTTGTCCCCTTCACCAGGCCTTGGCTACAGGTGAGTTTGGGTCTAATCCTACTAGGGTGGCAGATTCTCCCCTACACCCTCCCTGGGAAATCCCTGGGTATCTCCCTACCCCTGCATCCTGTCCCCACTGAGAGTGTTCTTGGAGCTCCGACATGCCCCCACCAACCCCCACCCAGAGCTTGCCCTCCCCTATGCTCTTCCCTACCCTGTCCACTGTCCCACCACTCTGGTGGAGCACTGAGCCAGAGGGTGGAGCCAACAATCCAGCCACATTCACCTTCGGGGAAGTTCCTGGAGCCCATCTGAGCACAATAGACTGGCCTATCCACATGAGACCACCCGTAATTTCCACCTACCTGGTCTCTTACCCACACCAGCAGTCTTCTGCTGAAGTTATGGGCCCCTCCAATAGAGATCCACCTGTCTCTGCAGGTCCACTCTTAGTTCCTGCAGGCTGGATCCCTGACACCCATCGCAGGACCTCTGCTAAAAAAGCCCTAATCAGTTGGAGAGTGCCAGCTAGACCTGCCTATCAGTGCAGAAACATCCTAAGTATAAGCCCAGCCTTTGTCCCCCAACACCAGACCATGGCTAGAGGCCTTGGCTAGAGCTAGACCCAATTGTCCCTGAGGAAACATTTTACAGGCTAGCCTCTGCCAAAGAGGCCTGAGCTCTCTCTGCTGGAGCCTGATCTTTGACCCTCATCGTCCAGCCCCTGCCTACAGAGAGACCTCCTAGAGAGCTTGGACCACCCAGAATTACAGATGTCAAACCTATGACCCACCTAAACCCATAGAGAGAGGGGGAAACCCTACCAACACCTACTGGAAGAAGCTATGGGAAGATGGCAATACAAGAAAACACATAACATCAGAAAGACAAGCATAACACCACCAGAATCTAGGGAAGCTACACCAAGTAGACCAGATCATAACCAAGGAAATGAATCAGAAGAGAACAACCTAAAAATTATCATCATAAAAATGATAGAGGCCCTGAAAGAAGATCTGAGAAAATCCCTTAAAGAAGTGGAAGATAAAACAAATAAAAAATTGGAAGAAATGAATGAAATTCTTAAAGATTGTACAGAAAGCCAAGAAAAAACAATTAAACAGGTTCAAGACTTGAAAATGGAAATGGAGACAATAAAGAAAACACAAACCAAAGGAATGTTGGAAATAGAAAAACTGGACAAACGATCAGCAACTGCAGACACAAGCATAACCAACAGAATTCAAGAGATGGAAGAGAGAATCTCAGGTGCTGAAGATAAACTAGAGGAAATAGATTCATCGACCAAAGAAAATCGTAAATCCAACAAATCCTTAACACAAAACATCCAGGAAATGTGGGACACTGTGAAAAGGCCAAACCTAAGAATAATGGGCATAGAGGAAGGTGAGGAAGCCCAGCTCAAAGGGGCTGAAAACATATTCAAAAAATCATTCAGGAAAAATTTCCCAATCTGAAGAAGGACATGCCCATGAAAGTACAAGAAGCATACTGGACACCAAATAGACTGGACCAAAGAAAAAAAGACCCCTCAACATATAATAATCAAAACACCTAGCATAGAGAATAAAGAAAGAATATTAAGAGCAGCAAAGGAAAAAGGACAGGTAACATATAAAGGCAGACTTATCAAAATTACACATGATTTCTCCATGGAAACTCTCAAGGCCAGAAGATCCTGGATAGATGTAATACAAGCACAAAGAGTCCACGAATGCCAGCCCAGGCTACTATACCCAGCAAAACTCTCAATCACTATAGATGAAGAAAACAAGATATTTAATGACAAAGCCAGATTTTCACAATATGTATCTACAGAATGCTTTGGAAGGAAAACTCCAACCCAAGGAAGTTAACTACACTCACAAAGACTTAGGCAACAGATAATCCCACTTCACCAAAAACCAAGGGTAAAGAAGGACAAATATATTCACAATACCATGGCCAAAAGCAAATCTAAAACAAACAAACATTAACAATCAATGGTCCTTACTTTCCCTCAACATTAATGATCTAAACTTGCCTATAAAAAGACACAGGCTAAGAGAATGGATACGAAGACAGAATTCATCCTTCTGCTGCATACAAGAAACACACCTAAGCTACAAAGATAGACATTACCTCAGGGTAAAGGGCTGGGAAAAGATCTTCCAATCAAATGGACCCAAGAAGCAAGCAGGTGTGGCTATCCTAATATCTAACAAGTTAGACTTCAAACCAAAATTAATCAAAAGAGATGAAGATGTTCATTTCATATTCATCGCAGGAAAAATCCATCAACAAAAAGTCTCAATTCTGAACACCTATGCCCCAAATACAAAGGCACCCACATTTGTAAAAGAAATGCTACTAAAACTCAAAGCTTACATAAAACCTCACACACTTACAGTGGGAGATTTCAACATACCACTCTCACCAATAGACAGGACCACCAATCAGAAACTCAAAAAAAGAAACAAAAGAACTAACAGAAGTTATGTCTCAACTGGGTTTAACAGACTTCTATAGAACATTCCATCCAAACACAAAAAAAATATAACTTCTTTTCTGCTCCACATGGAACCTTCTCTAAAATCGACCACATACTAGGTGGTATAACAAACTTCAACACATACAAAAGACTTAGAATAGTCCCTTGTATCTTATCAGACCACCATGTGATGGGAGATGTTATTCTGTATATATGTTTCTCATACCGGTTAATAAAGCTCTGTTGCCAATAGGAAACAAGATAGGTGGGGCTAGGAGATCAGGAGGAGGAAATAGGAAGTAGTAGTTGGAGTTGAGATGTAGCCCAGGGAGGAAGGAAGACGCCCGCCGTGGCTCCCCGATAAGATGACCACGTGGAAATACTTAGATAAGTAGAAATGGGTTAATAATTAAGGCAGAGCTAGCCCATAAATAATAATGGTAACTGGCCAACAGGATTGTATCAAATACAGAGTCTCTGAGTGTTATTTGGGGTTTACATGGTGGCGGGACCATGACAGCAGGACCGGGAGGCCAGCGGGGCAAAAACCTGCTGCAACATAATGGTGTCAGAAGCAGGATTGAGAACTTTCACCTAAAACTTAACAAAAGCTTAAAAAATAGTTTTTAGAAACAAGGGAACAGAGACTAGCAAGACTTATTGGTAGCAACATTTGCTCGGTTGGATTTGTTTTGCTGTAGACAGAGATTTGCATGGCTCCTTTAAGGGGGTGGTTTCCAAAATTAGCATAAGCAGCTAAAAACCTCCTTGCTTTTAAAGAGCTCTGCTAACAATTCATTGGTGTGTGCGAGAGCTGCAATGAAGGTTTATACTATGTTTTAAAAAATACGCTGGCTTGGGAGAGAAAAAAAATGAGATACAATGGTTTAAAAAAGAAAAAAGAAAGTAAAATGGATGGATGTAATGGCACATGCCATTAATCCCAACACTCGGCAGACAGAGGCAAGCAGATCTCTGTGATTTCAAAGTAAACCTGGTATGCAGTGAATTCCAGGACAGATAAAAGTTACACAGAGAAACCCTGTCTCAAAATATGTAAAAATAGAAGTAGAATAAATAGAATAATAAAAAAGCCATGTAAACATGGAAAGCACAGAAAAATTTTGGATTCTATATGCAATTCTGTTGTCTTTAAATTATTTGACTGAGAAAATAACAACTATTGATAAAAGAAATGCTGCTGGATTAATTCAATTTATATATTTTAAAAATGCTTTGAATCCAAATTTAAGCCTAAGCACAAGTTACTGGAGAAAAGGATTTCTATTTTTGTTTCCACAGAAAATGAAAAGCTATGGATTCTTTCCAGACTTATGTGGTTTGATCAAGCCAGACCCCCTGAAACAATGCCCCAGATGATCCAACATTCAAAGCAGTTGAGACAAAGCCTTGCAGACTACTGCCAAGATTTCTGCATCTTCTTTGGACCCCCATGACAGCGCCCTCTACCAGCAGGAAGTAGTTTGGAAAAAACGACGCCCAAATTCCCAAATATTGTTTATAAATGTTCGTTTTTTTTTTTAAATGGGCTTGGTTATAAATGGCTATAACCACAAGCAATCTTTTTAAAGGTAAAAAGGGAATTATGGTATAGATATGAATACTTTGCTTTGGAATAGATTTTCTTTTATTGATACAATTTTGTGATATGTATATTTCTCCTCTTGTTTAGGTATTATGTTTATATAGCTTATTGTAAAATGTAATGTATAATTGAGAGTTACCTATGATAATTAAAACTTGGTGTTAAGTTAGTTAGGATTTTCAGATATACAGAGGTGTACTAGAGATGAATAGGCATTCTTCAAACCTTTCAAAGACCTACAGAATATGGCATTTAAAATGATTTAGGGATTTTCTTGACAATGAGGCACAACTGCTCCTAGTAACACCACCTGCATCAAAAAGGAAGATGGATATTGAAGAAACACATTATGAAGTTTGCTTCTAATATGGCAAGACTAGCCATTTGGGCAAGGTACTGCTCTTCTGGACTGTTTGACTTTATGTTGTAAAAACTGGACATGCAGGACCCACAAAAAGGTGACTGCTGATGCAAGATGGACATTGCTACAGGATTCCTGCTTCATGGAAGAGGCTGCCAGACAGCCAGACAGTCTACAGGACACAGAGAAAAGTTTCCTGCCTTGTTGAGGAGTCTGGACACACACTATGGCCTATGGGCTGAAGATGGAACATTACAGAAGAACTTCGGGTGACTGACCAGGCAATGAGTTGTCTCTGTCATTTCTAGAGTTTATATATTATCCTTCTGTGGTCTTTGATGGAGTTGAAGACAGGTAGTTATGATTATAGTTTTCCTTAGTTAGGATTAAAGATAAGTTACATATAGGACTTTAGACTCACAAAGATAGGATAGATGATATTTTCTTTAAGTCTTACAAAATGTTAATGGACTAAATATTGTTAACTGTGATTCTTATTTGATAACTGTTGTATGGTATATTTTGCTATGTTAAGGATAAACCCCTTCTTTACTTTATACAGAAAAGAGGAGATGATGGGAGATGTTATTCTGTATATATGTTTCTCATACCGGTTAATAAAGCTCTGTGGCCAATAGGAAACAAGATAGGTGGGGCTAGGAGACCAGGAATAGGAAATAGGAAGTAGTAGTTGGAGTTGAGATGTAGCCCAGGGAGGAAGGAAGACGCCCTCTGTGCTCCCCGATAAGACGACCACGTGGAAATACTTAGATAAGTAGAAATGAGTTAATTAAGGCAGAGCTAGCCCATAAATAATAATGGTAACTGGCCAACAGGATTGTATCAAATATAGAGTCTCTGAGTGTTATTTGGGGCTCACGTGCTGGCGGGACCATGGCGGCAGGACCCGCTGGAGCAGGCTGGTAGAACAACCTGCCATAACAACCATGCTTTAAAATTGGAATTTAACAACAAAACAAATCGCAAAAAACCCTACAAACTCAGGGACACTGAACAATGTGCAATTGCACCACACCTGGGTCAAAAAAGAAATAAAGAAAGAAGTCAAGGACTTCCTAAAATTCAACGAGAATGAGGACACGACCTATCTGAACTTATGGGACACCTTGAAAGCAGTGTTACAAGGGAAGTTCATTGCAATGAGTGCCCATATGAAGAAAACAGAGGATAGTCACATTGGAGAAATAAACAGCACAACTGAAAGCCTTAGAACAAAAAGAAGCAAACTCTCCCCAAGGAGTAGACGCCAGGAAATAATCAATTTGAGGCCTGACATCAATAAAATAGAAACCAGGAAATACAAAAATCAATGCAACAAAGACTTAATTTTTCGAGAAAATCAACAAGATAGACAAACCTTTATCCAAAGTAACGAAAAAACAGAGAGAGAGCATGCAAATTAACAAAATCAGTAATGAAAAGGGGGACATAACAATGGACACAGAGGAAATCCATACAACTTTCAGGTCATACTTTGAAAACCTGTACTCTACAAAATTTGAAAATTCAAAGGAAATGGAAAAATTTCTGGAAAACTATCACTTACCAAAATTAAACCAAGAACAGGCAAACTACTTAAATAGACCTATAAACCCAATGAAATCGAAACAGTCATCAAAAGCCTTCCAAATAAAAGAAACAAACCCAGGGCCAGATGGCTTCAGTGCAGAATTCTACCGGAAATTCAAGGAAGAGCTAATACCAATACTCCTCAAATATTTCCGCACAATAGAGACAGAAGACACATTACCAAACTCTTTCTACGAACCATAATCACCTTGGTACCCAAGCCTCACAAAGATACAACTACAAAAGAAAACTACAGACCAATATCCCTTATGAACATTGATGCAAAAATACTCAATATAAAATACTGGCAAACCGAATCCAAGAATACATCAGAGAAATCATGCACCATGACCAAGTAGGCTTCATTCCCGGGTTGCAAGGATAGTTTAACATACAAAAATCTATCAACGTGATCCAACATATAAACAAACTGAAAAAGAAAAACCACATGGTCATCTCCCTAGATGCTGAAAGAGCCTTCGACAAAATTCATGATCTTGACCCTTTCATGATAAAGGTCTTGGAGAGATTAGGGATAACAGGAACATACCCAAACATAATAAAAGCAATATACAGTAAACCAAAAGCCAACATCAAATTGAATGGAGAGAAGCTTAAGGCAGTTTTTTTAAAAATCAGGAATACAACAAGGCTGTCCTCTCCATATCTCTTCAATATTGTACTTGAAGTTCTAACTAAAGCTATAAGACAACAAAAGGAGATCAAGGGGATCCAAATTGGAAAGGAAGAAGTCAAACTGTCTCTATGTGCAGATGATATGATAGTTTACATGAGCGACTCAATAAACTCTGCCAGGGAACTCCTACAGCTGATAAACACCTTCAGCAAACTATCAGAATACAAGATAAAATCAAAAAAATTAGCAGCTCTACTTTATTCAGATGACAAAGAGGCTGAGAAAGAAATCAGAGAAAGATCACTCTTTACAATAGTCACAAACAACATAAAATATCTCCTGGTAATGCTTGCCAAACATGTGAAAAACCTATACAATAAGAACTTTGTGTCTTTAAAGAAAGAAATTAAAGAAGATACCAGAAAATGGAAAGATCTCCCATGTTCTTTGACTGGAAGGATAAATATAGTAAATATAGCAATCTTGCCAAAAGCAATCTACAGATTCAATGCAATACCCATTAAAATCCCAGCACAATTCTTCACTGGCATCGAAAGGATAATAATCAACTTTGTATAGAAAAACAAAAGACCCAGGATAGCCAAAACAACCCTGTACAATAAAAGAACTTCAGGAGGCATCACCATCCCTGACTTTAAGCTCTACTACAGAGCTAGTTCTGAAAACAGCCTGGTATTGGCACAATAGTAGACAGGTAGACCAATGGAATCAAATCAAAAATGCGGATATTGATCCACACACCTATGAACACCTGATTTTCGACAAAACAGCTAAAAAAAATACAATGGTGGGAGGAAATCATCTTCAACAAATGGTGCTGGCACAATTGGATTATGATGTGTAGAAGACTGCAGATAGTACCATGTCTATCGCCATGCACAAAACTCAAGTCCAAATGGATCAAAGACCTCAACATAAATCCAGCCATACTGAATCTCTTAGAAGAGAAAGTAGGAGGTGCCCTTAAACAAATTGGTATAGGAGACTGCTTCCTGAACATAACTCCAGTAGCACAGACATCGAGATCAACAATTAATAAGTGGGACTTCCTCAAACTTAGAAGCTTCTGTAAGGCAAAGGACACAGTTGACAAGACCAAACGGCAGCCCACAGACTGGGAAAAATTTTTACCAATCCTATATCTGACAAAGGGCTGATCTCCAAAATATACAAAGAACTCAAGAAACTAATCAACAAAACACCAAATAGCCCTATCAAAAATTGGGGTACAAAATTTGAGAAAGAATTCTCAATAGAAGAAATCAATGAGGCTGAAAGACACTTAAGAAAATATTCAACATCCTTAGCTATCAGAGAAATGCAAATGAAAACAACTTTGAGATATCTTCTTACTCCTGCCAGAATGGCTAAAATTAGAAACACCAATGACAACATAACACACATCCATGCAACAAAGACATGTGCTCAACTATGTTCATAGCAGCATTATTTGTAATAGCAAGAACCTGGAAACAACCTAGATGCCTCTCAACTGAAGAATGGATAAAGAAGACATGGCACATCTACACAATGGAATACTACTCTTTGGAAAAAAATAACGGAATCTTGAAATTCACAGGCAAGTAGAAGGAACTTGAAGAAGCCATCCTGAATGAGGTAACCCAGTCACAAAGAAAGGAACAGGGTATGTACTCGCTCATATATGGATTTTAGATGTAGAGCAAAGGATCACCAGCCTATAATACACACCACCAGAAGAACTGGGATACAAGGTGTATTCTAAAAGATTCATATATGGTCCCTCACAAAAGGTGGAAGGTACAAGTCCCCCAGAGCACATGGGAAATGGGGGGGCAGTGAATGGAGAGAGAACTAAGGGAAAGAGAAGGGGAGGAGAGGAAAACACGTGTGACTAGATAGAGTCAGGGTGAAAGGGGGGGACATAAAAGAGGGAGCCATTATTGGTTTGAAGAGAAAACTGAACATAAAGAAAGGTCTAGAGAACTACAAGACTCACTCCAACTAATAATTCGAGCAACCATGGAAAGGCTAGTATAAATGCCCTTCCCTGATAGTGAGATCATCAACTAAATTATCCACCATCATGGAGTCCTCATCTAGTACCTGTTGGAAACAGAAGCAAACACCCATAGCCAAACACTGAGTTGAACTAGAATCCAGATGCAGAGAGAGGGAGACAAGATCAGGTTGCAGTAACTCACTAAGACAGCTGACCTGAACCAGGAGGAGCTTGGTCCACCCAGACTGCTGGCTAAAAACCCAGCAAGGGACTTACTCAGACCCCCTGAATATGGGTCTCAGCTAGAAGGACTGAGCAGTCTGGGGGACCTCAGACAGTAAAAACAGGATCTATTCCTGGTGCACAAAAGGACCTTGCAGACACATCTACCATGGAGGGATACTCCTTTAACCTAGAGGCAGGAGAGAAGTCCTAGTCCCTACTTCAAATGACTTGACAGATTTTAGATTATCCCTCCTGGATAGCATAGCCCTACATGTGGAAAGGGGGTGGGGTGATGGAAGGGGAGGGTGGCCAGGGTGCATGTCACAGGGGAAAGAGTGTAAGAGTGACGGAGGGAGGATTGGAGGGAGGAAGGGAGAGGAAACTGGGATCTACATGTAAAATTTTTAAATTATATTATTATTAATAAAAAACGAAGAAGAAAAATGCTGCTGGATTAATTATATATATATATGTGTATATATATATATATACACATATATATATATATATTCAAAATGCTTTTAAGCCTAAGAACAAGTTACTGGGGAAAAGAATTTCTAATTTTCTTTCCACAGAAAATGAAAAGCTGTGGATCCCTTCCAGACTAATGTGGTTTGATCGAGCAAGACCCCCTGAAGCAACGTCAATGGGACAATGCAGCCTTCCAGACCACTACAGCCAGGATTTCCATGTCTTCTTAGGATTCCCCCAATACAGCGCCCACTACCAGCAGGAAGCAGTTTGGAAAGAACTACGCCCAAATTCCCAAATATTGTTTATAAATGTTTGTTTTAATTAAAAAAGGCATGTATAATTATGTCCTGCATAAAATAAATAAATGTTTAATAAATAAAAATAACTTGAAATTCTGAAAATACAATATGAACCAGTTTTTGAAAACACAACAAAATTATACAAAACTGTATATTTTTAAACTTTAAGTCTGTGGGATCCTAGGAAACAAAAATCCCACGGTGTTCCACACTGGCGGCTGTGGAGCAACATTGCAGAATGCCTCACCCAAATAGTGTTATAAACATTTTCTAGGCTCAACTTCCTAGCCCACACTAACACAGAAACCACAGTGTGCTCAAAGAGAGTGAACACCCACCTCCTCTATACTTTTTTATAAAAAGAAAAAAACTACCTTGTTACAAATAGGAAAATTATGTGCTCTGTGAAATGACTGGCTTTAGTAGAAACATTCCAATCACCTTTCACACTTGCAAAACATATGCCATGTCTTGAGTTTTTGAAACAAAAAGACATTGAAACTCTGGGTTTCAAACTGGGGAAACTAAAAGTAGCAATGTCAAACATCCTACTCAGTCCATCTGACCTTGGCTGTAGGAGGTGAGGCTTGAAGTAGGGAAAGGCTAGAGATTAAAGGTAGCAAACCAAAAATGAAGATTGAATGCTTTTCATGGGCTTAATAGTGGATGTGGCATAGATAAGAAAGAGTATCCATGACATGTGGATGTTTAGATAGAAAATTCCAAAATTTCAAAGCAATGGTGAAAAGAAAAAAAAGTATTTAAGAGCTATGGGACATCTAGAGAAATGTGCTTATAAAATATAATTCTGTGCTATCAGAATATAATAGGGAGAGAGCAGAACAGAGGAAGCATTTCAAACAATAATGACTGTGAACTTCCCAAAAGTAATGTTAGACACAAGAACACAGATCCAGAACACAGAGTGAATAAATGTCAGAAAATTACACCTAGGCCTATCAGTATCAAAGTACAGAAAATCAAAGTCCTGAAAGAAAACAGGTGTGGGGGAATATTACCTACAGAGCATCAAAGATAAGTATTGAGTCCCACTACTTAAAAAGCCATGTAAGCAAGAACAGAGTACAGTGAGCAATTTAAGTATTGAGATAGGAAGCAACTTAGGATTCTGTGACTGTGGCATCATCCTTCAAAACAAAAGAGAAAATCCTCCTCAGGTAAACAAAACTGAACTACATGAGTATGTATCAGTATACCAGACATCCAAGAATTCTTCACAAATTAAAGAAAAAGTCACATGATCATGACAACAGATGTGGAAAAGCTTTTGAAATCTAATGCAAACAAGGGACAAGATGAGAAAGACTGTTTAGAATACTTCTAGTTCTGGGGAATCAAATGCCCTCTTCTGGTCTCCTCAGGCTTCTGCAAACAGATGGTACTCCAAAACTCATGCAGGCAAACACAAATAAACATAAATTAAATAAATAAGCCTTTTTTATAAAAATGACAACTAAGCATATAAAAAGGTGTTTAGTATCATATATAAATAAGAAACTAAACTTTCAAATAGCATTGAGATTCTCTTATGAAGCTATTATATTGGCCCAAATACAAAACACTAACAGTATGAAATCTGGGGAGAATGGAGAAACAGGACCTCTTGTTCAGGAGCAGAATGCTATCACAGCCACAGTAGAAGCTGTGATGGTGAGTGCTGGCCATCAACAGGATTGTCTGAAGCCTGTAGGGAATTATTATGAGGTGGGAAACACACACACACACACACACACACACACACACACACACACACACACACTGGAAGGTGCTTTCCCTGACTGGGATGCTGGACAGCCTCAATGGGAGACAGGAAATTAACATCAACAGGCATCTATTGCTTCCTGACTATGGATACAATACGGCCAGCTGCTTCAAAATCCTGCCCCTTTGGCTTCCTTACCACAAAGAACAGTATTGAATTGAGACCCAGAATAAGCCCTTTCTCCCTTAAGATCCTTTTGTTGCAATGCTTTATCACAGCAACAGGAAAAAGAACAAATTCAGAAGTCAATGTGGAAGATTCTAATGAAAACTATATATATTGTTTTCATACATTCCAGGCATTGCACTTCCTAATGTTTTTTAAATGTATGCCCACACAAAGACACCCCCCCATCAATTGTTTATACCAGGCTTATTTTTATTTGCCAAACTTGGAAGCAATTCAGCTATCCTTTAGTAAATGAGAGATCAATATTAGTACATTCACATTATTTGACACTGAAATAAGCTCTCAAGCAATGAAAAGCCTTGGAAGAAACTTAGATGCATATTAAGCATTGAAAGAAGCCAACCTCAGAGGATACATAACATGTGATTCCAATGATATACTAAAGAGTCAATTAAAAGACTAGCAGTTACCACAGGTTTGCACAGATAAAAAAAAAATGAATGGGCAAAGCATAGTCGATCTTCAGGATAGTGAAGCAATTCCAAATGGTAGTGTTGTGATTTATACATAAATATTTTCCCAAATCTATTTTACATAAATCTAAGAAACAATCCTACTGTGAACCATAAAGACTAAGTAATGATGTGTTAACACAGATTCATGAACTTTAACAGGCACGTCACTTTGGTGTAAGATGTGGACAGTGAGGACGTTTATACAAAGGAGAAGTTTATACAATATGAGAAACAGTCACCTACGCTCTCCATTTATTATTACTATAAGCCAAAAATAATCTCTTTAAAACAATGTATTGATTGTCAAATTAATGATAATGCAAATACACTTAAAATCTATTGCTCCATATTTCACAAAGTTTGAAGCACAGATTTGTTCTTTCAAACAACAAACATTCGCATCTTCCATGTACATAGTTCCTAGTCTATCTGTCATAAAGAAACCTGTAAATTATGGCTTTAATTAATTAGTTAATTTTCAGTAGAGAGTAGGGCCTTGGTCTGTCTAAAATAGTTTAGAAGGTTCAGTATATTCCATGTAACTGTGTTGACAAACATGTTTTACAGATTCTATGTCAACTCATATACACATATGATCACTCCCAGACATGTTTGGATATGTAATAACAAAAAAAAAGTTGTAACTTAGCCAAGCATGGTGGTGCATGCATTTAATCCCAGTACTCAGGAAACAGGCAGGCAAATCTCTGAATTCTAGGCCAGCCTGGTCTGCAGAGTAAGTTCTAGGCTGCACAGAGAAACCATGTCTCAAAAAATAAAAAACTGTAGCTGAAGCAACAGAGGACTTCAATTTTAATTTTAAAAGGCTTTACTTTGGACTAGTGAGGTAAGTACACAGGTAAAGTGCCCCACGTGTGAGGAGGTGAATGCAAACACCCTGAACTTGTGTAAGTAGCTGAGTGTGTCTAGTCATGCAGGTCTGTAACCCTAGTGAGGGAAGGGTAGAGGATATCAGAGACAGGCAGCCAATTCTTAGAGCTGAAGCTTGCTGGCTAGCTAGCCATCTAGCCAACTGATGAGTGCAGATCCACTAAGAGACTTTGTCTAAAAAGAAGAGGTGGAGAGTAATCAAGGTAGACACCACTCAACCTCTGGATTCTACAGGAAGACCCATGCACACACACCTAAAGAAAAAATTTTAAGTTGAAATGAATATGTATTTCAAAACATCTAAACTTACAGACTTCCTATTATTTTTACAATTATTTACGTTTTTTATTTTACATATAGATCCCAGTTACCTCTCCCTCCCACCCTCCTATGCCCCCCGACCACCTTCCCCTTTTATTACCCCCATTCCATATGTAGGGTGATGCCTTCCAGGAGAGGTCATCTAATTCTGTCAAGTCATTTGGAGTAGGGACTAGGCCCTACCCTCCTAACCTCTAGGTTAAGGGATATCCCTCTATGGGGGATGTGCTCCCAAAGTCCTTTTGTGCACCAGGGATACATCCTAGTTCCACTGTCAGAGGTCTCTTAGACTGCCCAGGAATTCTAACTGAGACCCATGTTTAGGGTTGGTCCAATGCAAGATTTCCAGCTATCAGTCTGGGGGCCCATTAGCTCCTCCTAGTTCAGGTCAGCTGTCTCTGTGGGTTTCTGTAGCCTGGTCTTGTCCACCCTGCTGCATCCTGATTCCAGTTTGGCTCAGTGTTTAGTTGTGGGTGTCTGTTTCTGTTTCCATCAGCTACTACATGAGGGCTCTATGATGGTGGATAAGTTAGTCATCAATCTCATTATCAGGGAAGGGCATTTATGGTAGCCTTTCCACTATTGGTCAAATTGTTAGTATGAGTCAGGAGTCAATCTTGTAGGTCTCGGGACATTTCTCTAGAGTCAGTTTTCTCTTCAAACCTATGATGGCTCCCTCTTTCATGTTCTCTCTCTCTCTCTCTCTCTCTCTCTCTCTCTCTCTCTCTCTCTCTCTCTCTCTCTCTCTCTCTCTCTGTGTGTGTGTGTGTGTGTGTGTGTGTGTGTGTGTGTTTCTCTCTACTCTTCCTCCCCTGACCCAATCTTCCTAGTCCCATGTGCTTTCTCCTCCCCTTCTCTTTCTCCTAGCTCCCTCTCCTCTCACAGTCCCACCCCCACACCTAATATGCTCAGGAGATCTTGTCCCTTTCCCCTTCTGTGAGAGACCTTATATGAATCTCTAGAATCTTCCTTGTATCCTAGTTTCTCTGGCGGTGTGAAATATACGCTGGTGATCCTTTGCTCTATGTCTAAAATCCATATATGAGTGAGTATATACCATGTTCCTCTTTTTATGGCTGGGTTTCCTCATTCAGGATAGTTTCTTCAAGTTCCATCCACTTGCCTATGAATTTCAAGATTCCCTTGTTTTTTCCACAGAGTAGTATTCCATTGTGTAAATGTGCCAGATCTTCTGTAACCATTCTTCAGTTGAGGGGCATATAGGTTGCTTCCAGGTTCTTGCTATTACAAATAATGCTGCCACCAATATAGTTGAACAGATGTCTTTGTTGCACCAATGTAGATCATATGGGTATATGCCTACAAGTGTGATTGCCGGGTCCTGTGGTAGACTGATTCCCATTTCCTGAGGAACCGCCATATTGATCTCCAAAATCGCTGTACAAGTTTACACTCCCACCACCAGTGTAGGAGTGTTCCCCTTTCTCCACATCCTCTCCAACACAAGCTGTCATTGGTGTTCTAATTTTAGCCATTCTAGCAGGAGTAAGATGGTATCTCAGAGTTGTTTTTATTTGCATTGCCCTGATAGCTAAGGATGTTGAGCATTTTCTTAAGTGTCTTTCAGCCTCTTTGATTTCCTCTATTGAGAATTCTCTCTTCAGTTCTATACCCCATTTTTTAATAGGGTTATTTTGTATTTTGGTGACTAGTTTCTTGAGTTCTTTGTAAATTATGGAGATCAGCCCTCTGTCAGATGTAGGATTGGTGAAGATCTTTTCCCAGTCTGTGGGGTGCCACTTGTTCTTGTCAACTGTGTCCTTTGCCTCACAGAAGCTTCTCAGTTTGAAAAGGTCCCATTTATTTATTGTCGATCTCAGTGTCTGTGCTACTGGAGTTATGTTCAGGAAGCGGTCCCCTATACCAATTTGTTCAAGGGTACCTCCTACTTTCTCTTCTAAGAGATTCAGTGTGGCTGGATTTATGTTGAGGTCTTTGATCCATTTGGACTTGAGTTTTGTGCATGGCAATAGACATGGGTCTATCTGCAGTCTTCTACACACCATCATCCAGTGGTGCCAGCACCATTTGTTGAAGATGCTTTCCTCCTCCCATTGTATACTTTTAGCTGTTTTGTCGAAAATCAGGTGTTCATAGGTGTGTGGGTTAATATCAAGGATTTTTTATTTGATTCCATTTGTCTACCTGTCTATTTTTGTGCCAATACCAGGCTGTTTTCAGGACTATAGCTCAGTAGTAGAGCTTCGAGTCAGGGATGGTGATGCCTTCTGAAGTTCCGTTATTGTACAGGGTTGTTTTGCCTATCCTGGGTCTTTTGTTTTTCCATGTAAAGTTGATTATTATCCTTTCAAGGTCAGTGAAGAATTGTGCTGGGATTTTAATGGGCATTGCTTTGAATCTGTAGATTGTTTTTGGCAAGATTGCCATTTTTACTGTGTTTATCTTACCTATCCAAGAGCGTGGGAGATCTTTCCATTTTCTGGTATCTTCTTTAATTTCTTTCCTTAAACACACAACGTTCTTGCTATATAGGCCTTTCACTTGTGTGGTAAGCATTATCCCAAGATACTTTATGCTGTTTCTGGCTATTTTAAAGGAGATGTTTCTCTGATTTCTTTCTTAGCCCCTTGGTTGTCTGTATATAGTAGAGCTACTGATTTTTTCTTTTTTTAGTTTATTTTGTAGCCTGCTAGTTTGCTGATGGTGTTTATCAGCTGTAGGAGTTCCCTGGTAGAGTTATTTGGGTTGCTTATGTAAACTATCATATCATCTGAAAATAGTGGCACTTTGACTTCTTCCTGTCCAATTTGGATCCCCTTGATCTCCTTTTGTTATCTTATTGCTTTAGCTAGAACAATATTGAAGAGACATGAAGAAAGAGGACAGCCTTGTCTTGTTCCTGAATTTTGAGGAATCACCTTAAGCTTCTCTCCATTCAGTTTGATATTGGCTGTTGGTTTACTGTATATTGCTTTTATTATGTTTAGGTTTTTATTATGTTCCTGTTATCCCTGATCTTTCCAAGACCTTTATCATAAAAGGGTATTCAATTTTGTCAAAGACTTTTTCAGAATCTAGGGATTTTCTTTGGATTTTCTTTTTCAGTTTGTTTATATGGTAGATCACATTGATAGATTTTCATATGTTGAACCATCCCTGTAACCCAGGGACAAAGCCTACTTGATCGTGGTGGAGGATATCTCCAATGTATTCTTAGATCTGATTTGCCAGTATTTTATTGAGTATTTTTGCATCAATGTTCATGAGGGATATTGGTCTGTAGTTTTCTTTCTTAGTTGTGTCTTTGTGTGGCTTGGGTACCAAGGTAATTGTGGCCTCGTAAAAAAAGAGTTTGGTAATGAACCTTTTGCTTCTATTTTGTGAAACAATTTGAGGAGTATTGGTATTATCTCTTCCTGGAATTTCTGGTAGAATTCTTCACTGAAGCCATCTGACCCTATGCTTTTTTTGGTTGGAAGGGTTTTGATGACTGCTTCTATTTCATTAGGGGTCATAGGTCTATTTAAGTTATTTGTCTGTTCTTGATTTAATTTTGGTAAGTGATAGTTATCCAGAAATTTGCCATTTTCCTTTGAGTTTTTAAATTTTGTGGAGTACAGATTTTCAAAGTATGACCTGAAAATTGTCTGGATTTCCTCAGTGTCCATTGTTACTTTTAATAGCTGCACATATGCCAGGTATTATATAACATACCTTTAATCCCACCACTGAGGAGGAAGAGACAGACAGATGTCATTGTATTCAAGGTCAGCCTGGTCTATATAGCAAATGCCAGACTAGTCTTGGCTATATAGACCAGAAAATATAAGAATAAGTACACAGGGATATAGTATAAAGTTATGGATAGTATAACTTCTGTAGTAGACAAGCTATGGAATTCCTGAGTGTTCTTTGACCATGTGGATTTGTCGATTTTACACGCTATTTCTTAGGTTAACTTTGGGTGTATTTTCAAAGAGGTGACAGTAAAACAAAATCTAAAGGGATAAAAGTAAATTGGCTAAATTTAAATTTACCAAAAATATTCTTGAATCTTACAAAAATGGGTGATTTCATGCTTAGGTTGAGATTCAATGTATCTTGTATAATATAAATGAGAAGCTTGTATAAAATATGAAATGTTACCAAAAGTATTCTTATCACTCAGTAAACCATTTACACATGAAATTGGAATAAGTAAAAAAGTAAGTGAAGGGAATTTTGGCATGGATACATGTTAACACTGATGGAACTGAAGGAAAAATTAAATAGCATATTCAGTGTCAAATCTGATTTTCAGTTACAATATTAAATACAAAATTGACAAATGTTATTCTTGATCTGGCATAAACATCATCACACCCTAAAATTGTATTCAGAACACTTCAGATTCAATTATTCCCACAACGGTTTTAAAATGCCAAGTAGCTAATATAAATATTTTTTCACATCACAAATTCCACATTTTAAAATTAGAATTGTCAGCCCACAGTTTTGTTTCTGCTTCTGCTTGTTCTTGCAGTTAAAGAATACAGGACAGTTTGCTTATTCCCAATCTTGAAAAATGGATTTTCCTAAGATGTAACTCCAGATCTGAGAAGATCAATCTTACAAAGAATTCATAAATAATTTTGGTAATGATGCATAGCACACTATTGTCTTAAAGATTCACAAGAAACATTGAACTTCAAAACACTTTGAAGTCTAATAGGAGTCACTTCTGTTTTATTCTGTGAAATACTTAATTACTTGAGTATGAAACTCACTTTGCTTAAGGTTTTTCATATCAAGGATGACTAATTTTTCAGAACATACCATCAATGTTTCAACAAAGTAAACTTCATCACTATCATTGAAAGTGTGGTTCATATTTAAACACAGGTTCTTACTAAAAAAGAACAGATAAATTATGTGGTTGTTATTGTTCAATTCTCACAGACACTCATAGTAGAGTTTTATCTTTTAAAATGTTTTCTGTTATATATTTCAAAATTAACTAGTAAAGTTACAGATGTCTTGATTAATTTATAAAGAATTCTTTCAGAAAAGTAGCACTACATGATCTTCAAGAAAAGAATAAATGCCAGAAGAATTCTCCCCATCTGCTGCAGTATGCTGGTTTCCCCTAAGAATCCATAAATTTTAACTGACCCCCATGATGTGGTAGCATTATGGCATAGGACAAAGACAAGACTAGGCCTTATGAATGGTAGCAGTGATATAGAAAAAAAGAAAAAAAGAGTCCAAAAGGAACATATTAGCTCCTTCAGTCATGGAGAGACACATGAGAAGGCCCAATATATGAGGAATCAGACCCTCAGAAGACAAAACGTGTACCTGCACCTTCATTGTGTGGGAGATACAAACTTAATTGTTTATGAATGGCTTATCCTGAACCCTAGGGGAATAGAAAAGCTTTGAGGATGCCCCTTGTGGTGTGGTGAAAGAAAAGTGTAAGAATAACAAGGAAAAGATTCTGTTGCAAGCAGAGAAATTGAGAGAGCATCATAAGTCACAGAAGAGGTGATGAGACTTGTGAGAAGTTCAAAGCAAGAAAAGAGTTTGGTTATTTAATTAACAGCTAACATCCACATTTAAGTGAATATGTACCATATTTGTCTTTCTGGATTACATCATTCAGGATCATTTTTTTCTAGTTCCATTTTCCTATGAATTTCATGTACAGTAGTTTGAATGTAGTTGACCCTCATATGCTCATAGGGTGTGGTACTAATAGAGATGTTGATTTGTTGGAGTAGGTGAGACCTTGATGGTGAGGAAGTATATCATTTGGGGGTGGACCTTGAGGTCTCTTTTGTTCAAGCCTTACTTAATTTGACACTCAGTTCACTTTCTGTTGCATTTGGATCCAGATGTACAATTCTCAGCTCCTTCTCCACCAACATTCTGCCTGTATACCACCATGCCTCACCATGGTGATAATGGACTAAACTTTGAAGCTGCAAGTTACCCCAATTAAATATTTTCCTTGATAAGAGTTTCTGCGGTCATGGTGTTTCTTCACAGCAATAGAAACCCTAACTAAGACATCATGATTTCAACTTTAAGAGCTGAATAGTATTCCATTGTGTAAATGTACCATGTTTTCTTTATTTGTTCTGTTAAGGGATGAGGGGGCAACAGATAGATCTCCCTAGATAAGGGAAATAAAATAGATAGTTATGCATGATGGAGAGGAGCTGGAACAGAAGAATCAAGTATGTAAGAAAGGGAAGAAGAGGATGAGGGAGGGAATACAGGGACAGACAGCTAAAATTAAGGGCCATTTGATAAAGCATGGATCTAATTAATCTAAATCAATTAAGAATTGGGAGTCAAATATTGCCAGGGGAAACTGAAAGACAAGAGAGCCAAGGTCAGCCATTAGTTGCTACCCACCTGTCCAAATCCTCCATCAAAAAGGCTGAGATCTTCTCTCCACCCACCCTATCACTTCCTATCTGTCTGCAGTCCTCCAAACCTTGATGGTTAACTAATGTCTAGCTCCACCCTATGACTCCAAGTCTGTTTTATTTGTCAGAACACAAACATAATATCACAGAACAATTTGGGGGCTAGTATGAAGACCTACACCACCAAACAACCCAAGATGTTGCCAAGACAATAGGTTGTTCTCCACAAACTGAAGGCAAGGCTTCATTGCTGAAGACAACACTTAAACAACTCATTGAATACAGAGAATTATAACTAGTGCCTTCATAGAGCTTTCACTCCTACATGCTGTGTCTTTGGTACAGGAAGGTACTCTGTATGCTACCAAGTGAGCAATATAAACATCAACCAACACAAACCCTCTGATCCTCAATGCTATCCTGCCAGAAAGATTTGCTAGTGCAATGGTGGCACAAAGCTTCTGGGAAGTAGCCAACCAGTATCTAATGTGACTTAAAGTCCATTCTACAAGATGGAACCCATACCTGACAATGCTTAAGTGGCTAAGAACCTGAAACTAGATAGCCCAGGGTCCTAGGATGAAATCAAATACTAAAAGAACATAGTAATAAATGACTCCTAATGACACTCATCTGTTCTCGTAGATCAGTGCCATGCTCAGCCTTCATCAGAGAAGCTTCCTCCTGTAGCAGATGGGAACAAATACAGAGACCCACAGTCAGATAATATGCAGAGAGTGAAATAGCTTGGATCACTCATCACTAAACAGGATGTCTCTAGTTAAAACTATCTCCTACGGACTCAGGGAACCCTGCAGAAGAGGAGGCAGAAAAAGTGTAAGAGCCGGCAAGGTTGAGGGACACTAAGAAAACAAGACTGTCTAAATCAACAGGATTGATGTACATGTTAACTCAC
This sequence comes from Cricetiscus sungorus, assembly GCA_030556225.1. Taxonomy (NCBI): domain Eukaryota; kingdom Metazoa; phylum Chordata; class Mammalia; order Rodentia; family Cricetidae; genus Cricetiscus; species Cricetiscus sungorus. The sequence goes on along the minus strand of JANBXA010000132.1, from coordinate 31,984,371 downwards.
AAAGACTGAGTAGACATGCACAGGGCTTGCAATGGGTATACATCAGATGGGGTCCTAGAGCTGGAAGGAGAAGTGGATACATGGCCCAATCCATAACTCAGAAGCTATCTCCAGCTGATAACCATTTGCAAATGGAAATCTAGTTTTCTCCAATTTAATCTCTAACTGGGGAAACAAGCTACTCTTAAGGGTAGGCTGCATGTCAAGCAGTAGATGGCCAACAGAAAATGAACTCAACAGTCTCTTTGGAGATTGCTTGTCAACTGAAGAATGTTGCAAAATAGACTTTTTTTCTAACATAATCTATATTATGGTTCCCCTCCCTCTCCTTCTCCTAGTTCCTTCCCACCTCCCCTCCCATGGGGATCAAACTCCTTTTGTCACCTCTTATTGAAAAACAAACAGGCTATTTTTTTCCTTGCTCTCCCCCTCTGTCCTTCCCCCATCTCGACCATCAAATTTCTTCACATTCTTTACCCTCTCTTCTTCTCCCCTCACTCTCTCCTTCTACCCTTTCTCTACCAACACACACACACACACACACACGCGCACACACACACACACACACACACACACACACACACACACGCTCCCAATTTTCTCAGGGGATCTTGTCCCTTTCTCCTTCTCAGGAGGTCCATGTATGTCTCTCTTAGAGTCCTCCTTGCTACTCACTTCTCTGATGTCATGGATTATAGGCTGATTATCTTTTGTTTTACATCTAATATCCACTTATGAGTGAGTATATACCATGTTTGTCTTTCTGGATCTGGGTTACCTCACTCAGGATGTTTTTTCTTGTTTTGTTTTAGTTTTTTGTTTGTTTGGTTGGTTGGGGTTTTTTGGTTTTTTTGTTTTGTTTTGTTTTGTTTTTTTCTAGTTCCATCCATTTGCCCACAAATTTCGTGATGTCATTATTTCCACGGCTGAGTAGCACTCCATTGTGTAAATGTAACAAAACAGGGAATAAAAAAAGAATGAAAAGAGCAACACAGCAAAGGCAACAGCTCCATCTGTGAACCCCTGGGGATGAGAAGGGACCAGAAGCTTTGCCCAAGTGGCTATCCAAGTAGTCCTGGTAAAAAGTACCCGTCAGACCCTCCCAATAGACAAGCCCATAGTCCTCCAGGCCTCAGATCTACTTGGAGATTTTAGTGGGACATTGCTTCCTCTGGATAACAGCTCAATAGTGATGAAGAAGTCCACATTTCACTCTCACAGCTCAGAACTCATCTTAACAGAGAGAAGGTGTTGTTAAAGCTGGAATACACTGGATTCCTGATAACAAAGAACAATCACACCTGAGGCAGGAGTCAGCATGCCACATCAGAGGAGGGGAAAAAACACCGTCACTGTTTTTTTCTTCCACAGAAGAAAATGGGAGAACACTGGGGAACCTTGGAGTGATCCAGGATTGTAGTCTCAGATCTCCGGGAAGACTGATGGCAGAGAACTGACCTCATCACGCAAAGTAAGCGCAAGATCTGGTAGTTCCAATCCTGATTAGGCCATGGGTTCCCAACCTCTAGCGCCATCTATTTCCCAGGAGGGTGACCATTCCTCAGAACTCTGAAACTACTTGGGAATGCGTTACTCATACAGTCTCCTCACACAGAATAGTATTATATAACATTGAACAGGTTTTCTTTGGTTTCTGTTGTTGTTGTAGTCGTTTTGGTTTTGTCTTTTAATTTATTTTACATCCCAGCTGCAGTTTGAACAGGTTTTTCTAATAGCATGGACAGTAGATGCTACAGATTTCATGGTTCAGTTTGCTTTATCCACTCATAAAATAAAATTAAAAAATTTTAAAAAACCCACCAGTCTAAGATATTCTGTTATGGGAGTTTTATCATACAAAAAAAAACCCTCTTAAGCAAGGTGTAATCATCATCAAAATAGAGAAGTTAATTGAAATATGCTTATTGTGGCAAATCCTAAAGACAGGAGAGCCAGTCTGCTGCCAATTTGGTTCATAGGAAATAATAAGAAGAGGGATTCCATCAGAAGGTAGGAGGTTATAAATTCAGACTTTTATTGTTTGATCCCATTTGTTCCAGGCAAAAGAAGCTGTAAGCGTGGAAGAGAAGTGCACCAGAAAGGAAAAGCATCTCATCTTGGTGACTTCACAGATAGGAGCACTGTTGTCTATTATTTCACACAAATGTTTGCACCTAGGACTCCTTTCCCTGTGGAGTGAAATCTGACCATGAAAATGCTCTCTTACCTTTGGTCAGAGCTCTGATCTCAGTTGTACTGTGCTCACACAAGCAAACCAGAATTTTCCCTCTATTTTGCTTATGAGTTTTGAATATCCCATGAGGCAGTTCCCAGCTGCTATGTCTGCAAACACCGTCACTGTTTTTGTTAATGTTCTGGTTACAGAATTATTTTGGTTTTGAATAATCTTCTCAACTTTGTTTTCGCCTGAGGTTTGTTATTTTTGGTACATAATTTTTAAAAGAGATGCTTTCTAGGAATGTAAACTTCATGTTCTATCAAAATCCCTTGCAGTTATAAATTAATCCCTTTATAGAACAAATCAGAAGTGTGTGTGTCATGATGGTACAGCCTGCTATTCTCTAACCCCAAGGACATTGGAAGTAAGAAATAAATTAGGAGTTAGCCACTTAGTTATATCATGATGTAAATGACTTCTGTGTCTTCCTCACTTGCCTTCATCTGGCTTTTTAAAAAATCTATTTCAAGAAAATACCAAATTTATTCACGTATTAGGGTCTATACTGATACTTCATATTTTATCACTCCTTCAGGTAAATGTTACCTGGCCACTTTTAGAAAAACTTGTACTAACCCCCCTGAATTATTTATTTTATTTGTACCTTGCTGTGATCAGAATAAAATTATATCCATGCTGTAACCAAAGTACAAGCAGAAAGAAGATAATATAGCAAGATTTATGTCAGTTTGTAGTTTCAAAGGGCTTGTTTCATGATTGTATGATTCTACGCACTTGAGCAGAACATCTTTAGTGGCAGGGACCTCTGTAAGGAGACAGTTGTTTACATTGTAGCACACAGAGTGAACTTGGCCAAGGATATCATAACTCCCAAACATTCTCCCTCAGCTATATTCCTCCAGCTAGACCCTACCTCCAAAATTTCCCAGAACCTCCCAAAACACTGCTGCTATCTGTGAACTGAGCATTCAAATTATGGGTCAGTAATGCAAACCACATCTTGCAAAATTATGTTCTATCACCTTCCTCTTTTTTCATTTCTTTCCTAACACTCAACTTTTTGATAGTGACTTGTCATCCCCACGAAAACCTAACTTGCATCTCTTTGCTAATGAATGGCGGGTACGCTATAGACCAGGATGCTAACAGTAAAATGAAATACATGGAACAAAGATCTGCCGCTATGGACACACCCAACATCACTGAATGATTTGAGTCAGTGATTATAATGCACAATTTAAAACCAATGTATATTTCTATTTTACTAATATTCAGAAGTTCAGGTGCATAGCATGTTGTTTGAAGTCAACAGGGCTTTCCTACCCACCAACTTCCACAGCTATGAAGTTGTCAATTTTTAATGGGGCTATAAAGTTACTGCCCTAATCATCATCTCTCACTCAGGAAGAGACTGCCTTTCCTTTCTCAAGTAGAATGTAAGCAATACCTCTAAAGGCAAACTCTGAGCTTAAGGTAGTTGTGAATAAAAACAAAGCAAAACAAAAAACTATAAAACTGAATGTTCTCACTAGGATAACAAATAACTCACTGCAGATTAAGCATTTTGCTATTAACTGGTACCATGGGAACTAGGCAGCTTAGCTGTCAAGAAATTTCCCAGGGGGTTGCTAGGCACAAATCAGTCCAGCGCTAATGAATCTCATCCTATTTACTTCTCTTCTAAAGCCATCATATAAGTTGGTTCATTTCTGCATGGAGGATAAATACAGTTAACAAGCTAAAGCAAGCTTGGTGTTTCCACACACTGGCAGGCAGACCCACATAGAGAAGTATTTACTAGATTAGCTGCATAAATATAAGCTAATACATGGTTGTCACTATTCTATTAGTATTCTTATTTGATGATGGTAATAGGTAGCAATTACAGAGCCACCAGGAATTTTTCTATTCAATGTAGGTGCTGTCTTGATCTCATTAGACTCCAGCATTTTAATGAGTCAGAGCATACACTTAACTACACATGGGAGATGTTGGAGTTTAGAGCAATTAACTAACTCCTCAGGAACACCAAAACTAAGAAACAGCAGGCCCTAGACTTCCTGTTCCAACTCAGTCTATCGTCTTAAATATCATATATTTATAAGACTTCCTGGTTAAGAATTAAAATCCAATAGAGCTGAAAAGCAAGAGTCTCCTTCTAGCAATGCAGGAGCATATGCTGTCTGTTTTCCAGTGAGTCAAACTCTGCACACCCTCAGAAACAAGCCATCTAAACATCCTGTTACTTAAACTTTACATTTTACAAAAATTAGGTTGAGTGTTTTTCATGATCTCAGAAGCATGAAGTTTCAATGATCTCTGTGGCCTTTGCTTGCTTCCAAATTCTTCCTGTAGTTTATGGCAAATGTATTTTGCTATTTAAAAGAATTTAATTTCTAACTGGGTGCTGGTAATACATGCCTTTAATCCCAGCACTTAGGGGGCAGAGGCAGAAAGATCTCTGTGAGTTCAAGACTGGCCTTATCTAAAAAAAGGTAAGTAGTTCCAGGACAAGCTCCAAAGCTACACAGGGAAATATGTCTCAAAAAAAAAAAATCAAGTTAGGAACAGAGAGCCTGCTCATACAACCTTCAAAATCTATTAAAATAGTAATAGACCACCATTGGCCAAACTGGGTACTACCTTAGACATATTCTAAAAACATGAGTATTTTGAAAATCTTATGTTTTGTAAGGTATCCATATCTCCTTGTGAGTTTCCAAAGTTCATGAGTCAAACTATAAGAAGGCCACACCTGGGCATTAACAGAACCTGCATAAGGACCTGTAGGAAAGCTTAAAAAAATACTAGATATACCCATAGGTCCCAAGAGAGTGAACCAAGGGGCATAGTTATAGCCAAGTTCAAAGGTCTATGACTACTTATTTATGGATATAAAAATTTTAGAAAGATTGTTTAGAATATTATAAAAGCCTCTGTGGCACTGTGAACCAGACATATCATTAATAACTACTTTAAATCCAATAAATATTCAATTGCCACAGTTGTTATTTCTAAGCTGAAAATCAGTTACTCAGTGTAATATGGGTTTCACTCTTGGTCTCATTTACCTTGACACATGGAGAATTCACAAAGTCATGGTCAAGGAGACAAGTTTTTTCCTTCTCTGTAAATAATACGATTTAAAACAAAGTATTATATCTTTCTTCTTATAGTTCAATAAGTTCAGTTAGTCCTGCCCGTATGTGCATGGGGATGGGGTCATCTGATAAAACATGGAAAACTTAACAGTGATCACATCCTATAAAGAGAATGATCCTTACTCAAAAACTATCCACTACCAAGCAATATGTCTTAGAGATCACGGTACCTGACTGCAATTTCATGTAGTGGCCCATCACTTCTAGAGTAATAATCCTGGATATAGTCTTTTTAAAATAATAATGATGATCATGTGGGAAACATTGAAGAAAGACACCCAAATGGCAATCCCTGACCTCCATACACATAGCCCATATGCACATGCATACGTATGCACACATACACACACACACACACACACACACACACACTCACACACATGCACACACACTTACACATGCACACACACATACACACACACACACTCACACACATTTGAACATGTGCAACATATTCATACACAAAGTAGAACCATGTGGACACGGTATATATTTTTGTGGATCTGTTTTCTTTTACTCAGCACTGTTTTTAAGATTCACCCATGTTCACTTCTTTTACTTGCTCTGCATCTCACATTCTCATACAAATCATTTCTGTGAGTAGTAAGTGGGAAGGGAATGGACGAGCTACATAGGAATGTATTCAATGACAGAATGTCCTGTCAAACAGTTCCCCTGTGTGTCTACACCAATTGGAATCTTACCAGCAGCATAAGAGTTCCAGTTGCATAGTACATTTGACCACTTTATTGATTTTATGACTGACTGGAAACAAAGGCCTCTCTAAAATCTGCCAGTGCCCTGTATGTAAATAGCTAGCCATTCCTCAAGTCCAATTAGCTTTGTTTCCCAGAATTTAAAAAAAAATGAGAGATGTTCAGACAACTATTCTGAACATAAATGAGATTCAAAGAATTTTTCTTTTCAATCAAATATTAACTTTTTTTGTAACAGCAAATGTTCACTGGAGGAAAAAAAATCAAGACTGCTGTTTGATGTGCATTTGTGAGATTTATAGTGGCTTCTCTAAACAAAAGTCTGTGTGTTTGAATAGGCTGGCTGCCAGTGGCTTTCAGCAGGAATTAAGCAATTAGATGATTCTATTTTTTCCTTGCAACAAATTTGCCTTGAGCCAACACAGTAGGGAGTGAGATGAGAGCTCCTCCTCCACAAAGCATAGGCCCTCTTTCCCCCATCCATCTTCATTAGCTGTCACAGAGAATAAGAAAGTTCCACTTTCAGCAATTTACTCTTGAACCAATTTGATTATGAAGCTTATGTATGAAAAGCCCATTAGTCACAAATATAAAATGCACATAGCTGGGAGAAGGAAGATTTTGTGTAGGGGGTAGCTAAATAAAACTTCCCTTGAAATTAACATGGAAACATCCATTCACATCTCACACTCATTTCACTAAGCACACAATGCCTTCCTCTAACCTTCTTAACAAAGTATTTTATTTCTCCTGACCTGTCATATATAGAACAATCTGTGTGTCGTTTACCTTGTGAACATATTTCACCTAAGGCCAAGGGTAGTCATAATTAAATATTCTTTCATGGGCAAGGTTTATTTACAAAAGATAAAAACAAAATGAAAAAACTAAATGTGTCTAGTGATGGGATATCCTTCTGTATTCTGTGAATAGGCATTTCTCTTATTGGTTGGTGAATAAAGCTATTTTTGGCCAATGGACAGGCAGAAAGTATAGGCAGGGCTACCAGAGTAGGAGAATTCTTGGAAGAGGAACACGGAGAGTGAGCCTCAGGAGAGAAACCATATAGCTACCAGGAAGGTAGGATACTGGTACATTCTCTGGTAAGCCAGGATGACACAGAGATACACATATTAGTAGAAATCAGTTAATAATTAAAAGAGAGTTAGCCAAAAAGAAGCCTTACCTACTGGCCAAACAATTTAAAATTAATATAAGCCTCTGTGTATTTATTTGGGACTAAAGGGCTGTAGTACCTGGTGAGACAGAAACTTCCATCCTCAATCCAAGCCCATTCTCTGGATGATGAGGTGGCGCCTTAGGTATCTGATGCTGCTTCTCTATCTAGTACTACTCTCAAAAAAAATATTCATTTCTGAAAGGACAGACACAACCTCACAAAGTTTGCAAAATATTCTCATGGACATGTGACCTCATCCCCTGAGCCTCGTGAAAACATCAACCAGAAAAATGACACTTTATGGAAAGAATATGAAGTTGACTTTGAAAGGAGAGAGGTATCTAAAGGTTTTGTTCCATCCAAAGCTCTTCATCTTCTGTGATGAGAAACTGAAGAAAACAATGGCTTGTTCTGCTGACCATACTGGAACACTAAGTTTCTATCTTTTAATGTCAGGGTGTTTTCAGAGGCCTCTCTGCTCCATCATCCAGAGTTTGGTGTCTGTCTTCCTGGGATGCTATCCAATTTCCCCACTTTTACAGTATCTTTCCAGTCCTCATTTAAATATTATAGTGTAAATAATTATCTTTTAGAAAAAGTAATTTTCTGGTTTCATTCCCTCCTGGTCCCATCATATAAGACCTCGTCACAGCCCTCTTTCTCAAAAAGAGTTACTGGATTGTGTTTCTCACATGCTAGTCACCTCTCAGAGTTTCTGACTAATATATACATATTGAATAAACAAAAATCCATAAAATATTTAAGTCAATTTCTACTATTTTCCTTCTAGAAACAGATCCCTGTGCCCATCTGGGGATGTAGTTCAGTGGTAGCATGCCAGCTTAGCTTGCACAAGACCCTGGATTCAATCCTTGATGCTGCAAGAAGGGTGGGGTTTGAGGGATAGGGGCAGAAGAAGATTACTTCCTTCCACAAATCACTTGTTTAATTCCAATAGAAATCACCAGTACTTAATTTTCCAAATAGCCATACCTTAAATATAAGGGATGCTTGACAAGAGCAAATCACTGCCTGATACTGTAACTCCAGTCAACTACCTGTGCCTAGAGGGGCCTCAGGCCTAAAAGGAGAATATATTGCTGCCACTTTCCTAAACCAAAATGATTTCTAGTTTTTAAAGATGAATATTTTGCCTACAAATAAATGCAGTTATCACACCTTATTAATGACACTTATTTTTGCAATAGATAGAGACGATTACATAGAACCACAGTTCAACAAAATACAAAGAATTCAAGTGATACTTATGCAATGCAACACTTATAGCTAAGGCTCAGGGAAATCCATGGGAGATTAAGTAGAAAGAAGACTAGGGTATAATACTGCTGCTAGATAGTATCCCCTATATATAACAGGGAGAATGTACTCATTAGCATTCAACAATTACAGTTGCATGAACAAGACCAATATACCAGTTGATATGCTGATACAGAGAAATTCTACATGGTCCTACCTCTAGATAAAGAGCTTCAGAAAGTCAGAAGCACACAATGTGTGCTGTGAGAAGGAGAATCAGTTGCTTCTAGGGCCAGGCTCCTACATAGGTTCTCCAAACCCAATTGGTCATCCCTGGACATACATATGAGCAAACATAAAGGATTCAGTAGATTCTCTCTCTCTCTCTCTCTCTCTCTCTCTCTCTCTCTCTCTCTCTCTCTCTCTCTCTCTCTCTCTCTCTTTCCTCTCTCTCTCTTCTCTCTTCTCTCTTCTCTCTTCTCTCTTCTCTCTTCTCTCTTCTCTTTCCCCATTCCTCCCTCACTCTGTATGTGTATATCCATATGTATATGTACGTAACAATAATTAAAAAAGAGATTGTGACTATTTAATGGGTTCAAGAAGAGTTGGATGGGGGAGAGAGAGGGATGCAAGTGATATAGACGTGGTCATTATTCATTCATAGAATTTTCAAAAATAATAAACATGTTTAAAATGATAAAGTCTAAAGCTGGCAGTGATGGTGCATGCCTTTAATCCCAGAACTTTGGATGCAGAGACAGGGAGCTCTCTGTGAGTTCAAGGTCAGTCTAGTCTACATAGAGAGTTCTAATACATCTAGGGTTAAACAAAGAGACCTGTCTTGAATCCCCCCCAAAAATGGAAAAGTCTATACCTTATGAAAGACATTGCAAACTATGTATAAAGATGACAGTTTATGTGACAGAAAGGGAGCTTGTGATCTAATAGGCAACAAGATAAAGTCCAAAATGGCAGAAACCACCATTAATTTCATTTTATTATGGGAAGATTTCATTTGAAATAGGAAATGGTCATAGTATTATCAAATGGACATGTTGGCAGGATTGATAAAAGTAGAAGCAATCTACAAAAGCTAAAAGAAAAAAATTAAGGACTGAACATACATAGCAAGAAGTATGAAGAGAATGGGTAACACATGTTGTGTAGAGCATGGGGAATAACAATGCATGCAGACAGATTAGAAAGATGATCTGTCTAAATCACGTTTGGAACCTGATTCCCAGGGTTGAACATATGCAGGTTGAATAGAGAACCATGTGTACCTTGAGCAAGAGTAGCACAATTGGAGTTTCAGAAACCTTCCCCACTCAATGGATGCAGACTAGATTAGGACCCCAGAAGTGGAAACAATCCCTACGCTTTATCAAATCCATTGTAAAACTCAATGGGAAGAGCACCATTGGTAGATTTACTCCTGAAAAGTAATACAGAGATGCCAAGGATGGAGAACGTTCTAGATGGAAAGAAAGTGAGCAACATGGCCTCCACCCTTGAGGAGCTTCTCCTGTCATAACAAAAACAGGATGTATGATACAGATATAAACTAACATGTGATAGAGAGAATGTAGACTGTAAAAACAAGAGTCACGATGGTGAAGCCATTTTTATATAACTTTGTGGTTCGCAGTGTCAGAGCCAAACACCTCAGGCATCAATATCAAGGAAGTAACAAAAGCTCTGGGCTCAATAGAAGAGAATTTCTACAGTGTTGTAAATAATCAGATTGGTTCTGGCTGAAAGAAAACAAAATCTTCAAGAGAGTGATCCACAGAGACTGTGGTACAGAACCCCACACAGCCACATACCTATACATCCAACAGATCTACACACTCTACATAACCCACATACCTACACTCCCACACAACCCACACACACACATACACACACACACACACACACACACACACACACACACACACACACAAAATCACACACTCCCATACACCCACATACCCCACACTCCCACACATCCAAAACACCTACACACCCACACATCTACATATCCAACACAACCATACACCAACACATCCAACTTATCTACTCACCCAAATGCCTACATATCCAATACACCTACACATCCACATATCCTCTCTCCTCTCTCTCTCTCTCTCTCTCTCTCTCTCTCTCTCTCTCTCTCTCTCTCCCTCCCTCCCTCTCTCTCTCTCTCCCTCCCTCTCTCTCTCACACACACCACATACCCATACACCACACATACCCACATATACCCACACACACAACCACACATACACACCCCACACATACACACACACACACACATACCCCCCTACACCCAGACATCCACATACCCACACCCCATACACACACACACTACTACTACTACACACACACACACACACACACACACACACACACACACACACACACAAGTCAGGAGCAGGTTGCTTGTTTATGGTTTTGTATAGATTGGTTGCAGTTTAACTTTCCAGTGGAATACCCAGATAAAATTTTACAGCAGGAAAATGGAAATGTAGGCTAAATACACAGGGTTATATTATTTAAAAAACAGTCTTACATACTGCATGTTGATGTTGTTATTGGATATAGGAAATAGAAAAGCTCAAGAGTAACATGGGCAACTGGATAGTAACATGTGCCCTTTCGTGACTATTCAAAGAAACATCAGACATGATAAAACCTTATGCTTCCAAGGAAAAACACTCAAGCTTTACAGTCTATTTGATATTTTTATTATTTTCCTTTTTGTCTATTGTTTTATTTAAATTAGAGACAAGATTTTTTTTTACATGTCAACTCCAGTGACCTCTCCCTCTCCTTCTCCCTTGCACCTCACCAACGCCCTATCCTATTCCCTTTCTGCTCCCCAGAGAGGGTGAGGCCTTATTTGATATTTTTAAATAATCATATGTTGTATGATTATAAAGACTTTGGGAAGTAAGACAAGGAGATGACAACTTTCAGGTTAGCTGAATAGAAATTCCCAAATTCTATTTTAAAAGAAAAGAAAGCTTTGGCATTATAACACAGAATGAGATATCATTGGCATGAAGATGATAAAGATATAGATGATAATACACTAGACATTGGTACAATATAAAATGCAAAATAGGTGATAAAAGATTAAGCCTGGAAACTTCCTTAGGAAATGAGCATGAAAAATTCATTTAGGGGCTGGAGGTTTGGCTCAGCAGTTAAGAAAACTTGCTGTAAAGATTTGCCAGAATACAATGCACACCTCCAGAGAAGCAAGGAAACAAGGAGGACTGTAAGAGAGACATGCACGGTCCCCCAGTGAAGAGGAAAGGGACAGGAGCCCCTGAGCAAATTGGGAGCATTGGGGAGAGGAGAAGGAAGGGAGGAGAAAGAGGAGGGGGGAAGAGGATGGGGAGGAGAATATGAGGAATCATTAAGATTGAATGGGGAGATGAATAGAGGAGAGCAAGAAAAGAGACACATCAATAGAGGGAACCATTATAGGTTTAAAAATCTGACACTAGGTCTAAAATCCATATATATAAGCGAGTACATACCATGTTCCTCTTTTTGTGACTGGGTTACCTCATTCAAGATGGTTTCTTAGCAAAGGATCACCAGCCTATAATTCACACCACCAGACGAACTAGGATAGAAGGTGGATTCTAAGAGATTCATATAAGGTCCTTCACAGAAGGGGGAAGGGACAATTTCTCCAGAGCACATGGGAGGGCAGTGAGGGAAGAGGGAACTAGGAGAAAGAGAAGGGGAGGAGAGGAAAGCATGTGAGACTAGGAGATGACTAGCAAGTTCAAAGCCAGTTCTGAATTCAGATGGAGATTGCAGAGTCCTGGCCCGTGTCAGTTACTTCTCTGACCTGTGAAGGTGGTATCTAACAGAAGAGATAAGGGCAAGTGTGGGTTATTAAACCAGCATTTCAATGAGGGAAGGAGTGAGTGTCAGAGGCACTAAACTAAAACACAAGCGAAGCCTTGACATTTAGAAGGAATAGTAGTCTTTGATGTGGTGTTCTTTAAAAAAAAAATGGGGTGTCTATTGCTGAAAAACAAGAAAGGGGTGCAAGTAATGAAGCATTGTTCTGAAGAAGATAAGGCTAAGACTAGAGAGAGTCTCAAGCCTGTGAGACATTGCATCCTGCACAAAATGCTCACACACACACACACACAGACATAAGCCCTGTGAAAATAACAGAGAGACAACCTAATGAGTAGTCACAAGAGTATTAGGATGCGGGCCATGGACTTAAAGACCACATAGAAGTTCGAATGACCACTGTGGAAATATGACAGTGAGCCAATATGTGATAAAAAGTAGAAGAATGGGTCTGGGTAAGAAAACTATGTGCGTACTATAGAAACACTTATCCATGTTTTAACTTAATCAAAGTATTATAGTCCAGAGATAAACTTTAAGGTTAAAAGGAGGAAATGGAATCTGGGAAGGCACAGGTGGCTCAATGGGCAAAGGTCTTGCTGTGCAAGCATGAGGACCTGAATTTGGATCACCCACACCCACGCAAAAGATCGATGTGGTGAAACATACCTAGCATGAGTAACAGAGATAGGCTGATCCTCAAGATGGCTGGCCAGTCAGTCTGACCAAAATGGTACTCTTCAGTGAGACATTCTCTCTCAATACATGAAGTGGAGAAGTGATTAAGAAAGACATCCTGACTTCAACCTCAGGTCTCCACAGATGCCAGAATTGGTGAGAACACTTGTACACAGCCACAAAACACACACACACACACACACACACACACACACACACACACACACACACACACACACAATTTGTCTTTAAATACTAATATGGTGGAAAGCTATTAATAAAGTCCCATATACAGAAAAGTCAGGCTGGCCAGATGATGGGAAGGGTGAATCCTGTGCTATTACATGTAGTGGTTCATCTCTCATGTTGTTTATATCAGCAGAAACACAAAGAACAGATTGCACAGTACTTGGCTGCATGCAGACTTGAGAATCTCAGTCCTGTTCTGTTTTTATGGTCTCTGTACATGGAGACTATGAGACTTTAGTCTACAGCCCCTTTCTACAACCAATCCCTCCCTAAACTCTGGAGGGGTCTGCAAATACAGTCCCTAGAACACACAGCCCTGGTAACATTAAAAGGGAAGAACACATTGTATTAAGACTGTTGTCTTCTCTCTGTTTTGCTTGTCACCACAGATCTCTTCACATAGGGTGGGCCTGGAGACTGTGTCTGTGGAATATAGCTATGAGAACTTGGGTCCATGATCTGTCTAGATCGGTGATCTAATTCCATCAGATCCATGTCTGGGGCTCAAAATCTTGTCAGCCTGCTAAGTTTGGTAAAAAGCAGCACCAGAGAGTCACACTGCTCCCCATGCTGGTTTGCTTAGCAATGACACCATGCCAGCACCTTAGCTCAAGTCCCATTATGAATGTTCTCTAGATATCTGTACTGAAGAATAAGGTATTGGGAAAGCATGTTTTCTAGATGAGCACACCAGAAACTAGCCTGAGAAACTATTCTTCCTATTATCAGATGAATAAAGCAATAACAAGCTCAGTTGTCATTTCTAGTGTCTTGAAAATATGTTCCATAAAATACTACCCCTAGTCATAGCTATAATACATATATGTTTAGACTTTTATTACAGACATACAAATGTTTGGTGGGAACCTCATAAAAATAATTAGTCTGTTCTTAGAATTCACACCTATTATAGGCTAAAACCTAGAGTAATTTATGTTTGAATCAGATATTACATATTCCAATAATAAAAAAAATTCAAGTCAAGTTTCCATTGATCATACTTGCTAGGAAAACCAACTGTCCTTCTTCCTATCTCCCTGTGAAAAGTGGTATTAAAAACCTTTTTTATTATTAATAATATAATTTAAAATTTTTTACATGTTGATCCCAGTTTCCTCTCCCTCCCACCCTCCTTCCCTCTTATCCTCTTTCCCCCCTCACATGCACCCTGACCACCCTCCTTTCCCATCCCCCCACCCCCATTCTACATGTAGGGCTATGCTATCCAGGTGGGGTCATGTAAATCTGTCAAGTCATTTGAAGTAGGGACTAGGACTTCTCTCCTGCCTCTAGGTTAAGGGGGTATCCCTCCATGGGGGGACTTTTAACAAGTAAGGAAGCAACAGAAAAGTGGTCATAAAAGTGAGTTGAAACATATAGCAGTATATCAAGCAGCCAAGGAAAATATTGTTACTTTTGGGTGCAAGATAAAAATAAATTTTGAAGGGCCTGAAAGTTTACATTATTACAAATAACATGCTACAATTTCACAAGTACTGGTGAAAGACACAAGCCCCTAGAATTTATTGCCATCACAGAGCAGAAACCGAAGTCATTCACATGTTCCCATTCAGGAGAACCAGTCCGCTCAAGAGAATGTGAGTTGGGCAGGTGATAACACTTGAGCACACTGGAACACAGCAGAGGAACCCTGAGAACCCAGGCTCTTAGGATGCACAGCGAATCATCAGATCAACATCATGCCTGGCCCTTGCTCTGGCGGGAAAGACCACCTGTACTGTCCCCAACTATAAGTGAATCTGCTCCCTGGATGGAGACACAAATATCTTCCGCACCTCTTTGCTATGCAAACGTGCTTGCAAACAAATTCCAAAATCAAATTAGGACCTACAATCTTTAGACTTAAGAAATACAAGAAAGCCGTGGAAATCAATCTGCTAGTATAGAAGAGAAATGTGGTAGGGGAACCAAAAGTTCTGTTTGCGCAAAGAGATCAAACTATGGCTACCACATGGCATACAAGCTTAACCTTGCTTAAATGGTATTTCCTTCTACTGCATTGTTTTTTGTTTGTTTGTTTCTTTAGGCCAGAAAGTTAGGGCTTCTGGTTTGTTCAGCTTCTGGTAAGTTCGGCTTCCATGGATCCTACATTAATCCTTACCTAAAAGCTTTGGGTTTTTACAGGTCTCCTATTTGTTTATTCTGTGTTTATAGTTGTAGAGCACCCAGCTTCTGACTACAGAAAAGTAACTCCTACTCGCAGAATTCTGGCAACCATAGCACTCCCTTCTGCTGTCAGTTCATTTGTATATTAAATAACCCCCAACTGTGTTCTTTGGCTGTGGGAAGATTCATTTCATGGAGATCCAAAGCTCACATGAGATTCTGTTTCTCTGAGAATTAGAATAAAGTACTGAGGCAGAGTTATGTGTGTTTCTTCCTGCACTGAAAGACAGATAGAGTTGATGAGATTCACAAAGAGAAAGCTTTATTATGCTTTTGAAAAATCATATATTTAAAACCTCCTAGCAACTTTGATCACAAAAGTCATTAAAAGTTATTCAAAGCAACTAAACATGCTTTTAGTAGTTATTCTCAAATAAGATCATAACTTTACAGGCCACAGCAGCACAACACCAGATAATCCCTAAAGTAAGAGCAGAGTCTCAAATCCATATTTAATGTGCCTCATGAAAATGTGTAGATGTTCATGATCTTCTGCTCTAAAGAACAAAATGGACCTAGTGTCTAAAATAATAACACTGGGTTTCTAGGTTTGTGCCTACACAGTTTTATTGATACATAATTGGCAAATAAGAGTATAATGTTAAGGTCTATGATGAATGATGTTTTAATATCATCACACACTGTAAAATTATTTCCACCATCAAGCTAACTCACATCACCTCAGAGAACTGCAGCCTTTGGTACATGTTATGAAAAAGATTGAGCTCTATTCTCAGAAATTTTAAATTATTCAACACAGTAGTCTTAACTATAGAAAACCAACCACACATACTTCTCATCTAAAAAGGATACTGTCAACTCCTATTATGTTTTTGTTTTACCCTTTGGAGAGAAGCAAAGAAAGAAAACTAAGCTTCTCTCTCCCCTTGAGGTAAGGGCAAGCTCATTCTAATGCAAGACAGTATTAATGGCTCCTGTTTCTACTATACTAACCAGGTGCTGGACAGCACTCTAAGCACTTTGTAAGCATTCACCCCACCCAACAACGATCCCTGCAGCAATATCCAACTAGTTTCCCATTTTAGAATTCTTTAAAGTGCCTTGGAGAGATTACTCAATGTTTAAGAGAATGCACTGATCTTCC
This sequence comes from Cricetiscus sungorus, assembly GCA_030556225.1. Lineage (NCBI taxonomy): Eukaryota > Metazoa > Chordata > Mammalia > Rodentia > Cricetidae > Cricetiscus > Cricetiscus sungorus. Next base: position 31,967,771 of record JANBXA010000132.1, on the reverse strand, counting down.
AGAGGACTCAAATTCAGTTCCCAGAACCCAGGTCGGGTATCTCACAACTGCCTGCAACTCTGGCTCTAGATTAGATGCCCTTTTCTCACCTCTGAAAGAGCCTGCTCATATGTGATTCATATTTACATAAATATACATGAATATACATAAATAAAAATAAATCTTTTTTAAAAACATAAAGATAATATAAATTGAGGCACAGAGGTAAACCAATGTGTCTAAGACCTCACAGCTAGTACAACTGAACTCAGAGTTTGAATTCAGTCTGGTTATAATATTTCTGTGCTTTTTGAGGACAATACTAATAAGACTGGCCTCTGTTGAATACGCAAAATATTCTAATCACTGGGATAATGGTTTTCTGTACTTTGACTAATTGAAACCTGGAAAAATCTCTGCTGTTGTCTTATTACAGACCAAAAAAACTAAACCATGGAGAGTTTGGCATGGATCCTATTCCTTGTGAGTAGTAAAAGTCAAATGGCTATCATGACAATGCTGTTAGTTGCTTCTCATAACTAAGGTAGTATGTACAAAGATGAGTGTGGACTTTATAGAAAATGAGGACACTGTACTTCTGCCCTGTAGTAAAAAATAAAAATCAAAAGCCCAGAGACAGATATTGGGGTTCAAGCTTCAAGCTGAAGATTAGAAAAAGCAAAGCATCCAAGTTGGTAAATCTTACCTTCACCAAGTTGAAATGGCAATTCTGTCTCCATAAATCCTTAGAGACAAAGCTCTCAGTTCCTGAACTCCTCCTGCCTTACACTTCTTTCTCCACCAAACCATACCACTCCTGTCTACACCTCCCTAGTGCTGGGATTAAATGCATGTGATCCAGCATGCTGAGATCACCTTTGTGTGAGCTGTTTCTTTTAGGACTGGATTAATTTCATGTAGTCAGTGTGGCCTTGAACTGACAGAGATCCCTCTACCTCTTAATTACGAGTCCTGGAATTAAAGGTGTGTGCCACCACTGCCTGGCTAGCTAGTATGACTGCTGATATTAGAGGTGTGTATCACCACTGCCTGACCTCTGTAGCTTGTGGCTGAATCCTCAAGTTTCACTGAGTTTTTCAAATTCCATTGCCACTTCTGCCTGGTTCTGGATCGTTTGCCTAAAAGTGTATCAGTGTTCCCACTCCAGATAGTTGCACTCTCCCAGCCTTTGGCCCAGCCTGTCTTCTCCATTCCCTTCTTCCACAAATCATTTCATCCTCATGGTACCAGGCTCTTTTGAACTGCCCCACGTCTTCCTGATCCCTGTCCAGACAGCTGTTCCTCTTCTTCCCTTTCAAGCAAAGAGTGCAAGTGCTTTCTGCTCACCATGGGATTCTGCAAAGAGCACATGAGAAAGTGCTGGCTGAAGTGACCAGAACAGGGCCTTGGGAAGAACAACATAGCCCAGCCCAGCTTATTTCTCCTTCCCCAGAATGAGAAGTCTGTACATTGGCTGGGCTGGGGGTAAAAAGAGAAAGAACATGGCACTTACCAACAGTACACAATATGACTATCAACCTCTAAGGATGCAGATGGAAGACTGCTCCACAAGCCTCACAAAGGTGGCTCATTCTCTGATTCTACAGGGCTGCATACAGATCTGTAGACTGCAAAGGATCATATGGTACAAGAAGGTGGTGCCAATAAATGGGACTGTGAAAATGGCTTAAATAGCTCTGTGCAAGGAGAACTATGAGACAAGATTCTGATTCTATAAAAGATATAGTAATGAAACAAAAACATCTTACCCATGGAGTGGGACCATGTTCCTAAAGTCACCCAGTTATATAGAAAAGATAAGGGAGAAGATAAAAGGGATGCCAGGCTACTGTGGATAGAGGTTGATAGAGGCACTGAAGGCTGACTTGAGTCGTGGACCAAGACATTCAGGCACTCAGGAGTCTCCCAATCCTTTGTTGTAGCCAGAATCAATATATGTGCCTCACATTTATGAAGCCTCTGGAGTTGAGTTTAGTTCAGAAACTAAAATTAGTTTCTGGAAAAAAAAACCTCTCTCATGGCACCCACACCTATGATTTTCCAGTTAAAAACTGAACTATCTATACAAACTGTTGCTAGGCATTGAATACCTCATCAGAGAAGATGTGGCTAGCATAGCCTTCAGAAAGTAGGAGCTGGCACTTCAGCCTCTGAAAAGTTATGAGGTCCCAAATGTCCAACAGGAGCCAAAGCTAGATACCAGATGAGAGCCGTGGTTTTCAAGGTCTCAAGTTCTTGATCAAAAAGGAAACCTTGCAAAGAAAACAGCCAAGGTTCTGAATTATTGGCAGGAAAAACGGGGTGCTTCAAACAGAACTGCTTCTGTAGCTAGAGACTTTACCATAGAAAAGCTCATTCAATATCATCTAGAAGGAATTGTTGTTAAAATATTCCTAAACAGCACCAAACGTGGGCTCCTGCATGCCTGTGTACATGTTGCAAAAGGGCATTATTGATTCTCAGATGACTCTGGTTCAGCCAGGTTCCGTATAATCTCCATTGTGGCTAGGTTCTGAGGCATTACACCATCTGATTCATTAATGTAGGGGATATGAAATACACACCTTTTATGTCCAGGTTCTGCTCAATTTTCTACTCTATGTGGCGTTGGCCACCATCATGTGTACATAATGTCAGAGGTAAGCAGTATGCTCTAGACTAGTAATAGCACCTCAGAATTGAACATCAGCTATCTCCCCATCTGTTACTCTAGAATCATGAAGTTGATGGTACATGAAGCACAGAATTTGCAACCACCAACCATGTCTACTAAGCACAGTGAAAACATTATGGAGATAAAATAGAAAATAAAAAATACACTCTGCCTTCACATAGCTTACTAAATGTAGGAGATGAGAAACTATTGACAGTTGTAACATAGTATAATACGTACTTTCAGACTGGGTAAAGAACGCCATGAGAGTAGACAGAAGGCTCCTAAAAACAGTTGGGAGATTAAAGAAGACATACAAAAGTCACAGGGAGCTTTATTAAGAAGCAAAATCTAACCATAGAGCTCTAACTCCATTGAACGAAGAAACGGAAATTGTTTCACATTGAAGAAAGAGCATATGCAAAGATTCCAAGCTAGTAAGCATCAATGAGAATGAATAAAGAAATTGTGGCATACATACACAGTGAGATACAATAAAGAAGAATAAAGGTCTGGCATTTGCAACAAATGAATGGAACTTAAAGATACTATGATGGATAAAATAAGCAAGACAGGAAAAGGCAAGCATTACACATTCTCTATTACATATGGAGATTATAATATTTAACTTAAAAGTAGAATAGTGATTCCTAGAAGCTATAAAGGCGGTGTGGATTGGTACTGAATTTTATCAGCACATTCTGCACATCTGTCTTACTAAAACTTACTGATATATACGATCATTACATACTAATCAAAAGTATTTTTAGTGTGGTTGGGTCAACGCAATTAGAGCCCAAGATAACATTCAGTGCAAGTGGAAGCTCATGGACCTGAGTCTGACAGCTGGAGAACTGGCATAGGGCAAAAGCAGACCCCAGGAATGTGGGTGTCAGTTGGGAGGCCTGGGCAATCTATGGGGCCTCTGGCAGTGGAACCAGCATTTATTCCTAGTGCACGGATTTGGGGAGCCCACTCCCTATGGAGGGCTCTCAGTCTATATACAAGGGGGGAGGAGCTAGGCTCTAACCCAAATGATATGACAAACTTTGATGATACCCCATGGGGATCCCTGGGGAATGGATGGGGGATGGGATAGGGGGGTTGGTAGAGGTGATATGGGAGGATGGGAGAGAGAGGGAACTGGGATTGGTATATAAAATAAAGTTGTTTTTAATTTAACTAAAAATTGATTTAAAAAAAAAAGAATACTCAGTGATATGCCATGCTTTAAGAGAATACAGATAGTGAAGGGCCTTGTTGATCAACTAAAGATATTTACATTGAATTCTAGGAGTATCATGAAACTACTGATGAATCTAATGCAAGAGAATAACATGGTTGGTGGAAGACCACTCAGGTTACATTGTGACAACTACTTTCTGGATGGGTAATTATAAGACAGTTGCAGAAATATAGCAAGCAGGCAAGTGGCAGAAACTAGTGAAAAGTGGGTGGATTTGAAAGTGAATCCCACATATTTAGACATTTCCAGGACTTGGTAATTGGTAGGGCTGTCAGAGGAGAAAGCAGATGACACGCAGATGTCTAGCTTGGAAATCTATTCGAAATGGAAGGAAATACTAGAAAACAGTAAGTCTAACTGGAAAAAAATAATGTATTTATGTTCAGTTATTGAGCTGTGTGTTCCTAAGACATCTGGGGGACAAGCAGCTTAATTGGTTGCTAAACTAGAACTAGGGCAAAGAAAAGAGTCATTAGGAGCTAGTCCTAGACCTGATAAGGTCACCCAGCATCGATGGAGTAAGCAGAAAGGTAAGTCTGAGGAAGAATACACCTTTAAAGAACAAAGACCAAAATCTGAAAAAAGTTAGGGAAGCTGGAGAGATGGCTTAGGCCTGAGAACCCGAGTCTAATCCCCAGCACCCATGTAAAAGGCAGGTGTGGTGGTATTTGCATATAGTCCCACTCCTGGGGAGAAAGAGGCTGGAAGTCTTGGGTGGGCTCCAAAATATATATCTCCAAAAATAATATGGATAATTATTAAAGAAGATGCTCAAGCTGACCTGTGGAACTCTGATGTTCCACATGAACACACACAAGCATGCACATTCAGACACAGACACACACACACACACACACACCACTAAAATAGACTAATAAATAGCAATAAAGTCTGTCCTGAAAGATGGGATGAAAGCCAAGTATGAGTACCCCAGAGTCCAGCAGAGAAGATCAAGAAGGAAATAGCCCTCGTGTCTATTAGAATAAGCCTTGAACAAAATCTGCCAGACTCTAACCAAGGCCCTAGTTGAAACTCCAACCCCTTTCCATTCACTGGCATTGCTTAATTCAGTTTCACATTATTATTCATATCCTGATAGCTGGGACAAGGATAAAATGGCCTTATCTGGATGAACAATTCCAGAAACTGTAGGCTTGTGTGTAGTTCCAGCAGTTCCGGCATTCAACTTCCCATTTCCCAAACCTCTTGTATAAGCCCCAAGTGTCTCCCATCCACTTTCACGGACACTCCTTTCCTGCTGTGTCTTCCCTTCACTGTTTAAAATAACTGTCCCATCTGCTGAGGTCTGAATGGTCTGTTTCTGCCTTCCAGCTCTTCAAGCAGCCTCAGAGATCCAACAGTGTCAAATGTAGCTGAAAAAAACAAAAACTGAATGTGTGACTAGGGGTTTACAAAACAAAAGGTATATTTATTCAATATGGATGGAGGTACTAGAAGAAATACTCTTCCCTTGCCTTTTATAATCATTAAAGACTTTACGAAAACATTCTGAGACTTGGTATGGGAATGTATTGAGGGACAACGAGTTAGACAAATTCCCTCACAGGCAGACAGATAGAGAGAGGGTCATTTCTAGATAACAAAGATGGTGAACTGTCAAGATGGTCAGCTTCTTCCAATCCCTCCTGACCCAAGACAAAAGCCTGACACTTAAAGCAAAGGCATAATAGGCTTTTTCTCCCCAATACGGCCCTCTTTGCCTGTGAACAAGTTCAAGACAGATTAGGTCCTGTTTAACCGAAAGCTGTGGGAGTCTCAGCTTCCTCATCTTTGTTCAAGCTAACCAACCCTAAATTTAGGAATTCCCTTCAAATACCCTTAAGACCTCCTTCCACCAAAGAGAGAATGAGCTTTGTCTTCCCAAGGCCCTCTTCTGCCCTGCAGAAGTTCTTTCCCTCTGTGTGCTTGCTGTACGTGCTTCCTCACCCCTAAGAAGAACCTGTCTTTACCAGCTGAGTCTGTCTGCTACTGTCTGCTCTAAGGTTTCACCTGATCTGACTTATTGTGTCAAGATTTGCCCTGACTTTCAATTATTTATCTGGCAGAGAACATTAAGTAGGTAAATTAGAGGAGGAGTACTTACTATTACATATAAAGCCTTGGGTTAGATCCCTAGCACCACATAGACTTAGTAATCAAGAAGGGAAAGCAAGAGGACCAGAAGTTCAAGATCGAGTTCATCTACATAGAGTTCAGACCAGCCTGGGGACAGAGAATTCCAGGGGGTGGGGGCTTGAAGGGGGAGAAGTACAGAACTTTTCACTGAGACAATAGAAGGATGTCATGAACATTATTGGAATTGGCAGACCCTAACCACCCCACCACAGGCTCAAGAGTATAAAGATGTAAATTCATCTGAAAGACTTTCCTTTAAGAAGAAAGAACCCTAAGGTGCTGGGGTGGCGCTTTCCTTAGTTAAGCTACCCAAGGACTCAGAGGCTGCTGTAGGCCATGTTTCAGAAAGGGCCAGCTATTGCTTGAGCTGGCAGCAGACTGGGTATGGAGGCTCCCACCCTAACTTTTAGGGACAGCTCAAGGCCAGGGCAGCAGATTCCCTACATGTGGTCATGTAGTCTCGCATCATGTGGTCTTGTGAGACTGAAGCCTAAGCTACAGCGGGGACCCCAGGGAGAAAGTTGGAGGTGCCTAGAATGTGAAACAGCTGCCCAGGAAAGATATAGGCAACAAGTGGAGGCAAGCAAGGGAGGTCAAGTGGACTGAAAATGGCAAAGCCATCAGACCAGGGCTATGTGTGCCAGTGGGAGACCACATCACCAAATCACACGTCCAGATTCTGAACAGAATTTCAATATGTTTGCTCTGCTGAGTTCTGGGCTTGCGTAAGTCCCTTCCCTCTTTTCTGTGCCCCCCATTTTTCCACTGTGGAAAGGGAATGTTTATTCTGTCCCATTGTACTGGAAGGGTGTGACTTTAATTTTTATTCTCTAGGCTCTTACTGCAAAGAGATTTCTTAAGTTCCATGAGAGACTGAACGTCGGATTTTTAAACAATATTGGAGCTGCTGATACTTTGGGAACTTCTGTACTAAGTACCCTGAGCCTTTGGGGGCCAAGGGAGAATGTAATGGTTTGAATCTGAAATGTCACCCACAGGTTCATGCTTTGAATGGTTGACACTATTTGGGAAGTTTGTGGGAACTTCAGAAGTGTGGCCTATGGGAAAGGACTGAGTAACTGGGATGGTCCCTTGGGGGTAAATCATTCCTGGCCACTTTCTCTCCCACCTCAAATTCCTCATCAGTCATAAAGTGACCAGCTATTATTCACCACAGGCTCGCACCATCCTGAGGTCTGCCCAAGCTCACAAATTATAGAGGAAGGGTCCCCATGAATGGAAGGAGTAACTGTATAAAGGGGCTCATGGAGCTAGCTGCTTAGCCCCACCTGCCATGTTCAGATTCAATAAGACCACAGACCCTTAACAGACACATCTGCCTTGATTTTCCAGACTTCTTAAATGTGAAAAGAGTCAGAAGCTAAATTTTCAGTTCCATAGAGAGTTCAAGACCAGCCTGGCTCCAGGGAGTGGGAAAGTAAAGAGAAACCTGGAAGACTAGCATGAGCATTACAGGAATTGGCAAACCCTCCCCATCCCATCACAGCTCAAGGGTATAAAACTGTAAACTCATTTGAAAGACTTTTCCTTAAGATTAAAGATCCAACTGAGCATTGTGGCACATGCCTTTAATCCTAGGATTCAGAATGCAGAGAGAGGCAGACAGATCTCTTTGAGTTCAAGGCCAACTTGGCCTATGTAGTAAGTCCCAGGATAGCCAGAGCTACATAGTGAGACACTAGACACTATCTTAAAAAAAAAAAAAAGAGGAGGAGGAAGAGAATCCACTAAAGTGCTCTGGACAAATTAAACTACTCAGTGTATACAATTTGTTATAGAACCCTGAACAGAATAGGGCATCCAGCATAGTAAAAATACTCCCTACACATAGCTCTGTCAGCAAAACAGCTACACAGACAGACCCCTTACCACAGTGCCCACAGCTGCTTCCAAGCCAAAATGTCTGCACTGTGGAGTTACAACAGAAACTATACGGTTTCGAAGTCTGCCATGCACAGTGGCTGTGCCTTGACAGAAAAACGCTGTAAGCCCCTGATATCATCATACTTTTACAAGATTATGAAAGTGTCTAGAGAAGAATATTAAATTTCCTGTGACGTTTAATTGCTCACAGTTTCCCCATGAATCAGTTGTATGGTTTGACTGCCAAAAGTGAAACTGAATCAAGACTGAATTGCTTGAAATATAGGATGACAAATGATAGAGAGAGGAAACTAGAAGCTGGGGATACTATGCTGAGTTTAGACCAATGCCATCACAGTCTAGAGGAAGACATTGCAGAAGTACTGTCAATGGTGATGACAGTACCAGAAGTCTGCCCTGCCCATCACAGTAGCCACTGGGCACAGGGTGATATTATTTAGTTGATAAACTAAATTTTATAAGCATTATTTTTAATTACTTCCATTTTTCTAGTCTGGGCATTGATCTTAGGTCCTCAAACATGCTAGGCAAATGCCCTGCCGCTGAGTCACATCTTCAGTCCTATTTTTGGTTACGTTAAATATATGTAGGCATGAATTTCTAGTCTCTCCAATAGTGGGTAGTGTAGGGGTTGAGTTTACAGTACCACAGAGGTAGTTCTATTTTAAAAATAAAAATGGCCTCATTCCGGTACTCTTGTTAAATACTTTATAATGGTATTGGGGTTAGTCTTAATGTCTTGATTGCTTTGATTGTTGTAGAAAGAATCACCCCAGTTGAAGGTGTAATTCTGGTAGCAGTCCTGATAACAGCAGTGGAGCAGAAGAAAAGATCATCTTGCCCTTGACTCCTTGAACCTTCCCTATTGTCACAGTTAGTTTACCTGTTTTTTGCTGATGATGATTCTTGCATTTATACCAGATCCAGCCCTCCCAAGCTTTCATCAAGAACCAGAAGCAGTGGCTTTCTAAAAACCTTTTTGGTTTCAGGTGCCAAATAGGGAATGCTGGGGCATCCAGCCTTGAGGACTGAGCAAACACTGCTGTCACTGCCCTCCCGTGAAGACACTACTCCTACTGGTGAATCAGGGATCTCAGCTCCAACATGTAATTCTGCTGTTGTTGCCATCCTAAAGTTGACCTAATACATTCTTTCATATGTGTCTCCCTTTGAGTCTGTCCCTTTAGAGAACCCTAACTAATAAACATGGTGCCACAGGAGTAAGATTCAACTAAATTCACTCTCTGTTCCCCCATCAGACCCCCAAGCTATTCCCTAGTGCTACAACAGAACCCAAGCTGCAGGCTCTCTTTTTCCCTCTCCATGCCCCCTGTGGATCCCACAGGCCATCCCCTCCTGGCCTCCCAGAAATCAGCAGCAAGACCTATAATGTCCCCAAACCCAGATGCCTAGATACCAGCATAAATACACAATCATAGTCAGGACAATGTGTCTCCTACCACAGCAGGTTCTGAATATTCCAACATAGCTGAAGCACAAGAAAAATACTTTAAAAACAACTCTATGAAGATAATAGAGGTCCTTAAAGAGGAAATTTATAAATTCTTTAAATAAATTTATGAAAACACAATCAAAAAATTGGAGTAAGTGAATTTAAAAAAAAAAATAAAGCAAGGAAAACAAAAACAAACAATTGGACCAAACGAAGAAATCCCTTAAAGAAAGTCAAGAAAAAAATAATAGTTGTTTTTAAACAACTGAAAATTAAAATAGAAAAATAAAAAAAAACCCTAAACTGAAAGAATCCTGTAATTTAAAAATTTAGGAGTTTAAATAGGAAGTACAGAGGCAAGCTTCATCAACAGAATAAAAGAGATGGAAGACAGAATATTGGACATTAAAAATACAATAGGAGAAATAGATACAATGGTCAAAGATAAACTTAAATAATTCCTGACAAAAATATACAGGAAATCTATGCCACTGTGAAAAGACAAAACCTACGAATAATATGAATAGAGGTAGGTAATGCACCCCAGGTCAAAGGCCAAGAAAATGTTTTCAACAAACTCAAAAAGAAAATTCTTTTATCCTAAAGAATGAGATACTTATAGAGATTCAAGAATCATACAGAACATCAAATATATTGGACTAGAAAATAAAGTCTCCTTGATACATAATAATCAATATACTAAACATTCAGAACAAAGAAAATATTAAAAGCTGCAAGGTAAAAAGGCTAAGCAACATATAAAGGTAGACCTATTTGAATTACACTTAACTTCTCAATGGAGACTCTAAAAGCCTGAAGGGCTTGGACAGATGTGTTGCAGACTCTAAGAGGCCACAGACTCACCCCAAACTACTATGTCCAGCAAAACTTTCAATCACAATAGATTAAGGGAACAAGATATTCCATGACAAGGACTTTGAACAATATCTATCTACAAATCTAGCCTTACAGAAGGTAGAAAAAAATCCTGCAACCTAAGGAGCTTAACTATATCCATGAAAATGGAGGAAATAAGTAATCTTACACCAGCAAAATCAAAAAATAAAATAAAAAAGGAAGCACAGAGAGAGAGACATACATACCACCACCAACAACAACAACAATATAACAGGAATCAACAATCATTGTCATTGATATCACTAAATATTAATCACCTCAGTTCCCCAATAAAAGATACAGAAGCAAACACACACTAAACACTGAGCCAAACTGGAATCCAGATGCAGAGAGGAAGGATAAGACCAGGCTACAGAAACACATAGAGACAGCTGACCTGAACAAGGAGGAAGTAATGGCCCCCCAGACTGATAGCTGGGAATCCAGCATGGGACTGACTCAGAGTCCCTGAACATGGGTCTCAGCTAGAAGGCCTGAGCAGTCTAAGGGACCACAGACAGAGGAACCAGGATGTATTCCTGGTGCACAAAAGGACTTTCTGGGCACATCCCCCATGGAGGGATATTTCCTTAACCTAGAGACAGGAGATAAGTCCTAGTCCCTGCTCCAAATGACTTGAAAGATTTAGATGACCCCTCCTGGAGAGCATCACCCTACATGTGGAGTAGGGGGGATGGGAGGAGAGGGTGGTCGGGGTGCATGAGAGGGTGAGAGAGAGAGAAAGAGGGAGGGAGGGAGGGAGGGAAGGGAAGGAGGAAGGAAAGGAGAGAGGGGGGACTGGGATCAATATGTAAAATAAAAATAAATAAATTAATATTTAAAAAGATACAGACTAACAGAATGGATGTGAAAACAGAATCCATCCTTCTGCTACATCCAAGAAACGCATCTCCATGCCAAGGATAGACATTTCCTCAGGATAAAGGGTTAAAAAATAAAGATATACCAAGCAAATTGACCCAAGAAGAAAGCTGGTGTACTACTAATTTTCATATCTAACAAAATAGACATCATACCAGAACTAATCAAAAGAGATGGGAAAGGACTCCTAATATTCATTAAAGGAAAAGTCTATGGCAATAACATTTCAATTCTTAACATCTATATTCCAAACACAAGGGTATTCAAGTTTGTAAAAAGAAATACTAGTACAACTTAAATCACACATTGACCCTCACACACACATAATGGGAGACTTCAGTACCCCACTCTTACAAATGTACAGTCATCCCAACAAAACTAAACTGAGAAATTCTGGAGCTAAGAGACATTATAAAACAAATGGACATGACAGATATTTACAGAACATTTCACCCAAACACAAAAGAATCTACCTTATTCTTAGCACTTCATGGAACTTTGTCCAAAATTTGTTCAAACACGAAGTAAGTCTCAACAAATACAAGAAAAGTGAAATAACTCCCTGTATCCTATTAGACCACTGAAGATTAAAGCTGGATAACAACAACAGAAACCTTACAAACTCATGGAAACCAAACAACCCTCTACTGGATGAAAAATGGGTCAAGACAGAAATAAGAAAGAAATTGAAGACTTCCTAGAATTCAATGAAAATGAATACACAGCATTCCCAAATTTCTGGAACACAATAAAAACCATGTTAAGTGGAAAATGCATAACTAAGTGCCTATACACAAAAATTTGAGTGATCTCTTACTAGCAATTTAACAGCACACCTGAAAGCTCTACAACAACAATAAATAATTACAAGAAGTAGATGGCAAGAAACAATCAGACTAAAATCAATAAAATAGAAACAAAGAGAAAAATATAAAGAATGAATGAAACAAAGAGTTGGTTCCTTGAGAAAATCATCAAGACAGACAAACCCTTATTCAAACTCTCTAAAAGACTGAGAGAGAACATCCAAACTAACAAAATCAGAAACAAATGGGGAGCCATAACACCACAATGAGAAAATACAAAAAATCATAAGGCCATACTTTAAAAACCAGAAAATCTAAAAGAAATGAATGATTTGATCAATAGCTACCACTTGCCAAAGGTAAATCAAGGTCAGATAAACTATTCAAATAGACCTATAATCCCTAAGGAAATAGAAGAGTTTCAAAAAAAAAAAACAAAAAAAAAAAAAAGCCCAGGGACAGATGGTTTAGGCACACATTTTCAAAAAACAGTTAACACCACTACTCCTCAAATTATTTCACAAAATAGAAACAGAAGGAACATTGCCCATTTTTTTAATGAGGCAACAGTTACCATATACCCAAACCTATAAAGACTCAACAAAGAAAGAGAATTACAGACAAATTCCCCTATGAATATATAATTGCAAAAATTCAAACAATACTTGCAAACAGAATCCAAGAATATATCAAAAAGATCATACACCATGATCAAGTAGGCTTCATCCCTAAAATGCAGGAATTGTTCCATATATGGAAGAAAGTCAGTATATAATTCACTATATAAACAAACTGAAAACAAAAGAACAAAAACAAACCATAATAGTCTCACTAGATCAGTAGTTCTCAAACTGTGGGTTGTGACGCCTTTGGGAGTCAAATGACCCTTTCACAGAGGTCACCTAAGACCACCAGAAAACACAATTTTACAATATCCATAACAGAACCAAAATTACAGTAATGAAAATAATTTTATAGTTGGGGGTCACCACAACTATAAAACTGAAGAACTGCGTTAAGGGGTTGCAGCATTAAGAAAGATTAGAACCATTGCATTAGAATCAGAAAAGGCTTTTGACAATTTCCAACACCACTTCATGATAAAAGTCCTAGGAAGATAAGGGATACAAGGGTATACCTAAACATAATAAAGGCAGTTTACAACAAGCCTAGCAGCAACATCAAATTAAATGGAGAATAACTCAAATTACTTTCACTAAAATCAGGAACAAAACAAGGTTGTCTACTCTCTCCAAACTTATTCAATATATTACTTGAAGTTTTACCTAAACCAATAAGATAACTGAAGAAGATCAAGGGGGAAAGGAAGAAGTCAAAGTGTCATTATTTGTTCATGTGTTAATATACATAAGCATCCCTAAAAATTCCACCAGGGAACTAGGGAACTTCTATAGCTGATTAACATGTCAAGCACAGTGGTTGGATACAAGATTTACAAAAAACAAACAAACAAACAAAATAGGTCTTCTACACAAAAGCAACAAACAGGCTGAGAAAGTCAAGAAAACATCATCTTACACAATACCTTCAAATATAAAAACTATCTTGAAGTAACTCCAAGCAAGTGAAAAGATTTGTATTTTAAAAAAAAAAAAACTTCAAATCTTTGAGGGAAAAAATTGGAGAAGGTATTAGAAGATGGAAAGATCCCCATGCTCATTGATTGATAGGATTAACATAGTAAAATTGGCCAATTTACCAAACACAAACTACAGATTCAACACAATCCCCATCAAACTTCCAACACAATTCTTTACAGAACTTAAAAATATATATATATATAATACTCAAAAACCCAGGACAGCTAAAACAATACTGTACTATAAAAGAACTTCTGGGGGTTATCACCATCCCTGATTTCAAACTGTATATAGAGCAATAGTAGTAAAAACCTCATAGTATTGGTATAAAACAGACAGGTTGGCTGATCACTTGAACCAAATCAAAAACCCAGACATAAAACCACATATCTACGGACACCTGTTTTGTTTTGTTTTGATTTGTTTTGTTTTGTTTTGTTTTGTTTTTAATAAAGAAGCCAGAAATATAAAAAAGAAAAAGAGAATGAATCTTCAACAAACAGAGCTGGCATAAATGGGTTTCATTATAGAAGAACACAAATAGACCCATATCTATCACCCTACACAAAACCTATGTCCAAGTGGATCAAAGACCTCAACATAAAGCCAAATACACTGAACCTGATAGAAGAGAAAGTTGGGAATAGTCATTGACACAGCAGACAATTTTCTGAACAGAACATAAATAGTGCAGGTGCTAAGGTCAACAATTAATAAATAATACCTCATGAACATCAAAAGCTTCTGTAAAGCAAAGGACACAGTCAATAGGACAAAAAGGCATCCCATAGAATGGGAAAAGATCTTCACCAACCTACATCTGATAGAGAGCTGATTTCCAAAATATATAAGGAACTTAAGAAACTAGATATCAAAAGAAATAATCCAATTATGAAGTGGAATACAGATCTAAACAGAAAATTCTCAACAGTGGAATCTCAAATAGCAGAGAAGCACTTACAGAAATGTTCAAAGCCCTTAGCCATCAGGAAAATGCAAATCAAAATGACTCTGAGATTCCACTTTATACCTGTCAGAATAGCTAAGATAAAAAACACAAGACACGGCTCATGCTACCTAGGATGTGGAGCATGGAAACAATCATCCACTGCTGTGCAAGTGCAAACTTATACAGCCACTTTGGAAATCAATATGACAGCTTCTCAGAAATTTGAAAATCAATCTACTTCAAGACCCAGCTATACCACTCTTGGACATATACCCAGAGGGTGTTCTGCCATATCACAAGGACACCTGGTCAAGTATGTTCAAAGCAGCTTTATTCATAATAGCCATAAATAACATTGTAGATGTCTATCAACCAAAAAAAATTGATAAAGAAAATGTGATACATTTACACACTGAAGTATTATTCAGCTGTTAAAAACAATAGCATCATGAAATTTGTCAACAAATGAATGGAACTAGAAAAGATCATCCTGAGTGAGGTAACGCAGACTTAGAAAGACACATAGGGTACTCACAAATATGTGGATATTAGCTGTTAAGTAAAGGATAATCATGCTACAACCCACAGACCCAAAGAAGCTAAGTAACAAAGAAGGCTTAAGTGGGGATGTATGAATCTCATTGTAAAAAGGAAATATAATAGACATTACAGATGGATTAGGGGAGGGGTCTCGATGGGGGCATGGACATGAGAACAGGAGAGCTCAGATAGGGAAAAGGAAAAGGAAAAGATTACTGGGAAAGGCAACTAGAATCCAGAGCATCTCTGGGATGAGCTAGAAACCTACTGCAATGGAAACTCTCAGGAATCTATGAGAATTACTCCTAGATAAGACTCCTAGCAAAAGGGATATGGAGCCCAAACAAGCCATCTCCTACCAGGCAAGACTTCCAGTGGAGGGATTAGGACTCCAACCCAACCATATAATCTTTGACCTACAATTTGCCTTGCCTACAAAATTATGGGCATGGTCAACCAGTGACTGGTCCAGGCTGAGCCCCATACTAGGAAAGGGAGCCCACACCTGACACTGCCTGGAGATCCAGGATACAGAGACTGGACATTCCAGAGACTTAGGATAGAACTAAACATGACTGGCAAAAAAGTCAAAGAAATTAATCCTAGTGATAGACTGCTATACCCATTGTTGCCTAGCCTAATTGTCATCAGAGAGGCTTTACACAACAACAGATAGAAACAGATGCAGAGTCCCACAGTCAAACATTAGGTGGAGCCCAAGGAATACTGTGGAAAACAGGAAGGAAATATTATTTATGGCCAGAAGGGCCAAGGACACCACAAGAAAACCCACGTAGTCATAGTCAACTAACCTGGTCATAGGGGCTCACAAAGACTGATCCAACAACCAAAGAGCTTGCATGGGTCTGACCTAGGTCCTCTGTACATATACAGTTGTATGGCTTGGTCTTCTTGTGGGACCCCTAACAATGGGAGCATGGGCTGTCTCTGACTTTGTTAGCTGCTTTTGTGACCCTTTTCCTTGCCAGTGTATTTGTGTTAGTGGCCACACCCCTTTGGGCATTCTCTCTCTCTCTCTCTCTCTCTCTCTCTCTCTCTCTCTCTCTCTCTCTCTCTCAGGTCTTGGATAAGATCAGAAGGGCAAAGAAAGGCTGTGGTGGTTCTTTAGTATTATCTGTGTAAGTTGTTCCCCTAATAAAACACCTACTTATCATGAATCTTGGTTCTAGTAAACTCATTATCTCCAGCCCTCCCTTTCCTCCTACTGGATTACCTTATTCAGCCCTAATAGAAGAGGAGGTACCTAGTCTTACTGGAGATTGATATGCCATGCCTGGTTGATATACATGGGAGGCCTGTCCTTTTCTGAAGAGAAATGAGGAGGGGGTGTGGATGGGAGAAGAGAGGGAGGGTTGTGGAGAGAGACTGGGAGGAGAGGATGGTGAAAGGGGAAACTATTAATTAATTAATTAATTAATTAATTAATTAATTAAAAAATAAATTTAAAAAACTGAAAAAAGAATTCAAGATACTAGATACCAAAAACCAAAATAATTCAATAAAGTAACTTAAAGAAAAATAAAATAAATCCAAATGGAATTCTCAGAAAAGGAATCTCAGACAACAAAGGAACACTTAATGTTCAACAACCATAACCATCAGGAAATTACAAATCAAAAATACTTTGGGATTCCATTGTATTACTGTCAGAATGTCTAAGATCAATAACACAAGTAACAGCTCATGCTGGCAAGGATGTGGCAAGGGAATACTCCATTGTAGGTAAGAGTGCAAACTTGTACAGACACTATGGAAATCAATGTGGGTTTCTCAGAAAATTGTGAATCAATTTACCTCATGACCCAGAGATACCACTCTTGGGAATATCCTCAAAAGATGCTCTATCCTACCACAAGGAAACTAGCTCATCTATGTTCACTGCAGCTTTATGAATAATAGTTAGAACCCGGAAACAACCTAGATGCCCCTCAACCAAGGAGTAGATAAAGAATATGTGGTACATTTACACAATGGAGAATTACTCAGCTGTTTAAGAAAATGGCATCATGAAACTTACAGGCAAATGGATGGAACCAGAAAAAATTAAATAAATTATTCCGAGTGAGGTAACCCAGACCCAGAATGACAAATATGGTATATATTCACTTGTAAGTAGATATTAGCTAAGTAAATGATAACCAAGCTACAATCTATAGACCTAGAGAGGTTAGGTTAAGAGGAGGGAACTACTAGGTGACACATGGATCTCTCTGGGAAGTGGAAATAGAATAGATTTTGCTGGTGAACTGAGGAACAGACAGGGATGAGAGTGGAAGGGATCAGGTAGGTAGGGAGATGGGACTGAAGAAGAAGTTTGTGGAGGGATATGGTTGGAATTGGAAACCCAGTATAAGGGAATTCCTAATGAAGACCCCTAGTAATGGGGTACTGAAGTCTTAACTGGTCATCTCTTATAACCAGGTAAGGCTCCCAGTGGTAGGACTAGAGTGCATTCAGTTAAGTTGTTTACCAAAGAGTTCTCATGGAGAATCATAAGAAATCCAGGCTGATCCTAGAACAGAAGGTTGCCTTCCAAAAGCTTACAGTCAGGCATCATTGCTAAGAACAACATCCACACAGCCCATTGAATGTAGAGAAATGGAGTTGATGGTGCCTCCATGTACACTTCACCCCTATGCCTAGTATCTTTAGTGCAGGAAGGTTCTCTGTAGGCTACTGAAAAGGAAACCTGGATGCTGAACCAGTCACAAAGCCCTCAACCTACAATCCTTTCTGCCTGCAAGACAGGCTGGGGCAAAGGTGGTATAAAACTTGTGGGAGTGGCCAAGCAATGTCTACTTTAACTTGAGGCCCTCTCCATGAGAGAGTTCTCATGCCTGACACTGCTTAAATGGCCAGGAACCAGAGAGTGGATAGCGAGAGATTTAGGATAGAACCCAATATGACTGTCTGGTCTTAAAAAAAATAATGAATTATTCCTAATGAAATTCTGCTATACTCATAGATCAAAGCCTTGTCCAGTCTTCATCAGAGAGGAAGCTGATACCAAGATCCACAAGCAGATATTATGCAGAAAATCTAAATTGGATGTCTCAATCAGGTCCCTCCCCTCCTAGCTTGGAGAATCCCTTGGAAGAGGGTGCAGAGAGATTATAGGAGTCAGGGGGATGGAGGACACCAGGAGAACATGGCCCACTGAATCATCTGAGTGTGGCTCACAGAGACTGAAGCAGCAAGCATGGAGCCTGCAATGGTCTTCACCCATCCTCTGCGTATATGCTGTGACTGTTGGATTGGTTTTTGTGGGACTTCTAAACTGTGGGAGCAGGTGTTTTTGACTCATTTGCCTGCTCTTGGGACTCTTTTCCTCTTGTTGAGTTGCCTTGTCTAGCCTCACTGTGAGTATTTTTGTCTTGTCTTACTATATTTGTTTTCTTGTGTTTGGCTGTAGTCTCTTGGAGGTCTGCATTTTTCTGAAGGAAAACAGGGGGGGGAGACAGGATGGAGAATGGGAGCTGGGAAGAGGGAGGGGAAACTTGAATTAGGATGTATTGCATGAGAGATGAATCTATTTTAAATTTCAAAAATTCAACTAAACTCTGTCCTGTGGACAGGGAATTCATAAACTATGATACAAAGATATAAATGTCATAATGATAGATAAAAATGAATTGAATCCCTACTGTGTACCAAGCCTTCAACAAAGTTCTCAAAATTTGCTATTTTACTAATCTGTTAAAGGTTACACAAAAATAACAATCACTTTAAATTTCATATGGAAGAAAATTCTGAACCCCAATGTTGGACTGGTTTAAAATATGTCTACATGTCTACAAAACCAAGGCATGTAGAAGATAAGAGAACTAATGTGTACCATAGAAATACAAAAAGAATATATTCTGATTTGGGAGGAACAGAGTCCTAGGATTTGGAAAGTTAAGAAAAGCTAGAGAGAATGCCTGCTATTTGAGCTGGATCTTAAAGGAAGAGTTCTCTAAAAAGATAAGAGTGTGAAGCTTCTAGGCAAGGGAGAACAGCATGAAGAAGACAAAAGAACACATGGCAGACCATCAGATCATGAGGTAGTGCTTGTTTTCCTTCTGAATGCTACTATACTACTTAGATACACTGCCCCTTGTGGAAGGTAAAACAAAATAAATTGTCAAGATGTACTTCCCTGTCCCTGCCCCTCACCAGCTGCAGCACTCTGGAGAGCAGGCTCTGCACTTTGCCTGGGCAGCAAGGTAGAGCTGACCCTGTTGGTGAAGGTGTGGGTAAGCCTGCCCCAATGTTGTAAGCATGGGAGAGCTGTTCCTACTACTCATCTATCTTGTGGTAACATGGGTGGGGGAAAGATGCCCTCCCACCTCCTGCCCATCAATGCCTGAGGCAGGTTTGAGTTGGCCCTGAGGTCATAAGAGTGGGAGAGCTGTCTCTGCTCCTTATCAAGTGCAGCACTCAGGAGAGTGACCCCTATACCTTGCCTGGACAGCATAGTATAACTGGCCCTGAAGGTGTAGGTTGGAAAAACTGACCCTGAGGGTGTGAATCCTAAAGAACTGGTCCTGTCCATTTCTCATTGCTGCAGGGAGTGACCTAACCAGGGCAATGCCAAAGGGCCGACGCTGGTGGCAAAGACAGGAGAGAGCTAGTGGGCTGATCAGCCCTGTAATGACTCAGGTCCAAAACTAGGGTTATGTGTTGGCCCACCCCAACATCCACCCCATCTGTAATCTGTGGGAGCATGGGGGAAGAAGGTCAGTCCTGTGGACTCAGGGCTGCAGGATTTCCACAGCATAGGGTTATTATGCATTCAAATCTATGATACTATGGGGGGCATTCTTATTCAAACCACCACAAAATATAGAAATAAAAAGATGCTACAACAACAGCAAGAGCAGAAAAATCAATCGCAAGAGAAGAAATCTCTGAAGATCTTGGACACGTTTGGCTTGTCCAAGGTCATTGTCAGGGGCACATGACTTCCATCTTTTAACATTTGAAGGAATGTCATAGAGCAAAAGTGGCTGTCCTTGTGTTTGACCCTAGATAGCAAAATGTAGCCCATGAAGGAAATCTGCGGAAGACAGATTGTTTAACATAATGAACTTACTGCTAACAGTCTGAAAATGGCACAGGTTGCCTCAGGAAGGCAGCTTCCCAAAAAGTTAGTTCAAAAGAGGCTGGGCAAGCGTGGTAGTCAGACAGCCTGTGCAAAGATGCTAATCTGAGTTCTGCCTCTAATATTCTGTGGTTCTAAATCAACATCTTGCTAGGCGTTTGTTTTAGGGGAGTGGTTTTTGCATTAAGGATTTTTTGGTCTGGGGAGTTGTATTTTATAAGCTTTATTATTTAAAAGCTTGCAAATAGATAAAAACACAATCACACATCAGAATTGTACAATAATTTACATAAATTTTCATTAAATATATTTGATACTGAGAATGTAATATTTAATATGAAGCTCAACGATTATTCTAACCTTATAGAAATTCACTGAGCCGTAGACTTCGGGCTCAGTTTTTGGTATTTTAATTTTGTTTGGAGAATTTGATAGTTCAACTTTGATCACTTCTGATTGATTTTTTTTTACCTAACATAGAGCTTACATATTTAGCTTTTCAGGAAAAAAAATCCGTGTTATTCTACAAATGTGTTGTGAGGGGAATTCGCATTCTGATACTAAAAGTGATTGCCCTAATTAGAATGATACATTTGTTGCCATTGATGATAACTCCAGGAAGAAGGGTCCTGGGTATATTTGACCTGGTATGCTTTTTGAAATAGTAAGTCCACATTCTTTTTGAATCTTTACAACTCGGAATTTTTACTTGCCTTTAGTGTTCTCACATTCCCTTGAGCTCTTTGTTTATTCCTTGTATGTAAGAGAATCTCCCTTCTTCTGCTCTGCACTACAAGAGGCTGGTCCATAGCATCTGTTCCTGGATCCTTCAGTAACTGGCTTCTTGTTAGGTTTGGTCAAGGGGAAGCAATAAGAAAGATTGGAAAATGAAAATTTTGGAAGGAAGTATATGTACTACACACACACACACACACACACACACACACACACACACACACACACACTGATTTGGATGGGACTTTCAACAGAAGCTTGTCTCCTCCTAACAGATGACCATTTCCATGGTCACTGCTCTCACCAAGCTGCTCAATCCCAGAAGTCCTATGACAACATCCCTCCCTTTGCCCTATAGCCATAAGACAAGGCGGGTGTAGTTCCAGTTCTTCGTAAGCTCCAGGCTAATTTTCTGTCCCTCACCCCTTCCTCTGTCTCCTCTCCTCTTGCCTATTTAAAATATGCAAAATAGAATATTATCTCCATCCTTAGCTTTTCCATTGCCTCTTTGGCTCCATACTTCTGAACGTCCCTGACTTGTGTTGCCCTATTCTCTAATTTAACTGAGGTTTTACTCAATTCTAATCTGTAAGTTCAAAAAGGGAATAGAAATCAAAAAAGAAGCCATATTAATTTAAAGAAAAGCTGCTCTTCCCCTTGCTCTAAATCTTAAGTGATGGCTTTTATAGCCTCTTTTTCTCTTCCCTGCAATCTACTTTAAAGTCTCTCTCCACAATAGAAAAGAGGTCATTGCATCATTTGGTACTTGAATGCTCATTACACCTTCAAGTGTTAGAGATTTCATCTTCAATTCTCTTATTAGATTTAAATCCAATTGAATTAATACAAATCCTTCAATAACAAAATCTATTTTAAAACTCACTCACAGGAATCCCTTTATCTCTTATATTTTATTTTCTATCCTTGTTTTTTTCCTTCCTGCCTATTGCTTTTTTCTCTTTCCCCTGAGGAAATAAAAAGCATGATCAGAGCAACATTTAAACAGCCCACCAACATGACCTCTATCTTCCTTCCTATCATTAAGAGGGAGAAGTTGCCATGGCAACACAGAAACAGACATTCCTGACTTTCTAGATTGCAATCTCAGAAAAATCTATCTAAGATATTATCTATCCTCAGGTGGGAGACCTGATGTTGTTATATATAGAATTTCTTTCTATAATGTGAGCATACGTTTAAAGGACAATGATTATAGTTAGTCCCCAAGCCATCAGCAATTTCAGGTGGTCCCTATTTACCTCCAGAGCAATTTATACTCAGGTGTATCTTCTGCTAATGCTGAGGTTGTCCTCCTGCCTGAAATGTGAGTTTTGACAGTCATCAGCTAGACACTTTGAATATATAAAGCAATTGTAGAGAGGCTGTCAAAACCTTGCCCTCCAAATAGATGGTTCCTTCTGCAAGTCCCTTCTCTCTGACCACTCTTCCTTTCTGCCTTATGTCTCTCACTTTATATTTTTAATACTAACCTCACATCTTCTTGAATTCAACACTGACCTGAATTCATCTATATGCTCCCAAATTGAGCATAGCTCATGCAGCAAGGAAGACCGGATAAGCTGAAGCCAGAGATCATCAACATTGGAAGTAGGAGAAATCAAGAAGAGGTGACGACCCAGGTCCTGAAAGAAAATCACAGCACCTCCTGCACTGCATGTACCTGGCACTTCCTTCACAAGTGCTATTTAGGGATCTGGAGATGATCAAGGAGAAAAAGAATAGTCATTCTAATGCAGTCCTGATTTTTGTGTTGCCTTCTAACAGTTATAAATCACTCATGTCATGCATGGTGAGCCTACATCCCATTCCTTGTTTCACTCCTGTCCTGGCAACTCATTGCCACCCTCATTGATGATAGGCAAGAGATATTAGTAATGTGCCCAGCATTGCTGAGTCCTTTGTGTACATTTTGTCTACTCATCTTCCTGAAAGCCCTGTTATATAAACAGGCATCTCCTTTACAGACATACTAATGAATTAAGTAATTTGCCCAAGGCCCCTCAGCTAGAAAACCACTAGAGACCTCAGCTAGAGACAGGTTTGTGACTGAGCCTAAGGCTCGTTGTGGATGTCATATTTAATCCCAGTAGAAAATCTCAGAAGCTCAGCCTGGAAAGAGTATCCCCTGGGTTTCCTCCTAACAATGTGCATGAAGGAACAATTTCATGTTCACCTCCATATCCCACATGTCTGACACATTCTGAGTAATCAACTAGAACTTGTTGGAGGGTGAATGAATTTGCTAATTAATGTCCACCTCTCTCCTTTTTCCTGTACTTACGTTACTACCAAAGCATTCACAGTGGCCTTTTTACTCCAGTACTTGGTCACCTCTAATCAAGCTTTCATAGCCAATTAATTGGTCAATTTGACACTATTTCTTTACAATTGCCCAGTCATCACTATTCAAGGATAAAATGCAGACTTCTCTTTCCTACTTGTCCTTAGGATTTGGTCTTTCCCTCTCTGCCCTGCATTATAAAACTTGCCCCATCAATGCTTTGTTGAATTGCTAGGAAAGTATGATTGACTGGAAGCTGCCCAAGAACAACAGTGTTTCTTAACCCTTTGATTATTTGTGAATGCAATTCCCTCCACCAAGAAGACTTTATTCCCCCATCTCAGACATGCATACACAGACACAGACACAGACACAGACACAGACATGCACATATACACACACACACACACCTCACCTCTTACCCTGCATTTCCTAGCAAATACATATTCTTGATGAAAAAAAAAATCATCTCCAGAGGTATGTACTGGAGTCTCAGATTTCTACTGATGAACCCAGCACTTCTGCTCCACTACAGGCACCACCCTTTTACCCATCTCATTGTCTACTGCTCTACCACTCCATGAATGTCTGCTTCTGCCTCCATCTCACAAGTTCTCACCACCACATCCAGCAATTGAAACTGAATTGTCAAAGTAACAATGCCTGAAAGGGGGTGTCTATTATAGGCTATTGCTGCTCAGTGATCTCTTCAAGGTCCAATAATGCTGTTATCTATGGAGCAGGCATTTTCCCAGGAGTTGATGCTTACAGGAGCATCTTTACCTTCCTGCTCTCTTGTTCTCTTACATGCTTCTTTGCAATGTGAATGCCCACACCAGATACTGACATTCTATATTAAAATTACCCAATCCATGCTATTCTGTTAGAGCAACAGAAAATGACCTATGATAGCTTGCTAAAGTCAAGGACCATGCTGTTTTACCTTTGCACCCCAGAACTTTGCTGAGTCTCTGGGACAACTTACCTAATGAAAGGAATACTTGATGACAACCGGATCAGGAAGAAGATGGGAGAGGGTACTTAAGGTAGTTAAAGAAGAGGATTCAATGGTTTACTCTGTGATTGTTCTTTGAGGCAAAGATAAAATTGTGAGGTTGCCTAGGATCTACCTGAGGACTATGATGGGGGGAAGGAAGGGAGAGGGAACTGAGATCGACATGTAAAACAAAAAAAAAATAATAATAATAATAAAGAAAAGAAATTTTAAAAAAAATGATGCCTGTTGCTAAACTGCTTGTTAATATTTTTTCCTTGTCACTAGTCAAAAACTCAAGTATTAATTTCTTTGAGCCTGTAGTGTAAAATTTATTAGATTTAAAGAAAGACATAAATTGAAAATGTCTGGACTCTGGTTCTAGAGAATAGACACTATATTTTGCCAATTTGAAAAGGCTTGATTACTTCTTGGCCTTTTGACTAAGATCAAGTAAATGAAAAGCCTGGCCTATTGTACTATCTTCTATTTGTAGGTCTGAAAGTTAAAATAAAACAGAATGTACATAGCAGCATAAATCTTGTATTATTGAGTGAATAAAAGACAATTTATACATAACTGCCAATGTGCTTGCCTTGGCTAAATACAGAAAAAACTTTTTTATTCATCCTTTGACAATTTTGTACATTGTATTTGATCAGATTCACCACTTCTCCCAACTCTTCCCAAATACTACTCCCAATCACTGAATTATGTGCCCTCTTTTTTATTTAGTACATTGTGTGCAATCCCAGATATATGGTCTTCCACTGATGCCTGGCCAACCTACCTAGAGGTCCCACCCTTAAAGACAATGGACTCCTTCTGGCATGGTGGCACACACCTTTAATTCCAGCACATGGGAGATAGAGGCAAGCAAATCTCTGTGAATTTGAGGCCAGCCTGGTCCACCAAGAGCTCCAGGACAGCCAGGGCTGTTATACAGAGAAACCCTGTCTCACCAAAAAAAAAAAAAGAAGAAGAAGACAACTGACTCTTCTTCAACCAGCTATCCATTGCTGATTGCTACTTAGCTAGGGATTTTATATGGAATTAGTTTGTACAAAGTCTTTGGCATGTTGCCTCAACTTCTGTGAATTCAGATGTGCTGCTGCCTTATTATGTCCAGAAGATGCTGTTTCCTTGTAGTCATCACTGCCTCTGGCTCTTAAAATCCCCCTGCCTCATCTTCTGCAGTAAACACTGGGCCTTCAGAAAGATTTACTTCAGGCTACTTTTAATACTACTGCTAGAGGATAGAAAATATAATATTCATTCCTCAACTCAACAATGTAGAAAGAATATATATTATGGAGGATTTGTTGCTATCAATTGCATAATTAATAACCTCTGATTTTTATCAATATTATACTGATATACAATTACACATGGTGACTGTATTTGAGGTTCAGTTAGAACAATGATTCCCTTAGTCTTAGTGATCTGGCCATTTGGAATTTCACTTATGGTACAGCCAGGGTATGGCTATTGGCTCAATGACAATGACACTTATATACCAAGAATCTATGATATGCTTTCCCAATATTATTCCTGATCACTTAAAAGGAAATACCATCACTTCCTCTACACTACAGATAAGGGGCCAAATTTTGGTCATATTAAGTAATTTCCTAGGGATCAGAGTAAAGCTTGATGCTCAGTGCATTTTACTCTACATTCCATGCCTGCCCCTGACACACCCCTCTGTGATACCACCACTTCTCTGTATAGGATGCAGAAGAATGTGGTATCTGCTCAGCAAATATTTTTGAGAGATAATCCCTTTTAATCAGAGAATTGAGCTGGAGAAGCTCATGTTGCAAATCCAAACAGGAATTTAAGAAGGAAAACACAGCAACATTAAGATAAGCTTCTTACCAAACTCGCTTTAGAAACACTACCTGGTATTTCTACAAAATGAACAACACAAAAATGAAATCAGAAAAATGCCCATGAGACTAAACAAAAGCAATGATCTTTTGTAAGAGATGTACAGGAAGCATGGACAGAAAAGGTTGGTATAGACCTTGGCTGTATCTACCTTGACTCCCTGAAAAATCAAAACTGAACTCTGTGTGTGTGTGTGTGTGTGTGTGTGTGTGTGTGTGTGTGTGTGTGTAGTATCAGTTTTGGTTTGGCTTCTTCCAGTCCTGTTTTACCATCAAAAACTGAGCTGGGTATTGCTGGAAAGAAATTCTGAAAAGATCATCGAAGTCTGTAATTAATGTAAGCAGGAGAGATTATCCTTGATTACTTGAGTTGGCCTGATTTAATCACTTAAAAAAGATACTCAGAAGCACTGTGGCTTCCTTAAGCTATACCAGTAAACAGCAATTTCAGTGTGTGCTGGAGAGTGCCAGCCTGCTCTAGGGAGTGCCAGCCTGTGCTAGGGAAGCCTGTGGCTTCCTAAGCTCCTGCTGCACAAACAGACTCAGAAGATTCCAAAATCACACAAAGGAATTTTCTACCAGAAATCTCCATGTGTGTGGATATAGACAGATAAAATTAGATAGACAGAAAGATAGATATATCCTACTGGTCTACTTCTCTGTACCATGAGTGATACAAGAAACCTAGAAATTAGGACACAACAAACTTGTGTATCAACAGAGAAAAATATTTTTTAAAGAAATCCTTTATTTAGTCATCCATAACTCCTAGTCCCTAGGTGGCATGTAAAGAAAAGGATCTTCAAAGACTACACATGAGCAAAGTATAGTTACACCGTAATGACCAGTGGATTTAACGAAAGTAAATATCAAGCCAAACTTTCTCATATTCTCTAAGCTTTAATTATGCATCACTGGTGAGTAAACAGGTGCACAGCATTTTACTGACTATGCTATTTACACGGGGAAGCCTCAGCTCTTTCTGTCATCAAATTACATGACAGTTCATCAGAGACCCTGTGACAATACTGTAATGAAAGGCTTCTGTTGATCCTGAAGCCATGCCTGGACATAGACTGTTTATGAGTTATGCCCAAGGATACAAGGCTTGGGAGTTTATGATTGTCCTCTCTTATGACAGTGGCACATATCTCTGAACTGTTTTACCCAAGCCACATAACCTAACTGCCACTAATTTCAACAATGAAGAACTAATTGATAAATCCACCTGCTGACTAGCTAGGTGTATAAGTTAATTTTCAGTGGCTATGATAAAACTGAATGACCAAGGCAACATAGAGAGTTCAATTGGGCTTACGGTCCCAGTGGGTTAGAGCTAATGATGACCAAGCAAAAGCATGGTGGCAAGAGGCTGAAGCAGCAGCTGGGAGATCACATCTTAAGCCTCAACCAGGAGGCAGAGAGATCTGATTCAAAAGGTCTTTTGAGACCCCAATGTTACAAGCATGTTTTTCCCTGCTGGTCTTGCCCCACTGCCATACCAGCCTCCAATAACACACAGAGACTCTCTATTATATATACATGTTGTTGGCCAGTTACTTGTTTCTTACCGGCTAGCTCTGTCTTAAATATTAACCCATTTCTATTAATCTAAGTGCTTCCATGTGGTCTCATGTTAACGGAGAGAGATGGCTGGCATTCTGCTCTCTCCAGTCTCTCCATGTTGACTCCTCCCAACTACTTCCTCTTTCCTCCTAGTCTCCTAGTCCCGCCTATCTTGCTTTCCTATTGGCCAACAGTGTTTATTCATTAAACAATACGAGAAACATATTTAAGAATGACATCTCCTATCATCTCCTCTTTTCTGTCTAAAATAAAAAGGGTTTTAACCTTCACATAGCAAAGTATATCACACAATAGTTATCAAATAAGAATCACAGTTAACAATATTTAGTCCATTAACATTTTGTAAGACTTAAAGAAAATATTCTATCATCTATCCTATCTTGTGAGTCTTAAATCTTATATGTAATTTATCTTTAATCCTAACTAAGTAAAATCATAACCATAACTATTTGTCTTCAACTCCCTCAAAAACCACAGAAGTATAATATATAACTCTAGAAATGACAGAGACATCTTGCCTGGTCAGTCACATGAAGTTCTTCTGTAATGTTCCATCTTCAACCTATAGGCCATAGTGTGTCTGGCAGACTCCTCAGCAAAGCAGAAAACTGTCCATCTGTATTGGCAGTTTCTCAGTCATTTTTCTCTGTGTCCTGCAGACTGTCTGGCAGACTCTTCCATGAAGCAGGAATCCTATAGCAATGTCCATCTTGTATCAGCAGTCATTTTTCTGTGGGTCCTGCATGTCCAGTTTATACAGCATAAAGTCAAATAGTCCAGACAAGAGCAGTATCTTGTCCAAATGGCTAGTCTTGCCATATTGAAAGCAAACTCCATAATGTGTTTCTTTAATGTCCATCTTCTTTTCTGACGTGCCAGGAGCAGTTATGTCTCACTATCAAGAAAAACCTTAAATCAGTTAAAATGCCATATTCTGTAGGTCTTTGAAAGATTTGAAGAATGTCAATCCATCTCAAATACATCTCTGCATATCTAGAAATCCTAACTAACTTAACTCCAAGTTTTGACTATCATAGGTAACGCTTTATAATCTGTACTAAATTATACATTACATTTCTAACTGAGATATATAAACACAATACCTAAACAAGAGGAGAAATATACATATCACAAAATTGACCTTAAATTGTATCAATAAAAAAAATCCATTCTAAAACAAAGTATTCATATCTATACCATAATCCCCTTTTTACCTTTAAAAAGATTGGTTGTGATCATTAACCAGTTATAACTAAGTCCATTTAAATGAAAACAAACATTTATAAACAATATTTGGGAATTTGGGTGTCATTCTTTCCAAACTACTTCCTGCTGGTAGGGGGCGCTGTCTTGTGGATCCTAAGAAGACACAGAAATCTTGGCTGTAGTCTGCAAGGCTGCTTTGTCCAACTGTTTTGAATGTTGGATCACCTGGGACACTGTTTCAGGGAGTCTGGCTTGATCAAATTATATTGTTCTGGAAGGGATCCACAGCTTTTCATTTTCTGTGGAAACAAAATTAGAAATCCTTTTCCCCAGTAACTTTTCCTTGAACTTAAATTTTGAAGTCAAAGCATTTTTAAAATATATAAATTGAATTAATCCAGCAGCAATTTTTTTTAACAGTTGTTGTTATTTCCTCAGCAGTCAAAAAATTTAAGACAACAGAATAGTGTATAGTATCCAAAGTTTTTCTGTGCTTTCCATCTTTACATGGCTTTTTTATTACTCTATTTCTTTTACATATTTTGAGACAGGGTTTCTCTGTGTAACTTTTATCTGTCCTAGAATTCACTCTGCATACCAGGATTCCTTTGAAATCACAGAGATCTGTTTATCTCTGCCTCCTGAGTGCTGGGATTAAAGGTGTGTGCCTCCACACCCAGTTACTCTACTTCTTTTTTTCTTTTCTAAACCATTTTATCCTGTTTCCCTTTCTCTCCCAAGCCTACATATATTTTAAAACACACTGTAAACCTTTAGAGATTTTCTTAATCTGAATCTATCTTTACTGCAAATCTTTACCTTTTTGTGGTCACAAGTCTTTTATCTGCTAAACAACAACATTGCTAAAATGAAAGCCACAGTTTTAGCTGCAGTCTATCCAAGATGGCGGCAACTATTTTACTGCCAGCAGTGAGAGCTGTGCTCACCACCTTGGTCTATGCTGCATCCAACAGCATGCTGCTGGCTTGGAAATGTGGTCACTGCCATTGCCAGCTCTCGTACACACCATTAAGTTGCGAGCAGAGCTCTTTAAAAGAAATGTGGGTTTCTTGCCACTTGTGCTGAGTCAAGAAACCTCCCTTAAAGGAGCCATGCAGATCTCTGTCTCTAGCAAAACAGAGTCTAACTGAGAAAAATGTTGTTACCAAGAAGCCTTGCTTGTCTTTGTTCTTCTGTTTCTAAAACCCTTTTTTATGCTTTTTGTTAAATTTTAAGTGGAAGTTCTTATTAGCCATGTTGAGGCACCATATGTTTTAGGGGGTTTTTTTTTTTGTTTTCATTTTTTTTTACATTTATTTATTTTATGCTGGACATAGTTATACATGCCTTTTTTTAATGAAAACAAACATTTATAAACAATATTTGGGAATTTGGGCACAGTTCTTTCCAAGCTACTTCCTGCTGGTAGGGGGCGCTGTCATAGAGGAATCCTAAGAAGACACAGAAATCCTGGCTGTAGTGGTCTGCAAGGCTGCATTGTCCTATTGACGTTGCTTCAGGGGGTCTTTCTCAATCAAACCACGTTAGTCTGGAAGGGATTCACAGCTTTTCATTTTCTGTGGAAACAAAATTAGAAATCATTTTCACCAGTAACAAGTCCTTAGGCTTAAATTTTTTGAAGGAAAACCAATATATATATATATATATATATATATATATATATTATATAATTTTATATATATTAAATTATATTAAATTTAATATATATTAAATTAATCCAGCAGCATTTTTCCTTCTTTTCTTTTAATAATAATATAATTTAAAAATTTTACATGTGGATCCCAGTTTCCTCTCCCTTCTGCCTCCAACCCTCCCTCCCTCCATCCCTCTTTCCCTCCCTCCCTCTTACCCTCTTTCCCCTGTGACATGCATCATGGCCACCCTCCCCACCCCCATTCCACTTGTAGGGATATGCTATCCAGGTTGGGTCATGTAAGTCTGTCAAGTCATTTGAAGTAGGGACTACGACTTCTCTCCTGTCTCTAGGTTAAGGGGGTATCCCTCCATGGGGGACATGTCCACAAGGTCCTTTTGTGCAACAGAAATAGATCCTGTTTCTACTGTCTGAGTTCCCCCACATTGCTCAGTCCTTGTAGCTGAGACCTATATTCATGGGGTCTGAGTCAGTCCTTGGATGGATTCCTAGCCATCAGTCTCAGAGGCCCAAGTTCCTCCTTGTTCAGGTCAGCTGTCTTTGTGAGTTACTGCAACCTGGTCTTGTCCCCCTCTCTCTGCATCTGGATTCTAGTTCAACTCAGTATTTAGTTATGGGTGTTTGCTTCTATTTCCAACAAGTACTAGATGAGGACTCCATGATGGTGGATAATTTAGTTGATGATCTCACTATCAAGGAAGGGCATTTATGGTAGCCTTTCCATGGTTGCTCAAATTTTTAGTTCGAATCAGTCTTGTAGTTCTCTATAACTTTCTTTAGATTTAGTTTTCTCTTCAAACCAATAATAACTCCCTCTTTTGTGCCCCCCTCACCCTGACTCAACCTATCTAGTCACACGTGATTTCCTCTCCTTCCCTTCTCTTTCTCCTAGTTCTTTCTCCATTTACTGCCCCCCCATTTCCCATGTGCTCTGGTGGACTTGTACCTTCCCCCTTTTGTGAGCGAACATATATGAATCTCTTAGATTACACTTTGTATCCCAATTCATCTGGTGGTGTGTATTATAGGCTGGTGATCCTTTGCTCTAAATCTAAAATCCATGTATGAGCGAGTAAATACCCTGTCCCTCTTTTTGTGACTGGGTTATCTCATTCAGGATGGTTTCTTCAAGTTCCATCCACTTGCCTGTGAATTTCAAGATTCCATTGTTTTTTTCCAAAGAGTAGTATTCCATTGTGTAGATGTGCCATGTCTTCTTTATCCATTCTTCAGTTGAGGGGCATCTAGGTTGCTTCCAGGTTCTTGCTATTACAAATAATACTGTTATGAGCATAGTTGACCACATGTCTTTGTTGTATATATGTGAATCATTTGGGTATATGCCTAAGAGTGGGATTGCTGGGTCCTGTGGTAAGCTAATTCCCATTTTCCTGAGGAACTGCTATACTGATCTCGAAAATGGCTGTACGAGTTTACACTCCCACCAGCAGTGAAGCAGTGTTTTCCTTTGTCCACATCCTCTCTAACATAAGTTGTCATTGGTGTTTCTAATTTTAGCCATTCTGGCAGGAGTAAGATGGTATCTCAAAGTTGTTTTCATTTGCATTTCCCTGATAACTAAGGATGTTGAACATTTTCTTAAGTGTCTTTCAGCCTCTTTGATTTCCTCTATTGAGAATTCTTTCTTCAATTCTGTACCCCATTTTTTAATAGGATTATTTGGTGTTTTGTTGACTAGTTTCTTGAGTTCTTTGTATATTTTGGAGATCAGCCCTTTGTCAGATGTAGGATTGGTAAGAATTGTTTCCTAGTCTGTGTGCTGCCATTTGGTCTTGTCAACATTGTCCTTTGCTTTACAGAAGCTTCTAAGTTTGAGGAAGTCCCACTTATTAATTGTTGATCTCAGTGTCTGTGCTACTGGAGTTATGTTCAGGAAGCGGTCTCTTATACCAATTTGTTCAAGGGTACCTCCTACTTTCTCTTCTAAGAGGTTCAGTGTGACTGGATTTATGTTGAGGTCTTTGATCCATTTGGACTTGAGTTTTGTGCATGGAAATAGACATGGGTCTCTCTGTAGTCTTCTACACATCATAATCCAATTGTGCCAGCACAATTTCTTGAAGATGCTTTCCTCCTGCCACTGTATATGTTTAGCTGTTTTGTCGAAAATCAGGTGTTCATAGATGTGTGGATTAATATCGGGATTTTCGATTCAATTCCATTGGTCTATCTGTCTATTTTTGTGCCAATACCAGGCTGTTTTCAGAACTATACCTCTGTAGTAGAGCTTAAAGTCAGGGATGATGATGCCTCCTGAAATTCTTTTATTGTACAGGGTTGTTTTGGCTATCCTGGGTCTTTTGTTTTTCCATACAAAGTTGATTATTATCTTTTCAAGGTCTGTGAAGAATTGTGCTGGGATTGTAATGGGGATTGCACTGAATCTATAGATTGCTTTTGGCAAGATTGCCATTTTTACTATATTTATCCTTCCAATCCAAGAGCATGGGAGATCTTTCCATTTTCTGATATCTTCTTTAATTTCTTTCTTTAAAGACACAAAGTTCTTATTGTATAGGTCTTTCACATGTTTGGTAAGCGATACCCTGAGATATTTTATGTTGTTTGTGGCTATTGTAAAGGGTGATCTTTCCCTGATTTCTTTCTCAGCCTCTTTGTCATCTGAATAAAGTAGGGCTACTGATTTTTTTTTTTAGTTTATCTTGTATCCTGCTAGTTTGCTGAAGTGTTTATCAGCTGTAGGAGTTCCCTGGTTGATGGGAGATGTTATTCTGTATATATGTTTCTCATACTGGTTAATAAAGCCCTGTGGCCAATAGGAAACAAGATAGGCAGGACTAGGAGACCTGGAGGAGGAAAGAGGAAGTAGTAGGGAGGAGTCGAGATGTAGCCCAGGGGAGAAGCAGGATGCCCGACGCGGCTCCCCGAAAAGACGACCACATGGAAATACTTAGATAAGTAGAAACGGGTTAATAATTAAGGCAGAGCTAGCCCATAAACAATAATGGTAACTGGCCAACAGGATTGTATCAAATACAGAGTCTCTGAATGTTATTTGGGGCTCGCGTGGCTGTGGGCCCAGACTGGCGGGCTGGCGGAAACATACACGCTACACCTGGTAGATTTTATTGGGTCGCTTATGTAAACTATCATATCATAGAGATAGTTTGACTTCTTCCTTTCCTATTTGGATCCCCTTAATCTCCTTTTGTTGTCTTATAGCTTTAGTTAGAACTTCAAGTACAATATTGAAGAGATATGGAGAGAGAGGACAGCCTTGTCTTGTTCCTGATTTTAGAGGAATTGTCTTAAGCTTCTCTCCATTCAGTTTGATGTTGGCTGTTGGTTTACTGTATATTGCTTTTATTATGTTTAGGTATGTTCCTGTTATCCCTGATCTCTCCAAGACCTTTATCATAAACGGGTGTTGAATTTTGTTGAAGGCTTTTTCAGCATCTAGGGAGATGATCATATGGTTTTTCTTTTTCAGTTTGTTTATATGGTGCATCATGTTGATAGATTTTTGTATGTTAAACCATCCTTTCAACACAGGGATGAAGCCTACTTGATCATGGTGGATGATTTCTCTGATGTATTCTTGAATTCAGTTTGCCAGTATTTTATTGAGTATTTTTGCATTGATGTTCATCAGGGATATTGGTCTGTAGTTCTCTTTCTTAGTTGTATCTTTGTGAGGCTTGGGTACCAAGGTGATTGTGGCCTCGTAGAAAGAGTTTGGTAATGGAGCCACCATATGTTATGAACAGGTTTTTCCCTGCTGGTCTTGTCCCACCGCCATGCCAGCCCCCAATAGCACACAGAGACTCTGTATTATATATAAATGCTGTTGGCCAGTTACTTGTTTCTACTGGCTAGCTCTGTCTTAAATATTAACCTAGTCTATTAATCTATAAGGAGGAGTCAACATGTAGAGTCTTGAGAGAACAGAAGTCCAGGCCCCCTCTGCTGTAAGAAGAGACCACGTGTAAATTCTTAGATTAATAGAAATGGGTTAACCATTAAGACAGAGCTAGCTGATAAGAAATTAGTAACTGGCCAACAGCATTATATCAAATACAGAGTCTCTGTGTGTTATTGGGGGCTGGTGTGGTGGTGGGACCAGACTGGCAGGAAAAACCCTGCTTGTAACAACCCAAAGCCCACCTCCAGTGACCTACTTCCTCTCATGCTAATCCTCCCAGACACACCATTAGCTGGGGGGCAAGTATTCAAATGACTGCAACTCATGGGAAACAGTTTTTACTCAAACCACCACATTAGGCCTCTCTTTATTTACCCTACGAAGCCTGATTTCTAATCATCATAATACTGCTTAGTAAAATGCCATGTTGACTAAAAGAAGCCACCAGTGGAGAGTGGCCATTCTCACCACACCTATCCTAGAACATAATGCCAACAAACAAACCCCACCCAACACTGCCCTGCTGGTGGTGAAGATATTTCTGACACTAGTGCTGTAAGTAAGGTTTCCTGAGCTATCATGGTTCAAACAGATTAGTCATTCATAGGGATCTATCCATGGGAGAACAACACTGGGACTGCTGGCTCTTCCTTTCTCCAGGCTCAAGTAGTACAATCATAACGTTTTGTGCAAAGGTGCAAGTGCACTGAAGATTTGTTTGCTGGTTTACTTAATTGACATTTAATGAGCATATGCTATTTGGCAAAGTCAGGACTAATAGGTCGTATCTCAAACATTTGTAAGATTAATTCTAACTAATTCTACCTTGAGGATTCCACAGTCAATTAGGGAAGACAAATGCAAAATGGCATTAAATGGAATATGCAATTACATGTGTACAGGCACAAAGAATATATTTGACAATCAGGCAAAACAGCTTAGAAAAAAGTCATGATATCTTCCCTGTTTTGAGTCCAACATATATAGATTTGACTTCCAACAGTCTGTAAAACACATTTCTCTATTATAATTCAATTAATACTTCACATCAAGTGTGCAATATATATGTCTACATATATAATGACTATCATTCACCTTTTCCCAAAGTATGACACGTTTTTATGGATATATACTCAATATTTCATACAACTATTTCCAGTTTTATATAAAAAATTTTATTATAATACATGTTCATGTGTATTGCTTGCTTCTGCAACTATTTATATGTTGAAAGTGATGCTAGCTTTGTGCTTTAGAAAAATAAAAATGAGCAACTGAATATATAAATTGAAAGTGTCTGTCCACATATAAAAGAAAACCTCTGACCCACAATTGCCAGCTCTGGCAAAAAAAAAAAAAAAATCTACTATTTCAGATTACATACAGTATAAATCAACCCATTAATCTAAAGTCAGGCTTTTGGAAGCTGGACCACTGCCTCTATCAGCCATTCCTTTCAGCTTTTGCAAACAATAGACCCAAAGTGGTTGGGACTTGATTAATATCTATGGTGGTCTAAAAGAAAATGTCCCCCAAAAGGAGTGGCACTATTAGGAGGTGCGGCTCTGTTGGATGGAGTAGGTATGGTCTTGTAGAGGAAGTACATCACCATGGCAGTGGACTTTGAGGCCTCAAATAAGTTCAAAATACTGCCCAGTGTTTTAGACAACTTCCTGTTGCCTAGGCAAGATGGAGAGCCCTCAGCTACCTCCCCAGCATCATGTCTACCCACATGCCACCATGTCGTACCATGATGTTAATGCACTAAACCTCTGAAAAGGTAAGCCACCCCAATGTTGTTTTTCTTTTGTAAGAGTTGCCATGGCCATGGTGTTTCTTCACAGCAATAGAAACCCTCACTAAGACAATATCTAACAGTTTTTCTAAATTTTGTACCTACTTCCAGTTTGAGACCAAAGTTGAACCAAATTTGGCCTGATGGTGTACTTCCCTTCTTCTAGTAATTCTGCCGCCAGGTTCTCCTTTATCAGTAATCTCTGAGCAATGACATCTGAAGCTTTCCTTGTTTTTAGTTTTGTTTTCAGTGGTGAGACTTGAACCCAGAGGTTTGTTTTTGTACAGTTCTACAGATAGATGACCAAAAGCTGCATCTAATAGTTGCCTGCCTAATGACAGAACCCTGAGTAGGTAGAGGACATCACTTAGCAAGAGGCAGGAAGTACATGTGTGCATAGGTGCCAGAGTCCTGAGGTGACACCGGACATCATTTAGCAAGAGGCAGGGGGTGCATGTGTGTATTGGTGTTTTTCTTCTGAGTCCTCTCCCTCTTCTAAAACCATCAAGATTCAATCACGGGGCTTCACTCTGTTGATGTTATACTAACCTAGGTACCTCCCAAATGTTCCACTTCTAACATTATAGTCATACTAAGTTCCCACCCTCTTAATACTTCACAGTGGAGGATTAAGCTAACTTAATGAAGTACTGGAGATATTGCTTACCACAAAATAAAATTCATTATCAAACACATGTATTTCTGATTTGTTTGTTGTTTGTCATTTTTATTTTATTATTTTTAGATGCCTGCTTGTATTCTAATGGGAGAGAGAGAGAAAGAATATAGCTTTGGGTGGGTGAGGAGGATCTGGAAGAAGCTTGGAGAGGGGCAACCATAATCAGAAGATATTGTATAAAAAATGTATTTTCAATTAAAAATACATGTATTTAAGTTAAAGAGGAATTTAATTAATATAAATATAATTAAATAATAGTAGAAATGGTATGGGGATATAGTAAAAATTATCACAATGACACACAAATAAGTACAGTTTGCAAATGTTGCATTCTGCACCAGGCCTGTGCTAGCTGAAGCTTGAAGGAAACTCTGAGAGAATAAGTGTAGTGCCCACACTTCTCCTCAGACCTTTGCACTTGCTGTTTTCTATGCTTGGCATGATTCTTCCCATATGCACAAGACTTGCACCTTCCCCTCTTCAGTATTTGCTTAAATGCCTTTTCTAGTTCTCTGTTTCCCAAAGTGACACCATCTATCCTATTTTCCCTCCTACACATGCACAGTTCTTTCTGCCTTTCCCATGCAAGTTTTATCACATATTTTAGTAGTCATCCAATTTATTTTTCACTTCTTAGTTTATGAGACATCATCTTTCTTCCACCTGAAATGACAATATACTCCCCTAAAAGTGGGGCAGCAGGGGGTTCCTAAAGTTTTTATTATCCTCTTAATACTAAATCCTTAATATCTAGAACAAGATCTTTCCATAAGAAAATAGTAAATATTCATTTGCTCAAGAAATAAAGAGAGGGATGGAGGGAAGTCATCAGCTTTGGAATCAGTTGACCTTGAGTTCACTTTCACCTGTCACTTACGAGCTGAAATAGACATAGAGATGTGTTGCCAGAATCTCTTCAAGGAGTGACATGCTGCCCCAGCTGTCACAACCTACTTCAGAGTTTGTCCTGGCTGCTGCAGAGTCACTCTAGGATCTGAAAAAAGAGCCAGAAGCCAGGACTGATTGGGGCAGCATAAGGATTCTGTGGTTACAGCCCTACCTGAGCGACAATGATGTACCAAAGTCGCTCTAGAGCTCCCCCTGCTGTTAGTCGTTTTTCAATGTTGCTTATAAAACCTTTTCTCTCTTTGCCCAATCAATCTTGCTTCTTGCTTCCTCTTCTCCACCAATGTTAATCACTAATTCGCTCATAAGTACTTTGTATATGAAATTCGCTCCTGAGTGTCTTGAAAAAACACCTTGTGATGGTAATAGAACCAGTCCAACCTGCAATCTCGACTAG
This sequence comes from Cricetiscus sungorus, assembly GCA_030556225.1. NCBI lineage: Eukaryota > Metazoa > Chordata > Mammalia > Rodentia > Cricetidae > Cricetiscus > Cricetiscus sungorus. Next base: position 31,929,530 of record JANBXA010000132.1, on the reverse strand, counting down.
AACTCCAACTTTCCTAGGCTTCCTCCATCCCCTAAACGTTAGGGCACAGCTTATCTTACTAGCAGTGAGTCCAAGAGCAGCTTATACCTCTTGGGTAATTTACAAACTCCAGCAAATCTGTATTTATCCTGAACCCAAGAGTAATTCCTCCTGAGAAAAAGTCGTGCAACTTCTTGAGTTCTTCCTGATCAGCACTCTTAGCATCATTCCCTCTCACCACAGTGAAATCATTGTCCTTCTGTTATTGACCCTCTCAGTCACCTCATACTGTATGAAAATGTTTGCTTTTATTCAAAATGTCAACTTTTAAATTATAATCAGCAGAGGTACCCTCATGACTTTATTACTAAAACTCAGAGTCTGATTCAGGACTCTTTAAATAAACAATGTGGAATCAATAATTATTGTTACAGCAACTATTCATTACTTTCCAGTAGATCTCAACCATTAGGGATGCAATAGGCAACAGGCTGCTATAGTCATTGCTCATTTCCTTTATCTAATTAGCTATGCTAGGAAGCAAAGAATTAAATGGACACATTCAGGACTAAGTTCTAACAGGTTCAGCCAAATGCCCTAGAGCTAAGACACTTAATACCCAATTAATGAATCCTATCATGTAAAAACACATTATGAAAAGTGCAGCTTTCATTGGCCATGTTGACATATACCTGTAATCACAACTCTTGGGTGGTTGACATATTATCACACATTCAAGGCTAGCAAGATATCATTTCAGAACAAGGCACAAAAGAAAAAAGAAAAGAAAGAACATAGTTTAGATTTTAAAATATATGTACCAAGCAGAAAAGATGGTAGATAGAAGAGGAGAAACTGTGATCAGAATGTATCATGAAAAAAAGTATTTTTTAAAAAATGAAAATATGATTTGTAATTGAAGCCAGGTGATGTGACTGGTGTGCTTACAGATAAATTGATCAGTGGAATGCTATTACTGTCTTCTTGTCCATAAGTTAAAAGAGGATCTGAATAAACCACAAGGGTCCAAACAAATGAGCCTCACAATAGAAACAAAATCTCAAGGAGAGAGATGAAGGGGAAAAAGCACTTGCCTAATGGCCTGAGTTCAGGTCTCTGTAACTCCTGTAAAAATCACAAATATTGCAGTTGTGTGCATCTGTAATTCCAGCACTCCTGCTTTAAGACTGGAGGTAGAGACAAAAGCCCCCCCCCCCGGCCGGGAACATGCAGAACCCTGACTGGAGCAAGGTGTGAGGCAAATACCAACTTGCAAGATTGCCCTTTGACCTCCACACACACACCTGGGCATTAGAATACCTAATCACACAGTTTTAAAAAAAAAAAAAAAAAAAAAACCAGAATAAAAAGGGAGCCAAATCAAATCAGTTATGAACAAATACTATATCCCCAGTTCTGCAGAGTCCCTTAGCTGCCACTGTCAAGTTTCCAGAACCTATCATTGGGTTAGACATGATGTTAAATATTGTGAATAAGAAACTTGGAGCAGCTTCTCATCCCAATGCTCAAGGGCAGATAGCCTCTGTGCCCAGTGAAGAACTCTCCTGTAGTAATTTATCTGTAGACATTTATCAGCAGAATAGTGTCCTCTAGATGTTTTCATTACTGTTTCATGAGGTCTACTGTTTACTGCAGTCCCTGAGACCAGAAACTTCCCTTTTAGATACAATCTGAGGAGCTAGAGAGATGGCTCTGTGCTTAAGAGCACTTGCTGCTCCTCCAGGGAACCTGGGTTCAATTCCCAGCACCCACCTGGTATCTCACAACTGTCCTAACTCCACTTCCAGGCAATCCAACACACACATGGCATAGGGACACACATGGAAGCAGGAAACTCATTCACATAAAATAAAGGTTAAAGAAACACTTCAAAACTTGATACAATCTAGCAAACTTGTATCTAAAGTTACTTAATAGAAAGACTTGGCATTCCAAGATAAGTAATTCTTTCTAGAAATGGATAGGCAGAATGACACAGAACAGCATAAGAACAAACCACCTCTCTTAAGGAGACCACAGTGATGTCAAAACAAATTTAAGTATCTCAAGAACTGCTTACCAGTGAGAGGTGAGAGGAACAAAAAGTCCTATTTAAAGTGCTTTTTTTTTTTTTTTTTTTTTTGAAGGAAAATCACCAGCTCTTTGTGCCTAGGAAGTCAAGGTCATCTTCTAAATGCTTAGTTGAGATGGGCTGCAAAAAAAGAGCCTGAGTTCTGGGTGCAGGGAAGCGGAATAGTGGATTCTCCTTCAGCCCCTTTCCCCACGAGGCACCAGTCATTTCCATTTTGGAGAGAGAACCACTGTACTTTTGAAATGTAATACATTTTATTTCCAATTCACGGTACTTAGGCTTTTCAAACTGAAGATTTCAACCCATTAGTGAGCCATGAAATCAATTTAGCCATGTTTTAATGAAAACACGATAGAATAAAGCAGAATAGATCAGAATGCATCACACATGGCACAATTTCATTTACAGACATTGTTTCCATTGTAAGTAATGCATGTGTGAGTGAAGTCTGTGGCTGTATAAGTAAGTGTATGTGGGTGTGGGTGTTAGGGAATAGTGTAAAAAGTGCTTCTTATTTTGGGCCTGATATTTTTATAAGTTTTAAAATCCCTGCTCTAAATCAATTAAGAGAAGCTACTAGCCCTCATGTTTGCAACTCCACGCATATATCAGAGCTTAGGTTTCATGATCACAACTCTCACAGGCATCCCACCAGAAAACTTGCTGAGAGCCCTGTGTCTACACATCTCTGCAGAAGGAAGGCCTGTGACCAAGCCACCAGTTAACAAGGCTTCTCATATTTCAGCCACCTGGATTAAAAACAGAAGTAAAGATAATTCCCCAAGGTCCAGGCACTCCCTGACACAACTGACACCTCAGATATATCCAATTACTCTCTGTATATCTAACATCTGCTTCAACACACACTGCTCTTGGGCAAACAGCTCCTGTTTAAGATGCTTAGCAACACACCTGGAAGTGAGGCAATTATCAAGACTCTGCAAATCTGGACAGGATTTTAACTTGGGTTCATAGGCAGAAGAAAAGGACTCCACATCTGCAGTTTGATGAGAGGAAAAGCACTTCCCCCTTCCAAAACACACAGTTCATGCCCTTGCCTGGGGGTAAGTCACATTTTTATTTGCATGGTTGTCTGATAAATTATTCAGCATGTGCCTCTACTATGTAGGCCACTAATTTCCACAAAAATAGACCTTTTTCAACAGAAATTATCAGAACAAAAATCACTGCTATTTTATAGTACATTACAGTTACTGTAAATACCTAGAAATGTTATTTTAACACAAAGAATAAAAGACCCAGGGACTGATGTTGGGGTTCAAGCTTCAAGCTGAAGATCAGAAAAGCAAAGCTGCTGACCGCTAGCTCATACCTCTACCTCAGGCTGAAAGATGATCCTGACTCCACCAAATCTCAGACTGCAATGCCAGATTGCTATGTTTTCCTCATCATGGCTGGAGAATCCTGAATCCTGAGACTCTAGGCCTTCCTAACTACAGTGTGGCTGGAGAATGAATGTCTGCTCTGAGACCCTATTCCTGTCTTTTTTAATGATAGTATTTTTTTATTTAAATTTGAAACAAGCTTGTGTTACATGTCAATCCCTCAACCTCCCTTCCTCCCCTGTCTTCCCCAACCCCCATCTCATACCCTTTCTGCTCCTCAGGGAGGATGAGGCCTTCCATGGGGGATCTTCAAAGTTAGCCTTATCATTTGGAGCAGGGCGCAGGCTCCCAAACTCCATTCAAACACTATTGATAAATACTGGTCCTCTACCAGAGGCCCCATAGACTTCCCAGGCCTCCTAACTGCCACCCATATTCAGTGGGTCTGGGTTGGTCCTATGCTGGTTTCCCAACTATCAAACTGGGGTCCATGAGCTCCCCCTTGTCCAGGTCAGCTGTTTCTGTGGGTTTCTCCAGCTTGGTCTTAACTCCTATGCTCATCACTTCTCCCTTTCTGCAACTTGATCCAGAAGTTTGGCTCAGTATTTAGCTGTGGGTGTCTGCTTCTGCTTCCATCAGTTACTAGATGAATGATCTAAGATAATATATAAGGTAGTCATCAATCTCATTATCGGGGAAGGGCATTTAAGGTAGCCCCTCCACTATTGCTTAGATTTTTAGTTGGGGTCATCCTTGTAGATCTCTGGACATTTCCCTAGTCCAGTTCCCAGATTTCTCTTTAAACTATAATGGCTCCCTTTATTATGGCATCTCTTTTCTTGCTGTCCTCTATTCAATTCCTGATTCGAACTTCCTGCTCCCTCATGTCCTCCTCTTCCCTCCTCTTCTCCCATTCTCTTTCTCCTACCTCTCCCCTCCCACCATGCTCCCAATTTGCTCAGGAAATTTTGTTCATTTCCTCTTCTTGGGAGGACCATGTATGTCTCTCTTAAGGTCCTCCTTGTTTCCTAGCTTGTCTGGTGATGTGGATTATAGGCTGGTGATCCATTGCTCTATGTATAAAATCCATATATGAGTGAGTACATGCCATGTTTATTTTTGTGACTGGGTTGACTTATTCAGGATGTTTTCTTCTAGTTCCATCCATTTGCCTGTGAATTTCAAGATCCCATTGTTTTGTTCCGCTGATTAGTACTCCATTGTGTAAATGTACCACATTTTCTTTCTCCATTCTTCAGTTGAGGGGCATTTAGGTTGCTTCCAGGTTCTTGTTATTACAAATAATGTTCCTATGAATATAGTTGAACAGATATCCTTGTTGTATGAATGTGCATTATATCTTTTGGGTATATATCTAAGAGTGGAATTTCTGGATCTTGCTGTAGACTGATTCCCATTTTCCTGAGGAACTGCCATACTGATTTCCAAAGTGGCTATATGAGTTTGCACTCCCACCAGGAGTGGAGTAGTGGGCCCCTTTCTCCACATCTTCTCCAGCATAAACTGGAGTAAGATGGTATCTCAGAGCTATTTTGATTTGCATTTCCCTGATGGATAAGGATGTTGAGAACTTTCTTAAGTGTCTTTCAGCTATTTTAGATTCTCTATTGAGAATTCTCTAACTAGTTCTGTACCCCACTTATTAATTGGATTATTTTGGTGTTTTGGTAACTAGTTTCTTGAGTTCTTTGTATATTTTGAAAATCAGCCCTCTGTCAGATATGGGGTTGGTGAATATCTTTTCCCATTTTGTGGGCTGCAATTTTGTCTTGTTGACTGTGTGCTTTGCCTTACAGAAACTTCTCAGTTTGACAAGGTCCCATGTATTAATTGTCAGTCTCAGTGTCTGTGCTACTGGTATTATGTTCAGGAAGCAGTCTCCTGGATCAATTCATTCAAGAGTACCTCCTACTTTCTCTTCTAAGAGGTTCAGTGTGGCTGGATGTATGTTGAGGTCTTTGATCCATTTGGACTTAAGCTTTGTGCATGGATCTATCTGCAGTCTTCTACACACCATCATCCAGTTGTGCCAGCACTATTTTTTGAAGATACTTTCTTTTTTCTATTGTATAATTCTAACTGCTTTGTCAAAAATCAGGTGTTCATAGGTATGTGGGTTAATATCAGGTTTTCTTGATTTTTGCTTTTTTGTATGGTCATATTCTTTTTTCCTGCCCTTATAACAGGCATCCTTAACTCAACTATAACCTGGTGTCATTTGATGAAGGCAGACATGTCTGTTTTCTTTATTGCTCAACAAGACCTGAACCTTATTTGCTCTTAGGAGACTTAGTGCACAATGCACCATAGATGAGTTTTCAGTTTCCTTTTGTTGGTGCTTCAGTATCTCCTGTTCTTGGTCACAGACAATGAATATCAGGGTTTTCAATTCGATTCCATTTGTCTAACTGTCTATTTTTGTGCCAATACCAAGCTGTTATCAGGACTATAGCTCTATTGGAGAGCTTGAAGTCAGGGATGGTGATGCTTCTGGAAGTTCCTTTATTGTACAGTGTTGTTTTGGCTATCCAGGGTCTTTTGTTTTTTCATATAAAGTTGAGTATTAACCTTTCAAGGTCTGTGAAGAATTGTGCTGGGATTTTGATAGGGATTGCATTGAATCTGTAGATTGCTTTGACAAGATTGCCATCTTTTACTTTGTTGATCCTACCTATCCAAGAGCATGGGAGATCTTTCCATTTTCTGGTATCTTCTTTAATGTCTTTCTTTTAAGACTCAAAGTTCTTATTATATAGGTCTTTCACTTGCTTGGTTAGTGTTACCCCAAGATTTATTTTGTTGTTTGTGGCTATTGTAAAAGGTGATGTTTCTCTGATTTCTTTCTCAGCCATTTATCTTCTGTATATAATAGGGCTACTGATTTTTTTTAGTTAATCTTGTATTCTCCCACTTTACTGAAAGTGCTTTTCAGCTGTAGGAGTTCCTTGGTACAGGTTTTTTGTGGGGGAGGGTCACTTATGACCCTGTTCCTGTCTTAAATACCTCTCTAGTCCTTGGATCAAGGGCATGAGCTCTGTTATTCTTTTAGACTGATTAAATCTTTCATAGCCCTAGGTGGTCTTGAACTCAGAGAGATCCACCTGCCTCTGTCTTCTGAGTCCTGGGATTAAAAGAAATGTGCCACCACTGCCTGATCTCGGTAGCTCAAGGCTGCCTTTGCTTTCTGAACATTCAGACAAGTTTTATTAAGTCATAACTAATGTATCACCACATGTTATTGTAATGTGCTATTACTTCAAATTAAGAAACATGTTAGATTTTCTGCCATATCTTATTACTTAATGTACTGAGAAAAATATAAATTATAATTTAATACTCATTCCTAAATTTTGATAAAAAGTGCTTTTCATAGCAGCTTTACATGGTCTATTTCACAGCATTATGCAGGGGAATTTATAGATATGAAAGTGGTACATGACATACATGATGATCAAAGGGATTTTCTTACACAGAACAAAGCAGAAAGGAGCATAATTACCCACAGAAATCATCCATGGAGGATGATTGGAGTAAATTATGATTTATTGATTATGTATACATCATAAATACATTGTCTACCTAGGATTCTTAATAAAATCTTCCAACTCCCCTATAGTAAGGCTAAAAGCCCAGCACAGAGAAGAAACAAGCATTTTGAGTTACTTTAACTACCTAAAATGCATCTCCTATCACTGGGATTTTCATCCTGGTTCTCTCAATTGATACTAATTGTCTATATCCCCAAGTCAAAGGTGACATGCAAAGAAGCAGTAGCCAACGTTCAAGCTACAATCTGACATTGAAGTTGTCTGGAACACATATAAGTACTGACAAGAACTCAAGGTGATTCCCATCCATGTGACAGGTCCTAACTTTCATGAGGGTAAGCATTTAGTCTAGTCTTCTATACTATAAAGGAAGACATTATAGTTTTAGTCTGTATTTTATTTTTGATGTATGGGGTGTGTGTGTGTGTGTGTGTGTGTGTGTGTGTGTGTGTGTGTGTGTGTGTGTGTGTGTTTATGTGAGTGTGTGTGTATATAACAGTGCATGTAGAAGCCACAGTGGACAATAGATGTCTCTCTCAGTCACTCTCCACCTTATGTTTCCTGAACCAGAGTCTCTCACTGAACATGGAGCTCATTGATTGCTGTGTATATTCACCCCCATAAGTTTCAGCAACCTACCTGTCCCTAACCCCAACCCCAGCACACATCCATACCCAGTGAGTTCTGGGGTTTAAATTCAGTTCCTCATAGTTAGTGGTATGGCGGATGCTTTACTGACTGAGCCATATCTCCGGCTCTTTATTTCATTTTGGTAACAAACTTAAAAGTTAAGAAGGTTGTTTACTCTCTTTGGGTGCAGCCTTTACCCTATATTCTGCTAATGTGCCCTCAAATTCTACAGGAAAAAAAAAACTGCCTACTTATACAACTGAAAGCATCTTAACTATACTTTGCAAACTATTTGTATATGAAAATTCAGCTAAGTAAATATTATCTGGGAGGAATTGTAGAAGACATTATCTTTTGATTCTTCAAGTAAATCAGCTTGGTTTCTACGTCTAGACTTCTCAAAGGAAGACAAGGAACCTTAAAGGATGAGGGTAAAAGAAAGCCATATTCTGAGTATTGTTCTGTCCCAGTGTGTGTTAGTGGATGAGCATTGTTCCCATAATCTTTTCCTTTATTTCCACAACTACAATCATTTCCTATACACAGACACTGGTGGCTAACCTGACAGCGGTGTAAGTACCCCTAAGGATGTTCCTTGCATTGGTCCCCTGGACTCTCCGCTCTATTTACTCACCTGGCAAGCTCTACCTGGCTTCTCCCTCTCTGTCCTACAGACTGTAAAATCAATACAGCCAATTCAGGCAACTTTAACACCTACATTTTCATCCTTCAGAAATATTCTCTTTCATGCCTGATGATGTATGTCACAACTTTTTATTTCATATATTTTATATGGCTTATTTTCAATGGAAAACTTAATATTTACTCAAATTTTTGGTCAAATATTATTAGATGCCATTAAAATTGGTGTTTTATATTTTTCTATTTTCTTTAGTGAGGTGAAATTTTTAATCAAAATTAATAAAACTATTTTATTAAGCCTCCATTACCTAACACAACCTAAGAGAATAGTCTATGGAGTACCAAAAAAAACAAAAAACAAAAAAAAAACTCTAGCAGGTTAGCAGGTTGGTTGGGTTGGTTGTAAGTATACTATACAAACTCAGGAATTGTTTTATCTTAGGAATATGGCAAAGTTCATGCTGCTAGCATAAGCTGAGTCACACAGTCCTCTGTCTTCCTTACAAGTCATTGGTGTCCTTCAAAACAGCTACAGCTGCTTAACAGGGACACTGAAAAGATAAATCTGGATCAATTTGTCCCATTGATGCCCTTGCTACATTATGAAAATTACCCCAAACACTAATGATATGCTGTAGAACTCAGAAAATGAGTATGTCAGCAAACAATATAAAAATGAATGATGCTTTTTTACAAAATGTATCACATTCAATTATTCTGTCAGGCAAAGTTGGATTCCTCTTATGTATGACAGAGTGTTTTGTGGCATGATAGCAAAGTCTATATTTTATGGGTAGTAATAAAGTCTTATTGGTATACAGTCTCATTACGGCTAATGATACTTAATGTCTCTTTTGAATCTGGTGATGTTTTCAAGCATTGGGAAAACTAGAAGGGAGATGAAATGATCAAGTAAAGAGAATTCAGAAGGATAAGTCAAGTCATCAGACTTTGTCTGGTTCCCAGTATCTATAGCCACTGTCCTCATACACTGTCCTCACAGCCATCAGACCCTTGGCTTCAAGTCTCTTTATCAATACATCCAAACTCAGAAACTCCAAATGTAAAAGAATTTTATCTGCAGCCTGATAATTGCAATTTAGGAAAATGTAGATTCAGACAGTTTTGAATAAGTACTTCCAAAGAAGCTAGATTCCTGGATACATAATCAACAAGTCCCAGGGTGAAAAGAAAGAGCAGTCAGACTCCCCAGTAGAAGTCTCCCTTTCCTACGTGCCCATTTTCCCCTGCCTCTGTTGAAAATGGCTGCTCTCAATGGATTGCAGCCTACATAAAAAGGCAATTAATCCTTATCAAAAGCAGCTGAAAGGCCTTCATTAAATATCCCACCTTGAAGAATGAACAGATATTTATTTGAGGAGTACTCACACAATGAATAAATAACCCCACCTCCACCCCCACCCCCACCCCAGTCTTCTGCTTATGCAGACACAGCCTCTGCCCTTCAGGATGCTCTGATCATAACCCAAGAAAGAGTGTGAGTGAGCCCCTCCTCTTCCTTATAAGGGATTATGTACACACACTGAAGCCATATGGTAAGGTGGCCACCACCCCAAATCCACTGGCAGAACAAGATGCCACTATACCACCCAAACTTCCAGAGTATCGCCAACCCAATAAACAGACTCTAATAGCCACACTTAACCAAAACATCCTTCTGTACCAGCACACAGAGTCCTAGTGGCATGCAGAGCAACAAAGGCCCTAACCCCACTTCTTCCTTCCCCTTCCAATGCACCTGAGTGGCAAAGGAGGTAGTAGCTATTGACTACCAGGTTCTGGGCCAGTGGGTAATAGAAAGCTTTTAGTAAGAAACCTTCATTGTAGTCAGGGTTTCAATTGCTATAATGAAACACCGTTACCAAAAGCAACCTGTGGAGGAAAGGGTTTATTTGGCTTACACTTCCATGTCACTGTTCATCATCCAAGGAAGTTAGGACAGGAACTCAAACAGGGAAGAAACTTGAGGGCAGAAGCTGACGCGGAGGCCATGGAGGACTTATTTCTTACTGACTTATTTCTCATGGCTTACTCATGGTTTCTTCTAGAACCCAGGATCGCAAGCCCAAGGATGGCACAACCCACAATGGAATGGGTTCTCCCCAATGAATCACTAATTAAGGAAATTCCTAAGGCTTGCCCAAAGCCCATATGGAGGCATTTTCTCAATTGAGGCTCCTTCCTTTCCAGGGACTGAAGCTCTTGTCATGCTGACATTAAACTAGCCAGCACAAAGAGGGAGAGAAGATGTGAGAACTGTGGTTTACCAGGAGCTAAGATTACAAGTCCCAAGAGCATGTTCTCCTATCTTTAAAACTTTCATTTCAAAAAGACAACCTCAAATTTTACAACTTAACCATTTCAAGAAGCTACTAGAGCACTAAGTCCCAGCTGTACCACTATTTCTTAAGCTACTCTATACCACTAAGCCCCCTGAGAGCAAACAGAAATGGAAACACAATATACTTGAACCTTTGGGACATTGCAAGGAGCTCTAAGAGATGGTTTATAGTGATAAATGCTTACCTTAAAAATAAGAAAGAAGGAAAAAGAAAGATCTCAAACAGCCTAAAGTTATTCCTTAGGAAATAAAAAGAACACACTAAACTTCAAATTACCAGATGGAAGGAAATATAGAGATCAGAGCAGAAGTATATCAAAGATAAAATAAAAGTATTTTTAATCAGCCAAACTAACAAATGGATTTTTATATAAAATGCATAAAATGGACAAACCTTTAGCTATATGAACTAACAGATAGGTCCCAAACAAATCAGATATAAAAGTGAAGCCATTACAAGGTATGCCTCAGAAATGAACAACATCATAAGGGACTCTGGCAAACAATTATATGCCAACAAATTGGATAATGCACAGGAAATTGAGTAAATTGCTAGAAGTAAATAATCTACTAAGATTGAATTAGAAGGAATAGAAAGGCTGAATAGATCAATAGCAAATAAAGAAATTAGAGTAGTAATTAAAAGTCTTTTGACAAACAAAATGCCAGCACCAGTGGCTTTGTGGAATTAGTACTAACCAATCCTTTTAAAAACTTACAAAAAAATAGAGTTATGAAGAATATGTGGCAAATAACACTCTGATACTAAAGCCAGGCAAAGACACAAGAGAATATTTCTGATGTTGATGTAAAATCCTCAATTAAACACTACTATATCAAATTCAACAACACATGAAAAAAAAGCTGACACACCACAACCAAACAGGATTTATTCCTGGGATATAAGGTTGGTTTTATATTTATAAGTCAATTAATACAATTAATATACAATATTAACAGGATAAACAAAAAAGAACTTCGACATAGTCATCTCAATATTTGCAGCAAAGCATTGACAAAGATAAACACATTGTCATAATATTTTTTAAAAAGGACCTAGTGAGATGACTAGGTAGAATCTCAATAAACAAAAGTGCTTTTCCAACAAACATGAAGACCTGAGATAAATCTCCAGCATCCACATAAAAGGCAGGCATATCTGTACATGCTTTGTAATGCCACCCTTGTGGGGCACAGACAAGTAGATCCAAGCAGGAGCTTGCTGGTCAGACAGCCTAGCGAAAACAGTGATCTTCTAGTTCAGTGAGGGACCCTGTCTCTAGGCATTAAGGCATTCAATGAAGACATGCATAATATGTTGCTTTAGCCCCCACACATGCACACAAAGCATTCATGTACCTACATTCTTATGTGCATGCACCACACTCACACGTGCGCGCGCACACACACACACAATCACCACTACCATGCTCCCCCATCCTGATCACACACACACAAAAGGAAAACATACACTACGCATGTTCTTTATAACTATTTTAGAAGGATTGGTTGGTATTAATTGCACAAAGCCACCTGGTGCTGCTATTTTTTGTTTGCAAAAGATTTTTAATTGCCCTTTCAACAAACCAGGTATTGAAGAAAATTTCTTCTACACCATAAAAATCCATATATTTAGATCTCACAATAAACAACACACTCAAAGGAGAGAACTACCTAGCACAAGACAAGGCTGTCACTCCTCCACTTCTAATTAGCTGAGAACTTGAATCTCACTAGAGAACTCAAACAAAAAAAGGAAATAGAAGACACCCAAATTCAGTAAAAACCCTGAATACTCTTCAAACAGAACAAATTTAAAAAACAAAAACAAAAAGAAAACCCTGTCAACACTAACTATTGAATTCAATAAAATTACAGGATGAAAAAAAAAATCTACAACATACAAAAATAAATTGCAAGTTTAACACCAGTAATTACGTCCCTGAAGAAAATGGTCTCATTTACAACAGTAATGAAACATAAACACAATACTTTGGAATAAACTTTGGGACTGATATGTAAAACAAGCTTGTTTCAAATTTAAACTTAAAGAAAAAGGGAAAAAAGAGTAAAATTCATTAAATAAATGAAATATCACTGAAAGCAAAATACATCTAAATGAAAGAAACTAAAGAAGACACAAATAGATGAAAAGAAACCTTATGTTTGTGAATTAGAAGAATCGATATTATTAAGGAGTCTGTTCTACCCAACATGGCAAATATGCTTAGTATAATAATCCCTGTCAAAATGCTAAGGACAATTTTCCAAGAAAACAGAAATAACAATTCTGAAACATGTAATGAAGAGCCAGTATAATCCTGGGGTGGGAGCAAAAAGAAAAAATAATAATAATACAAAGCTATAGTAGTCAAAGCAATGTGGTTCTTGGATAATTTGGACCAATAGAGCAAAACAGAGAGCCCATACATCAACCCAAACATATGCCAACAAAAGGCACCAAGAAGAAACAATGTTAGAATTATGGTCTTAGTACATAATCTTGGGACAGCTGAATATATGAATGTAATGACATTGAACTTTTACCTCACATGCAAAACAACTAAAATTGAATTAAAGGTGTAAACATAAGACATAAAGCCATAAAACTACTAGAACTAAATGGAGGGAAAGATCCTTGACATTGGTGTTTGTGGTGATTGCTTTTAGATTGAACTCCAAAACATAGGTAATGAAATGAAAATGGTTGTGTTACACTGAAAAGCTATTTTGCAGCAAAGGAAATAATTAAATAAAAAGGCAGTCTATAAACTGGGACAAAAAATGTGTGTGATATACATCTCTGAGAGGGATTAAATATAAAATATACGAGTAACTGACAGAATCCAAACCATGAGAAAACCCAGTTTTAACATGAGTGAGTTTCCTGAGTAGATATTTCTCCATAGAAAATCATAAAAACACCCAACAGTGGTTCAAAAAGTACTTTGTATCACTAATCATAGAAATGCTAATGAAACCATAGATATTACCTCATACCTGTGACAATGGCTATTATCTAAAGTACAGCAATATTAAGGGTTGGTGAAAACGTAGAGGAAGGAGAACACTTATACATGGTTGGCAGGAATTCGGACAGGTGCAACTACAAAGGGAAATATGGAAGTGAGTGAAGATATCGAAATAGAACTGTAATGTGATCTAAGAACCCCCTTGGGGAACTGCACCTAAAAGAAACAAAGTGACTACCTTATAAAGAGAGTCAATGAAACCAGAAGGGTGAAAGAGGACTGCAATAGGGAGGGGGCAGAGCCTCTTATCATCTCATTCATTCTGATTCTCACTGCTTGGTTAAGCCTGTTTCCACCATGCTTCCCTGTGACTCCTGCGTTTTACTGAGATTCCTCTCCCAGGATCTGTGAGTAACATAAGTCCTTCCTTGAATGTTCCTATCCGTTTGAAACTTTGATGCTACTGAAATAATCTTTAAAGACTATATGTAGTTGGAGTTTCTTTCCAACCTGGTCCCACAATCATTTAGCCAAAAATAAGCACACAGAGACTATATTAATTATAAACTGTTTGGCCGATGGCTCAGGCTTCTTAATGCCCCCCCCATCTCTCTCTCTCTCTCTCTGGTTTTTCAAGACAGGTTTTCTCTGTGACTTTGGATACTGTCCTGGAACTAGCTCTTGTAGATCAGGCTGGCCTTGAACTCACAGAGATCTGCCTGCCTCTGCCTCCCGAGTGCTGGGATTGAAGGTGTATACCACCGACTAACTCTCTTTTAATTATTAACCCATAACTACTAATATATATTAATATATATATATATTTGTACATGACCTTATCTTACCAGAGAACACTCAGCACATCCTATCTCTCTGATATCTACATGGCACCCTCTTGTGGCTCCTCTCTGACTCCTCTCCTTAGAATTCTCCTCATATCATAGGTCCACCTATACTTCCCACCTGGCTACTGACCAATCAGTGTCTTATTCATCAACCAATAAGAGAAACATATATACATAAGCACATCCTTCATCAGCCACACACAGGAATTCTACTCATTTTCAACATAATTGTCTTCTACAAACTTTTCCACAACTATGTTTTGCTTTGGTCTCTTCTATTTTGCTAGTAATCTATTCTGCCTAGTTTTAAATCAACTTCACACAAGCTAAAGTAATCTGAGATGATGGAACCTTAATTGATGAAAAAAGCCACCATAAGATCAGGCTATAAACAAGACTATAGGGTGCAGCTCATTGTGGGTGGTGCCATGCCTGGGCTGGTGGTCCTGGTGCTATAAAGAAGCAAGCTGGGTAAACAATGTGGAACAAGACATTAACTAAGCATCAGTTTTCCATGGTCTCTGCATCAGCTGCTGCCTCCAGGTTCCTGCCATGCTTGAGTTGCTGCCCCAAGACTTCCTTCATTGATGAACTGTGATAGAGAAGAGTTAATCAAATAAACCCTTACCTCCCTAACTTGCTTTTGGTCATGGTGTTTTGTCACAACAATAGGAACCCTAAATAATACATTATCTATTTTTTTCTAATTTTTTAAAAATTGGGGTCTCCACAAAGCCCTGGCTGTCCCAGAACTCATTATTTAAACCAGGCTGACCTTAAACTCCCAAAGATCCACCTGCTTGTGCATTCCTAGTGCTGGGATTTAAGGCATGAACCACCAAGCCTAGTTAAATTTTTTGAAACTTCCTGTTCTCTAATAACTACACCACCAACCTCACTAGTCATCTTCTGTTTTCCTTTTATTCTCATATAGAGATTGTTTTCTTAATTGGGTTAGTCAAGTGAGGAAATTACAAATTACTGGTTGTTTTGTGTTGCTGAAAGCTTACAGCATTATTAAGCTTTTCTTGTATTCTTTTATTTTAGCTTTTGTTGTTGCTTAGTTAAATTTGAGCTTAGTGATTTTCCTGTCTGGGCTTTTCATTTTTGTCTATTTTTGATTTGTTGTTGATGGTAGTGATTAGTTTTCCTTTCTTTTATCATTTTATAATTCCTTTATCATTTTATAATTTCTTAAATGTCTATTAAATTCCCTGTCCTATAGTATTTCTTTTTAATAACAAATATCATTACATTCATATGTATTTTTCTGTGTTATATTTCATAGACTTGCAAATCATTATTTTCCTTGCCAGTTTTTATATACTCTCTAATCAGAGACTGACTTATCAGGAACATAGTTCAACGAGACCTATACAAATCGAAACCATTCCTCTTCATAGATTGGAGATCTTAACATTGCTGAGATATGAGTACCCCTGAAGGTAATCAACAATTCCTTGATATTTCTGTGAAAATCCTATTGACCCCTTTTGTAGAAATAGAAAAGTAGATCCTTAAATGAAGTTTAATGAAAACAATGAATTTGGGAGATTCACACTGCAAAGCAGTATAATGCTGACATAATTATGGACCTGTATATCATGGTAATAACATCCACAAATAAGCCCCCACAACAGTGGTGAAGTGATTTTCCACAACAATGTCAAGATCATACAATTTGAGAAGAATGGTCTTTTCAAGAGTAAAATATACAGAAAAAATATTTATGTTAGATTTGTCAATAATTCTTTCCTAAAAGGACACCAAAAGCACAGGCATAAAACTCAAATCTAGACAAAGTAGCTTTAGAAAAACTTAAAATATTTTTCATTTGGTAATAAGATTGGAAATGAAAACACAACTACCAAATGGGAGAAAATATATACAAATAGTATGTCTCATAAGAGCCTACTATGTGGAATATATAGGACTTCTCAAGGCAAAAAAAAGTATAGTTCTCATCTCAAAGGGAATGAAAAACAGTTTATTTTGGAGCCATTTTGAGTGGCCATGGCCCTGGGATCCAAATTTAGGTTTCCCTAAATCCCATGTTTCAACATGGAAGCAGTTTCCTGAAGTGTGTTTGTTGTATGTCTACTTGACACAGGCTGAAGTCATCTAAAAGGAGGGAACCTCAATTAAGAAAGTATCTTTACTGCATGGAGAGATACCGTGCACAGCCTAGACACAAGGGCGTGGGAGTGGAGAGGTGCCTAGGTCCTGCCTCAACTAGATGATGGAACAGACTTAGTAGACTTACCCTTTCTGTGAAATAGATGGGAAGAAGAGGTAGTAGAGGGAGTGGGAGGGAAGAAGGGAGGAGAAACTAGGATTGGAATATAAAAAATAAATTTTTAAAAATGGGAAAAAATAATAAAAAAAAACACCTCCAAAGGATATCTGCTGCAGGCAAGCTTGTGGAACATTTACTTAACTAGTGATGAACCTAGCCAACTACTCATGGATAGTGATGTCATGGATCTTAGAAGAGAACCTACTGCGGACACTTTTACTAAGCCACCATAATTACTAATGGCATTCTAAATCATTATCCTTATAACCACAGGTAAGTGTAGTTCTCATCCCTCATCAAAGGAGCTTCTCTTCGTAACAGACAGAGACTATTGCCGTAAACCACAACTGTTCAAAATGCAGAGAACAACTGACAGTGGGTCTCCAACCCCAATGGATACATCTACAACATAGCTCCTTCACCTAAGGCTTGTGGAACATCATGGAAGAAAGAGGAAAGTTTGTTAGCAATAAAGCAACTCAAAAAGGAAAAAGCAAAACATCCCCTATTATTTAGAAAATTAAACAAAAACACTTCTAATAATCCTTGAGTCCAGTAAGAACTCAATAAAGAAACTAGAACATATATTAATTGAACAATGGTAAAAAGTAAAGCATGAAGATGGGGTAATAATGAGTTCATTAGACAATAAATAGGTGTTTTATTGGGGAACAACTTACATAGACAATAGTAAATAAAGGCCACAGCCTTCCTAGTACAGAAGATGCAGTCTCTACCCTTCTGATTCAATAGCTGACCCAAGAGAGAGAGAGCATGCTTCTCCACCTTCAGATCATGTACACCCCTGAAGCCACACCCAAGTGGGTGTGGCCACTAACACAAATTCACTGGCAAGGAGATGCTACTACAAGAACATATTAAATTATATCAGGGCTAAGAGATGGGTCATTGGTTAAGAGCATTGGCTGTGCCCCTTTCTGAACAGAAACAGAGGAGGAGTGGATGTGGGTGTGGAGGGGAGGTGAGAGAAGAGATAGACATAATAATATGTGCTGACAAAACACCCATATAGATAAAAATACATAAACAAATAAATCTTTAAAATGCATAACAGATGTGTTTATGGCAGTGTTTAGAATGTTTGTGATTTAAATGCCTATATTTTAAAAGAATAATCTAAATCAATTATTTAAACTTCTAGCTCAGTACGGGACATATGAATAAGAAGAATAATAGAGAAGTGGAATATACTTAATTCAGAGAAAGGAGTTAACAAAGGTCAATGATCAGAGTGGAAATTAATAAAATTAAAAATTTAGAGAGGATTATTGAAATCATAAATTTGTCTTTAAAAAAAAACTTTTAAACATAGATATACTGATCAAGAAAAAAGAGAAGACACAAATTTCCAGTAATGGAAAAAGAGACATCAAATCCTACTAATAATGAAAAGATACTAAGATCTCACTGTGAAAAAAAAACATTAATTTTGGGTTTTCAAGACATGGTTTCTTTGTGCTAACATCCTGCCAGGCCTGAACTCTCTCTCTCTCTCTCTCTCTCTCTCTCTCTCTTTGTAAACTAGGCTGGCCTCAAACTCACAGATATCTGCTTGCCTCTGCCTCCCAAGTGGTGAGATTAAATATAGAATTTAGAGATTATATCCATTTCCATCAATAATGCCAATTCTAGGTGATTATTTTTGTTAAATTTTGTGTAATGAGTGAGCAGGGCAGTGGTGCTGTATGTATGTATACAATGCACAGCCATATATTTTGTGGTATCTCCCAGTTCTTGGCCACCACATGCCTTGTTTTGTTCCTTCAAACTATTTCCCAATGTACTAAAACTAGTTTAGCTAATCCCAACAGAGGAAATTATTCTATTAATGTTCTCCTCTATTTAGTTAGACAACTATTATGCAGCACAAGGTCAGAATCAATGTCTTTACTTCTGTGTGTTACATTTGCCTTTGTGCCCAGATGGTCTGAGTTACATCCTTCTTCTGCACACATGTTCTGTGCTGTTTCTTCTGGCTCTTTTTCCTTAAGAGTGCAAGTCACAAGATAAGTGACAGTTTCTTAAAGACTAATTAAGAACCTTTCTGCCTATGTCCTATTTAATTAGCTTCTGCCAACCTTAATTATACTCAAATTTTAAAAACTGCACTCTGTTCGTATTTATTATACTTAAACTAGTATCATGAAATAACAAAGGACAGCTACTGTTCTGAGAACATCCAGAGAATTACTATTATATTCTAAAAAAGAAATTATGAAAATAACCTAAATGCTAAGCCAGAGGCCTTTTAATGTGAATCTGTCTCCTGCTGATGAACTCTCGCAGTTGTTGTGCATGCTTCAGGGCAAGAAGATAATTTTTCTTTGACATAACAATTTCCACTAGGTTTGTTTTATATGAAAGTGAGCAACTAAGAGAAAATCATATTAAATTTTAATAACTCTTATTCTGGCATTGCATAATGCATATGTACAGCTTGTAGAGATGCTGATTGCTAACCCCATCTGGACCATTACAACTTTCATCTTCAGTACCTGTCATGTGTAAAGAGAGAATTAGGTCTCCACTAAAGGTATTTGAGAGGTTAAGTGCAATGAGGACAAAAAAGGATCTTAGCACAATACCAAATATGCAATAACTGTACAGTCTTAAGAGTTTGATTCAATGAATCTGGTCCCAAACATGAAATGCAAATATTAAAAACAAGGCACGACACAAATGAGTGAGAATAAACAGGGTTTATCTTTCTGAGTCTGGGTTATGCCACTCAGTATCATCTTTGCTAGATCCATCCATTTACTAGCAAAGTTCATTATTTCATTTTTCTTCACAGCAGAATAGTATTCTGTAGTAGAAATGTACCACATTTTCATTTCTGTTAGAGAACAATATGTTATTTCCATTTCCTAGCTATTGTGAATAACATGGCAAGGAACACGGCTGAACAAGCATCTGTAAAATATAGTGTTGAGTCCTTTGGGCATATACCAAGGAGTGGTATAGTGATATAGTAGATTCATCCTTGGTTTTTGAGAATTCTCCACACTGATTTCCAGGGTGACTGCATCAATTTGTATTCCCACCAACAGTGAATAGGGAACTCACAACCTTATCCATTGTTCTCATTCATTGTTCCCAATGCCTAGTATTGTGCCCTGTACGTGATAAGGGCTTAAATAACATCTGCTAAGTAAACAAATTAGTTTTTTAGAAATATACACTGGAGTTTGCCAGTATAATATTCAGAAAAATAGGAAGATAAAATATCTACATTTCTAATCAATGCAAGGAATATGCATATTATTAGGTAATCACAAAAAAATGACACACTTAGAAGCATGGCTATTAGTCAAAAGTTTTACACTAAGTGCTTATTCTGTCAGTCCTCACATAGTGGTGAAGAGCATTGGAAAAGACCTCTCATTTAATAACATGTGTAACATAGTAGGGAAAACAGATACTAGAGAGTTTTAAATTCAAACATACTTAAGCCCAGAAGACTGATGCCAACAATCCTGTCTCCTTCAGAATGCAGAGGGGGCAAAATGACACATGTTGTATGCCGGTCTAAGCCAAATTAAGCAAGCAATTGCATACATTAACTAAAATAATTTGAATTGGCCAAATGAGGTGCAATGAAGCATATAATGAGGTCCCTAACATTAGGTCTAGAAAAGTGAGACATCTTCCTTGGAGAATGGAATTTACATAGTGATCCATGCTGTATGTTAGAGAGGAGACTGGAGGTTTTGATAAGAGGGAATTGTTTTCCCAAATCCTTCAAGCAGAAGCCAAAGGAGGAAGACCTAAAAACACAGAGTAGTCAGCACAGATACTCAAGATGAGGCTGGAGAGTGAAGCAGGCAACAGGTCAGATGAGGCTTGTAGAATAATTTGGGCATGCATGTGAGTTCCATCAATAGTCCCTAAAGAGTTCTAAGTGGAGAAATTATGCATCTGACTGCAGAGCTGAAGACCGCCTTGGCTCCAGCTACTGCAATCATATCAGGATAAAACAGATAAGCCTTTCTTTCTCTTAGTGCTTTTATTCCATTTTTGTTTATTTATTCTACAGTTTTCTGCCCTTTGTAAATTACCGATGTAGCCTGTGAAGCATAGCTGGAGGCATTCTGATTGATCCCCGTGGTCTTGAGATAGTTCCCTAAATCAAACCATGCCTTAATTCAATCTTTGTTCTCAGTAAGGTGAGATACTTTAGAATACTGTTTCACCCATTCTGATAGCAATTTTAATCAAATATTAAAGTTGGTCAAGTTAGAGCTATATTCCTATTTCAAACAACATGGTAAAGGAAGCTGGGAATCTGGGAAGCAACATAATGACAACCTAATAATTGACATAACACTGGAAATTGTTAGAGCATTCCAAGGTGCTATGGATCACCCCTTGCCTGCAGTCCCTAACTAAGTATGAATTCTATGTGTCCCCAAAATTCACTTGTTGCAATCATAATCCCCAACATAGTGACATTGGGGAGGGGGTGATTAGACCAGGAAAGCAGAGCGCTCATGAATGGGAGTCATGTCCTTATAAGGAACTCAGCCAGACAACAGCCAGCTGTCTACAATGAATAAAGAGGGCTTTCACTAAACTCCAACCATGCTGGCACCTTAACTTCTAGTCTCTAGAACTGAAAACATGAATACCTGTCTTTCAGCTATCCAGGCTATTTTATTCTATTTTAATTCAAACATACCAAAATCTTTTAAAAAAAAAAAAAAACATTTTTGTTGCTCTGTGTGTGTGTGTGTGTGTGTGTGTGTGTGTGTGTGTGTGTGTGTGTGTTGTCTCCTTCTAACTTTGGGTCCTGGGAATTGAACTTGGGAAAGAGCCTTTACCCACTAAGCCATCTCACCTTCTGCGCAGACAAAGATCTTTAGGAAAGGTTTCCCTATCTTGCTCTGGTTCTATCAAGGACTGTTGGTGGCTTCTGCTGACACAATGGTTCCTGCACAAATGTTGAGCATTGGTCTTTCAGGATAATACGAATCACTCTGAGGGGCTGAGAAGACAGCTCAGTGGATACAGTACTTGCCTTGCAAGCATGATCACCTGAATTTGAACTGGCAGAATCCAGGTAGAGTTAAACAACATAAAGTGTATCTGTGATCTTACTGCTTCCCCCAGAAGCTGTCCTGGCCCTTGCAGCTATGAACAACAAAAAGAAACTGTCTCAAATGTAGAAGACAATAATCAATGCCTGATTTTGTCCTCGGTTTTCACACCATGAACACAAGTTTACTGCAGTTACACACACACCGAGGGGGGGGAGGAAGGGAGGGAGGGAGGAAGGGAGAGAGAGAGAGAGAGAGAGAGAGAGAGAGAGAGAGAGAGAGAGAGAGAGAGACTAGACACATGGACATACCTTTTTGAATGGTAGCAGTGATCAAAGGCCTTCTAGCTACACACTACTCAACCCATTCTCTGGGCAGTCCTTTCCATAATACTGTGTTTTGTCATCATGAGTCCTGTACATACACTCTGAAAAAGAAACTGATGATTTAGCAACCCCCATCTTCCCAAAACAGACACATTGTAACACAATTATTTCATGCATAGGAAAATTTGTTACCCAAGTGATTTGACTATGTCAGAAATCCTCAGACCCCAAATGGACACCTATCTCTGGCTCATACATACCTCTAAATCTCAGATGATAATGTCAAGTATTCTTTCTTCTCCATAATGGGAAGTAGGCTAGAAATAACGTGCCATCCACTGGCCATCTCAGCTATGTTGGAAAGATGTTAACCATCCCCTGCAATTAGAGGTACACACACACACACACACACACACACACACACACACACACACACACAATACAAAGCACCTTCCCCTAAACTCCACTTCCACAAGGAAACAGGGTCACAACTTATGTATAGATAATCCTAGCTGTGCACAGTATGCTTGAAGAATTATCCTGAAACAGATGCAATGACATCTCATTACCTTTCTGTTCAAAGGTAGGAAGTAAAATCTTCCTCTAGGAAGCTGGAAGCAGCCACTCAACACCCTTGGCATTGTAAACCTAACAAGCCATTCTGAACAGGGTAAACTCTTGAGCACCCTGTGTGTTTATGCACTGCTCATACACAAAAGGCAACCCCTGAGCATTTCTGGCCTATCTATACATCTTGAACAACACTTGGAAATTTTCTCATATTCATGATGCTAATTAACAAAGACAAGTGAAGTCAATGTCACCATAGGGGAAGAAATATCTCATTATTCATTCAAATGTTAACAGTTTTTTAAAAATAATGTGCTCCCAGGAAGGTACTTCAAATATTAACTAACCACTCATAATGTCTGTGCACTAAAACTAATTAATAAGCATGCATCTTACTCTGTCAAGAAGAATATTAAATTAATTTTCAGATAGCGTAATCAGACAAGTTTGTTAGTCAGTTTTCCATTACTGAGATAATCACATAACTGAGATAATCACAATGCTGAGTGAAGGCCTATTTAGGTTAATGGCGTTGCAAGTATGTTGTGGTCAGTTGACCCCAATGGTTTGTGATAGTGCACCACAATGAAGATGTGTGGTGGACAAGCAGCCGTTAACAATGAGGAAGGGGTGGGGCGCAGTTAGCAAGCCCCGCTTCAAGGTCACACCACAAATGACCAGATTCCCTACTGTGCTCTCTCTTTCAAAGTTTGTTTTCTCTCAATAGAGTCAAGCTTTTAACACATGGACCTCTGAGGAACATTCTAGATCCAAACTACAGCAACCTGAGAGAGTGCTACTTATAGTGCTCCCCCACCCCTGCTCTCCAAGTACCTCCATTTTAGCAAAAACTGTACATATCCTGTAGAATAATGACTACCCTCTATGTTCACAGTCTAGGCTACAGCAGCTCTCTGTCCACACAACTCAGAAGACATTAAGTTCTGACTGTATGGTTATCACCCACACTGGAGAGAGGAAAATGACAGCCAGCCTATGATGTACTGAGGCTAGCCTCAACTAGCACGAGGGATTTTCTAGGAGGTCTAACTGCTGGCTTAGAGATAAAAGATCACAGCTCTCTAAGAAGGAAAGTGGGCTGTCACCAGGCCTCGGCTACAGGTGAGTTTAGGTCTAATCTGGCTAAGGCGGCAGATTCTCCCCTATACCCTCCCTATAAAATCCCTGGGTGGGTCCTGGATCTCCCTGCTCCTCCTTCCTGTCCCCACTGAGAATGCTCTTGGAGCTCTGATATACCCCCACCCACCCCCACCAAGAGCCTGCCCTCCCCCTATGCTCTTCCCTACCCTGCCCACTGTCCCACCACTCTGGTTGAGCACTGAGCCAGAGGGTGGAGCCAACAATCCAGCCACCTTCAGGGAAATTCCTGGAGCCTATCTGAGCACAATAGACCAGCCTATCCATGTGGGACCACCCGTAATTTCCACCTGCCTGGTCTCTGACCCCCACCACCGGTCTTCTACTGGAGTTCTGGGAACCTCCCAGAGATCTGCCTATCTCTGCTGGTCCACCGTGAGTTCCTGAGGGCTGGATCCTTGACCCCCATCACAGGAACTCTGCTAAAGAGGCCCTACTCAGCTGGAGAATGCCATCTAGACCCGCCTATCAGTGCAGAAACATCCTGAGTATCAGCCCAGCCTTTGTCCCCCAACACCAGACCTTGGCTAGAGGCCTTGGCTAGAGATAGACCCGACTGTCCCTGAGGAAATATCCTGCAGGCTAGCCTCTGCCAAAGATGCCTCAGCTCTCCTGTGCTGGAGCCTGAACTTTGACCCACCCCCATCGTCGGGCCCTGCCTATGGAGAGACCTCCTAGAGAGCTTGGAACACCCAGAACTACAGACATTGAAACTCTGACCCACCTAAATCCATAGAGAGAGGGAGAAACCCCACCAGCACCTACTGGAAGAAGCTATGGGAAGACGGCAATACAAGAAAACACCTAACATCAGAAAGACAAGCATAACACCACCAGAATCTAGGGAAGCTACACCAACTAGACCAGAACACAACAAAGCAAATGAATCAGAAGAGAACAAGCTAAAAATTATCATCATAAAAATTATAGAGGCTCTCAAAGAACATGTGAGAAAATCCCTTAAAGAAGTATAAGATAAAACAAACAAAAAATGGGAAGAAATGAATAAATTTCTTAAAGAAAGTATAGAAAGCCAAGAAAAAACAATTAAACAGGTGAAGGAAAGGGTTCAAGACTTGAAAACAGAAATGGAGACAATAAAGAAAACACAAACCAAAGGAATGTTGGAAATAGAAAAACTGGGCAAATGATCAGGAACTGCAGACACAAGCAAAATCAACAGAATTCAAGAAATGAAAGAGAGAATCTCAGGTGCTGAAGATAAACTAGAAGAAATAGATTCATCAACCAAAGAAAATCGTAAATCTAACAAATCCTTAACACAAAACATCCAGGAAATGTGGGACACTGTGAAAAGGCCAAACCTAAGAATAATAGGCATAGAGGTAGGTGAGGAAGCCCAGCTCAAAGGGGCCGAAAACATATTCAACAAAATCATGGAGGAAAACTTTCCCAATCTGAGAAAGGGCATGCCCATGAAAGTACATGAAGCATACCGAACACCAAATAGACTGGACCAAAGAAAAAAGACCCCTCAACATATAATAATCAAAACACCTAGCATACAGAATAAAGAAAGAATATTAAGAGCAGCGAAGGAAAAAGGACAGGTAACATATAAAGGCAGACCTATCAAAATTATGCCTGACTTCTCCATGGAAACACTCAAGGCCAGAAGGTCCTGGATAGATGTTCTACAAGTACTAAGAGTCCACGGATACCAGCCCAGGCTACTATACCCAGCAAAACTCTCAATCACTATAGATGAGAAAACACATTATTTAGAGACAAAGCCAGAATTTCACAATATGTATCTACAAATCCAGCCCTACATAAAGCTTTGGAAGGAAAACTCCAACCCAAGGAAGTTTACTAAGCTCACAAAGACTTAGGTAACAGATAATAATCCCACTTCACCAGAAACCAAGGGTAAAGAAGGACAAATAAACTCACAATACCGCTGCCAAAAGCAAATCTAAAACAAACAAGCATTAACAATCAATGGTCCTTACTCTCCCTCAACATTAATGGTCTAAACTTGCCTATAAAAAGGCTCAGGCTAAGAGAATGGATACGAAGACAGAACTCATCCTTCTGCTTCATACAAGAAACACACCAAAGCTACAAAAATAGACATTACCTCAGGGTAAAGGGCTGGGAAAAGATCTTCCAATCAAATGGACCCAAGTAGCAAGCAGGTGTGGCTGTCTTAATATCTAACCAGTTAGACGTCAAACCAAAATTAATCAAAACAGATGAAGATGGTCATTTCATATTCGTCGCAGGAGAAATCCATCAACAAAAAGTCTCTATTCTGAATACCTATGCCCCAAATACAAAAGCACTCACATTCGTAAAAGAAATGCTACTAAAACTCAAAGCTCACATAAAACCTCACACACTTATAGTGGGAGACTTCAACACACCACTCTCACCACTAGGCGGGACCACCAATCAGAAACTCAACAAAGAAACAAAAGAACTAACAGAAGTTATATCTCAACTGGGTTTAACAGACATCTATAAAACATTCTATCCAAACACAAAAGAATATACCTTCTTCTCTGCTCCACATGGAACCTTCTCTAAAATCGACCACATACTAGGTGGCATAACAAACCTCAACAGATACAAAAGAATTGGAATAGTCCCCTGTAATTCTCAGGCAAGTGGATGGAACTTGAAGAAACCATCCTGAATGAGATAACCCAGTCACAAATAATTTGAGCAACCATGGAAAGGCTACCATGAATGCCCTTCCTTGATAGTGAGATCATCAACTAAATTATCCACCATCATGGAGTCCTCATCTAGTACCTGTTGGAAACAGAAGCAAACACCCATAACCAAACACTGAGTCGAACTAGAATCCAGATGCAGAGAGAGGGGACAAGACCAGGTTGCAGAAACTCACAAAGACAGCTGACCTGAACAAGAAGGAGCTTGGGCTCCCCAGGCTGATGGCTAGGAACCCAGCATGGAACTGACTCAGACCCCCTGAATATGGGTCTCAGCTAGAAGGACTGAGCAGTCTGGGGGACCTCAGAAATCTAAGGACCACCAGGATCTAATTCTGGTGCACAAAAGGACCTTGTGGACACATCCTCCATGGAGGGATACCCCCTTAACCTAGAGACAGGAGAGAAGTCCTAGTCCCTACTTCCAATGACTTGACAGATTTACATCACCCAACCTGGATAGCATAGCCCTACAGGTGGAATAGGGGTGGGGGGATGGGAGGAGAGGGTGGCCAGGGTGCATATCACAGGATAAAAAGGGTAAGAGGGTGGGAAGGAAGGAAGGGGGAAGGAGGGAGGGAGGGAGTGAGGGAGGGAGGGAGGGAGGGAGGAAGGGAGGGAGGAGAGGAAACAGGGATCCACATGTAAAATTTTTAAATTATATTATTATTAAAAAAAGAAGAAGAAAATGCTGCTGGATTAATTAATTAATATATATATATTTAAAATGCTTTGACTTCAAAATTTAAGCCTAAGGACAAGTTATTGGAGAAAAGGATTTCTAATTTTGTTTCCACAGAAAATGAAAAGCTGTGGATTTCTTCCAGACTAATGTGGTTTGATCGAACAAGACCCCCTGAGGCAAAGTCAATGGGACAATTCAGCCTTGCAGACCACTACAGCCAGGATTTCTGTGTCTTCTTAGGATTCCCCCATGACAGCGCCCTCTACCATCAGGAAGCAGTTTGGAAAGAACAACGCCCAAATTCCCAATTATTGTTTATAAATGTTTGTTTTCTTTAAAAGAAAAAAAAGGCATGTATAATTATGGCCAGCATAAAATAAATAAATGTTTAAAAAAAAAAAAAGAAGAAGAAGAAGAAGAAGAAGGAAAAGTGGTTCCCTAAAACCACATACCCTGATCCCTTGTGTCCAGCATAAACTGAGTTAGAGGAGCTGCCAGGTTTCTGCTGATTCTGTGTACAGATCCTTGAAGCAGGTCTGCAGGAGACTCACCTGAACTGCTGGCCACCTAGACAATCTACTTTTCACCTGCTCCTGCCCACACTCTCCAAGAATGCTGAAAAACAGAAGCTAGATGCAGAAGAATCTTACATTTAGTTTCCAATTTGGCTTGTAAACTATTTTAGCCTCCAGATTTCAAGCTGACATTCCAACTTATCTTTATCCCTGGGTTTCTTATACCTGACCCTGAAGAGTAATTCTTTAGAGGGATGAAGAATATCTCTCCAAAACATTGTTCAGACATAAGTTTACAACCTCACTTTGTCTCTCCATCAGGAGTGAGTGGCAAGCCCTCTTACTTTAAACAGTAGATTTCCTGATCAATAGTGTGGGGGCAGGGAGGAATGCAGGTTTGGGCATATATTCTTTGTGTATCTTAATTGTGGTATGGTGGTAGCAGTATGAGGGACAGATTCACAGAGGCAGTTGGGGCATGGGGTTTCATCCCATTTACAATGGCAACTGAGGTCATCACAGTTGTGTCTCAATGGTCTAGCCGGTTTCCTTATATAGCCTCCAGCATTGCCATTAGTCATGTCTCTAT
The DNA here is from genome assembly GCA_030556225.1 of Cricetiscus sungorus. Taxonomy (NCBI): domain Eukaryota; kingdom Metazoa; phylum Chordata; class Mammalia; order Rodentia; family Cricetidae; genus Cricetiscus; species Cricetiscus sungorus. The sequence continues at coordinate 31,901,198 of JANBXA010000132.1, read as the reverse complement.
ACCCAGGCTCCTCTGCTACTGTTGTTATTCTGACTATTTTTCATCTGTATTTTCAGGCTTGGGGTTCAGCTTCAGTAGACTGGAAGATTTAGTGTTACAACTATCCAGGTCTTTTTTATCTATGTCACTGGTGAAGAACTGTGATATGTGGATGAAAGAATCAAGATCTAGCATGGGGACAGCTGTGTTCAAATTCCTATTCACCACTGAATCAGCCAATCATCTCTGAAGCAAGGAAATCCATCTCTCTAGATGACTTCTTTAAACACTGAATAATGCACACACAGCTGTTTGAAGGGATGTTTAAAGGGGCTGGAGGGATGGCTCAGTGGTTAAGAGCACTTGCTGCTTTTGCAGAGGCCCCAGGCTTGGTTGCCAGCGCCCACATAGCATCTAACAACCATCTGTAAAGTCAGTTCCAGGAAGACAAATCTTCCTCTGTCTTCCCTAGTTACTGCATGCACATGGCACAGACACATTTGAAGCCAAAACACCCATACACAGAAAGTATGTGCTAGGAGAGTCTGTTTGTTTAAAACAAACAACAAATGCATTCCTCCAATGATTAAACACTGGCACAAAGAACTGACATAAGTTATTCACTGTAACACCTATTCAGAAAAGCTATTCAGGAATTCTCACTAAATTAATGATAACTGGCATTGATTAATTGCTGACAGTGACCTGAGTATTGGCCTAAGTCTTCTACATGCACCTTTTTTTTTCATTTAAGTATTCTTTTGTTTTGTGTTGTTTTGTTTTTTTTTCTTTTGTTTTTATTTCAACATTTTTTATTTTGCATATCGATCCCAGTTCCCTCTCTCTCCCTCCCTCCCTTTCTTCCTCCCTCCCACGTCTCCCAACCACCCTCCCATCCCATTCCCCACCCCCACTGGGCTGACTCATTTAAGTATTCTTAATACTGTTTGTGGCCTACTCACTTCCCGATGACCACACTATTAACTATCTAGAGAGAGTTAGTATGGTCATCAGCTCGATGTGTGCAATATCAAAGACAATCAAACCATGCTTGCCTGACTAGAGAAATCAAATTCTTGTAGATAGGTCAGTTTTGTAGTAAGAAATTTATGTAGTAGGAAGTCAAATTTTAAGTGCCAATCCATGTGATTCGATTGTGAAGCTCAAGAATCATTCTTAGGAGCAATTGGCTTCATTTAAAACAGAAATGCTTAACAAAGCAACTTGGACAATTTAGCTTGTTCTTGCTGTATTCCTTCAATATGGATGCCCAGGTATGTATCTGGGACCCGAGAATTGCAGCTGTGGAATGGGGATGGGAGTGGAAGGGATTGTAGGCAGGGAACAAGCATAAAGTGAGTCTCCAGTTTAGTGAAGGAGGTGGACCACCTAGCAAATGCAGCAGCTTTCTAGATGGTGGGGATAGGTAGGCAGCAGCCACCCTCAAATATTTCTCACTGAGAAAAAGCTTACCTTTCTGAATTTCCATGCTAACATAAATTCAGTGAGATGTCTCAGTCCTTATTTCAATCTAATTTCTCCTATGCCAAGATAAGGTGAGAGCTTTATAGGAAACTATAACTCCAAGCTCACCTCATAATGCCCCATACTGTCTCTAAATATATGCTAGATTATACAGTGCTTGGTTTGTACTTGTCTCTAAGTTTCTTGCTTTATAGCAAAGAGTGAAAGAATTTTAATAAATTCATTTCCCAATAACATTAATAACTCCAGTAAAAGGACTGCTGCTCTGGAAATAGATTTAATTAACAGAGAGGACTCACACTGTGGTGTTCTACTTTCTATGTCAGGATAAAAGTACTCTCTTGCTCTGCACTTGAAGGGACTAGTGAGACACTCCACTCAAAGTGTGCTTCTCCATGTGAGTTGTTGCCACTGTTTACTTGTGAGAATTTCAGCCAGATATAAACTATGTCCCTAGAATAATGGAACGAGTGGTGAGTGGTTTCCAAGGAGAGGTATGGGGGGAGGAGGTGCTGTGAAATGATGTCTTCCAGATCTGACCTGGCCATTGCACTCAGGATCTCAAACCAGCTATGTTTCCCTGCATGAGAGGCACACAAGGTCAAGACAATAATCTCTGCCATGTGTGGAGGAGAGACTCATAAGGTTCCATACCTAGCTGAGAGGTGTTTGGCGATTGATGGCTGCTAAGAAGGCTGTATCATTTTTCTTTGTGGGTGTGGTGCTGAAGCTGTCCATGTTCATTCGGACAACACTCATAGAACTCACTAGCTTACAAAGAATAATGAAGACGAGGAGGTGCACATGAAGATGGGGTGGGCATGTTTTAGGGAAATTTGTGAGAGTACAAAGGATGAGTTGAGGGTCGATGAGACCAAAATGCGTTGTATATACATATGATTAGTTTTCAAAGTGGAATTTCCTTAATAAGCTGGACTATATGCATTTCTTTGGTGTTGTATTCTGGCTATAGTTCTACATGCATGACTGTTAGTCACAGCTTAGAAAAGTCAGAGTATTGCACAGGCCAAGTGCCCCAGCTTTTTATGTCTGGTCTTTAATACAGCCACCTCCCAGGAGCAGAAAGTGACACACTCTATCTCACTTGACTTGAGAAACGGAAGGGTAGAGGAAGAGAATAAAACAGAGGTGCTATATAAAAATCTTACTGCTGATCAAGCCATCCAATGAATAAAGAAAACTTTGACTTTAATACCCTGTGATGGCTTGGATATTATTTTAATCTGTCTCCCTGGGGTTATGCACTGGAGACTTAGTCCTCAATGTGGTGGTGTTGGCATGATGAAATCTTTAAAAGATGGGGACTAGTGCAATATAATTATGTCATAGGGATACCACCTTCAGAAGATCTCAACAGTTATTTCTCCTGAGAACAGTTTTGTAAATCAAGGCTACCCCCATGCCATGGTCCTTCCTATGTACAGAAAGTTGTTTTTCTATTCCTTCATATATTTTGACATGTGTCAAGCTGTAGCATGGTTGTGATGTCATGTACTATGTTCTTTGGACCTTCTAGCCACCAGAATTGTAGGCCAAATAATGTATTTTTATTTATAAAGTACCCAGCTTCAGGCATTATAATTTATCCATATAACATGAATTAAGACACATTCTCAGTCTGGCTTGTTCATAGCTACCTATGTAGCATGGCATGGTTATTCTCATGAGCATATTTTATATGGCATAGGAAATGCTAAGTTGTTGGAATAAGTCCATTACCTTTTACCACTATACCAATAGCTTTAAAGAATAGAAATTTACTGGGCATTGATGGCACACACCTTCAATCTCAGCACTCGGGAAGCAGAGGCAGACAGGTTTCTGGGAGTTCAAGGCCAGTCTGGTCTACAGAGCTTGTTCTTCCCAGGACAGGTTCCAAAGCAATACAGAGAAACCCTGTCTCAAAAAAAAAAAAAAAAAAAAAAAAAAAAAGAATTTCTAAGTAATAAATTCAATTTTTATTCCATTATTTTAAAAATAAAAATCTGCAGGTAAGACCAGGCCTTAGGTCTAGAGAGATGGCACAATAGTTAAGAACTCACACTTTATTGCAGAGACAACAGTCTGTACCGCTAGTTCCAAGAAATCTGACATCCTCTCTTAGTCTTCAAGGGTATCTATGTTCACATGAACAATCACACATGTACACATAATTAAGGATAAATTATTTTTTAAATGTTTCTGCAATAATCGAGTATGTCTTTAACTTATACATAAAATTCAAAGAAAAAATAAAAACACTTTTCTTAACCACAAGGCAATGGAGATGGAATCTAGAGAAGCAATACATGTAACAGACGGCCAGGATTACTTACTTTTACAGTCTCTTTGTTGAAAAAGAGGAATGGACTGGGAAGAAGGAGAGAGAGGGAGGGAGAGAGGGGAGGAGAGAGAGAGAATATGATGGCTTGCCATGTACTACACAGCCAAGGCATTCATCTGTTGTTCTACTCAGGATACTGCACAGAGAGGTGTGATCCCTTGAGGCCAGGAGTTTGAGATCAGTCTGAGTGACATAATAAAACCATATCTTAAAAAGCACACAGAAGTGTTCAAGCATTAAAAAGATAGAATTTACATGTTTTAAGTTATAAGATGGCTATTTTTCTAGAAACTTAAACTTTAGCAGTGTAATAGTAGAAACTATTTTATGTACAAATGTAACATTCCTATGTGCATCTAAATGTATAAATGTTTTTAACCCTGTTCCTTTAGGTACATTACAAGCTATCTGGTATATAACTGCTTTAAGTGTTGAGATGAAATGAGATGAAATTGACTAATGTTTTGCAATTTCCTGGAGGTCCTCTTCCTGAGTACAAAGATTTAAGTGCTGCCTCTATTTTTGGATAGTCTCATACACACACTCATACACACACAGACACACACACATACACACACACACACACCTTTAAACAGCTGACAGAAGGTATGGACTCTCTCAGAAGAAAAAAATGCACAGGTATAAGTATGTCTAATTTTTTAAAAACAATTATTGGGGTTTCCTGATATACAAATATGTATCCCAGGCTAGAAGATCTGTGTCATAAGCTCTGACACAGATACCTAATTCTCATTCATCTTAGTTTGTTCAGGCTACTATAACAAAATAGTATGTAGATGTTTGAATGGGAAGATCTCCCTATTGACTGGAACATTTGACCACTTGCTCCCATTGATGGCACTGTTTGGAGAAGTTAAGGGAAGATGAGCCTTGATAGAGGAAGCAGATTACTGGGGTGGGCTTTGGGAGTGTAAAACCTTGGCCCATTTCTAGTTCGACCTCTGCTGTGTGTTTGTGGCTGAGAATCTGAGCTCTCAACTTCTTGCTTCTGCCACCATGCCTACCATGCACTGCCCTGACTACACACCATTATGGACTTAACTCTCTAGAACTGTAAAAACAAAAACAAAAACAAAAACAAACAAACAAAAGACACTCTTTATTACATGAGTTGCTTTTGATCATGGTGTTTTATCACAGCATCAAAACAGTAACTAATATATACGATGATCCATGTAGCTGATATTAAAGAAAGTAAATTGAGATCTGAGATGAGGTCAAATTGAAGTTAGACAGGTCTTTATCATACTTCCATGGGGTGTTAAATTCAAACTTAAGGTAGCATCAGGTTTAATGCCTGGTGAGGTCCACACACAAACCAGGAAGTGGACTTCACCAGGCATTAAACCTGATGCTACCTTAAGTTTGGGTTTTGTATTGCTGTGAAGAGTCATCATGACCATGGCAACTCTTCTAAAGAAAACATTTAATTGGGGTGGCTCACTTATAGTTTCAGAGGTTCCATCCATTGTCATCATGACAGGGAGCATGGCAGCATGCAGGCAAAAGGAAGTCAACTGACTATCACACTGAGGGGAACTTGAGCAAAGTAGACCTCAAAGCTCATCCCCACCATGGCATACTTTCTTTATCAAGGCAATACCTCCTAATAGTGCCACACCCTTTGGGGGCCATTTTCCTTCAAACCACCACTGAGACCCTCTTTTACAAGACTACTACACAATCCATGATTATCTGAGGCCCTTGTGACCTAACAATCTTCTAAAGTTCACCTTTTAACACCACCCCATTCAGGTTAGGTTTCAACATACAAATTTCAGAGTGCAAATACACCCAGACCACCTCTTTCAGGAAAGCCTTTGCTGACTATGCCAATCTATGCTGATTATTCCTCACTCTAAACTTCTACTGCATCCTTAATATTCACCAGTTTAGCCTTTTATTGATTTGTATTGACTTTAACTTTTAATCCCTCTTGGCACTTGGATTGCAAAGTCGCTGAGGCAAGAATGTATTATCTTACACATTGCAACATCTTTCCAAGAACTCAGAAAGTGCCTGGTGATTTGCTTACTTGACTGGAGCCATACCATAAATTCTTCCCATTATCCAAGAAGGAATAGGACCTTCATAATTCAACCTAAAACGTGATCTCTCAGGGAAAGTAAACAGATAATTCTGTACTTTATAAAATACAATTAGCCACATAAGAATAGAAAAGCAACAGCCATGCAGACCAAATCCTCAGAGCAAACACAGGCAAAAGTCCTTCTTTCCTGCCTCCCCGAAGAAGAGAAAATCAGACTGAAAATGATTGATTAGTGAGAAACTAATTAGAGAAGCTTCTTTAACATGCTCACTAAGCAAAGAATATGTTTAATTGGTGTGGGAAGATTTAGCATGCCATTGAAATAGATATTCTGGTCACTCATTCCAACTAATTAGATATAGAGTAAATTTTGTTTCCTAAGTGATGTTAAAGGACACATTTCTAAAGAAATCCCTCTAATTGTCACTTTGACACAGATAAGAAAGCTAGTAAAGATTTTTTTTGGAGCTAAGAGTGTAGGTCAGAGATAGTGCACTTGTCCAGCATATACAAAATCTTGGGTTTGATCCCCAACACAGCAAAATATACATATATATGTATATATATATACACATATATATATACATATATATATATTCTCGCTAACTCATTAATGAAGTAAGAAAAAGATGTTACCATAGTTCAAAGAGGAATCCAAACCAACAAACATATTTAATGGGGTTAATAAGCCTTAGAACAGATATAAAAATGGAGGCAAAAATAACTGAGCTTCTTAAGGGGACAACAGCCCATGGAGTCTCTCAAGCAGACATGAGCCTACAGGACAGCATTATTAGACTGCTGTCAGTCGCCCATATATTTCAGAGATGTAAAATGGCTCCCATCATCTCAGAATGGACAGGATTATAAATTCCCAACAATTACAAGGATCATCTTGCCCAAAGTACCAATCATCTTGTCATGAGTGGTTACTTTTTCCTGACTTATTTTCCTAGTTTACTTCTCTGTTTCTCTGTGGCTGTGATAGGGGAAAAATACCAGAAGCAACTTAGGGAGGAAAGGGTTTATTGCATCTCACAGGTTAGAGTCCATCAAGGGAACCAAGGCAGGCATTTGGCAGCAAAGGTAGAGGCTGAGCAGGAAAGAAGGAAGGCCAAACAATCAAACAGGGAATATTCTTCCCTCTGCCACTTTCTTCAAATCCGGGCTGCTACAAAAAAGTGCTCCACACACTGGGTGGCTCTTCCCAGTCAATCAAGGCAGTCAGAACAATTCTTAAGAACAGTCAGGTGATTCTAATTTGTGACAAGCTAACATTGAAACCAACCAGCATTTTTCTCTCTATCGGCAGTGGTGGGCCACTGTGAATGACAGTAAAGCCTGATGAAGTGCCCACTCTTCCCAGGAAGACTACTGATCATATGTCTCACAATTATCTCACAATAAACTCTTGAATACTTATGACCCATTTTATATTTTGCCCATCCCAAATGGTGACAATTAGATCATTTCATGCATCACTTCTATGAGTATTTTCTTAATTGTGATTTTGTCCCACATTATGGAATTTACTATTACACTTTCTTTGAATTTTTTATTTAATTATGCTGTCACCAAGTTCTCATGAAACACAATTACCCAAATTAATAAACTTTCTCTTGTTTCATTGTGTCTTTAAATGTTTCATATTCTTAATAAGATCCCTCAAGTTGTAAGTTTAACCTACTTCCTTATGCTAATATTGAAATGTAATTTTTAGAAGTCTTCCGTTCTTAAACAAATGTTTATATTCTATTTTGTTATGTACATAGTCCTAATTCTTGGATACACTTATAATGTTAACTCCAGTTTCCATTATCATTCAATTGCAGTATTTTAATTATAAATGTTCATAAAGTATTAGAAACTAAAACTACCTTGGGGAAAACCCAAAAGATGCAAAAACCTAGATACCATGATAGTTTGAATGTAACTGGCCCCCATAAGCTCATAAGAACTATTAGGTGTGGTTTTGTTGGAGTAGGTATAACCTTGTTGGAGAAAGTGTGTCACTGTGGAGGCAGACTTTGAGGCCTCATCTATGCTCAAGCTGTGCACAGTATCTCAGTTCATTTCCTGTTGTGTTTGGATCAAGTTGTACCAAGCACCATGTCTGCCTTCATGCGGTGATGATAATGGACTAAACCTCTGAAAATGTAAGCAACCCCAATTAAATATTTTCTTTATAAGAGTTTCCATAGTCATGGTGTCTCTTCACAGCAATAGAAACACATTTTGGTCATTTTTCTTTGTGCTGTTATTTATCATAGATCAGATCTTAGATTTAACTGATTGACTCTGAGAACCAAAGTCAATTTAAAGATGGGAGGATGGATCCAGATGTTGGTACATGGAGAGAAGATAATAGGATGATTTCTCCTACCCCCACTCCTAAATTGTGGCTGTTAATATTTTGATTTACTCCCCAGCTTAAGGAGACTCACCAGAGCTTAACTGACCTTACTATCCAGCAATTCAGCATTCTTGAATAAACAATTGCGTCTTCCTCTCAGAAATCATGGTGGAATATTTCTTTCAGCAATACATATATTAAAGTTGGAATGATACAAAAAAATTAGCATGATGCTTGCTCAAGGATGACATGCAAATTGGTGAAGCATCCATATTCCATGTTTTTCAGTTCACTGGGGGGGGAAGCATTTTTCTGGGTAGATACTTATTTTCATGTCGCTCTCATAAATTCTAATCTTTAATTAAGATAGATAAAAACAGAACATTGTTTTATTTTACATACCAACCCTTGTTCCCCTCCTTCCTTCTCTTGGTTCCCCTCCTCCCCCCTTACCTCAAAGGAGGTTAGACCTCCCTTTTGGAGTCAACAAAGTCTGGAATATCAAGTTGAAGTAGGGCCAAGCCCTTCTCCACTGTGTCAAGGCTGAGCAAGGCATCCCACTATAGGGAATGGGTTCCAAAAAGCCAGTTCATGTACCTGGGATAGGTCCTGGTCCCACTGCAAGTGCTTCCCCCCCCCACATGTGAAGCCATATAACTATCACCCAGATTCAGAGTGCCTAGTTCAGTCCAAAGCAGGTTACCCACATATCAGTCCATAGTCCTTGAGCTCCCACTGGCCTGGGTCAGCTGTCTCTGTGGTTTTTCACATCATGCTCTTAACACCCCAATGCTCATATGATCCCTTCTCGCTCTCTTCAGCTGAACTCCAGGAGCTCAGCCCAGTGCCTGACTATGTGTCACTGCATCTGCTTTCATCAGTTACTGGATGTAGGTTCTATGATGACAATCAGGGTAGTCATTAAAGGAGAAGGCCCATTCAGACACCCTTACACCTATCAGAATAGCTAAGACCCAAAACACTGATGACAGCTTATGCTGTAGAGGATGTGGAGTAAGAACACTCCTCCATTGATGATGGGGGTACAAACTTAAACAGCCACTTCAAAAATCAGTATGTCAGTTTCTCAGAAAATTGGGAATCAATTTCCTTCAAGACCCAGCAATACCACTCTTGGGCATATAATCAATCAAACCACAAGGACATTTGCTCATCTATGTTCATAGAAGCATTATTTGTAATAGCCAGAACCTAGAAACAACTTAGATGACCATAAATCGAAAAATGGATTTAAAAAAAATGTGGTACATTTACACAATGAAGTATTCCTCAGCAGAAAAAAAAATTACTTTGGGGCTGGAGATACAGCTCAGTGGTTACGAGCACTGGCTGCTCTTCCAGAAGACCTGGATTCAATTCCCAGTACCCACATGACAGCTTACAACTGTCTGAAACTACAGTCCAGGGGATTGGAAACCCTCACACCAATGTCCACAAATTAAAATTAAATAAAGTATTTTTTTAAATGACATCTTGAAATTTGTAGGCAAATGGATGAAATAGATGGAACTATAGGGGAAAAAACATCCAGAGTGCGGTAACCCAGACCCAGAAAGACAAACACTGTACGTACTCACTCATAAGTGGATATTATATGTAAAGCAAAGAATAACCAGGCTACAATCCACAACCCCAGAGAAGCTAGGTAAAAAGGGGGACCCTAAGATTGACACGCATGAAGAGCCACAGAAAGGGAAAATAGTTAAGGTCTCCTAGGTAAACTGGGAGGGAGTAGAAGGAAGGGGATGGCATTTGGAAGCATGAGGGGTAAAGAAGACCAAGTTGTGTGGGACAGAGAGGGAGAGCAATGAAAGAGGTATTTTGATAGAGGGAGCCATTATAGTGTTAGGAAGAAACCTGGTGCTACAGAAATTCTCAGGAATCCACAAGGATTCCTGGAATAGAACCTTTTAATTACCATATGAAGATACTGATCAAACATATGGAATTAGGGGTGAGTTGTGCCTCTGGCCTTACCTAATTATAAAACCATTGAGAAGACAGTACTCCCATCTTGTATGAACTCAAGTCTAGTGAGTTCCAGGTCTATAAGCCTCCATCAAGAAGTATGCTCCTGAGAAGAGCCCAACCCTTGCACACATTGTTTTTAAGCAGCTGCACAGCTCAGCAAAATTTCCTCACAACAAAAAATGGTTCGGTTGACCTGTGCATGAGATTTTAAGTGTTCAGATTATTGCTCCACTGTTTCATCCTTACTGTTTTAGATTCCCCTGGCCACCAGCAGGCTTCCCACTAGCAGGCTTCCCACATGGAGATGGCAGCATTGCCGCAGATTAACCCCCTTTGAGTGGCTGTCATAATCACGGCAGATGCATTTACTTGCCAGCTCAAGCACAGCATTTGAACTATTGGGTTCAATGAGCTGCACCAATTATTGAAGGAGATTAGATAAATGAATGGGCTATTACTCTTATGAGCAGCCTGAGTTAGTCATTAAGACTAAGTGATTAAAAACTGAAGAGGCCTGATGTAAAGTTGAGGAACAATTTTAAGACATTTAATATGCAGTAATATAACCATTATGGAACCCTAACTAACCAGAATCTTTGATAAGTTAATTAGGAATCATACAGATGGTAAAGAGATATGTTTAAATTAGTCAAAATATTTACACATTGTAGGTATCTGTCCAACATAGTGCTTACCACTCTGAAACACATAAAGATATATAAATCATGATCCTTATATTTAACTTGCCTATAATTTAGTTGGAAGACAAAAATCACATATATTAAATGATCTGGAAACAGTTAAGTGTTAAATTTTTTATAATCTGTTATAAAAATAAGTAACCGAACTATTTTAAGAATACTCTCTGTAAGCCAAGCATGATCAAAGATGCACTTCCTTTTTATTGTGTTAATTTTAATACATACATAAGCACTACATTTATATTACTTCTACCCCTCTTTTCCCCCATCAACTCCTCTTATATGCCTTCTCCAAATTTATAATCTCTTCTTTAATTATTACTGTGTCATGTATATATACATGTGTACATGTATGTGTATATGCACATGTATTTAGCTTTGCTCATATTACATGCATACGTGTTGGGCACTTGGGATTGAACATCCAATGCAGTGTGTCCCTAGAAGAAACTGATTCTCCCTCTATAAACAACCATTGACCATAAGTAGCTCTTCACTGGCAGTGGGACCATGTGGAATTTCCCCTGTCCACATTGGTATGTCAAGTACTGTTGTCAATATGCTGGTCTTACTCAGGCATTGTAGGGAGCTGTGATACTGCAGTCGCCATTACAAGATGGCGCTGACATCCGCCCGCAGTCAGTAAACAAGTTCTGGAGCGCATGTGCAGATTTCGAGAACAAGCCAAGTCTCTGCCCAGCCCGGGCGTCACATAGGGTGATGAGTGAGCAGCCAACCAGAGGGCGATACATCACTTCGTACCATCATGGTGTGGCTAGGGCTTATAAATACAGCACCACTCTGGGGCTTGGGGTTTTCCTCCTTTCATCGCTTGGATGCAATAAAACTTGCTGCAGAAGGATCCTGTTGTCCGTGTGCGTTCTTGCTGGTGAGACGACTGCGCGGGCTGTGACAAGGCATTCATACTATTGGAAGTCCACAGATGTATTTTCTCCATCATGACAGGAGACACTATCTAACAGCACTGTCTAACAGCACATGTCCTGAGCCTCTGCCTCTTACGGTCTTTCTGCCCCCTTTTCCATGATGTTCCCAGAGCCTAACAGAGGTTTTACTGCAGATGTGTCAGTGGGGCTAGGCACCTCACAGTCACTTGCTTTCCGTGTTTTGACTAGTTGTGGATCTTAATAATCATCCCCATTTGGTGCAAAAAGAAAAATCTTTGATGAGGGATTAGAGCTACCCTTACCTCTGGATATATGTGTTTAGAATACAGTTAGAAACTATACTAGTTTAGAAAAATTAGGATAGTAGGTTCTTCTCTAGGTTTCAAGGCCCCTTCAGCCATGGGTAGTTGGCCAAGTTTATAGTGCCAGGTTTGAATTCCCTCCTGTTGAGCAGGGCTTAAGTCCAGTTAGGCAGCAGTTGGTTATGCTAAAGATAAGAGTGCCACTATTGCACCATCAGAAATATCCTGTATCCTAGTTGGTCTTATGTCAACTTGACACACAAACTAGAGTTATCCAAAAGGAGAAACTTCAACTGAGAAAATGCTGATCTAAGAACTGGCTTAAGGCATTTTTTTAATTGGTGATCAATAGGGGAGGGCCCAGCACATGGTGGGTGGTGCCATCCTTTGGCTGGCAGTCCTAGGCTCTATAATAAAGCAGGCTGAGCAAGCCATGTAAACAAGCCAGTTAGCAGCACTGCTCCAGGCCTCTGCACCAGCTTCTGCTTCCAGTATCTGCCCTGTTTGAGTTCCTGTCCTGACTTCTTTCACTGATGAATAGTAATATGTAAGTGTAAGCCTAATAAACCATTCCTCCCCAGCTTGCTTTTTGGTCACCGTGTTTCAACACAGCAATAGAAACCCTAAGACACTTTCCAAACCAGCCACTGCAGTTTTATAGACATTGTTATAGGCTGTCTTATAGCTGGGCAGAACTACTGATAGCTTTTCTTTCTTAGCAGCTTTTACAGCACCTTTGGCTACTATGAAAGCTAGTACTCAGTGAGGAGACTTTCAGATCAGATCCAGTTTCATGCCTTCAAGTCCTGTGTCCAAAGTTCATGCTGTTTCTAGCAAACCCTCAAATTCGGGGCATTTTTGCCCAGAAATTCTTCACTAACAGAAACTTCAATGCTTTAAGTTCAATAGAGACTCTGTGTTGCTACTTTACATCTCACACTACATGGCTTAATTTCTGTGACAGGCGGAGGCTACTACAGAGATCTACTACTGGTCAGAATACAGAGAAATAACCATGGGGTGCCCATCCCCAATTTGAATATTTATAATGCAACCCCTATATCTGATGCTCAGAAATCATTGCAGAAAGGGGGGAGAAAATATTTTTAAGAGCCAGAGGACCTGAACACCTACTATTAGATAGTGTCTTCTAGAACTGAATAGGATGATGCACCCAGGAAATACCAACTGTGTGATTGCCCAAACAAGACATGCATAATGACAACAGTCAGCATGCACTCAGGCCCTGCACTCACCTGGGCAACTTAGGAAAGATTGGCTTGCTGGCAATGGCCCAGGTGAGTAGACCCTGAGGGCATAAGTGTGGGAGAACTAGCCCCACTCCTCATCTGCCATGCAGTGTGGGCGGGAAAGATGCCCCTCCTTGCCTGTTACCTTTTGATGCCTACAGCACTCGGGAGAGGAGAGCACGCCCTGCACCCCACCTATGCACTGTAGTAGTTCTGATCCAGCTGGTAGGAGCACAAGCCTGCCCCAAAGACGTGAGAGTAGAATTGCTGGCCCTGCAGCCCTTGTCTGCCATGAGGAAGAGGGAAAGATGCCCTCTCCTTCCTGACCTGTACCATCTACAGCAGATGAGAGAGCTGTGCCTGCTCCTCATCAGATGCAGAACTAGGGAGAGTGGCTCCTGCACCTTGCCTGGACATCTTAGTGGAGCTGATCCTACTAATGGACATGTGGGTAAACTGGTCTCAAGGACGTGAGAGAGACCAAACCCTTCCCCTCATCTACCATATGGTGGTGTGAGCAAGGAAGAAAGCCCCCTCGTGGTCCTCAAATCTTGTGGTAGGTGAAAAAGCCATCCCTGCAGTAACTAGAGTGAGAGAGCTGCCCCTGCCTCTTACCAACTGCAGCACTAGACAGAGTGGCTGCTATACCTCTAGTAGGGAACATAGTAGGGCTAGCCCTGGTGGTGTAGGTGCGAGTGAGCTGATTCTGAGAACATGAGAGCAGGATAATTGGCCCTGTCCCATGCTGCTTACTACACAGGATAGGCTATCCAGCACCCCCTGGTGTTGAGAATGAAGAACAGCTGACCAACCCAGCAACTACCTAGACCCAGAACAAGAGCTATGATTGGCACATCTCATCCCCGTATCCACTCTATCTATGATCTGAATATGTAAAGGGTGTATTGCTGCAAACCCAGAGTTACAGCATCTCCTTGACACAGGGCAACAAAAGGATATCCAAAAGGAGCTGCAGTGAAGGCCCAGTATTTATGATGTAGCAAAAACCAGAGGTCTCAAACCAAATTAACAAGTCAATGTAATCAATACTTGCAAGTAACAGTATATGGACTAAAGAACTGTGTGACTTGCTGTGTCACACTACAGCTTCCACAAGGAGATTTTTCTTTTCTTTTTTCCCTTTCCTTTTAAACTTTGTCTTGTTTTATCCTGGGAGGAGGGCTACAAGAGTAGAGGAGAGATGGGAAGGGATGGGGAGATGAGAAGGATCAAGATGCATGATGTGGAATCTACAAACAATCAACAAAAAGTTAAACTTGACCAAAAAAAGAAGCAAAGTGCAAATATAGCAAGTTCAGCATAAATTCATTAATTCTGTAGTATCATTGTCAAGTAGACATTATTCTAGACACACTAGACAGATCATCCCCAGAAGCTGGATCAATGAATTTTAAAATATATTTACTTTTGTTAACACCCAAAACACCATTAAAGTAGGTTTTGTTTGGGGTTTTCTAGAAGAAATGAATTTATCTAGAAGAGACTGGAAGACACATTATAATAAAATTATGGAAACTGGAATGCTGATAGACAGGTAGTAACTATCAGAGCAACCTGGAGACAGGTGACTTTTGAAGGAGTACCGAAAGGCCACCCGGTTTATATAACTGACCTTAAAGCACCTAGGGGTGAGGCATCAGGAATTCCTGAGTGTGGCGTAAAAATGGAAGTAAGGTCATAAAAACTACTAAGACCCTGTTTTGGAACAACTCTTACCAGGTGTAAAACTTTCCCCTGGATTGGAGACTGAAGGCTCTCCCTATGAGAAAGTAAAGAAAGCTCTGGACTGGTAATGCCAGACTCAGAGAAGGGTACAGAAGGGAAACCAAGAGAAACAACTTGAAGTTATGACTCGATGTTGAGATACCCGGTCACCTTCTCTCATTTAGATCTAGAATACTGGCAAACAAGCTTACGCATGGACAAGAGAACCTAATTAATTGACAGAGATCTAAAAATACTTACATTGCTTATATTGGGGTTCTTCTAAAGAACTATTCCAGGCAGATTATGCTACAGTGAACTTACAATTAAAAAGAAAACACACACACACGCAATTGTGGGTAACTGGACAAGTCTATGGATTTAGCATATTATCAGTGTATTACAATGTTGTATCATTCCTGCCAGAAAATTCAAACCTAAGAAATTTGCTTCACTATGAAAATAAAACTTTACCTACTAGCAATCATGCTTCCTTGATCTTTTGAACTATTAACCTACTCTGTCTCTGCATTTGCCTATTCTGGATGTGTTTATGTAAGTGTAATCATACATTTTTAATCAGTCTTGTTCTCTTCCACCTGACTTACTTAAGATAACCATTTCAAGGTAATGCATATTGTAATATATGTAAATACTACTACCCCTTTTAAACTTTTTTGAGATTAAATTTTATATTTCTCACTTTCTTTTCCTCCCTCCAAACCATCTAAACACTCCCTCAAAAACCCTTTCTTGCTCTCTTTCAATGTCATGGTCTCTTTTTTAATTAATTATTATTGCATTCATGCACATATATGCACATACATTTCTAGATATAACACGTTCAATCTGCATAATGTTACTTGCATGCATGTTTTCAGTGTGGACCATTTGATATCAGGTAACCAATTAATTGGTCTGCTTTCCCCTGAGAAAGACTATTCCTCCTGTTCTCAGCATTCCTTAGTTGCCTGTAGTTCTTTGTATATGGTTGAGGCCTTGGGGGCTCTTCATATTCTGTTATGATTTAAATGAAGTGTGGTGTTTACTCATTAACTTTTGCACAATTGGGTGCAGAAATCTTTATGTGAACTTATGTTTTCCTTTTTCTTGATCATATACTCTAGATAACGTTTTAGTTACATTTTCCTTCTTTTGATATATTTACCTCCTTCTTATTCAGTATGAAGAGGAAACCACTATTGCACATTATAGGGGAAAGCCCTAACAGAAAGGGGCAGGAACAAGCTAAATTCAAAGCAGTTTTCATGAAACCAGACTGTCCAAGACAAAAGAAAAATTCAGGTAAAAGGGGGAAGCAGCATAATAATGCAATGTTATTTGGAAAGGAAACAATTAAATAATTTTATCTTGAAAATGTTCAACACAATTGGGAAAGGTAAAAACCCTGACTGGAATTTTGGAAGATAAATTAGTAACATCTGCCCAAACATAGGACAAAAATTATAAGCCAACTCATTTATACACTCATGGACCCTGGTATGTGTGCCCATATGTGTGTGTGTATGCTCACACACAAATAAATAAACAACTAAAGTGTGATTAAAAATTAAAAATAGCTGGAAAGTGATGGTGCATGCCTTTAATCCCAGCACCAGGGAGGCAGAGGTAGGCAAATCTCTGTGAGTTCAAAGCAGAGCAAGTTCCAGGACATCCAAGGCCACAAGGCCACACACACAGAAAGCATGTCTCAAAAAAAAAAAAAAAAATAACAATTCTCATTGTATGTGGTACTCTGTCATATAAGGACATTTTCCTATGAGAATATATTGTATTTTAGGTCCCCTCATTTCCCATTCTTCTCATATTTTTCCCCCTCCACCAGTCCCTTTGTTCATATATACTTAGATGATTTTATGCATCTATATAAAATATATGAATCACACATGAGAAAGATCTAGAAATCACAAATGCTGTACAAATGCGCTAAATATCACAAATACTATACAAATGTGTTATGTTTGTCTTTGTGTTATATATATATATATATATATATATATATATATATATATATATATATATCAATTCCAGTTCCCTCTCCTTCCCTCCCTCCCTCCCATACCCTGACCTCCACTCACCCACCTCTACTCCACAGGGAGGGTGATGCCTTCAAAGAGGGATCATCAAAATCTGTCAAGTCATTTGGAGTAGGGACTAGGCCCTCCCTCCTGCCTCTAGGCTAAGGGAGTATCCCTCCATGGGGAATGGGCTCCCAAAGTCCTTTTGTGCACCAGGGATACATCCTGGTAGACCAATGGAATCAAATTGAAAATCCTGATAATAACCCACACACTTACAAACACCTGATTTTTGACAAAACAGCTAAAAGTATACAATGAAAGAAGGAAAGCATCTTCAATAAATGGTGCTGGCACAACTGGATGATGGTGTGTAGAAGACTGCAGATAGACTCATGTCTATCGCTGTTTGTCTTTCTAAAACAGTCTTACACTGCTTAATATCTGCAGTTGTAAACATTTTTCTAAAAATGATGTAACTTTCTTCTTTATGATTAAAAAAAATTCTTTGTGTATACACACCACATTTTATCTATGTGCTGTTGGATGCATGAGTTGGTTCTGTAGTTTAACCTTTGTGTATGGTGCTGTAACAAATAGTGACATACAAGTATTCTGTGATATATTGACTTGGAGTTGTATACCTGGACCATATAGCAAATCTACTTGTAGTTTTGAGAAGCCTTCATACTTCTTTCTGTAGTGTTCAGAAGAGTTCACACGAAGATGATGGGAGATGTCATTCTGTAAATATGCTTCTCGTATTGGTTAATGAATAAAACACTGTTGGCCAATAGGAAAGCAAGATAGGTGAGACTAGGAGGAAAGAGGAATTAGTTGGGAGGAGTCAGTATGGATAGACTGGAGAGAGCAGAATGCCGGCCCCTCTCTCCAGTAAGATGAGACCATGTGGAAATACTTAGATTAATACAAATGGATTAATAATTAAGACAAAGCTGGCCAATAAGAAACTATTAACTGGCATGCAGCTTTATATCTAAAACAATTTCTCTGTGTGTTATTTGGGGCTGGCGCAGCGGTGGGACCAGACCGGCAGGGAAAACCTACTCGTAACACACTTCCACCAGTAGTACTATTTTGTCTCTATCAAATGTATAGGAGTTTGTATTTCCATGATTGCAGGTCAAGTGGTAAATTTGGGGAATTTCTCCACTCTGTGAGTCCCAGGGATGAACTCAGGTCATTAGGCTTGGTAGCAGTTTTTACCTGCTGAGAAATCTTAAGACCTTCTACAGTGAGAATTTAAGACAAAATTTGTGAGAGGAGAAACCTGGCTTAGCAGTCAGGCTATGTTCCAGGTCATTCAGAATTCTCTGCAGTGTGGTTTTGTAGCCTTCCTCAGAAAATAATCTTTTAGGAGTGAAGTATGACTTGCTTAGAACTTAAAGTTTCTTAAAATTCAAAAAGTTTAAATCTGTTAGTACATTTTATAACGCAAATTGATAGAATGAAAGCATCTTGGTAACTACAGAGAATCATTTGATAAATCTTGATTTCTGTTCATCAAAAAATGTTCACATTTACATAACAGGAAAAGAATACTTCCTAAAACTGGGAAAGGGTCCTCTGAATGGCCACCATGAATGCCACATGAACAATAAAATGTTTGAAATATTAATGTCGGTCTTAATCAAGGATGCTTACCTTCACCAATACTTAGTATGGAATAAGATGCAAATAAACACGATTCCACACAAGAATATACACAGTAGTCTTTACAAGCAAGCAACAGGAGGCATGCACAAGGATATTCCATTCAACAGTTTTCAAATAACTTTTATAAAGTAAAAACAATGGGGAATTAGTTGCGGTGCATTTAAAGTTCTACACAACAGTTAAAATACTTGATCAAGGAGCATCTTTACCAACATGAATACATGTCAAACATATGACACATAATTGAAAATAAAAAACTAGGTGCTTGTAGTAGTTTGAACATAATTTGTTCCCCCATCATCCCATACTATCATAGGGAGTGGCACTATTAGGAGGTGTGGCTTTGTTGGAGTGGATATGACCTTGTTGGAGGAAGTGTGTCACTGTAGGGGCAGACTTTGAGGTTTCATATACTCAAGATACAGCTCAGTGTGTCCGCCAACTTCCTGTTACTTCTGAATCAAGAAATTCCATCACCACATCTGCCTGCATGCTGCCATGCTCCCTGCCATGATGGACTGATCAAGACACAATTAAATGTTTTCTTTATGAGTTGCCTTGGTCATGGTGTCTCTTCACAACACTAGAAACCTAACTAAGACAGGGCTTAAGAAGGTCTTAATAATTAAAAACATATGCTACTTTTGCATAGGACCAAAGTTTAGTTTCCAGCAACTGCTTCAGGAATCTTACAACTATCTGTAATTCTAGTTGCAGGGGATTCAAAGCCCTCTGCAGGCACCTACATTCATGTGAATATCCATCCCATACCTTGCCACATACATCATTGGATACTCTAAATCAAATGAGTTCTTGGTAGCTATTCTATACCTTGAACATTTCAGTTAAACTAAAATATTTCATGAGATCATTCCTAAATTCACTTAAGAAAGCATGGGATGGAAAGGATGAGTCCTGGGTTCAAATTTCCACTTTAAGCTCAGCGCAAGTGACCAAAAAGTCTCTATTTACACTTGAAAGAAATTTTTAGTCTCTATATCTATCAGGATGAATGTTTGAAAACTGAACCTAGGCTTTCATTCTCCTGAATAAAAAGAAAACTGAATTCTAACCCCACTAGCAGAAATGGAATTCTAATCATTAGAATGGGGACATTTGGGAAGATCACAGTGACACTAAAGACTTTGAATTCCCAGAATGCAATCAAAGCATCCCATCTGCCTCTTGGCTTATAGAAATTAATCCTGCTTTGTCTGATGCACCTATAATATATTCCTGAAGTAGTTGCCTTGCAAAGCATTGCTGATTCACTTTGGGAATCATGCTTTGACTTTTAGATTTAAATTTAAATTCAAGGCTCAACAAACCTTAAAGAGTAGCCTGAAGTGTAATTCACGAGTGAGTATTCTTTTTTTCTTTTTTTTTTTTTTTTTTTTTTACTTTTCATTGATTCTTTGTGAATTTCATGTTATGCACCCCAACCCATCCATCTTCCGGTCTCTCCATATCTTCTGTCCACCCTTGCAACCCCCCCAAAGCAAACAAAAAAAATAAATACATAAAAATAATGAAGCTTAAAAAATTAAAAATTCAAGTTAAAAAAAAAAAAAACCTCTAAGTGGAAGCTGTGGTGTGTCATGGTGTGTCACACAGTCTACCCTTTTGCTCAAATAGCTTTACTTGCAAATGTTCCTGGCAATGAGCCTTTGATCTGTTCAAGGCCTCTGTATTCTGTAACCCTATCAATACTGTGTTACACTGGGACTCCTGTTGTTTTCCTGTGTCATGGAGACTCTGCAGCCTTAGTTCTTCAACAGTTCTTAGATGGGGTGAATGTTGGGGTGGGCCAGCTCAAAGCCGTGGATGTGGGCAGACCTGGATGGTAGCTGAGTTGGTCAGCCCACCTGCGCCCATATACCTATGCCACCAGGACAAGATTTCCCACTTTGCTCAAGTGAAGGACGGGGTCAGGCGGGGTCAGTTCTCCCACATTGTACAGGCAAAGGCAGGGGCAAGTTCTCCTGTGCTCATGCCCCTGGGCTGGCTCAGTAGTGCCCATGCCACTGGCTCTGTCTGGACTGCGCTGCCCAGGTAAGGTGCTGGGCCCAAAGAATGAGTATTCTGTTCAGTAAAAGAATAAAACATTAACCTATTTTTTCTGATTTTCACCTGACTTTCCAACTTACGAAGACATAAATCTTGAGAGCATGTGTGAGAATGAGCAGTGAAGGTGAAACAGTGAAAGGCTGGACAGGTGGTTCAGTGGTGGAGTGCCCACCTTGCAAGCATGGGACCTGCATTTGGAGTCCCAGCAACCAAGTAAATAGCAGATGCAGCAGGCATGCACCTGTAATGCCAGCACTGAGAGGATGCTAGCCAGATCAGTGAGCTCCTGGATCAGTGAAAGATCCTGTCTCAAAAAAAATCGAGGTGTTGGGCAATGGAGGGAGACATCCAATGTTAACCCATTATCTCCACATGCATATAGACATCCATTCCCCCCAACATACCTGAACACACACATATAGAGAGGAAAAATAAGTATCAGGGAAAACAGATAAGCTAATAGATGTTTACTCAGGAAGAAATAACTTGCAACAGAGACAGATGAACACCAGCAGGTTCCAGTCCTAAGGATGCTTTCAGATGCCCTCTGTCTCTGTGGGTTCCCGACCCCAGACCTAGTTCTTCCACATCACATTTGCCCCATTCCAACCGCAATGGGCGCGGTCAGTGGGACAGATGCAAGCGGGGTGAATATCTCACACAAGATAATAGTAGGAGAACAAAATAAAACAATAGGATAATATAAAGTTGGAAAGAAGAATAAGTCCAAATTTGTTAATACAGATCTACAGGCAGAACTCCAGACTCAGTAGTTCAAGGAAGTGGCAAAATCTAACCATTTGTTTTATTGTCTGAAAATGTGGACCACAACAACATTTCTTAAACTAAACATACTGAAATGACAGAATTAGTAAATTATAGTGAAAGGTGTCAAAAGGCTTAGGGAGCTTGAGATATTAGAGTGTATTTGTGATGTAAGATCTGCTCATCAAGACTGGGCATGTCTAGAGGAGAATTTTAATAACCCAAATGATAAAATAAGTCATAGCTACCAGACAGTCACTTTCCCCGGCTGCTAGTGCTATTGCCCAATTACTGGCCACCCTGTTATAGGGATAGAGATTAGCAGCAGTGCAGCATCATGGGATTCCATTCATCAAGGCTGACCTGGCTCTAGCAACTGCTGACTGCTCAATCTACAGGCAGTAGAGACCAGTACTCAGTTCTTTGAGTAGGATACTATTCTCTGCTATGATCAGCCTGCCCTGTAGTGGTAGCGTGACAAATGGGGTTACTTCCATCATTGAAAGAACAGTGTTCTGTTCTATTTGGAATACACATTTACTTTGGATTTCCCTACACAGCACACATCTTGGCTTCTACCAACACTACTATCCCTGGACTTCCAGCATGACTCACCCACCATTGTAGTATTCCTCACAGCATTGTTTAGCATCAAGGAATACATTTTACAGAAATAAAACAAAGAAGTTTGACAGTGAGTCTGTGTTCAGAGAATTAGTTCACCAGTCTTACCACATTGTCAATGTGAAGCAGCTGGTTTGACAAACTGATGGCACCGCTAGTTGAAGATACTTGTGACACAAATTTGTATATCATCCCTTGAAGGTATAATGGCAGAGTTCCCAAAGACACCTACATGAGCTCCAAGTAAATGGCTACATACATAGTCTCCTACAGCCAAGAGTGGAGGATCCCAGAATTCAGGGTTTAAGTGGAAGTGGCATGATTTACTACTGCTCTGATAAGTCATTAGCAAAACTTTTACCTCCTAGCCTCATGAGCTTTTCTTCTGCCTGACTAACGGTATTAGGCACAAAGGAAGATGTTAAAGGCTTCATTATTTAATATCTTATTGCCTTTTTGGTTTTATAAAAGTATAAAGGGTCCTTGGGATTCAGTTGTTTCTACATTTATACTCGCTGTTTTGTGTGAACTCCTACCACTTACATGTACATACATACCACTTATATAGCTTAAAAATGTAATAAGTTGCAAAGACTTAGCATTCTAATGATAAACTCTCTAGTATTTTAATATAGCTTTAATCTACACTTGGGAGTCAGAGTCATATCTACTTTAAAGATGATCCACTAATTAACCATCTCCATGGTGATTGACATCTTTTTTTATTCATCTTTGACTAGCCTCAAGTCAGTATCTACCACTAACAGTACCTAATTACTGAAAGAAACTCAATGAATAAGTGTGCCTTTGGTTTTACAGCACGGACCTTGGGTACAGTGTCATAAATGAAACAAACCAGTTCTGTCTCACACTATCCAACACTGCTTGAAGACCACTCTCTGTTTTTCAAACAGGGCTGATATCCCAGCATCATACAAGTGTTCAAGAAATCAATTCTGTCCCAACATTTCCAAAGGAGTCCAAAATTTTTATTACTCCTGGAAAGTAATTTCCCTTTACCCACAAAAGAGTAGGAAATAGTTTTCCCAAAGATAATAAAAGAGTTCCGTTATGAATAGAACTCCAAAATGACAAACAGTAGGAACGTTTGTGAAAATTTACTTTTATGTGGTTCCCCTATTGAATAAAATGAGTGTCCCTTAGCATGAGAAATGCTGTGTCTCTTTTGAAAAAACAAAGCATCAAAAAAAAAAAGAAAGAAAAAGAAAGAAAGAAAGGAAGAAAAAAAGAAAGAAAGAAATAGAGAAAGTACATTGTTGCTGAGATGTTTTGATTAGCTTGCCCTGCGCATCTTCTCTACCTTAGGCTATGACTCTGCACTCTGCATCAGTGCTAACCTTGCCTGCCCATTGGACCAATTGAAGAGCCTTAAAACATATGTGTGCCTTGTCTTCCCTCCCACAGGGATTCTGATTCAACTGATCTGGGGCTTGTCCAAGGTACTGAACTTTTCTGAAGCTCCCCAGAGGATTTGAATATAAAGACAAGGCTGAAGCACACTTCTTTACATAAAGAAGATGAAATGGCACTGTCAAACTTTGAGGGTTGCCTGCATACCTCTAGTAGAAGGAAAAGAAGGAAAGAGTCAATAAACTTTCAAAGTGACAGCTAGAAGGAGCGTGATATTGACATATAAATCATGTATTATTATATTATTACTGTTGCTATTGTTGTTGTTGTTGTTTATGAGGGAATAAATAGAGGCAATCATGGATTCTTATGACACAACTTTCCAAAAAGCCTGGATGGTTTCTCAGGCTCAAACTGAGGATGAGTTTGACTGAAATAAAAGAGTTTTCTTCTCTTCCTCTCCACTCCTTTCCTCTCCTCTTCTTTGTTCTTTTACTCCTTTTTTGAGGGCTGAAGCTGTCTTTTAAGTTTTAATTACCATTTTTAAGAGATCTATAAAACAAAACCTGCATCTAACCTGTAAGCCCCACTTACCTAAGGACAGATGTTAGAATGCTAGGGGCCATTGTTCATATAACAAGCCATATGTTTTCACTTCTGTAAACAAGGTTGGTTGCCCCAACCTAGCAGGATGTGATTATCACAAGCAGGCATGAGGTACATTGGCAGGAAGTATGTCAGGATGTGTGCTTACCCCCATTGGATAAAAGGGTGGAAATATGTAGCCTTGTGGGTTTCGCCTATATAAGTATCTGACTAACTCACGTTCATTCTCTGGGTATCCTGGGTATGGACCTAGCCAATGTCCATCCTTTTTGCCAGTATTTAATAAAGCTTGCTTCAAATTTGGCTCAAAAATTGTGGTAGTGGTGTTATTCTTGTCTGGAAGGATTAACTCTTTCTTCTCCTCCTTCTCTACTCCTTCCTCCTACTCCTTCCCCTCACCCCTCCTTTCTGCCTCTCTTTCATCTCTTCTACCTTTCCCCCAACACAATATCTTTCTCTCTCTGAAATAAAAATAAGTACTTATAATTTTGAATCTTGAAACTGATACCTGTCCTAAAACTATGTCAGTTTTCTCTAAGGTAGCTAATTCCCACCAGTCAACCTCATACCCAGGCCATACTATATGGGCTGCTCCTAAGTAATGACATACTGTGTATTTAATCCAGCTAGTGGCTGCCCTACACAGAACTCTTCAAGAACCCATCTTTGTCCTGGACTATCCAGTGTGTTTTTTGAAAGGTTCAGGTTTTTGTTATCCTAATACTCCACACCCCTCACTACTCACAGGATACATAGCAATTTTCTTTTTCATCCTGCCCTTTCACCCTGACCTTCCTAATGTATTTCTAATATCTTTCTTAACTTCAAAGTCTATTTCTTCTCCTTCTCAGAATGAACCCAGATGGAATTTAAAGAATCATCTAGTCTCAAATAAATTTTATTTTAGCTTGAAAACATAATGATCAAATGATTTACTGACTGTCACATGACTAGGAGGCCAGGATTAGCAGGTTTCAAATCCAGAATCTGATGACTTTCCTACTCATACAGGAAAGATTCCAAATAAAGATGGCATCATAAAAAATAAATAACTTTTCTCTTGCTTATTCATCCCCTGACTCATTCTTCCTAGTCACATGTGCTTTCCTCTCCTCCCCTTCTCTTTCTCCTAGTTCCCTCTCCACTCACTACCCCCCACTCCCCATATGCTCAGGAGTTCTTCTCCTTTTGCCTTTCTGTGAGGGACCTTATATGAATCTCATAGAATCCACCTTGTATTCTAGTTTCTCTGGCAGTGTGAATTATAGGCTGGTGATCCTTTGCTGTATGTCTAAAATCCATATATGAGTGAGTACATACCATGTTCCTCTTTTTGTGACTGGGTTACCTCATTCAGGACAGCTTCTTCAAGTTCCATCCA
The DNA here is from genome assembly GCA_030556225.1 of Cricetiscus sungorus. Lineage (NCBI taxonomy): Eukaryota > Metazoa > Chordata > Mammalia > Rodentia > Cricetidae > Cricetiscus > Cricetiscus sungorus. Next base: position 31,875,558 of record JANBXA010000132.1, on the reverse strand, counting down.
CTTGCCTGCGAATTTCAAGATTCCATTGTTTTTTCTGCAGAATAGTATTCCATTGTGTAAGTGTGCCACATCTTCTTTATCCATTGTTCAGTTGAGGGACATCTAGGTTGCTTCCATGTTCTTGCTATTACAAATAACGCTCCTATGAACATAGTTGAGCACATGTCTTTGTTACATAGATGTGGATCATTTGGGTTTATGCCTAAGAGGGGGATTACTGGATCTTGTGGTAGACTGATTCCCATTTTCCTGATGAACCTCCATACCGATCTTCAAAATGGCTGTACAAGTTTGCACTCCCATCAGCAGTGAAGGAGTGTTCCCCCTTTTCTACGTCTTCTCCAGCATAAGTTGTCATTGGTGATTTTAATTTTAGCCATTCTGGCAGTAGTAAAATGGTATCTCAAAGTTGTTTAGATTTGCATTTCCTTGATAGCTAAGGATGTTGAGCACTTTCTTAAGTGTCTTTCAACCTTTTTGATTTCCTCTATTAAGAATTCTCTATTCAGTTCTGTACCCCATTTTTAATAGGGTTATTTGGTGGGACTGACTCAGAACCCCTGAACATGGATCTCAGCTACAAGGCCTGAGCATTCAAAGAGACCTCGGACAGTGGAACCAGGATGCATTCATGGTGCACAAAAGGACTTTGGGGGCACATCCCCCATGGAGGGATACTCCCTTAACCTAGAGACAGGAGAGAATGCCTAGTCCCTACTCCAAATGACTTTACAGATTTAGATGACCCCTCCTGGAGTGGGGGGCAGGGAAGATGGGAAGGAAGGGTGGTCAGGGGGCATGAGACTGTGGGAGAGAAGTAAAAAAGGAGGAAGGGAGGGAGGGAAGAAGGACTTGGGTTGATATATAAAATAAAAGTAAAAAATAAATTAATAAAAATGATGTGAGCTTTACCAAATAATTTAATGTTATTTCAATAAAATTATTTTCTATAAATTCTTCATGATTTTTCCAAGAAAAAAGAAAATAAATAACTTAGTGAATATGATCAAAATGAATAGTGTAAACTTTCAAAGAATTAATGAAAACCTTATTTTTTAAAAATTAAAAACAAGTTAATAATGATAACATTCTGTAAATTGTACTGGGTAAGAACACCAAAAAGACTAATGAATTTCTTACAGATCTATTTGTTAGGTGAAGAATTGTTACAGCAGGTTTTTCCTCCCCCCTGGCCTCCTGGTCCTGCCGCCATGGTCCCGCCGCCATGTGAGCCCCAAATAACACTCAGAGACTCTGTATTTGATACAATCCTGTTGGCCAGTTACCATTATTGTTTATGGGCTAGCTCTGTCTTAAACATTAACCCATTTCTACTTATCTAAGTATTTCCATGTGGCTCATCTTATCCGGGAGCCGCGGCTGGCGTCTTCCTTCCTCCCCGGTCTACATTTTGACTCCTCCCAACTACTTCCTCTTTCCTCCTCCTGGTCTCCTAGCCCCACCTATCTTGTTTCCTATTGGCCACAGGCTTTATTAATTAACCAGTATGAGAAACATGTTTACAGAATAACATCTCCCATCAAAGAATGCAAACAGTAACAAGAGCAAGAAAGCAAGGGAATAAGTTAGAGATATCCAGCTGGAATTTCAGGTCACCTTACAGTCACTAGGGATATATGTACTTCATCTTCAGAATGCAAAACAATAAAATATTGGCAAGATAGCTCAGTCTTAGGAAATCCAAGTGTAATGGGTTAAACCAACCCAAATTTGAGTCCCCCTGGAACCTCAGTATATGACTTTATCTGAAAATGTAATTTTTGCAGATATATTAAAAAATAGAGCATACTGAGTTAGATAGAGTAAACTCTAACTTCACTGAGGACATCTTTATAAGAAACACGAGTTTCTCAGCAGTTTAGAGAGCATGTTGTTCTTAGAGGAAACTGTAATTTTTTCCTAGTAACCATGTCAGTTCTAGCTCCAGGAGATCTAGTACCTTGTTCTGTACTCCTACCATACCACACATGAATAAATAAAATAAATTAAGGGAGGAGACACACAAAGAACATGATGTGGCAAGAGGCATAGGCTACAACAATGGAGTCCCCAGAAGCCTGAGAGGACAAGAAGAATTCTCCCCATGCATCTTCAACAGTAACACAGCCATGCTAGACCCTCTGCAGTCACTTATTCCCTGCATTTTTGCAGTTTGCAGACCAGGTGTGGATCATTTTAATAGTGTGAAATACTCTTTTACACTGTGTGGATAGATATCACTGTGAATGGTTTAATCATAGGCTGACTAGCCTATGGTTAGACAGGATAAGGTTAAGTGGGAGAACCAGAGAATGCTGGGAAGAAGGAGAGCAGAGTCAGCAGAGTCTCAAGAGATGCAGAGAGAAGTAAGATGAACATGTCAGTGTTGAAAGAAGGTGCAGGCATGTGGCATAGGATAGATAAGAAGTACGGGTAAATTTTAAATCTAAGAGTTAGCTAGTAACCAGCCAGAGCTATAAGTGGAGCATTTATAATTAATAATAAGTCTCTGCATGGCTATTTGGGAGCAGCTACTAAGATACGGAGAAATTCTACCTACACAGTAGTTTCTAAAAAGAACAGTCTTGCAAAAAGAAACTTCTTTGATGAGGGGGGTTCAGATATACCTACCTGTAAATATAAGGATAAGTAGAATACAAGTAAAAATTATCCTGGCTTAGGAAAGTTGCAGTAGTAGGTTCTCCTGTAAGTCTGTGGCCTTACCAGCCTTAAATAGTCAGCTAGGCTTACAGTACAAGGCATAAATTCCCTCCTATTTGGTAGGTCTTAAATACAATTAGGAGGCTGTTGGTTATCCCCATGATATAAGTGCCACTATTGCACCCATGGGTATATCTTACTGTGCTTCTCATTGTGATTTGATAGAACTGGGTAGGATTTTTAATTGCTTTTTTGCTCTTGGCAGCTTGCACGGCATCATGGGCTTCTATGAGAACTACTTTTTAGAGAAGAGATTTCAAAATCAGTTCCAGTTCTAACTTATCACAACATCCACCATTTTTTGTCAGTTTCTTTTTTTTGTTTTAATTTTACATATCCATCCCAGTTCCCTCTCCCTTCCTCCCTCCTTCCCTCCCTCTTTCCTCCCTCTCCCCTCACATGCACCCTGACCACCTTCCCCTCCCACCCACCCCCAATCCACATGTAGGGTGATGCCATCCAGGAAGGGTCATCTAACTGTGTCAAGTCATTTGAAGTAGGGACTAGGTATTGCAGTTTAATAAGGATCAGGATAAACAATTAGGCCCAATAGATGTTTATTCAGGGAGAAATAACTCACAACATAGGCAGATTAACTTGGCAGGTTCCACAGGACTTCTTTCCAGTCTCTAGGTTAAGGGAGTATCCCTCCATAGGGGATGTGCCCCCAAAGTCCTTTTGTGCACCAAGAATGCATCCTGGTTCCTCTGTCTGAGGTCATTTAGACTGCTCAGGCCTTCTAGCTGAGACCCATGTTCAGGGGGTCTGAGTCAGTCCCAAGCTGGGTTCCCAGCTATCAATCTGGGGGCCTGTTAGCTCCTCCTCGTTCAGGTCAGCTGTCTCTATGCGTTTCTGCAACCTGGTCTTGTCCTCTCTCTCTGCATCTGGATTCTAGTTCGATTCAGTGTTTAGTTGGGGGTGCTTGCTTCTGTTTCCAACAGGTACTAGATGAGGGCTCTATGATGGTGGATAAGTTAGTTGGTGATCTCATTATCAGGGAAGGAAATTTATGGTAGCCTTTTCACTGTTGCTCAAATTGTTAGTTGGGGTCAGTCTTGTAGGCCTCTAGACCTTTCTTTAGGTTCAGTTTTCTCTTTAAACCAATAATGGCTCCCTCTTTTATGTTCTCTCTCTCTCTCTCTCTCTCTCTCTCTCTCTCTCTCTCTCTCTCTCTCTCTCTCTCTCTCTCTCTCTCTCTATTTCTCCCCTGACTCAATCTTCCTAGTTGCACTTTCCTCTCCTCTTCTTTTTCTCCTAGTTCCCTCTCCCCTCACTGCCCCCCCTACTTCCCATGTGCTCTGGAGAACTTGTCTCTTCCCACTTCTGTGAGGGAACATATATGAATCTCTTAGAATCCACCTTGTATCCTAGTTCCTCTGGCAGTGTGAATTATACACTAGTGATCCTTTGCTGTAGGTCTAAAATCCATATATGAGTGAGTACATACCATCCTCCTTTTGTGACTAGGTTACTTCATTCAGGATGGTTCCTTCAAGTTCCATCCACTTGTCTGTGAATTTCAAGATTCCATTGTTTTTTTCCAAAGAGTAGTATTCCATTGCGTAGATGTGCTACATCTTCTTTATCCATTCTTCAGTTGAGGGGCATCTAGGTTCCTTCCATGTTCTTGCTTTTACAAATAATACTGTTATGAACATAGTTGACCACATGTCTTTGCTGTATATATGTGAATCATTTGGGTATATGCCTAAGAGGGGGATTGCCGGGTCCTGTGGTAAACTAATTCCCACTTTCCTGAGGAACTGCCATACTGATCTCCAAAATGGCTGTACAAGTTTGCACTCCAACCAGAAGTGGAGGAGTGTTCCCCTTTCTCTACATCCTCTCCAGCATAAGTTGTCATTGGTGCTACTATGGAAAGATCTCCCATGTTCTTGGATAGGTAGGATAAACATAGTAAATATGGCAGTCTTGCCAAAAGTAATCTACAGATTCAATGCAATCCCCATTAAAATCCTAACACAATTCTTCTCTGACCTTGAAAGGATAATAATCAACTTTATATGGAAAAACAAAAGACTCAGGATAGCCAAAACAACCCTGTACAATAAAAGAACTTCAGGAGGCATCACCATCCCTGACTTTAAGCTCTACTACAGAGCTATAGTTCTTAAAGCAGCCTGGTATTGACACAAAAATAGACAAGTACACCAACAGAATCGAATTGAAAATTCTGATATTAACACACACAGCTATGAACACCTGATTTTTGACAAAACAGCTAAAAGTATACAATGGGAGCAGGAAAGCATCTTCAACAAATGGTGGTAGTACAATTGGATGATGCTGTGTAGAAGACTGCAGATAGACCCATGTCTATCACCATGCCCAAAACTTAAGTCCAAATGGATCAAAGACCTCAACATAAATCCAGCCACAATTAACCTCTTAGAAGAGAAAGTGGGAGGTACTCTTGAACAAATTAGTCCAGGAGATTGCTTCCTGAATATAACAACAGTAGCACAGACACTAAGATCGACAATTAATAAATGGGACCTCCTCAAACTTAGAAGCTTCTGTAAGGCAAAGGACACAGTTGACAAGACCAAATGGCAGCCCACAGACTAGGAAAAGATTTTTCACCAATCCTACATCTGACAAAGGGCTGATCTCCAAAATAAACAAAGAATTCAAGAAACTAGTCAACAAAACACCAAATAACCCTATTGAAAAATGGGGTAGAGACCTGAAGAGAGAATTCTCAATAGAGGAAATCAAAAAGGCTGAAAGACACTTAAGAAAGTGCTCAACATCCTTAGCTGTCAGGGAAATGCAAATCAAAACTACTTGAGATACCATCTTACTCCTGCCAGAATGGATAAAATTAGAAAAAAAGTCAGTAAGTTTCTTGATCTTAGCTATTCTGATGAAATTTCAAAGCACTTTTACCTTGTACTATTTTGATTACTAAAGATGTTGAACACTTTCTAAGGCATTTGTTACTGTTTTTATTTTTTCTTTTGAGTACTCCATTCTGAAAAGTAGCTTTTGGGGGGGTTCTTTTTTTCTTTTTTCTTTTCCTTTGTATATTCTGGATACTAATCCCCTATTGAATGTATGCCTGGCAAATACTCCTTTTGTACAACTCCCTCTTTTCTCTCCTTTGTTGTACAGATCTTTCTAACTTTATGAGGTTCCATTAATCAATTATTAGCCTTGATTCCTGAGTGAATACAGTCTTATTCAGACGGGTCCTCTGCTATACCTACACCTTGTAGAATACTGCTTATGTTTTCTTCTGTCCGTTTCAGTGTTTTAGGATACACATTGAGGTCTGTGATGGTTTTAAAAGAAAATGGCCCCCAAAGGGAGTGACACTGCTAGGAGGTGTGGCCTTGTTGGAGTAGGTGTGGTCATGTTGGAGAAAGTGTGTCACTGTGGAGGAGGGTTTTGATGTCTCATATGCTCAGGATACCACCCAGTGTCTCAGTTCACTTCCTGTTGCCTGCAAGATGTAGGACCCTCAGCTACTTCTCCATCACCAAGCCTGCCTGCATAGCACCATGAAGCAACATGATGATAAGGGACTAAACCTCTGAAATTGTAAGCTATCCCATTAAATATTTTCCTTTATAAGAATTGCTATAGTCCAACCCCAGACAGACCATGGAACAAGGAGGACCCAAAGAACCAAGGATCCCCAAGAAAGGGGAAATAAACAAGATCTCCTGAGTAACCTTCACATGCACCCCAACTACCCTCCACTCCCTCTCCCCCCACTCCACATGTAGGGTGATTTCCTCCGGGGGGGGGTCATCTAAATCTGTCAAGTCATTTGGAATAGGGACTAGGACTTCTCTCCGGTCTCTAGGTTAAGAGAGTATCCCTCCATGGGAGATGTGCCCACAAAGTCCTTTTGTGCACCAGGAATACATCCTGGTTCCACTGTCTGAGGTTCCTTTGAATTGCTCAGGCCTTCTAGCTGACCCATGTTCAGGGGGTCTGAGTCAGTCCCACGCTGGATTCCCAGCTATCGGTCTGGGGCCCATTAGCTCCTCCTTGTTCAGGTCAGCTGTTTCAATGTGTTTCTGCATCCTGGTCTTGTCCTCTCTCTCTCCATCTGGATTCCAGTTGGGCTCAGTGTTTAGTTGTGGGTGCTTGCTTCTGTTTCCATCTGCTACTAAATGAGGGCTCCATGATGGTGGATAAGTTAGTTGTTGATCTCATTATCAGGGAAGGGCATTTAAGGTAGCCTTTCCACTGTTGCTCAAATTGTTAGTTGGGGTCAGTCTTGTAGGTCTTTGGACATTTCTATAGGTTCAGTTTTCTCTTTAAACCAATAATGGCTCCCTCTTTTATGTTCTCTCTCTCTTTTCTGTCTTTTATTCCTCCCCTGACTCAATCTTCTTCCTAGTCCCACGTGCTTTCCTCTCCTCCCCTTCTCTATCTCCTTGTTCCCTCTCCACTCACTGCCCCCTCCCACTCCCCATGTGCTCTGGAGAACTTGTCCCTTTTCCCTTCTGTGAGGAACCTTTAAAAGGATTCTTTTGTGCACGTACAATTTTAGTATTTACTGAAGATGAAAGTCAATTTGCATACAAATGAGTTGGATACTCTTGTTTTTTTCATGTAAGAATTAGATCTTCTGAATATTTGATACTTCAGTATGTCCAGACTGTTCAATGTTTGTCATAACTGGTTAATATTCTGATCAGTTCTGACAAAACTATTTTGCCTAAACATGTAGTAAAAAATGACACAAATATGGCCATTCCAGAAATGTTGGAATGCTGTTTGAATCCCAAGCCAAAATTCTTTTATTTCTTTTTACTAAAATGCAAGTCAACAACTCAAATGGCTGTTTGTTTTTTAAATCAACCATCCCAACACAACAAAATTCAAAAATGTGTTAATTTAATACTTAATTGTTGAGAAATGATGCTTGGAAAATATACATTAAATCTTTATATTTTCACAATTAAGCCAACATCTCTGGAGCAGTAGAAAGTACATACAGTAACAACACTGCAGTTTGTAATGTACAACATAGTCCTAAATTTGAGCCAAAAGGCTGCTATGCCTTCAGGACAGAAGTTGTTTTGAAATTGCTTGATGCAACATGGGGGAGATCCAGATGCTCCTTAGATTTGTCACACATCTTATTTGAATTAATTTGGGGTTGTTTAAGTGTCCAGAAACGTGTTTCCAAATTTTTGTAGCCACTGCAGTTTACTTATGGGGCAGTGACAACATAGTTTGAGATGTTTTGTTTTATGTCATTTCTTTAGGATGCATTCAAAGAAGTGGAATTAGAATGTCAACACACTGAAATTTTTTAGTGACTTACTGAAGTGTTTCTGCTGGGCCAAGAAACTCCAAATCATAAACTCTAATCTTAGTAATTTTACAGTGCTTTTTACTTTGACAACAGTAATACCAAATTGCTACAGATTTTTTTCTTTTCTGTATTATCAGAAATTTTTTCTTTTACTTTTTTATTTTCTTGACAGTCTCACTATGTAGCTTAGACTGTGCTAGGATGCACTATGTAGACCAGTGTGATTGCTATTTTTGTTTGTCTGGAACGAACTATGATCCAGAAATGGAGGGCACACTTGTGATCTGGATCTTGAGACAAGAAGATGATCTAGATTTTTGAGGCTGGATGACACAAGCCTTTAATCTAGACCTTGAGGCAGGAATACACGCCTTTGATCTGGGCCACATATTCTGCTGAAAGGACAATGGAAGAAGGAAGGGGGTATGTTCATCCTTTACCTGCTTGCCCTCACTTTGTCAGTACATCCATTTCTTACTCACATCGGAACCTACTTAAGGATTCTTAAGGATTTCAGCACATACAGAAAACCAGTTGAGACACCCCCAGTCTTGTGGGACTGAGCAACTACTGGATTCTTGAACTTCCTATTCACAGCTAATCATTGTTGATGCTTTAATTAGGGTTTATGTTGCTGTGACAAAACACCATGATGAAAAAGCAAGTTAGGCAGGAAGGGGTTTATTAGGCTTACACTTCAGCATTGCTATTCATCACTGAAGGAAGTCAAGACAGGAACTAAAACAGGACAACATCCAGAGGCAGGAGCAGATGCAGAGGCCTTGGAGAGGAGTTGCTTACTGGCTTGTTCAGCCCACGTTCTTATAGAAACTAGGACCAGCAGCCCAGAGATAGCACCATCTACCATTCCCCATTGATCACTAACTGAGAAAATCCTTAGAGCTGGATCTCATTGAGGCATTTTCTCAGCTGAGGCTCCTTCCTCTGATGACTCTAAATTGTGTCAAGCTGACACACAAACCCCCCCTTACAGTTGGACTGCAGCCTGTAAGTCATTCTAATAAATCCATTATATATAGAGAGAGAGTACATAAAGGGGAGAGGGAAAGAGAGAGCGAGAGAGAGAGAGAGAGAGAGAGAGAGAGAGAGAGAGAGAGAGAGAGAGAGAGGTTCATTCTGTAAGTTCTGTGACTCCAGAGAACCCTGACTAATACAATCAGGCTGGCCCTGAACTCAGGGAGATCTACTGCCTCTCTCCTGAGTGCCAGTATTAAGGTACAGCAGTGGTGACTCAAGTCTTTCATCCCAGCATTTGGAAGGCAGAGGCAGGTGGTATGCTGAGTTCAGGCTGACTTGGTCTACAAAGCAAGTTCTAGGACAGCCAGGGCTACACAGAAAACTGTCTCAAAACCAACCAAACAAACAAACAAAAACAAACCAAAAAACAGCAATTTCACTCTTAGGCATATAACCAAAAGATGCACATTCACACCACTAGGACATCTGTTCAACTATGTTCACAGTAGCATTATTTGTAATAGCAAGAACCTGGAAGCAACCTAAATGCCCCTCAATCAAAGAATGGACAAAGAAAATGTGGTACATTTACACAATGGAGTACTATTCAGCAGAAAAATAACAATTACATCTTGAAATTCACAGGCAAATGAATAGAACTAGAAGATGTCACCCTGAGTGACATAACCCAGTCAGAAAAAGATAAACATGGTATATACTCACGCATATATAGATACCAGACATAGAGCAAAGGATAACCAGCCTATAATCCACAACACTAGAGATGCTAGACAAGGAGAAACATAAGAGAAACATACATTTCCCCCCCCCCCGGAGAAAGGGAAAGGGACAAGAGCACCTGAGCAAATTGGGAGCACAGGGGGAGGGAGGGAGGAGAAAAAGGAGGGGAGAAAGGGAGGTGGGAGTAGAAAATGAACGATCAGGAAGATTGAGTCCAGGGAAGAATAGAGGAGAGCAAGAAAAGAGATACCTAAACAAAGGGGGCCATTACAGGGGTTTTTATTTTTTCATTGTTTCCACTTTTATTTCTTTTATTATTATTGTTATTATTATTATTATTATATCATTATACATATCAATCCCAGTTCCGTCTCCCTCCTTCTATCCCTCCCTCCCATGACCCCTGACCAACCCTCCCATCCCATCCCCCCCCACTCCACAAGGAGGGTGATGCCTTCCAGGAAGGGTCATCTAAATCTGTCAAGTCATTTAGAGTGGGGACTAGGCCCTCCCTCCTGTCTCTAGGTTAGGGGAGTATCCCTCCATGGGGAATGTGCTACCAAGGTCCTTTCACACACCAGGGATACATCCTGGTTCCGCTGACAGAGGTCCCTTATACTGCCCAGGCCTTCTAACTGAGATCCATGTTCAGGGAGTCGGTCCAATGCTGGTTCCCAGCTATCAGTCTGGGGGTCCATGAGGGGTCCCTTGTTCAGGTCAGCTGTCTCTGTAGGTTTCTGTAGCCTGGTCTTGTCCCCATTTTCTTATCACTTCTCCCTCTCTACATCTGGATTCCAGGAGTTCAGCTCAGTGTTTAGCTTTGGGTGTCTGCTTCTGTTTCCATCAGCTACTAGATGAGGGTTCTATAATGATAGATAAGTTAGTTATCAATCTCATTATCAGGGAAGGGCATTTAAGGTAGCCTTTCCACTGTTGCTCAGATTGTTAGTTGGGGTCATCCTTGTAGTTCTCTGAACATTTCTCTAGAGTCAATTTTCTCTTCAAACCTATAATGGCTCCCTATTTTATGGTCTCTCTCTCTCCTCTCTCTCTCTCTCTCTCTCTCTCTCTCTCTCTCTCTCTCTCTCTCTCTCTCTCTCTCTCTCTCCTCTCAATCTTCCTAGTCCCATTATAGGTTTAAAGAGAAATCTGGCACTAGGGAAATGTTCAGAGATTCACAATGATGACCTCAACTAAGAATCTAAGCAATACTGGAGAGGCTACCTTAATGCCCTTCCCCTGTAATGAGATTGATGACTACCTTAAATACCACCCTAGAGCCTTCACCCAGAAGCTGATGGAACCAGAGATTCACAGCTAAGTACTGAGCCAAACTCCTAGAATCCAGTTGTAGAGAAGGAGGAGTGATGAGCAAAGGGGTCAAGACCAGGCTGGAGAAACCCACATGTTACAAGCAGTTTCCCGCCAGCATGGTCCCAAAGCCACATCAGTTCCAATTCCAAATAACAAGCAGACACAGTGTATTAATTATAAATCTGTTGGCCAGTTACTAGAATTTTTCATTGGCTAGCTCTCTCTTAAATATTAACCCATTTCTATCAATCTAAGTGTTTTCACGTGGTTGTATCTTACTGGAGAGAGGGTCCAGACCTCTTCTCTCATGTCCAACATCTTGACTCCTACATCTTGACTCCTCTCTACTACCTCTCCCAGTATCCTCCTTGTTTCCTAGTCCCACCTATCTTGCCTTCCTATTTGCCAACAGTGCTTTGTTTGTTAACCAATAAGAGAAACATATTTACAGAAACAGCTGGCCTGAGAAAGTGGTAACTCATACACCCCAGTCTGACAGCTGGAGAGCCAGCATAGGATTGGGAGGCCTGGGCAGTATATGGGGCCTCTGCTGGTGGAACCAATATTTAACCCCAGTTAGTGCACGAATGGACTTTGGGAGCCTATTCCTTATAGAGGGATACTTTCTCAGCCTAGATACACAGGGGAGGGCCTAGGCCCTGCCCCAAATGATGTAGCAGACTTTGATGATCCCCCATGGGAGGCCTCACCCTCCCTGGGGAGTGGTTGGGAGGTGGGATGGGGGTTGGTGGGGGCATGGGAGAAGGGGAGAAAGAGGGAACTGTGATTGGTATATAAAATAAGATTGTTTTAAATTTAAATAAAAATGTATAAAAATATAACAAAAGACAAAAAACTTGTATCACTACACCTTGGCTCAGAGAATTCTTCTTTACACAGGTCTATATGCCTAGCTTCCTGACACTGCCCTTGGACGCAGGGTCATGCATGGCACCTGGCTATAATCAGGATAATCATACTTCAAATTGCAGGTGACTACTTGGTTCATAGACTTGTCCTTGTGGGATTTGTCACTGGATGCTATCCAGACTGGAGGGATGATGAATAGCTAACTTCCCTCTGGGATAAGGGTGTGTCTTTCAAAAGGAATTGAAGCCCAAGGAAAAAAAATTACTCAGAAGTAAAGTCTGTGGCTAAATCATAGAGTTTTGACATTTATTTAAAAATTATTGGAGAAATAAAATTATGTTTATTATTATTTTTTTTAAAAAGACAGGACTATATGAATAAATACAACAATTATAACAAAACTTTGCTATAATTAATTTTAAATTGCCCTTTTGTTTTTCTGCTCATATTCTGTTGGGAGAATATTGTAAGATAAATTAAATTGTATCATTAATGTAGCATTATGGAGATGGCATGTTAATATATGAACTTATTCTATGTTGTACATTATATATTATAAAAATTATAATGGAATATAAATTGCCTACAAAGTGAATATATAGAGATTTATATACATACAAAATGGAAATTCAGTTCTTACTAGCAAACAAATAAATAGAAACTATAATCTTGATTTACAAGAAGCACTTTCAAATCTGTCCTTTAGTCCTTTGCCATGACATGGGATATAAAACTATGTTTCTCAATTAAAAGCTTTTAAAAAACTCTTGCCAGGCAGTGGTGGTACACACCTTTAATCCCAACACTCAGGAGGCCGAGGAAGGTGAATCTACAGAGGGTATTCCAGAACAGGTTCCCAAGATACAAAGAAACCTGTCTAAAAAAAAAAAAAAATAAAGCAGCTCTTTAAAAACTCTGAGATTCAATCTAGATCTCTAAATTTAAAGAAATTTCTTGTATCGGTTATATCAAATGTTTCTTATCGCTTGCCTTTATGATGCTTAAAAGAAAGGCCCTCACTTTGTCTCTCCCAACTTGAACACAAATGGAAATTTGCTTGACTGAAAGCACAATTACGTGTAAAATTGATGTAGAATAAATGTCATGCTCTATACACTTTATATAATTATGAAACTTATAATAAAATCCAACACTGCAGGCATTGGATATATTTAATGCAAAGTGGAAAATGATACTGTCTTTACAGTTTTAAATTCTGAATATTGACTTTCACCTTAGGCAGATTTATACAGCACTAAGATTTATCATGGGTTATAACTTGCCTATTACTTTCTCAGTATCTGACTAATATAAGTATATAAAGTCCCACATTTTTGCAATATAAGTTGTGCTGGCAGATTTTAATGTGGTACTTTTTAAGAGGTTAAAATTCTATCAGCAAAGACAACACCTACAAGATTCCAGTTAGTCAGAATCTTATTTTTAATTTTGAAGTAATTTTAGAAATTCCCCTCTTTTCCAGATATTATGGGGGATTGACTGTCAGGTGTTCTTTCGAGTTCACCCCAAGCCACCAACTTCTGGGTTTGAGTCTACAGTGGGGCCATCTCATCACTTACATCTACATTAACAAGTGTAAAACAAAGATGGTTTCCAAAAATGCGGGCTGTGAGAGTGCTGTGCTGGCATAGTCATCAAGGAAATGGCGTTATTAAGTTTCATTGCAAAGAAAAAGCTGCCAAGGAAAAACACTAAAAGATAAATAGTTTATCCAGTTCCATATTTTTTTTACCAGTAATACAAAATAAATCTTCATTACTTTCCACAGTTCCTGAGATTAATTATCTCTCTGAAGAATCACCCCCATAAGACTACAGCATCTGACATTCATGGGGATACAAATATTCATCAATGCTGTAGACTTTTTAGGAGTGGCTTCAGGTAGAAGCCATATCTCATAAATTTGCAATATAGTGAGAACATTTTTAAAGTCTAAGCCCACCACTTAACTAAAGGAGCCTTCATTATTCTTATGCTGGGCACTTACACACGGCATTTTAGTCCTATCCATTTTCTTTGCTACTTCTCAAACCAACAATGACTACACTTCCTACATTTGATGAATACTATTTTCAATATAATATTTTTATTACTTCCCTGAGGACTTCACACACAATGCTTTCTCTTAAATTTTCAAACCAAGAACTTGTATCCAGTATAAGTCTAACCTCCCAGCAAGAATTTGAAATGTTTTTTTCTAAGGAGTAACCAAGTGGTTCTATTCACTATGTACATATGTTGGATTTTTCTCCTGTACTATCAGATTTTTGACTGTTATCAAATTTCTGATACTTTTTTCTACCAACTTCCATGGCTTTCTGAAAAACTATTATAATTTTTTTAATCCTAATATCTATCTAGGAGAATTCATTGTCATTGTATCTGATCTTTGATAAAATTTCTCACATTGTTGGATTTTTTCTTTATATAGAGAAGTAACTTTTTGTTTTGTATAATTTATGCCTTTGCATCCTTCTATAAATTATAAATAAAACACAATTTATATTTAAAAATAATGATTTTACTATGGAAACTTATTCTACCATATTAATTCATAAAGATAAAAAAAATATATTCTCTTTTCACTAATCTCAGTCCAATGGCACTATAAATGGTCAGATCTAAACATAAAAATAAATTTTGTTCAAAATACATATTAAGTACATGTTACTTTCACCTTTTAAAAGAATTGTAAGTATTGTATAAACAGATACTTACACTAGTTTAGGGAATGTTTGTGTGCTCATAATAAGCATGTTTAACTCCCAAATGTACAAGGTATGTAAAATGTAAAGTCATTTCTTTTAGTCCTTTGCCATGACATTTATTTTTATATAAGTTATGGCTATAATTCTATGCACAGGTTATATATTTAATAAATGTCATGAACATTTGCTAAATGTCTAGTATATGTAAGCCTCTTGATATTGCATTTGTAAGGAAGGTAACCTAAAAGACATTAGGAAGTTAAGTCACTGTAGTAAATCTGGAAAACATACAATGCTTTTCACTAGTATTGTAGGGGGGAATAAAAGGAAAAGAAAGAAAGCAAGAAAAAGAAAAGGAAGAAGCCGATGTGAAGTGAAGTTTTCTCAAGAAAGTTTGTGGTACTGGACAGATGGTTCATTCAGTAATATGCTTGCCACACAGCCATGAGAATCTGAGTTTGATTTCCAGAACCCACAACATGGAAGGCCAAGTTTAGTGGTGCATACTTAATAATCCCCATGCTTGAGAAGTAGAGACAAGGCGATCCATTAGGCTTGCTGGCCAGCAAGCCAGGCTAGCCAAATCAGGAATCTTCAGCTTTAGTTAGAGACTTTGTCTCAAAAAAAAAAAAAAAAATAAGGTGGAACATGACCACCCAAACATGTGTTGAACAAGGAACATGCCAAACTAGATGAGGAAATGCCCATGTGTCCTCAGCCCTACACAAAGAGCTATAGGCAAGCAAGAGAAGTGATCCTCCCCAGAGAGGAGCACATGAATTCATTGTCCAGAGTGGAATGGTCAGTCCTGAACACATACATACCAATAAAATTATATAGACTCAACAGGTTATATTAAGGAATATATGTGTATAAATATATATCTGTATTTAATAACTATTTATGAAAAATAAGCCATGAGTGTGAAGGAGAACAGAGCAGGATATATAGGATGGGATCAGAAGGAAGGAAGTAAAGGGAGAAATGTTATAATTAAAATATGTGCACACCTTTAATCCCAGCAGGAGGCAGAGGCAGGCAGTGAATTCAAGGTTAGCCTGGTCTACAAAGTGAATTCCAGAACAGATAGGGATAATATTAATCTCAAAAAATATTAAAAATAAATAAAATGCAAACTCAAAACTAAACAAAAACAAAAAAAATGGGAGAAAGATGGCTCCATGGTTAAGAGCACCTGTTGCTCTTGCAAAAGACCTGGGTTCAGTTCCCATCACCAACATGGTAGGTCAAAACTATCTGTAATTCCAGTTACAAGAGAGCTAACACCATCTTTTGACCTCTGTATATACCAAGCACCCATGTAGTGCATATATACATATGCAAGCAAATATGCACGTATATTGATAAATAAAATTTTAGAAAATAAGGTGGATAATGATTGAGAAAAACACCCAACATTAAATTTTGAACTCCATACATGTACACACCTGTACATACATGAGCATTTACCCATATACACACAAATACAAAATATACATAAAATATGAAAAAGTAGTGTTGGAGAGTTAAAACAAAATTAAATCTTCATTCCTGATTTTAAACATTATAATCTAGTTTTATATGCTCTCCTCCAAGATCTATGATTTCACTAGGCCTGAGGAGTTGACTAGGTTTCCATTATCAGGTATATCTCTTTTGTTGAACAGGTCTTAAATCCAATTAGAGAGCTGTTGGTTACCAACAAGGTATGTGTGCTACTATTGAACCATTAAGTTATCATGCCATTCTAGTCATTGTTGTGGTTCATAGGTATCATAGCTGGGTAGAATGGGTGATGCTTCCTTCCTTTGGAAGCTTGCATAGCACAATCAGGTATCATAACAGTTAGTCCTCAGTGATGATGCTTTCAAGTCACTTCCAACTCAGGGTGCCATGAGGCTCATCTGAAGTACAAGGTGTCTGCAGTAATAGCTGCCTCCCTCCCCTAGAGACAACCAAGGACAATATGTTGGAAGTCTAACCAACTCAATTTCTCAAGCTTGTTATTGTGGTTTTTGCTAGATAGTCTCTGGTTCTTGTAGGGAGCATTATCAACACAGATGAAAACTTTTCATTTCAACTATATATACATATGTGTGTGTGTGTTTAACAAATCTGTGTGTTTGTTTGTTTTACATCCCAGCCACAGTTATCCTCTTCTCCCAGTCCCTCCCCATCATCCACCTACTGTTCTCATCCCCTAATCTACTCCTCTTTTTCTGTTTAGGAAAGGGTAGGTCTACCATGAATGTCAACAAAACATGGCATATCAAGTTGTAGTGAGACTAAGCACCCTAGCCCCATGTATTAAAGCTGGACAAGGCTTTAATACTCCTCCCCAGTATGAGGGGAGGGTCCCAGTATGGGTCCCAAAAGCCTGTAAGAGAATTGGAAACAGCCCCTATTCCCACTGTTAAGTGTCTCACAAGATAACAATAAATAAAAGACCCAGAGACTGATATTGCAGTTCAAGCTTTAGAGTGCAGATCAGAAAAGTAAAGCAGTTCTACCTCAGCTCAGACCAAAGGGGTGGTCCTCAAACTGCTCCGGACTTCACTTCTCCAAAGATTCACTCAGAATGTGATGCTCTTCTCTATCTGGGTAGAGACTATGCCTTCCTATCCTCAATGTGGAGAATGAATACCCACTCTGAGACATTGTTTCTGTCTTAAATACCTCTCATGAGTCCTGGGATTAAAGGTGTGAGCTCTGTTACTCTTTTAGATGCATTTAATTCTGTGTAGCCTTGGATGGCCTTGAACTCACCAAGATCCATCTACTTCTTAATCCTGAGTCCTGAGATTAAAGGTGTGTGCCACTGCTTTGTAGTCTCTATAGCCAACTAGTGTGGTTGGCTTTGCAAAGTGATCTCCAGTGGCTTTATTAGATCATAAACAATCACCACAGAACTGTAACATATATGCAAAATGCCTAGGTCAGCTCCTTGCAGATTCCCTGGTTGTCAATTCAGTCTCTGTGAGCCCCTATGAGCCCAGGTTAGTTGATTCTGTGAGTTTTGTGGTGGTGTCCTTGACCCCTCTGGCTCCTCCAATCTTTTCTCCTCCTCTTCTGTAGGATTCCCCAAACACTGCTTAATGTTTGGCTGTGGGTCTACATATGTTTTCCATCAGTTTCTAGATGAAGCTTCTCTGATGATAATTGGGCTAGGCATCAATCTGGTCACAGGAAATGGCCAGTTCAAGGCTATGTATCTGCTATTGCTAGGAGTCTAAGCTGGGGTCTTCCTTGAAGATTACTTGAAGATTCCCTTGCACCAGGTTTTTACCTGACCCTGAAATGTCCCTCCTTTCCAGTAGCCTTTTTCAGTACTCTCCCCCTCTGTCCCCCCAAACCTGATCTCTCATGTTCCCATCCCCACCCATTCACAGTTCACCCACAAAATCTATTCTATTTCACCTTCTCAGGGAGATCTGGGTGTCCCCCTTTAACCTTCCTTGTTACCTAATCTCTCTAGATCTGTAGAGTGTAGTATAGTTGTCCTTTATTTTACAGCTAATATCCACCTATAAGCGAGTACATATCGTCTTGGTCTTTCTCAGTCTGGGTTGCTTCACTCAGGATGTTTTTGTTTGTTTTGGTTTGGGTTTTTGTTTCATCCATTTGCCTGCTAATTTCCTGGCATCCTTGTTTTTAACAGCTGAGCAGTACTCTGTTGTATAAATGTATCACATTTTTTTTAAGTCATTCCTCAGTTGAAGGACATCTAGGTTGTTTAACATTCTGAATATTACAAATAAAGGTGCTATGAACATATTTATGGTAATGATTGAGCAAACTTTGGGTATATGCCCAAGATCGGTATAGCTGTGTCTTGTGGTAGGTTCCCAGTTTTCTGAGAAACAGCCACACTGACTTCCAAAGTGGCTGTACAAGTTTGCATTTCCACCTGCAATAGAGGAGTGTCCCCTTGCTCTACATACTCTCCAGCACGAGCTTTGGTTTATATTCGTTATCTTAGCCATTCTGACAGATTTGAGATATAATCCGAGTAATTTGATTTGCATTTCTGTAGCTTGTTGTTTTCCAGCCAGCTGGTCTGGCATGCAGACCCCCAATAACACGCAGGAGACTCTATATTTGATATAATCCTATTGGCCAATTAACATTATTGTTTATGGGCTAGCTCTGTCTTAATTATTAACCCATTTCTACTTATCTAAGTATTTACACGTGGTCGTCTTATCGGGGAGCCGCGGCGGGCGTCTTCCTTCCTCCCAGGGCTACATCTCGACTCCTCCCCACTACTTCCTCTTTCCTCCTTGTCTCCTAGCCCCGCCTATCTTGCTATCTCATTGGCCCAACGGTGCTTTATTAACAAGTATGAGAAACATATTTACAGGATAACATCTCCCATCTTCCTTGATGACTAAGGATTTTTCCCTTTTTTATTAATAATATAATTTAAAAATTTTACATGTGGATCCCAGTTTCCTCTCCCTTCCTTCCTCCAACCATCCCTCACTCCCTCCATCTCTCCTTTCTTCCCTCCCTCTTACCCTCTTTCCCCTGTGACATGCACCCTGGCCATCCTCCCCTCCCATCTCCCCTACCCCCATTCCACTTGTAGGGATATGCTATCCAGGTTGGGTCATGTAAGTCTATCAAGTCATTTGAAGTAGGGACTAGGACTTCTCTCCTGTCTCTAGGTTAAGGGGGTATTCCTCCATGGGGGATGAGTCTGCAAGGTCCTTTTGTGCACCAGAATTAGATCCTGTTTCTGAGGCCCCCCAGACTGCTCAGTCCTTCTAACTGAGACCCATATTCAGGGGGTGTGATTCAGTCCCTGGCTGGGTTCCTAACCATCAGTCTGGGGGGCCCAAGATCCTCCTTATTCAGGTCAGCTGTCTTTGTGAGTTTCTGCAACCTGGTCTTGTCTCCTCTCTCTGCATCTGGATTCTTGTTCGACTCAGTGTTTGGTTATGGGTGTTTGCTTCTGTTTCCAACAGGTACTAGATGAGGACTCCATGATGGTGGATAATTTAGTTGATGATCGCACTATCAGGGAAGGGCATTTATAGTAGCCTTTCCATGGTTGCTCGAATTATTAGTTGGAGTCGGTCTTGTAGTTCTCTAGACCTTTCTTTAGGTTCAGTTTTCTCTTCAAATCAGTAATGGCCCCCTCTTTCATGCCCCCTCCCTCACCCAGACTCAATCTATCTAGTCACACCTGTTTTCCTCTCCTCCCCTTCTCTTTCTCCTAGTTCTCTTTCCATTCACTGCACCCCATTTCCCATGTGCTCTGGGTGATTTGTCCCTTCCCCCTTTTGTGAGGGACCATATATGAATCTCTTAGAATATACCTTGTATCCACCATCATGGAGTCCTCATCTAGTACCTGTAGGAAATAGAAGCAAACACCCATAACCAAACACTGAGTCGAACTAGAATTCAGATGCAGAGAGAAGAGACAAGACCAGGTTGCAGAAACACACAAAGACAGCTGACCCTAACAAGGAGGATCTTGCCCCCCCCCCGACTGATGGCTAGGAACCCAGCATGGAACTGACTCAGACCCCCTGAATATGGGTCTCTGCTAGAAGGACTGAGCAGTCTGGGGGACCTCAGAAACAGGATCTAATTCTGGTGCACAAAAGGACCTTGCTGACACATACCCCATGGAGGGATACCCCCCTTAACCTAGAGACAAAAGAGAAGTCCTAGTCCCTACTTCAAATGACTTGACAGATTTATATGACCCAACCTGGATAGCATATCCCTACAAGTGGAATGGGGGTGGGGGAATGGGAGAGGAGAGTGGCCAGAGTGCATGTCACAGGGGAAAGAGGGTAAGAGGGAGAAAGGGAGGGAGGGAGGGTTAGAGGGAGAAAGGGAGAGGAAACTGGGATCCACATGCAAAATTTTTAAATTATATTATTAATAAAAAAGAAGGAAAAAATGATGCTGGATTAATTCAATAGAGATAGAGATAGAGATAAAATGCTTTGACTTCAAAATTTAAGCTTAAGGACAAGTTACCAGGGAAAAAAATTTCTAATTTTGTTTCCACAGAAAATGAAAAGCTGTGGATTCCTTCCAGACTAATGTGGTTTGATCGAACAAGACTCCCTGAAGCAACGTCAATGGGAAAATGCAGCCTTGCAGACCACTACAGCCAGGATTTCTGTGTCTTCTTAGGATTCCCCCATGACAGCACCCCCTACCAGCAGGAAGCAGTTTGGAAAGAACTATGCCCAAATTCCCAAATATTGTTTATAAATGTTTGTTTTCTTTAAAAGAAAAAAAAGAATGGATGGATGAAGAAAATGTGGTAAAATTACACAATGCAATACTACTCAATGGGAAAACACAATGGAAATTCTGTTTTTACAATTGGATTATTTGGTTAGTTGATATCTAGTTTCTTAAGTTCTTTATGTATTTTGGAAATCAACCCTCTATTGGAGGTGTGGTTGGTGAAGATCTTTTCCCATTCTGTAGGATGCCATTTTGTTCTATTAACAGTGGTGTCTTTAGCTTTACAGAAACTTTTCAATTTCATGAAGTCCCATTTATTAACTTTTGATTTTAGTACCTGGCCATAAGTGTTTGATTCAGGAAGTGGTCACTTGTGCCAGTGCATTTGAAATTATTTCCCGCTTTCTCTTCTATCATCATCAGTATATCTGAATTTATGTTGAGGTCTTTCAGTCACTTGGACTTGAATTTTGTGCTAGGTGATAGATATAGATCTAGGTGCATTCTTCTACATACTGACATCCAGTTAGACCAGCAACATTTGTTGAAGATGTTTTCTTTTTCCATTAATTTTGTATTAATTTTGCCTTCTTTGTTGAAAATCAAGTGTACATGTGTTTGTGAGTTTATATCTGGGTCTTTGATTTGATTCCATTGATCCACCTATCTGCCTTTATGCCAATACTATGTGGTTTTTATTATCATATCCCTGAAGTAGAGCTTGAAATCATGGATAGTGATACCTCCAAAAGTTCTTTTATTATACTGGATTGGTTCAACTATTCTTAATTTTTTTCATTTTTCTATTTTAAGTCGAGTATTATTCTTTCAAGATCTGTAAAGAATTGTGCTGGGATTTTAATGGGATTGCATTGAATTATTTTTGTTAAGCCAGCCAGTTTTACTATGTGAATCCTACCAATCCATGAACAGGGGAAATCTTTCCATCTTCTGCTACCTTTTCCAATTTCTTTCTTCAGTGACTTGAAGTTCTTGTCATACAGGTCTTTCACTTGTTGGTTAGAGTTACACCAAGATTTTTTTATACTATTTGAGTCCATTGTAAAGGGTATTGATTTCCTGATTTCTTTCTCAACCTGTTTATCATTTGTGTAAGGAGGGCTAGTAATTCCTTTGAATTAGTCTTGTATCCATCCACTTCACTAAAGGTGTTTATCAGCTTTAAGAGTTCCCTGAGTTTTAGGGGCCATTTATATATACTCTTATAATGTCTGAGAATAATGATACTTTTACTTCTTTTCCAATTTGTATCCCCTTGATTTTCTTTTGTTGTCTTATTGCTCTAGCTAGAACTTAGAGTACTATATTAAGGTATGGAGAGAGTGAACAGCTTCTTCTTGTTCCTGATTTTAGTGAAATTTCTTTGAGTTTCTCTCCATTTAATTTGATGTTGGCAATCAAATTGCTGTATATTGCTTTTATTATGATTAGGTAACATCTACTAAGATGATCATGTGGTTGTTTTCTCTCAGTTTGTTTATATGGTGGATTACATTGACAGATTTTCCTATGTTGAACCATCCTGAATCTCTGGGATAAAGTCTACGTGGTCAGAGCATATGATTGTGTGTGTGTGTGTGTGTGTGTGTGTGTGTGTGTGTGTGTGTGTGCTTGTGTTCTTATTTGCCATTATTTTATGGAATACTTTTGCATTAATGTTCATGAGTGAAATTGGTCTGTAATTCTTTTTTGAGTCTATGTGTGGTTTGGGTATCAGGTTGACTGCAGCTTCATAGAAAGAATTTGTCATTGTTCATCCTCTTTCTATTTTGTGGAATAATTTGAAGAGTGTGAGTATTAGCTCTTCTTTGAAAGTCTGGTAGAATTTTGCATTACAGCTGTCTAGACCTGTCCTTTTTTTGGGGGGGGGATACTTTTAATGACTGTTTCTATTTCCTTAGGGGTTATTAATGTATTTAAATTGTTTATCAGATTTTGATTTAACATTGGAATGTAGTATCTTCAAAAATATGTCCAATTCTTTTAGATTTTCCAATTTTGTGGAGTACAGGTTTTTGAAAAATAACCTAATGTTCATCTAGCTTTCCTTGGAGTCTGTTGTTCTTCCCCCTTTTCATTTCTGATTTTATTGATTTGGATATTCTCTCTCTGCCTTTTAGTTAGTTTTAGTTAGTGTTTATCTCTTTTGTTGATTTTCTCAAAGAACCAACTCTTTGTTTCTTTGTGCTGGTTTATTTATATTTTATTGCTTTTAGCCCTTAGTTTGATTATTTCTTGCCATCCATTCCTCTTAAGTGTATTTGATTTTTTTTTTCTAGAGTTTTCAGATGTTCTGTTAAGTTGCTAGTATGCGATCTCTCTGTTCTTTATGAAAGCACTTGGTGCTATGAACATTCCTCTTTGTGTCCCACCAGCTTGCTTCTTAGGTCCATTTGATTGGAAAATG
Organism: Cricetiscus sungorus; assembly: GCA_030556225.1. Classification (NCBI taxonomy): domain Eukaryota; kingdom Metazoa; phylum Chordata; class Mammalia; order Rodentia; family Cricetidae; genus Cricetiscus; species Cricetiscus sungorus. The sequence goes on along the minus strand of JANBXA010000132.1, from coordinate 31,852,262 downwards.
TATTTCCAAACTCTTTGATCTAAAGTAATGATTATCTTTAATGCTGAAGTGTGTTTTTTGTATGCATCAACATGATCAATCCTGTTTTTCTAATCCAGTCTGTTAGCCTATGTCTTTTTACTGGCAAATTAAGCTCATTGATATTGAGGGATATTAATGACTGATAATTATTAATTCTTGTTACTTTGGTGTGTGTGTGTGTGTGTGTGTGTGTGTGTGTGTGTGTGTGTGTGTGTTGTATGTGTGTGTGTTCATTTGTTTCCCTTCTTTGGGTTTTTCTGGTTGGAGATTATTTACTGTCTATGTTTTTGTGGGTGCAGTTAATTTCTTGGTGTTGGAGTTTTCTTTCTAGTACCTTCTACAGGACTGGCTTTGTAGATAGATATTGTTTAAATTTGACTTTGTCATGAAATATCTTGTTTTCTCCATCTATGGTGACTAACAGTTTTTCTGGCCTGGCACCTATGGTCTCTTAGATTCTGCAAGACATTAGTCTAGGCCCTTCTTATTTTAGGGGGAGTCTCCATGAGAAGCAGAGTGTGATTTTAATAGGTCTGCCTTTATATGTTATTTGTCCTTTTTTATTTTTAATTTTCTGTTTTGTTCTGTATGTTTATTGTTTTGATTATTATGTAGCAAGAGGATTTTGTTTTCTGATCCAATCTATTTGGTGTTCTGTAAGCTTCTTGTAACTTTATAGGCATGTCCTTCTTTAAATTGGAAAAAATGTCTTCTATGATTTTGTTAAATATATTCTCTAGTGGTTTTTAGCTTGGTTTCTTCTCCCTCTACTATTCCTATTATTCTTATATTTGATATTTTCATTATATCCTAGATTTCCTGGATGTTTTGTGTTAGGAGTTTTTTCAGTTTAACATTTTCTTTGATGAATCTATTTCCTCTATTGTGTCTTCAGCACCTGAGATTTTCTCTTCTATATCTTGTATTATTTTGGGGATGTTTGCATCTGTAGAATATATACCATAACATGGTAACCCATTAAGATATTTACGTGTCAGTTAAATTTTTGTTTTAAAGTATTAGGTCGTGGAACCTTGCCTCTAACTTTCTCCTAATAAGGGTGTAACAGCCAAATAACAAAATATCTGCTGTAGTACATTCCTTTGTCTGTCCAATATATGCAAAACCATTACTTCCTGTGATAGCATTGCTTTCAAAAAGTAATTTTACCTCATATTGTGCAAATTTTTCTCATCTATTTGAGAATGCATGAAGACAACCAGTTATAGTGGCTGGATTCAGGTCTCAGAGAATAGTCATTTCTCCCCTGTCTTATAGGAATCTCACACAGTGTTCTGCGATCTATGCAGTATATTGCCAAGTTAACCAGTGTCAAATACTCTGAAAATAATACTGGAAGAAACTGGGGAAAAATAAACAGAAATTGGTTAAAGTTCAAACAACATAGGATGGAAAGAAATAAAAAACAAACATTTTGAAACTATATAACACTAGGTTACAATTCAACTTAATTTGCCCAATATCTTTTATATGATTTCTGAACTCTGAGCTAGCATTCCAAAATGTAGAGTTTTTTTTTACTCAGTAAGTTAAAAATCTTCATTTCGAAGGACCTTGTGCTTCTTCTCACATAAAGTCATATTGTTTGCCTATTGAATACAGTAGGAGACCATACCACGGAAGCAATCCTCTTTTGCTCATATTGCCTCTGACTCCCAGTGTATTGAAATAATGTTTTCTCATCCATGGGTCATCACTGAACCAGTCAACAATATAATATTATGTGCTCCTGCTTGCCTAGCAGAACTCAGAACTTGAAAAGGCCATAGAAGTCTGAGCTTTCAAATGAGCAAGAGCCTTGTTGAATAACTTGAGTAGTGTTTATACTCTTCCTTCTGGAAGTAAGCAAGCTAAAGGCACTTGTAAATGCATTTGTGTGTTGATATTTTGAGAAAGGCATACACATTCACTTATTGTGAAAACTTTGAATCTGGAAAATAAAATTATTCTTAGATGAGAACCACTGCAACAGACACATCTTTCATTTCCATTATCCAGGAATGTCTTTAATCAGTCCATGGGTAAGGAGTATGTGATACAATCACATTCCCATGCTTTATTGTGCTACACAGACTTTCTTCATTCAGTACAAATTTGGTGTGAATTATAGGTTGATGTTTGAAAACAATTCAAGCTTGCTTTATGAATGGCTGTACATGTCATGCTGATACTAGCCAAGACTGAGGGCATTGTGTATTCTGTTTAAAGACAACATAAAGATCAGAAAAGGAAAACCTTAGGTAAACAGGAAAGACTGTCAAGCACCAAAACAGAAGGGCAGAGTTCACATGCAACTGGAATTTCAGAGCTTCATCATGTCTGCTTCTCTGTGCACACACTCCCTAATAACCCTTCTTTTGGTATAGTATCTTTAGTAAACAGCATGACAGACCATTAATTACATTAGGAAGATAGCACTGCCACAGTTCTGTCTTCACTAATAGATTATTATGGCCTTAGATTTGTTTTCTTTGATTCTGACAACACCATTATCTGCAGATTTGTTGAAAAAAACTATGTTGTTGTGGGTTCCCACAACTCTATTCTAGCCAAGCAACTTACAACCCAGGCAAGGAGACAAGAAAACAAGCTTAATCCCTATATTGATGATATCCTTCTTATTAGGTACCTTATCATGTACTATTTAAAAACAGTTGAACAATCTACCAAAGACTTAGTTCTAAAGCCAACTAAGAGACACTGAAAGCTGAGATCACGCTGGGTGTCATACACACATTTATTTTTCTTAACCAAAACAATGATATTTGATGCTTTCTCTCATGCATATATCACATGGATTCAAGAATTAAGAAGCTGACATTTGGTCAATGTCCCTCACTGTTTTATTCAATGACCACTCATGAAGTTTCTGTCATGTTCTTTTCCCTACTCTGGTCTATGATAGTTTAAAGATTTTAGTATTCTAGGGAGGAGTTAAAAATAAAATTTGTTTGAAAGATTTTGAATGTTTAGATTGAATTAGTTTGAATTTTAGGATTCTACATGGTAATATTAGATTCTTATACTATGGATAATCAGGCAAAAATACATTACTGTTTAATAGGGGTATTTTGACTTATAGTAGTTCAAAAATTTTAATAACTCTGGGATATGTTAAAGAGACCAATCCATGGAATCAGGGAGTCATATAGAGGGAAACCTGGAGATATGGTGGAGAATGGTCATATACTATCATATGCAATAACCAAGATGAGTAAGCAACAGTTCTCAAAATATCTGAAACATCCTGGTCAATAAATTAGATAATAAATCTAACTGTCTATTAAAGTGGTAGCCAAAGCAAATGGAAATGCTAAATAGTAATGAAGGTTTTATGACTAGGTAGTTAAATTAGAAACTTCTTCCTGAATTTTCTTACTGTCATATATAACATGTATTTTAAATTTATCATCTTTGCAATCCTTTAAGTATTAAAATGGCCATTTAATGTAATTTTCAATGTATTAATAAAACAGCAAGTCAAGATAGAATAATGGATATAATTGGAATGTGAATGAAGTAAATACAGTGGTTGTTCTGTTTGTACAAGAGTGTTGTTGTGCTTAAGTACCAAAGGAAGGTTATAGTCAAGGAAACTAGCCAACCAAGAGTAAACAAAGTAGACTAGATATTTATAGTTTTCAATTGATTAACAGTGAGACACACATTGAAAGAGTCAGAAATATTTCATGGTAGCTTAAAACTGAGATTCTCAATGGGGACTCTGGAGACAGCTGCCTGAGAAAGCACCACTGATTCCTCTTCCTGGAAAAGCTACTCAAGAATCTAGAGAGTGTGCTACAGAATGTGGCAGAGTTTCTTGAAGGGTTCACCTGGAAAGAGACCTTCCTGGGACAAAGAACTATATTATATTTTTCTTGTATCTGTCTTAGGGACACAAATGAAGTAGATTTGTGATCTACTGAAAGTTAACACAAGAACTAATATTAAATCATTGTATTTGTAAGTACAGAGTTAGTTGATGCTCTAACTAATACTGGGGAAAATAATCCAAATTGAGACATCATGAAGACTCACAAAAATAAATAAATAAATAATGAAATAAATAATGAAATGAAGTAATTTTTAAATTGGAAAAGTAAAAATGAGCAAAATTATCACAACAGATGTTTGAAATATGACAGAGAAAAATACATGAGAGAACAAACCATCCACAAGCTCACAACTCCTCAATATAGAAAGCAAATGATAATTAAATAGCTGAAATGCTAGAAAAATATTTCAGAAGTAATCTGACTTTTAAAATCAGTGTCCAACATAAAGGCCCCAACCTGAAATGAAATAAAGAAACCAAATCAGGACCCAGAAAAGAAACTTAATCAAACTAAATAAAACCTCAGTAACTTGGAAAAGAAAATCAAAACTTTAATGAAAAATTCAACAAGCAAATTGAGACTCTGATAGAGAACAAACAGAAATGGCAGAGATGTAAATGTTAAGCCCGCAAAGAAAAAACAATGGAGTTGAGGGAGCAGAAAAGTAGTGCAATTAGTAAAGTCCCTGACACACAAACATATGGACCTAAGTTCAGATACCCACCATCTGGGTGTAAAGAAGCATGGTTGTCCACATCTACAATCCTAGGGCTACATGATGACACTGCCCATATGCTAAGGTTTCTATTTTTGTTACAATGCCATCTGCTGCCAAACATGCATTTATAACCCCATGAGGTGTGTGTTATGATGGACTACCTGAGGAAGAGAAGACTAGGGCCTAGTTTACCCGTGGTTCTGCTCCTTTTACAGGCACCATCTGACAGCATCTAAAGGACACTGGTGGAAAGAACTTGGGACAATATACATAACACATTTTGTTTTGTTTTGAAAGAGAAATTACCAGGTGTGTAATTATTTGGTGATTCATGGGTTATAGCACATGGATTGGCTGGACAGTCGGGAAATTGAAAAAAGCATGATTGGAAAAACGGTGAGAAAAACATCTGAGGAAGAAGTACGTGGGTAGATATCCTTAAATGGGCAAAGGATGTGAAAAAATGTATGTCTCATGTAAATGCTCATCAAAAGGTGACTTCAGCTGAGGAGGAGTTCAATAATCAAATATATAGGTGGCACATTCTGTGGACAAACTCTTTCCCCAGCTATTCCTGTCATTTACAAATGGGCCCATGAACAAATTGGCCATGTTGACAGAGATGGGGGTTATGCATGGGCTTGACAACATGGGTTGCCACTCACCTGGTTAATGGTGAGTGCCAGATATGCCAATAGAAGAGACTGACACAGTCTAGACATAGCACTACTCCCCCAGGGTGATGAACCAGTGACCTGGTGACAGGTTGACTACACTGGACCACTTCCTATTGGTTTTTTATCTGAAGCACAGTGGCTGCACCTGAATCTATCACTGCCTCAGCTACTGAGGATGAGGCGCAGGTGAGACATTGTGTCCTGCCACTGCTGCCTCTGCTGCTGCCTCAGCCACTTCCACACAGGGAGGCAAATGTTGTCTTTTGACTAAGTCTCTTATCTTTTTATTAAAAACTGGGGAGTCAGATGCTGGGGTGAAAACATGCTAGCTCAGAGAGGCAGAGAAAGTAGCTGGCTGGCCTTCCTGCTCTGCCAATGTCTCAGAGACTTTTCTCCTACACTGTCTGGAACAAAACTCCTCTACTCCTACAACTGGATGTCCCCTCCTTCTCTCTCTGTCTCTCTCTGTCTCTGTTTCTGTCTCTGTCTCTCTCTCTCTCTCTCTCTCTCCCTCTCTCTCTCTCTCTCTCTCTCTCTCTCATTACTTCCAGTCAACTGGTTGCTTGCTCTGCCTCTTGACCTATAGTTGATTTTATTTAAATAATGCAGTCTCATTGTTCACCATGTGATCAAATATCCCACAGCAATTTTCTTCATGGAAAGGACAACACTTTGTTCTTACTGGAGTAGATACTTATTCTGGTTGTGAAGTTGCCTTTTCTGCATGTAATACTTTGATCAAAAGCATCATATGTGAATGTACACAATGTCTTATCCACTGCATTGATATTCTACACAGTATTGCATCTAACAAAAGAACTCACTTCACAGCAAAAGAGGTACGACAGTGGGTCCAAGTTCATGGAATCCAGCAGTCTTACCATGTCGCCCCCCCCCGCCCATACACTGAAGCATCTTGCCTAATAGAAAGAGGGAATGGCCTCTTGAAAACATAATTACAGTGCCAATTAGGTGGCAGCAATCTGGAGGGCAAGGTTCTCCAGAAAGTTGTATATGCTTTAAATCAGCATTCAGTATATGGCCATTCAGTATATGGCCCATAGCCAGGATCCATAGGTACAGGAGTCAAGAGGTAGAAAATGGAAGAGATCCACTCACTATTACCCCTAGTGATTAACTAAAAAATGTGTTCCCTACCCATGACTTTAAGTTCTGTTATCCAAGAAGTTTTGGTTCCAGAAGGGGAAGCACTCCTGCCAGGAACTACAAGAAACATTCCATTGAACTGGAAGGTCAAACTTTGCCTGGTCACTGTACACATCTGATGGCCCTTAAGCCAACAGGCTAAGAAGGAATAACAGCATTCGGAGGGGCTTTGGTCCAGATTATCAAGGGGAATTTGGATTGTTTCTCCATAGTGGAGGTAAGAAAGATTATGTCTGGAGTGCAGATCTTTTAGGGAATCTCTTGGTACTATCATGTCCTGTGATTAAAGTCAATGGGAAACTATAATAGCCTAATCCAGGCAGGATGACAAAGGGATGCATCAGGAATGAAAGAATGAGTCACTCCTCCAAGAATAGAGACAAGGCCTGCTGAGGTGCTTGCTGAGTGTGGAAGAAATGCAGAATGGGTGGTAGAGGAAGATAGTTATTAGTACCAGCTAAGGCCACAAGACCACTTGCAGAAATAATAAATATAATTGACATAAGTGTTGCCTGTTGTGGAATACTAATATAGCTAGACAAATATGTGTTACATTTGTTCATGCTGCATTTGTTTAATGATGTTAACATGTGTTGCCTTGCCTGCTTAAGGTACCTGATTGGTATAATACAAAGCTGAACAGCCAATAGTGAGGCAGAGGAGAGATCGGTGGGGCTGGAGGGCAGAGAGAATAAGTAAGAGGAAGAATCTAGGCTCAAGAGAGAATGGAAGAGATTAAGACAGACAAAGAGGGAGATGCCTGGGGCTACTCACCCAGGGAGCCTCCAGACAGACAGACACAGAGTAGGACATACAGAATGAAAGAAATATAAAAGCTCCAATACAAAACATAGTTGAAGAGATCGGGTAAATTTAAGTTATAAGAGCTAATGCTACAAGCATAATATAAGACCAAGCATTCATAACTAATAATAAAGCTCTGTGTTCTGATTTGGGAGCTGTTTGGTGGTCTAAAAGAAAGCCTGCTACATTTTCTGTCATATTTTGTTAAGAATGTGTTTGCATAAATATTTGTAGTTTCTTTCTTCAACTTCTTTTTTCATTTAATATTTTTTCTTATTTTACATATTGATCCCAGGTCCCTCTCCCTCCCTCCATCCTATGATCCCTGAAACCCTCTCCCATCCCATCCCCCCACCACCACTCCACAGGGAGAGTGATGCTTTCAAGAGGGATCAACAAAATCTATCAAGTCATTTGGAGTAGAGACTAGGTCCTCCCTCCTGCCTCTAGTTTAAGGGAGTATCCCTCCATGGGGAATGTGTATAGCCTGATCTTGTCCCGTTTTCCCATCACTCCTCCTTCTCTGCAACTGTATTCCAGGAGTTCAGCTCAGTGTTTAGTTTTGGGTGTTTGCTTGTGTTTCCATCAGCTACTAGATGAGGGTTCTATGATGTCAGATAAGTTAATCATCAATCTCATTATCAGGGAAGGGCATTTAAGGTATCCTCTTCACTGTTGCTCAGATTGTTAGTTAGGGTCATCCTTGTAGGTCTCTGAACATTTCTCTAGAGTCAGTTTTCTCTTCAAACCTATAATGGCTCCCTCTTTTATGGTATTCATCCCCTGACTCAATCTTCCTTGTTCCACATGTTCTCCTCTCGTCCCTTTCTCTTTCTTCTAACTCCCTCTTCACTTATTGACCCCCACTCCCAATATGCTCAGGAGATCTTGTTCCTTTCCCCTTCTGTGAGGGACCATATATGAATCGCTTAGATTCCTCCTTGTATCCTAGTTTCTCTAGCAGTGTGAATTATAGGCTGGTGATCCTTTGTTCTATGTCTGAAATCCATATATGAGTGAGTACATACCATGTTCCTCTTTTTGTGACTGGGTTACCTCATTCAGGATGGTTTCCTCAAGTTCTATCCCTTTGCCTGTGAATTTCAAGAGTTCATAGTGGGTTTTTTTTTTCGCTTAGTAATATTCCATTGTGTAAATGTACCTCATCTTTTTTACCCATTCTTCAGGTGAGGAGCATCTAGGTTTCTTCCAGGTTCTTGCTATTACAAATAATGCTGCTATGAACATAGTTGAACAGATGTCTTTATTGTATGGATTTGGATCGTTTGGGTATATGCCTAAGAGTGGAATTGCCGGAACCTGTGGTAGAGTGATTCCCATTTTCCTGAGAAACTGCCATAATAATGTCCAAAATGGCTGTACAAGTTTTCATTCTCATAAGCAGTGGAGGAGTGTTCCCCTTGTCTCTCAGCTATTTTGGATTCCTCTATTGAGAATCTCTCTTCTGTTCTGTACCCCATTTTTTAATAGGGTTATTTGGTGTTTTGGTGACTAGCTTCTTGAGTTCTTTGTATATTTGGAGATCAGCTCTATGTCACATGTGGGGTTGGTGAAGATCTTTTCCCAGTCTGTGGGCTGCCCTTTGGTGTTGTCAACTGTGCGCTTTATTTTACAGAAGCTTCTCCGTTTCAGGAGGTCCCAGATGGGAGATGTTATTCTGTAAATAAATGTTTCTCATACTGGTTAATGAATAAAGCACTGTTGGTCAATAGGAAAGCAAGATAGGTGGGACTAGGAGACAAAGAGGAAAGAGGAAGGGGTGAGGAGGAGTCAACATGGAGAGCCCAGAGAGGTAGAACGCCAGCCACTCTGGCTGGTAAGATGAGCCACGTGGAAATACTTAAAATAGTAGTAATGGGTTAATCATTAAGACAGAGCTAGCTAGCCGGTAAGAAACTATTAACTGGCCAACAGCCTTATATAAAATACAGAGTCTCAGCATGTTATTGGGGGCTGGCGTGGCAGTGAGACCCAACTGGCAGGGAAAAAAGTGCCCGTAACAGGTCCCATTTTTTAATTGTTGATCTCAGTGTCTGTGCTACTGGTGTTATATTAAGGAAGTGGTCTCCTGTACCAATTTGTTCAAGAGTACCTCCCATTTTCTCTTTTAAGAGGTTCAATGCAGCTGGATTTATGTTGAGGTCTTTAATCCATTTGGACTTGAGTTTTGTGCATGGTGATAGACACGCATCTATCTGCAGTCTTCTACACACTAGAATCCAGTTGTGCCAGCACCATTTGTTGAAGATGCTTTCCTCCTTCCACTGTATAATTTTAGCTGTTTTGTCAAATATCAGGTGTTCATAGGATGTGGGTTAATATCAAGATTTTCGATTGGATTCTATTGGTTTACCTGTCTATTTTTGTGCCAATACCAAACTGTTTCCAGGACTATAGCTCTATAGTATAGTCCTGTATTTCAGTTTTCAGGCAATAGATTGTTTGAATTGTTTTCTTCATTTGTTTGATTGTTTTTTCTTAGCTTTCCTTGCTTTCTTTAGGAGATTTGTTGATTTCTTGCAATTTTTTGTTTGTTTTTTCTTCCATTTCTTTAAGGGGTTTTCTAATATCCTCTTTGAGGACCTCTATCATTTTCATGAAGTTGTTCAGAGGGTCATTCTCTTCTGTTTCATCTGTATTGGGATGTTCAGGTCTTACTGGTGTAGAATCCCTAGACTCTGATGGTGTGGTATAATCCTTTCTGTTGTTGGATATGTTCTTATACTGTTATCTTCCTGTCTCTTCTTCCAGTGGGTAGAGGTAGGGTCTCTCTCCCTCTCCTCTCTAGCAGAGGGTGAAGGGGCAAGGCAGGAATGGCACCCAGTTCTGGGTCCTTTGCTTGCCTCCATGTCCCTCTGGGAGATTTGGAGGCAGGAAGGATCTGGCCTTCTTGAATTTTTAAAAGTTATTTATATATTTTAGATACTAAAATTCTAAGTTATTTCCTATTATGTAGACTGCTAATCTGCCTGGATAATGGTATCCTTTGACATATAACATTTTCAGCTTTATAGTACCTGTGCTATCAGTGTCCTCTTCATTCCCTGTGTCAATGTCTTCAAGCCTAGTGCCAACTTTCTCTTCTATCAGATTCGGGTTATCTGGTCTTATGTTGATGTTCTTGATCCTTTTGGGGTGCAGGGTTATAGAGATGGGTCTATTTTCATTCTTCAACATGTAGCCATCCCGTTTGATCAGACCCATTTTTTAGAGATCTTTTCTCAAATGTGTATTTGTTTTGTTTTTTTTCCTTTTTTGTAAAAAATCATGTGTCCATAGATGTGTGAACTTATGTCTAGGTCTTTGACTCCCAGTGTGTCTGTTTTTATGCCAGTACCACTTTGCTGTTCTATAGTTCAACTTGAAATCTTGATAGTGATACCTCCAGCAATGTTCTTATTCTTCAAGTTTGTTTTATCTATACTTGTTTTCTGTTGCTTGTTTACATATGAAGTTGAAGATTGCTTTGTTTCCAAACTTTGTGAATAATTGTATTAGAATTTTGATGGGTATTGCATTTAATCCATAGGCTATTGCCTTTGGTAGGATGGCCATTTTTTCGCAATATTTATCCTACTGATCCATGAACCCAGGAGATATTTCCATCTTTAATTTACTTCTTCATTGTCTTAAAGTCTACTTTATATGTTTTTTACTTGCTTGGTTAGAGTTATTCCAATACAATTTATATTATTTCATTTGAGGCTATGATGAAGATATGCTTTCCCTGATTTGTTTCTCAATGTTTGTCATTGGGATATAGTAAGGCTACTAATTTTTGTATATTAATTTTGTATTCTTCTTTGCTCAAAGTATGAGCTATAGAAGTTCCCTAGTAGAATTTCATGGTATTTTATGTATAAAATCATATTCTCTTCACATGTACTTTGACTTCCTCCTTTCCTGCTTTCATTCCCTTGATCTCCTGCAGTTATTATTCTAGCTATTGAACACATCTGGAAAAAGTGGCCATTCTTGCCTTGTTTCTGATTTTAGTGGTAATGCTTTCAGTTTCTCTGTGTTTAAATTGATGTTGGCTGTGGGATTGCTGTAAAGCACCTTTATTATGTTTAGGAATGTCCCTTTTATCCCTAGTTTCTCCAAGACTTTTATCATGAAGGTATGTTGGATTTTGTCAAAGGCATTTTCTTCAAGTAAGATCACCATTTGTCTTTCCATCTATGTGGTAGATTATATTTACTGATTTATGTATGTTGAACCATTCCTGCATCATAGGATGAAGGCAATTTGTTTGTGTTGCACACAGACTGTAAAGCTTTCATCAAGGTCAAACCTAAATTCAGGGATGATCTGTAACTCAATCCTCCCCTTGGTGTTCATATTTCTCGGTGCCAGAAGGAAAATGCCTTTAGGTGTGTTTGTTGTGCCAGGTTTGTGGAGCCCCAAACAGATCAACCCATGCACTCGACACTTTTGGTGCAAACACAATGGTTTCTTTTTATTGTTCAGGCTAGCATGCATTTCTGCGCTCAGAACAGATAGAAGCCCATAACAATAACTCAGAGGGATTTTTATAGACCAAGACTATAAGGCTGAAAATCACAAATTATAAAGTTTCCATGGTTACTCAAGGTCATGCGAAGTACAGAGTAAAGCAATAACTATATATTTAAAGCAAGATATATTTGATAAGGTAAAGCATGTGATTGCAGGGTCACAGAGTCACAGGGTCTATCAATTATCCATCCCTTGGGCTGGGGGATGTTTACAACCAGCAGGAGAATTTCACAAGGCAATTAGTGGCTATTTGGTTTTCTCTGGGACTAAGGAATGCTCACACAGATGGGGATGAGCTAACTCCCTTTCTCTGAGAGTTAGGCTTCAGACAATTGGGCATCTGCATTTTTCTGTTAAGGGCTCCAACTTCCTCTATTATTAGAAGTTCCCTTTTACTGTATAGATTTAGTGGCCCAAGTTTTTAAACTTTTATTAATTTTATTTTTTTGTCCTTCAATATATTTAGGAAGTAGCAGCTTTGAGCTCTTATGATCTCTAAATGTCTAGATAAGACTGACAGAGCCAGTAGCACACCATTCTTCATTTAAATATATCAAACTACAAAATAAAGTTTTTTGTTTTGTTCTGTTTTTTCAAGACAGGGTTTCTCTGTGTAATAGCTCTATAGATCAGGCTGGCCTCAAACTCATAGAGATCCATCTGCCTCTGCTTCATGAGTGCTGGGATTAAAGGTGTACCACCACCATCACCCAGCGTAAAGTTGCCTTTTTTTCTCTATAAACCCCAGAGAGTCCATGTGAACCTTTATGTGCCATTGCTCTTCTCTTCCAATATAGCTGTGTTGGACACAGCTATCATGATAATAATCTTTATGAAGTGTTCTTGGATTGTGTGCAAATAACTAATTGAGAAACTTCATATCTATGTTCTCAAGGGACATTGATCATAATTTTCTTTTTTGTTGGGTCTTTGTGTAGTTTTGCCATAAAGGTAATAGTGGCTTCATTAAAAAGTTTAGGAAATGTTCCTAGAGTTTCTATCTTGTGGAATGATTTGAGAAATATTGACATAAATTCTTCTTTAAGGTAGTATTATTCAGCACTCAATCAATTTGGCCCTGCAGATTTTATTTTTGTGTAGAGTTTTGCTGTTGTTCTTTGTTTTGGTTGAGAGGGTGTTGTATTGTTTCTATTTCACTTGGGATTATCAAGAAAATCATCCATTTCTTTTAGGTTTTCCAGTTTGGTAGAGTATAGATTTTTTTTAATTAATTTTATTTTCATCATAGCCCATTTTCCCTCCCTCATCTTCTCCAAATCCTGTTTCCACCTCCCTCCCAAACCATTCCTCCATTTCTGTTTAAGAAAGGGCAGGTCTCCCATGAATATCAGTAAAACATGGCAGTAAGACTAGGCACCTTCCCATATATTAAGGCTGGGCAAGGCAAACCTACATGAAAAGTAGGGTCCTAAAAGCTTGTAAAAGAGTCAAAGACAGCCCCTGTTTGTCTTTCTGGCTCTGGGTTACCTCACTCTGCATGATATTTTTCTAGTCACATCCATTTGCCTGCAAAGTTCAGGTTTTTACAGCTGAGTTAATATTCCATTGTGTAAATGTTCCATTTTTTCTCTGTCCTTTGATTGAGGAACATCTAGGTTGTTTCCAGTTTCTGGCTATTATGATGCTACTATGAACATAGTAGAGCAAGTGCTTTGTGATAATTGAGCATCCTTTGGGTATATGCCCAGGAGTGGTAATACTAATTCTTGAGGTAGACTGATTCCCAATTTTCTGAGAAACCACTCTACTGATTTCCAAAGTGGCTATACAAGTTCACATTCCCACAAGCAGTGGAGGATTGTCCCCCTTACTTCACATCCTCACCAGCATAAGCTGTCATCAGCGTTTTTGATCTTAGCTATTCTGACAGGTGTAAGATGGCACCTCAGAGTCATTTTGAGCTGCATTTCCCTGATGTCATCAGCCATTTAAAATTCTTCTGTTGAGATCTGCACCCCATTTTTAATTGGATTTTTTAGTATTTTAATGTCTAGTTTTTTGAGTTATTTATATATTTTAGAGATTTTAGAGATGTCAGATATGGGGTTCATGAAGATCTCTTACCATTCTGTAGGCTATCATTTTGTCTTATTACCCTGTCCTTTGCCTTATAAAAGCTTCTCTGTTTCAGGAAGTTCCATTTATTGATTGTTGCTCTTTGTGTCTAGGCTAATAGTGTTATACTTAAGAAGTGGTCTCTTATGCCAATGTGTTCAAGGCTACTTCCCACTTTATCTTCTATCAGGTTCAGAGTAACTGGATTTATGCTGATGTCTTTGATAAACTTATACTTGAGTTTTATACATGGGGATAGAGATGGATCTATTTACAATAACTACATGTTAACATGCAGTTATGCCAGTACCATTTGTTGAACATGCTTTTTTTCCCATTGTACAACTTTGGCTACTTTGTCAAAATTCAAATGTTCATAGGTTGTGGATTAATGTCAGGGTATTCAAATAAATTCTATTGGTCCACCTATCTGTTTTTGTGCTAATACCAAGCTGTTTTGATTACCATAGCTCTATAGTCAAGCTTGAAGTCAGGGATGATGATGCCTCTAGAAGTTCCTTTATTGTACAAAATTGTTTTAGCTATCCTAGGATTTTTGTTTTCCCATATGAAGTTGAGTAGTGTTCTTTTGAGGTCTGTGAAGAATTGTTCTGGGATTTTGATGGGAATTGATTGAACCTGTGGATTGCTTTTGGTAATATTGTCATTTTTACTATATTGATACTACCTATTTAAGAGAATGGGAGATCTTTCCACTTTCTGATATCTAATTTCTTTCTTCAAAGACTGAAGTTCTTGTCATGCAGGTCTTTCACTTGTTTGGTTAGAGTTTTTTTTTTTTTCTTTGTTTTTTTGTTAGAGGGTTTTTTTTTGGTTAGAGATATTTTATACTATTTGTGGCTATTGTAAAGGGTGATGTCTCTCTGATTTTTTTCTCATTCTGTTTATCATTTGTATATAGAAGGGCTACTGATTTTTTTTTATAGTTAATCTTTTATCCTGCCACATTCCTGAAGTGTAGAGTTCCCTGGTAGAATTTTTGGGGTTATTTATGTATACTAAAATATTACCTACAAATAGTGATAGTTTGACTTCCTCCTTTCCAATTTGTATCCCTTGATCTTTTGTTGTCTTATTGCTCTAGCTAGAACTTCAAGTACAATATTGAAGAGATATGGAGAGAGTAGACAGCCTTGTCTTGTTCATAATTTTAGAGAAATCATGAGTTTCTCTTCATTTAATTTGATGTTGGTGGTTGACTTGCTGTAAATTACCTTTATTATGTTGAGGTATGTTCCTTGGGGCTAGAGAGATGACTCAGCCATTACAAGATAGGCTCACAACTAAAAATATAGGTATGTTCCTTGAATCTCTGATTTTTCCAATACCTGTAACATGAATGGGTGTTGGATTTTGTCAAAGGCTTTTTCAGCATCTAATGAGATCTTCATGTGAGGTTTTTTTTCTTCACTTTGTTTATATGGTGAATTACATTGACAAATTTATGTATGTTGAACCAACCATCCTTGCATCTCTGGAATGAAGCCTACTTGATCACAGTGGATTTTTCTGATGTGTTCTTGGATTTGAGTTACCAGTAATTTTTTTTTTTACATGCCTTTTTTTTTAATGAAAACAAACATTTATAAACAATATTTGGGAATTTGGTCATAGTTCTTTCCAAACTGCTTCCTGATTGTAGGGGCGCTGTAATGGGGGAATCCTAAGAAGACGCAGAAATCCTGGCTGTAGTGGTCTGCAAGGCTGCATTTTCCCATTAACATTGCTTCAGGGGGTCTTGTTCGATCAAACCACATTAGTCTGGAAGGAATCCACAGCTTTTCATTTTCTGTGGAAACAAAAGTAGAAATTCTTTTCCCCAGTAACTTGTCCTTAGGCTTTTGAAGTCAAAGCATTTTAAATATATATGTATATATATATATATATATATGTAAATATATATTGTAAATATATATAAATATATATATTGAATTAACCCAGCAGCATCTTTCTTTTTTTTTTATTAATAATATAATTTTAAAATTTTACATGTGGATCAGTTTCCTCCCCTTTCCTCCCTCTAATCCTTCCCTTCCCTCCCTCCCTCCTTCTTACCCTTTTTACCCTGTGACATGCACCCTGGCCACCCTCCCCTCCCCTCCCCCTCACCCCTATTCCACATGTAGGGATATGCTATCCAGGTTGGGTCATATAAATCTGTCAATTTGAAGTAGGGACTAGGACTTCTGTCTCTAGGTTAAGGGGGTATCCCTCCATGGGGAATGTGTCCCTAAGGTCCTTTTGTGTACCAGGAATACATCCTGGTTCTACTGTCTGAGGTCCCCCAGACTGCTCAGTTCTTCTAGCTGAGACCCATATTCAGGGAGTCTGAGTCAGTACCTTGCTGGGTTCCTAGCCATCAATCTGGGGGACCCAAGCTCCTCCTTGTTCAGGTCAGCTGTCTTTGTGAGTTTCTGCAACCTGGTCTTGTCCCCTCTCTCTGCATCTGGATTCTAGTTCGACTCAATGTTTAGTTATGGGTGTTTGCTTCTGTTTCCAACATGTATTAGATGAGGACTCCATGATGGTGGATAAGTTAGTTGATGATCTCACTATCAGGGAAGGGCATTTATGGTAGCCTTTCCATGATTGCTCAAATTGTTAGTTGGAGTCAGTCTTGTAGGTCTCTAGACCTTTCTTTAGGTTCAGTTTTCTCTTCAAACCTATAATGGCTCCCTCTTTTATGTTCTCTCTCTCTCTGTCTGTCTCTCCCTTTTCTGTCTTCTATTCCTACCCTGACTCAATCTTCCTAGTTCTCTCTCCATTCACTGCCCCACCCCACTTCCCATGTGCTCTGGGGGACTTGTCCCTTCCCCCTTTTGTGAGGGACCTTATAAGAACCTCTTAGAATACACCTTGTATCCTAGTTCCTCTGGTGGTGTGAATTATAGGCTGGTGATGCTGCGTTCTAGGTCTAAAATCCATATATGAGCAAGTACACACCGTGTTCTTTTTGTGACTGGGTTATTTAATTCAGGTTGGTTTCTTCAAGTTCCATCCACTTGCCTGCGAATTTCAAGATTCCATTATTTTTTTCTGCAGAATAGTAGTCCATTGTGTAGATGTGCCACATCTTCTTTATCCATTCTTCAGTCGAGGGGCATCTAGGTTGCTTCCATGTTCTTACTATTACAAATAATGCTGTTATGAACATAGTTGAGCACATGTCTTTGTTGCATGGATGTCGGTCATTTGGGTATAGGCCTAAGATGGGGATTGCCTAGTCCTGTAGTACACTAATTCCCATTTTCCTGAGGAACTGCCATACTGATCTCCAAAATGGCTGTATGAATTTGCACTCCCACCAGCAGTGAAGGAGTGTTCCCCTTTCTCCACATCCTCTCTAGCTTAAGTTGTCATTGGTGTTTCTAATTTTAGCCATTCTGGCAGGAGTAAGATGGTATCTCAAAGTTGTTTTCATTTGCATTTCCCTGATAACTAAGGATGTTGAACATTTTCTTAAGTGTCTTTCAGCCTCTTTAATATCCTCTATTGAGAATTCTTTCTTCAATTCTGTACCCCATTTTTTAATAGGATTATTTGGTGTTTTGTTGACTAGTTTCTTGAGTTCTTTGTATATTTTGGAGATCAGACCTTTGTCAGATGTAGGGTTGGTAAAAAATCTTTTCCCAGTTTATGGGCTGCCATTTGGTCTTGTCCAGTGTGTCCTTTGCCTTACAGAAGCTTCTAAGTTTGAGGAGATCCCACTTATTGTTGATCTCAGTGTCTGTGTTACTAGATTTATGTTCAGGAAGTGGTCTCCTATACCAATTTGTTCAAGGGTACCTCCTACTTTGTCTTCTAAGAGGTTCAGTGTGGCTGGATTTATGTTGAGGTCTTTGATCCATTTGGACTTGAGTTTTGTGCATGGTGATAGACATGGGTCTATCTGCAGTCTTCTACACACCAACATCCAGTTGTGCTACCACCAATTTCTGACTTGATCCAGTGGTCATTCAGTAAACAGTTTCTCAGTTTCCTTGCCTTTGTAGGCTTCCTGTTGTTTCTGTCATTGTTTAAGTCCAGTGTTAATGTGTTAATCGATGGTGAACTGAAAAGGTACTGGGGGTTATTTCAGGTCTTTTCTCTCCCACCTGCTGATACTTGCTTTGTGGCTGAGTATATAGCCAATTTTGGATAAGGTTTCATGAGATGCTTCAAAGGTATGTTCTTTTGTGTTTGGATGAAATGTTCTGTAAATAACTGTTAGGTGCATTAAAGTCATAATTTCTGTTAGTTCCCTTATTTCTCTATTTAATTTCTGTCCAGATGCCATGTCCATTGGTGAGAATGGAGTATTAGTGTCTCCCACTATCATTGTGTGAAGTTCTATGTGTGATTTAAGCTTTAGTAATTTTTCTTTTACAAAATTGAGTGCCCTTACATTTGGGGCATAAATGTTCAGAATTGAGATGTTATCTTAGTGGCATTTTCCTTTGATGAGTATGAAATGTCCTTCTCCACCTCTTTCAATTTTGGTTGGAAGTCTATTTTGGTAGATATTAGAATAGTTACACCGCTTGTTTCTTAGATCTGTTCGATTGGCAAATCTTTTTCCAACCCTTTACTCTCGAGATAATGTCTATCTTTGATGCTGAAATGTGTTTCTTGTATGTAACAGAAGGACTGATCCTGTTTTCAAATCAATTCTATTAGCCTGTGTCTTTTTATTGGCAAATTGAGTCCATTGTTATTGGGGGATATTAATGACCAATGGTTAATTTCTGTTATTTTGTTGTTAATGGTGTTGGTAGTGTGTGTGTGTGTGTGTGTGTGTGTGTGTGTGTGTGTGTGTGTGTGTGTGTGTGTTTTCCTTCTTTGGGTTTTGCTGGTGTGAGATTATCCTTTGCCTATGTTTTTGGTAGATGTAGTTAAGTTCCTGGGGTTGGAGTTTTCTTTTTAGTACCGCCTGCAGGGCTGGGTTTGTGGATACAAATGGTTTAAATTTCACTGTTATGAAATACCTTGTTTTCTTCGTGTTGACTAAGTTTTGCTGGGTATAGTAATATGGCCTGGTATCCATGGTCTCTTAGAGGTAGGTGTTAAGTCCAGGGCCTTCTATGAATTTTAGGATCTCCATTGGAAAGTTGGGTGTGATTCTAATAGGTCTGCCTTTATATGTTACTTGGCAATTTTCCCTTGCCACTTTTAATATTTTTATTTTGTATGTTTAGTGTTTTGATTATTATGTTACAAGGGGATTTTTTTCTGATCTATCCTATTTGGTATTCTATAAGCTTCTTGTACCTTTACAGGTATATCCTTTATGGTGGGAGAATTTTCTTCTATGATTTTGTTAAATATATTTTCTAGGCTTTTTTTTTTCTGAGATGGGTTTCTTCACCTTCTTCTATTCCTACTATGTTTATCTTATCATATTGTACCAGATTTCCTGGAATTTTTTGTTAGGAATTTTTTAGGTTTAACATTTTCTTTTACTGATGAATCTATTCCTGCTATCTTCACTCAATACCCAAGATTCTTTCATCTCTTGTGTTGTGTTGGTAGTGTTTGCATCTGTCATTCCTATTTGTTTATCTAGATTTTCCATTTCCAGGATTCCCTCGATTTGTTTTCTAAACACTTTTATTTTCATTTTCAGGTCTTGTACAGTTTCCTTCACTTTGTTTTTTGTTTTAGCTTTTTTTGGCATCCTTCTAGGGATTTGTTGGTAATTTGCCCCCCCCCCAATATCTTTAAGGGAATTTTTATTTCCTCTTTCTCATAAAGTAGTTTTTAAGGCTGTTTTCTTGTACTTCGGCTGTGTTTGATTGTTCAGGACTTCCTGATGTAGGATAGCTGGGCTCTAGTAGTGCCATATTGCCCTTTCTGTGTGTTGTTACAGTGGTATTTGGCATCTGAATTTGGAATGATTATAGGTCTATGTGTTGATTCTTGTGTTTGTCTTTGTTGGACTGTTTTGTTCTTTAGTTTTTCTTTCCTTTTTGGCATCCTGACCTAAATAGCCAAGGGTTCTGGTGACTGACTAGTGAGTCTTCAGGTCCAGTAGGGTGCCTCTCTAGGGTTTTGGGACCTAGGGTCTCTAGATCCACCCTGCCCTCTGGTAGACCTAGGAAGGGGGTGCAGGTTTTAAGGAATGTTAGTGAGTGGGGGTAGGGAATGGGTGTGTTTTTCTCGGGTCTTAGGTAAAGCTACTAGGGTTGTGAGCCCTAGTGTGGAACCCAGGTGAGCCCTAGTGTGGAACCCAGGGGAAGGTATACAGTATTGGAGTATAGATTTTTGTTTTATTTTTTGCAACAGGATTTCTATGTAAAAAGAATTAAATATCACAAACTCCTCTCCTGGGGATTTAAAATACAAGACTGGGGAAATGGAAAAAGGCTCTAGAGTAAGATAAAAACAGGAGGGTAAAATCATAGAAGTCTGAAAAAGTCATAAGAAATCATTCTATTAGCTATCTACCACACCCACAAACCTCTGTAATATAAATGTCCTGGCTTCTTCCTCTCCCTGGGTCATGGGCAACCTGGCCCTGTTCCTGCTTCCAACTCCTCTCCTTCTCCTCAGTACCCATGTGCTACTCTGCAGTCCTCTCCTGAACCCATGTATGCCATCTCCTTAGTGAACCTTTCATGGCCATGGGGCCTCTCTAATCCTCAGGTTCTTTCCCCGCCCCTGGGATTGTTCTTCTCTGGGCAACCTTCCCTCGCCCCAGGATCTGTCTTCACTAGGTGGTTGCTCCTTGTTGATAAACTGGCATTATGCTGACAACTCAAAGGGGCCCGTGTTGCTTGGCTACGTCGTGCATGAATTAAGCAACTGTGTAAGGACTCTATGCAGAAATGAGGAGCTGGGGCCAGCAGCAGTTCCACAACTCCAGTTTCAACGGCCCCAACTGCTAAGCCTCGTTCTAAACTGCTCCCTTTCAATTTTAAGCAAGCAGCTCTGTTTCCCATTTCTGTTCCCAGTTGGTTAACACCTACCCTCCCTTTGCTCCTTTTCCCAATAAACTCCATGTGGGTTTCTTGAGTCTGGTGGTTCGTGTTTCATCACCTAAAGCTGCAGCAAAGAACAACACATAATTTAAATGAAAATTTCTCCTCTGGGGTGACAATGCTTCCTCTAAGAGCCCAAAAATCATCTAACAAATAACCTAATACCAAAACATAAGAAGCTTTCCTTTGACTGGTTGGTGAGGGTTGTCCAAGAAACTCCCCAAACACTAAAGACTACTGCTATTTATGTTGACTGCCCAGAGCTGGAACTTATCTGTATGTATGCCTCCTTTCTGCAGACTTTCATTGTACCATAAGGTGCCATGCAAGCTTCCAAAGGAAGGAAGAAACCAAAAGTCCAACCCAGCTATGACACCTATAAACCATAAAAATACAGCATGACATATAACCCTCAGGATGCAGTAGTGGCACACATATGTTGACATCAACTAACAGCTCCCTAATTGGACTTAAGACCCACTCAACAGGAGGAAATCATCTCTGGTACTGGAAACCTAGCCAGAGATAGTGAAGCCATAGGTCTTGAAGAACTTATAACCACTTTACTAAAACAGCATAATCCCTAACAGCATTCTAATTACTTGTCTTTATAACCAAAAATAAGTGTAGTATTCTCCCCAGCAAAGGAAACTTCTCTTTGTAACAGATCACTACAGAAAACTACTGTAGTGGGATATTCACTTTGTCTGCTTCTGTGGCATTGACCACACCCGTTGGGGGGTGGAGCCAAGGGCAGAAGTGACCCATGGAACTACGTCTGAGGAGGAGCTGGGAACGCTGTCTTTCTGGAGGGACGCTGAGAGAGGAGCATCCGGTTCCAACTGCTGCGTTCATCTGTTCATCTGTGTTGTGAGTTGTTTCTCCTTAATAAACATCTATTCGGCCTATTTGTTTATCCTGACCCTTATTAAACTGCAATAAACTACTACCAATCAAAGTGCAAAGCTGTGTAGCCCAGTCCCAATGGATACATCCACAAAATAATTTCCAGATCTAAGGCTAATGAAATTTTGTGGAAGAGGGAACACAAGCACTGTAAAAGCCAGAAGACTAGGATATTTGTTATGAGGTTTTATGTCCTAGTAATGTCAGAACTTACACCAATGAAGTCTCACCAACATGACAACCTAAACATGGGCTAAATAAAGACAACAAAAATAAGCATGCAAAAGTGAATGTAGGTCTCAACCCTACAAAAATAACTACAGGCAGCTAAGGACAGCTGAGTGGGAGAAATAGTCTTGTGAAAGAAGAACACACCATTGGTTATCCAATACCAAATGGTCAGCTATGAAATCATATATATGCAAGTAACAGACTAAGCAGGTTGTATGTATGTATGTATGTCTAACTATCTATCTAATATTCTTGTATACTTTGTTTCATATACTTACATATATTTATAAACTTATAATTTATATACAATATATAAAGTATGTTTATATACTCCTAAGTTAACCTAAACAGGACTATCACTTGGACTCCTAAGAAAAACTGCACTCCAGATTTGAGTTTTTCCTCTGCAGTGTTCCTTCTGTCCACTGCTCTCATCTCCCACTGCTCTGTAATAAACCCTATACTCATGTATCTTGCCTGAATTTATTCAGCAGAGAGCACAAGAACCAGGAAGCTCAAGGAAGTTCTGTATGATAGGAGATGACCTATGATAGTCACATTTCTGGTTTTGAATGAAAAGTTCAAGTATATTGGCAAGCCAAAGAAAAAGTATAAAATGTGATCGGTATTATCAAATCAGATGGTCAAAAGAGCCGTAACAAATTGACTGGAGAAGCCTGTTGAGGTAGTCATCTCAAGTTCTGAACAGACTATCATGTTCCCTCCAGTACGACGTTGGAGTAACACCAACAGCATCAAATTCAGAGTTTCCAAACATACAGCACAAATTGACTGGGGAAGCTGCCACACACACAAAACAAAACAAAAACCTTAAAAAAAAAAAAAAAAATGTTTTTTTCCAAAGGTCTTTGCTTTCCTTTTCAGGAAGATAAGCTTGGTTCATGCATCTACTGCTTGAGGTTACTAGGCTTGCATTCATGGGTTAGTGAACACATTGTGTTTGGTCATTTCTGTGCTTTTTCCTTTATCTTTGAACATTTTCTTGGGTCCTAACCAACTAGATATGTCAAGTAAATTTTCTTTTCCTTAGTCAAATGTAGTTTGTTTACTTGGGATATATGATCCTAATTAATATGTCAAGAAAGTTAATAGGAGTATAAAAAAAACAGAAAACATTTAAATATGATTAGTTAGGATCTTATTTTTCAAAACACCCATTACTAGCATTTGATAGTACCTATTTCACATCCTACTCTCTACTGATTAATTAACTTATCATTTCATTTCCAATTTTTCCAGTTACTCTAAAATTTGTTAACTTGATTTTCATCAATTTTTTTAGTTTTCAGTCCATGTCTTGATAAATACATTTGAAACTATAAATTATATCATCTTATCAAGTCCTACAAACACTACTGCACTGTTTTCAGTTTGAAATGTCTTGGCGTAGTACTATTTTTTCCACTTAACAGGTAAAGAAGCTGGGAAACTAAGATATTAAATATCACATTTAAACCTTTTATGATGTGGGATATCCTTCTATATGCTACAAAGATGTGCTGCTTTTATTGGTTGATGAATAAAGCTGTTTTTAGTCAATGGTCAGGCAGAACAGAGTCAGGTGGGAAATCAGAAATAGGGAGAGAAAGAAGGCACAGTCACCAGAGAAGCAAAATGTATAAGGTAACAAGCCATGATCCTCATGGTAAAATAGAAAATAAGAGACATGGATTAATTTAATTGTGAGAGCTAGTCAGTAATATGCCTGAGCCATTGGTCAAACAATTGTAATTGACATTAAGCCTATGAGTGTTTGTTTGGGAACTGGCTGGCAGGGGAAAAACCCCTCCGTTTATAATTACCTAACTAGGAACTAATGTTTTCATGGGGAAAAACTGTGGTAGTATTTAAAGGAAATCTAGCTCAATTTGGGACAAAATTCCTGATGAAACACTAAGTACCTAGCTTTAAACATCCTTTGACATCATCGACACAGGCACAATGACAAGTAAGTAAGATGACATTACAAGTATCACATGATGATTTGACATTACTAATAGAGATCTATGATTCCAACTACTGAGTGACTTCATCTTGACTTTCTGGGGCAAATGACAAAAGCCTATATAAACAGCAGAAACAAATGTACCAAAACATTGTAACCAAGACTCACTAGGTTTCAGGAACCAGGAGAATATCAGTAGCAGTATTCATTCCACCTTTATCCTTTCCTACCAAGCTTGGTTCACATGACTGCTAGCATTTCCTGGCTTCCTGTCTCTCAGTTTATCTTGTTTCAAACTGAAAAATCTTAGAAATTGGCTGATTTGAATCAGATCGCTCTATTCTTATTGTAATCACCGTGGCAAGGAGAGAACTTGGTCTACCATAAATAACTTTAGGCAATAACTTTCCCCATACAAGGTTTATAGTGAAATCCAACCTTAGGTACAGAGAACGGGAAGGACATTTTCCAAAGACTGCCAGTCCTTAAAACATAGTGTTCTAAAGAAATAGTGTATTATATGTCCTGTTTATCTACATTATAAATAAGGCTACCCATGTATGAATAATTGACTATAATAATTTTAAACTTAGTCATTATACACAAAGCATTTGGAAGCAGCCATTTAAATTCGGGTGCTAATGGGGACAGCATTGTACACAGGTAGAGAGGATATAAAGTAATTTTACAATTTGAATGGATCTTTGGAATAAAAGGGTCCTTTTGAAGCAAAGGATAGAAGAAAGGAGATGAGAAGGTTGGGAATAAAAAACAGAATCATTCAATCAATCAAACACACTTCTTTTTTACCCCAAGATGGAAGGAACATGAAGTTGGATGGATAAGAATGTGGTGAGGATCTAGAAAGAGATGGGTGAAAAGAATAGGTTCAAAATATATTGTATAAGAAAGAGTCAATTAAAAAAACAAAACAAAACAAAAAAAAATAATCATTCTAACAACCATACTGATAGAACACTTAAGCCATGGGATTGATATTTAGTAAGACCCTATGTATACCCCCCTTCATCACTCATTTTAAATTAGAACATTATGAGCTATTTCCAATTAAATGGAAATGACTATTTTCTTTTTTATGAATACAGACAAAATGTCACTTTTAGAACCCAACATTCATAAAGGAACTGCAAATGTACCACATATACTCATATCCCATTTAGCTAGAACACACAATGGTTTCCTAATCCAAGTTTTTCTATAGTCAGGAAAAAGAGCTGTGTACAACACCCTACTTTCTAAAATTGAAGTGACTTTCTAAACACTCAGGATGCCAAGCAAGACAGAGAAACAGTTAAAGCTTAATTACTATGAAAGCAACAAAAAAAATCTTGTCATGATAAAATATTTAAGTTTAAGTTATAAAGCTATACATATATATATATGTATGTATGTATGCGGCACACACACATGCAAAGTTTAATTATATATACATATACAGAATATCAAAATACCTTTTCTACTTTGGCATCTATATTCTTGAGATTAAAAATGACAAAGTTCAAACATTTCTACATAAAAAACATTCAGGTTTTCATTTACTAAAAACAAAATAGTACAAGTTTTGCTGCCCTGGTATATACATCAAAATAAATAATTTCAATTGTGGAAAATAGAAATGGTTAACAGTCTCAAATTTCTTAACATTATAATAACAAAGAGTTTATCCTGAATTTTCAGTATCTTTTTGTAAAAAATAAATTTACATAATCTTAACCTCAAATCAATGTGCTTTAATGCTTAAAAAAAAAAACAATACTTAGTAAAGAACAAGTCTACACCAGCTAAGAAAATTTGCAGCCATATAAGTATAAAAATAATTTTAAAAACAAATTTTATATATGAAAATATATAAAAACCCTAGGTATACTCCATAAAAATATAAATGCACATTTGCATTCTACTGATTATCAAAAATTGATGTAGTTTTCACAAAATGTTAAAAGTAAAAGGCATTGTTTTCTTTTTCTTGAAATGATCTCACTGTATTGCTATAGGCTGGCTTCCAACCCACAGAACCTGGTTCAGGTCAGCATTTTTTTCGAATACTTTTATCTCAAAGCAGTAATATCAACATTTGTTAGCAAAAAATGGAGTATACATAGAAAGGAAGGCCATTATTCTGTATTCAAGTTTCCAAGTTTGATTTACATTAAAATATTTTCTGTTACTGATAAAAACTACATAACAAAAGTAAAAAGATGAGGTAAGCATCTTACACTTTTCAGAAGTATTTGAAAGTACTGAAATATTTCCATTGCCTAGATTCTGAAATGCTGTATAAGGTCTTTCATAATGATGACGATGGTATGTATCTAAATCATATTTTAGTCTTCTGAGTAGGCAATGTTTGTTTCAGATACTATAAAACAATCAGGACTTTCACCAACAATACTTTTCCGTTGTGGGTTTACATGAGGCACCACGCCACAGTAAGTGCAGCTACAACACCATTCAAAATTGCCATGCTATAGCCCATGTGAAAAGAATGTCCAGTCAGTTTCCTAGAGAAAAAGGAGAAACACAAATTTAAAAACAACAACAAAGAAAACCATGTAATTTGGTATAACAAAAGTAGTAAGATTTTACTAAATATGCGCAAGACATCACAATGAGTTTTTCTAAGGTTTACACATTAATGTATAAGTAAAAAAATACTGGACACTTGCAGGATTAATACAGGATCATCAATCTTAAATTCTTTTTCAAAAGCCTTCCTGGGGACTGAAGAGATGACTTAGTGGTTGAGAGTATTTCCTGCTCTTCCAGTGACCTGCCCACACTGGGTAGCTCATTATTGCCTATAACAACAGTTCCAGGGGATCCTATATCCTAGCATCCATGGGCACCTGAATGAAAGGTACAGATGGCACACATCACACACACACACACACACACACACACACAATATAAACAAATTTTTAAAACAAACCAACAAGAAAAGATGTCCTGGTTTCCTGGCTGACAAATATATATTTTTAATTTCAATAGTATTAAATGCTAAACTTGAACCCCATTTTTTAAAAGTGGCTTTCCATTGTGTAGAGCATTAACATCTGTTATATTACAAACAAGTCTTGCAACAAATAGCACTGCTTTTCCCTGCTCTTTCATTCTTAGATCTAATTTAAAACACATTATCTTGCTCAAATCATGTTTGTTTGTTTTCAGTTATAGAAAAAAGCTATTCCTTTGAGCCTCTGTGAGGGGTTTGGACTTTAACATAAATTTCAGCTTTCAACCTAAAATGGTTATTTAAATACAGTGGTTTCTAACAAGTGTCTAAATGACAGCCAAGCAACGTCTCTTATTTGTGATTACTATGAGTTCCAACTACTTTACAAAATTCATGTACCCATAATTTTTCCAGATGCTTCTTTAAGGGTTTTGTTTATATTTTTCTAAATACTCCATTAACTATATTACAATGATTTTTTTTTCTTTTCTTTTTTTCTTTTTCTTTTCTTTTCTTTTTTTTTCTTTGCTTAGTCTAGTAGAATGACATATTCTGGAAAAGGGGCTAGTAAAATAGTTCAGCAGATACAAACATTTGCTGCATAAGCCTAACTTGGAAACCATGCAAGTTGCATTCTGACCTTCTTCACATGTGCTGTGGCATGTGTACATACATACATGCACAAATACATAATAAGAGTCCACAAATTGGCTAGATGGCTAAGAACATCAAGTTTGATTAATAGAATCCATGTTGTCTCAACTCCAAACACATGTAACTATATGTATATATATGGCTCAAGTAGTGCCAGAATGCCAAGAGATAGCTGGCTGTGGGGGCACTGAGTTCCAGCCATGTATGGAAATTGTGGGTTCCCTGGAAGAGAGCTATTCTACAGGTCCGGAGTGAGTCACAAAGGAACAAAGCTGGGCTACAAGGAGAAGCTGAAAGGGGTGCAAGAAGAAACAGAATGGGGTGGAGGGTCCTGGGTCTTCATCAAGATGTAGAGTACTAAGGGAATGGAGATGAGTTGGGAGGAGGGGTACAGGCAGGCTAGAGCAGGACTGTTAAGTCTGGAGGGAGGGACTGGAAAAGAGGACAGGAAGGAAAATGAAGGTCCCCTACCTGAATCCTGGCTTCAAGTCGCTACATAGTAATGACTTTACTTTGATCTTCTGATTCTTTTACCTCTACCTCCCAAGTGCACCACCATATCCAGTTTATATAATCAGTGCTGGTATTTAAACCTAAGACCTCATGCACAGTAAGCTAGCACTCCAAGAACTAGGCTAAATCCCTAGCTCTCAGATTAAAAGAAATGAAAGAGGAAAAAAATCCAGTTTTTTTTAATGATACAAATTTTGATTTGTCAAAGTTAAAAGACATGGCAAGGTTTATCAGGGGTATAGGAGTGGAGAGGTGCCTTAGCAGACTTCCTAGGGGAGGACTTACCCTCTCAGAGGAGCAGATGGGAGGAGAGGGGGGAGTTGAAGGAGCACTAGGAAGAGAGGGGAACTGGGATTGAAATGTAAAACAAATAATAAAAAAGACATGGCAAGGATTAAAATAAAAATAAGTCCCAAAAATGCAGTAGTTGGGGGCCAGGGAGATGGCTGTTCTTCCACAGGATCCAGGTTCAATCCCCAGCACTCACATGGCAGCTCACAACTGTCTGCAACTCCAGTTCCAAGGGATCCAACACTCTCAGCATTTCCAACAGACATAAATGCAGGCAAAAACAACAATGTACATGACATAAAAATAAATAAAATTTAAAAAAATCCAGTAGTTGTTCCAGTCCAAGAGGTTGTATGTTTTAGTTCGTCTTCAGTATATGTTAGAACCCCCAAAAAGTAAGCTCTAATGCTACTGAAGGAAAGGATTTACCATGGAGAGCAAGAGTAAACAGGTAAAAAAGAAAGCAAGCTTCCTCCTTCTGTGTCCTTTATATGGCCAGCACAAGATGTAGTCCAAATTAAAGGTGGTTCTTCCTACTTCAAGTGATTTAATTAAGAAAAAAAATCACTTACACGTGAACCCATATACTTGGGTTTTAGTTAATTCCAGATGTGTCATGTTGACAGGCAACAATAGCTATCACAACTCCTAAGTTGCTTTTGGTCATAGTGTTTTACTATAGCAGTAAAAATGTAACTAAGATACTGAGTGTAATGACCACATTTCGGGACAAACCTATGAGATAAGGAGTACTTGGTCAACACAAAAAGGACTCCATATTTTCCCTGTACTTTGTTTTTCTTTTCTTTTCTTTTCTTATTTTTTAATAGTTTTTTTTTTTTTCTTGAGAGACAAAGAATGCTAAGAAGTTGGGTGGTAGGGTACAGGGGAGGATCTGGGAGTTGTTTGAGGAGGGGAAAGAAAAAAATCAAAATACATATGGAATAAAATTAGCTAAAATTTAAAAATGACTAAAGTTATCAAGTAGAAGACAGGACTATATGAATTTCAGATCCTTTTAATTGTAATTTCTATGACTATTTCAGACAGAATAAGAAAATACTTCAAAGGGATTACACATTTCTGTACAGTTTTTTTCCTACCAATTAAGAGCTTACTTACCAATATCTGTACTTAAAGTAGAACAATGTTGTAGGAGCTGTAACTATATATTTTATTCCCAAAGAGTCAATCAAGGAAATCCAATAATACAATAAAAATTACTGAATAATTTAATTTACTAGTTAAAAAATCTTAACATGATGGCTCATTTGACCATGTAATGAGTCATTATAGACAATTTAATAACAGAAGCAGATTGTTTCTTACATTAGGACTCTAAATGAAGATTTTATCAGGCTAAAATATATTTTCCACTACATTTCTGGAATCAAAATGGAAATAAGTGGGAAATGCTGTTCAATAAGAATAAAATGACTGAAAACAGTTACAAAGTAAGGTTCATTATAATAAGACAACTTCCATGTCAGAAGATGAGTTGTACATCTTGTTTCAAAATCTTTTCAAACAATAGACACATACAAAGAGCTCATATGATTCCCGCCAGTGGTATGACTTAAGCTCTAGAGTTAGACATGGGTTTGAATACCTCTTATAAGGAGTATAAATGTAGAAAAGTTGTTTGTTCTCTTTGGCCTTTAAATTTTTTCTATAAAATTGATGACACA
Organism: Cricetiscus sungorus; assembly: GCA_030556225.1. Taxonomy (NCBI): domain Eukaryota; kingdom Metazoa; phylum Chordata; class Mammalia; order Rodentia; family Cricetidae; genus Cricetiscus; species Cricetiscus sungorus. The sequence goes on along the minus strand of JANBXA010000132.1, from coordinate 31,822,203 downwards.
TTTATCCTTACAAAGTTGTTAAAAGGACTATTTATCTGTTGCATGGTAAACTTACTGTACTGACTGGTTTTGTATGTCAACCTGACACAAGTGAGAGCCATCAGAGAGGAAGGAGCCACACTCGGCTGAGGAAATGCCTCCTTGAGATGCAGTTGTAAGGCATTTTCTGATTTGGTGATCAATGGGGAAAGGCCCAGAAGGTAGGCCAGTGTTCAATACAATCATAAGCCTATAAACATATATGTGGTTTTGCTTTGTATTATTTTTGTCCTGCTTGTTCAAGATTACTTTTCTCATTAATATACACTAGAGAGATCTAGTGAAGTGACATGGAATACTACCCAAGCCTAACAACATAAATTCAAATCATAGTCCTACCTACCTAAAGCAGGGAGAGAACAGATTCTTCGAACTTCTCTGTGGACCTACAATTATCTATACACATACATACACCATGGAATGTGTGGTCACATGTGGGCACACACACAAATAATATTTACTATTTCCACCAGATTTTATACTGAAGGTAATTTCTAGTAATACATTTTATTAATATTTAATAATATTAAATATAGAAATATCTGTTACTTTTCACAAATGGAAAACATTTAAAATTCAACAATTGGCAATTTTTTAAAAAAATAATTGGAAATTTATGGGACTGTATTCTTCTGCACAAGAAATTAAGACACTGAACAATTATCCAAAGTTCCAAATAAATTACTTAAAAAAATAAAGAGAATAAGTCTTGAGTCTTTCTTAGTTCATCTCAAATGAATTTCTATGCTACAGAGATGAACACAGGACTCAATTCTCTTGGATTCTTCATTTCTATACCATACTTACTCATGTACTTCTTTTCCCTCACACATATTCTCACAAATCAAGAGAAACTTTTATGGTAGATTCCTGAAATTTAAAATGGCACTTTCCGTATGAAATGACTTTAAACAGATAGTTCTCTATATTTGCCAGAAGGGGGTTAAGGCTCACATATGAGAATAAACTGGGAATTTTTTTTTTCTTGCCTAACGGTTCAGCAGGGTACAGGATGAACTAGTTAGTACTAATCTACTTTTTCAGACTACCGGAATTACCTTTTATTTCCATCCTATTTATGCTATGAGTTATTTCTATATACCTTTTTCTTTAGGCACCATTCGTGCTTTGCCTATAATATTACCTATTGCTTAAAAAGATTTTTATTATTTATGTGTCTGTCATGCAGGGGGTGGGGTACGTGCACATGTGTGTGGGTGCCTGCAGAGTTCAGAAAAGGGGATTGGATTGCCAGATCTGAGTGCTGGGAATGGACCACTGATCCTCTGAAAGAACAGCAAGTACTTTTTCTTACTGAGCAATCTCCTTAGTTCTTATCTGTTGATTTAACTGGTCAACTTATTAGTTATTGATTCACTAGTCAACAATTCTTCTGGTGTAAACAGCATAGGGTACATTTAGAAGCACCCCTGTAACTTCAAAACACTTACACATAAGTTATAAGTATTGTTGTGGTGGTTTGAATGAAAATTTCCCCCCAGAGACTCATAGGGAGTGGCATTATTGGAGGTGCAGTCTTGGAGTAGGTGTGGCTTTGTTGGAGGAAGCTTGTAATTGGTGGTGTGGGATTTGAGGTTTCAGAAGCTCAAGCCAGGGCCAGTGTCACACACTCTCTTCCTGTTGCCTGCCTATCCAGATGCAGAACTCTCTAGCACCAAATCCTTCTGTGTGTTGCATTGCTTCCCACCATGATGATAACTGACTAAACCTCTGAACTTTAAGCTGGCCCCAAATACACGCTTTCCTTTATGAGTTAGGGTGGTTATGATGTTTTTTCACAACAGAAACCCTAACTAAGACAAATGGTTAACACAAAAAAGAGGTTTGAATGGTCTCAGTATTTTTAGTGCTGCCTGTAATTTTTAAAACTGACAATTAACAGCACACCAAGTATAATAGCAAACTAGCACAAAGCAAACAATTAGCTATATCATGTTATAAAAACAAGGAAGTCAAGAATCAATGCTAACATAATTTTTTAAAGGGTTTTGTTTCATCTGTACATATCTTTCACTCAGGAGTAATGGCATATAAGACTTTCATGTATTTCAACCCTACTCTTCTAGAAGCCACATTATGCTACCACCAATATAGTCATTTGTGACTGATGATGGCTCCAAACAGTCCCTATTTAATGAATCTTTGTGACACTCAAATATGAAAGCCAAATCCATGATCTATTTCTTTTGTCAGATTTTTTCTCTTACTGCAATTAACCATCTGACATCTGTTTTATTAGTTCATGATAATAATGAATCTGATTCAACAAGGAGGCAACTTTCCAAAATCTGTATCAAAATAGATAGAGTTAATTCATTGTGATCGAAGTTACAACTAGTGTGCTTGGAAAAGAAATGTCTAATTTAAATATTAAATCTACTTTTCTTGTTTATAAGTTTATATTACTGCACAAGATAACCTATACACTTTCCTGTAATGCTGTATTACACTACTTATTCTGTATTTTCTTAACTACAATGTAATGTGCAATGAGAAGCTACAGAATAATCCTAGTAACACTTAAAACAAACAAGGCTTCATGGTAATATAGAAAATACTATAGTAAAGTAATGCCAACCCTAAAATCCAGAATTCTCCAGGAAATTTATATTCGATATTCTATTTTTTTGAGTTAGTCCCTATAACAAAAGTTAAAACAACATTGACCTATAAATGCCATGAAAATTCAACCGTCTTAGCATCTACTTTACATATAGAATGCTTTCCAGAGGAAGTAAAAGCATTGCAAGATTGTAAAAGAATTATCAAAATAGTGATATGAAAAAATAAAATACCACCAAACTCCCAATTGTGAAGATTATAAATAACATCAACAGCAGTGCATTTAAAAATATGAAGCACGCACAGACTTTGGGAGCTCATTCCCCATGGAGGGATAATCTCTCAGCCTCAGCCTAGATACATGGAGAAGGCCTAGGCCCTGACTCAAATGATATGACAGACTTTGATGATTCCCCATAGGAGGCCTCACTCTCCCTGGGGAGTAGATGGAGGACGGGATAGGAGATTGGTGGGTAGCATGGGAGGACAGGAGAGAAAAGAAACTGAGACTGATATATAAAAGATTGCTTTTAATTTAATTTAAAAAATACCCCCCCAAAAAATGAGGCATGCTTAATGTTATGTTTAATAGAATTTAAAATGTATTGAACTTCTGAAATTAAGGTATGTATCAAGTATCTGTAGTTCACAGTTCAATAGAAAGGTCAGTAACTCAATTATTTATGCCAAAAAATTAAAAAGACACTAATGTCAGGAAGGCAACAGATATTCATTAGGTTGTATCTCAAAATTGAAATACTATGGATTGTTTATCTAATTCTGTAGACTTTTTATACAAGATTTTGTGGAAAGATCATACCATTCTTTAATCTTATCACAGTTTTAGAAAATGTTAATTTGATGATTATAACATTTATCATCTAATATCAAATAAGCAGTAAAGAAATAATAGCTGTTAAGTGCTAAATTTCAAGCCTCTAAAAACAAGGAATTTATGCTGATTTCTATAAAATGAACATGTGCTCCAATTTGCATCATTCTGTGAAACAAATACATTCATATTTAAGATGCATCTGAGGCACATATACTGTGATTTAAAAGTGAGTCAAGTTATAAGAACGCAGTATGTTTTCTTGGTTTACGATAACTCCAAATAGCTTAAAAAATCTGAGGGATATTTAAGCACAAACTTAAAAAAAAATATATAGGAACATTTAAAATAAGTCTTTTTCTTTATTTTTATAAAAATAAATTTATTTATTTATTTATTTATTTATGCATCTCAGCCAGTTTCCTCTCCCCTCCTCTCCTCTCAGAACTCCCAACTACTCACTCTCTCCTCAAATTACAGCAAGACCAAGTAAGCACCTCCCCAAGTATTAAGGCTGGGCAAGGCAACACAGTATAAGTAGGGTACCATAAACCAGTACAAGAGTCAGAGACAGTCCCTGTTCTCACTGTAATTTTTTTTTCTTTTTATTTTGTGTGCACTGGTGTATTGCCTGCATGTGTGTGTGTGTGAGGGTGTCAGGTCCCCAAGCACTGGATTAAGTTGTGAGATACCACATGCATGCTGGGAATGGAACCCAAGTCTTCTGAAAGGTCAATGCTCTTAATCATTGAACCATCTCTCCAGCTCCTGTAATTCTTTTTCTTTTAACAAATGTTCCTATTGTAAACAAAGCTATTCCAGGTTATTAAACCAAGTAAGAAGGAAATAATTTGTTTTTAGATATAGGATCGCTAGTTCCAGGACGCCCTAGAACTCACTATATAACCAAGGCTAACTGAACTCTCATAGCAGGCCTCCTGCCTTAGCCTTGCAAATAGTAAATAATTCTTAAAACAAGTTAGCCTCAAATAGGCTCATTGTTAGTTGTGAGACACAAATTGAGCTATTATTATTGAAGATGGCTAAAGATTTATTTATAAGGACTGAAGTAGTTTCCACACCTTCAATGCTATTGACTACAGCATGTCATTTCTTCAGTGTTAACTCAACAGAAGCAGAAAAATCTATTTAAAATCAGTTTCTTTTTAGTTCAACAATCTAAGCTTTATATGCATATACAAAATAGACCAGAAATCTTAAATTTTTTAGTATTATGATTATGCAGTTGGGGAGAGGTATAAAAGTGAAGGTAGAGCACAACCTGTGAGGGCTGATTCTCTTCTAGGGGATCAAACTCAGTTGGCCAGGCTTGGCAGCAAGCACCTTTACCTGATGAGCCATCTTGCTAGCTAAAGCTATATAATCTTTGACCAGCTTAAACTTGAAATTTAGAAATATCTAGCAGCACTTAATTTCTATAATAGACTTCTTCTCCTGTTCTTTTTTTTTTTTTTTTTTTTTTTTCTTCAAGACAGGATTTCTCTGTGGCTTTGAAGCCTGTCCTGGAACTCACTCTGTATACAGGTTGGCCTTGAACTCAAGAGCTCTGCCTGCCTCTGACTCCTGAGTGCTAGGATTAAAGGCAGGCACCACCATCACCACCACCGCCCAGCCGCGAGTTCTCCTATCATTGTATGTATAAACTTTTTTCTCTCCTTAAAAATAAATCTTGATGTATATTTATAGTATAAAATAATAACTTGTTGTTACTTTATAAAATACTTTCTTACAGTGGAATACAGCTCTGCCTCAATACCCAGCACTGGAAGAAGAATAAGAAAAGGTTTCTTAGTATAATTTATATCTTCTTTTACAATAATTGAGCTAATTAACTGTGGAAGTCCACAAGACCTATGTTAGACAAATTAACTTTAAAAGTAAATATTTAATGTAAAGTACAACACCAATGAAACAGAAATGAGTTACTTTGGAATGCCTAGGTTATTTTGGTTTTATAACCCTACAAACATTATAGGAATATAAGCTGTTAAATCTGACTTCTAAACAATGAAAATTTTTTTCAATTTAGCAACAAGATTTTTTTAGCAACAAGTAATATTTGTGTTACAGGTGAGAGTTTTGGTAATTAAATGGTTTTATCTTTAGCACATGAAATAATTGCAAGCCTATAGACAGACCATTTACCACTAGATGGTGCCTCTATAGAGGGAATGTAAAATGTGTGCAGTTTAAATTAGAAAGTTTCACTGACCTGGAGAAAACAATGAAGAAGAGGATAGATGTTTTTTAAAAAAAAGTTGTTTATTTAGCGACACTGCAGAGGCAAACCTGCCATATTATAAAAGCTCAAGGTTAGTTGTTAACAAAGTAACACTTAGTAAAAGTAAAACTTCCATTGTTCGTTTATTTTATAATATAGAAGCCAGTGAGCTAATGAGGCAAACCAAAAGTAGTCAGATGCATTATGCTACATGTAAATAATCTGATTGCGTAAGCTGCTTCAGTTCTTGGGACCTGGTTTCTTCATGTTATAAAATGAAAGAACAACACTAAGGATAAAACCTAAGGGTAGCTTAGAGACTTGGCTTCTTTACGACTTTTATGTGGAATCCCTAAGACATCTCTTGTAGTAAAATACTAATTTAAAAGTTATACTTTTAGGAAAAATTCAAGTTCAAGGCAGATATAACTTTTCCAATCACAAAGACTTAAATAAAATGTCTGGTTCTGGCAATGGCCTATCTTAGAATGAACCCCAAGATACCTTAAAGGTCTAGGTTCACTTTGTATATAGTAATTTTGTGTGATTGGTGCCTTATGTAGATGCCATAACATGACGTAATTACTATGCATGTATTTTATTTGCCTGCTTAGAACCCACTCATAAGAACCAATGAATAAGGGAAGTGAGTTGGAGATATTGATGAGACAATGTGTGGAAAAATAATGAATTATACAAGATTGTTATAGTAAATTATAACCTAATGACAACTAAGGAATACTGTAGATAATTCAAGAAATTCAAACTTCTGCTTTATTCTTTAACAATACCAATGCCATGTAGCTAAGGCATAGTCCTCCATGCAATTATTTTAGAAGTATATTATAGCAAAATTTTCACTTTTGCATAAGCACTGTTAAAAAGATAAAGGTGCTGTGGTGGTGCACGCCTTTAATCCCAGCACTCGGGAGCAGAGGTAGGCGGATCTCTGTGAGTTCAAGAACAGCCTGCTCTACAAGAGCTAGTTCCAGGACAGTCTCCAAAGCCATGGAGAAACCCTGTCTCAAAAAAAAAAAAAAAAAAAAAAAAAAAAAAAAAGATAAAGGTACATTTTCAAAAAGGTACTTACTTAATGGACTTTTGACAGAAACTGGCTCCATGCATTTGTAAACTTAGCTAAATTACAAAGCTTTATTGGTAGAAGGCAAGCTAGCTCAGCAGGTAAGCATGTTTTTGGCTAAGCTTGGAAGACCTGAATTCAATCCTAGAACCCACATGGTAGAAGGCCAGAACTGACCCGCCTCAAGTTGTCAGACCTTAACACATGTGTACACACAGCAGCAGCATACACACACATACAATTAAATAATATGTAATAAAAATTTTGTTAAATGCAAATAAGTGACAAAATACTCTTGATTTTCTTTCCTTGAAATTGTCTTTTATTAAAATTGTTCTCTTATTTAAATCTGTTTTATTCTGTAAAGAATATCAAGAATAAAACAATTACATTTTATGAATTTTGACTATCATGAAAAATACATGGCAATCCCAACACCCATTTCTAAAATACTCATAAAGAATGTCGGGTAGTGGTGGCACACACCTTTAATCCCAGCACTCAGGAGGCAAAAGGCAGAGGCAGGTGGATCTCTGTGAGTTTGAGGCCAGCCTGGTCTAGAGAGCAAGTGCCAGGAGAGGCTCCAAAGCTACAAGAAACTCTGTCTCAAAAAACCAAATAAAGAAAAAAAAAAAAAAACATAAAGAATGGAAAAGAATACATTAAAAAAGATAGTAATTTTCATGTTCATAACAGTATTACCTGTAATAGCAAGAATCTGGAAGCAATCTAGATTAGATGCCCCTCATCTGAAGAATAGATAAAGAAAATGTAGCACATCTACACAATGGAATACTACTCTGTGGAAAAAAAACAATGGAATCTTGAAATTCGCAGGCAAGTGGATGGAACTTGAAGAAACCATCCTGAATGAGGTAACCCAGTCACAAAAAGAGAAACATGGTATGTACTCGCTCATATATGGATTTTAGACCTAGAGCAAAGGATCACCAGCCTATAATTCACACTGCCAGAGGAACTGGGATACAAGGTGTATTCTAAGAGATTTATATATGGTCCCTCACAAAAGGGGGAAGGGACAAGTCCCCCCAGAGAACAATGGGGGGACAGTGAATGGAGAGGGAACTAGGAAAAAGAGAAGGGGAGGAGAGGAAAGCACGTGGGACTAGGAAGAAGATTGAGTCAGGGGAGGAATAAAAGACAGAAAAGAGAGAGAGAACATAAAAGAGGGAGCCATTATAGGTTTGAAGAGAAAACTGAACCTAAAGAAAGGTCTAGAGACCTACAAGACTGACTCCAACTAATAATTTGAGCAACCATGGAAAGGCTACCATAAATGCCCTTCCCTGATAATGAAATCAACAACTAACTTATCCACCATCATGGAGCCCTCATCTAGTACCTGTTGGAAACAGAAGCAAACACCCACAACTAAACACTGAGTCGAACTATAATCCAGATGCAGAGAGACAGGACAAGACCAGGTTGCAGAAATAAATAGAGACAGCTGACCTGAACAAGGAGGAGCTAATGGGCTCCCAGACTGATAGCTGGGAATCCAGCATTGGACTGACTCAGACCCCCTGAACATGGGTCTCAGCTAGAAGGCATGAGAAGTCTAAGGGACCTCAGACAATGGAACCAGGATGTATTCCTCATGCACAAAAGGACCTTGTGGGCACATCCCCCATGGAGGGATATTCCCTTAACCTAGAGACAGGAGAGAAGTCCTAGTCCCTACTTCAAATGACTTGACAGATTTAGATGACCCCTCCTAGATGGCATCACCCTACATGTGGAGTGGGGGGGGCGGGGAAGGAAGGGTGCATGTGAGGGGGGAGAGAGGGAAAGAGGAAGGGAGAGGGAACTGGAATCAATTTGTTAAAAATAAAAAAAGATAGTAATTTTCATAGGTAATTTCCATTATCTACACACACACACACACACACACATAAACACACTTCCTTGTATTTGTCTCTTTTTGAGACAGGGTGTCATGTATTTTAGAGTGGCTTCTAATTTGCAATGTGGTTCAAGAATGGCCTTGAACTACCTTGGATTACACACATATACCACTATTCATTGTGCAGTGCCAAGGCATGAAACCCAGGGCTGCATGCACAAGCATGCAAGCATGCTAGCAATTGAGATACAACCATAAGGCCATTTTAGTATCTTTCAATACAGAATCAAAATATTTTTAAGCAAGCAAGAAACATGCTTATATTAACCTTCTTTTAGGTAGTAATATAACATAACATATTATAAAGTTAATCATTATATTACATGTTAGGAAAATATATCTGATTTCTAAGTAAACAATCTAAAGGTTTCAAAATTTTCATAAGAAAGAGTCTACTTTCTGTGCAAGGACTCACTCTGCTGGTTACACAGAGAATATGTATACTTAAGACTTTGTGAAGTGATTATTTTCATGAACACTAGAGGGTGATATTTTCACTTTTAAACTGTGTTTATGTGTTACTTAAATGTACACCTATACTTTATTTGAATAAACATAAAATAATTTTGCATTTTAAAACTTGTACTTACTTACAAAAATTAACTTTAACACAGCATATTAAAATATGTTTTATAAGTGTTTTAAAACTTTTTAATATTAGACTAACAAGTACAGGAAGTATGTGACCTAAAACCCTCATTTTAATGACTAATAAACATTTGACAATAGAGGTACTTATTTCTACTTAGAGTTCAATAAAAAAATTAATTCATTAAAACTTAATACAATATAATTAGTTAATAGATATTTAGGAGAACACTAAAACTCTTTAATCTTCTAAACTCTAATTGCCAAAACAGCTGGAAATACAGGACTAGCAATCAGGGAAGAAGTCACATTACTGGTGTTAATGGGCAGCAAAAGAACATAAATTTGAACTCATTTTTATGTCTTAGCCAAATAAGCTTTCTGATTAAATACTATCAAGTAATCTATAGTATGGTATTCCACTCTTAGGTATAACTCTTAGAATATTTATGAATTAAATATTTATCCACATTAAATGCAAATCCAAGGGCATATAAGTATGATTTCTAATATTTTAAAAATTACATTATTTAGATAGGGAATTTAAAATATTCTCCACTTACCTAAAGGTGAGGCCTACATGCTGAAAAAATCTTGTTATATTTAATACTGAAATCTAGAGCTTCAACATATCCTTCTTTACTGATTCTTACTTTAGTGTGTTTAAAAGAACTCAGATTCTCTCTCCCTCTCTGTCTCTCTCCCTTTCTGTCTCTGTCTCTCTCTCTCTCTCTCTCACACACACACACACACACCTCTCAAACAAACAAAACAAACCCAGGAGCACTTACTTGAACCTAGCAGGTGAAAGAGGAGTAGGCGGAAACATTCCTGGCTCAAAAGAATCAAAGTAAGTCACTGTCCAAGAAAAGCTGCAACAGGAGAATCCAGCCATTAGAGACAGTGTCAGCAGAGACCAGAATCCTTAATGGGAAGAAATGGAAAAATTATTAACATTATCTAAACTAGGCTCTTCCTTTTCAAATGCTGATGTAAATTTCCTAAGAGATTTGAGTTTAACATGATAACCCACATAAAGAAAAAAATTACAAAAACACAGAGACTGGATAATTAAATAGACATTCAACTATAGCAAAGTCAATTTACTCTCAGCAAGTCTTTAACAGTTCTCATTTAACTTCATGAGCAGTAGGGCATTTGCTATCGTTTTGTTCTAAGTGCCTTCTTTCATTCAAAAACAAGCACTTTGAACATAAATCAATTGTGCAATACCCCCTCTTTATAATTTTCCTATGAAAATAAAATTAACTGACTCTTCATTTTTGTTCAGTATATAAAGTTGCTTTCTAACTTACCAAGGAATTGGAAACTCAAATTGGTCAATTTAGAACTTTTTTCTCACCAGAATCAAATCAAAAGCATGATATTATAGTGAACCCAAGTTGAGGGATAAGAAAGCACTAGAAAGAGATAAAGTGACAGGACACAGAAATAAATTGATATGAAGATTTTTGGATACTACTCAACTCACTAAGGATAGTAAATGGATAATTGAACTGTTCTTAATCTAAATCTTTTTAGAAGTATAGTTAACATTTCTTAAAATTTATTAAATTCTATTTCACACATATGAGTATCTAGCTGCCCATATTTACATGTACCATATGTATGTCTGCTGTCTGCAAAGGTCAGAAGAGGTGTCATATCCTTTGGAACTGGAGTGACAAACAGTTGTAAACCGCCACATGGGTGTTGGGAAATAAACCTCACCCTTTTGCAACAGTAGTACAGAATGTGCTCCTAACTGCTGAGCCATCTCTCTAGCCCTCAGTTTTTTGTATTTTAACTTCAAGTTTTTAAAAAGTCTTTCATAAGTTTAATTCATTACATCTACCTGGCAGGGTACACCCTGTATTTGCTAAAGCTATATAATGAGAACAAAACAAAAAACACAATTTTGCTGAGAAGAAAACAAGAGCATAAATAAATTAGTAGCTATAGATTGAGAAAACATTTTTTTTGAGTAAATTTACACAAATTTACAGTTTCTGGGAAGATCAAGGTTGTAACTCTTGAACGAAGTTAATTCTAAGATTTATATATTTCACAATAATATTCAACAGCGGACTACTACCAAATACTGAATGCTACAGAACCTTGCATTTAACAATTAGTGTAAACACATAGATCCAAGAGCAAAATACAACATTTAGAAAAAAAGTCAAATAAGTTAGCTTGTGAGCAAGCTGTTGTCATAAAAAAAAAACAAATAAACAGAAATGTTGATATAGGCTAGGCATGTAGCCCAATGAGATCCTTGCATAGCTGATAGAAAGCCCTAAATTTAATCCCTAGCAACTCCCCTAAGCCACAATACTATCTATAAAAAGGAAAACTGGTTGCATTCATATCCCTCACTATGCACAATAAATTCTAAAACATATCAATGAACAAGGCATAAAATGGCATGTTGATATAGACCTGTGACTTCAGGCCTCCAGAGTCTGAGACAGTAGGATCATGAGCCTGAAACAATCTTCACCTGAGTTATACAGGAAAACCTAGTTACAAATTTAATGATACATGTGCTATATATGGACATATCCAAATATAGTATACCTATATCCATATATAATACACATGCTACATATAGATAAATATGTATTTTACTTAAGATTGATTTAAAAAAAATCCCAGGGACAACTGAGAGAATTTAACACTGGTCCTTTGCAATGAGAAGAAATGGTGAACAGAAGTCTATTATGAGTATATAATTCGTAAGTATTTTAAATTTTGACACATGTGATTTGAGGGAGGGATGAGACAGGATCTTATCATGTAGTTCTGGATGTCCTGGAACTCACTATGTAGACCAGGCAGCCTGTGAACTTGGACATCCACCTGCTTCTGTCTCCCTAGTACTAGGATTAAAGGCACACACCACCACACCTGGCTCATGTGATTTTTTTTAATCTATTAAAAAAATTGGGAAGAAACATAGCTGGGAATATAGTTTAGTTGGCAAAATGCCTGTGTACCATGGGTCCATCCCCAGTGGTGGGGATGCCTGTAATCCTTGCATTAGTGAGGTGAAAACAGAAGAATCTGAAATTCAAGGTCATGATCCCATACACAGGGAGTTCAGAGTTAGTCTGGGCTACATGAAACCATATCTCAAAAATGTGAAAGTAAACCCAGGTTCCAAAGTTGTTTCTTTAATAAAATAGTCCTTTCTGAAGAGGAGCAGGGAAGTTGTACCATAATGTATATATCATCATAATCTGCTTATTTTTTGTATGTCCTTTTTGTGACAGACAGGGTTTCTCTGTGTAACCCTGGCTGTCCAGAAACTCTCGCTATAGACCAGACTGGCCCCAAACTCACAGGGATCCACTTGTAGGGATTAAAGTGCTGCCTAGCTCTGACTGCTTGATAAGGGAAGTATACCAGGTTATACTCTTATATTTTTGGTTGTGAGCCTAGACTTTAATGGCTGAACCATCTCTCGAGCCCCCAGGTTATATACTCTTACTAAAAATTCTACACGAGGTATTTTCAGAGTCCAGAAAGAAAGAAAAAGAACACCAAGGGATGACAAGAATTAGCAATTTCCTGGCTACACAAAAACAATGTATCACAGAGAATTTTATCAAAACGCAGGTAATAAATGTGTGCTATGCTGTTTTTAAATCATATAAAGCTTAATAACACTGACAGCAATGCTGACATGTAAAAAAACAAAGTAATTAAACAATAAGAAAGTGTAGAAATGTTTTAAAAGTATTTTAAAAGAATGGCAGTGATGGCACATGCCCTTTAATCCCAGCACTCAGGAGGCAGAGACAAGAGGATGTCTGTGAGTTCAAAGCCAGCCTGGTTTACAGAGCTAGTTCCAGGTCAGCCAAGACTATACAAAGAAACCATGTCACAAAAACAAAACAAAACAAGGAAAGCAGAAAAAGAGTGACCTAAAAACTGAGTTCCCCTTTCTCTGCCCTACCTCCAACATCCTTCCCCACACCCCTTTTTAAAGTTATACCACAAGAAGTATGTGGAAAGACTGAAAAAAAAAAATCACATCTCTGGCTTTTATGTTAACAAAATTACAAAGCCAGGATACAGATTTAATCAGAGCTTTGTAACACAAAGCTTCTCAAAGAATACTTTGGAATACTGATAAATTGTTTTATGTGGAACATGCAGAAAGATAAAGATGTTCCTACTTGGAATAAATGTGCTGGTGTTTGCACTGATCCTGGGATATAAAGATGGAAGGGTGCTGTTGGGCTTCCTTATACAGCTATCCAGAAAAAGCTATACACTAGACAGGAATGTGGTTTTGTACATCTTGGTAGATGGCCCAAAGACACCTCTAAGTGGGGTACAGAAATAGCAATTGTCCTATGATTTAAGTGCTACATCTAAAAGGACATCCAAAACAGAATACTAGATGTTTCAACAGTAACTCACTTCAGCAAATGTTCCCAGAATGCATCTCAAATTCAAAACTCTGGCACAGTACCCAGGCTCTAGGATTTTACCCCAACCTAGGACCAGGAATCTTGGTAAAGGCTGAAATTCAACCTTCTCATTACCTAATGAAAACACAGCAGAAATTACAAAATTTATGAACTTCAATTTAGCAATGTTTGCATTGGCAAATTAAAAAAAAAATCTCCAAAAAGAGGTAAACATAATAAGAAAGTTTACTCCAAGATTAGTATAATTTATATAAAGTAGCTAAAATAAATGTTAATAAAAAAAAAATCAAATTATAGACTGCTCTGAAATGATGAGACTTCTAGCCACCTAAAGGTAAAAAAGAAAATATCATGTAAAACTAACTCAGTCTCTTGCTATTTACATCAACCAGGCCTTTCTATTTCAGAGCTTTCAGAGCATACCTGTCAAATTTACTAATACTATTCTTGTGAGTAGCTCTCATTATTCTCTAGCTACTACTTATATAAGTGATTTTTTTTCATAAAGAAATAGAGCTTTATTCATAGACACACAAAAAATTCTTGAGATTGCCCATCCTGATTATTATTGTACAATCTTATGGACATTTAAATTATTTTTCTATTCCTTCTGAAGTAATTAAAAGCTACATGACTAGGAAGTCATGTCACAAGAGTAAGACTAAAGCTGCACTGCCATTATAGTCTGAAAATTATAAAACTCATCTACAAATGAGCAAAGAAAAATTAAAAAGTAAACAACTTTGTCAGAATAGCTCAGGTAACATTTTATTACTATGTTATCTGTACAGCTAACAACTCGGAGCTTGCTGGCACCTTTTAAGAGCTAGCAGATACTGGGAATAAAACACACAAAGTACTTAGATGAAGTTATTATCTCAGAGTATTGCCCAGAAATGAGATTGTCACTTGGCTTTCTTCATGGAGCAGACTTTGTTGAAGGCCTTTCTTATCAGTACACACAGTTGCAGTATTATCATGTATTTTTCAAGCTTTTCACTATTATAAAAAAATGCTGCAAATAACAATCTGGACTTAGCACATTACATAGCCATATTACATATTTTCAGTGTGAACTGCTATCAAAGGTACAGATCTTGAACTAAGTACACATATCTACTCTTTAGCTCAACTTATTAGCTGATATCATGATGAAATTCATCTTTTGCATCAACTGAAAACTCACTGAACTCAATGTTTTCAGGGGAGAGTGCATATTTCCTACTCAAATCTTCTTGTTAGTGCATTTTTCAAAATACATTAGTTTCAGGGTATGGTTACTTTTCAAAAAATAAATTAGCAACTATATTTCTATAAAATTTTTGTATTAAAAAGTTAAGAGAAACTTAACTTAGTGTGGTGATCTCATATGTATGTATCACTCAGCTTCAAACAACTAACTAATGGCCAACTCTGTGCACTCTGTATCTCCTTCTTCAATATATAAGAGCAAACAGTCTCATTATCCATTCTTTGGGAACTAGCATATTGGTGGACATAAAGAGGCTTAAATAATTTTTTTTTGTTATATTCACAGTATACATGTTAACTTAAACTTTAAAATGTATATTGTGAAACATACAATTTTAAGTCAATTTGAATGTGTGCCTTTTTCGCTTATAACTACTTTTAGAGAAAGGGTCTTACAGACCAGGTTGGCCTTGATATTGCTATGTAGCTGATGATAACCTTGAATTTCTGATTCTCCTGTCTCTGCCTCCCAGAATGCATCACCAGGCCTGGCTAAAGTTTGTTATAAGAAACGGAAAAACAAAAATTCCATAATCTAGACTGGCAGTGGTGGCCCTCACCTTTAATCCCAGCACTCGGGAGGCAGAGGCAGGGGTATCTCTGTGAGTTCAAGGCTCCAAAGCTACACAGAGAAACTGTCTCAAAATACCAAAAAAAAAAAAAAAAAAAAAAAAATCCATAATCTAAAACCCAGATAAACCAGATAAACTGTCATTGCTGTTATATCCTTCCAATCTATTGACTTTTGATTTCTCTCTTCCCTATTCTTTAATGAGGTTATAAAATTTTTTAAATATGGTATTATAGCAAATATAACTTACTAGTGATGTTTAGATGAAGTATTTGTGTTACCCCACACAGGTGCAAATAACTGTATTTTTTTTTTCCCTTAACAGTTTGTGGATTTAAGTAGTAGAATCATACAATGAATAAATCAAATTCTAAGTTTAGGTAATTTTTCACTTTAAAAAAGAATTTTTCTACTATCTATTTTGGTTTTTCTTTGAACTTTGGTTTTTCTTTGAAATTTTAACCATATTTCTAATATTTTGTATTATAAAGTCATGATGGTAGGAGCCTCATTTATACCTCTGAAAAGGAAAGTTGACATTTTCAATGATTTTGCACAAGTTGAACTCAATATTTGTCAATTATTTCTTCCCTGAACATGGGCAAAATCATAGAAACTTGCCAGGTATACAAATTATACAGCAGCTCAAAAATAAGTAAAATCTAGTCTTAGCCACACAAGGAACTTAATGTTAAATACCAAATATTAAGGAATACCCCAGGAATACAAACACACAAATCATGTTTAGAAGCTGTGTATGTATGTATATGTATGGGTCAGTTGATTTGCTTTATTCTGTTCTGGGAGTCTTCCTATGTTGCTCAGGTTGGCCTTGCGCTCTTGAGCCAGAGCAAACCATCATCTTCAGTTTCCCAAGCAGCTGAGTATATGTAACATAATAGACCTAACCCAAAAGCTTCTTCAGTCACTAAATGCTGCCCATCAAATCTCCCAATACAATTTTTGTATGGTATAAACTATGACATGCACATAAAATACTAGTCCTATGTATTTTAGACTAACTCACCTGGACATTAATAATTCCTACTTTAAAACTGCTTACAAAAACATGTTAACATTAAAATCTTCTTAAGTTTGTTTCTGATAGTATTTATGTTGGTTAAATTTGTGAGCAAGTTTCTGGTTCTAAATTCCAGAAGTATAGAAAATTTCTTCCAAAACATAATTAGAAATTACTTAAGTATTCGATGGACCCAAATAATGCAGTTATGATGAATTCTGAACATACACCTTAGTGACCTATTATAAAATTATGGAAAATAATCTAAATGTCTATCTAAAAAGTAAGTATAATAACATTTACCACAAATATATATATATGTGTGTGTGTATATATATATATATATATATATATATATATATACATTAAAATACTCTAATGAGTCAACTACACATGGCATATATAAAATATTTTATCCCAAAGCTTATTTAATTTGGAAAAACAAAAATAAAGTGATTAGATAAATAAAATGATCAGTTCGTACCTAACAGACCAGTATCTACATCATCTTCATTTTTCAAATTTTCTGCATGCAATTCTGTAAATACAAAGAGAGGTTTAGGTAGAAGAGTAGTTTTTCTTGTCAAGACTATCTAACGGCTTTGAAAACACTGTTCAAAAGTAACCTGGAGTCAGACTTCTGATTTCCTACCTATATTACCTTCAGCAAGCAAATACCTTTACAAGGTTCATAAACATGAGAATAGTGTTTACCCCCTGGGCTGTGCTGAAGACAATTTGTACAAAAGAAACTAAAGAGCATAGTAGATTTTGACTTCACTTCCTTGTTCCAGTCTCCAAAATACCAATGTCCTCTGTAATGAACTATTTATGGGTATATAACTTTATATTACAAATAAATAAATAAACCGTGTCCCCGACAAAACTATCAGGGTTGAAGTAAAAAACTGGTCAAGGGTGTGGCAGAGATTTGAAGCAAGGACAGACAAAAAAAAATTTTTTTTTTTCATTTTTGGAGACAGGTTTCTCTGTGTAACAGTCCTGGAACTCACTGAGCTCCACCTGCCTCTGCCTCCCAAGGGCTGGAATTAAAGGAGTGCATGGAATTTATTGAGATCCACCTGCCTGTGCCTCCCAAAGGCTAGGATTAGAGGAAAGCATGGAACTCACTGAGCTCCACCTGCCTCTGCCTCCCAAGGGCTAGGATTAGAGGAAAGCATGGAACTCACTGAGCTCCACCTGCCTCTGCCTCCCAAGGGCTAGGATTAGAGGAGAGCATGGAACTCAATGAGATCCACCTGCCTCTGCCTCCCAAGAGCTGGGATTGGAGGCGTGAATCACCACCTCCCTGCTAGTGGCAATCAAACTTTTAAGGCCCACAGTTAACAGTCAATAATATGTTGTGAAAAAGTGATGTCTTCTCTACAAAAGTCAATCTAACCATGGTAACCTGTTCAAGAGCTACCTGCATCCATCCCATAAGGGGCTGGGAAAAAATAAAGCAAAACTGGGGTTAAATAGATTTACTTTTCATTAGTAAAAGGTAACACTAGAGTAACATGTTGAATCCTTTTAATACAAGACACTGTTCTGAGGTTTCTGTTTCTCGATAAGTTGTCAAAAGTCAACACTATTAGCTCTAAATTCAAATCTCTTTCCCCTATAATGAATAGTAACCCATACAACAAATCAGAATGGGAGAAGGACTAAAGAGTCTTTCAGAGCATTCCTATTTGGCCAGTATGTCAACTTCTGACACAGAAGACTAGACTTTGTCTAGCAATAACTCTACCTCGTTACAAACACAAAATAGACAAACTACTTTGCCTATAAAGGTAGA
The DNA here is from genome assembly GCA_030556225.1 of Cricetiscus sungorus. NCBI lineage: Eukaryota > Metazoa > Chordata > Mammalia > Rodentia > Cricetidae > Cricetiscus > Cricetiscus sungorus. The sequence continues at coordinate 31,803,828 of JANBXA010000132.1, read as the reverse complement.
AATTCGGGATGAGGGGAAGAAACCCTTCTTCTCTATGCTCATTTGTGAATCAGCCTTAGAACAAATACAGCCTACAGTTAGATGAACATTCTCATGAACATTTTAAAGATAGGGACTCTGACTAAATAGCCGTACTAATGTTTCAACTCGTGTTCAATGCTTTACGTTTCTTTAGAATGTGGATTTAGTCAAACCCTTTCTAAATGGTTCTCATTATGGGGCAGGGACCTCCTCCATCTAGGGACAGAAGACAAAGGGAGGGAGAGCGAAGAAAAATACAGTTTCGGGGGAAAGCTTTGGGGAGGAAAGTGTGAGTGGAGGCGAGTGACGTTGTGGCTCGACTTTACTGTGGAAGGCTCGCAAGGCCTGGGCTTCAGTCAGTACCTTTAACAATCAGATAGGCGATGGCGAGGAGGAAAGCAAGGAGGCCGGCGAAGAGCAGCGAACAGAGAATGGAAAGGACCTGGACGGGCCACCGCCGAGCCTGGCTTCTGGCGGCCGCAGTCGCCGGGAAGATGCCGTTGCGCTTCTCGGGCAGGACAGGTGACCCGTCCCCGACCGGCGGGAGCAGCGGGGCCCTCTTGGGCTCCAACATCGCCCCGGCTGAGAACTCCGCCCGCAAATCGCGGGCCACTTGATCGCACCCCTCGTCTTCGCTGTCTACGCCCACACCCCAGCCATCCCCGTGAGTGAAGTCGGAATACACAGGCCGCGTCACGGGGCCCGGGGTGACCTGGCGGCGCCGACGCGCGGCCTGAGACCTCGCACTCCCCACGAAGGACATGGCGGGAAAGACCGAGAGCCCCGCTCAGAACCAGCGTCCGCCACCGCCCCGCCCCGCCCCAGCAACAGCCAATCAGCGGCGGCAGTCGGCGGGCCCGACCAAGGCGCGCGGAGTTGTGGGGGCGCGCGAGCGGCGGCTGACAATCGCGGGGTCCCCGCCCGGACGCGCTGTGGGGGCGCGCGCCCGTGGCCCACGGGCCGCACGCAGCCTGGCTTACTCGGCCCCTTCAGGTCCCCGCACGCCCACCCCGTGACAGCAGCTTCCCCGCTGAGCTCCCCCACTGCCCCCTAACTGCCCGTCGCTTTCTCCCTCGGCCGCGCAACCTTCGCCTCCGCAGGTCCCGGCCCGCGCCCACTACAGTACGCGCGCCTCCTCCCGCCGCTCGGGCGCGCGCACTGCTCGAGGCCCCGCCCCCAGCAAGGACCTCCCCTCCCCCCGCCCCCCCCCGCCCCGCGGGCGCGCTGGGCTGATAACGCTGGGGGCCGCTTACCCCGCCCCCACCCCACCCTTGGTGGCCTCAGGTTTGTGGGGCGAACGTAACTAAGGGCGGGGTGGGGGGGTAGGGGGATGGCGAAGGTGTCAGGACGCCACTGCCCCACCCCCAGCGGGGTGAGGTGGGTTCAGGCTCGGGTAGCTGGGTCCGGGCCGTGTTCCTCCCCCCCTTCCTGGGGGAAGTTGGTGGAGTTTTTCCGGCTGAGCGCTCGACGCAGAAACTTCCTCCGTCCCCCTCCCCCTCTCCATGCAGGCGACGCCGAGCGACGCTGAGGCTGGGGGCGAATCGCCGCAGAGCTGCGTTTCCGTAGCGCGCTCTGATTGGACAGGCGGCAAGCCCGTCAGTTTATTGGCCCCGCTGGTCCCGCCCCTTAGCTCAGGGCAGCCTTTACCCTTTGGCCCCAGCGGGCGCCAGCCACTCAGATCGCTTCTTGTTGGTATGTGTAGCGGCAGTGGCCGCCGACGGAGCAGTCTGAGCCCGACGATGAGGCCGGGGACTGGAGCCGAGCGTGGAGGCCTCATGGTGAGTGAAATGGAGAGCCAACCTCCCTCGCGGGGTCCCGGGGACGGGGAGCGGAGATTGTCCGGCTCAAACCTGTGCTCCAGCTCTTGGGTCTCTGCTGACGGCTTCCTGAGGAGACGGCCCTCGGTAAGGGATCGGCTGGGTAGGGGAAAGCGGCACAATGAAAAACCGAGTCAGAGAAACAGGAAGCCTTCTCCAAAAGGAGAAGAGTGTACCAGGAAGAGCTCCAGATGGTGGGCTACGTCCCGAGGGACAGCAATGGAGGGCGGGAATGCACAAAGACGGATGTGGGACCTTGGACGTTCCTGCGCTCTTGGCCTAGACAGATACCTTAGGAAGGTGCTGGGCCCCGGGCGGACTGTGCATCCGAGAGCCCTAGGCCTGTTTTATAGTAGGGGACCTTAAGTCTGCAGGACTTTATAGAGAAGCTGCCAGTTTGTTTTCTCCGGGAGTGGTGGGACTGGTTTGCAGGGGTGGGGATTCTGTTGGGAGAATTGGCAGGGGATACTTAGTTTCAGGCCAGGAACAATGGACAGTTACATGTGTGTATATACGTATAGATATATAATATTTTACGTTCTCTAAATTGGTCGTTTGCAGTCAGTTTCAGGGACAGAATGACAGTGTTTGATGTTTTAACTGTATTAAAATATTTGACTTAGGAACTAGAATATTTGTTTCTTAATGAAGTACTCTTGGGGACCCGCATTCTATTTTATGACAAAGCATCATACAAACTAATGTAATTTTAAATAATGTAAGCTGGGTATGTGAATAAAGTTGTGTTCACCCTAACAGTTTTTAAGTTGCAATTCAATACATAGCCACCAAGTGTAGGTAGTCATTTAACAGTTAATTAAATCACCGGGGAGGGGGCCTGTAATCCTATAATGGATTTAACTTTTCACTGTTTTGTTAATTTGCAGGCTCCTTAAAATAACCTGTATTTTAAGGTTGATCTTAGTATACGCTAATCTAATAATTTAATCACACACTTTGACTTAATACTGTGCCTTACAGGTAAATTGATTTTTTTTTTTTTTTTTTTTTGGTCTCATTTTTAAGAAACATTTACTGTGTCTTGCTCACTTTTCATTTTTCATTGTTTTTTAGATGGGGCATCCTGGCATGCATTATGCACCAATGGGAATGCACCCTATGGGTCAGAGAGCAAACATGCCTCCTGTACCTCATGGAATGATGCCGCAGATGATGCCCCCAATGGGAGGGCCTCCAATGGGACAAGTAAGATTATGCTTTTTACTTTATTTTTGTTTTATTGTGTCAGGTCTTTTCAATGTAGGCCAGTGTTGTACTTTTAGCTGTCTAAGGGTAGTTTATACCCACATGTTTTCAAATGTGACAAAATGTTGACCATGACTGTGACCAAATTTTGAATGTAGTAAGATTAGTATAAAAAATGTACTGACTTCCTCAATAAAACAAGATTTAAAGTGTCTTTAAGCTGGGCACGGTGGTACATGCCTTTAATCCCAACACTGGGGAGGCAGACGCAGATATCTAACTTTCTGACCAGTGTAATCTACCAAGTGAGTTCCAGGGCAGCCATGGTGACACAGAATCCCTTTCTCAAAAAACAAAATCTTTCAATTGACATTATACATCTAGGCTCTTTAACTTAGTGACTTTTTCCAGGCATGTTGATTGTTCATGAATGGTCTAGGAGTAATTTTCATTTAGAATGAATTTTGTTCCTGGATTATCTTGCTCTTTTTGGGTGTGGAGGGATTTTATCCTCTTTTACTAATTCTTCCCTGGACAGTGCCAAATAGGTAGCTCATTTTCTACTTGAATTTTAAAAATGATTATTGCTTCCTCACTCCTACTTGTGAGTTGCCCCTTGCATCTCTAGCACAAACTGTAAGTGGACTTTTGTGGGAGTGATGTGGAGCAAAAGATTTTAGCTGACTCTGACTCTGGTAGACAGAATTTCTATTTCTAAATTAGAAGTGTTCAAGAAAGACAAGAGCTTCAGTTCCATGAACAGTTGTGTCCTATGGAAGGTTTTATAATACACAGATCCTTGGTTGGGTTGTGTATTCATTTGAATGTCTTGATAAGTCATGAAAAACTTTGGTTAACAAAATAATTTTAAAAGCCAGTTGTATATTTTCTTTTGCTAATGAGTGCTGTTGACTTTGATAATGGTTTCAGCAATGAAGACTATAGTTATTGGTGAAATTGCGGTGGAAACAGGAGCTTGTTGTGTTTCTCTTTTACTTTATAAGTAGAATGGCTCAAGTGGTTTTCTTTTATATTTGGAATATTGCTCTTAATTTTGTATAATTTTTTTTTCAAAGGCACCAGACTGAAAAGATTCTGCCTACAGGAGTTCTTTATATAAAAGATTCTTTTACTCTGTTACTCTAGAATAACAGTACTTTAAGCTCCCTAGGAGATGCAGAAACAACTCTAATTCCCCTTCTTTACCTTTCATCTCTAAGCAGCACAAAGCTCTTCTTGTTTTCTTGGTAGAGCTGCTCTAACTAGATAAATGAGCTTTAAAAAAAATATTTATTCTTTAAATGCTCTGGTTCTTATTTAAAATTAGTTTCTTTCCACAGAAAGATAAAATAAAACAATTTGCTACTGCCAGATGCTTCTCTCTTTTCTGGGGCCTTCTGTTTCCATTGGGCCAGTCAAGGTAAGTTTTGCAAGGGGTTGACCTGCTTACCCTTGCTGTAATGGTGCTGTTGCACTAGCAAACCTGAGATGCCAGCTAGTCATTTTCAGTACAATGCAGATTTTATTTTTTAAATAATTGGCATAAGCTGGTCACAGTTTGTTTTATGGCCCCTTCTCTTTAGCTGTGCCAGTGTCTGCCTTCCTAATAAGTTTACTTGCTACTTCAGACATTCTGAATTTTGCTTCATGGTTTTCTACTTTTTTTCTTTTTCTAGTTCAATATGTTTATGTAACTTTAAGTACACCTGACTATTAAGTATTTAGAATCATTTCTTCCTCTGTTGGTCCCTGTGAGGATTATGAATGAATACTTTAGGGTACTAGCTCTGAAAGTCTCAAGGGAATAGCCATTGTTTTCTCAAGATCATTTTCTAGTACCGCCCCCTTTCCTACTTAACAGATATGGGTCCTAACATTTGATAAATCTAGTTAACCTTTTTTCAGATTTATGAAACTGGGAAAGCATGATAAGCTGAATCCTCAAGGACTCTAGGATTCTTTTTTAAAGCTCTGTAAACTTTCTCTTAATGATGAACTGATCATTTTCCTACATTTCTTCTGTTTGCATATGCTCAGAATTATTAATGAACAGTAATTGTAATGAAGATAATTGAGAAGTAAGGTGCCTATATCATTCATGGCATTGGATATACGGTTTTGCCATCCATCTTTTTAAAAGTTTATTAACTTTTTAGATTTTGGGACTGAAGGCTATATAATCTTCAAAAATAGTTGACTCTATACATGGTTCTGCGTCCATTGTTTCAATTAACTATAGTACATGAAAAATAAATTATTTTTCCAGAACACACACAGACTTTGCCTAGTTGTATTCCCTATTGAACACAAGAAACAACTATGTACTTACCTATGTATAGAGCATCTGTTAGGTATTATAAGTAATTTAGAGATGCTTTAAATTACATAGGATGTCCATAGGTTATCTGCATATATTATGACATTTTGTTATGCAAGGGGCTTACCATCTGGATTTTGATGTGTATAAGGTCCTGGAACAAACAGGTCAGTCTTTTGTCAGGTATCTGCTATATGACCATGTCTAAGTTATCTTGCTTAGACCAGCTGGAGACTAAAATAAGAAGCAGTTTATACTTGCTAAATAACTGTGGTCTTTGAAATGTTACTAATTATGACAAGAAATGCTTGTTTATAAGACATGAAGACTAGGCACTAGTGATCTAACAGCTTTTACAAAATTGAAATGCAGCTAGTCACTTCAAGAAGTTATATGTTTAGGGCTTTCTCCCCTCAGTCTATAAGATAAACTAGAATGTCATTTTTTCCAATTGAGGCTGAGTCTATTTGTAAATACCTAGAAATAGCAAATGTAACTTAATTATATCTTTCAAATTTATCTCGGTTTCCTATAATATAGATTATTATTTCTGCTGCTGCACCCAACTTTTTGGGAAAGTCATGCTTGTCGATTACAGAATTAGATTATGTTGCTGGATGGTGGAAGGGACCTAACTAATGAATAAACTTAAAATAGTAAGTTTTTGGAAGGGTCTCTCTCTCTCTCTCTCTTCTTTTTTTTTTTTTTTTTTTGCTTAGTAGCAATAGTAAATACTTTCCAGCAGAAATTTCTGTCAGAATATGATCATGTGTAAGGCTGTCTTCCTCCATATCCATTCCGAATGAAACATGTTTTGTCTTCTTGGGCTTTTTCTTTTTGTATGTGCTTTCTTGTCACCAAGGACATTAAATTTTCCTATCTTTATAGGTTGCATTTTACCTTTGCCCAACAGAGTCCTCTTAGCTGGCTCATTCTTCCTTGAGTGTTTATTTTTCTCCTCTTTAATAAAATAAAGAATAAAATTAAGTCTTGAGCCTCCTTCCAGATTGAACAGCTTGTGGTATCAACTTTCTCAAATTGATACAGAAATAAAATTCTTTCTAATTAATTATTTAGGTTGTGGGGTGAATTTTTTGATGAAATGAATTTGATTTTATGTTAATGGCTGAGTAAGACAGACTAGATTAACAGATCTGTAGCGGCCTAGGTTGTCCCCTTCTCATCCCTGGGATACGCAAGTGTTTTTGAACTGGTTTTTTTAAAGGCTGCTATCTCCTATCAAAAAAATAAATATAAAGTAAAATGTATTTCTTTGCTTAATAATCTCCAATGTTTCTCTATGTCTGTAGCCTAATAAGTTAAATTCCACAGTTTAAGTTTGAAAGATCTTCTGTAATACATACATGCCAAAGCAATGAGTGATGCATGTTTTCATACTAATCTTTTCATGGTGCCTTAAATGATTCTGTTAGTTCTTGACTTTAAGCTTATGCTGCTGTCTTCACCCTCTTGCTTTCAAGATCATTGTCACCATGACATCTTTGCTTTCCTAAATTATTTCCTCAGAAATAATTTTGAGCAATGTTTACTTCCTAAGTTATTTAACACCTATTCCTATATGCTTGGAGTTTTTACTGTTTTATTTTGCCACTTAGTGACATTTTCCTTCTTTATTTTTTTTCCCCCTTAATGTTTTCTGATTTGCTATTTTCCTGAAAAGTAATAGAGCAAGAACCAAGTTATTCTTGTTAATAATTCTATAGGTGCTGAGCACAGTTCTTGGTGCGTTGTGGGTGCTCAGTAATACTTGTTGAATGAATGAAACAAATAGATACTATTTCCTACAATGTAAGCTAGAAAGTAACTGATCCATGTGTGCCTAGAGGTTACTTGTGACTTTACATTGTCTCTGTGTTCAGTATCTGAATCATTATTGCTTTTTCATTTAGCAAAAACAGGTAAAATTAAGTAAATAAGGGATTACTTTTTCTCCTTCCCCCTTTGAGTAAAGAAATCTAAATACTTCACTTAATGATAGGCACATGTATTTCTAGCTGTTGTCATGTCATTGAGAATAAAATTTTGCCATATACATCTTTATAACATAAAAGGTGATTTGTAATAGAGGTTTCCAGAGATAGCCAGTGCATTAGTATATTAAATTTACCTTACTAATGAATTGTTTGTTTTTATTTTTTTATATTAGCTAGTCATAAAAGAAGCACATAATAAATTCTTGAATCTAGGTAATTTCTGTGCATTTACATCTCTGAAGCAGATACTTTTCTTTATAAAGAATATTAGCCTAGAGCAAATATTGTCTTCACTTTTATACTGTGGTTAGAATGTGACAGTTTTGTTTGGGTTTTTTTGTTGGGTTTTTTTTTTTTTGTTTGTTTGTTTTTTTGTTTTTTTGTTTTTTTTTTGAGACAGGGTTTCTCTGTGTTGCTTTGGAGCCCATCCTGGCACTCGCTCTGTAAACCAGGCTGGCCTCGAACTCACAGGATCCATCTGCCTCTGCCTCTGCCTCCTGGGTGCTGGGATAAAAGTGGTGCACCACCACCACCCGGCCAGATTTTGATAACTAAGACTACAGGTGTACTTATTTCAGTTACATTTAGATGATAAACTTCCTTAAATATGAACTCATTCTAAACTTGAGATAACAATAATATTTTTGAAATGTTAATATTTGGAGTGATCTAAGAAGACTATCTCTGAAAGAATGAATCTCTTTGAGATGCACAAAATACTGTTACTGGGAAGTCTTAAAGAAACCTTTTAAAACAGACACTAGGTGTTCGCCCATCTTCCCCACCACTTTTCCCTTTGAGCATCTTATTCATAAGAAATACTATTAACACATAGTAAACATTATAATACATGTGTGTACTAAAGGATCCCTCCCCACCTCATATTCTTAGTGTTTACCTGGAGAAATGAAGCCATCTTGAAGGTTTATAAGTAAAAAGGATAGATTATGTTCTCTTGTTGTCGTTCATTTGCTTATCTTAGGCCTTCATGTTTCTTTTTGTCAGACATCTATGTCTCTTATGAACATTCTTAGTATAAATGTGTGATGTATAGTGTGCTCTTAAAAAAGCCTCCCATCATGTGTGGAGTGGCTGGCAATACTAAGTGTGGGAATATTCGTGGGCACTTGCAATTGTGTTTTGTTTTTTCTTTCTCTAGTCAACTTAGCATCTGTTACTTTTTATCTATTTTAAACAATTGTTAATCCTAATTAGCAGTTAATAAAGATGTGTGATCATTTGTTTTGTTTGGTAGGCTTAAATCCATTTTTTCCTTAGTAAGCTGAAAGTGGAAACTGACTGCTCTGAGTGGGTTTGGTGCTCTATATATTTAGATACACAAATAATTTGTATTATAGTTTCTTACAGTTTTAAGTGCAGTAATGGCCCAATGACATAGCTGTCTTGTAATCATAGCAAAAAATCTTGCCCATGTGTGTATGGTAATGTACTACAATACCAGCCATATTAAAAGCTATCTCACACAAGTCATGTATAATGTATAATACTTGAGTTAGTAATGATACTACTAATTAGACTATTGCTGATTTGTGTACTAATGTATTGTATTGCTGATTTATGTACCTAATAGACTATATTGCTGATTTATATGTTTTCTCTGCTATTTTTATTGGTTTACAATATACTTCACTTACAAAAACAAATCCATTGTAATAAAATAGTGTCATGTTACATCTAGTTTACTAGACCTCTTGATAAATCAAAAGATTACTTTCAGTGATTGTATCAGCTAGGATTGTATATGTACACCCTGCATAATAGGAAAATCATGTGTTGTATTTTTCAGTGAGTGTGCCTTTGCATGCTGTATTTAATGTTGTAAATTAACCTTTTCATTACTAACAAAGTATAAAGACTTAGATATAATATTGAATCTAGCTTAAAAAACATGAAAAGGGGATTATAATTGTCATGTGTCCCAAAGGCCTCAGATGATGTTTTTGAGATAAAATTTTAAAATCCTTAATTTTATAAAATTTAAAAAGTACTATTTTCTGTGTTTCTCTCATTGAATTTAAAACTTCCTTTAAAAAATCCAATGAGCAACTACATTTCTAAATTTATGTTGCCTGTTGTAAAGAATTATAATTCTGTATGTGCTTTGAAAAAGGCATACTGAATTTAATCCCTTTTTCTGAAAACTGAGTTGGCTTTACTAGTCCAGGTTATATTTGGTAACTGATTGTCTAGAGAGTTAAAGTATTTGTGCACTAACATTGCAGAGCTAGTATTAAATTTGATACTAAATCTGGGACTGACTTATTACATTTATTGATTTTTAAAAGTAAAAAGTTTATGCTGTTCATTAGATATCTTTAATGAAGAAAACAAAACACAGCAACAACAAACACCTGAGAAATAAACAAGGAATGGCCTAGAAAAAGGGTTCCTTCCATAGACGGTTCTTTCATTGTAAAAGGTTAAGAACAGTGTTAATAAAATATTGTTGGTTGATCTTTCATGTTTTCAGGTGCTGCACATACAGATTCAACCATTGATCATTCAGAGATATTTAGAGAAAGATTTCAGCCTATTTTGATTATGTTCAGGTTTTTTTACAATATAAAAACTGCAGCATTTGATATGATGATATAATAATTGTAAATATTTAGATTAACCAGGACTATGCATAGATTATATATATGTTGCCATTTTATCTGAGATAAACATTTGGAGATTTTTTTGTTATACTTTAGGTGGTACTAGAAGCATGAGTACTGTTAGACAACTCTAGTAACCTTTATATCTTTGGTTGAACACTATTTTTAATTGCTTTACATTCATTTTTCATTTGATTGCTTATAATAAGTACTATCAGGCAATATTTTGCTGTTGATGAGAAATGAGGTCCAGAGAGGTTAATGTCATAGCAGTTCAAGATCCCAAAGCTGTTAAATAGGCGAGGATAGTAATTATGCTAGGTTGCTTCTCTATAAAACTCAAAGATGTAATCGTTATAGAGCATGAAGTTAAAGTGCTCCTGTTATTGGGTATGTTTGTTCCAAAATTTTCTGTGGGTTCCTGACACTGAATTATGCACATGTGTTTACTGGAGGTTTTGTTTGTTTGTTTTGTGTTTTTGTTGTTGTTTTTAATGCCCTGCTGTGTTGAAATATATAACTAGAATTTTTCTGTCTTTAGAAATTTTGGGCCCTGATAAATCCTTTGCATTGTCACTATACTTATGGTGTAGGGGCATAACAGACAAGTGCTGTTCTATTTATCTTACATCTGCAGTTGTATTTTTATTTTTAGGCAAAATCTTGTGTAGATTGTCCATACTGATCATGAACTTTTGGTTTTTCTTCCTTGGCTAGTAGGGATTTCTTAAAGAGGTTATCCACAATACCTGGCTTGAATACACCCTGATAACTGGCTTTAAAAACTCCCCCTGCTCAAGCTAGCTGGGCTGTGGTGGCACACACCTTTAATCCCATCACTCAGGAGGCAGAGACAGATGGATCTCTGTGAGTTTGAGGCCAGCCTGGTCTACAAAGCAGTTCCAGGAGAACCTCCAAAATCTACACAGAGAAACTCTGTCTCAAAAAACAAAACAAAACAAACAAACAAATAAAAAACCCACCTCCCCCTTCTCTAGGACTGGAAAGAGCATTGGCTCTTTTTCTTTGGTATTCCCTTTTCCCCAAACACCCTGTCTCTGATCTTGATATCTAAGTTTTATATATTATATAGTACTGTATATATTAGGCAAAGAAGTAGAATTGGAAAAGGTAACACGTTTTTATTTTATAATACATTTCATGTTAAGCTAATGTGAATGACCATTTGTGCTTAGAAAACGATGTGCTTCATGAAATTGTTTTGGCACTATCATAGCAGCTAAAATTAGAAATTTTTCTTTTTAGCAAATATCATTTTGTTGAAATCAAAGGTTTATTAACAATGTGGGGGGGGGCAACTCCAAATAGGAAATCTAAAAGACTTTACAGTTAGAGCTGGCTAAAACCTCCATGTGACACAAGAAACTAACTTTCTATGCCAAAGACAACAAAGAAACTGGCTATCAGTTTTGGTTCTCAAAGAGAAGATAAACCACTACTGAGGATTTAAAACACAGGCGACTGTTCTTTAAGTTTATAGCCTGGATTACTTTCATTAACACTTTGCTGTTAAAGCAGCAAAAGGAATATATAATAGATATTTCATTGGTCTCAAATTTGGGGTTCTGTCAAGAAACTAGTATAACTGAATCCAACTCCTTAGAATTAACTTCAGAGACAGCAAGTGTAAAATGTACCTCTTTGTGCTATATTTAAAATAATCGAAACAGGAATCATTGTAATATCTTCTAAGTAGATATTTCTTTCTACCATGTTCAAAACTCTGAGAGCTCTACATATATCATCCAACTTTTTAGTAGTTTTATATGAAATATAGTATCGTGACTATTGATGTTCTTTAATTTCGTGTGCCATCAGTTTTACTTTTAGAATTTAGTTACATAAAATTTTAAAAGCTCACAGGTAACCTAGTCAGGTAAAACAGGGGTCACTAGGCTCTGCCTGCCAGGACTTAATGAAAATACTGAAGAAGACTATAGCTCTGTATTTCCTATTTTCTCATTTTCTAACCATAACTGAATTCCACACTCTTGAACAATGTTAACGGGTTTTAAAATTTAAGAAATAGGAAGGACAGTGAAAGAAACAACTCTTGTCAAAGTGTGTTTTTTATTTATATGATTTGAATATTTCCTGTCTCTTTGGTCTGAGTGAAATTGTGTGCCTCTATTGTGGGAATTTTGTGGCTTTGATTTTTGGGGTTTTTTTTGTTTTTGTTTTTTTAATGAAATTTTTGTCTAAGTTATATACTCACTAATAGTTCAACTGAAGTTATAGTAGTTTACTCAGACTATTGATAACCATGAATGGTCTCTTAAGTTAATGGCGATTTTTCTTATTCTACTTTTGGTTTGGGGTTTTTTGGGGTTTTTTTTGAGGGTGGGGGGTTGTTTTTGTTTTTTGTTTTTTGTTTTTTTTCCCTACTGTACTTTTTGTTCTTTAGGAGAAGTTACTATTTTTCTTTTATGTTTTTAAACTTCTAGTTCACAAATTATCTTAGGATTCTAGTTTGGAATGTAGTACCAGTTTTTTTTTTATTTGAGATATGTATGTATGTATGTATGTGTGTGTAATATATATATCTGTACATACATACCTATATGGTATTTTAGAATTTTTCCCTCTGTGCTTTTGAAGTTCTTTCTCATGACAAGTTACCTGTTCCATTTACTGTTGTTTTCTAAAGCACAGGTGTGACATGAATCTCTGAAGGGTAGATGGTTTTGGAAGCAATCACAATTCTCGTTTGCTGCTGCCTTTTTTCTAAGATGTATGTTACTCCTTTAATCTCCTAGTTAGGTTTTCAAATTCTGTGATTTTTACGAAAATAATTGTTTTGACCATGTGTTTCTAAGTAATCCATTACACTCTTCCAATCATAATTTCTGTCTAGTAGTTTAAATAATTTTAGCTCTTTTTTAAATCAATTACCTCCATGCAAGTATTACAACGTTTTTTATCTTGAGTTTTAACAACTAATAAAACTGCACATGGAGCCTGGCAGTGGTGGAGCATGCCTTTAATCCCAGCACTCAGAGGCAGAGTCAGGTAGATCTGTCTAAGTTTGAGGCCAGCGTGTTCTACAGAGTGAGTTGCTGGACAGGCTCCAAAGCTACAGAAAAACCCTGTCTCAAAAAAGAAATAAACAAAACAACTGCACATATGATACTTTTGATACTCTTACATTGAAGTCAAAGTTCTAATGTGGTACTACGTATTATTTTATGTACTGTAGATGAATATTGGGTCAAATTCTTTAGAAAAATCTTTTAATTATTCATGTAGTGCTTAGTATGTATTCAGATTTTAATTGCAGTCATTAGTAGACTAAATTCTCAATCTGGTATGTTCAGGTGTTTGTCATTTTTTTATATATGTAACTTATGATTAAATGGGTTTTATTTACTTACATTTTAAGTCAGTGTTTAGATTTTAAGCATCACAGATCTAAGATTGTGAAAAGGGTGAGATTACTATAATATTGTGTATAGATTAAGAATAAAAGGTGAAAATACTTAAAATTTTGTCTTACATTCTTTTGTTCCAAAGTAAAAAGAAACTGTTCAATTAAAAATAAAAGAAAACAAATAGTCTCAAGTTTAAGTTACACTAGTATAGTCTGTTCATCTGAATTTACTTATATTAATTTACTTATATTTATATTTAAATTAATATTTTTTATCGTATAAATGAGTTATGGCGTAAGTATTGGAACAGGATCATTCATTCATTCATACAAGCACTTACTAAGCATATTATTCACATAATTAATACAGTAGCATAGTTGTAATTTATATTTTCAAATTATATCTACAGTCCTGTTCAGTCCTTGCTCTTACATGCTGACCATTTTTTTAACTTTTATTTTAGATGCCTGGAATGATGTCTTCAGTAATGTCAGGAATGATGATGTCTCATATGTCTCAAGCTTCTATGCAACCTGCTTTACCGGTTGGTAATCTTGTAAAAATAATTTTAGTTTTGATTGCTTTCATATATGAATACTGTGCATGTGCTTTATAGGCCACCCCAAAACTAAAATCTAACATGAAAATCGTAACTGAGCATTACATTGCAACATACATACCTGTTCAATGATTAAATTAATTCTGTTATAAACAAGGCATTTAAACAGGTTGTGAGAGAAAATCAATGTGGTGGTCTTGTAATATTTTCAAAGGTGACATTTTATTTTAAATGCTAGTAAAAATTGATATTCAACTTAAAATGAGAAGACTTAATTTGAAATCCTCATTTTATTGAAACTTTACCTATTGCAAATTGACTTTGAATGTTCTTGAATAAACTTCCTGTCATACTTAGGCAGTAATTTGGTGATATATAAATAACTATGGTATTGATGTTTAAGTGTGTTTATTTCCTGAGTCTGTTGGTTTTAATGAATGGGCATGGCATATTTATTTGGAATATAGTAAGATTTTAGTGTTTTAATCAAACTAGTATATTTACTAACATTTGCATGTTCTGCACTACAAAAATATCCTGTGGTATCTGAGGCCATTTCTAATATATTGCTATTGGTAAGTTTTGTTGATTAATTAATAAGGCTTGGTTTTCAGAGCTTTGTAGATTTTAGAATTGAGAGGAAAGGGTTGTATTTCTGCATACAATTGTTATTCATGTAATATCTTAAAATGCTAAAGTTACCCCAATTTTATTCATCTCTTGAAATGTATAGCAAGCCTGAGAGTTGAAACTACTAGAAATTTCACAGTTAGTGGCTTATAGATTATACATGGAACTGATTCATTGTACCTTTTTTCTGTAAAAGTAATTTAAATGATTTAAATGGTAGTAATTTAATTTCTCTTTTTGCAGCCTGGAGTAAATAGTATGGATGTAGCAGCAGGTATGTATACAGTATATGGTGGACTTCATTATAACAAGGAATGAAAGTGGTTATCTAGGGCTGAGCACTTGATATTTTTTCAGAGGACCTGGCATCCATTCTCCATTCTCACATGGCCTCCTGGCATCTGGCATGCATATGCTGTATATACATTTATTTGAACAAACCACTGATGCACATAAAATTAAATAGTTTTTTAAACCGATCTTTGTGGTTGGTTAATATTTTCTCAAAACCTGACTAGAGACAAATAGCATTCATAATTGCATTCTTAAATCAGATTATGTACAAAGTCTTTGTTAATCGTAATTTTTTTACATTTTGCAATTATTATTAAATACTTAGAATTTGTGTTGAAACATTTTATTTGAGTTTCAGTGTTTAATAATCCTGTCAACATAGTTAGGGCTCAGAGAATATTTACACAATGAATGAACTCTACTGAGTTCATATTTCTACTTAGGGAACATGGGAAGAGATAGTAGCTCCACTTGTTAAATGTGAAGTATCTTCTTGTTATGGACTTCTGGGCTACTTCACGGTCATTGTTGTTGTTGTTACCCCCTTAGTTTTTGCAGTCAACTTACTTTTCAAATGCTTTGGTTCTATTGTTGATACTCATAGTCAATTGAATGCTTTCTATATCTGTGAACCTTTGTTTTGTTTTAGTCTTTGCTTTCTCTTTTACTTAAAATTTTAAATTGACTAGTTTATAAACTTAGACCTTATTTATATGAGTTTTATCATTAGCAAACACCTGAAAATCTCTTACATCATAAAGGGGTTCGTGTGTATATGTGTGTGTGTTTGTATATATATACATATACATATATGGTAGTGTAGGACATTAACAAAACTTTCTGCAATAGTGGAAATGTTCTGTAACCTATACTTTATATCATACAGTTGCTCATAGCTACATATAATTGAGTCTGAAATGTGGCTAGTATAATTGAGGAACCACTTTTTAAAAAATTATTTATAATTTAAATTTTAAGCAGGAGTGTGTGGTGTCTCATGTGTACTGTGATACACAATAGCACATTATAGGGTCAAAGTAAATGAGTTTGACAGAAGTTAGACAATAGAGGCATTAGTGTACTTTAGTAACATATATAAAAAAAGAAAGGATTTTAAGTGAGGTTGATAAAATAACCAGAAAGCAAAATGAATGTTTATTATTTTGGCAGCTGACAGTTAACTTTGAAGATTGAAAATGCTTTATACTATTGATGTTTTATTTGTGGAATGGTAAGCAAGTAGATAAGTAGTATGAGACTGTTTATAAGTTTAATGAGAATAGAAAGAAAGACATAAGAGTAAATATCAGAACTGTTAAGGAACACTTCACTTACTATAAATATTTTGTCTTTTAGGTTCAGCATCTGGTGCAGTAAGTACTGATTAAAACCCCTGTTACTTGCTTTCTTATATTTTCTTCTTTAATGTGATGCATTGACCTTGTTTTTTTAAAGATTATGTGCTAAATCAATCCTTAGTTTTCCATGACAATGTTGAAACTTTATTTTAAAATCTAGTTTTGATAAGAGGAATAATTTTTTTCTATCTTATATAACTTTCAAAATACCAAGACCAATTGCATTTTAGAAAGAAAACAGGCTTTTGGCTTTCCAATTGACTGTGGTAGAAACACCACCAACATGCAGATTTTCATAAAGACTTTTATGGAGAAGAGCATCACCCTTGAGGTTAAACCTTCAGATGCTATAGAAAATTTAAAAACCAAGTTCCAGGTTAAGGAAGAAATTCCTCCTGGTCAGCACAGCCTGCTCTTTGCTGGTAAGCAGCTGGAAGATGCCATACTTGGTCTACAGCATTCAAAAGGGGTGCCCTTTCATTCTGTGTTGAGACTTGATGGTGGAGGCAAGAAAAGGAAGAAGTCTCACAGCATTGCCAGGAAGACTAAGCAGAAGAGAAAGAAAGGTTAAGTTGACCATGCTAGAATTCTGTAAGGTGTATGAAAATACAGAATGAATTGCCTTTGTTAAGAGTGTTGTAATGAATTCAGTGCTGGAGAGGTCATGCTCAGTCACTTTGATAGACATTACTGTGGCAAGTGTTGTCTGACTTGAGAACTTCTTCAACCAACCACAAGACAAGGAGTTGTACATGAGTTAATAAAAGATAGGAATTGGGACCTGGAGGGACACTAATATATCAAGTATTATCTTGTGAAGAAAACTCTCCAATGTTAAGAATATTTGACTTACACACTAATAATTTAAACTATTCTTCTTATAGTAATCAGTCAGATAATTAAACTTCTTAAAATACTAGTTTGGACAAAATCAAGAAAGTATAGAATAATGGGTATAACTGAGAAGTGGTATAGCAAATCCTAGTTAAGTTTTTGAAGAATCTCATATTTCTGAAGTGGCTATACTAATTTTCATTCCCAGCAACAATATATGAGAGTTCCCATTCCCATACAACTTTGACAACATTTGTAGTTTATTTTTATATTTCTTAATAATTCCAATTTTGACTGTCTGGAGTTAGAACTTCTTTACATTTCTCTCCTAGCTGAGATAATCAGTTATTCTTTCTATATTTATGAGTCTTTTGCACTTGTTAAGAATTGTGTGCTTTCTGGGTGTGGTGGTACATTCATTTAATCTAGGCACCTGGGAGGCCAAGGCAGGTGGCTCTCTGTGGTGGAAACTAGCCTGATCTGCTTAGCAAATTCCAGGACAGCCAGGGATACACCGAGAGACCTGTTTAAACAACAACAAAAATGTCTGCTCAGTTCATTTGTTCACTTATTGATGGTACTATTCTTTTGGTGTTTAATTTTGAGTTCTTTATGTATTCTAGATATTCCTTAACCATCTGTGAGATGAATAGTGGGCAAAGATTTTCTGCTATCCTTAATTTGTCTACCCTTTTTTGTTTTGTTTTGTTGTTGTTTGGCCTTTTGTTGTTGTTGTTTTTTAGCTGTGCATAAATTAATTTGATAAAATTCTACTTGTCAGTTCTTGTACTATTTCCTGAGGTGAAGTCCTATTCAGAAAGTATCTATGTTTATTAATTTCAATGTTTCAGGTCTTGCATTAAGGTCTTTGATCCACTTTGAATTGACTTATGAAAACAAAAAGATTCTGTTTCGATCTAAGTATATACTGACCCAGTTTTCTGGGTATATTGAAGCTGTCATATTTCCAGTATATTTTGTTATGCCTGGTTGTGAATCAAATGGCTGTATATTCATGAGGTGTTTTTGGTTGGTTTCATTTTTTTTTTCTGTAACCTGTCCCCTCGGTTGTGATTTTCATTGCCTCATGGAGACTTACATAGCAAGATTGGTGAGGTGTATTTCTGGGTGTGCTGTGAGAAAATTTCCAAAGGGTAAACTAAGGAAAAAACTGACTCAAGTTTGTGGGACTGGAAGCTCAGATGGAATAAAAAGGGAGAAAGCCAGAGGGTGGCAGCTTTACTTTTTGATTCTTGCAAAACCCCCCCCCCATACTTTCAGTTTTGATTGACTTTGAACAAAATGCATCCTCCTTAAATTGCTCTATCAAGTGTCTTCATAACAACAAGGAAATGGACTATTACAGTCATGTCTGATTTTCCCTTTGTATCTTGCTCTGTTTGTGGTTCAATTTTATTTATTGTGGCTCTTCAGTGAAATTTGAAGTCATGTGTTGGTAACTAGAAGCATACTTCTTTTTTGTTTTTGTTTTTTGAAAAAGGGTCTTTCTATATATCCCTGGATAGCTTGTAGATACCTACGTAAACCAAGTTGTCCTGGAACTCGGAGATTGTCTTCTCACCTCAGGGTGCTGGGATTTTTGAAGAGTGCTTTGGATGAATTGTAGAATTCTTTGAAGAATTTTGTAGTTTTTAATAATAGAACCATTTCTTAATACTAATTCTGCTAGGGGGGGTACACTCCTTTAATCCCAGCACTCAGGAGGCAGAGACAGGTGGATCTCTGTGAGTTCAAGACCAGCCTGGTCTACAAAACTAGTGCCAGGTTGGACTCCAAGGCTACACAGAAAAACACTATTTTGAAAAAAAATTCAAAAACAAAAGTTTAAAATCCAGGCAGTAGTAGAATATGCCTTTAATCCCAGCACTTCGGAGGTGGAGTTAGGCAGATCTCTGTGAGTTCAAGAATAGCCTGTCAACAAGAACTGGTTCCAGGACAGGCTCCAAAGCTACACAGGGAAACCTTGTCTCAAAAAACAAAAAATTACTGATTCGGGTGATTTAGGAATATAGAAGGTTTTTCTGTCTTCTCGTGTCTATAGTTTCTTCAGTGTTAAAGTTTTCATTGTAAAGGTACTTCACTTAATTGGATGTATTTCTATTTTATTTTGTTTTGAGGCTGTGGTTTATAGGATTGTTTTCCTAATTTATTTCTCACGTGTGCTCACTTTTGTATGTAAAAATTACTATGTAATGCTTAGTTATATATAAAAGCTAGTAATTTTGTTTGTTTGTTTGGTTGGGTGTTTGGTTGGTTGGTTGGGTGGGTGGGTGGGTGGGTGTTTGAGTGGTTAGTTGGTTGGGTTTTTTTGTTTTTTTGAGACAGGGTTTCTCTGTATTGCTTTGGAGCCTGTCCTGGCAACTAGCTCTATAGAGCAGGGTGACCTTGAACTTAACCAGAGTTCCACCTGTCTTTGACTCCCAAGTGCTAGGATTAAAGGTGTGTGCCACCAACACTCGGCCAAAAGCTAGTAATTTTTGCATGTTGATTTTGCACTCTACTGAAAATGTTTGTCATGTCTAAGTTTTCTGGTACAATCTTTGGTATCATTTAAATATAGGGTTATTTTCAAATAGGGTTTATTTGACATTATACTATTAAGAATCCAAGCATTTTATTGAACAAAGGTGGAAAGAATTGACACCGTTTTTTAGAAAAAAAATACCTTAACATTTTTTTCATCCAGGACAGGCTTTACATTTGCCATATATATACATTGTGTTTAAGTTGAGGTATGGTCTGTTTTTCCATGTTTCTTCAGGGTAGGTTTGTTTTCTTTTCTGTCCCTCTTGTTTGTTTGGTTTGCTTTTTAGAGACAGGGTCTGAAATTCTTTATAGCCAAAACTGCTCTTGAGCTTGTGGTCATCCTGACTCTATGTCCCAAATATTGGTGTTCCATGGGAACATCACGATACCCAGGTTATTTAGGACTAGGGATTGTGTCCAGTTCTGTGTCCTTTCAAATTAGCTACAACCCCAGTTCTTCATGCAGACACATTGACTTTGGTTGGATTTTTTTCCCTTACATATATTGAGGAAATTTGATTGGGTTGAGATTCAGTCTGTGAGCTCTACTCCAGTATTTGATCCATAAATGTTTATAGTTGTCATACTTGGAACTATTTCCTCTATTAATTTGTAGTGCCCTCTGATGACAATTCTTGGTTGTAAACTATATCTGACAAAAAACAAACAAAAACTAAAACCTACGTAGCTAGGTACTTCTTGTCAGGAATTTTTTTTCCCCTTAATTAAATCATTTGAAGTGAAAGAACCACCCTAAATCCAGGTCTTAAGGTAGGAAGATCCACCAGATTTATCTGGGTCATACCTTTTGGAGGTAGCCTATGTAAAGGATATTGAAAAAAGGAAGTTCTTGTTCTTTGCCTGCTTGCCCTCACTCTGGCTAACAAGTTCATTGCTTCACTGGTATTAGAACTTACTTTTTGATGCTGACTTATACTTGGAAGCAGTGCAGACATCCAGCCTCCTGGACTGAACAGCTACTGCATTCTTGGACTTTCTGGAGGTTTTTTTGTTTGTTTGTTTGTTTGCTTTTTGTCTGCTGTTTTGATAGATAGCCATTGTTATGTAGCTGTACCAAAGCCTATAAGCCATTCTGCATTCTGTTCCCCTATTGGTTCTGTAACTGAGAGAACCCAGACTAATATATTTTTATCACTTCTAATTAGCTTTGACTCAAGTTTATTTTGTCTAATTAAGGATAGCTCTGCCTGCATATTTATATTTTTCTTTACATGGTAGGTGTCCATTTTTGATACTGAAATTTTTTGTTATCTTTGCTAGCTAAAACAAGTGGCCATCCCAAATATAGACTGCAAATAATAATTAAAGAATAGGGAGAGAAATTACTGAAAAGGAAATTAAAAGAAAAATATATTAAATTGAAGCAAAGCTGTATCTTTGAAAAAGTTACTTTTAGCCAGTCTGACAGAAAGAGGTGTGGTAGTAGAGGCAGGAGGATCTCTGACTCTGAGGCTAGCCTGATATACATAGTCAGAAGCTCTAGGACAGCCTGGGCTACATAAAGAGTCTGACTCAAAGCAACAAAAGAATAAAGGAGAAAAAACAAAATACTATTTGTTTGAAAAAACAAAATACTATTACTGTGAAAGCGAATACTCTGAAAAACTGGATAACTCAGGAGAAACAGAACTATTTCCAAATCTGTGCCATCTACTAAAATTAAATTGTGAAGATATAATTAACTTAAAGCAACCTGTTACAAACAATAAGATTGAAGCTTTGATTAAGTCTCCCGTTGATGAAAAGCCTAGGACCAGAATGATTCACAACTGAATTCTGTCAAACTGTCTAGGAAGATCTCATTTGTTCCATAAGATAGTGATCAAAGGAACAATATATAAAAATTCATTTCATGAAGTCACTATTATTTTGATATCAAAACCAGGTAAAAACAACAAAACAGTGAAAGAAAACTACAGGCATTTTCTTTGAACAGAGATTTTGAAAATTAAGAACACGTTATTAAAAAGATTGCACATTATAAACAAGGAAGCTTCTTCCCCAGAAAGCAAGGTTTGTTCAGTATTTATAAGTCAATTAAGTGTAATATGCCATATAAGTAAACTTAAAAACAGACATGATTGTTAAAATTCACACAGAAAAGCCATTGGCTAAGTTTGAACAAACCAATAGACAGTGTTATATTAAGTGAAGACAACCTGAGTTTCCTTTAAATCGGGAACAAAACAAGAATGCTCAGTCTCCCCTTATTTGGTAAAGTACTCAAAGTCTTAGCTATTTCAACCAGACAAGAGAAAGATAACAGTGAATAAAAATAGGAAAGGAATTATTCTAATATTCCTGTTCACTTTAAAGACCCCATAAAGTCTACTAGGAAACTTAGGAATCGAGTAGATGCAGTGAAGTTACAGGTTCCTGTTACAGTTTGATAGAATTAAGCAATGAATCTGACTACAGCTTCAGTTTCATTGCTATAATAATAGGTTGGTTTAAAAATAATAGTCTTCATATATGCCTGCAATACATTCCTGAAAGAAATGAAGAAAAAAAAATCTCATTAAAAATAACTCTAAAGAAATAAATATTAGGATACAATGAAAATTTCAAGATAAAAAAGGAGGAAAGTACAAAAATCTATACCAAAATGGGTATCATTAATAAGTGACAATGTTGGAGAGTGTGTATAATAAGAACTTTTGACTATTGATGGCAGTGCAAATTAAAGCTGTGTGAAATCAGCTTGAAGATTGCTCAGAAATTAAAAGTAGGTGCTAAAACAGGTCTGCTCTTTTGAAGGACCCAGCTTTGATTTTCAGCATTTCTATTGGCTCTCAACCATTTGTATCCCTAATTCCAGGCCACTGTGAGCATAAGGCACACATGAAGTCCACAGACTTAAATTCAGGCAAAACAGCCATACACATAAAAGTAATAATAAAATAGACCTTCAAAATGACCTAGCTGTTTCACTCATGTTCATACACCCAGAGAACTCCATATCTTGTCATAGAGATAATTGCACCCGTGTTTACTGCTGCTCTTCTCAGTGTAGGAGCAAATGGAGCCAGCCAAGTTGTCCATTAGTTAATGGATACAATTTATATATGTATGCAAGCAAATTACAGTATACCATACAAGAAAAGAGCAATTATTAAGGGATAAGGAAGGACTGAATGCAAGTTGATGGGCCAAATTATGAAAGAGGACATAAATTGTTTTTTTCTGGTACTGACTTTGTCTTGGATATGGTGAGAAGTTGGTAGTGAATACATGGATTAAAAAATTGATATTGAAAGTATAAAATCCAGTATGCATCTCTACGACTTCAGTCTGGTTGATTTATCAAGTGATACATTTCAACAAAGCAAAAACCATCATTTCTTTTGTAACAGCCTTATATTTGTCTTGAATTCAAGCATTTTGCATTTATGTTGAAGGTAAATTAATGTATTGTTTTCTTCTTTTTTGTGTGGGGGTGGGGTGGGGGGAAGAGGCACGGTTTCTCTGTGTAGCATTGGCTGGACAAAACTAGTTCTGTAGACCAGGCTAGCCTTGAACTCAAAGAAGATCCACCTGCCTCTGCCTTCCAAGTGATGGGATTAAAGGTGTGCACCACCAACGCCTAGCTATTGTTTTCTTTTATGTTTTATCTTTATATAATTTTGGAGTTGGAGCAATAATGGCTTTGTAAGATAAATTTGGAAAGACTTCTTTGTGGAATAGTTTTAGGAGTGTTAGTATTAGTTCTTTAAAGTCCTGATGGAATTCAGCAGTGAAATATTCCACTGGACTTTAGTATTATTTATGATAACATTTCCATTTTACTTCTGATTAGAATTTGGGTATTCTTCCTGGTTTTGTATTGTCACTCTTTAAAGATCTAGCTATTTACTTCATTGATACCTAGTATTGTAGCATCAGTCTCTGTTTTTAACCTCCTTTTTATTTTATTACATGGATTCGAGGTTTGTATTACTGGTTTTCCAACCACATGAGGTCAAAAGGTTGTTTTTGATTTTGGTTTGTTTTCTTCCATGCATGTACCCAGAGTGTAGGCACTGGTTTTATTTTCAGTATATTCTAGGTCTGCTCTTATTCAGATGGATTTGCTTTTCTTACGTACCATTATTACTGCTTGTTCTATATAGTTGGCATTTTAGCTGATGTGACTTGAAGAAATTAATGCCTGATAATTCTTGTCCTTGTCTATCCATTTGTTTGCCTAAATTTTATGCTAGAAGTTTATTTAATGATTTTCTATGCCTTTATCTGTAATTTGGTTCAGTTTTCTGTACCACAGATTGTTTTTTTTTCGTGTCTCAAGACTTGAATGTTGTAACAATTATCTTTGAATTTTGTTGTTGCTATTTATTGATGTCTAAATTTAATAATTTCTGAACCTTTATTCCCTGGTAGTCTTTCTTCAATCTGCTGTAGTTGTCCATTAACTTTTCATTTGACTTAAAAGTCTTGCCAAGGTTTCCATTCGTCTTTTTGTTTTTATCAGACTCTCTCTGTGTTGAAATTCTTTATCTGTTTCTTTAAATTCTCTTTAAGGTCATGGATTAATCTTACCTTAGGGGCTAAGCATAAGCCTACAATTCACTATGTAGATCAGGCTGGCTTTGAACTAGTATGATCCCTTTTTCTCCCACATATTAGGATTATAGGTAAAAGGTGCTATGTCAAGTACATTGAGCCTTTTAATGATTAAAATTGCATTGTTGAGCATTTTAGTCATTGGATTCAGGTATTAAAAAGTCATAAAGTTGGGGATGTCACATTGCATTATATTTTTGTATTTTGTGTTTCTTTGTATCTGTTAAGGTGAATCTCTGCTTAGATTTTATGTCTTCCCACCTCTTATTTAAAACTAATATTGTCATACAATATATTTTTTAAAGATTTATTTATTATGTATACAGTGTTCTGCCTGCATGAAACCTGCAGGCCAGAAGAGGACACCAGATCTCATTACTGATGGTTGTAAGCCACCATGTGGTTGCTGGGAATTGAACTCAGGACCTCTAGATGAGCAGCCAGTGCTCTTATCTGCTGAACCACCTCTTCATCCCCCCCAAACAGGCAGATTTTAAAATGTTATTTTAGTTCAAGGCCACCCTGGCCTGCATGAGAGTGAGTAAGTCTAAAAAGAGTAACAGAACTCACACCCACCTTTAATCCCAGTCCTAAAACCTTAATTGACCTATGCTACCTTAGAACTATTTTAAAATGTTCTGTTTTACAGTTCCTTCTCTACTTGCATTACCAAATTATTTTAGGTGATTTGAACTGTTAAAATACTACAATCGTTTTATACTTAAATCTGGTGTTTCATATGTTTGCTGCCTTGTAACTCATCAAATGAATATTCACTGTTGGGTAGTTTACACTTCAGTAATTTTTTTTTTCCTTAAGAAGTCAATGTGGACAGAACATAAATCACCAGATGGAAGGACTTACTATTACAATACTGAAACAAAACAGTCTACCTGGGAAAAACCAGATGATCTTAAAACACCTGCTGAGGTAAATGTCTGAAGACTGAAAATCAAGATGGTTAAGTAGCATGGTCAATTTACTGTTGTTCTATATTTAAAGGTGTCTTAAAGAATAAACTGAAATACAAAGCAATTTTCCTCAATGTAGTATGACCTGTGTGATTTTAAAAATGATGTGAACAGTTCTAATTAACTGTGGGGTTTGATGTAATGCAATTAAGTTGCCTATGTAGATTTATTTTCTCATTTGTGAAAATGCCTCTGAAAGGGTATTTATTTTGTGTTATACATTTTACCATTCAAAATAGACAAAACATGACAAAGTTAAGGTTGAAGCACTAAATTAAGCAAGCAGTATTACATACGTTTAATAACATGCAGGTGATCTTTTCATTGTCTAACGTAAGTTGTACCTAGCTGATGGCATTCCATTTTTAACTTCTTTTAAGTAAAAAACTTAAAAGACAGTAAGTGTATTTTCTATGCACCCCCCCCCACACACAGTAATTTAATATGTATACAGTGTTTGAGAAGGAAGGTTAATAGATAACATTTCTTTATTTCTCATTCATATGCATGCACACTTACACAGATACTGAATTTTTTTTTAAGACTTATTTAGTATGGATGCAGTGTTTTGCCTGCACAGATCTTAATATTATAGATGGTTATGAGCCACCATGTGGTTTCTGGAAATTGAACTCAGAATCTCTGGAAGAGCAGCCAAGGCGCTTAACCTCTGAGCCATCTCTTTAGCCCACAGACTGAGATAAAAAGGACACTTAAAATTGCCCTGGTATACATATATATGTGTGTGTGTGTGTGTGTGTGTGTGTGTGTGTGTGTGTGTGTGTGTATATACACATACATACATACATACATACATTAGCTTTGTGTACTGGTTTTGTCATATCTTTTGTTTCCTCACATTCCTCATATACATAGTTCGTATTGGATTTTAGTAAGTTAGTGGCCTTGAATCTAAAACATTAGCATGGATGAATCAGATTGCACTTTTACCCTTTCTGTTTGTCATAATTGTATTACTATATGAATACTCCAGTAATTAGTGAAGGCAGATTTTTTTTTTATCTATAGTGAAGTTGGAAAATACATACATTGCAATTTCAGGTAGATCTGCCTGGATTAAAGCATCCCTTTGAGTATATTACATTTAACAAGTTATTTTCTCTTTGAGTAATATTGGTTAATGGAGAAGATTCTAAATTCTGTAGTGTTATTAAAAAGTTAGGTGGTCTATTCAGTAATTGACAACCTTGGTATTTAGAGTTACACAGGGAGACAATATCTTGCAAAAGTGGGTGTGGATGGTCTGCAGTGTTACTGTTTCCTGAACATTTCCCCCCCCCCTTTTTTTTTTTAAAGCAACTCTTGTCTAAATGCCCTTGGAAAGAGTACAAATCTGATTCTGGGAAGCCATATTACTATAATTCCCAAACGAAAGAGTCCCGCTGGGCCAAACCCAAGGAACTTGAGGATCTTGAAGGTAAGACAGGAAAATAGATCTACTGGGAAGTTGTTGCCTATATGCAACAACTAGAAACAGTCCTTCCTGAATAGGGTGATTTCAAATTAAGGCCTTCTTTTTTTTTTTTTTTTATTAAATTGTCTGCACCTTTTAAATGATGTAATAGTTTTATGGGCTTTTTATTTTCTTGTTGCTCTAGATTTCAGTTCTATAGATTTTAAATAGACTTTATTTGATTTGATTCCATTGAAACTAGGATACCAGAATACCATTGTTGCTGGAGGTCTTATTACAAAATCAAACCTGCATGGTGAGCTGCTTTGATAATTCATTTTCTGTTATATTTAACATTTAGAATATGTCACTAATTTTCACTAACCTTGAATGGATAAATCTGCAGTGAAAGACATTAATTCAAAGAATCCCTTTTATTTAAGAGTTATATTATAAATGAGCTTACAGTTTTTAAAGGTGTACTTTGGTATTTTAAATAAACATGAATGTAGAACAAGTTCACGAACTCCTTCTGAATGTTGGTGCATACATGGGATATGTGATTGAGCTTAATGATAGTGACTAGTAGTTGATCTTTAATATCAGTTATTTGTTAATACATCAGACTACTTAATACTGATTTTGTTTTAGTTATCATGAAAATTAGTATAAAGTTAAGGAAGATAAATATTTTCACTTAAGGAAGGATAGTTTTTCAACATTGTCAACTACTCAGTACCTTTGAAAATTTGAAAAGATTGTTACCTAGCATAATACTAAGGGCATAAAATAGCAGACACTGTGAATAAGAATTGAGTTACATTACTCTTTTTAAGATACAATCTTTTATCAGTAACTATTCTAGATTAGCTAAGCAAAAGTTTATGTGGATTTTTCCTCACATTTTAATAGATTTTTAGAAGTAATTTTTCTTTAATGGGTCATAAGTTTTTAAAATACATTCATAAGCTTATATCATTGCTTACATGAAGCACCTCATTCCCTGGTGATAAGAAATTAAAGATACCTATCTTATAACCAAATTTAAAGCTTACCTGAGCCTAGCATGAAATCAAATATTGAGTGCTCAAATTTTCAAAAGCTCTATCTAATGTTATCAATAGAATTTCAAATTACTCACAGAGGGTAAAGCTCATTTCTGATATGACTACAAATTGTTGGTTTTATTAGCTGTTTATCTGCTTGTCAGTGCTAGTGTGGGAAATGGGCTAGAGTTTCATGAATTTAATACTCATTTAAAATTTTTACTTTTTAAAATATAGTCTCGTTCCTGGACTATATTTTGTATTTCAAGATTGTGAATATTTTCAAGGCCATTAATCCTTGGAAACATCCGCATTGAAAAAGATAGCTAAACGGTTGCTGTTATCAAATTTTTCATTGTTGTAATGAGGCTTAAATTGAGTTTTAAATTGTTTTTCAGATGGTAAATTAAATCCTATGAAATCATGGCACTTTCATCTTTTAGAGTTTGTATTCAGTGGTTATATTTAAAAGCTAGTTGATGACTTTTCTGTTTTCTTTAACAGCTATGATCAAAGCTGAAGAAAGCAGGTAAGCACTTTTAAAAATCAGTAGTGTTTACAAATTTGGTCATTTCCATAGCATTCTTGTGTTTAGTTGTCCACATTTTTAAAAAAAATGAATGCTATTCAATAGAGTTAGGCTATGTTTGTCTGTGGAAGATTTTGGTGGGGTTAGCCGGTAGATTTAACTCTAATGTATTTACTCTAGTATGCTTTGCTTGACAAGAAAGTGCTTTAATATGGGAAGCATTCTTTGTGAATTAAGAAGTTTCATGGCTTGAGAATGAGTGGCATTATATATATGTATATATTCATTCACTAAATTCCCTTTTTGTGGTCTTGAGGAATAGACCCAATGTTTTGTACTTGGTAGCACTTAACTACTGAGCTGTACGCCCCCCAGCCCAAGAGTTCCTTTAATTATTGTAGATTTAAAGTTCTTTTTTTAAAAAATTATTTTATTTCATGTGCATTGATGTTCTGTTTGCATGTATGTCTGTATGAGGGTGTCAGGTCCCCTGGAATTGGAGTTACAAACAGTTGTGAGCTGCCATGTGGATGCTGGGAAATGAATCCGGGTTCTTTGGAAGAACAGCCAGTGCTCCCAACCACTGAGCCATCCCTCCAGCCCCCAATTTAATGTTCCTGTGAGAATACATGTCAAATAAGGTGTTGCGCAAATTCATAAATTGAGATTTTCTTGAAATAGTTGGACATTAGGAAATTACAGTCAATTTATATCAGTGCTTATGTATTTCATGTTATTGTTTTGGGTTTGCTAAATCAAGTAATGGTAGAAGCTGGAAGTGTGATAACATACAATGGTAATTCAAGTTCTACTCAAGGAAGTTAACACCACTATATTGCCTGAGCCCCGTGAATTTGAGCCCAGCATAGGCAATAAATTCTCTAAACCAACATAAAATATGTTTTTCTGTGATCTTGCTGGCCTTGAACTCATAGAGATCTGACTGCCTCTACCACTGGAGTGCTGGAACTAAAGGCATGCTCTGCTGCCACCCAGTTATTATGTGATCTTTTTGTGTAATTTTGTTTAGCCCTTAGTTGTCTTTATTTAGTTTTACTGTTAACAGTATTGAAATGACCAGTTCTTTCTCTCTTCCTCCCCACTTCTATCCTTCTTATTCCTTCCCTCTGTTTCTCTCTTTTACTGTATAGCAAGCAAGAAGAATGTACTACACCATCAACAGCCCCAGTTCCAACAACAGAAATTCCTACTACTATGAGCACCATGGCTGCTGCAGAAGCAGCAGCTGCTGTTGTTGCAGCTGCTGCAGCTGCTGCAGCAGCTGCTAATGCCAATACTTCCACCACTCCTACTAATACTGTGGGAAGTGTTCCAGTTGCTCCTGAGCCTGAAGTTACTTCCATTGTTGCTACCGTTGTAGATAATGAAAATGCAGTAACTTTATCCAATGATGAACAAGCACAGATTGCTAATACCACGGCTATTCAAGATCTAAGTGGTGACATATCCAGTAACACCGGAGAGGAACCATCTAAACAAGAAACTGTAACCGAGTAAGTTTAGTGATTCAAGACTTCTGAGAGTCAATGCCTAACTTAAACTATAAGAACTTGTTAATTTAATCAATGAAATCAAAATCAAGGCAAAAAGGAAAAAAAAATCAGCAGTTTTACAAACTTCCAGTATTTTAAATAAAGGCTTGGTTTCACCCCTGGTTGATTTACTCTTTTGAGGGGTGTGTCTGTTTTCCTTCTCTGTTATATGTGCTCAGTTAGAACTTCCCAGAAGTACTGTAGATTGCTGTTGAACACAGATGTGTTTTGGAAGGCGAGAAGCTCTGCCAAATAGAGTACAATTAAACTTGATTTCATTCCTTTTTGATTATTGTTGGTGTCTGGTTTTCAACTTGTAAATAAATTGAAAAATATGAACAGCTTGGTTGAAATATGCCTCAGATAAGAAAGAGCACTTTCTTAGAGGCGTCACAAAAGGAAACAATTGCAAGACCTCCTTTTCTACCATATAAACGAAGATTTAAAAAAAAAGATAAAAATGGCTGCATAGTCTGACCAAACACTATTATCTAGTTAATATTTAGTCATGCTGCCTACATCTCTCTACTCCTTACTGTCAGTGTTTTATGTCTCATGTTAATTTCACAAATAGCTATATAATGTTTTCATACGAAGATACTTAAAAAGAAGCAAAATGGTACATTTGGAGACAATTAAGAATAAAGGTCACATTTTTTTTACTCTTCTAACCTTGGCGATGCATATATTTAAGCATTTTATGTGTGCTTGTGTACATGTGTACATATGCACACACATGAATATGTATCAGATATATTTTCTGTATTCATAAAGGTCAAATGATATGATATAGTGTAAGCTTTGAGATTGAACTTTTTGAACACCAAAATACTGAGATGCTCAAATTTGTGCAAATCCTTGTATATATTGCTACTAATTTTAATGCTTATCCAATATAATTTGTTCCAGAATCAAATTACTTTACAAATTATGATGAGTGATTTCTGTTTGCCACAGATATGTTTTATGATTAATTCTTTTGTACGAATGTAGATGGCCAGTTAATTTTTCATAGTTCTAGAAAGGTTTTTTATTTTTCTTAAAAGCATCCCAGTATAACTCATGAGTTCTAATGTTTTAATGATTTCAATTAAGTTCTATGTAAAGACACTTATAAGAATGATATATATTTCTTAATATTACATTCTTTATATATCTATTGCAGTGTCATTTCCATCAGTTGAACTAATTTTTTTTTTTCAGTTCAGTGGACCCCCGAAACCAGTAGCTGGCTGATGTTTGTGTGTTACATTAATTCTTTTTGAAATCAGAATTTAGTTCTTTTCCACAACTTGTCAACTAATATTTACTTGAGGTCTTCTGGTTAAACAGTGACTTGGTGTTCGTGCTATAGAATAAAATCAGCCAAAAAGAACATATGGAATTAGCTGATTGTTCTATGGAATTAGCTGATTGCTCTATTCTATTAAAGTTTATAAAAATTAACTAAACTAGGTTTTGCTAATTGATCATTTGATTGTTCTGTACATCCTTTTTAGCTTTTTGTGTACACTAATGTATATACATTAGAGCACTAATGTGAAACATCTGGATAAATATAAAAATCCATTTATTAGCCTGTAGTCTTGTGATACTACGAGTCAACAGTGCAATTCCCTTATATCTGACATTGCAGAAAATCTATAACTGTATGTTCTGTCTTCAGATAGGTGTATTTTCAAGGTTCATTAAGAAACTTTCTCTGAAAATTGTCAAGTTTTAGGTGAACATCAAACAGATAAATGACTTCATAAGCAGAATATAGTTCCTGAAATTATGAATAGCATGTTTAAATTTCTCTCTCTCTAGTTTTACTCCTAAAAAAGAAGAGGAAGAGAGTCAACCAGCAAAAAAAACATACACTTGGAATACAAAGGAGGAGGCAAAGCAAGCATTTAAAGAATTATTGAAAGAAAAGGTATTATAGACTTTTTAAGTAACATGTAATAATTTTCTAATAAATGTTCACTTATTGCCTTTATTTAAAATACTAATTTCTTGAACTGTTGTAACTGAAAACAAACTAAATTTGTTGTTTTTAATTGAAGAATGCTTTTGGAATCTCAACAAGGTATTATTTCACAATCATTTTTGCCTTGATGTATAAGATTTTTTATTTAAATAATTGCTTGTCTTTTAGTTGGTGATCTAATGCAAAAAAAAAAATACTGTTTCAATTTCAGTGTGAATTTTCTTTATAGTCAGTTTATGTCACAAATTTGATTCACTGAAAATGGTTTTAGACTAAAACAATTCTGTACAGGGAGGTGATTGATATTTGTAGTGAGTGTTAAACTTTCTTATGATAGCCATTCTCTCTGTTGTGTAAAATTTTAATTTTTTCTTTAAATAATTTACAGCGGGTACCCTCCAATGCTTCATGGGAGCAAGCTATGAAAATGATCATTAATGATCCTCGGTACAGGTAATACAATGACTCTTAAATTAACATTACATTAATCTTAGGGTATTTAAAGTTATGTTCAGCAGTTTAACTTTATAATACACTGTTGTTCATAGCTATATAATTAATTTAAATGAAGATATTTTAATGTGTTCTATAGTCAAAAATCCAAAAGCCTTGTCCTACAACTTGAGCACCAAATGAAATTGTAATCGTTGAACACTAGAATTTGCTGTTTTGAATAATTTTATATCTTCGATAAATTAGCCATATTTTATATGTGTCAAACTTTTTTAAAGCACTAATATTTTATTCTCCAGCTTTTATATTCTCATCTGATTTTTCTAATATTTAGTGCTTTAGCAAAGCTGAGTGAAAAAAAGCAAGCTTTTAATGCCTATAAAGTCCAGACCGAGAAAGAAGAAAAAGAAGAAGCAAGATCAAAATACAAAGAAGCTAAGGAATCTTTTCAGCGTTTTCTTGAAAATCATGAGAAAATGACTTCCACAACCAGATACAAGTAAGGTTTTTAGTGTTCCCCCTGTTTCTGTCATACTTCTTGCTAACTCATCCAAAATAGATGGTCATGAAAACAGCTGGGTAAATGAGTATGTGGCAGTTTTATAAGGTAGCCAAAAAATCAGTAACTTATAGACTCACTTAAGGTATTAATTAGGGAATAGGCATAGTATATTAACTGTTACCATTTTGTAGTCTGCAGAAGGTGACTTGGGAGAAAAGGGGCTATTTACATTGCAAAGCATTACCTAATGTGAATTGTCCTAAGAGAAAATAGAGGATTTTTCTCTACTGTTAATATTTTATTGATTGTCATAAGCTTTCCTGAGTAATGCATTTGCAAACTTAAAATGGAGAGAATTTTAATTGACAGCCTTTTGAAAAAAATTAAGCAAGTAACACTTGTTTTCATAATCCCTAGAAAAGCCGAACAAATGTTTGGGGAGATGGAAGTTTGGAATGCTATATCAGAGCGTGATCGTCTTGAAATCTATGAAGATGTTTTGTTCTTCCTTTCAAAAAAAGAAAAGGTACTTTTTAAATTACTGATATTGCAACATTCTGAATAAGATTTTTTTCATTATAAATGAGTAAAAATTATAACATCACTTTCTTTGCTTAATTTCTTTAGTGTATACTGTACATCATGTATATTTATTGGAAGGTGTGTCAGAAGATAAATTAAATTTTTTCTCTTTGTCAAGAGTAGTTATTACTGTTTAAATCATGGTAGATACTGAATTATTCAAATATTTATCTCTTTAAATTGTTTTGCATCTAGTATTGAAAGATACATAGATAAAAGTTCAAGTATTACTAAAAATTAAACATAGTTGAATATCAGTGAATACCTTGGATTTTACATACTGTGACTATACACATTATATTATAAAAGTTGTATTTTACTGTATGCTGGTAAGACACGGGTTTATAAAATGAGGATATATATAATTTTTTGGATTCTGACTTCAAAGAGAGATGAAAAACTGATGGTTTTTATCAGTTAGAGTTTACAGGAATCTTAAGTAATTGTAATTCAGATGGTAAAAGCATTATTTAAATTTTTTTTTGTAGGAACAAGCAAAGCAGTTACGAAAAAGAAATTGGGAAGCCTTAAAGAACATACTTGACAATATGGCTAATGTTACGTACTCTACTACTTGGTCTGAAGCCCAACAGTATCTGATGGATAATCCAACATTTGCAGAGGATGAAGAGTTACAGAGTAATAATAATAACTACATAAGAAAAATAATGACAAGTAGTACCCCTTGAGTCACAAAGTTATTCTCCTATTCTGCATGAAATTAGGAAAATTGCTCTTTTTATGTGGTTGCTAGCTAAAATTTTACACGATTTGTATTTCTAAAGAAATACTTTATTTTCAAATAGGTTGTTTCTAATTGAATTTTTATTTAGGAAATTACTTTTCTAGAGATCTCAGTTAACCTTTGACAAGTAATTCTTGAAATATGAAATAAGTCAACCATTTGTAGATCACTGGTGTCTTCTAAATGCAACAGTGACTCCAACAGCAATCACACCTGTGTAAGCAAATCCTAGCGTGGAGATGGGAGTTGGCCAAGAAATCGTACCCTTAACTATAGAGCTTTAGCAACCGATGGCTGCTAGAAAGGGAGACAGTTTTCTCAAACATAGCTCCTGATAAATTGAGTGCAAGATTATATATCCAAAAAAAATTGCTCTTGGTGGGTTTGAAATAAGGGTGGGGAGATGAGGATGACAAAGTTAGCTGGGTAAGTGGGGAGTGTTTCTATGAATAGGTGGTGGTGAATATGAGCAAAATGAACAAAAAGCTCACAGAACTAGTAAAACGTTTTATCAAGAAAATTATAAAAATCTCTGGGATTAAGCATAACATTTGCTTGTTAGCCAGTTTATATTGTCATGTGTATGTACTCTTGCTTTATTCTCTAGGATTTTAAATCTTTCTCAAAACTTGTGTCAATACAAAATTGTGTTTGAATTCAAATACAAGTATTTTTGAACACTGATTTGAAACTTATAGTTTAATCAAACTACTCTCTTTGTTAATATTTCAAAATTTTTGTCTGAAAAATACTTAGACATGGATAAAGAAGATGCACTAATATGTTTTGAAGAGCATATTCGGGCTTTAGAAAAGGAAGAAGAAGAAGAAAAGCAGAAGACTTTGTTGAGAGAAAGGAGGCGGCAGCGTAAAAATAGGGAATCTTTTCAGGTAATAGAAAAATGTTTTTTCTAGTGTAGTTCTGAAATAAAGTCTTTGAACTTCAACAAGGATCAAAACAGTTTTGAGATGTTTGTTTTTGGTTCACTGTATAGGCTTTGTTTTGAACCATATATGTTGAACTCTTACTCTATATCTTGAACTCTTATTCTATATCTTAGATTCTATATCTTAGATGTTGTTCTTCAATATTTGAGGCAAGCGACTATAGCAGGCTGCCACAAACATTTTTTAACTTGAGCATAAGTTTTTAGCTTACAACAGCATGAGGACTGAGTGGAAACAAGATATAGAATGTACTTTGTAGGAGTTGATATATAGTTCCCAAAGAACATACTGTAGTACAGTTTAGGTTGCAACATAATTAAGCACCTATATGGGAGTTTAAATACTTTGAGAAAAGTAATTTATTCTTTATGGCTATTTTTTTTATTTCTTTTGTGTGTATAAGCATATTTCCAGCATGTGTGTGTGCAGCATCTACTTGCCTGATGTCCATATCCCTTGGAACTGGAGTTAGAGGTGATTTTGAGTCATCACGTAGGGCTTAAGAACAGAACCTAGGTCCTCTGCATGTGATGCAACTGCCTCTAACCACCAAGCCATCTCTTTAGTTGCTACAGATGTTTTTTGTTGTTGTTGTAGTTGTTTTTAATTAATCAAATTTTAAATACCTGATGGTACTATATATACTATTTTAAAACAAAAATGATATTTTACAACACATACACATATCCATTCTTTAACCACATCTTTTGTTAATAATTCAGTCATTTAGTATATATAGTTGTGTGTATATATGTATATTATATATATATTTTTTATAGACTTTTGTTTTTTAATGAAATGTTCTATCTTAAGGGTCTGACGACTAGAAGGGTACTATAGCGTTTGGAAGTTCCCTTTCTTTGGATGTATGTTTATACTTATTTGTGGTCTAAAACCACTTACTCCCATCAAATAGCAAATATTCTTTGTACCTAAACATATTAGATGACACTGTAAGAAGCTTTTTTGATATCGCTAATATTTCTTTATGTGAATTTCTGTGTTATTCTAATGACAACAATGTATTTGTTCCTTTCTTACAGATATTTTTAGATGAATTGCATGAGCATGGACAACTACATTCTATGTCCTCTTGGATGGAACTGTATCCAACTATTAGTTCTGATATTAGGTTCACTAATATGCTTGGTCAGCCGGGTGAGATTCTTTTCTTTCCAAACCTAAGATGGGAGTTGGAATGGATGGATGGGTGGCTGGCGGTGGTTGGGAGGGGAGGTGTGTGCTTTATTTTATGTTTGTTTTACAAACAAAAAGTAATTGCAGCTCTTGGTTAGAGCTAGCTTTTTGACTTCTTTAGTTTTTTCATTAGGATCAACTGCACTTGATCTTTTCAAGTTTTATGTTGAAGATCTTAAAGCACGTTATCATGATGAAAAGAAGATAATAAAAGACATTCTAAAGGTAAATAAGACACATGTTCTTTCCTGTTTGAAAACATCAATTTGTTCCTTGGGGTTATATGTTATTTATAGCAAGATTTCTGGTTTTTAGGATAAAGGATTTGTAGTTGAAGTCAATACTACTTTTGAAGATTTTGTGGCAATAATCAGTTCAACAAAAAGATCAACTACTTTGGATGCTGGAAATATCAAGTTGGCTTTCAATAGTGTAAGTTTGATTATTAATGATAACTGGCTTATTCATCTAAGAATTACTTAAAGATGTAGGCAAGTAAATGTATAACCTTTTAAATGATGTAATACTACTTTTCAGAACAATGAATTATTTGAAACGGGGCTTATACTATCATAACTTATTACATATGATTTTTTGTTAGTTACTAGAAAAGGCAGAAGCTCGGGAACGTGAAAGAGAAAAGGAGGAAGCTCGGAAAATGAAAAGAAAAGAGTCTGCATTTAAGAGTATGTTAAAACAAGCTGCTCCTCCAATAGAGCTGGATGCTGTCTGGGAAGACGTATGTATACTTGAAAATTATCCATAATGTGATTCACAGTTTCTTGGGGATACAAACACTAAAATTAGTAAGCCATACTATATTTATGTATCAAAAGTCAGCTGTTAGTTGAATTTAGGAATAGTTAAAAATTGTTTGGACCACCACCACCCTGGGAAGGAGTTTGTCTGTTTAGCACCTGTGTCTTGAATCTATAGGTCAGATTCCTTAAGTCATGGTGATATGGTTTTCTTGGTGTTGATATGTTCACTTCATTACCATTGCTTTTCAGATCCGGGAGAGATTTGTAAAAGAACCAGCATTTGAGGACATAACTCTAGAATCTGAAAGAAAAAGAATATTTAAAGATTTCATGCATGTGCTTGAGGTAATTCTTAGCTTGTTGTGACATGAAAGGTTGAAACTTTTAATTTAAAATGGTCAAGTATATTTCTTAATATGCACTGCTGTTTTACAATTCTGATGAAGGAGTATGTTTTCTGTATAATTGTTTTAAGTGAAAGGCTTACATGGGCTATTAAAACTGGTGTCAGAGATATGCTATTTATTTCAGAGCTGTAGAAGTCCAGCCATTTGTCAGTCACATAAATCAGCTAGTAACTAGTAATGAGTCTTAGAATATCCTAAACTTATCTTAGAAAATGAACTAAAAAATAGTGTTTGTTTTGGACACCATACTACATTAGCAAGTCATTGATGTTACAAATAAATAAAGTGAAAATATCAAGTAACATTTGCAGGAAAAGGATTCTTGCCTATACTATTTGACTTAATCAGTGCTTTCAAAAAGTTTAACATGGAATTAAGGGAGGTGATTGAATGGGCAAACTTTTTGCCCTGCAAGTGTGAAGACTGGAGTTCATATGTTCCCAGCATGCATAAATGCAAGGAGGGTATGGTAGAATGCCTGTTATCACAGTGGTCTGGCTAGCTATAACAGAATCTGCTATTTCTGGGTTCCAATGAACTAGACCCTATCTCTCTAAGGTGGAGAGCAATGTAAATGTGTTGTTTCCTCAAGTACGTATAGTTGCATATGTGTTAGCACACACATGTGCACTCAAACCACTTGAGACCACACACCTAGGTATACCACATAGTGAATTATAAAAATTCACTATGGAGTCAGTTCTAGGCAGCTTATCATTTGTAACAGGCCAGAAGATAGCACTTGTTTATTGTAGTATTGGCATGATAATTAAGCAAATTAAATAATAATATAATTATTTCTTTGACTTTATTGTTCTTGATTAATATCAATGTTAAATTGTTTTCTGTGTTACCATGAACTCATGTGGGCCTCCATATTGATTCCTAACTGCCTCTGTGACTGGCCCTTGCTTGCCTTTAGTTTATCCTGCTCTTATCCTTAGACCATTAGCATTTGTATTACCTAGGAGTGTCACAGAAATGTAGGACCTTGGGCTCTGTCTGCAGAAATCTTGTATCAGAATCTAAATTATACCCAGATTCTGAAGCATTTGAATGTATTTGGAGTTTTGAGATAGTAGTGTACTATCAAGAATCTGCTGAAGAGATGGTTCACTGGGTAAGAAAGAATGCTTGCTGTGGAAGCATTAAAAGAGTGTGCATATGGAAGTCAGAAGAACACATCCAGGAGTTCTCTCCTGCTACTATCAGGATACTCGAGCTAGAACTTGAGTCTTTGCCTTGGTGGCAGGGAACTTCACATACTGAGCAATTTCGTAACTATCCCCATGCCCACAATAAATTGTTCAGTGTTACAGACACAACCTGTAATTATATAAGTATTCCCTGTCTGAATAAGTAGGAAATGCTTCTTGGGATGAAAGAAAAGAATAGGCTTTGTCAATTTCAGTTTAAGGATGTCTATGAGGTTTTACTTTATCTTGGTGCTTGCCTTATTTTACTAACCAAAGCTAGCCAGGTTAACCAGCAGGTGCTTGAATGTATTTTATCTAATGATTATGGAAAGAAGTTATACCTTTCTTGGATGTAAAACTTTTTCCTACCAACCTTTGCCTTTGCCATTTTGACCAAAAGTACCTCATTTTGTAAAATTTTTAAATACCTAAATGAGTAGGTATAAAGTAGCTAATAATAAAAGTAGAAAAAAAATCATTTCTTACATAATCACTGGGCACCTTATTCTAAACAAGATTTTATTTTTAACGTGTTGGACTTGTAAAATTTCCTTGTGATTGCCTATGTAAAACAAGGGCAGTTCTTTAAAGCTTTTGTTTTGCCACTCTAGCATGAATGTCAACATCATCATTCAAAGAACAAGAAGCATTCTAAGAAATCTAAAAAACACCATAGGAAACGCTCCCGCTCTCGATCGGTAAGAAAGTAAATTGGCTGGCACACTATACCAAAACATTGGTGAGCATTATTATGAACAAATCTGTGTATTATTTAGGGGTCAGAATCAGATGATGATGATAGCCATTCAAAGAAAAAAAGACAGCGATCAGAGTCACATTCTGCTTCAGAACATTCTTCTAGTGCTGAATCTGGTGAGTTTTTCTTTTTTTCTTTCTTTTTTTTTTTTTTTTTTTAACTAAACCATGAATTTTGATTTTCTCATTCTTGACATTTTCTTCCTGTGCTCTACAGAGAGAAGTTATAAGAAATCAAAAAAACATAAGAAGAAAAGCAAAAAGAGGAGACATAAATCTGTAAGAAAATTTTTATTTTTTACCAGCTCCAAGGCTTTGATCTGGAAAGGATTCATAGGGCTTTTTCATAATCTAATTCTGTGTAGTCTTTTAGCTTGGCAACAAAATACAGAATGATAGGGCTTTTGCCTTAATCTTCCAATAAAATCACTTGGAGCTTCAAATACAAAACATACCAGTGTTAGGATTCCTACCCTAGTCTTTAAGTTTTAAAAAGGAGGGAGAGAGGGGGAAGAAAGTGAGAGAGAGAGAGAGAGAGAGAGAGAGAGAGAGAGAGAGAGAGAGGAGGAGAGTGTGTGTGTGTGTGTGTGTAGCTTCTCTTCGGCTGTTGTAGATACATATTAGGTTTTCGCAGTTTTTCAAAAATGTTAGTGCCTGAGTCTTACAACAGATTGGTTGTTTTTGTTTTTCATGCTGCTCACTAATATTTGCATCGATCTAACTCAGAACTATTTTATTTAAGCAATAACATTTTAAATAACTTTTCTCAGTAATAATTTTGAGGAAGAATTATGTCTCTTTTCATCCTTCATGAGTAGCTTAGCAGCATCCTTATACAGATCTAATGTACCATAGATAAATTTGCTTGATGAAAAATGTATATGAGCTAAGTTTGAAAGTATGTACTATATATACGAGGCCCTGGATTCTAAAGAGTAAGTAATATCTCTCTATAGTTATGCAATAGATGTAATCTGGTAGTGAGGATTTTAATGGTGTATTACCCTTCCCAGATGTATCCATGTTACCAAAAAAAAAAAACACTAGTTCTGCCTCTCCCATGAATATGGAGAGTTCCTACCAAATCCTGTGGTTCAAAATGGGATGTGGTGTCACACACCTTTAATCCCAGCATTCGGGAGGCAGGTGTAGGCAGACCTCTCTTTAGTTTGAGGCCAGACTAGTCTCCAGAGAGCAAATTCTAGAACAACCAGGGCTGCACAGAAATACCGTCTCAAAAATCCTTAAAAACAAAATTAAATTCTGGGGTTAACAGATGACATTTTACCTTTCTAAATACACCTTACCTAATAAATGTGATATTTTAAAATACCACCTGTATAAGTAATTTTTTAACAGAATAATATTATCAAAATTCTGACATGTTAGTTTTTATTTACATAGGACTCTCCAGAATCAGATACCGAACGAGAGAAGGATAAAAAAGATAAAGATCGGGAAAGTGAAAAAGACAGAAGTAGACAGAGATCAGAGTCAAAACACAAATCACCTAAGAAAAAGACTGGAAAGGACTCTGTAAGTACTTAGAATTGTGTCTTTCTTGTTTTTCAAAAATAAAAACTGGATGTCCTGATTAAAACCAGATGGTGTTTAAAAGATAGGCTTTTTGTTTTGGGTCTGCTAACATTGAAAGAAAAGATAAAATTCTCTTCAGTGCTCCTCATCAGTGACCATCTATCTGTTTGTGTCTCTGAGATTGGTTTTCCTTTTATAAAAAAGTTAATAGCACAAAAAATTTGTCACTTAGGAAGAAAAAATATGGT
This sequence comes from Cricetiscus sungorus, assembly GCA_030556225.1. Lineage (NCBI taxonomy): Eukaryota > Metazoa > Chordata > Mammalia > Rodentia > Cricetidae > Cricetiscus > Cricetiscus sungorus. The sequence continues at coordinate 31,762,845 of JANBXA010000132.1, read as the reverse complement.
CTGAATGGTGTAGTACCACTAAGAAGTACATTGGGCATATTATCTGTGATTTTCAATTTTTTTTTTTAAAGATTTATTATGTGTACAGTGTTCTGCCTGCAGGCCAGAAGAGGGCACCAGATCTCATTACAGATGGTTGTGAGCCACCATGCGGTTGCTGGGACTTGAATTCAGGACCTTTGGAAGAGCAGGCAGTGCTCTTAACTACCGAGCCATCTGTCCAGCCCAGGGTTTTGTTTTCGGGAGACAGGGTTTCTCTGTTATTTCTCGTTGTCTTGGAACTCAGAGATCTGCCTGCTGAGTGCTGGGATTTAGAAGGTTCAAGTCAAGGAGATGTCCACAGTTACCTTGTTCATAAACCTGGTCTCAAGAATCAGCATTCCAGCAGCTAATAGAGATCAATGGAGAGTGGTAGACACAGAGGAATAGGAAGTGTGTATTTAATAACAAGTTACACTAGTGTTAATTACTCCTCTATATAGTGATGGCCGGGCATACAGTAGCATTAACTTTCTTGGTTTCAATAATTCCTTGAGTAAATAAATATGGGTTTGCCCATGAGTCATCAGTGATGCCATACATCTTGTATCAGGATATTCTGATCCATTGGCATAGTGTTGTATGTAGTTGTTGGTTATTAACTATTGTTGTTTTCTTGCTTTGTTTGTATTGTTAAATAATTTTCTACAGTGTAATTTGATCATATTCAACTCCTTTCATCAATTCTTCTGTATCTATCCATTTTTTTGAATTCATAAATCAATCTGATTCACGACGTCCATGAAGAGTGAATTATCCTCTATACTTCCTTTTTAGCAGTGATTTAAATAAAACATTTTAAAGGTGTATTCTACTTTTCAAAGGTTGTATCTCATAGATGATACAATATTAATTTTTAATTAAAATTTTGTCTGCTCATTTGAGGATATTGAGAACTATAAAGTTTAAAATTTAAGTAGTATTACAGGATTACCCAAAATCTGTCTAGGAAGTGAACACCTGGATTTCATTAAGTAGGAATGTTTTATATTTGTGTGTAAGAAAAGAAACCAGTATGTACAATTTTTCCTAGGTTACGTATTTTAATACAAACTGAAGTAATGACATGTAAAATCCCAGTCTTGGTCTTTTTTTTTTTTTTCTTATGACATCTAAGGAATGTTTAATAACCCTTTGTACTTTGGAGCAAAACATCAGTTTTAAAACCCTGTGAAGTGTATTTCTGTGAATGAAACTGTCTACTTTGAAACCTTCTTAATTTAACATTTTCAGGATTAATTTTAATTATGCTGAATTTCTTTTCAGGGTAACTGGGATACTTCTGGCAGTGAACTGAGTGAAGGGGAATTAGAAAAGCGCAGAAGAACCCTTTTGGAGCAACTGGATGATGATCAATAAATTATACCAAATATATGTTTATAGTATGATTTAAAGTCTAATTCAGACCAGGGATTATTTTAAGTTCATTTTACATAATAACACTGGGTTTTAATTGTGTCACAGGAAAAAAGTGCATTTACGTATTGTTATTGTGGACTTTATAAAAGCAAAGGAAATTGAAAATAACTTGATTCTGTATCAAGAATCATATTTTCCTATGGTCATAACTGTCTTTCTGTGACCCTTTCCTAGGGCACTGCAGGATGGATTAAAAGTGGCAATTAACTTGATAGCTGCAGAGGTCTCTACTTTGTTCTAAGTCATGAGATGATGTTGATTTACTTTATAGAAGTTGGATTTTGAAAATACAATGAACATTTTTCTGATAATGTAGTACAAAAAAAGCACCAGCAACCCATGATAAAACTGCTTTTTTGTGCACTACTGGACTGGTCAAAGCCAACGTAATCTTTTATGGTGAGCTCTTAAGAAATAGCTGTTTTTGATGGAAACTTGGTAGACCTTTAAGTAGTGGTGCTAATGAGCACTGCTGTAATAAATAAAGCCACCACTATTTTTTATGAAACATCTGATACGTTTTAAAAAGGCTTATGAGGGCATTATTTTGAGCATCTATTTTGAGGTGATGTTTTAAAATAGCTAACATCAAATCAAATTGTAAATTACTTTAAATATATTGCCTTAAGGACCTACTAAAGAATGTGCCACCAACTTTTGATTGATAGTTGAAATATCCTTGTCAGGGGGGGAAAGAAATCAATGTTGACTTAAACATTGTCTTTGAATTTTTAATCCAATCTTTCTCTTTTCCCTTTTTTTTTTTTTAATTCCATTGAGGAGGTTGTAAATTGCCTTCTTTACTCACTGAGAAATACTGACTCCATGGTTCACAGTCTAAAGCATTTCTGATTTCAATATTTTTGTACATTTTTATCTATTAAACCTTCTCTTGTAGTGTGCACTAGTGTTTATTTCTACATAAACTACTCAGCTCTAAGGAAATTGTATGATCATTTACAATATAATAAATCCCTGAAATTTTGTTTCATCCTACCCATGATAGCTACATTACTCTTTTTTAAAAAATATTTATGAACATAAATCAGTGCATTTGAGGTCCTTAAATATGTTTTCACCTATAAATTTCCTATGGAATGTTTTAGAAAGGCAATGGCTTAAAGATGAATATTCTTTACATGCTAACTTTTGAACGTTAGTAATGTGATTTATACTATTTTCCTTCAGTGCAGGAGGGTTTTTGTTTGTTTTTTTTTTTTAAGTATAACTTAGCACTTAGTCTTCAGTATCATCTTAGGTGTTATCTTTGTTCTTTTAATTTGGACTTGCTGAGATTGTCTCTTTCAAGTTGATATTTAGATAGAACATAAATTGTTTCATTGCCCTTTAAATGAGTTGGAACAGATTAGTACAACTGTTTTTCCATCCTGTCCAGTGTTTTAATTAAATCTAGTGGCCACTGTTTAAAAACTCAGAAAAGGGAAATATTTTGTTCCTAAACTTCTCATTGCCATGTCATTTTCTGTTATGAAATAAGACATGACTTTGTGAAAGAGATCATTATCTTTAAGAAAATGTTAAGTAATCAAATTGCTTGTTTGAGATTAGTCCACCATTGTATGTTACTTAAAATACCTAACAACTTTGGCAACCGAATTTCATTGAATTTAATTTTCAGAGGTCCCAATTTAGCAATAGTCAAGATTGCTAATGAGTCTAAGCACTTGACGTAGAGGTCAGAGATAGTCTTTAAATCATGCATATGATATTGGGAGGTAAACCAGTAATGTTTCCTGAGAGAAATTAGAATCTGTAAAACATGTTTTAGTCCATGAATGATGATTTTTAAAGTACAACTTTAAATTTTTGATATATTTGAATAAAAAGCTATTGATGTATTCTAGCATGTCCTCAAAATAGATTTCTGTATTTCTTCATATCCTCAGATCCCTATAAAACATAAAATCCCTACAGTTAACCTATGCAAACTAGACATAGCAAAAAACAAGTGATTTTCTTGATTAAACAGATTTTTAAAGGCAGTTCTTGTAAATGTTACTCTGAACAGATCAATATCATAACAGAACCCTATTGATTTAAATAGAAGTTTTATATCAGTGTATTGAATTTTTACTTTAGGAAACTGGAAATGTAATAATATCCTTGCTATAAAACATGTAAGTCAAATCTATTCCATTGTCTTCTCTTGATTATCCCATCAAACATATAAAAAAAATAGTGTGAAGGCACTAAATCTTTGGATATTTTAAATCCAATAGATCATGTCTCTAAATTTTCAGTTTGACAAAAGCTGACATATCTTTGAATACTTGTTCTTCTAGGGTTAAATCTGATATATTCAAATGGGAAAGCATTTACTAGGTTTATGTATTTCAGTTAAGACTAGGACTCTTAACATGAAACCTTTTTCTTAGCATCACTTATTAAGCGTGCTAATACAATGTCAGGCAAAATCATGGCCTGAGTTATTTGATATTCTTGTTTCCTCCTATTCCATCGCTTTTATGTTGGGAAAATTTGTAAGAGAAGTTAGTATGACCAATTCAGCATGGAATTTATTTGCTTCTTCCCAGATGAATTTAATGTGATAGGACCCTCGATTTCATTTTTTAAGATGTTACTGTTTTTTTCAACAAGTAAAACTTTCTGTGCCTTCTCGTAAGTTTGATAAATGACTAGTCACAATTATTTCATCTTTTGGATTTTTCTTGAAAGTGGGGCCTGATATTTAAAAGCTATAAAATGAAAAAGGATGTTCCTAGAGTAAGGCAATCCATTTAGATTGGTAACAACAGCTAAGAAGTCTGTGTATGTGTATTGTGGTTTAATAAGGATCAGGAGAAACAAATCTGCCAGGGAGAAATAACTTACAACAGAGACAGATGAACACTGGCAGGTTCCTGTTCTTCCCAAAGATGCCTCTGGATGCTCTCCTGTCTGCTTGCTGCAAGCAAGAGAGCCCTCCTGAGCTCCTCCTCAGATCTAGTTCCGCCAGGTAACTTCTGCCCCTGTCTCCACCCCCAATGGTCGTGGTCAGTGCCACAGATGAATATCTCACAGTATGTGTCTTTTTTGTGAACTGAACTATAGTTTCAGATTGTAGTGTACTGCTTTCATTCGTTTACATGCTTTACTAAGCATTTGCTTAAATGCTCCTGGTTTTACTCTAGTGCTAAAAGATAGCTAAGCGTTCATTAGACATTTTGCACCCAGAAGAGAAAAAATTGATGTACATTTTATGTAAGCATTCTAATCAGATAATACTTAGGGAAGAGTTATAAAGAATGGGTTTAAGATTATAGAATTTCAGTATAAAATGATATAAACTTAAAAATATTTTAAGTTCTTAAAACAATATAATATAAATGAAAACACTAGGCCAATTCTTTAAATATATTTTCCTGTGAGGATTCTCTCAGTACCAGATAGATTTTTTTTAGTTGAACCCACCTACTTCCTCTAGGTTTAACTACACTTGATTTATTTACAAAAAGGGGAAAAAATGCTATGATACCTTCCCCAAACTATGAAAAGCTTATGTTTTCTGATGATGACATATGCCACACTAACAATGACTATTCTCTGTTTAAGTCTTTCATTTATTCTGATGTCACTAGTAGGCATGGAAATCCCTCAACCTGGGATTTATCTCTTTCACTACTGTGTATATATAACCTGTTAATTAGGACTGTACCTGACACATATTAGACACTTAACAAATAAATAGAAATTTTGTAAACTTAAGTTGACAAATGCACTCATCTTACACCATAGCATCCCATCCTCCCTATTAAAGGACTTAAACAGGCATCATTGCAATTAAATCATACATCTCAGAAATGATGCTTCATTCAAAATTTGCCAAAAAACAAACAAAAAAGCCTAGTGAGTATAATTTGGGAAGTGTCCACAGCTTAATGAGAACATAAAATTCTGACTTATAAGATGCACACATTTTAGGCTTTTTAAAAAGGGGGATGAGTCATGGTAACATGATAGCATATTCCATTTATAGGAGCCTACTTAAGAGTGAGAATGAAAGATCCCATATTATTTGCTTAGCTGTCCTCCATTTAATTTACTTTCCTGGTCTAAGTTCCTTAATAAGATGCTATCCCTAAACCTGCTGTACTCACCAGCTGCAATTGAGATTGAGTGGATTGTAATTCAAATCCATCTCGTGTAATTCATTTCTGATAGTGATTACCCTAGTGCAATTAATGTTTACATTTCAGAGAAACAGGCTAGCCACAGCTCTGTTCTTCCATCTAGGCTATGGAACAGATGACAGTCAAGCTAAGCCTTTTTTTTTTTTTTTTTTTTTTTTTTTTGGAGACTATTCTGTGATTGTTACTAGATTATCTTCTTGTTACTGATACCTTTTTGCTTGTTTTTTTTTGGTCCTGGCTATTAACCTTTTGGGTAGGTATTAGTCTTCTTGCTATCCTCTACACCTGCACAGAGGACTTATTCCAAAAGGTGAGTAACTCAGAAAAGGTTTTTCTTTTCTATGTATCAGCAGATTTTTTTTTTTTTTACTTCTGTTCATAAGTTTTCTTGATTGTAAAGAACCTCGTAGCTTTAACAGTAGAACTTTGTAAATAGAAAAATGGCATATATTATTAAATAAGTTGGATTTGTGTCGCCGTTTTTCTTTTAAGTCTCTGCTCACAGCAATTCTTTACTGAGGGTTCAAGTGCTCACAACCCTGTTTCTCGGTGCAGTACTCAACTTTACTTAAAAAGTTAGACCTTACTCTAACACAACTTCATCTCCAAAAAGTCTATCAACACAACCTCATGCTTGTGTTCTTTCTTCAAATCTTTTCATAAAAATGGATGCCAACAATTTTAAAGAGATGGAAAAGGAATCTTGTGTTGATAAATTATATTTTTATATCTAATTAAAAACTAGAGTGAAAGCCAGGTGTGGTGGTGCACACCTTTAATCCTTGCACTTAGGACACAGAGACAGGCAGCTCTCTTGAGTTTGAGGCCAGCCTGGTCTACAGAGCAAATCCCAGGACAGCCAGGGCTATCCCTGGGGGTTGGGAGGTACAAAATTTTATTAAATACTGAATAGACTAGTATTATAAAAGTATTCATCTGCTATTGTAAATTTTGGTAATTCAGCAGAAATAACCCAGTTTTACAAAATGTCTATTGAACACCAAAGCAGAGTCAGATTTACTAAATAATATTCTGTGCCAGGTAGAAATTGACTCAGAAGGGCCATGGGGCATTGCATTGACTTGTGTGTGTTTGTGCATGAACATACTTAATTCTGAGTTAGTTGATAGTAGAACACTTGTCTATCATAGACCCTGGGTTGGATCCCAACAAAACAACAAAAAGCTCTTCCTGTAAACTTTACTGCTGTACTTAAGGTCAGAAAATATTCTACATGTGTTGGTTAAACCAGGTTCCTTTGACCACAGCGTATGTGAAACCGGAGCGGGGGAGCAAATTTTTTTTTTTTTTTATAAAATACACTATCTTTGAGTTCTAAACTCAGATAACAAGCTGTCTTTAAAAGTGATTAGTCTGTATAAAACAAAAACCATAAAATACACAAGGATTACAGCATATGACAGAATAGTAGTGTAAATAGTTTATTTGCTCAAATGGCATGAAAAGACCAGAAAAGTAACATGAATTGCTTTTATAAAACATTTCTAATATTGCTAAGCAGGACCATTAATAGACAAAACAAAAGAATATGCCAACATTACTGTCTGTTTGTGTACTAGGAAATGAGAAAAACTTTCTAAGCAAATGCACGCCTTTGGAAAATAGCTGATTTAAGTGTCCGATGTTATCAGATTAATATCAGATCAAAGTGGATGCTGACTCAACAAAAAGACAACCATCTTGGCATGTTCTTTTTAAACTATATATTTATGGATGTGCCAGCAGGTGGCAGTTTAAACGAGGTCTATAAATAGGTCTACTACTGTGAAATGTGGTGACTGACTTTTAAACTGTCCTTGTAGTTAAATATATATATATTTAAAAAAAAAAAAACTATAAGTTAAAGTAACATTCAGATTGTGTAGCATAGGTTGATGAGCATTTTTAAACAATATTTACAGGATTACCCCAGGGCTTAGGTAGGAATTAAAGAAGTGTAAAAACCATAAAAAACTGCACCAATCTCATAGCAAAATATCTGTACATTTTAAAAGATCATATAACTACACATCCATGAAAAAAGGGAACCTTCACCAAGGGATTCACATGAACACAAATTCAGTGGTTAAATACTATACAATAATTTTTACAATTAATATACTGATATACCAATAAGGTAAGCCAGAAGCAGAATGTGTATTATGAGAAGTAAGTATATAAGAATTTAGCTTCAGTCCAGGACTTTGGAATGGATCACAATGCCTTGCTAGTGAGGAAGTAAAAATAATTGACTTAACCATTTAACCCTATCAATATAATTTAAACGTAATGTTAATTTTCTCCCTCCAATCTAATTGGGAATTCTCATAAGTGAGAAATGCAAAAGCAATGGAGCCTTGATAACTTAATGTCAGCTGTATCAGTATACTTCAGTTTACAAAAGGAAAGAAGACCCTTTGATTGTCAGAAGAGAATTAAGGCCAAGTTCCAACATTACACTGCCACATGTAATCTTGAATGCTTACTGATAGAGCTTTTGGTAAATTCTCCCTGACTAACAAGGCACCAACTTCTATTTTAAGGATTGACCCATAATGGTAATTCATTTTAGTGCTAATTAATAAATATAATTATTAAAAGCTGCCTCTAGCTTAAGAATACTTTCTGCAATGAAGTCTTATACAATGTTTTATGCCGTCTTGCTGTCATACAAGTGAATGCCTTTGTGCACGGTACCCTTGCACAGAAACAACATGAGACAAGACAGACTTTGGCACTGCAGTTGCATCTTATTTGTATTTTGCTGGGGCTTAATTATAGAAGGACATTATCCTGTGCCAGTTTCCTTCTCCCTTGTTACAAGTCCTTAAAAATACAGTTGAAGAATATGGCTCGAACAATTTCTTAAAAGACTTCTCAGCAAAGGAAGCCGATAGCAGATGCATCCCAGTTATTTACAAATTACCAGGAATCAAGGGTGGACCATAAGGGACAATCACAGTGGCAAATAATGAATTTAATATGAAATTTACATTTTGGTTAAAAAAACTGAGTAGCATACTGATGTAAAAAGATTTAAGTCAAATTCTATTGCTTTGATTAATCTGAGCAAGTTACTTCCAATTTTAGGCACTTGTTAACAGGGGTTAAAAGGACAACCCATTTTTAAATTCCTGTGTTTACTAAATCTGAGCCCTTAAACTTTATCTGTATTGAAGGCTGCAGCTAAATGATAGCACAAAAAGTTCGCATGGCAGTTTCACGTGCTCCCTCTTACAAAGGCTGGTCTCTGGATCACATTGTTATTTCTGCACCATTAATAGAACGCAAGTTCTGATCATCAAAGCGCCGCCTCACACTTCGTCTCACCGCATCGGCTCGTCTATAGGGTTGGTTTCTAAGATCTGTGGAAGAGGAAAATGCCATTTATAAAACAGTAATTTCAAGTATTTCTTAGCAAGACAAAGGCCAGTTGGCAGCCAATCAAAGCAGCTTGTGTAGAGTCAACTAATGGGCACTTCAAACCCACTGAGCATTCAACCAGACATCTGCCTTTAGTATTTACAAATAAAATAAGATGTAATACTGGTAAGATTCTGAGATTTAGAGATTTTTCTATCATGGTCGGTATCTTAGCTGGTTAAAATATTTTGAAATGTTTCTCAATGCTGTCTTCCTGGAGAGTCTTAAATATTAAAAATGGTTACAGTGATTTTACTGCAAAACTCACAAAGCAAATGTTTAATTTTGTAGTTTTAACAATAATGAGCCAGGAAGAACTGCAAGAACAGGTTCCATTGTTTGCACCTCTTTTGGTAGCTAAGGACAACTTTTTATGAATAAGAAGTAATAACTCATTCCCTCACTAAGTCTTTCCCACCACCCATGTTTGTGCTCCAATCGACAAGGAAAATGGGCTCTAGACCAAGTATATTCCTAATGCAAGGCAGAATGCATTAGTTGGAGACATTACTTTAGTGGGATGAAATAAAGTAACAAGAAGTACTCTTAGTATGAAGGCATGCTTTCATAAATAAGACTGAGTCTAGCATGTACAGCTTTTGATGTAGTTAAGATATGACAAAACAAGTTTTGTAATAAATACTAATTAAAGGGCAAATAATATTGTAGACTTGCACTAGGCATCTAAGTTGGTAGTTTACACAGAAACCAGTACTTGGTGAATTTTACTATAAGGTAAAATCAAAGGAGTTCACAGTAAGACTTATCCTCTTGGGTTTGTCCCAACAGGCTTGTTAACTTCTGGTTCCTAAGTCAGTACAAATTGTGGCTCTTCCCCTGTTCCTTTTCAGTCTAACTAAAACATAGGTACATAGTTACTCTAGTCCTTTCAAGGCCGTGTACTTTGGATATCCTCAGATAATTATTTGCAAAATCCTTAGTCTTCTAAAATCTATAGATCATCTTCCCTAGCCAATACTCACTGTACCATCCAGATAAAACTGGAGTTTACTGACTAACTTAACCAAAAAGAAGCAAGCACATTCAACTGTTTTGCCAAGCTACACATTAACGTGAGGCACAAAGACTTGTCAGATTCTCACCAGTATTACCCTTCACCATAAATAAAAACTATTGAACTGCATATAGAAAGGAGGAAGCTAAGTAAAAAGTGATGCTTGCCAGCTCTGTGTATCCTCCACCACCGGTGTGCTAGAAGAAATCCTTACCCTCGAGTGAACATTTGGAAATTTAGTGATATTATTCTTCTTTAAAGCTAAACAGAAAACAAAAAACACAAAATGATGGTTAAGTAAAAATGGGATGAAAACAGAAAGCAACTCAACTTAGTGCTTATCATTGCTGGGCATGTTAGCTAACAGAAGGCACGGGTTTTACTACAGGTTGTGTTAGGTCAAACGAGGGAAGGATGAGTGTCTTCCCACCCAGCCCTGATCACCCAGTTTCAAGCTGCTTTGAAGATTGGCTCCAGAAGGATAGATAGTCCAGCAGCAAACAGCTAAGCAGATGACAGTTTTCAGCCTGTTAATGAGCACTGGTGGGAAAGTACACTACAGAGCAGGCAATGACAGTGACATCTTTTGATTCAAAGACAAGCACGCCTAGCAAATACAATTCACGGAATAGTTGTACCACAAAACACATAACCCAGTTCCATGTCAATCTCAGCACAGGAGACAGTAAATGGCTACTGACAATTGGTAGTATGTTGTCTCTTTTGTAAGCAACCATGCATAGACATGTATTTGTTCCTTTTTAAACATGAACACTAAGCTCAGGAAATTATTTGGGCAAATCTTAACACCTCTCCAGTTTTCAAGTGCTATTTTCCAATGGTGAATATTATCTTTCTGCTACCACTCTCCTAACAAGCAGGTCTAGCTGTGACCTCATCACAAAAAAGTACTCTAATTTGACATGGAACAGAGTTACCAATGAAGGATATGAGAAAGACATGAGGAGCTCTTTAGTCTTAATTGCTGCAGATATCTGAAATAGGGTATGACAGTGAATAGAGGTCACCTGCCCAGGGCAGAGTTGTGAGGTCATGAATTGCTGATGTCAGTGTTTCAAGATTATATGCTGAAAGGGTCCCCAGTGTAAAGCTTGTATTGAGTTCTGGCACACCTAGGACTATGAAAGACACCTGAGAAAGGCCTAATTTGCATTTGTGTTTAATACAGGTCCTTGTGTAAATGTAGCTTTAGAACTTTTCTCATTTTCATACATAATATGGATGATTTTATTATTGGGGGGGCAATATGTGCCTTGGTTCAGGTGAGGAAGTCAGAGGACAATTTGTTCTTTCCTTTAATCATGTGGGTACTGGGGCTCAATCTTAGTCATCATGCTTTTGTAGCAAGCACTGTAACCCATGGAATCACCTTATTGTTCCCTGCCCCTTTCATTTCTGAGCACTTTACAGCACATCATTTTATTGCCATGTTAGCATAAAGGTTGTGGAGAAAGGTGTAAACTTGTTACAACACTGTAAATGCCCAGTAAACACTGGCCTTAGTAGTTACTGCTCAGCATTTTGCACCCAAAGATATTAGCCCCCAGAAAGTGGTTCTATTAACTGTCACCCGCATCCATGTCATTGCAGGAATGTTGTTACATACACAAGTGACAGTGAGTATACAGTAATGACTGAAATACAAAACCATGCAACATGAAGACAACACAGTGTAAAATGAAGCAGATGGCATTCCATGCTAACATAGTAGTTGGTCCTAAGACACAGGGGTTTGGGGTAGAATAAAAGGTTTTAAAAAAAAAAAAAAAAAAAAAAAAAAAACTACAGCAACCTTTTAATATCAGGTGACAAAGAGCAATAGTTTAGTAATGGTATTCCTCAGTGAGAACAGGTTCGCAGAAAAACCGAGACCCACGCTTGGCGGTGCGAGCAGTAAAGGGCACAGTCTTCAGCACTGCATTGAGAATAATAGCCAGAGAACAAATGAGAGTGAAAAGCCAGGATGCATTAGTACATGGTTAGTGTAAGAGGAAAGAAGAAGAGAAGGCATTATGTATTCCAGTTCATTAAAGTCTAGAAGAAATCTGGGACTTGGAGGGTGGGGAATAGGAAGTGAAAAATGATGCAAGGAAAAACTATTCTGAGATAATGGACAAATACCAGACATGTCATCTATTTTTTAAGGTGGATGACATTTTTGGTTCTTTTTGTTTTTGAGGCAGGATGATGACCTTGTTCCCTTCATCTTCCTTCCTCCAACCCCCTAAATACTAAAATTACAGGTGTGTGACGCTAAGGCTAGCCCATGTCTTGAGTTCTTACTGTGCACACTTGGATGCTTCCCTAGTCTGGAGTTAAACTTGCTGTGGCACTCAGGTGTATACCTTGATGGACATCCATTGCTACTCTTGCACAGAGTAGAGCTTTCCCCCAGTGCAGAGGAGGCAGAGAAATGCCCCACAAGGGGCATTCTGCAAGCGACTGCAGAGTGTATGCTGGCACAAGTACATGTGTACACTGAGAAGATTGCCCTCATTCATTTATACAGCTTTAATAACAGGCAAGGGATTTTTTTATTAAAGTCTAGTCTACATATCTACTTCCCTGTGTTTAAGATGGTCAAAAATTCTGTAGTTTAAAAAATTTGACATCCCTATTCATAATGCTTAGTAAGCTATGAGAAAATTCAGGCAATTACATTTTTAAAAAACTAGAGTTTTGGATCAATAACTATACATTTAATATTAAGGAACTGTTTAGTTTTTGTGTGTGGTAAAACGCAATGTGGTTGTTTTGGCTTTGTTTTATAAGCATAATATTTCCAAATGAAGTTATAATTGTGGGAATGCCTAAAAAGATCGAGAGATTAGATCCAGAGGAGAAAAGGGGCAAGTAACAAGATTGACCATGGTTTACTGTTGAGATGCTTGAGGAACATCCGAACAGATGGCTATCTTAGCTGATAAACAGCATTCATGTATAAATGACATTGAAGAAAAATCATTTACTGTCACTGCTAAACAGGCCAATGGCCTAAGTATCCTGGTCAGTAAGAAGCAATATGAAACCCTGGAGAATTGGTTCAAGCAGAAAACATGAAGGTAGCTGGTATCAGTCCCCAGTTCTGAGCTAGAACCCTATGGATTCATCCAAATGAGAATACAACTTCCTGTTGGCTTTGCTACTTTGAATGAGTAAACAGGTTTTTAAAAAGCATGCCAGAGAAACCTGCATTGACTGTTAGTACAGTGAATGGATTCTCCTCCAGTATTCCTATTAGGAAAGCAAGGTGGAAAATGACAAAGGATGACAAAGCCAAGGGGAAGTGTTAGGAAGAAGACTTAGGGTCTTACAGGTACAGAAAGGTTCAGGGTGTTAGACAGTAAACATTAGAAATGTACTTCAAACCCTAGTTTACATATTGATGCATAATTCTAAATCTCATTAACCCAACTAAAGAGCTTGTCAACTGTTGACAGACAGAGGGAACTGCAATATCTGTATGTGGTCGCACTCCTGTGAGGCAGTGTGATCACTACAGACCACAAAGATGAAATACCCTTTACCTGTGATAATGTCTTCAATGGCGCCATCTTTTCCCTCATATACATGTCTGTTATCTTTAACTTGTCGCCTTCTTAATTCTGCAATTAACTCTTGCTGCTGCCTCTTTGATTTATGGGAAGGAGACTGAGAAGAAAAGCAGAGACTGATGACACCAATACCCATCTGGACTTTTAAGAAAACTCAGTGTGCATGAGCTTTATATTGAACAGCCAGAGCCAACACTACAGACACCACTATCCCAAGGTCGGATAATACCGACCTTGCTTTTTGAGACAAGAGCTCACCAAGTAGGATAGCCTGGCTGGCCAACCAGCTCTATCCATTTGTCTTTACCTCCAGAGCTTTGGAATTACAAGCATCCACCATCATGCCCAGCACTTATATATGGGTGTTGGAGATAAAACCTAGGTCTGATGCTTGCAAGGTAAGTTTTTATTGACTGAGCCCTCTCCTCAATTTGATGGAGGCTGGGTTGTATGGCCACAGAGATAGCTGATAATAGTAATAGACTTCTCAAAGCTTGCAGCAAAAGCCTGCCTTCCTTCATGAAATGCTTCCTTCCAAAACTCCTAGCAAAGATGCCACTGGTGAAGGTCAGTACTCATGAACACCATGAGTACTTTCCTGGAGCCTTTCCTGGTTCAAGACCCTGATTATCAGATAATCTTGTATGGTGTTTCTGAATATATAACTAAATACTTGATCTCTGTAAACTTTGAAATGCTTTACAAGCACTCCCTTTCATTCTAGAAGTAGATGACAAAGTAATGGAAGGGATAAAAAAAAAATTCCACACACCAATAGAAGGTGGTGGTCAGGACCTCCAGAGTACAAGTCAGCTCATCACCCCTGTACGTGTGTTTCATTGAGGCCCATCTCAGAAACAGACACTTCCTACCTTTGGGTCCTGTTGCTCCATCAGTGCTTCCTGCTCCAACAGTTTTTCCATGAGAGCTTGTTCCTGCTTTTTCCTCAGCTCATTTTCCTCTTCTGCTTGCTGGGGAAGTACAATTTTAAAATAAAGATTGAAAATTACATAAATGGAAATGTTGACAGTTGAGGTTTTTTGAAGCCATTTGAAAAATCCATAGTGGTTTGGGAACTGAAGTGAAAGAGAAGACCCTTCGTGGCTGTATTCTAATTCTGTCTTCCACTGCCTGGATATGACAAGTCTTCATCTTTTCAACTGATCTACACCTTAACTAGAACTTTCTTGATCTTCCTCTTTCTCGACCTGTACAAATCAATGATTTCCAAGTGAGTCTCAATTTCTTCCAGAATCTGCCCGCCTAAAATCAGCTTTGCTGAGAGAAGGATCTAAGATTCCAACATCTTTTGCTAGAGAAAACCTTCATTTTCCTGGACTCCCAAAGGACCATCCCACAATAGGATTCTTGGTTTCTCCCGACAACTCTCTAAATGAGTAAGAATGCCTGATCTGATAACTTAGAAAAGTTATATGAAAATAAGCACTGCATCATTTTGTGTGAGGGAACTGAATAGCATCAGGAGCAGGTATCACCAATCTGCCAAA
Source organism: Cricetiscus sungorus (assembly GCA_030556225.1). Taxonomy (NCBI): domain Eukaryota; kingdom Metazoa; phylum Chordata; class Mammalia; order Rodentia; family Cricetidae; genus Cricetiscus; species Cricetiscus sungorus. Next base: position 31,747,715 of record JANBXA010000132.1, on the reverse strand, counting down.
ACCAAACCCCATAGGTACTAAAAGTCTACAATGTTTCCTAGATGCTGTTTCCAAAGTTGTCCCCTCATTCTTTTCAAAAAGGGAAAATCTTTGGAAACAATTTTTCTTTTAGTCACATTCTTTTTCAACATCATAGATCATGTCCAAAGATGTGTCCAGATTAAAACAACAAAAGCTGCAATCTTGTATAGCACCATTCTTCATTCCATAATAGTGAATGCTAGTTTAAGAAGTCCCACCAGTCAATCAGGTCTACAAACAATAGCTGGGATCTCCCTGACTTCGGTGCTACTGGCACACCCTAGATTGCTTGGCCCATCAAACAGCTCCATGTAGGTGTGGATTTTCTATGTCCTTCACCTTGCTTTTATGGGTCAACAGTCAATAACGGGCAACAGGGCTAATGGAACATCTCCCCTGCCCCAAACAGATAGCCAATTGCCTTGTCTTTCTTGGTGAGGCCCAGGCATGGCTCCATGAAAAAATGAACCATCACAGTCTGAGGGCCCTAAAAAAGCTCTCAGCATCAGCAGGGCCAGAGAGTGATCACTCAGATCTGCTGCCCAAGGGCAGAGAGGCCTCTGCAGAAGAGGCAGGCCACAGACATTTCTAAAGGAGGGCATCTGTTGGGAAAGTGGACAAGAAGGCTATGGGTGCTCTCCCACTTACCTTGTAGGCTTTCACAAACCGAACGAAGACAGGAAAGAACACAGAGGGTGGTGTTGTCTTGGGGTTTTCACCAAAATACTTCACCACATCATCAAAGGCATCCTGAATAAAAGCAATTTTTTTCAGGAATCACATTAGTTCTACTACCAGGACTGGATGCTCTGGAGCAAATAACTAAAAGACTTTTGCCTTGTTTCTGTGCTCCATGGGATTCTCTCTATCACCTCTAATACTTCACTAAAGTACAATGGTTGGATGGTTGGACAAAGAAACTTATCTCTAAGTCTGTTTCTTTCCTAACCCCACAAACACACCTCCCTACACACACACACACACACACACACACACACACACACACACACACACACACTGATCTATTTCTTCCATGAGTTGCTATGGCCAAGACTCAACTCCTTAAACCACAGTCAGAAAGGATCTTGGAAGTAACCCTGGCTCTAAATCCCAAAGCTTTGATTCATAGTCTTTGCAATACACACCCCCCCCCAAAAAAAAGAACAGTCTCTTTTATGATCTACCTGAGCCCAAGCCAGAGCTATCACTATCCACCTCCAGTTCCCCAGCACTCCACCTCCTGCTCTGGGATAACATGAACTGTACTCTGTTCTAGGTTTGCTAGTATATTAGAGGTCCCTGAGTTGATAGAGCAGTATGAAGTTTAAGACCTACAGAAACCTTATACTCCAGGGTCATTGCTTTAGAGGCCAGGCCTGACATGTTACAGAACTGACTACAAACAGACCTGTGCTAGAAGGAATTCTGGAACAAAAGAGAGGAGACAGAGTTTCTACAGAATAGGCACTTTCAATGACAATAGGGGAAAATGTAAACATGAGCTACATTAGCAACTGACCAGTAAAGTAGGAAAATGCAGCTTTACTCTCCCAGCCCAGAGCCTGTGCCTCAGGTGGCCTGAAGGTATTCTCCCTCCCCAGCTACCTGAGCAATTTTAGCATCATCTTGCAGCTTCTTCAGCTTGCCCTCGTTGTGAAGGATGAACTCTTTCAGCAGCATGTTGTGGTCATGCATGGTATACTCCCTCTTGGTTAAATCCATTCCCCTCTGCAGCTCCCTGACATCCAATAAAACATTTTCAAGGGAGACTGATGGAGAGAAAACAACATGAAAAGGAACATGTCTAGTGAGAGGAAGTCTAGCTGCTAAGCCAAGTTCTCAGTACTTTATAAGGCTTGCTCAGATCTGCTGCCCAAGGCCAGAGAGGCCTCTGCAGAGGAGCTAGTTCCCTTACAGCTAGTTCCCAGATTTAATCACACATAGCCTTTAATTTGAACAATTCATGAAATGCCCCTACACTACACTAAATTCTCCATATGCAATAATCCTACTGTTTTAGTAGCATACTTTTGTCGAGGGAAAGCAACATGAAGAGGTTCTGTAGTCTGCCATGAGTCACATGGTACAGAGACAGCAGAGGGGATGGGAAAACAATTCCAGTGTCCACTTCTTGAACGTCAGACCGAGGTCTGAAGTTGGTTTAGCTGTAGGTTCAAATAGGCCCAAGACTTTTCTATCCTCTTACTCTGGATTTTTGCACTCCTGTAACTTTCCAGCAGAGGGCAGAATTTTACCTGCTGATGTATAGAGACCATCAAGACCTAAAGCAACCTTAGCTTTTTGTTAAGTCTTTTTGCTTCAAAGAGTTTGGGAGAAGCTTGCCATAGTGCCACCACCCAGAGCAGGCACTCTCCTTAACTCTTTGAGCCCAGTCCACATGAGCTGGTTCCAGTTCTGCTTTGCTTGTTGTTCAGCTCTGCCCATGGACAGATTATAGATCCATGTGGTATGTTTTCCCCTTACTAGACCTGAACTGTTATATTCTCAGGGCATCCACCAGTTTTGACACCATAATACTTCTGACAGTGCCACGTGCAGAGAAAGTACTCAAAAGTGCTGATAAGCAATGGGCAGCCCTACCTGACAACATTAAGAGCATGTATCAATCAGCCTTGGCACCAGTTCAACCAGTGAGCATATCAGTCTATTTTTCCTCACAGGATTTTTTCAAAGGAAAATTTGCTGGCCAAACCATCTGTGCTACTACTTAGGAAGGAAGTCTTGCTATTTGGTCTTCTTAATTGGAAGAAATTATACTTGAAGAACCTTAATTTAGGCAAAGGAAACCCTGCTAGCTGGATAAGTGAGCCCATGATGTGTCTGTTCCAGTCTGTTTGTAGCCACAAAACCATTTCTACCTGCAGTTCAGAGTCTACAACTCATCATCTTATCCAATAGCAAGAGGACAAAAAGAGTGATGGGTGGGCAATGGAGGAGACACATCTCAAAGACCCGGATCTTTAAAGAGAAGATGCTGACAGAAATCACCTACCAGCCTACATTCAACTGCTCAGGAGGGTGACACCATTGCAACACATTTCAGCCCCCAAGGGCTGACATACTGACTGGGCCTTCTGTAGTAGGTTCACAAAAGTGTTTCAGCTGGGAATGACTCCCTCATAGCTATGATATTAAACATCCCAAGGTAACACTGACAGCTCAAAGGAAGTACCTGCAGCAGCTTTCTCCACATAATGAAGCTCATTATAAAATAGAGTAACTTGTTGATATTTTTCTTTTACCACATTTGATATATAGTGCAACAATGTTTGTTTTCGGTCTGTTGACTTTGTATCTAAGAGCTGAAAACAAAAGGAGATATGGGTTAGCTACAAGAGCAAGGTGCAAGTGCCCAGAGTAAATAACAGTAGAACTGCAGAAAAGGTTGGCAAAAAGCATACCCAGAGGAGCCTCAAGATTCAGTGTATCCGAACCAGCTGGTGATGCTTACTGAGCCCTAGGCCGTCTTTAACAGAGTATGAGCCCAATACTAGGGTAGACTCTAACTAGCAACACTTCAGATCCTCATCTCCCTTACAAGAACTCTCTCCCTATGTCTGCATCTACCATCCAGCCACCCCCACTCCCTTAGCTCAATGTGAGAAGACCCCAGGTGTTACTGCTTTTCAACATGAAGACTAGGAGAGATATGTGCTTGGTGTGACAGAGGCAGCAACAAGTTCTCCCTTATTCCCCAGCTCTGATGGCCTCAAAGAGATACAGCTGGCTCTCAGTCTGGGCATTCTTCATCTGTGAACTTTACAAACCTCAAACAGGAAATGTTAAGGAAGAAACTGTGCTGACTTTTTCTTGTGATTATTCATTTGATACATAATAAATACCATGAAGCAATTGCTTATAAATCATGACATAGCACTAGGTATTATAAGTAAAATAGACATGATTTGAAAGCTAGAGGTACATGTTTAGGTTAAATCTATTCATTACACAATTTTATAGAAAGGACTGGACTATCTGAAATGTCTGGTATCCTTGGTGGTCTTGAGACAAATCCTACACAGATATTATTCATCAGCTTATGATTGGGGGGGGGCGAGATCACAACCTATGTAACACTATCAATTAACCATGTCTTCCTTGACTTGGAAGCCACAATAGATCTGTACAGCCTGAAGAGGATGCCATGGAAGATGGCACTTTGTACATGCAAAACAAGGAAATGAAATATAGGTAAAACTATTCTAATTTTCTAAACAAAATTATTTGTCTGAAAAGTCTTCCCAAGTGTTTAAAAAAACTAAACAGTTCACTATATTAACTATTATCCTAGTCATTTTCCATCATACTGGAACTTGAGATTATTGTTATAAAATGCAGTATTCATAATTCAGCCTCTGAAGAAAGATTCATGGGAATGGCAATACTGGGTAAAAGGCCTGATGTATCTGGTCCTTCCTGTCAAATGGTGTTTCAGAAAATTTACACCAACTCACCCTCCTGCACTAAGAGCATCCTCCTCCAATACCCCACCCTACCCCCTAGAACAGATCCCCCTCCACAACTTAATCTCTACAGCTGTATGTCCTTTGAGGATCCCATATTTCTTTTATTTCACACACCAGATCTAAACTTTGAAGTTTAAATCCATAAACTGCTCCTCGTTTGCTGCTATTCATATAGTTTCCAAGGGCCAAGATGATCTGGAAAAGCAAAAGAGAGAAGAAGGATTCATCAGGAGAGCGTCCCAGGTGCTGGAAGGCAGCTGGCAAGTCGGCTCTCCATGAACATAACAAGAAAAGTGCACTTGCCTCCAGAATTTTCTTGAGCTTTTGAGATGACTTGATAGAAACAGATGCTGCTATAATTGCATGAAGTTGCTGGATTCCAATTGGAAGAAGGAAAGATGAGAAAGACTGTTAAAAATGGCAAACTAATTGGGAACTAAGAACTAACTGTGCCTTAGGTAACCCTAACATTATATATGCTCTTCTCGCAAACATACTCACAGTGACAAATATTACAGGAAATTGTTTACCTATGACCAACCTGAAACCAGTAAGATTGCATGGTAGGAGCTAACAGTCCCTTCTGACATAATTCAGTTTCCAGTGCACCACCTCTAATCATACACAATTTATACTTTTAAATTGTTAGAGATGTCCAAGAATGTAAAAAGGTACGAGGCAGTGGGAGGGCAGCAACGTCAATAGAAGTTAGCACAAAATATGTTTCAAAAAAATATGCTACTTACTGTAAAAGCAGTAACTACAGAACTGAGGACAAACTGATGTTTCTGACATTGCTAAGTTTCACTAGCACACAGTTAGTCAGTCACACTAACACAGGCAATGAGATAGCTGACTATTATTTGTGCATCACCACAATCTACTTTAGCAAAGTTCCAAAGAAGAAACATCCTTGGGTAATAAAGTTAGTGCTCCCAGAAATCCCTGGAGCCTCCTTCCCACTAAAGACACGGTTTAAAAATGCGACACATTTCTAGTCTTGCAAATAAGGCACTGGTTTTTAGTGACCTACTGAAATGCAGAGGATACTTACACAGAAAATAATATTCTTTTGGGAGAACAGTCTAAAGATTTGGACTCACACTTAACCTCAAATGTAATCTCTAAAGTTCTGGAAGGACTCTTTAGGACCCATATTGGATTGAGTGTAATTCAGAAAGATGTACAACAATAAATGGCTCTATCTTTTTGTAGCCCTGCCCTGGTCAACTCACAGGAGTCAGCATCTGAATACTCTCTGCAAAGTTCCCAATGAAGGCCATGATGGTCATCTTCTGCATGAGCCGCTCAATCTTACTGAACTGCATCATGAAGCGGTCTTCGTCCGACAAGTTCTCCAAGGGCTTTTTCTCTCTCTCATAGAGCCGGAGCACTTTCACCTCATTCTCAGTTGGCAAGAACCTCATCAAACATTCAACAAAGTCAACCGGTAGTGTCTTCAAGTCAAACCTAAAATCAGTGCCAACAGGTCAGTGTTCTACCCCCATCCAATCCAGCTCATCTACCACCAAGTCAATAGGACTTGGGTTCAGACATCACCCTACTGTTGGTCCCCGCTGGGCACCAATTACCATAACTGATAACCCAGACCATGCTCAGGTTTAAATGATATTATTTTAGGGCTCCAGGTAGCTATGGCCATTAGAAATCAATAAAGAGTAGAAAACAGCATGCAGTATTAAGGCTGGCACACAGGCTGCAGTCCAAAGACCAGGCTTCAGACTTTGTGAAGATCTGGTGAATTTTGTAGGATATTTCTGTCATTGCTTTGCTGTCACTGGAGACAAAACTCAGTCAAATTCCCATTATACACACATAATTTGATGTAGGTACACACATTCCTTGAAGGAATCTAAGTTCTTAGTAGCTGATTGCTCAGTTTGGACAAGTATTTGCTTGGTTCCTATTTTATTCCCCATATAATCTTTGTTCAGCAAAACAATGGAATTATCCATACATTAGTATGGCAAACCAGATATGTGAAATTAAAATCCAGATTGGACCCCACATTTCAATACTGGAAATCAGAAAAGATTGCACAAGACTGTATTAAATTATGGTGTTGGCCAAATACACAAAATCAGAGCAAATGATCCCTTAGGGATCAAATTATACAAAATAATTTCTGAAAACATCAATGACACCACTGGCTATAAGAAGAGTGGAGAGATTTTTCTAGAAAATAAATAAACCCATAACCTTCTGTGCAATATAGAAAGGAAGAAAGAAAGGAAGGAAGGAAGGAAGAGAGGAAGGAAGAGAGAAAGGAAGGGAGGAAGAAAAGATCTTATTTAAAATGACCAAGAAATACTAAAAGCAAAAGAATTCCCATTCCTGTTGTCATGAATTAAGACATGCATCTGTATTATATTTGCAGCTGGCACTGAACTGTATAATTCCACAGATGCCATCAAATTTGGATTCAGCAAATCTGGATACTGTCCAGATCCTCCTGAGAAAACCGCCATCTCTTCCTTTCCCCAAGCTTTCCTTTGCACTCAGTTCTACTTCCTGTTTATGTGAGCCCTACTATAGGTCTCTATATAACAACAGAGCCAAGAAAACAAATGCTGTCCCAAGACAGATGTCCTTCTAAAGCAGCAGTTATCAACTTTCCTAATGCTGACACCCTTTAATACAGTTCCTCATGTTGTAGTGACTCCCTAACTATAAAATTATTTTTGTTGCTACATTATAACTATAATTTTGGTGCTGTAATGAAAAATTATGTAAATATCTGATATCAGGATATCTAGTAAGTGACCTCTGTGAAAGAGTGGTATGACCTCCAAAGAGGTCACAACCCATAGGTTGAAAACTTCTAAACTGCCAAATGGATATGGCACTTCCCTGAGTAACTTCTGGTGCAATGCTTTGTTATTACTGTCTCTGTTCTGAAGCAATAGCACACGAAGAAGGAGAGCTATGAAGGGTGGGTACCAAGAGTTCTTCCATCTTTGCAATTAGATAGTGCTGCATTATTTCTATCATCTGCTGACTTGTACTCTTATTTTCTTCCTTAGCCTGAGCTCTCTAGGATCTAATCTCCCAGTAGAGACTTACACGTGAATAGCTTTACATATCTCGTCAGCAGTCTTCCCAGCTTTTCTTAAAGTTATGGCAAGGTTTTTGGCTCTATTTGCTTCTAACAATGTCACTTTACTTGATCCCTTCTGTGTTATTTTCTGCTTGCTTGAAGAAAGATCAATGGCAGGACCTTGGGCTTTTGTTTTGAATATTTCCTCAAATTCATCCACATTTAAATCCTAGGGTAGAGAAGGATGACATTGGCAAATTTGATCATTAAAATCAGTGAATACCTCATCATTTAGATATTCTCTTAAGCAAAGACCTTCCATTCTCTTGAGTGCTTATCCCTGCATGGCTTGCTGTACTTCTCCTGTTTATGGTGGAGTAACATCCTATCACATCCTATTACACAGCCAGACGTGAACGTCCAGAGAATACTAATTTTAACAATCCAATTCATTTGCTTTTGATAGCTAGTTTACACAGACATCTGCCACAGGCTAAATCCATGAAACCTGATAGTCAGTACAATAACTGAGTCCTTAACCAGAATAATTCAAGAAAAACTGTCTGTTCTGAAGTTATAGAACAGGACTGTGTCAGACATGTACTCAAAGCTATTATTTTCACTTAACATTTTAGACACAGTTTTAGAACCCTCTTATAAAATCATATCTAAATTAAACAAAAAAAATTTTTTTGACAGTACAAATCTATTTCTTCTTCACATTAGAGTACAGAAACATTGCATCTCTGCCAGTGATGCTTGCAGGCAAACAGGACAGCCTCCTTTGCTCTGCAGCAGAGTGTGCACCTCTGGTTTACAGCCAAAGAGAAGATACCTCAAGGATCCGCTCATCATCGATTTCATTGAAGACTGTGCCATTGATCTGATTGGGCTTGAGAGCAACCCAGTTAAACACGGGCATTCTGAACTTCGTCTTAATCGGCTTCTTAATTTTCACAGCTAAAGATGTCAAAGATAATGAAATTAATCCCAACTAGAACCTCACAAGCTTCAGGTACAATCAGACAACAGTCCTTGCAGATGACACTTTAACACTGGAGGAAGATGGAGGAAGGCATGGGGTGATGCTAAATACAGAGCGCACCTGACATTGGCCAGAGCCATTCAAGGTTACCATTTAGTTGCCTGACCCTGGACTATTATAAAAGCTACCTAGGGGTTAGGGATTGAGTTTATTTGATTTTATTGGGGCCATTAGATTATTGTTTTCTTTTGTTTGTTGGGGTTGTTTTTTTCTTGCTTTGCTTTGCTTTGTTTTTTAGAGACAAGGTTTCTTTGTGTAACAGCCCTGGCTATCCTAGAACTCACTTTGTAAATCAGGCTAGCCTCGGACTCACTAAGATCTGCCTGCCTCTGCTCTCCAAGCGCTGGGTCTAAAGGCATGTCCCACCACCTCCTGGCTAAACTATTGCTTTCTAGTTACAATATTAGACAATGTGATTATATGGCAGAGAGAAAATAATATCTAAATTTTGACACCTTCATCTCTTGTTCCTAGGACGTATGTCAACAAATAAGCCTTAAGGGATGACCAGGGACTGCAGAGAAGACTGCCTAATGCACCAGAAAGATTCCACCAAGAAGGATGATCTTCAGCCAAGAAAATACATTCCCGTGGGTGACTGTGATAAGGAGGTTGCTGAGGCATTTCCAATAGACTAGGGACTACCAATAGCCTATATTAGAGAACAGTGAAGAGAAGACAGAAGGGATATGCAGAAACCATAGGCTCTTCAGGAATGCCACAGTCCCTTTTCCCCTTTTTAAAGACTTATTTATTTCTGTATTTGATGTATATGAGTACTTTGTCTGCATATATATCTACATACCAGAAGAGGGCACCAGACAATTGTGAGCTGCCATGTGGGTTCTGAGACCTGAACTCAAGACTTTTGGAAGATCAGTGAGTGTCTTGACCACTAAACCATCTCTCCAGCTCCGCACCCCCTTTAAAGAAGTCAGCTATCTTTATCTAGACATTGTTAGTGAAATAGTTAAATGAACTGAAACAGAGAGGATGGATCTAATATTTATGGACTAAGGGGAATGATGCAAACACCTATCATTTTCGAGAAAAGGAGCCTAAAAAGATAACTGCTTACAATTCTAAATGTTAATTATACATCATAAGCAAGGATTTCCAAAACACTTAGCTGGTGTCTGTGTCCCTAATCCTATCCCTAACCTAACCCTAACATACATAATACGCGCAAGTGTGTGTGTGTGTGTGTGTGTGTGTGTGTGTGTGTGTGTACCTACATCAAGCTGTTCTGGGTTCCCCACCTGCCCAATGTGAGCCTCACTATTCATTATTGTCAGGAAAGGGGAGAGAAAGTCAATGCCTCAAGATAGAATAAAACAAAGGTGTCCAGAACCTGAGCTTTCATTTGGCAAGCTACCTGTCTCCACTGATATTTACTGAAAAGGGAGATAGACGGTGTCACTCGTTCCTCCAGAGTTACAAAGGCCACAAAAAGAGAAGGAATGTCATCAGATAAATCCACACAGAAGCATGCAGCAACACAGAGACACAGCTTTTGCTAAAATAGGCTTTTCTATCATTAAACATGGTACCCTTGTCCCTATTATCAACAGTGTTAGGTTCCTGGTCATACTTACTTTTTGTCTACACTACCCAGGAGAACCAATGTCCTCTACAGAGAAAGGCTTTCTCTAATTGGCCCTTCATCCACAATGAATGGGTGGCAGGGGAGGGTTGCAGTAAGGGAGATAGATGATAGGGGAGGTAGTTCTTCAATCCAAGTAAGGAATATTTTCCCCCTGAATTTAGCTAGGTATAGGGTATAGTAGACAGCGGGGTCTATAGGTGACAATGACATACACTGTGACCCCAGGACTCAAGCCAAAAAAAGTGACTTTAAATGGGTAGCTGTTCCACACAATGAGCCACAAACAGTGGGGGGGCCCTGGAAAGGTACAGCCAATGTTTTTCCCTTATTCTCCTTATTTCCTTAGGGTACAATCCTCTTAGAGTTAACACTGTCTATGGAAAGTGAATTAGGAAAGAAACATTCCTTCTCTCAAAGGGAAGGAATGGAACACAGCCTGTGAATCTAGGCCCTGCCTAAAGGAGAAGCTACAGATTCAGCTGAAACGTGTGGGCAAACCTGGAGTCACAGTCAGCCAACAACACCCAGACTACCTAGAGACATGATGTCAAATGCAATGGCTCAAAGTAGGTTGGAGTGGAGAGATGTCAAAGCACAGGGTGACCAACAGAACACACAGCAAACACCCAACACACTTGGTGAGGAGTAACCTACAGAAGAGCTTGATTGGCCCATCTTTTGTGGAAGCAGAAAAAACAGAAAATACAAAATACATATAGATTAGATACGGTTAGAGTCAAGTGGCCCAGCAGTTCACACAGTCAGCGTAGAAGTTCATGCTTCGTGGACACACTTCAGCAGCACAAGGCCAAAGGTTCATTCCCCTGCCTTTGAAGACTCACTTTGTGGTTTTGTTTATGTTTCTGTGTTTTTCCCCCCTCTCTGGGAGAAAGAAAAAACAAAATAAAGTATTTCTTGAAATGGTCCCAAGCTGCCCCAAGAAACTGGATATTCCACAGGCTGTAAACAAGTTCTTAACATAGCATCAGCATCGGCTGATGGTGAGAGGACTGAGGCCCTATCAGAGAGCAAAGGCTGCCTTCTGCCCAGGCGGCTTGCAGCAGCAAAAATAGTGGGGCTGCTTGTCAGACTTGAAAATGTGTGTTTCACTTTAAGTGAGTATTTCACACCACTAAAATGTTCCTTATCAAACTCAAAGAGTTTTCTCAGCTATAGATGCTCTACTGGGACTCTCTCCTGATTCCCCACTGATATTTACTGTGACCACTCCTGCCTAGTACAGAGCTAGATATCCCACCACTGTGGACCTACTGGAGCAGGGATTTTTCCAGAAGTACTGGGCATAACAGCTCAGCTCCACCTCTTAGTTCTCCTGAGACACCCTGACTCTGTCAGGCCTCTGGATTCCAGAAAGAAAAAAAATCATTGAACAAATGAGATTATTTTAGAAATTTAGCCCCAATTACTATGCACTGAAAGCCAAATGAAGGATAAATACTAGGGAGATGAGAGGCCCTGCAGAAAATGACTAATCCCAAATTACTAAACCCTTAGGAGGATTTGGTAATCTTATAAAACAATATCTATCCTATAACCGTTAATGGACACAATGAGATAAAGAGGATTTCTTCAATCCCACCTGGAGATGGGGGAGGGGGTGTGCATCCAAGCAGCAGTTATAAACTGAGCACAGAGCTCTGCACCATAAATTTAAGACACTCCAGAGTCAATAAAGTTTAAAAATAAAGTAGTGACAAAGGCTTAAGACAAAAAAACAAACAAAAAACACAAAACAAAAAGGAGGTGGAGGCTGTGCACTGCATGAATGGCCCTATAGAAGAAAGCTGCCTGGGATTTGCAGCCCTATCCTACAGCTCATTTCCTTGCCAGTGTCTGGATTCTGCTTCAGCTCATGGAAATGCAAGCAGATGCTGAAGCACATGTTAGCTTTTGCAATAGAGAAAGCAACAGTTCCAGGTGAGGGATGGTAGACACATCTCCCAGGGAATACTCATCCATGGCTACAAGGAAAGCTTAATGAGAAGCCTGGGTGCACAGGACAACAGTGGCATCCACATTCAGTCGCCAAGAACAGCCTGGTGACAGAACAGACACCCAGAGATGGTGTGAGAGTTGTCATTTACATTCACAATCCAACAGTTCCACGGTGACTGTCCTCCACCTCTCATCTTCAGAAGCACTAACAGCTCTAGAAGAGAGTATTAACAGGGAAGACTTTGAAGGGGAAGAAAAAGCCACACATTTACCATGAAATTGAAAAGGCATCTTCTTTGTATCTGTGATAATTTTACAGACATCAGGGTAACAGTAGGATCAGAGTTGAGGTGGGTAAATCTGCTCCAAGAAACTTACAGAAGGCTAAAAGGGTTGCAATCACTTGGAAGAATTATTGGGGGGGAGGGGAGCGATAAAGCTGCTGTCAAAACCCTTAGATGGACTGAAAAGAATAAATCTTTATGCTAAAGACTGTCATTTAGACTTGGATACTTATGAGATCATCACAGTCTTGGAAATAGAGGCTGTCGGGGTAGCAGCTTACAGTAACTGAGAGAGTTCAAGAATGGGTGGAAGTGGACCCGATATCATAGTCACCTCACAGCAAGGTGCCCAGTATCACAGGGACAGCCACCTCACAGCAGCACAACCCAGTGTCACAGAGATAGCTAGTCACCTTAAAAGACAGCTATCCAGTAGCACAAAGTGGCACCTTCAGAGCAGTGTTAGTGTATTGTTCCTTTTTTTCTTTGGTCAACTTGACACAAATTAAAAGTCATGTTGGAAGAAGGAGCCACAGTTGAAAAAATGTCTCCATTAGAATGACCTGTAGGCAAGATGTAAGGTATTTCACTGAGTAATGGTTGATGGAAGAGAGCCCAGCCAATGTAAGCTGTGCCACCCCTAGGTCCTCATTAAAAAAAAAAAAAAAAAAAAGCAGACTGAGCAAGACATGAGGAGCAAGCCAGTAAAAATCATTTCTCTACAGCCTGTGCACATCAGTTCCTGCCTCCAGCTTCCGACCTTGAGTTACTGCCCTAATTTCCCTCTATGATAAACTGTAAGCTAAAGTAAACCCTTTCCTTCCCAAGTTGGATTGATTATGGTATTTATCACAGCAATAACCAAAAGAAAATTAAGACAACTATATAGTCCACCCAACAGGAGAGCTGCCTGGAATTAGCAGGTGGCAACCTCAGAGCAGGTACTCACAAGGACACTTCTGAGGGGAATTACTTAGCTTCACAGGGATAGCAACCTCCAAGCACGGTTACTAATTATTACAGAGAAAGCTACCCAGTACCAAAGCATGACAACCTCAAAGTAATTCTCAGTGTCCCAGGACAGCCAGCTCAGAGCTGACAGCCCCATGGCACAGGGTGGCAACCTCAGCACAGTGCCGCCCACTGTCACAGGTACAGCCACCTCAGAACAACTCCAAACTCAGAGACACTCTACATGAAACAGCTTGGTATTAAAGAGTAAAATTCCATTTATGAGGGTCCAAAATAGTCACTTACAATGTTCTGGGGCAATTCTCTTCCCCCCTCTCTTGCCTATGTCCCTTTTATTTCTGGTACAGAAGGTACACCCACCCTAATGACCTGATGTACAGGAGGACATGGATTAATCGAAGCTTTTACGAAACGTAAAAAAAACTGCTGTCAGTACCATCTTCCCTTGAAGTGTAAAACTTCTAGCAAATTTTGACATCTCTAAATGTTCAGAAGGCATGCCTGCAAGCCTGGGTCGGGCATTTACTCATAATGACATGTTCTCCTTTACACACGACACTCCAAATACCTCAAAAAAGAATAACACTCACCATTAGCACCCAGCTCAGAGCTCTGGCCACTGTGGGTAAAGACAGTGGAAGGCTGGGTGACGAGGTCGGAACTCCCACTAGGAAGAGTGTGACCAAGGCTACCCATGGGCCAGTGCCTCATGTCTGACGATCTCCCCTTCACTGGTTATATTAGCAGAACTGTCCTATAAGGTGTGTGTACAGATGAGAAAGATCTAACTGATACTGAAAGAGCAGTGTTAGCTCTCCAGGGGGAGAAAAATCAGGGTTTCTCACACAAGTACCTGTTTTCATCCTGTGCTCTCACCTGCTAGTCCTGAGTTGAAAACTACTGTGGGTGAAGAAGTCCCGGGCAGCGGGGGTGCAGAGGGAGGTGGGGGTGGTAGAGGAGGAGCTGGCACAGTCTCAGCTGTGGGGCCAGGGAGTGGCGGAGGTGGGGGTGGGGGAGGAGGGGGTGGAGGCGGTGGGGGAGGAGGAGGTGACATGGGTGGTGATGCTGATCCATTTTGCGCTAGAGAAGAGAAGAAAATGTCATGAGCACAGAAAGCATGAGAAATGGCACTGGCCACACAGCTCATCAGGTAATAATGCTAGCTAGATCCTGAAACCCCACAGAAGAGCAGATGACTACTGACTACAAAGGCAGCCTCTAAGCTCTACAGGAATAGTGTGGCATACACCTGCACATAGACATCACTTATATATAACAGTAACAAGCAATTTAAATGAAATAACACTTGTGTGAAAAAAATAAAAAAACACTTATAATGGTAAACATTTCCTTACTGAGAAATGGGGAAATATTATAACCTAAGGTGACATAAAGATTCACAACCTCAATGGAAACTTCTGTCGCAACTTATTGCATCTTCATTATGTGTGTGAATATGTGCACACAAGTGCAGTGCCTGCACAGGCAACATCAGATCTTCTGGAGTTGGAGTTACAAGTATTTGTAAGCCGCTCTGCATGGGTGCTGAGGGAAGCTGTTGTCTAGACGAGCAGTACACACTCTTCACCACTAAGCCATTTATCTAGTCCCTCAAAATGTAATGTTTCCTAAGGTAAGTAAAAGGACATAAGAAGGTAAATCTCTACCCCCAGCCCCCAAGCCTCTTACCTGCTTCAGGCATGTCTGATGATGGAGGTAGAGGTGGGGGAGGAGGGGATGAGGGGCCTGAGGAGGTGGCCCCTATAACTGGTCCTACATAGTTACCCACTGCTAGTTCTGACCCCATGGGCAATGTGCCGGCGGCCACAACTGGCAGTATGGCAATGTCCCCATCCCCTTTCTTCTGAATTTTAATGGTCCCTTGTTTCTCCAGTTCATGAATCTTTTTTTCCAGAGTAGACTGTCTTTGAATGGCTTCTTCCTTTTCTTTGACCATTTTTCTCAATGTGTGAACTTGGGTATTTGCATCTTTGTAGATTTCCTGCAAAAGAGATCCTGGTCAGGTGCTTGACTTCATTTCCAGTTATACGTACTGGGTACACCAACTGAGGAGAATGGTGGAGAGAGAGCTCACACTCTGACATTTGGGGGAGTCTCTGGAATTCAGCCAGAACATACAGAGTCACAGTAATTACCAATTGAAATAATAATGCATATAATGTATTCTAGCATGTCCTTCCATTTTATAAGAGGACTTAACTCCATTTTCTCCATAAGCAGAAAAGCACAGAACAGAGATGATTCTATCCTCCAAATTGGATTTGGAACATTTCGCAGGTATCCTGGAGGTTCAGCATGCTTTCCTTCACTAATTATAAAATTTATTTATAACTCCTAGATATACATTAACTAACAAGAGACAAAGGGCCCTAAATCAGACTAGGATTCAAACCTCTGCTAAGGCTCGATGTAGCAGTGCAGCCTTTAATCCCAGCACTGTGGGGGCAGAGGCAGGCCAATCTCTGTTGTGAGTTTGAGGCCAGCCTGGTCTATACAGTGATTTTTCAGGCCAGCAAGGACTATAGAGTGAGACCCTGTCTCAAGAAGATATATAATTAATAAGCAAGCAAGCAAATTCTGCAAAGCCTGAGGTGACTTATTCATGAGTGACCAGGAGCTAGGAACATAATTTGATTTCTCTGGCCCTCGACTGAGCTCAGGGCTGAGCTCAATGACTGCTGGAATATTTTTCCTTTGGTGATGCATTTAAACAAAACAACCCAAAGCTTCCCACCACCAATTACTTATTTTTCTCAAAGTTTAGAGTATAAAACAAAGTTAAAGTTCAGTTCAAAGGCTGTCCTGGCTATTTCTCTTGAGAGTCTATGGATATTTTACTGTGAGTGGCTTTGTGGAACTGAACTTTCTGGCTGGGCCTTACATGTGTCATCTCTTACCACAGACCTCCTACAGACATGGAAACATTCTTCACACCCTTATCAATAATAATCTAAGTGTCTGAACTTGAATAGAACCCATATGCTACAACTTTGTCTTGATGGTATGCCAGAAAATAAATATGCAAAGCTAACTGTAGGATGTGTCGGAATACCAAACAGCACACACAGCCACGATAACTATCACATAAAATGTGCCATCACATTAACCATGGTGTGAAGTCAAGCCATGTGCCTAAAAGCTCTCCATTCATGTTTATTTTCTGGTCTACACAGTTCTAAAAACATGGATGGTACTCCATAAGTGACTGACACTTAAAGTAAAATGACAGTAAAGCAAAGTCAAATAGCTAGGATTATCTGATAATAAAATGCATTGGATTTTGGTTTGGGGTAAATGCTTTTAGGTCTACCCTGTGTGGAAATTGTTTCCATAACAACCAACAAATCTGGTTTTGAGTAAAAGCAAAGAAAATAAATACAATGAAGGCCAAGTCCTAATAAAAATAAAAAAGTGGCATGAATCAAATCCATGCTTTGTTTATTTAAAACCACATGGAGGATCCAGAAAACCAACTCAGCCTCCCCAACATGGGAAGACAATACTGAAGCTGGAGTTTTTGATGTCACACACATGGGTACACATACCTTATGTAGATTTTGGAGTACTACCCTTGCAATAAATACACTGCATCGGCACTCACCTCTGCAATGAACATGTTCTACACTGGTCCAGCCTAAAGCTGGAGCACACTGAATTCCATGCCAGGCCTCCCTGAGGAGCTGCAGCCAGCACACTTACCCTGATGACATCCAGTTCCTTATTCCTCTGCATGAGTTGCTTTTCCAGTTCCACGATCTTGGACATGGCTTCATTCTCCGTGTCCTGTAGCTTTTCAGACAGCTGTAAAATTGTGGCAAAGAAACGGGTGTCACAACACACAACATCCTGACCAGATCCTTGGGTCCTCAGAAGTACAGGTCCCAGACAAACAGGGACAGATTAGAGTCTTGCACATGTTCTACAGGCAACTTTCTGGAAACATTAATTTTTACATTGAGCTTCTGAAGATATATTTGTCTCTACCAAAATTAATAACATATATGTAGCCTCCATAACCCATACAACAGCCTCTCCATGTTTGAACATGCAGAGCCATGCCTCCCTCCATGTCCTATGACTAACAAGAGCAGAAAAAGTATTAAAGTTAGGGAAGAGTGGAGGGCCACCTTCCTGCCCTCCCCCAAAAGGGATCATCATGCAAAAGCTATTGCAAAATGTTGATCTAGAAAGCATGGCCACATCATTTTAGTCAGCTAAACAAAGTACTGTAGTTTTCTTTAACCCAAACTAACCAAATGATGGCAGTTACTTCAATAAAAGTCAGTATAGGAAGGCTGGCTGGTAAGAGGTGAGGGGAGGAAGTAAGCTATGTGCTAAATAGTTCCTTGTCACATAAAGTTCTACAACACTGGACATAGTCATAGGCAAAGGACTATGGAGGCAAGGCAGAAGAGTGGATAGACATTTATAAAAATGTAATTTCAAATAAAGAGAGAGAAGTAAAAGAAAAAAGAAAGAAAACAAATCTATTAAAGAAAATAATTGGACCTGTAAATTCTCTTACTAAGCAGATGCCAACCATGACAATGTAGTTGCTTTAACTATAAGCCATGAGGAGACCAGCTTCACAGTGATGGTAAAGGACAACATAAACACATGAAATTCTCTAAACTAAAGTGGTAGGGAACAAAAGCATTCTTCAGAGAGAAAAATTATATATTTTTAATTTTTTTTTCTTTTGTTTTTTTCAAGACAGTTTCTCTGTGTAGCCTCATCTGTCCTGGAACTTGCTCTGTAAACCATGTTGTCCTAGGACTCAAAGAGCTCCACCTGCTTTTGCCTCCCAAATTCTGGGATTAAAGAAGTGTGCCACGACTACCCAGTGAAAAATAATATCCTTACAAAGAGAAACAATTCACTTCATAATAAAGAAAAATTCCAATCAGATCATGACAAGAATTTTGCTTTCCTCTCATATATGAGGCCCAAGGTATACCATTGGGCAGGGGGAACAAGAATTTAGCCCTCACAATGCTTGGGTTTTTAAGAAATAATTTATTCCTCAATATTAAATATGTTAACACCTCAAAGCTTTAAGGTTCATATTAACTTGTTTTCAGTTAATAATAAATTTCCCTTAAAGAAAATCAGGACCCTGTCCCGCTGTACAGTTGACATTATACCAGAAGGACTTGCTTCTTCAGAGAAGACCACAGTTGACCAAGCCAGTGATCTCCTGAAAAATGTCTACAGGTGAAATAAACCTGATTAGCATCTGAGGCATTGCTGAGGAAGAAATGTGGAGATTTGTATCAGAGACACGAGACAGTCCTATGCCTTGGGCTTTCATGGCACTTTCAGAAAATTGATCTTGAGACTCCTTCATCAGGCCAGATTCCATTTCCCCTTTCCTCTAACCCTTACACTGTCAACCATCCTACTCCTCTGTAGGACAACCTGGATTGCCAGTGCATGTGACCTGGGAGAAATGGAACGGGGTTGAAGTGGAAACAAAGCAAGGGTTTCTCGTGTAAGATCCATACCTTCCTACTTTAAAACCAGGGGAAATTTGAGGGCTCTCTGGCCTGGAAGCTGCTTATGCCTACATGCCAAATCCTTCCACTTCCTACCACAAGAGGCAGCATTAGCTCACCCTGCACTTTCCTCTCTGAGGTGCACTTACATGAGAGATGTTTTCCTCCAGTTCTTCCACACGCTCCAAGGCTGCATTCTTGGTTTCTGCATCTTCCAGCAGAGCCCCCACGTCAAACACGTTGTCTAGGTAAGCCTGAATTTGTACTTGCAGCTTGTCACTCTCTGTGTGTTTCAGCTTCTAAAATTAAAATTCCAGAGAAGATAGTATTAACTTATCTGTGGACACATAATTACCCAACCCTCTACTCACTCTGCTGCAAGTAGCCGACCTTTCCCCACCAGAGTTTAATGCATCACCCTGAAGAGAATGACAGCACACCCCTGTGAAGAAGGTACGGCCAGACCATGTCCCAGATATACATACACATGCATTCATGCTACATATGCACATACACATCCCTTCAATCCTTCTGACTCTAACATAAAACATTTATAGATAGGTAAAATCAAAACCACAGAAGCATTAAAGGAGGATCTGAAATGGAGTAGCTACAAGCCCTGTGAAAATGAAGGTGTGTGTGAAAAGAAGACTGCAGTGGAGGGCATCTTACCAGGACTGTGATCAGGGACACAGTACAGCTAGGAGCTACCAATTGTATTCATACCTAGGTTATTTTAGTCCACAGTGCTAGAAGTCCCCCTGCAGGATTCCTTTAGGAATCAGAAAGTATCTTCCAGTTCACTGTGTTCCAGACCAAGGGTTCTGAAGCAACCCAGCTAGCTATTTCTCAGGAGACACTAGAGGCTGAAGAAATTGGACAATTCACCCATGAGAACCACACATTATGACTTACTCTGGGGAAATATGGGGCCAGAATAATATCCGGCACATAGATGATGCTAGTAAGTTAACAAGCATACCAATGACCACTAACAAAGAGGGCAGCCTTCTAAAACAAATAAATATTTATATATTAGATGCATAGGATATTGTTTTTCTAATGATCTCTGTCCATCACCAATATATATAACATAACACGATTAAAGAAGTGTAGGGTTAGGGGACTGGAATTTTTAGGAGAAATTTCGGATGACATATTTCTGAAGAAAAATTATCTTTCTCTTAGATTTAAATTGGAATCTTTAAAACAGAGTACATTCATATGGGAAAGGAAAAAGAAAAGCTTCCTGACAAAGAGGGGTGTATATCTAATGGGCACAGAGGTCCTGGAGTACATCTATGAATAGCACATATACTTTCTGTTTCTTTATTAAGAACTTCAGGGAACTAGGCTGGTGCTTCTGTGAGCTATCAAGAAAAAGAAACTAAACTCCTGTCTCCCAAGAAGTGAAAGCAAGTGTTCTAAAGCAACAAACACTTTTAGCAGAACTAACAGCTTCAGGAGGAAGTCTCCAGTGTCCATTTCCTCACTACATTTTTATGCTCTAAGCATTACTGCATTCTACAACATTCTTAGCTTGATCTTGCCTGCTCGGATCAGGTCTCAAGACTGCCCCAAAATAATTTTTTTTTCTCTAGTTTTGATGAAGGATGCAATGAGACTTGACCCAGACAGAGCTCAAAAGTGAAGGAAAGTTGCAACAGTGCTGTCGGACCCCAGCACTAAAGGGCTGCAGGCGGTGGACCCACAGATGTCCCAGGAATTCTATATTTAATCCAACTTTGATGGCAAACTGCATCATTCAAATTGGTTCCCTTGAACTAGTGTAGCAATTGTTAACCTCACAGTGCTTTAGACATTCTGGAGTTACTATGAAGTGAACCTCAGAGAACAAGCGATAAATCCATTTTTAAAACAACACCAAAAAAAGATAATGATACTCACATCCAGGTATTCATCCAGGCCCAACTTGGTAAATTCATATTGGAGATGAACTCTGAAGTTCATGTCTTCTACTGAATGAACTACAATATTAATAAACTGCATAGAAGCCACCTGAAATGAAATTTCCAAAGGGTTAAATTGGCTCCAAGTCCTTTCTCCCAATTTAAGCATATCCAGAACATGCACTTCATTTCATAAGTCTCAGTTTACACCAGTCCCTTTTTCTTTAACATCACTAAATCTTTAAAAAAAAAAAAAAGTTGTAAATTTTTAATTAAAGGAATAAAAGAGGCACCACAATAAGATACTACTTCACAGTCACTTAGAGTGGCAATAATATTTTTAATGTATATGGTATTGGCAAAAATGTAGAGAAAAAAGCCTACCCATTGGTAGTGAGAATGTAAAATGATGCAGCCACTTTGAAAACATGCAGCACCTTGTTTGTCACATGGCTTAACAATTCAATTGCCTAGCTAAGAGAAATAAAGAAACTTTAAAAAGTACATAAATATTCTATTACCATATATACCAACCAACTACAGAAAAATGCCCAATGTCCATCACATCACTCAATGAATAAACAAAATGAAGTATAATCATATGATGGACTAGTCTATGACAATAAAGTAGAATGAAGCACTGATACATGTTACGGCATGGATGAACTTAGGAGCATCATGGTAAATGAAAAATGCACGTGAAAAGGGGCCACCCATTGTACGATTTCATCCATATCAAATGTGCAGGGCATCCCAAACTACAGTAATAAAAAGGAGATTAGCAGATACTTAAGGTTGAAGGGCAGAGCACATGGGAAACAATTTTAATGGCATAGGAATTCTTAAAGGGATGAACGTGGTTATAACTGGACTATGATCGCCAGGCATTGGTAGTGCACTTGGTAAACTTGGGAGGCAGAGGGAGGCAGGCGGATCTCTGTGAGTTCGAGACCAGCCCAGTCTACAAGAGCTAGTTCCAAAGCCACAGAGAAACATGTCTTAGAAAAAGAAAGAAAGAAAGAAAGAAAGAAAGAAAGAAAGAAAGAAAGAAAGAAAGAAAAAGAAAAGAAAAAAAACCCCACAAACAAACAACAAGAAAATGCACATACCAAATATACACTTTCCATGGGTGAATGGGTGAAGCAGATGCTATGTTAATCTAATTTCAAGACTTCAAGACAGTCATATAAGTATATAGAGTAAAGTACAAATTACTTCAGAGATACAGATCATATAAAATGTGAAAATTAATATAAGAGTAACATTCAAACCATGTTGAACCTCACCACAAGGCAATTACTTCAGCAAATTCAGTTTGAGCTCTATCCTACCAAAAGTTAGTAACTAATCCTGCACACATCTTTCCATGCAGTTTCCCAATAGCTAGATCATGAGCACTTTGGTTGTAGTGCTTTCTCACAAAAATGGCCTAAGACCTGCCTCAGAACAAAATCAGTCCTCAGTTTAATAAATAAGGAATGGATTTCAACAGACCCATACTGTTTTCAACAATGACAATCTACTGACGGGAACAATGCCTTACTCATGTTTGCCTCTACAGCATAACCCAGCAGAGGCTTTAGAAAGAAGGGAAAACAATCAGGGACCAGATTCACAAGCATTTGGAAAACCACTTAGTGCCCCCCCCAACTCCTCACTCCCAGGAACTGAAAATCAAATTCAGTCCCAGGTACATTAGGCAAGTCCTTGCTTTATTGCCAGCTTCATTGCCAGCCCTCCCCCTCTCCATTTCTTTTATCTTTCATTTTTGTTATTTTATTGAACTAATTCTTTTCAAATATATGTTACTGAGATAGTTAACAATAATGTTCAACTTCATACTTTCTAGACTAATCTGGGAATCCAAAATTATTTAAAGAAAAAAAACAAAACAAAACAAAAAGTTTTAGCACCCAAAACACAGGCTTTGCCTGTAAGTGCTGTTAGGATACCTGTTCTAAAAGCCAAGAGATCCAGAGAAGGAGCTCCTGGGAAGACTGAACTAGGTCAAAGTGTGCAGAAAGAGGTGCACTTCTTACTTCGTAAGTTCTGTGCTGAGCCCCGAATGAAGACTGAGGTGCCTCAGAAGTGCTGGAACACCATGAGGGGCCTTCCTAAGGACTACAGGGTTCCCGCAGAGCCACATGCTCCTGCCTGTGCTCCAGCCAGAGCAGGAAGGAAGCCACATAGAACAGCCATCAGCACTGTGTCCACCTAGGACAAACCAGTGGTCCAGTCAGCAAGGCCAAGCACTTTAGTTTCTGAGCTTTTAGTCTAGGGATGGCATTGGCAGAGGTCAAGAGCAAAACATCAAGGTTCCATGTAGCTTAGGACTCTACATAGCACTGCTGGCAAACTCAGCTTGGTGGCTGTGGGCAGGTCCTCACTTCCTTTATCCAAGTGCATGACTTTCCCTTTTATTTGGTATAGATTATTAGTATTTTGTCCTATAATCAAACAAGTAAAACTTGAAAGATCACCAAAAAGGGAATATATAGAAAAAGGAAAAACATCCTATGAAAGACTACTAAACTTATTATCCTGTTCTTTGTAGTATGTTGATTTGAGTGTGGCATGTGTTTTGCAGGGACACGGGCAGTGCTGAAATTGAGCTTGCATTGTTAAATGTAGTGCCAAGATAACTCACCATAAAATCTATGTTATTATCTTCATTTCTGAAATGTTCCATCAGTTTCTCAAAGCGCTGCTTTTCTCCGCAAACCTGAAACATACATTGTTTTCATGCATTTGATGTACAAACATAAGCATTCCAAAATTACCTACAGATATTTCAATACTAACAATTACTTTCAGAATATTTTTATCTATCTCCCTTATACGTTCCTTACTTGTCTTCAAAACTGGTTAGTCACCAAATAGAGGCATGAAGCAGCCCAGATACAGGTCCTTGGTTTCTTTCCCATATGGTTTTGATGGTATCAAATGTGTACTTCCTTCAGTGCCTTTGCTCTTCCCCAAGGTTTTTAGTATATATCACATTACAGTCCTGTATCACAGTACGCTTCAGACAGAGATACTAACGGAGCTAAATAAGCTGGTATTTAAACTCCTTGCAAGGAAGACTGACCATACTCTTATGTCTGTCTTAAATAATTTGAGCACATGATAATATCACATAATTACAACACAGTGATTACAACACTCTGAGAATGGTTCCTATTCATGCATTGAAGGTGTATATAGAAATTTGTGGTGATTTGTGAAATTGAATCCAGCAGCCTGAATCACACACATTTTAACTCAAACTATTATTTCCATTGAATATGTGGAAGAAATAGACAAAGTACTCCAAACTCCAGGGTCCCAGGGTATGGTGCATCTACATTAAGCTATGGACATGTAGATAGATAGATAGATAGATAGATAGATAGATAGATAGATAGATAGATAGATAGATAGATAGATAGATAGATGGATGGATGGATGGATGGATGGATGGATGGATGGATGGATGGATAGATGCAAGCATTTATATCAAAATGATACTTCTATGAAGACACACTCACAAACTCAAGGATGAATCTTAATTGTGACCTTGTCCTTGGGTAGTTTTGTTGGAACCAAACTCTACACCCACTAGTTAGTTCATTCTGCCTTCAGAGAATATTTACTTGAACTATATACGTGCTAAATCAGGCTACACATGTTAGTGACCACATACTCAGATTTCATTTGTGATCCCAGAGATATCTTCAAGAATCCTCCTAAAATGACATTTCATAATGTAATAATGCTGCCATTTTAATTCGGTCATGCTAAATCCTATATGGACATATATATACAGTTGAGAATGAGAAAGTCCCACAAAGGTAGGAATGCCATGTTTTACTTCTCTTACATCTTCAGCATCTAGAATGATACTTAGAATATTATATTTGTTGAATTGTACCAAAGAGAATATAATAAAACCAACTGTATCAAAATACCCTTCACAAAGGATGAAGACATTTCTATTTGCCATCACATTTTACATGGAAAGAACCATCAAATGTCAGTTTGAAGCAAGTCTTTAGTGAAGGCTCTGGGGCCTGTAGTGATGCTGGGAAGTGCAGATAAAGAGTCTTCAGCCTTCTAAGCCCTCCAAATCTTAATATTCGCAAAGCTTCAGACCAGAGTAGGCAGGATTCTGATCACTACCCACCATTTACTTGTAATTGTCTCTGGTGGTTTTAAAGAAAATGGCCCCAAAGGGAGTGGCAGTATTAGGAGGTGTGGCCTTGTTGAAGTAGGTATGGCCTTGTTGGAGGAAGTGTGTCACTGTGGAGATGGGCTTTGAGGTCCCATATATACTCAAGAAACCACCCAGTGCCTGAGCAGAGCCCTCGGCTATCATGTACCATGGTAGACAGCCATCTCTCCAGCACTATGTCTGCCTGCATGTCGCCATGTCCGACCATGATGATAATGGACTGAATCTCTGAACTGTAAGCCACCACCTCAATTAAAAACTTTCCTGTATAAGAGTTGCCATGGTCATGGTGTCTCTTCATAGCAGTAAAATCCCTAATTAAGACACTGAGGAAAGCAGGCAAAAGCACCTTGGCCTAAGTACTGCCATATTGACTTCAGACTCCATTTTACCTGCAGGGTGAAATGAAGTTCAGGTTCTTAAGCTCTAGAGGAGCTGAGAACTTTCCAATGGCTTCCCAACCTCCTCTCTAAACTACGGAAATAGTCATTATGCATCTTTAGTTCTCTAGAAACAGAATGGCTGTTCCTAACAACAGAATGAGCAAATAAATCTGATTGACTGGACTAAAAGGCTTGCATTGTATGTCAGATGACAGTGACGAAACACATAAGGAAAGTCCCTAATCTTTAATTCATGATAGGTGAAAAACTATAACTTGGCAACAAATGTTGGTGATTTTTGTGCTTATAAGCACACCCACTTCTGCCCCTGCTTAGTTAGAGCTGACAGCAGAAACAAAGCTCCTGAGTCCTTGTCCTGTAGCTCTGGTCAATCAGTGACCCCCTTATTTATTAAAATCATTGGAACCCATAAATGCCATCTCTCTCCTTCCCCATGGTGCACAACAGATAGGGTGTAAGAATACTTCTTTAAAAAATAAAAGTTGCTGAAGAAGAGGAACACCGTGGTCTCATGGAAGAGGAAGAGGAATCTCCAATTGGGAATAATCTGTAGTAAATTATGTTGACAAATACTTGTCCCTGGAGAGCATTCAGCAGTCCCACTGGGTTGGAGGTGATAGTGGCAAGTATCATTTTAAAAACACATGGAGGCTGGGACATGTGCTGGTTCAGTGATTAAGAACCCTTGCTGCTTCCATTCCCAGCAACCACAGGGAAGCTTACAACCATGGGTGACTCTGGTTCCAAGGGACCCAATGTTCTCTTTTGGCCTATGAGGACTGCACACACATGAACATACTGACATGGCACATAAAGAGATAAGATAATGAAATAGAAAAATATCATTAAAGGCACAGTGGTTCCTTTTGATGCCTCAGAAAGGCTGAGGACCAGAGATCTAAGCACATCTTCATCTACTCTACATCTATGACCCTCCATAGAGTGAGGGGTCAAAGTCCTGGAAACAAAAGCTGTGAAATACAGGCAGTGTAGCTATTGCTTCCCCAACTGTGTCATCAGCATATCTTCCCAAAAGGAACAAGGGTCACTCACTTGCACGGTTGAGGTAAACACCCCAGCCTTGCCACGGAAAGGGTCATAATTACAACCTGCATATTTCATATCAGATTACCTAACATCAGAATTTTATACTCAGGAGATGCTTTTCTTAGTTCTCGTTTGGGAGGATGATACCATGGGGTCATCTTAGATTGGGAATAGCTCCCTGTTTCCTAAGAAGTAGACAGTGATTAATGTTCTGTTGAGCACATAGGCATGCAGTAAATTAGAAGAAGCAATAGCCACTGTGACAATGAGAATACAATTCTAGAGGGCAGAGTTGAAAGGGAGATTTCACAATCTGATTCCTTCTATTTATTAATGAGTTTGACACTGAGGTAAGATCAAATAGTCCTAGGAAAGGTCAACAGGGTAGCAAACCAAGTTCCTAAAGGATGCCTGAGCACTCGCTCCCACAGATCTCAGAGTGCCCAAATAAACACATTCCACTTAAGATAACACTTACAGGGCTAGAGAGAGGTCTCAGTGCTTAGGAGAGCTTGCTGCTCTTAAATAGGACCCAAGTTCTATCCCCAGTACCTATACTGGGTAGTTCACAAACCCCTGTAACTCAAGCTCCAAGGAATCCAATCTGCTTTTATGACCTCCACAGGCATCCACATGCATAATATCCTCTGTCTCTTTCTCTGTGTGTGTCTTTCTGTTCTCTCTTACACACACATACACACTTTTTTAAAGTTTGAAAATATATTTTGAAAGACCATACTGAAATCTCTCCAGAACTATGGCAGTGGTTAAAAACATAATAATTAACTATTGCAGGGTGGCACGTATTATCTAACACTTGAGACTTATACACTGGTGTGCTGGCTAGCATTCTGTCAACTTGAGATTAGCTAGTCACTGGAAAAGAGGGAACCTCAAATGAGGAAAAGTCTCCATCCGTTTGCCTGTGGGGACTTGACTTGATTAATAATTGATGTGGCGTCCATTAATGGGTGGCGCTACCCACTGGCAGGTGGTCTTGAGTTGTACAAGAAAGCAGGCTGAGAAACCCAGTAAGTGATGTTCCCCCATGACCTCTGCTTCAGTTTCTAGCTCCTGGTCCCTCCCTAGCAATCTTGCCCCCCCTTCCTTCACAATGGAGTATGAGCACTAAACTGAAATAAACCCTTTCCTCTCCAAGTTGCTTTTGGCCATGGCATTTTATCAGAACAATAACAACCCTAACTAAGACTACTAGCCCTTCTAAACAGAGCAGGTTCCTGAGCTCTGAATCAAGGCCTGACTAAGAACCTCCATGGAGCAGACTAGAAATCTGGGCCTCTGAAAGCACTCCAGGCTTCTGGCCCGTGTACTCATATACTAACTAAATCCCTAGCTCTTTTCACTGTTAGAGATTAAACATCAACTCAGTTCATCCAACTTGCATTTGAGCAATGACAAGAAGCCTGAGCTACTATCTCTGGATATCATGGGGAACTAGAATATAGCTGAGTAGGAATTAGTTCACAGACCCTGCCCAGTCCCTGCACAGGTGCAAGGCATCTTTCTACTATGGTAACTCTTAAATACTCATAGATTCCATCTGGGGTATTAGACAGAATGAATTTTACATGAGGGAAAAAAGGGCAAATGGACAGCAACAAGACAAATTACACATGAGTAGTTCATGAGAAGAGATTCTCACAGTCACTGTTCTAATGCTGTGAAGAGACACGATGACCAACTCAACTTCTATAAAAGTATTCAGCAAGCAAGTTGTAAGCAAGTTGGGGCTTGCTTATAGTTTCATTTAGTCCACTATCATCATGGTGGGGGGCTTGGCAGCAGGCAGCAGGCACGCAAGCACTGGAGCAGTAGCTGAAAGCTACATTCTGATTCAGACAGAGAACACTCTAGGCTTGGCATAGGCTTTTAAAACCTCAAATCCCTACTCCCCCACCCCGTGACATACTTTCTCCAACAAGGCCACTCCAACTAAACCTTGTAATCCTTTCAAAGTGTTCTATTCAGAGATGCACCTGCAGTACCTGATAGGATTAAAGACATGTGACTTTGGGGCCTCTCTTACTAAACCCACCACAGAAATAATAATGAATTCCTAACAAGGAATAACTGATTTTGTGGTAAAGATGCCCCCAAAGCATTGTGGTATCCTGGTATATACAACAGAAATAGGCACTAAAAGAGCATTTGGTGTTTTTTATTTAGGCTACTTCATTCTGTCAGCAAAGAAATCCAGGTCAAGAACATGTGTGCTATGAAACAAATAAACATGTCAAAAACTAATTAGATACCTTCCTATTTATAGCTCCTTGGTGAATATGCACAATGACATGCTACTGACATGGATAGAAAACCTTGAAAGGGTGTGAATGTCTGCTCCTGGCTCTCTCAAACTCCTGCATGCTCAGATTCGAATCACTCCACAACCACTCCTCAGTAATGAATTCAGGTGATGCTCTGACATGTTTTCCTAGGAATGGCTGGGGCTCTAGAGCCCCCTTCATTTCTGCTGACGGAGAGGAGCATGCAAACCAGATGCACATTTGTGTCTATGTGACAATAGACAAGTGTAGTTCACAATCCCACAGGAAATGGGAAGGTGTGTTGGGAGGGGGTGATAAATGCTTTATCCCACATCAAAGGGATGTTAAATTACTTAGTACATCTGGACCACCCAAATTCTTGGTCAAAACAGGACCAATATGGTTGAAAGAACATACCTCTTCTCTCTTTGAACTGGCCCTAGTTTTAGAAAATTGGTGAAAGAAGACATTGGCTTTCCACCATTCTAAGAATTTATATATTGACCATCCTGAGAATGCTGTGAGTCACATATGGCTAATGGCCAATGAGATGATTGAGCATAAAGCATTTGCCACACAAACCTGACAGCTTGAGATCAAATGCCAGAACCCACATAAAGGTGAAAAGAGAGAACTGTCTTCAGAGAGTTGTCCTTGAACTTCCACATGTAAGCTGCAACACATGTGCTCACTCACAGTCATATATATGCAGTAATGAGAAATGTGAAAGCATATGAGTAAACCAGAAGCATATTTGCACACAGATATGACTGCATGCTCTATTTCACAGCATATATTTTTCATCTGCCAACAAGATGTGCATAACGTAAGATGCAAAAACACTTAAATTAAAAAAGTTATACCAGGGGCTGGCAAGATGGCTCGGCAGGCACTTGCTGCCAAACCTAACAATCTGAGTTCAGTCCCCAGACTGCACAAGGTAGAAAGAGGATGGTCCTCTGACTTCCAGATATATGCTATGGCATGCAAATCTATAATCATGTGTGTGGACACACAGGCCTACACAAAATAAACAAATGTAATTTTTTAAGTTTTATTTATTTATTCTTTGTATGAGTGGTCTACCTGCATATGTGCCTCTATGCCAGAAGAAGGCACCAAATTCCACTATACACAGTTGTGCGCCACCATGTGGTTGCTGGGAATTGAGCTCAGGTCCTCTGGAAGAGCAGCCAGTGCTCTTAATCACTGAGCTATCTCCCTGGCCTCAAATAATAAGTTTGTTTGATTTAAAGTACATTGTTGCAGCTAAAATTTGCTATTCCTGACTTTTTTTTTTTTTAAGGTCTCTCCATAGCCCTGAATAAACTGAAACTCACTATGTAGAATAGGCTGGCCTGGAACTCACAGAGATTTGCCTGCCTCTGTCTATCAGGTGCTGGGATTAAAGGTGGGTGTCACATGCCTAGCGCCATTCCTGACTTTTATATTCACTAGTATTGCTTGTTTCTGCACTGGATCTGCCCTCAGTTTCCCGCATGCACAGGAAGGCTCTGGGGGGTTGGTATTGTATGGAAAGACTCTAGGACCTTCAGAAAGACCCAGCCCAACAAACTGGAAAGGAGCTTTCTGTACACTGTGCTACCCCATCAGGAATATTAGAGTCTCCATGCTAGGAGTGGGACTACCCGGAATCAAGTATATAAGCAGACAAAGTACAGCCTACACACCAGAGAAGCAAGATCTCTGCTATGAACCAAAGGGCATTTTCATTACAAATCACTGTGTGGTGGGTTCAATGAGAATGGCCCCCATAGGCTCACCAATTTGAATGTGTAGTTCCCAGTTGGTGGACTGTTTAGGAAGAATTAAGAGGTGAGGTCTTCTTGAAGGAGGTATGCCGCTAGGGGTTAGGTTTCAGAAGTCCACTCCACACTTCCCTCTCCCTCCCTCTCCATTTTGCAAGAAGAAATAAGCTCCCAGCTAATGTTCCAGCACCAGGCCTGTCTACCTGCAGGTATGCTCCCTGCCATGACGGCCATAGACTATATCTCTGAAAATGTAAACAAGCCCCCCAATTAAATGCTTTCTTTTATAAGCTGCCTTGGCTATGGTGTCTCTTCACAGCAATAGAACAGTAACCATGACGCTAAGTCAAGCCCATGTAAATAAATTCATCGCCCCTGATTAACTGAGCGATATGAACATGCTTATCCTTCAACTTCAGACCACAGACTTCACTCTGATAATGCAGCCACTGGCCACCCATATGCACAGCTCCAGCTCTGCCACAATCAAGCCGTTAGTTCAGGTAATTCAGGAAACACTGTGTACTTCCACATTTTTGAAGCTGTAGATTGTGCTGTTTGCTTTCGGGCCATACTTTATGAAGACATATGGGGGTAGGGGCAGCAAAGGGAAAGGTGTCTGCTGCCAAGGCTGACTACCTGAGCTCAAATTCCCAAAATCTACATCGTGGAGAGAACCAACTCCTGCAAGCTGTCCTCCAATATACACAATACATACACAATGGTGGGATAAAATGCACAAATAAACAAAATAAGAATTACAGAGCAATTAATGGTAAAGACGCTGTAAGGATTATAGGGCTATAGAGGATTCCACACCTAGGGGAGTGCAGGAAATCAAGCACTCATGAGAGAGGCTTTGCAGCTTCCTCTCCTGTGGACCTACAGGGTAATCCTGAGCAGCCTGCTAGGATCTTGGAGCAGAGGCAAAAACATCTTCTGACTCAGTGTATTCAAGCATTAAGGGCCAATGTTAGCTCAGCGCAGCTGCTTCACTCCCAGTTGGGAAACAGATAATCCTGCCTTGCCCAGATAAGGCAGCCTCTCCCAAGGGAGGTCGAGACATCCTCTCTAGTGAGAAGGGAGCAAAAGCATGATTCCTGCCCACATCATCACTTTGTTCTTCAGCATCTATTAAAGGTGTTTCTGTAACATGGCTAAACCCAGGGACCTAGACACCAAGGACCGTGTTTTAAAGTATCTCTAAAGGTGTGGAGGGGCTTAGGGAATATTTCTCTGGAAGCTCATAATGGAGAGAAGAAGGCATCACCACAGCTTTGTAATAAACATATTTTCTTGGGGGTCAGATGTGAACTCATAGCCTTCAAGCCCACCAAGGTCACCAACTATCTGTGCTTCCCCTTTAGCTATTCCCCATGCACACAGACACTACAGTCTGCTAGAGGCCTGACTGTAAATGCTTCTGAGTTAGTTATATAAATTTAAGGGCCCCCTTACTGAAGTGTTTCCTTCTTGCCCTGTTGCCTGCCCTCTGCCTCAATACTTTCTTTTTCTCCTGCCACAGTAAGGCCCTGTGATCTGCAGGGCTCCCTGGGAAAAGCACCAGTGAGAGGCAACCTCTGTTAGGCCTGACTTGACTCTCCTTTGGGGCCTGCTAGAAAACAAAAGTCCTATTTTCTTTTTCAAGCCTTCATAAAGAAAATAATTATTTTATAGTTATTTTTACTTGAAAAGCACCTTTCACCTTCTCTTGCACACGCCTACAGTCTGATGGTTACTGACCCTTAGTGCCCAACAAAACCATTGTTCTACGGTGTTCTGCAGCTGCCAGGACCCTTTACTTCATACACAGACTCCAAATGGCTGTCATGAAAGAAGCAAACCCCTCGCTGGAGCTGCTGGAAGACTCCTTGGAATATAAGAAAGAAATGTTCATCATGGAACACTTTAAAATGGAACAACTTCATCCCAACAAAATAAAAATGGAGTCTACATTGCTGTCAGCCTTCTTAATGAGGCGTAGGTCTGTCTTGGCTACAGAGACACTAGCCTAAGAGAAACTGATGTTTCTCTAATACTAAACATTCCCATGAAAAAAATTTCAGCCATTTCCAGATGTTTCCAAACATTCAGATATTCAGAGGCAGAATTAATGCATCCAGAATTAATTTCTATGTATGTATTTTACTGTGCTACATAACATATCTTGGCAGAAGAAGGACTAGTGACATCTCTAAAGACTGATGCATACAATTTAGATGAGAAAGGTATGTCACCACTCCCCTACACAGAATGCATAAGGGTCCACAGATAAATAACACATCATATATAATTTAACTTATTAGTATTCCCAGCGTCCAACTTGGATCTCTTTGGTTTCAATGAGGCCTAAATGTCCTCTTTTTATTTAGATGTGCTCTCATCAAGTGCATCCTCCAAGTGCACCCCAATAAGGTCGGGCAGGATTAGGAGGGAACACACCAAAACGATTCTTTAGTGGTTGCTGCATGCCTTCTTAACCGTAGCAACAGCACATCATGGTCTGGAGCAGCACTTTGACCAGACTCTGGGATCTGCTGGAGGACAGCTGTCAATGCATGCTTTCCCCACACTCAACTCCCCACAAATGAAATCCAGCAAACGTTCACCACGGATGGATTCAGAGCTCTTGATTACAAAGACCTGATATTTGGTTGACCAAATATCTCTGACCAGCAAGAGGAAATGCCTGAAGGTGATTCAACAATGGCTCCCATCTCCTCTTTCTCCTACACTCTTCCCCACACTCACCCGAGTTAAATCAGGGACTCTTGCTCTTAGGCCAATGGAGCCCCTTCTACCCAGCAGATAGTGGGTAGTAGCAGTTCTTTAAAATGTTTGTTTGTGAGGCTCAAGGACTCCTGTGGGCCTTATATAGCATTTCTGAGTGTTTTTGTAATAATAATATGCTACTTGTCTTTTCTAGCTGGCATATGCACTGGAAAGATAAAATCAACAGAGATGAAATAGTGAATGAATAAACTGTGGCACCTTGGCAGGAATCATAGTAGTGATGCAAAATTATACTGGTCATCAGTGTATTCACATTAGTCACACGGTCTCTACCTTGTTTTTTAAAAAGCCAGTTTCACTAAAAAATGTATTTGATGAAGTAGCAACAGTATTTATTTTATTATACACTTTACATAGATGAAATGAGAGTTTTACATGATGAAATGAGTTCTGTTTAAAACAGTCTCAGTATATATATATAGGTCCTGTAAGAAAACCATCCTGTATCATTCTACTTTTCCAAGTGAAAATGAGAGAAAAAATGATAACCGAGGACTGGGCATGGTGGTGCACGCTTTTAATCCCAGCGATAGAGAGGCAGAGGAGGATGAATCAGTGACTTTAAGGCCAGCCTGATCTACACAGCAAGTTCCAGAACAGCCAGGGTACATAGTGAGATCCCGTATCCTACTCCATCTATACAAGAATGTAACCAAGTGAAATTACTCAGACATATTCTTGGTACACATAATCTTGAAAAAAAGCTAGGTGAGCCTTTAAAAACAACAGGGAATATTTTGTAGCCAACAATAAAATTTGAGCCTCTGGTGAACAATGGGAACTTTGGATAATTTGCACTTTCCACTGAGCACATGGCAGCTTCCTCACCGTTAGTGATTCTTTTGGTGATAATAATAAGAATTTTTTTAAATGCTACACTATGAAACATCATTATGTAGATGATCTAAATAATTCAATGAATACAAAAATTTCAAACAACCACTGAATATTGTTGCAAAATTATAAATTTAGGTACAAGACAGGCAAGGTTGCACATACTGTGCAAAGCCATTAGCATGGCACCAGATCCACTTGTCACCAGCATTTAAAAGACATTACTGGTTCTTTGCTAGTAAAGTATAAATGAAGAATACTAACTTCCACTACAGGATGCTGCCATTAAAATATGTCATGCTCTATCTAGGTACCAACTTCATTCTCTATCTTGATATGTGGTTAGGGCTAGATTTTCTTTCCCCTACTTCATCAAAAACACAAGTGACTATATGCAAAAATAGATTTAAGAATTGTATATTTTGGCTGTGTAGTGTTGGCACATGCCCTTAATCCCATCAGAGACAGATGGATCTCTGTGAGTTCCATGCCAGCCTGGTCTACAAAGTGAAAATTTCAGGGCAGCCAGGACTACACAAAGAAAGGTCTTGAAAAATCAAGAAAATAATTTCACCTTTTATTAGACTACACTTTTTGTTTTGCTTTGCTTTTCAAGACAGGTTGTCTCTATGAACTTGCTTTCTAGACCAAGTGGCCTCAAACTCACAGAGAACCACCTAACTTTGCCTCCTAAATGCTGGGATCAAAGGTGTGAGCTACCAAACCTGGTTTATTAAGCTAAATTTTAAAAGACACAGAAGCATACCAAACAGTGTGACTGTTATGAACTGAATTGTCCCTTGCCCAAATGTGTATGTTGAAGCTCAGACACTCAATGTGACTGTAGATAAGGAGTTTACAAGCCATCTTAAGAACAGGTACAACTGAATGAAGTTTTTAATCCATAGGACTGTAAGAAGAAATGGCCAATCTTCTTCAAAGTGAGGTCATAAGGGACGGTGTGAGGGCCAGGAAGTGAGTACTCTCAAAACCCAACATACTATATGCTGGCACCCTGATATCAGGTTTCCAGTCTACAGAATAATGAGCAAATAATTTTTTGTTTTATCAGGTACCCATTTGTAAGGCAGCTTGAGGTGACTAAAATAGCCCATTTTCACAAATTTTAAATGATTCTATACAGCCTAACGTTATCATATAATTTTTATTTTGTTATTTTTCTTTTTTGTAAATATAAGTGCTTTGCCTGCATGCATGTCTGTGTTCCGTGTGTGTGTGTGTGTGTGTGTGTGTGTGTGTGTGTGTGTGTGTGGTGCTGTATGATGTCAGCAAAGGGCATTGGATCTCTTTGAACTGGAGTTATAGATGGTTGAGAGCTTCTATGTGGGTGCTGGGAATCAAACCTAGGATCTCTGAAAGAGTAGCCTGTGCTCTTAACCCACTGAACCATCTCTCCAGACCCTATTCTGTTATTTTCCATGAGATACATCTATTGAAATTTTATTGTAATTTATAGTGTGGTAAATACCAATGTATTACCTTTGGGAGGGGGGCTGTTCTTAGCATTTAAAAAAAAATAGTCTCACTGTGTATATTAGTTGGACCCTAAACTTAAGATGCTCCAGCCTCTCCCAAGTGCGGGGTGTAGTTATATAGTTATGTACATGACAAAATCCTCTTTGAGTTTTGTTTGTTGGAGACAGGGTCTAGCATGACCTCAAGGTCTACTGTGGCCTTAAACTCTATGAGTAAGCGCCAAGAATTACCTTGAACTTCTGATCCTTCTGCCTCTGTATCACAAGTGCTAGGATTATAGGCTTGTGCTTCTGTGACAGTTGAACTTAGGGTTTTGCACATGCTAGGCAAGATTCTACCAATTATGCCACATTCCTAGTCCAAGATATGAGTTGAAAATTTTCAAGCTTTATTTGTTTAGGTAGGGAGTTGTTAGTTTGTTTGGTTTTTGAGACTATATCCCAAACAAGTCTTGAACTCATGATAGAGGCAAGATAAACCGTGAACTCCTGAT
Organism: Cricetiscus sungorus; assembly: GCA_030556225.1. Lineage (NCBI taxonomy): Eukaryota > Metazoa > Chordata > Mammalia > Rodentia > Cricetidae > Cricetiscus > Cricetiscus sungorus. The sequence goes on along the minus strand of JANBXA010000132.1, from coordinate 31,711,528 downwards.
CCTCCTGCCTCTACTTCCTGAATACTATAATTAAAAGTGACCACCACCATACCCAGGCTATGGAGTGCTACAGAGAGAACTCAGGACTTTGTGTATGCTAAGCAAACACCCTATAAATTGAGCTACAGCCCCAGCCACCCATGATATACATTATTAAAACCCAAAACCTGAAGGAGAAAATACATGGACAACTAATGATATAATTTCTTGCCATAGCCAGAATCAACCATATGATATGAAGAACTCCTGAGTCTGTTGTGTCCCCATGAAATTGAAGCCACATTACTCAGAGATTCCTTCTGTACAAAGGAACCTCTTCTCCACAGCTCGAATGTTTACCAAGACCAAGTACAACCCCACAATCCCTGGTTGTCTGAGAAGTGCCCACCCATATCACATGGAAGCTCATGACAAGACTGGATACTCTTTGCCCAAAACCAAGCAAAGGTTGGGTTCCAAGGAACAGAATCAGACCATACAGATATAGTTCTCCCCAACGTGGAGAAACAGGACTCACATTCCCAGTTTGGAAAATCAGATGCAGTTAACTGAGAAGCAATTTGCTTTGTCCTGGGAGGCTTGACATGTTACACGTCAAGAGTCAAAACCAAATATGCAAAAAAATGAATTGAGAATCATCTTTACCAACGAACTAACTGTATCCCTGACACCCGCATGAAGGAAGCACTACTTACTCACTTTACACTTATTCCTGGAAACAACCTCAAAATGGAAATGCAGTGCTGCTCTTGGTAATGTACCAGCAAACCTGGGAAACCACATGTGCAGCTGGTGAATTACTGGTAAGGAAGGAGCCCTCGGGTTCCACAGCCAAACAAAACAGAGCCTGCAGCTCGTGTTACATTGATTGGCTATTCCCACCCTCAGTGACGCAGAGCCCAGGGGTGAGATCTGAAAAAGACTTCTGCTTCAAGACCAGTGACTGTTGGAGTTCAGTCAGGAACTGCTGGGCCATTTTCTCCTACTGAGTATCTTTCAATTATAAGTGAAAACCAAGTATGACTATATATACCCTTGGCAGAGTGATTCACCAAATGAGAGAGTTGGGAAGGAGACTCAAGTCCCATTGCCAGGGAATAATAAATGGATACTGAACTACCAAGGGCACAGAGTAGTTTGGAGTATTGGAGTGGATGGGGCAGGATCAACTTGTCCAGCTAAAAGATTGCCTGCAAGGCTTAGTTATTCAACAGCTACACATGCCAGCAATGCTGCCACTGAGAGGCCCTCATTCATGGCAGGACTTACCGGGGACAGCAAGCGAGATTTTAAATGAGGCCCATTGTTCCTCGTCACCCACACCAAAGTGAACAGAAAAGGGAACCACAAAAGCTCAACGGTACACTCTGCATATAATCAAAATTTAATAACAAAACTTTCTAGTGTTTTTCACTACTTTTTCATAAAATAGATTTAATGATGCTCACAATAGGAGAGACGATGAAATAGAATCAACACTGTGTTCTAGTCTTCATTCCAAAAATTACCACACATGATCATAAAAGAAACAAGCAAAACCCTTAGATAGTTACTACCGACTTCATGTATACAAAAACATGCTTGTGTTTCATAAATGTTTCAATTTCAAATGAAATTAAAGCTTGATTCACAGGAAGTCAAGCTCATTAAATACCTAGCAAGTTCTAAAACTCCATTAAAAGACCACCTTGATGCAAAAATGGCATCCTTAATTCTCTTTACCTGCTATGTTGGAAAATAATGTTCTTTGCACCAGGCTAATCATGTCCCCACACCTGGTACTGTGACTATGTTACCTTCCATGGTACAAGGGGCTTCATGGACATTGATTAAGTTGTTTGAGATTAGATTATCTGGATTGGTTAAATGTTATCAAAAGGTTCCTTAGAGGAAGGAAGCCAATGAACCAAAATAACAGGAAGAGGTAGAGACAGGCAATATGCTGCTGCCTTGAGAGCTGAAGGAAGACAAGAACCAAGGAATACAGAAGTTAAAATGAAAAATGAGCTGGGCGGTGGTACACACCATTAATCCTAGCACTCGGATCTCTGTGAGTTTGAGGCCAGCCTAGTCCACAAAGCTACATAGAAAAACTCTGTTTCAAAAAACAAAACAAAACAAACAAACAAGCAAACAAAAAACCAAGAGCTTGATAAACTCTTGTAGACCGGGCTGTCCTGGAACTCACAGACATCTGCCTGCCTCTGCCTCTGCCTCCCAAGTGCTGGGATTAAAAGCATGTGCCACCAACACCCTATCAGGTTTTTTACTATGAGGAGAAATCAATCATTGCCTTGAACAAAGAGAAAGGAAGATGAAAAACAACTATAAATCAGTAAATAATTTCCCAATAGCTACTAAGACCAATGTGAAGCTTGGTCAATATGCCTGCACATAGAGATGTCTAGGCAGAGTGAAGCGCCACCATTGGATGTGTTTCCATAGGGGACAGACATGTGTAAGTCACTGAGGGGGGAAGAGCCACTCTTAATGTGGGTGGCACCATCCAATAGACTGAAGGCTGGAAGCAAAGGAGTTGAAGAGGAAACTAGCACGGGCACCATTCTTTCTGAGTAAGTGTGAAGATGGCTGCTGCTACCATCCACAGACATTAAACTGCAGCTTCTTCAGCTTTTCATGTGGACTCAGCACTAACAGCACCAGACTCTGGAGTGCCAGTTTGCATATCCTGAGGCAGCTGGCTTCACAGACTGAAAACTATCAGATGCTCTGCCTCTTCAGCACAGTCAGTTATTTTGGACTGCTTAGATCTTACAATGATGTATTACCATCCAGTAAGTTCCCTTTATAAAATATGCATACATTATAAGTATACGTGTGTGTGTGTGTGTGTGTGTGTGTGTGTGTGTGTGTTTTCCTATTAGTTATGTCCCTCTATAGCCAAAAAGTATATTTTCCAAAGCTATCCACAGTTGTCCCTCCCATCTCACCTTAGACCTAGGGTTGTGTGAGGGACTCAAGGGTAACTCACAGAATGCAAAAGTAACCCTGCATGACGTCTATGCCTCTGACACTGGTGCATGCTTCCTCGATGCCCTTCCAACAGGTCTCTCACTTGATTGCCAAGTGCCATGACCTTGAGTACTTCTACAAGGGCTACTCTGGTTGACAGTCCCAGTTCAGCCAAGTTTTCAAGAAATCACAGACTACAAACTAGATGCCTCAGTGAAGAAGACTCTCAGTCAGTTGTATCTTCCCTGAGAAACCCTAGATACAGTAAGGGGAGAGAGCCTTAGACAACCCAGTCTGAGTCCAGACCCACGGAATCTGAGAGTTTAGTAAAACCACTACTGGAGTGCTGCATTATCCACATGAAACATCAATGGACCAAAAAAAAAAAAAAAAAAAAAGTAGCAGTGTGAACAATGCATATGATTTGCTTGCCACACTCAAGGAAACATAGCAGCCAGAGGTTCTGGTCTTGGTAAACTAGATAACCTCATAACCTCATTCAAGGCTGATATAATGCAATGCATATATACACTCTAGGACTATGGCTCCCATGACTTCAGAGTTGAAAAGTACTCTTCCTTCCATGTTTGAAATGTTTAATACTTCCAGTTACCTGGGTGGTCCAATCTGGATTTATAACCCCATGTCCTCAAATACTGATGAAGTCAATGAAATTAAGCTCGGAGGGATTCTGGAAACACACAAAAATGTGTATTCTTCCTTTCCAGTTTGGACCCCTGTGAATAACACTTGACAGATGTAGTGGTTCCAATAGAAATGGTCCCCATAGACTCATGTTTTTGAATGTTTGGCCCATAGGAAGTAGCACTATTAGGCCTTGTTGGAGTGGGTGTGGCCTTGTTGGAGGAAGTATGGCACTTTGGAGGTGGGCTTTGAGGTCTCAATTGCTCAAGCTATGCCCAGTGTGGTACACATTATCCCTCTGCTACCTATGGATCAAGATGTAGAACTCTGTTACCTCTCCAGCACTATGCCTGTCAGTACACCATCATGTTTCCTGACATGACAATAACAGACTAAACCTCTGAAACTTTAAGCTAGCTCCAATTAAATGCTTCGCTTTGTAAGAGTTGCTGTGGTCATGGTGTCTCTTCACAGCAATAGAAACCCTAAGACAACAAGCTTTCTTAAATCAACTTAATGATGCATAGTATAAATGCTTTCAGATGACCAGCGGCTAAACTACATCAGTATTCTTAGGAAGTCTTCTAGCATATAGAGGAAGATGACTGCCAAGAGTCTTGCATACAAGAGAGTCAGTGGCTTTGAGAACTCATTTTAGAGGGTTCTGTGTGTCTGTACTAAAAGTTCAGAAGTGGAGGGAGTAGGGCCTTTACTAACCAAACTGGGGCTTTTTTCCTCAAGCCAGATATTGTCATTGTAGAAGCAGATAAAAACAGTTACAATTAATCTGGAATCCTGAAGAAGTTCAGGGATACCTTCCAGCAACCTGAAAGAGCTGGTGGCTCAAAACCCTCAGATTATATCAATGGTGTTAAAATAGGCTGCTCTATCACAGTCTTCTGGGCCTTGGTACTTCTCCTGTGACCCCAAATGGAAGCTTTCTTTGTCACATTTTGAAAATGCCTTTTAAAGTAGGGCATTTTCCCAACTATACCCAAGAATATAACAAAAGGAGAAAGTTAAGAAAAAGGTGCTGACCAAGATCCAGGTTGAAAACTTGTGGGAAACTGAACTAGAAACTTTCTGAATCTACAGTGACGGTTGCCAAGCCCCTGCACAGTAGGTATGGTTTTATGAGCCCATGAGTTTCTAGGCAAGGTACTTGCTGCTTGGGAGGAAAAAAGAAACATGAACAAAACTCCAAACAGTGCTGACAGTGGCTCAGCTCAAGGAAGCATCCATAGGCTAGCCACAGGCAGGCCACATCAGCAATGCCTGTCTGTTCTCTAAGGCTGTTCTCCAGGTTCTTTCTCATGTCTCTGGTTTCTTGACTTCCTCCATCTCCCCTCTCTTCGGTATGTTAGAGTAAGATTCTACTTCTTAGAAATAAGACCCTGAACTAATACAAACACCAAAAATGCTCCTGGAATTCCAAAAGTGTTTGTTTCTGTCTCACAGATTCAATGCTCAAAGTGTATATAGCCATGTAACTAAGAATGAACTTGGAGAAGATGGTTGTCTTTGCATATGGCTAAAAGAGCCAATAAGGAAAAACAGATGGCCCCTTGTTCTCACCCTGGGCCTCATTTCAGGAACATAAATTTTCATGAGGAGACACTTCAACACCAAAACCAGATGTATTAATTCCTTTTATTTAATTGTTCTTAGAGAAAAAAAAAATTGAGAACACTGGTTGCCTATTAATGATCTAGTTTTCAACCATTCACACTCTTGTTTTAGAAACAAGTTGGCATCTGAAGTTATATCACTATAACTCACTCACCATCATACATACTGAGGTAATGTATGTCCTTGCTTAGTAATCTCGGCCTTAGACCAACCTTACCACAATAAACAATATCCCTATAAAACTGGATTAATATTCTTCAGAATCCATTAAGCGGTATGCTTCCTATACCCGAACACATACTTTACATGTAAGAACACAGCTGAGTGATAGTGGCATACCCTTTTAATCCCAGCACTCAGGAGGCAGAGGCAGGTGGATCTATGTGAATTTGCGGCTAGCCTGCTCTATAAAGCAAGTTCCAGAATAGCTAAGAATACAGAGAGAAACCCTGTCTATAAATAAATAAATAAATAAATGAATGAATGAATGAATGAATGAATGAATGAATGAAGATATGAGAACACTCAGGGCAAGACTCCTTTGAAAACAAAAAAAATGAGGACCAGCAAGCTGGTGGGTGAAAGTGCTTGTGATGTAAGTCTGGTATCTGAGGTCAACAGCTGAACCTGAGGTGGAAGGAGGGTATCAATTCCCATGGTTATCCTCTGACATTCACACATCTACCACAATGTAAGCATTGGTTTGATATCTCCCCCATCCCCATCCTCCCAATTTCCTGATCTAGCTCTCACATACACACACTTACAATAAATTGTTGGTATCTTTAGCACTAACTGAACCATAAGAACTAAGTGATCAGAATTATCAAGAACCAAAACATTTTTGTTTCACTTTACATTTGTGTTAACTTCTACAGCTGGTCAACTCAGACAGAATAAACATGGTAGCTCAAGGGAGGGAGGGGATCATTTCTGCTACATACTCAAGTGAGTGGCCTCTGGTATGGTATGGTACTCTCTACCGCAGGTGGCTCTGTGCATGCTAACCACTGAACAAAACCCTGTCCAGGCATGCTGCAACGCTACCTGCCAGTGACTGAACTTATGAGTTTCTTTTTCTTCAATTAAGCATGTGCTATCCCTTAAATAGCTAAACACACACAATTTTGACATAGAAATTCTTGACATGGGAAGATCTGACTAGATTCTGCATGTATCTGTTGTCTCCTATGAATAAGTATGAAAAAACAAAATTAAAATATCCTAAATAGAGAGCTTTAATTGAAATTGATATGATTTTAATATATAATTTAGCTTACAGTATAATCGAATGGTCATTAAAGTTATGTTACAGGATATGAGATCTATTATAACTATGGTCATGAATGAATGTGTGGTAAATGTTTCCAGTGAAGACAAGATTTGCCACTTGATATTCTCAATATTATATTGAAATATAGCCTGTGATATTTTCAAGTGTGGCCTTGTGGTAAGGATTTGGGGATTATATCAGCAACATATCCTATTTATCTTATATTTTAAAGGCATCCTCCCAAATATACTTCCTTATTATTATGACATAAAAATATATATGACATATAAAATATATATAATACTGAGCCTAGCATCACCATTGACCTGTCAATGTTGCTACCTGAGATTCTTCTATAAAATGAAACCATTGAAGATGTGTCTGTTACTGGTTCTGCACTGGTGTACAGTTGGTGCTCAAGACAAATATTCTCATCCTTTACCAGACACATTCAGTAAAGATGACAGAGCAACTCTGGAAGTCCCTCAGGAGCCATATTTAAACCAGCTTGGCTTGAAGATGAATTGATTTGACAGCTGGTCTCTGCATACTGCTCTGGATGTTCTGGAACTCACCATATAGACTAGACTGCCCTGGAACTCACAGAGATTCACCTGCTTCTGTCTCCCAGATGTTGGGATTAAAGGCATGCACCACTACACCTGATTAGCTTGTGTCTATTTGGAATTAAGTAGTATTGCCAAGCTAATGTATACCTTAGCTAAGTAGCCTATCAGCCTGGGGCTCTGAGTGCCTTCAACATTCTCCCAGGGCTGTTTGTAATTTTTCCCCACTCAATGTGGCTTGAGATACAGCATAGAAGGAGGCAGGCAGGCAGTCTACTGCCTACTACACCAAAGGAAAACTGGCTACTTCCTTAGTAGACATGTCTTGATATTTTCATAGCAGACTCACTTGAATCACATTATCTACGTTTAATGGCTTCTGTTTTTGAGATCAGCATTCACATCCACTAATGCAGAAATCTGAACCTAAAACTTTGTACATGTTAGCAAATGCCACTTACCACCTACCACTGATACCACGGAGCTCATTCTCTATTTCAACCAAATATGTCTGTTGTTTGTTGTTGTTGTTGAGGTTTTTTCATGCTAGTGGGAACATCAGAGTCTCATGCAGCCCAAGCTAACCAGGAACTCACTATGTAGCCAAATCATTTTATATCTCCTTTACTCCTCACCCCCACACCTTGCCCAGTGCTTGGGATTGCAGGTCTGTGTACCTCCATACCCAGTTTTAAGTTTTTTATTTGTGTATAGAGAAGGGTGGGAAAGTAGGTTTGTGGGGGTATGTTTGAGCATGCAAGCATGTGTGTATAAGAACACCTCTCAATTAAGATTATAAAATCCTATAATGGGTGTCCTTATTTGACAGGCTTGGTAGGTTTTACATAGATAGCATTCAGCAAAGCAATAAAAATAAATATGATTTAGGAGAATTATGATAAAAGAGTTCATAAAATTTACTGGAATTTATACTGTGCAAACATTAATTCAATGTATGTGTATCAAAGCCTGTTTGCCAAATGACCATTCCCCCATGCTCAAAAGAAAAATGAATACTTCTAATAGGTGGAAATGAAACATAAAACACTTAAAACTAAAACTCGGTAATGCCTCAGGAAAATTAGCTATTCGTGCTTCTTTCATCCTAGAATCAATCAAAAGGTATATTGCTCTGTTCAAAGATGTGAGACATTTGTGTACTCTTATCCAAACTATGCATCCTACCTCCTTGAAGTTATCAAAAGCTGATAAAATTATTTCGTGCCCGCCTCTGACAAGACAAACAGCTGCCAGCAGCTCCAAGACAAGAGCTTTTGTTCTGTCAAAACAAGAGGAGGAAAGAAAAACATAAATCACGGAAGGAGACATAACGAGTCAGCTGCTCCTTCCAGGATGAGCACTCAAGGAATTGAGCACTGGCCTACACATTCATTAAACCTTCAGTCACTAAGGGGCACCAAGCACACACAGACCTTTCTAAGTATGCGATCTGTAGTTAATGTGGTCAGTTTTAACTGTCAATAGTATAACATGACAGAATCCAGAACCAACTGCAATTAATGCTTTTCATTTCACTTTTAGAACCAGAGATAGTAAAAATCCCACAGGATAAGTTTCTAGTATTTCTGCTTCCTATGTTGGAGACCAGGAAAATGCCAGATTATAGCTGCATTAGTAGAAAAGATATCTTCTCCAACTCAAGAAAATAAAGTTGCATCTGAAATCATTTTGGAAGAAAAAGCTAGAGAAGAATTCAAAGTCTGAAAATAAAATGTGAAGCAAATGCATTGTTTCTCCATAATAAGACTGCTTTAGTATTTCTTTTTTATTCTAGAATAAAAGCTACTGCCAACCTCTTAACAAAGACTGTCCTGATACTCTACAATGTTGTCTTAAGAAAAAACAGTTGATGACTTCCCTGTGGTGGAAGGCAGGAACAAGGAAGCATGACTATTTTGGATTTTAGTAAACTACAAAAGCAATCACAAAACCAAAATATCCAATATGTATATGGGACTTTATAATTTGTATTTCCTTTGAAATTAAAAAAAGTCAATTTATTATCAGAGGGTTTTTTTAAAAAGGGGAATTAATAGTTTCTAGATAATTCTTCTATTCTTAAAAGGGTATCTAAAGCAAGAGTATTACACAATTGAAATGCAGAAATCACCAGAAGACAAATTGCCTTACAATAACCAAAAAAGCAAACAAGAAGTCAAATGATTACAATATGTGATACTGGCCTTGACTGTACATGTAAAAGGAAATGATGCACACACAGTTATTTGTGTTTGTGTTCCTTTTTCGGTTCTTAACTAAGCTACATGTGTGGGGGTAACAAGAGACATAAATAAGGGTATGGTGGGTATAAGGGTATTGCTTTCATGTTAGCAATATTTTCTGGTACTGCCTGGGCAAGCTATCCCTACCCATCAAATTTTTCAGTAGACATTCAAAGAACTGGGTTGCCCAGGCAGGACATGAAAGGTAAAAGAAGAGGGAAGGGCAAAAGCTGTCAGCAGTGCTCAAGTCTACTTTCTAGAGGAGTTTACCAGGTCAAAGCCAAGGGGTTTGCAGCCAGTCTTGTTTGAGGAAGCCACTCTCAAGAGTTTTTTACTACTAAAATGGGTCAATGTTGACTAGCACTCTGCTTCCCTGGGAAGACTGAGACTTGAACATTACAGAAGATGCTTACCTGGGATTCTTGTTATTCAAACTGAGTGCAATCTCATTGACAGCATGTGGATGAGACATAACCATGTTGAAACCATACTGAAACACAGAGGGGAAAAGGAAAGCATTAGCAGCTAAGTTTCAGAGTTGATTAAAAACTAAATACTTGGGCTGGTGGTATAGCTCAGTGGAAAAGTCTGCCTCCCATGAGTGAGCCCCTAGAACCAGTTCCCAACACTTCCAAAACTCACTGACACTTCTGCTTCATGGAACCCGTAACTTCTAGAAAGGCAACTGAGCTCTTAGCATAATAAGAGAACATCCTCCCCCCCGCCCCAGATTCTTAAATGATGCCATCCACTGCCAAGGATATTTTGTTCATGGACATCCACCCTTTATTTATGAACCAACAATGTGTTTTCTTTATTAAACTAGTGAAAAACTCTAGTGATTTGAAAATAGTATACCCATTAAATCACTATTAAGACCAAATAAAACTAAGCCCTGGTTGAATTCCCAAGATCCACCCAGATCAGTTTACTCTGCATTTCAAAGACAAGGCCCTGAAATCTAATTTTTTCAAGCATCTAGGATGACTCCACCATGCACCAGGATTGGCCATTCCCAGCTTTTTGTCCATCTCCCCCACACTCCATGCCTTGGCAATGGCCATTCTGATGTACACTTCCCCATCACTCATACAAACAAGCCAGTCCACATCAAGAATCTGGATTCTGCTAAGCTGGGCAACTACTACTATCTCTTCTGAATGCACACACATCTTTTATCTTCTTCCTCTCACACTGAGAAAATAAATGCAATTGATGGATAAGAGAAAAAATAAGAAGGGGCGGGGGACATTTGAGGCTGAGGCAGGAAAACAACATGTTAGAGGTCAACATGGGCCACACAGCAGGGTGTATCTCCAAAAAACAAAAGCTAAACCAAAACTTTCTTAAGCTCCTGGCATGTTAATCCTCTCAGAGATAAACAGCTCTATGCTCCAATCTGAGGCCAGCCCCTGCACCTGAGTTCCTGACCTCACTCCCTCTCTCCTCAAAAAAAACTATATGTGCCAGCATGGGGGCACACAGCTGCAAACTAGCACTTTGGTGGTACAGACAAGAGAATCCGGTGTTCAAAGCCAGTCTGGCCTACCTAAGATCCGGTCTCAAAAAGACAAAAAACATGAAATGTCTGAAAGTTCTGCATGCTTATTTGTCTTTCTCTGATAATTCATAAGCATTAGAAAATATATTGTGCAACAGAACCCTGCTTGATGCCACAACCTATGTTCATCTACATATAGCTAGTACTTTCCTGCTAGCCTTTTACAGCACAGTTCCTTCAAAGACTCAAGGTCTAGCAGCTGTTTTCAACCTGTGGGTCTAGACCCCTTTGGGGTCACCTATCAGATATCCTGCATATCAGATGTTTACATTATAATTCATGACAGTATCAAATTAACAGTTATGAAGTAGCAATGAAAACAATTTTAAGGTTGGGGTCACCACAACATAAGGAACTACTGTATTACATCAGCATACACACATGCACACACAGAGAAACATCAGAACTTTTTAAAGGATTGAAGTCAGCATATACCTGATAATTCTACACATACCTGATAATTCATGATGGCTCGTAAACACATGATACAGACATGAACATCATCTTTCTTACTCACTAATCTTGAATTTTTCAGGGTTCTTCTGCTTGGCAAAGTATTATATCTAAAAACAAAAGAAGGGGGACTTTCATGAAATGACAGATTACAGGAAGCACATACCTATTTAAAGAGGTGCACATTATTTTCCACTTTTACAAATACCGAGGTAAGAACTGCAGGCCAAAATACCAACACCAACCACTCCAGAGGACAAGGCCCACATGACTCCAAGATGCTATCACCATTGTTCCAGGCTGTATTCACACTCAATGAAACTCAAACCTACTTACAGCACATAACAAAAGAGAATGTATATGAGCAGTTGTAAAAACCCCAGGTCATAGTCTGGGCCAGGCTAAGTGTGCAGAAACCTTTGACTGCAGACTGGATTTGCTAATGTAACAAGCAGGCCAGGGACTGAAATTTAGCTCAGACCTTGACCTCCAATCATGTGACCAGATTTTAACCATTTCTTCCTGCGGCTGCTCTTGAATCTGCTTTAAGAGTTTAAACCTAGTCAAAGTCACACATTGGTAACTCTGACTTCACCTTGACATACTAGATCCTGAAGCTTTAGTTATTTACAAATGCCCCCAAAACCCAACTGGTGTCTAAAACCTAGCGGAAAACATGCTAAAATGTCAGAGTTCAAAAGTTCCAGTGTTATGATTGATTTTATCGGCTCTACATCATTGGACTTTTATATCAGCCTGCAAGTAGTACAGGACAGAAAACATAATATATGGCACATAAAACATACAATACTGAAAGCTTCGGCTGAAGTTTTGCCTCAGAACAGAAACACAAGATGGGTCGTCTCTGTAACCACAAACCTATATAAAACACATTTCAAATTTGTAACTGAATGGGAATTAGAAGGAGTATGAAGGTAAAAAAGAGGAAACTGGAGGTGGAAATATATAAGAGGAGATAGGCATCAACCCAAAGTAAGGATGCATGACAAAGCCATAAGGAAACCTGCTACTTTGCAAGCTAATTGTGTGTGTGTGTGTGTGTGTGTGTGTGTGTGTGTGTGTGTGTATATACACATTTTAAGGAAGGTTCCATACATGTGAGGCAAGCAAGCTTAGGGATTAATTTAGTAACCAAGGACCACAACCTATTCATCTGCAACTGTAACTACTTTAAATGATAAGAAATAAGTTACTGTCCTTACCAAGTCCTTGATAATGCCCTGTTTTTACTTAGAATTTGCAAAGTCAATTACTGTCATTTTACTTTGCTGTAACTCCACCTAGTATGACTGTTGACACTTCCTGGGGGTCTAACAGAAACTGGGTCTGCCCAGAGAATTGCCACACAGCCAAGCTGACCTACACTGAAGTTCTTCATTGCTACTCAGGAAGGATTAACACAAATAACTGCCACATGTAGGAGCAAGGAAGAACCTCAAACACATCTTTCTGAATCAACTTTTAAAACCCATTTATGATGGCTTATCAGATGCACCTCAATAATATTTAAAGAGGTATGGAAAATATAGCTCAGCGGTACAGTACTTACTTAGCATGAACTATAGGCCCTGGCATCTGTTTCCAGTACATAAAACCAAAAACAAACAAACAAGCAAAAACTTCAAAATTATGTAAATAAGATTTCAGTATGTTGAAAATTGTATTTATTAATGATTCTCTATGCTCTAGAACCACAAATCTATTTTTTCTTCAAATTTCATAGTGCCTAGCTTGAACATTCCTTTCCCTAAGTAGGAATGAAAGAGTATAGTAGAGAGTATAATGTGTTTAAAATCATAACATTGCAAAATTGTAAAACCCAATAGCATAGTCAATGGTACTAATCATAATAATGACGACTCAGGGCAATTTGTATCACTAACACTAAAACTTTCTTCACATGGGGAAGAAAACTGAAACTCAAGGAAACCATGGCAAGAGATAGGAGACTGGGATTCAGGGCCACTGTGCTCTCCCAGCTGCTTCTGACAGTACTGCTGTCATGTGAAGACACTGCTGCGACAGCTCCTTCATGTCCCTTAGGACAGGTGGTCAATGTTCCCTTCAGCCACTTTTAGGTGTCACTACCTGCCCTCAATAGTACTGAGATAATACTGGGATGGTACTGGATTAAGGTATCGTTTGCCTCTAGCAGTTGCATCTGGGCATCTCTTGCAGAAACCAGATCATTGGTCCACCTCGGTAAACAAGGATTTTCTCTGTTGAATCTTAGTCTCATATACTACATTCTAGTAAATAAAGTTGGTTTTATTGCTGATGTTTTTAACTTAATGTGAAATTGTACTTTCTGTTGTGGAATTCTCATCATAGAAAATTTAATTTCAATTAAATAAATGAAACCTGTAAACATCACAGATTTTATTTCTGCAAAATACAAATATTTCCAGATTCTGTAAGGCAAGATTTTAAAGAATGCCATGGGTTAATATGTACATCACAACATTTTTCTGTGTGCACTTCTTACAGAATCTGACAACTTCACAATTAGATTTCTAGTTTACTTGCTTTAACTATCATCTCAAGAAATTACTGTCATTTTTGCTAAGTTTTAGATCAATTCTAGTATATTCTAGTTAATAGTATTTGATAAACAGTTCTCTATGGAGTTGGTTCTAGTAGATGGCCCAGGTCAACCCTCAAATCCCAATAAAACTGAGACTAAAACTCTATGGCCAATTTACTTTCACAAGGACCATAGGACAGAAGGAACAATCTAGGAGGAATAGTCATAGGTCATGACAGGAAACCAAATTTCTTCCTTGTTTTTGTTTTTTGGTGGCTTTTGTTTTGTGCCATTTTTATTGAAGCAGGGTCTTATTCTATAGCCCAGGCAGGCCTTAACCCCACTATGTAGCCCAGACTGCCCTCAAACTAATGGTAATTTCTTCCTTCAGCTTCTCAAATGCTGGGATTATGAAATAGGCCCAGTTTCCAAGTTAAGGCATGTAACCTTTTTTTAGAACCCACTGTTTATGCTAACTTCTGGTAAGCACCAACAGAAAACTAAAGATAAAGTTTTTATTTCTGAGGTTTTTAGGAAACAAAAGATAAATATACAAATAGCTCCCTTCCAGGCCTCAGCCTGGGCATGTGACTTTTATCTCTAGATTTCACCTGTGATGAATGTATCACTCCTCCAACAAGAGGAAAAAAGAAATACATTTAAAAACTAATTTAGGTCAGGTGATGGTGAATGGCTTTAGTCCCAGCACTCAGAGGCAGAGACAGGCACATCTCCTTGGGTTTGAGGCCAGACTGGTCTACAGAGCAAGTTTCAGGATAGTCTCCAAAGCTACAGAGAAACCTTGTCTCAAAAAAACCAAAACAAACAAACAAAAAACTCTCTTAGGTGGTCTGTATTTAAATCCAAAAGAGTTGGAAAGATGATGATCTCTATTTCAGTTTCTTTTTAAGAGTTGGACTCAATAGTTAAGAGAACGCCCTGTTCTTGCAGGACACCTAAGTTCAGTTCTAGCTTACTTACCTGGACACTCACAAGCACCTGTAATTCCAGCTCCAGGGAGAATCTAATGTCCTCTTCTGGCCTCCTCGGGCACCTGCACTCAACCTGAACACACACACCCACACACCCACACCCCCCCCCCCCCACACACACACGCACGCACACACGCATTAATGAAAAATGAATCTTGCTGACTGGAGACAAAGAAGATCATCATATGTTCCTACCCTAAGCACCCTCTGTACGCCACTGGTCTTTGCATACAGATGCACAGCTGGCCATGATCACCCCCCTGATAGGGCAGATAGGTGTGCAGTTTTCTGGGGAGACAGCAAACAGTACAACACCTTTGACAAAGCAGCAAGAAAACATCAGTTTTAAAAACTTGTATTCCTGGCATTGAAATATCAACCTGGGTGTCAATAAGTTGCAATAAGTTTGCCCAGAGAATGGGTAAAGGTAATTGATTAGTGCCAAGAAACTGCCAAATGTATGACTCATATTGATCCACTCAGGGATAAAAATACCATAACAGTAATCTGACACCAATTAAATTTTCAAACAGCAGCAGACAAATAATCTCACCACTCAGGAGACCGAGGCAAGAGAACAGGGATTCCAAGCCAGCTTTGGTTTTACATCAAGACCTTACCTCATTAAAAAAAGGGATGGGGGTAGGGTAGCAGAGGCCAATTTATAAGAGGCCAGTCACAGCAGCCAAGTAATACATGTGCTATATTGTAATCATGGCAATGCAGGTAAATGCAATTCAATACTTTCTTTGGAAGAACAGATAGGCCAACCTACCTCTGGTTGTAAATCAGGGCCTTCCAAGATGAGCTACCTTCTCTCCCAAGCAGTGTTGATCTTATTTTTCCCATTAGAATAAACTTTATACAGACTGAGTTTAGAGATGAAGTGGGTAGGGGTGCAGGAGGCCTGAGTGCTGCTGTGGTAAACCACTATCTTTAGTTTGGTAATTGTGGAACTCACCACTAGGGTACTGTGCTCCTTAAGGTACCATGAAACTTCACATCTTAGATCTAAGCAGAATTCACTTGGATAAAGTATTCTTCCAATTCATGGCAGTTATTCATAAAATACCCCAACATGATTAGCCATGTCTCCCATGGATAACCAGGCAAATGAGCTTTATATGGTACATGTAATATGTAATTATATATAATATGTAATATCTCTGTGCAATCCCAGACTCTGCCAACAGCTAGTGGTATATATGCCCCTCCATACCATTTGAAATCAGCTTCTATGAGAAGTTGTTACACTGTGGCTTCTCTTCTTACCAATACACAACCTGAGCTTAACAGAAACAATAGAGGGGAGGGGAGAGAGGGAAGGATCTCCTGTTCTATTTTGTCCCTTCTGGAGACTGCCAAGCTGCAGGTTTCATGCTCATTGGAAAGCTGTAGTGGTAAAAGAGAGGGAGGCAGGGTAAAGGGGCACAAAACTTCCTGTACAGACATTCCACTGTCATTTTCTGCACAGGAGTTTCCAAGATTGCTCAAAATAAAACTTAACTTCAGGCATTCTGAATAGCTTCATTCTGTTCAATTTTGTCTTTCTCTGGGGGGGGGGGCAGCATCTTCATGGGCATTGTGCAACAGGCATTTAGACATCACTGTCTGTCTGTCTGTCTGTCTGTCTGTCTGTCTGTCTGTCTGTTTGTCTGTGCTGAAGTATAACCAAGTATTCAGGTTGTGGGAGTAGGATGTAATCCTGAGACGTACAAACTGGGAAGAACAAGGAATGAGACACCATGTGCCCTAGACTACAAGGGTGGGATCTACTGCCACCCTGACAGCCTTTGAGTATCAAGATGCCCACATGCAAAATACAAGTAGCCCAAAAGCAGAACAGCCTGGCTGCTTTCTTTGGAGCTCCTGCCATTTGTGAGGAAACACAAGGTAGGTTAGAGATAATTCTATAGGGAAAAACAACATCACATTTCTCATGCATCACTTTTGAGTTCTGCTTTGCTATCTTCCCAAGCACTGAACTACAACTATAGAAGATACCCTAGCAATAAACAGGAGATTCTGTTTTGGGAGAGCAGCCAATGAGAATTCACAGACAAACATATACAAATACAGAAAAAGATTATTATAAAACTGACTTAAGATCAGAACCAAACAGAAGGTGGGTGTGGGGCTTAGAGTCATAATCACAACAGAAGGAAAGTAGAGGCAGAAGAATCAGGAATTCAGTGTATCGTGGGCTACATACAATCCTGCCTCTTAACAACCCCCCCCCACACACACACAGAGCAAACTGGGCAGCAATAAAGCTCATGGGGGGGGATGCTTGCTATACATGACTGACAACTTGAGCTCAATTCCTCAGAATTGAAGTAAAAAGGAAAGAATATCACAAAATTGTCTTCTTGCCTACACACACGCACACACGCATGCACGCACGCACCAAGCATGCATACAATAATAACTTGTAAAATTTATTCCTGACTCTTGCATCCATTTCATACATATCTCACCAAGCATCAGTAGTTACAAGTGTGTGGGAAACTCTACGACAATGCTAACATGGGCAGTGGACATAAAACTAAGTAACATTTGCAAATGTTCTTTACAAGACTAATGCAGAATGTGTCCTGTTTAGCACTACAGTGATTCTTACCTTCTGCAGCAACCTCATCATTCAGGACAATGAATCTGTAAAGGGCACCTAGCAAACATCTCAACCTGCACAGCTGGAGAACAAGCAAAAGTAGCATGTCTATGATGACCCTGAGTAAAAAACAAAGCCTCCTCTCCAGAGACAAAGCTCAAGGGTGCTCAGACAGGTGTATTTACAGCACCCCAACTACTCAATAAAAATCAAGAGTCAAGGGATGTCTTCAGGTGAGTCACAACAGCACACATTGACCTGTATGCACATCAAGTTACTCCAGAAGGCTTCAGCATGTTCAGCATCCCCAGTAGGATGTCACATTGTCTGGCAGGACTAGACTAACAACTATTCCAAGGTCTGAATCTGGGCTAATAGAACTTTAACCAAAATTTGGGGTTTTAGTTTCCTCTCTTATCCTTTAGACATGATGTCACTTGAACATTTTTAAATCAATTAAACATAGAATGCTTAAAACTGAGCCAAGTGCATTGCTAACTAGTTCTAAAGCCAAAAGAAACAAATAGTTCAATGAAGACAGTTCAAAGTATAGAAAAGTGAGGTAGGGAAAAAGAGTTGGAGAAGGAGACAATGAGGGAGGGAAGAAGGGAGAAACGGAAATGTTGATTGTTTTTAATAAGGACTGGAATGTTCAGCATGTTTTATGTTTCCACTGGAGATCCAGATAGCAGCTGGAATTGCTTTACAATGTGAGTGAAAGGAAGGTGTCAGTTCAGGATATGAATGGCAAGTCTTTGTTAACCTGCAATTTCTGACTTCCCATCAAATTTCCTTTGAAGGCATTTGCTACAGGACAGCTATCTAAACAGCACATGGCCCTGTGAAGAGGAAACCCTCTCACTCTTGTGACACTGAAGCCAAAGTATGCCATTCTAAACTACCTCCATTCTCCTAAGTTTTCAATAAATCACGCTGACAAGCACAGCCTGGCTTTCAAAATATGACATGGGTTTTATGACAATCTTCTCAATTTATTGTTCCCTAAATGGACCACACAGCACAGCAGTGACAAGATGGGTCCTTTCTCAACTCATTTACAGTGGTTTTTCTTTTCCCTTTCTAAATCAGGTGACAAAGTTTTAAATCACCATTTGCCACCTCATTTAGTAACAGACAAAATTCAAGGTTAGAGAAGAGTATGTTGAAAGTACTTTTCTTGGTAATGTTCTGCTTTTAAGTGATCCTTTAGGACAACAGTAAGTCAAGTTCTTCACTAAATAACCTTTCAGGTAGAAACTTTAAACAAATGGCAAAAAGGAGAAGAAACAAGGACAGAATAAAATTCAGGTGACAACTCAATAAAGAAACCCATAAAACCAGAATGATGTTCTAGAATGCAGGTGGGTGGAGATAAAGGGGAGGAGGGGACAAGAGGAGAATAAATAATTCAGGGCACAGTCTCTCCTTCTGTAAAATAGAAACAAACAACTGAGTTCAAACTGTGTGTGGGGGGTGGGGAATACAGACAGGGAGACACCTCACAAGGAGAACCAAGACTGTAATAGTTGACGCTAAAAATGTCTACAAATGTGGCAATTTCTCCGACAACAAACTCTAACTGAAAATAAAATGCTACTTGTTGAAATTTAAAAAAAGGCTTAAATCTTACATAATCTTATTTTATAGGCAAAATGCTGCTGAGTTGGTGTTCTCACACACATATTTCCAAGTAGTATGAAACACCCCAGTGTATGCTATGAGTCTCCTCTAGGTCATGTGGCTCTAGGGTGACAAACTGTCTAAGAAGGATTACAAATAGCTTCTTTGCACACTGGTAAGCCAACAGGGCATTTGCCAGGAAGAAAAAATACATTTCCTATGAATAAAGAGGCAGGACAGCACAGTGGGAAGTTTGGGGTCAGATCACCTCACCGCCAACCCTTCCTCCTTCATTGATCACAGGCAGGGGTGACACTGGTGACACTGCCAACAATCCCCATAAACCGCAGGATGCTCTCAGCACAGTGCCCAGCACACTGTGCTCATTTAGGAATTTTTTTCTCCTTAATTGGTTAGTGGTTAATAACTGAAAAGCAATATGGATCGCTGTACCTTCATCCAAGTGACAAGGTCAGCAGGAGTGATGTCCACAGTGTTCCCCCCCTTTGAACTCTCTCTCCTTTCTCTGTGCTAGAACTACATCTGTCACACCACATAATTTGTCCCTGAAAGGACAGACTCTTCCTCCATTCCCAAACATGCCTGATCCTTAATGCAAGGTTCTACTTACCTCATGCCTTTTCACCTCACTTCTGTGTGGAGTAGTAGCCTTTTCTTAACCTGAGGAATAACTCTACCCATCACCAACAGATCCAGTTTAAACCTGACCCCTTTTCCAGGTCCAAGTTAGTCCTCTATTTGTTTCCGCCAGCCATGAGGTACACAGATGTGCAGTTAACGAAGCTGGATCTGCCTCAGGCACACTGGTGGAATCACTCTCAACCGGAGAACACACAAGCCAGGTTTCTGCTGCATTGGCACCAACACTTCTCCTTTGGTCAAGTGTATGATGATTTAAAACCCAGCCACAGGTACAAGTCAGGGTGTGTGCTATATCATAAGGTGCTTTGCAATCAATATGAAGTAGTTTAAGAATATCAGGTTGGAATTCAAGAAAGTAATTGTGCTAGCATTAGGATTTTGTTCAGACCTTGTATTTAATAATGGGATGTCCCCCCCTTTTTTTTTCTTTAATCAAACTTTATTTATAAAATGTGTTAACATTTCATGAGATCTCATCCCCCCCTGCCACATGTCACCCATTCTTTTTGGCAAGGGATACATCTATAAAATTATCTGGAGATGAGGCAGAGGAAACAAGTCTGTGTTTGGCATAAAGACAGTTACTCACTAAGCAAGACTACCAGAAAACACAATAGTACATTCAGAAGAATTTTGATGTTAATAAAAATGCATTCTACTGTAAAAGATCCAGTTCTTAGGATGAGCTAGGACATGATAACACAGTGCATCAGTGTGTACAAGGCAGCTGCTGGGTGACACAAAGGCTACCATATTAGAACATGGAGAATGGCCATATGACCAGACCACCATACACAGGCAGCTCTCCCAGGTGCTTTCTCCAGTGACTTATGGGACAGATGTTTAGGTGGGAAGTCTCATCTTTGGTGTGTAAACTGAGGCAGCAGAAGGAGCAACTCGGGTGGCCCTGGAGCTGGAGAGACATGGGCAGTGAAGCCAGCCTGATGGCGATGTGAGAGATGGGTAAAACCAGAACAAGAGACAGCAGGACAAAAAAGGACACAGCAGAGAAGACAATCAGACATCAGATGGTAGAATGAGAAAGAAGGCAATGTAGTGAAAACCAGAAATTGAAGGAGTGTTGAGAACAGAGGAAGGAAGGAGAGAGGAGGAGGAAGAGAGAAAAAATCCATCACCATTTTTGGCATTTGCTAACAAAGAAAATCTAAATGGTTAGTTGATTGGAGACCTCACAGTCAACTATCCAATCCTTCAACAGAACTGGTCTTCATTACAGAGAAGGATATTTTCCTAAGCATTTTATGACTAAAACACAAGTCAAAGGAGAAAAGGATAATAAATAGGCAACTAAATGTGCAATGCCTGGAAACCACATATTCACCGGCTCTAACCTGACATACATACTGTATGACCCAAAACCAATAGAGACCTGAAACACTCAAGTGACATTGCTCTGCCAGGTCATATCAGAAACACAGGAGAAGGTTTTAGCAAGCTACCAAAAGCAAGCAGCACTTGTGAATGAAGATTTTAACCACACAAGTCTGTATTCAAGTCATAGATATGAGAAACCTTCAACAACTTGATTTAGACATGACTTCCATCTTTATTAGCAGGAGTGGTAACTTCCTTGCCAGTTGGCTCTAAGTACAGTGCTCTGGAAATTATAAAAGCTAGTTCTCTACTCAGTGAGTGACTTATTACAGGTCTGCCCGAATGAACAACATGAGATTACATCAGTGATACAGGTGGTCAGTGCAGATCCTCCTGTAGCATCCTGGTATTTCAGCATCAACTGTAAGATGTAGTCATTAGTAGAAAATATCAAGCTAACATGAAGCTTACCTGACCAAAGAACATGCCTAGTGTTCATTATAAACAGTATGACTTGTGAGTAAGGACATAACCTACACACCTACATAACCTACAGGCACACACCTGAGCTACCTGTGGAAGGAAACGGCAGAACAGATGCTGAGATACAGGGTTCCTTAGATGCTCACATTGTAAAGCGCAGCCTCTTCCCTAGGTGGTATTGAGGTCACTACATCAACATCCATCCAGGTTAATGACTTACCTGTTAGAGACTATTTCACTAAGTTATTTGTCACAAGCATCTCACCTTCTACGTTGAATCATAATATGGCATATCTAAGAAGTGTATGCAAAGCTATAGAGTACAAGCCAAGGGAACAGGCCATGAACACCTACGAAACTGTTGATCAGATTCCATTGAGAAGAAAGAGCTATGCGGAAAGACACAATGATGTCTTCCCAGGATCAGAAGAGGGAGGGAAGGCCCTGAAGTGCCAAAGCATCTCGTTAAGGCACTTACCGAAGTGCAGAATGTCTTCCAGAGCGGGACACACTGTTGCCCACAGGTGAGGGCAGGTTGTTCCCTCTGTGCAGGTCCTCGATGGACCTACTCCAGGGCTTTGATTTGTCCACCGTACTCTCCACGGTACTTTCCACACTTTCAAAGTCAAAACTAAAACAAAAAAGGAATGCTACTCAAAACTTAGGAACTAACTTTCAGACACATAGGTGGACATACACGACCTGTTACTCCTCAAATGTCTTCACCATAATATGAGAAGTCTTTGCAGCCAAAGGAAATGCAAAACAATCTCTGTGGTCCTGGTGTTAGCTTTGAAAATATGAGGATTACAAACACAGTGTCTGGCAAAAGAATCATTAACAACAAACAGCTAAAATTGGGTCGTTGTACATGGTTTGCATCTTACTTGCTAGCTTACCAATTACCACCACTGCTAGGCTGGAAGGAGGAAAGAGATCTCACAGATGTCTTCATTTTGCATTAACAATTCATTCCTACCCATCAATTTCTCACTGAGCATTCTCCTAGTGTGTTAGCAAGTACTTTTCCAACCATATGTGAAGCATTACTAGTGAGGCTATGGATTTGCTTTGATTTTGGACTCTCTTCCCAATGCAGTGCTCTTTAAAGGAAGACTGTTGTTCCTCTGACATTTTTTGAGGTTATTACTCATGTTAACCATGTTAGAATAAGTGGCAAGTTGAGTTGCTCATTCTCATTCTCATGTAGCCTTAGGAACCTAGTCTTTAAACAAGTAGTCCTTTGTGTCCCACACATTTCCTTGCTCATGCAGTGAGTTACTCTGCTTTCTCATAAGAATACTGCAGTGTTTCTACCCTCAGTTCTGCCTGATCAGACAGCAGAACAAATAGCAGCTACAGTTAATAGTCTCTGAAAGACTGTAAAAGATCTTGAAGAAAAAATATAATGTATGCTGGAAATCATCTACAGATGCTTATAAAGCATGACTGCCAGAAACGGGAAGAAAACCGTCATAATGGCCACCTAAAAACTACGGGTATTCTCTAACTTTTCAGGTTAATCACATAGCATGGACAGGCGCAGATAGTCAGCACAGGGGGCTGATGACAGATCGTCAAGCCCTTGGATGCAGAAGTGATGCTGAAGAGGAGTGAGGCAGAATGGGGTAGTCTAAGAAAACCTGAAGTGCTAAAATGGAAAGCTCTTACTGAGGTGGAAAGGACTTCAATGTACATATGAAGAGCATTCATGGTATGGACATGTCACAAGTCACTCAGCAAAGCTCATGTCACACATTCCTCTCACTCCTTTCCACTTGCACAGGACGAAAATACAAGAAACAGACATTGTAGGGAATTGGTGGGCACTGTTATTTCAGGGTCAGAACCTGTTGTATCACACTCCACGGGCTAGAGAATTACTAATGCCAGGGTATAGTAAAAATTTTCAAAATCAAAGACAAATTATTTAACATACATAAAGCAAAACAAAACTAAACCCAATACACAAAGAGCTTAAAGCTAATGCCCCCAAACACACCCAAAGGCAAACTGAGTCCAGGTGTTCAGCTGGTTATTGCCTTACACTGTAGACTGCAGAATTCCTACACAGTGAAATATGGCACAAAAACAATGGGTTATATTTAAGAAAACAATTTCTTATACTATACAGCATCATACCAGATTTGGTTAATAACCATGAATCTGTACAGTGAGAATAATTGTAGTTCTTCTTCATAAGTATTGGGTGAAGGGGTGGAGATTAGAGAAAACTACCCAGCCTGATATTCAGAGTCTTTGGATTGAGGAAATAATAAAAACACGTAGTTACTGTTTTAAAAAGAAGAGAAGAAGGGTTGAAGAGCTCCTGGTGCTCTTAGAAAGAACTTACTTTCCTATACCCACAAGGCAGCTCACAACTATCTGTAACTGCAGTTCCAACGGATTCAATGCCTTCTTCTGGATTCCATGGCACAGGCACCAAGCAAATAAGTAGTACATGTACATGTACATGTACATACACACACACACACACACACACACACACACACACAATTTACACACATACATACATGCATGCATACATGCATGCATCCATGCATGCATACATACATGCATACACACACACACATATACATGCAGGCAAACACATACATAAAATCAAACTAAATATGTCTGCCTTTAGAAAAACAGAGTGGAATGAATTCAGAAAGTAGAGGCAGGAATATTACCACAAGTTTAAAGTTAACCTTGGGTACAGCCTGAGAGCCTATCTTAACACACACACACACACACACACACACACACACACACACACACACACCAAGAAAAACAAAAACAAAAACAAATGGCACCTGAGCTGAAGCATCTTCACTGTCTAATTAAAAACACAGCATCATTCCTGCCTTACTCTGCACATGTGAGACTATCTGTGGGTTTTGGACTATTTCCTGATTAAAGCAGAAATGTTGAAAAAAGAATGTCTCATTCAAATGTACACTTTGCAGCCCTGTTATAAATCATTCCAGAAGTCATGAAAATGGAGAACCGTGTGGTATAATATAGCTAAGCAACTTAATTTTTCCCTGCCCTGCTCCAGGTTCTTTCCCTGCATGTGGCAGGAAACCAAAGACTACAAATGCATACATAGGCAATTAAAAAAAGGGAACAACAGTGTTCCTTTTTCCTGAGCCACTATGTTGGTGTATGGCATTGCATCCTTATCTGTTCATTTTCCAAAACATACAAAAACACACCTATGTCATTTCCCCCTCAGTGCTGGGATTGAACCCATGGACTCACATGCAATAGACAAAGGCTTTACTATTGACCTACACCCCAGCTCTATCACAGGGCTGAGTGTGGGTGAGTGGTAGAATACAGCTTTAGCTTTTGCAAGGGTCAATACCCAATGTCTCAAAATTTAAGAACTTTTTTTTTGCCATTTCTTTTATTTATTCAGCAATAAATCACATACCACCCTAGTGTTCTACCATATAGATTCATGTAAATTAAGCCCTCAGGAAAATGATTCTTTTGCATTGTAGATATAGCTCAGTAGCAAGGCCAGGTCCTGAGTTTGATCCCTAGCATAACTAGAAGGCCTTCAAGGTGATTTTTAATCACCTGTTTAATTTATGCCTTTAAGACATTCCTAATACCAATTATGTTATTTGTTTTTAGCTAATAAAAAAAATCAGAGATAAATCTCTTTAAACTTTTCCCCCATCTGCTTATGGATTTCTGCCTTCTGTGAGGTATGTGATTTTACCACTGGGCTATATCTCCTGGACCATGTGAAGCTGATATGCAAGCAAGTTAAGTTTTACTTACGTGACTGCATACTGTGCAAAGGACAGATACTCCACAAGAACATCAAGGCCTTTGTTTTCTTCATTCAAAAACTCTCTGACCCATCTGGGGAAGGAAAGAAGAATTGTTGGTGACATTGATCATATATGGTCTATGACCATATGAAAGGACATGGTGGGTAGTTCTTGTTTTTCCCCCTCAAGAAATCAAAACTTTGAAAGGAAATACAGAAGATAGCCTTAACTACTTTTACAGGACACAGGCACTTCTGAATGGGGTATGAAAACCATAAGTCACTGTGTAAGAATAAGAAGTAAAAAGTACTTATATGGCATCCTTGGCTTGACGGTTTGAAGAGGTAGGACAACCAATTTCTGAAAGGTTTCTAAGAAAAGGAATTTGTCCTGATGTACTCTCAACCATAAATGATCCCTAGCCTGGCTGCTGAAAGAGCACAGACTAAAGAGTAAGGTAGACTGGGGACATGGTTCAATAGACACTGAGATAGAGGCATGACTCCAATTCCAAGTTCAGTCCCTCTTGGCACACCCAGCTGAAGAAACCACTAAACCACCAATGAGAAGCCAATGCTATGGGCCTCTAGAAATTCAATAAGGATAATGGCCTGAATAATTTTTTCCACAAGTATGAAAACCTTATAAAGACTGCAGGTTCCACAGGCCATCGGCAGGACTAATAGTTTTAAAGATTCATTCTTAAACCATTCTTTTTAGCTTGCATTTGAGTGCTATGTACCAGATCACCAAGAATACTCACACATTTGTATTTGCTGTCCTTAATGACTCCAATGGACAATGTGGTAGATCAGTATTTTAAGGCCTGAGGATAAAATCCTGTCACCTGATTTCACACATTTCCCCCCATGCATTTCTCATCAGAGAGAACCTTTACTCAGTTCAGTGTGAAATCCACCAACTGGTGGGTACAAAGATCACTGCAGTAATACAAGGGTCACAGCCACACACTGCAACTCAAAGGTTGCCTGTCAATGGATGCAGCATGGCCACTGGGGAATGCTTGCTAGCTGTAAAAAGAGCAGCAGAAAAATGACCCATGTGTCAAAGAGGCTTGTGGTACAAGAAGAATTAAGCCGACCTTTTGTTTGCTCAATTGTTTTGCCTTCTAGTTTCAACTTTTTCTCCTGTCTCCTCTCTTCTGGCCCTTTCATCTTGAGATACAGGTATACAGGAAGTATAAAGAGTCTGGAAGGTGAGAAATCAGACACCCTGACTTATAATCTTCTTCCAAGTACTTCAGACAGCCACCACCAATGGTATGCATTGAACCATAGCTATGTGTAAACTTAACTTTTAAGAGGAGCCTGGGATGGCAAAGAAAACTCATCTTTTGGATCTCACAGAGTAGCTTTGTTAGTAACCTAAACACAGCTCACAGGACTGTGACTGGTGGGGGCAGAGCACCTCAGAACAGTAACACACATGATCTCACCACATCCACTTCCAGATACGTTCTTTAACAACTCCCTGTGGGACAAAGTCTCCAGAGACAGTGAACTTTTGTTTTTCAAGACAGGGTTTCTCTTGGTAGTCCTGGAAATCCTGGAACTCACTCTATTAGACTAGGCTGGCCTCAAACTCACAGAGATCCGCCTGCCTCTGGCTCCTGAGTGTTGTGATTAAAGGTATGCATCACCACTGCCTGGCAATTGAAAATTTTTAAATAATGATAGAAAGTTAAAAACAGAAGGGAAAAAAGGTATTTCTTGTAAGTGGCGGGGAAATAGGGAATGCCCAGCACTCCCTGTGGATGCCAGGGATGCTGCTACTAATGAGATTAATCAAGATCCTGAACTTCTTCCTCTTTGCTTCTCTACTGCTCTGGCCCAATATTCTGACTGCACAATGCAAACTGTCCTGCAGAGACTGCTGTCTTTTTTTCAATGACTTATTTAATGTACACTGGAGTATTGACTGCATGTGTGTCTTGTGTGAGGGAGTTGGATCCCTTGGAAATAGAGTTATAGACAGTTATAAGCTGCCATGTGGGAGCTGGGAATTGAACCCATGTACTCTACAAGAGCAGCCAGGACTCTTAACAGCTGAGCCACCGCTCCAACTGGTGTCTTTTTAACATGAAAAAAGGACCACTAAAGTCCAGGTTATTCAGGACAGACTCAGTTTCACATATTCTCTGTTTTTCTATACAGGGTAGTTCAGAAGAACGGCCACTGAAGCTCTTCCGCAGACATTTCCAAAAGGAGTCCAGATGCCCTGGGACATCATAGCACCTCCATCTCACTTAGGTAAGAAGGTCAGCCACAACTTGCACCATAGGTGGAAAACTACCCAGACGTGAGGAACTTCAATTCAACAAAACAGGAAATAGCCAAGGAGCACAGTTCTATACATCTTCAGATTCGATGTGCTAATGTGTGTAGTAGATTCTGATGCAGGAACAAGGTTTAATTTGCTTCTTTACTTCAACATCCTAATTGATGTCTCTCTTGGTAACTATAAGCAAAAGCTCCAGAAAGATAACTTCAAAGTGAGACAGGAACCCACTGCTTATATCCTAAAATAGCATGACTTGCCTCTGGTTTAATGTCACAAAATGGATTCTGGTCCTAAACTTGCAGGATCCCCTTTGGTTGTTTGATGTCACCCCAATATGACTAAGTGCTTTAGGAAAGATAGCATAAGGCGTTCACCACTGATCACCTTGCCTCAGGTATCAATGACGCTCACATAGCTAAGTCACACTGTAGAATGGATATGACCTGAATAGAGTCAGCCCTCTCCCCCCATCCCCTTGGTCATTGACTGGGAAAGTCTGCATGGGTGAGAACAGTCCAGAGTGACCATCCATAAACTGTGAAGAGCAAGGAAAAAAGATGGGTAAAGGTGTTGGTGAAGGGATGTCTCAAAACTTAGGGACTGAAAAAAATATGGAGAACAGAGGCCTGACTCATCAGGTATGGACTCTGTCTCCAAGCCTGACAACCTGAACTCAGTCCCTGGTGCACACACAATAAAAGAAAGAAACACTTGCCTCCCAAATGTTGTCTTTTGATCTCCATATATGCCCTAACCCCCAATACACACAAATAAATAGAAATAATTGGGAGTGCTAGATATTCCATGCTGTAAACTTACATATTTGATCATACAGTGAGTCTGTCACATCTGTACAGCTCCCTTCTCTCTGTGCATGCATGCTCAAGACTGCTTTATATGCTGCCAATAGGCAAACAGTCTCAAATTGGGTGATTATAAGTTTTGGAAAACAGAATTATTTCTGACTCTGTGACAGCAAGCACTACTTCCTGAGTGCCTTGAAAATTCAAATGTGATTACCATATGTTATAAATTTGAATCTAGGCAAATTCCAAATCAGACGCTTGGAAGCTTAGAGAGGCAGGGATAATGAGAAAATGTTCTGGGGGTGTTGGGGGAGACTGTAGCCAAAGAGGAGCTTTACGTGCAAATGCAAACAAATCAGTACTGAAATGCAGGCTGCTCAAAGAATGGTTTCAAAGTTTTGTATCCCTTGACTCTCAAAACCTTACAGCCAAATTTCTTCACACAGAAAATTAAGTCTTAAAAACCCTCCTGGAATACATCTGCCAGGGTCAAGCAAAATGGCAAGAGGCACAAAAGAAAGGACAAATGTTACCCCCTTCGCCAGGCTCCGGTAGAGAAAGGCTGACAGTCGGGTAGGTAGCTGGAATGAGAGGTGCTGAAAAATCAGGGGACGAGAGAGATGTCAACATTACCCAGAGTCAAGCCTACTACTGAACAGTGGAGCAACCCAGTTCACAACATGTACCGCATCACAGCCAACCCTAACCCTAACCCTAACCTTAACCCTAACCCTAACCCTAACCCTAACCCTAACCCTAACCCTAGAGGTCTCTCAGCATAACTCTATAATTCATCTATTTCCCTGAATGTATTAAGACTTGATACAAGCAAAGACTTGGGCTTAAACTACCAGTATCCAAGCAAATTAAGACAAAACAAACAACCCTTTGCTGATCCTGACATGCTTCACTGTGAAAGAGAGTGGGCAAAACTGCCGAGACCAAAACATAGAACTGCTGATCACATTCTTCACTCTATGCAACAATGGGACAAAAGCAACTCCACTGAAGAACATCAGTAAATTTACTAATGCTCGATGCTCAAGTACACATCTTTCTCAGTCTGTCTGTGACCAATCAGAAGCCACATCTGCTGCCCACCCATGCACCTAGGCAGTCTTGAGAGGGTCAAGAGAGGACCTTTTTTTGTTAAATGGTTTGCCAATTCACTTGTAAAAATGACTTACAAACAATAATGACAATATTTTGGATATTTGAAAGACATTTCATCAAAAATGCATGAGGTGAGCCCACTGATTTGGAGAAAGCAGACAGTATTTGTCATTAGTGATAAATTTTGAGCTTAAATAAAAGTTAAGAATTTTGGAAAACTGTTTATATTAGTTTGATAGCTTTATGATCATTAAAACTGTGTCCCAAAGGCATCAGTGATTATTAACAAAAATGATTTTGAAAAAAGTAATTATAGAATGACACATTGGAAAGAGCAGAGCAACCCCAGAAAGGGCAGATCACCACGGCAAGCCTACTTTCCCAATGGTTAGTTCAGCAATCATGCTACAGAATCCATGGGTAAAAACATCCACTCACAGCATGCAACAGCACGGTGGATTTAACAGAACACAGTACGTTACTAGCACCTCTGGGCATTTTCACTCAGAGAATTTGATGTAATATTAGAATAATCTCCACAATTATCAGAAAAAGCCACTTAAAAACTCAATTTTTCCATTGTTCTTTATGTACACAAAACAAGAGTAAATATCAAAACAAGCTAAATGCAGTGTCAGGAAAACTCAGTTGCCTTCTATTACAAGGATACAAAGAAGGGTCTCAAGAATTTTTATGAGAAAATAAATAAAGCTATTCTTTACAGGGAATTTTGTTGTTTTGTTAAATAGTTACAGTTCATGAAATGTATGTGCTAATATTCACAAGTGTTTATATGTGTATATTTAAAAGTTTGCTACTAAATATTACTTATTAAATAAATTTAAAATTTGTCAGGTTAAGTTCCTAATGTGGTAAATGGTACTAGGTTCAATTCATATAAGCAAGAACAATTTATATTAAAGTTCAAAATACTTAGTTTGAATAAAGGAGTCCAGAATGTCAAAAAGTGTGGGAACTATTGTATGGATGAGTAAGCTTGAGATGTAGACAAATCAGTGCTTCTAACTGGATTGGAGTGGTATAAAATAATTAGCAGCTGACATTCAATCTTCCCATATACATAACAGTGGCACAGGGTACAGAGCAATAACATAAACATTTTTCTGTGAGATAATGCAATCAATGTGCCCCAACAGATGACAAAATGACTATGACTTTGATGATTTCCAAAGCAGCACCATGTAAGAGTGGACTGATCACAGGGTAGACGCACGCGTGCACGCACAATTTGTATACATCTTAGAAGAGCCCTGGCCACTCTCTTCTCTTTCCTCTTTAACCAGGTCCAGCTCCAGCCATCACTGGCCCACAGAAAGCCTGACAGTGAGGAGAAAAAAAACCTGCACTGAACAATTCCTCAGTGCCTTGTGTCACCCCTCCTCCCCCTGCCCACACACACACACACACACACACACACACACACACACACACACACACACACACACACACACACACACACCCCAAGCCCTAGCCAATTTGCTACATTCTTCATGCCTGTTGTCTCAACCACCCACAACCAAACTGAACATCTTTTAGAACTTCTGTGACCTTGCATTAAGACTGAAAAGTAATTTTCCATCATTATAGGCAATGATATGAAAATAAATCACCTACACCGCAGTCAGCCCCTTGGAATAAATATAGCCAATCTCTCCGGCACACCCTCACCATCTCAGCAGGCACCCAGACATCTGACACACCTTGGCTTTGGCCCACTCATATTGCTTGCCAATGTTGTAATGATACTTGGTTCTTTTTCAAGGGTATTTCAAGTAATTTCAAGGGTTTGGATAAGTCATAATCCAATTCTTCTCCAGTGTTATAGCTCCTAACAGCAAGTGATTGGGATTATTCCTAGCCAAAAATCTTATTTCAGCATAGTTCAAAAATTTTCTTTCTCAAAAGATCACTCCATTTATGGAGTCTTAGGTTTAGCTCAAAAATCAGAACAAACCCTTCATGACAAACCTGAAGCTTAGATTGTTACCTCATCAAAGCTTAGTCTCAGCTTTAACCTTGAAACCCAAGCATGTGCCACGAATAACCTTTTCAGGACAAATGGATTTTAAGAGTAATTTCGACTTTTATTTTCTGGAAATCTCCTAAGCTCGGGTCATTTTAGGTAGACCAAAATCACATTCTACACCTGGAATTCCTTAGGAAAATGTTATATACCATTGTTGATTTGTGGATATTCTCCTCAGAAAGCCTAAGAGAATAAAATATTAAAATACCTGTTATATAATGAGTATTGGGCATCCGGTACTATAGCAAAACACTGCTACTCTCATTTAACAGGTGAGATGTTAATCTAAGCCACATAGTGAGAACAGAGAACTTGTGTAGTTTCAGCTTATCAAAAGTCAAATTAATAAAAAGGTGTTATGGCAAATTCTTATGTCTAGATCTCTTCATCTATAACCCAGAGTACAAAAAAACAACCTGTCCATCATAACACACAGAAATTCCTCATGGTAGTAACTGGTAAGTTCATTAGTAATTCCAGAATTTGTTCTTATCAGATGGGGTCATCAGTAAACTGGCAAAACAAAAAGACTGGTTCAGACATGAGACTTCAGGATGGGCAAGAGAAGTCAAAATTCTGGTGTGTGGTTTCATACAATGTGAGCTTGCATGCTAATTTCTTGCATACAGACAATGCACCCCCTTGAAGTCTTCGGCAGTTATAGCCACTTTTCTAAGGGTCTCATTTAAGTACTGGTCATGTGGGAAAATCTCAGCTGGTAAAGACGGAAGTGGGAAGCATGTTTCAGTGTGCATACTGTAACATCAGCAACAAATCACTCCAGCAGCCTGCAGACTGCACAGACTGATCTATTCCTCCTACTTTGTAGTAGAAATGAAATTCCTACTTTAGGACTTGATGGGCAGTTTCACATTATCTCAGCAATGCTTGAAGATATGCTTTTCAACCATTTGTAGAAATCCTGGCTGTAAATTATTACACCATTTTCAGTTGAGAATTGCCAAGGCGTAGAGTTGGGCCATCATCAAGTAGACTCTAGTTCCGAGTTCATAAATGACAGGAGCTATTTAATTTCCTAAGTTCAGGTGCCCCTGTATTAAACCATCACCACCTTCATCTGGAAACAGACAAGCCTCACTCCTTTGACCCAAGAGCCCTGACTGCCTTAATTCCTTCAGAAAGGGCTGCTAAGGAAAGCAAGGCAGAAAAAAAAGACCAAAGTATTTTTGAGCCAAAGCACGGGCTTTAAAGCTGTGGACACTGCAGCTGACATAACTGTCTCTGATGCTTAATTCTTTGAGTCTTGAAAATGAAATGAGACAATTTTCCCAATTTCAAAATCATGATTTTATGATTTGTTTTCCTACTGTCCATTTTTTGGAGACTAAGGCAAGAACACATTAATTTTATGAAGACTCCATTCTCAAGGTAACAAGCACCACAAGGTAGCCTTTAAGAAATGGGCATTCTACCTAAGTCTCCCAACTAAACCCTGCACTATCATTTCCACTGTGCTAATTAAACATCTAGTTAGCGTATGTCAATCAGTCTAAAACAAAAATAAAGTGCTCTGTATGTCATACATCTATTTTTACAGAATACTCAATACAACTATAGTATAATATTCATATATAATTCCAGTTTAACAGACCAGCAAAAACAGTCAGAGGAGAACCACCGAAAAGATAATAAGGCCATAGTCTTCAGTCTTTTCTCATAGTAAACCCACAAAGTCAAAATCCAGAAAATGCCAATAACTTACCCAATGTTTTACTATACTTTGCTCATGTCTATATTCCTAGCACTTGAGAGGCTAACACAGGACAATTGCCCTGAGTCGAAAACCAGCCTGGTTACATAGTGAGTTCAAAGCCAAGTTGAGAAAGACTTGACAAGCAAGAGTAGTACATTCTGAAGAACCAAGAGGGCAAAATACAGTATTGGGTATCATCCATACATGAAGATAAACTACCTATTGGGTACTACGTATTATGCCATCCCAAGAAAAAGTGGAAATGTAGAAGAACTGTACTTGTTTGAGGCAAAGCAACCACACTGGTGCAAGAAAAGAACTCTCAGAAATGTTTAGTGCAACAGATTCCATGAACTTCATTTTCCCTGGTCTCAGGTGTTTTAACATGTAAGAAAGAGACTCAAAACGTCTCAAATGCAAAGACAACACCATTGCAGTTTCTGGTCATTTATGAAGGGAAAGAAATTAAGGAAAGGCAAAGCACCTTCAACTGAGCAGCCTGAAGGCTGAGTTCAAGGGGCATAGTTTACATCATTCTTAAATGTTAATCAGTTGTCAGAGCACCGTCATACACACAGAAAGGTAAGCACTTGTCACAAATTGTCCATATTTACTTCATCCAAGCAAGTAAATACAGAATTGCTATAAATACCCAAGTCAACACCCTACCTGTTCTGACTCTATTGATTCTTACAATCAGTGAACAAGGCACTAACTCCCCTCATCAAAACTTTGATTTTTCAGTAAATACAGAATCTCAATTCTTATGTATGATTCAGTCACTTTCTGATATAAAATGTTAGTGCTAACATGTTACAGGGGCATACTTACCCAATGTGGTTGGTTCTTAGTGAGATTTCCAGTTCTCTTAGCACTTGCGTAGACTCTTGGACACGCCTTCTGAATTTCTATAATTCAACAAAACATAACCCTTAGTACCTGGTACTCCTGCAGCTTATGATAAATTTAATGCCATATGAAAATATCTTTTCTTATAAAGTGTATTTCTTACATTTCTTTTTGCTTTATTCAAAAGCATACAAATTTTGATAATAAAAAATAACAACTTACAAGAAAGGACCAGGAGAATTACTTACTTCATGCAATCTCCTAGAGCAGACTATGTTCCCTTTCCTGCATATACAAGAACAATCACCATTATGGCTCTTATTCAGGAACCCCAAACCATCTCTGGCTTTAGTTATTTACCAGGATGACTACAAACTCAAGACACACTCATACTATGGCAACCATGTATTAAAATGAGAGAGTAAAGGGTAAAACAACAAAAAGAAGAGGTACATAGCATGATGGGAGTGTACAGGAAACCAGACACACATTTTCAAGAGTACTACTACCCAAGGAGTCCTTTATCATAGCAGACATGAAGCACAACAGAGACTTGGGGCTGGGGTTTTCACTAGAGGGTTAATCTCATTAGCACTCTGCCTTGTTCAGGCAGCAATCAACTCCAGCAATAAAGCAGGTCTGCAGCATAAACTATGTTGTTTTCATAAATGATTCAGGAACAGTTAGCTTTTACAGAGAATACACATGAATTCTGATGGCCAACTTTGTAAGCAGGCCCTTCTGAAGATAGCAGTCCTAAGCCTAACAGTCCTGAATTGATTCTTCTCAGCCTGACCTAACATGTTCCAAAACCAAACACTCTTAGCTCTTCCAATTAGTCCTATCTTGGAAGGTCAGGAAGGTCCAAGAGCATGTGCCACATTTGGGATATCCTTCCCCTCTCTTGTCCATCAATATCCTATGTGTCTTTCTAAATTTACCCTGTACTTTCTTTAATGAGTCTTGCTGTGATAGAAATGTGTGTGTGTGGTGTGTGTGTGTGTGTGTGTGCCAAATCTATGATTCAAATGGGTTGCTATGCCTATCTGTGAAGATACTTACCTCCCCAAACCTTATTGATTACAAATATCTCAGGCCACTCTAAAAGAAGGAAATTCTACATGCAATGCCTTCTTTTAAAAGGTCCAGGCTATCTGTGATGTGACCTGCCTGGTCCTCTCAAGCTTCTTTGCTCACTAGAGAAAGCTTTGAGAACTCCAGCTGAGATATGAAGAACCCTTGTCCTCTGCTGCCATCAAGTGCAGTAAGAATTGAGACCTCCATTTCCAGGCCACTGAGCATGGCTTGCATTCTTCAGAGGAACAACATCCAGAGGCAAGAAGGAAAAGAAGGTTGGTAGCATGATTCCAGACTGTGGGGTTGTAAGAGCCATGACACATGCTCAAGAACCAGTAGCCCAAGGAGACCGGCAACACTGCTTGGCATAGGCAGGCTTCTGTTGCCCTTTCTCCTCGAAGTCTCTTGCTTTCTTGAAGTTGTTATAACTCTTATCCCAACTATGAAAAGATCACCATGGGTTTTTGTATTCAATATACAGTGGGACATAGGGAATAAAAATATCCTAAATATAAGGAAAAAAAGAAAGGTGTTCTGCTTCTACGGCCAAGAAAGGACTAACAAATGGCAAGGCTATTGACAGCTTGGAGAGATACCCTAGACCACCTTCCTGTAATGAGTATACTAAGCATGGGATTTGAAGGGAAAGAGGAAGTAGGAAGGGGGGAGGGAGTTGGCTAAAGGTACTAATGCCCCAATCTACTTATTAAGTCATGTCAGATAGGTTCTCAGCAGTCTCTAAGTCTTCCTCAAGCTTCAAAGACGCCATCCCCCTGGCGATCTACAGAGCACAGGCATAGTACTGAAAACATAATACAGTTGTAGAGAGATCTGACGAGAGAGAGAGAGACAGAGAGAGAGAGAGAGAGAGAGAGAGAGAGAGAGAGAGAGAGAGAGAGAGAGAGAGAGAGAGAGAGAGAAGTGGACAGATATGAATGCTATATATACACACATACAGACAGACGCACAGCCTGACAAGGCAACTCAGTCAAATGCTGAGCTAGAGCAGCAGCAGCTAGAACTCATCAGGCATTGGCTACACTGGGCACTGTAATTCTGCAACTGTCTGACACTGAGACAAATTAAACTGACTTTACTCCTGTGTTACATTCTCCAGGGAGCAGCAACTCAATTTTCGGTTGGATTTGGGAAGGCAAAGAAGCCTTATCATCCTCTTCACTGACACATAAACAGTGAAAGTTAACACTCTGCACATCTGAAATGTATCCACAAGACTTTAAGATAGTCAAAGAGAAACCTTGAACCTATAGGCCCAGCAGGAAAGCAAGAGCCAGGAAGGATCACTACCAAGCAGCCCATATTACCTCTCTCCTCTCAGGTACAGGACAGTCAGGACAGTTCAGGGAGGCAGCTGAGCCTGGGTGAGCCACACAATAGGTTTCTCCTCACAAATGTAGAGTCAGCAGAAGATCAGACTCCTTTCTGAAACTTCTTTCCATGGCAAAAATGAATCCCCATCCCACCCCTGCTTTGGCTCATAACAGCTGTATAAAATGAGGAGGCTGGTTTTTCAGAGTGCTAGGCTCGAAACATCTAACTGAGGCTCTTCCTTCCTCACCCTAGGAGTTTCATCTAAAGCTATTCTAAACAGAATGTGCTTAGGTTTTTTTTCCCCTTGGGGGGAGCAAGTTAAGTATCTTCTATTTAATTTGAACAAAAGATTGATGAATGAACTACTCGAGGTCCCTGACCACAGTTAAAGGATGCCTGCTTAGCCTAGACAGTCTGGCTAAAATTTAAAGGCCAAGTTGGAACACTCCAACCCGGGACCACAGCTGAGAATTTTAAGCTCATTTTAACTGAAAGCCATGCCTTACTCCAAACAAATCTCTATTTTTTCTGGGGCTTAAGCATTATAATTATGCTGTGCAGAGCAGATCTTTCCCTGCTCCTGGCAGAAATCTTACTACAGCAGGGGGTTTGGGGTGCCAATACTACATCCAGTTCATTTCTCCTGAGCTGAATGACAGACCTCGAAAGGCAAGGCACACACAAACAAGGACATTCAGGCAGACACATGGGCCAGGACAGAGAAATCAGTGGTCCAGACGACCACCAACATTCCAGTCCTCTTTATTATGTGATCCAGGAAGGAGTGAAATGTTTAACAAGAGGATCCCTGGTTTCTTCAGCTTGTTTTTCTTTGTCTCCTCATGAGGCTGTAGGGCTGTGAGTGCAGGCAGCCAATTCTGGAAGTTTACCACATGCTTTCTTTCTGGAATGAGGGATTGTTTCTAGAATGAACTGTATGTTGCGTGAAGGGAGAATTCACTCAGTCTGTGTAAAACTGCTCCCATTCCAGCCCCACTTGCTCAGGATAAGCTTGCCTATGCCAGTGGAACTAAACCATCACCTCAGGTCTGGGGCTTTCTAAAGAATCAGAAGAACTCTTCACAAATGGTATAGACAAACTGATCTTTTTAAAACATGAGATTTATAGTTCATGTATGAAGTGTTTGCTGTCACATCATTTCCTAACCTATAAAATTAAGGCTGGTGTATGCTCAGGTCAAGAAATAAATCATAGAAACTAATAATAATTAAGCTGCCATTATTTTTTGAAGGGGGGTCGAATGCAGACCTTTTTACAAATTTCTAATGGGGAGAAATGTTACCAGAGAAATTGACATAAAATGAGGAAAATCGCGGGACATTCAAGAATTGTACGGCATGAAACCAAATGTGGTTCTCCATTTGCTTTTTTAAAACATTATTTATTTTATATGCATGAAGATTTTGAATGCTTGAAAATATAAACACCATGTACATTCCTGTTGTCACCTGAAGGTAAGACGAGGTGGTGAGTGTCCTAGAACTGGAGTTACAGATGTATGAGTCACCATGTGTGTGCTAAGAACTGAATCCAGGTCCTTTACAAGAGCAACAAGTGTCTAAACCACTGAGCCATCTCTCCAGCGCCAGGATCTCCAAGTTCAATCATCTTTTGTACTGTTTAAAACCCTCTTGTTCATACGTAAACCAGATGATAAAGACCCAGGAAACTTCCAGAAGAAATAGGAGCTACACTTTTTTGCAGGACATTTGGGGGGGTGCAATATGAGTAATAAAGAATTAGAATGAAAAAATGAAGGGAAAAAAGTTAGGAGGCAGGCAGAGAAAGGAAAGACATACAAAAAGAGGGAGAGAGGGAGGAAGAGAGAGGGAGGGAGGGGAGAGAGAGAGAGAGAGAGAGAGAGACAGAGACAGAGACAGAGACAGAGACAGAGAGACAGAGAGAGACAGAGAGAGAGAGAGAGAGACAGAGACAGAGACAGAGACAGAGACAGAGACAGAGAGAGAGTAGAGCCAAGATCACTGCCAACAGTTAACCAGGATAAGTGTGCTTTTCTTCTCTCATGAGTCACCACTGACACAACACAGGGAATTCAGCCTGAGAAGCCTTGAAAGGGAGAGTTGTAGAAGGCCAAGGGAAGACAAGTGCTATCTGGTACAAATCATCTTTGCCCACAGTCATCAAGGACAGCTCTGCCCTGAGCCACCCCAGGGTTGACCCAGTCTGCGGGGCTGTGCCAGGCAACATGCTTAACCACAAGCATCAGCTTAGGCCAATTGTGCAGCTGCACAAAGCAGGGCTTGTTTGGAAAGGGAGAGGTGGTTATTAATTAAATCAGCTATTCCCTCTTTACCTTCTTGGGTCAGGAACCAGGCTGGCCTAGGCCTGGGGCTGGGGCTGGTGAAGGGACTAGGACTGGGACTGGGACTAAGGCTGGGGTTGGGGCTGGGCCAGGAGCTGAGAAAACTGATTAAGGCACAAACACAGGATGTCAGTAAGCAGCTGGGGAAGAGAGCCCCAGTGATTTTTCAAGGTTCTAGAAGTATACCAAGTCATGAAGGACAAGCATTGCATTTGCAATGCCTGCTTTGTTAGAGGGTTAAGCACCTCAAGCCTTGATTCACTGCTCTGAGCAATAGGAACTGACAATATCAGAGGGCCATGTTGAAGACTTTCTCCCCTTTGTCCTCTCACCTTGACAGTTGTCAAAGATTACTTGCCTGGAGCTCTGTTAAAAACTAACACAAAGCCAGGCATTGGGGGCAAATACCTGTAGTTCCAGCACTCAGGAGGTAGAGACAGAAGGATCTCCATGAGTTCGAGGCCTGGTCTACAAGACAGGCTCCAAAGCAATACAGAGAAAACCTGTCTTGAAAAACAAAACAAAACAAAACACACACGCACGCATGCACACACACACACACACACACACACAAAAACACCTAACACAAAACAAAGTATAATGTAGGAGTCAGCCCAATAAAGAAGTTGCAACAGCCAAAAGTGGAAACTTATCCACCTTACCTTCCTGGTTACAGCTGGATCCAGGTAGCCTTTGAGCTTCTGAATGTACGTATGGGGAGGGTTCTTCACCTGGAATCGTTCCTGCAGGAAACACACAGCTAAGTAAACAGCAGAAAAGTATGAAGGAATACCACAGTAGGCAACAAGAACCATATTAATGTCATTACTCATGACCAAACACACCCCCAGTGTGAATGTGGCTTTGCTAGTAACTATCATGGGCTGATTATGTTCTGTCTTCATAGATCATGTGATCTCTTTGCACAGGAGGAAACCATGCCTAGAATAAAAAATTCAGTATTCTCTTTGACAGCATAGCTAGTGAGTGACACAGTGAGCCTGAATCCATGCCCTCCCAAACCTAGAGTGTGACTAGGTTTGGGATAGCTGCAGGCTGTGCAGCTATCACTCAAAGGGCCATGTTTTGCCCATCAGTTTTCAGATTTTCTGTGAATTTCTAGTGAATGATGGCAAGTCTTTATACGTTACCTTTAAAAGCAGCCACATTTGAGTCAAAATTGATTAAAAATAATTTCTTTTGAAAATGAGTAATGAGTTAATTGCTGAAAGGGTAGATGAAATGTGGAAATATTTATGAGAGTATGTAAACATGAATCCATGTTATCATTGCCAGGTTCCTAAAGTGGCATCCAAATTGAATACCCCAAATTAACACACACACACACACACACACACACACACACACACACACACACACACGTACCTCAAGATGATCAAAGCTAAGGTCAAAGACTGAACGAGGAAACATTCAAAATTAGGAGAGGAAAGTCTGAGGGGGCTATGTGGACCTGAGCAGCTGAACATATGTTATGCATGTTTGAAAAGTTTAAGCAGGTGGCGGTGGCACACACCTTTGATCCCAGCACTCAGGAGGCAGAGGCACGCAGATCTCAGTGATTTTGAAGCCAGCCTGGTCTACAGAGTGAGTTCTAGGACAGCCAGGGCTACTCAGAGAAACCCTGTCTCAAAGGAAAAAAAGTTTAAATACATCAGCTCTAAAATGAAGGTTCCAATTGTGTATGTTCTTTCCCATTCAACAACCTGCTAATTAGTTTTAATCTTCCTTCTGCTTCTTCTTCTACAGATATTCTAATATTATAGCAACAGTAACAGTTGTTTACTTTAGAAATGAGTATTTCTGCCAGGAGTAGTGATGCATGACTTTAATCCCAGTACTCCAGAAGCAGAGTCAGGTAGGTCTCTGAGTTAAGAGGCCATCTAGGACTAGGGAGGGAGGGAGAGGGGGTTAAGGAGATTTTTTATTTTTTCAGCATAGAACTACTAAATTCTTCGTAATCCACTCAAATCCTGTTGGTTACAGCCTTTGAGGGGGGGTCCTTTTTTAATTTTTCAAATCAGGGTTTCTCTGTGTAGCTTTGTAGACCAGGCTGGCCTCAAACTCACCGAGATCTGCCAGCCTCTGTCTCCCAAGTGCTGAAATTAAAGGTGTGTGCCAACACTGCCCAGCTGGTTAAGACTTAAAAATATTGAACAATTACTTTGTTATATTGAAAGTAACATCTTATCACCTATCTATCCAGTAAAAATACTATATTATACTGATGAAGATAAAGAAAGCAACTGATTGTAAGCAACCAGCACCAAATGACGCAACTTCAACACAGTCCCTATTCCTAAAACTCAGAAAGCACCATAAAAGCAGGCAGGGGATTATAAAAACCAGAGGACCAGAAGTATGCTAGGAGATTTTGTCCTCTAGATACAACAGGAAAGCCATATCCATGAAATCTCAATAACATGGCTACCTAACTAGACTTGACCAATGACAACACTAGTTGATATGCCAATGTGGGAGGGGTATATTTCACACGGCTCCACCAATACATGAAGAGCTACAGGAACTGCTAAGACAGGAAATTAAGACTTCCCCCAGAGATAAGCCCTCTGATTGGTTATGCAATACCAAATGGCAAGCCCTAAAAGCATACATATCAGCAACTGTAAAAGAACTCGGGGAAGTGTACGTACTTACTTATTGACCAAATATTAAACATTAATATGTATGTTATTATGTATAATAAATACATAATAAATACAATGTATTCTATGTAATGATATATAATACAGTAAAAAACATATAGTAGTAACCAATTATAAGATAATTGGTTATTTTATAACAATTATAAAAATGTCAATAATAATTTTTTCAAAGGCCATGAATTTGAAAGGGAACAGTGAACATGGGTGAGATTAAAGTGAGAAGAGGGAGGAAGGAAATTATATAATTATATATTAGTTAGAAATAAATTTCAGAGGTTGGGGATACAGCTCAGTGATAGAGTGCTTGCCTAGCAAACACAAGACCCTGGGTTTGGTCCTCAGCTCCAGGAGGGAGAGAGACAATAAATAAAATAAAATTAAAAAAACATATTGTTTAATATTTTATAACAGTGTAGAGCAGCTTGTAGTGAATTAATATTT
The DNA here is from genome assembly GCA_030556225.1 of Cricetiscus sungorus. Lineage (NCBI taxonomy): Eukaryota > Metazoa > Chordata > Mammalia > Rodentia > Cricetidae > Cricetiscus > Cricetiscus sungorus. The sequence continues at coordinate 31,669,439 of JANBXA010000132.1, read as the reverse complement.
CCTGTCCATTCAAAAATGATCAGGTAACTAATAGCACATATAAGTTGTGTATCTATAGAGTTGAAGAAGAGATCAGTACACTGTTGTTAACTATTACTCATCCCTCGGGTAGAGATTAGAAACTTCTCATTGGAAAAGGAAATGTTCTATATTCTAGTCGGGGAAACACAATCATCTTTTCATCTGGGGCCAAACTTTGTTTCTCAAGGATTAACCTATCTGCAAATGACACTTTATTCTTTAGATGGCTTAGCTCATTCAAGACTATTTACCAGTAGGTAGTTAGCTTAAATATTATATAGATAAGAGAGTGGAAAATGAGTGATCAGATGCCCTCCTTGGTATCATCTAGAATATGTATTGTATCACTTAGAATGGTTATGTTGTATGAATATGATATACAAATTACATGGTAAGAGATTCACTTATTACATGAAAGACTTGGGCTCCAGTTTCCAGCTCTCTGACTTTGTTCTTTCTTCTATATTATATAAGTACATTTATCTTGAATCTCACAGAATAATGGTTTTCAAGAGAAACACGCTGTGGGTGTGGAAACATGTTCTCTCACAGCTTCTTGCAAATCTGAGGTAGGAGAATTGTGAATTCCAGTCCTGCTTGGGCAGTGTAAAGACCCCCATCTCAACAAAAAACAAAAGTAGAGCAGAAACTTGTTCTATCTTCATTTAGTATCACTAAATAAGAATTGGATTTTTTTTGGATCTCCGCTATGTCACTTGTCTCATAATTTAAGGTCAAGTGTGTTTTGTTTTTGAGGCAGGGTCTACAGCCTCTACATCTCCCTACATCGGCCTCCCATACACAGGGACTACGGGCATTTGACACTATGCTCAGCTGAAGATGAGCTTGTAAAAGCCTAAAAACACCCCACAAGCAACAATAAACACTCAGCACAGGGCATGGGTACAGCAGGCTTGCTGCACAGTGCAAACTGGTCAAACTCAGGTCAGCACTAAGGACACTTGATGCTCATCCTATGCTATGCCCCTCTTGAGTCCAAGGCTGTGTATTATCTTCATAATCACATTTCTCATTCCCTGCCCCATCCACAAAGGTGAGTGTGCCCAGACACAGACCTGCTCTGCACATAAGAGAAAGGACAAATAATTTATTAGACTCCACTTAGTGACTGCAGATCAAGTTCACTGCCATCAGAACAAGAAAAGCAAGGCCATTCCTGAAGGAACTAAACGACAGAGGCCACAACAAGGCTGTATTAAGTTGGTTGGGTGTTCAGCACTGCAGTCCAGCTATGCTGAGGACTTTGTCTGGGACACCGAAGAAGACAGCATTAGTTCCTTTCATAGGGCCCCACCATTACCCTGAACATGTAAATATCACTGAAGCCCTTTCACTGTAAAGGGTTAGAATCAGGCACCCCACTCATTTTGAAAACTATACACAAACTTTATACCCTCTCTGTCTTTGTAGATCATTGCATGGGAAATTAGTTAAGGTTAATCTGGCATGTACTAGATTTATAACAAATGTATTTCAATCATTTCTACTCCATCAAAAATATTTGGATAATTGATCCCCAAATTAAACAGAATTCCATTCAGGTTTGTATTATACCTTACTATTCTGAGACCTAATGATATTTTAGCAAGACATCTGAACAAGAGGTTGCCAAGAAATTAATGTCTGTTGAGACACACACCGATTCCTGAATCTTTCCCCCTATTGCACCCTACTTCAGGGGTGTAATAATACAGCTACATGCTGCTTTGAGAGACCTAGTGAATTAATAGCAGCACTCTGTTATTTTAATGTTCTTATTATGCCAATTCCACAATAATTCACATAAGTGAAAACTCAGGAAGAACTTTCCTTTTGTTATATAAGTTTACTATACAAATGTTCTATTCCCCTTCACCCTTGAAATTGAAATTAGTTTGGGTTTGGTAGCATTGCCAAAGGCTAAGCAAGCAAACTGTGGTCTCTACTAAGCCACAGTTACAACCAGTAAAACTGTCACTCGTGAGTTCTAGTCTGTAAATTAGTTCTAATCTAATCTGCTTGGTACTAAGTGATGGACATCTAAAAGAACACTCCATGTCTTCTTGGGTATCAGGTCACTCACTCTCTCAAATGGGAAATTCTTACATTAGCAAACACAGAAAAGACTAGAAGAAAATATTGCAGTAGTGTATGCAGACAGACATGATTGACTGTGTAGGAAAGGAGAAGCATGCACTGGCCAGGAGTGGTGGGTTCATGAGCAGACAGAGTTTCTTAGCCCGAGGAACTGTGGTAAACTGATACACATCAGCCCTCACATAGGTCTTAAAAACTAATTAAAAAATAATCCACACAAGTGGAGCAAGACTCCCAAGGAGTTGACAAATACCAACGTCCCCAAGAGAACATATAATTTTTTATTTCCAAAAACAATCATAAATTTCAGAGAATCTGGTATATGGTACCACCTCTAAAAGGGATACATGTGATGAGCATGGAGGGCACGATGATGAGACAGGAGAGGACAATGGGGGAAAACGAAGTGCAAACATTTAAACCCTTATTTACTTGGTCAACAGTTGGTGAAGAAACCATGGCTACAGAACAGTGGTTCTCCCTTTGGATCACGACCCCCTTTGGGAGCTGTTACCAGATATCTTGCACATCAGATATTTATACTACAATTCATAACAGTAGCAAAACTGCAGTTATGAAGCATCAATGAAATAATTTTACTGTTGGGGTTACCACCACATGAGGAACTGTATTAAAAGGGCACAGCATTAGGAAGGTTGAGAACACTGTCATAGGGAAAAGAATCCTGCCTTACAACTGTTCAGAAGAGCTATTTATTGCTAGATGTTCTTTTCCACCAGGTCCCACAGTTGCTTCAGCCCCAAATAAGTACACAGACACTATATTAATTATAAAATTGTTGGCAGATAGCTAAGGCTTCTTATTGGCTAGGTCTGTCTTAATAATTAACCAATTTCTATTAATCTAAACATTTCCATGTGGTCTTATCTTACAAGAGAAGGGTCCAGGCCTGCTACTCCTTCCTCAGCTACATGGAGTCTCCTCAAGGACTCCCTCTGCCTGCTTACATTTCCCAGAATTCTCCTGGTCTCCTAGTCATGCCTATCTTCCTGCCTCTTATTGGCCAAAAAGTGTTTTAGTCATCAACCAATAAGAGAAACATATATACAGAAGGACATCCCCTATCAGCTATTAGATTCCAAAAAGCACTCTGCAATGCAAGCCCCTCCCTCAGAACATTTTAAATCTTGCTGTCCTATTTAGATTCCCCATTTGAAATGGCTATGTCTTGGCACTCTGTACAGTAGGCTGGCTTCAAACTTACATAGATCTACCTGCCTCTGCCTCCTAAATGCTGGGATTAAAGGCATGTGCCACCACCACCCGGTGAATACCAAATTTTAATGGTTATTTTATTCCTTCACTCATTCAGAATACATAATAGAAGACACTATTGTTTTAAAACTTGGAAAGAAATAAATTCTATTCTCCAATTCCAGGTTGTTAAATATGGCCCCTGTGATACAGCACACAGAGTTGTAACACAAAGTAGACGATGATAAGAGCCATATGTGATCCTCCTCAGTTCAAAGAGAGGTGAGCCATTTCCCAACTGTGCTGATCAAAGGGATCTCCCTGGAGAATGAGAGGTTTGGATTGAACATTGAAGGGAGAGGCAACACAGAGCTATGCAGAGTCTGTGTGTGCAAGGCAGGAGACAAAAGGTATACCAGATGAGCCTGGGAACAAAGACAGGCAGGGGTGCATGGAATGTAACTTGAGGGGTTTTTAAAAAGCTGGGTCTCAGTACCATGATGCAGAAAAGGCCATGGCACAAAAAAAATCTCAGGTCAACATTGAAGCAGACAAGAGAGGGTGCTAGATAATAAGCTAATGAAAAGTGACAGCCATCAGAATCAAAACAGAATTTTAACTAACAGAAAAATGTATGGCTAAAACTGTGTAACTCTCCTTTCTCTTGTCCCAACATTAAAAGCTGTCCTTTTCTGAAGAAAACTAGAACTGAAAAGTCAGCATGCCAGACCCCTTCCACAGCCGGCTTCTTGGAGATCTTTGAAGCATTCTTCAACTCAATATGAAACCACTTTCCTAGTCAGAGCAAGAGGAAGGGAGTGGGGGGGGGGGGGCACTCAAGTGTTCCATTACAACTCCCAGACTAAAGACAATTTTGATGGGGCTTTTCCAAATGATCTCTGTTATTTAGACTAGCAAGAGTTTCTTCTAGTTCCACGGGGCTTTCTTGGTCAAAACATTCCATAATTCATTGTCTAATATGTTGAATTAATTAGGCTTGCTTAATCCTATTCATCACTCATCATTTTTTCCCAGTTTAAGGGTTCCCAATGAATGTTTTGATCTTATGATAGAAGAGGCCACCCTGACTAAGTGGGGGGGGGGATCATTTAAGGTGGTCCCATGCACAAAGTCGACCACCGTGGTTGTCTGGAACACAGCACTGATCACCATAAACCTTGTTATTGTGACTGTGGGTCCAGGACCTAGACACAACAGTGAAATGTCAAATTGGCACTGGAAAAAGTTTTCAATTGACCTTCAAATTCTTTGCTCTCCTATTTCAACAGCCAAAGATTTCCTATTAGATTGATATTTCTTAAAACATAGACAACCAGAGCCCTTTACCTAATACAATCAGGGGTGCTCTTTAAACTACAAACTCTCATCACCTAATCCATCAAAAACCTAGGACTCTGCATTGTCTTCAGTTCTCCACGTGTGTCTCCTAGACAGCATGTGAGAAGCTCTGAAGTAGATGTGCAGTACAGTTTGTTTTAAAGTGTTGCTTCTTCATCTGAACAGTGGGGTTATGACACCTTCTATCCCATTTATTACACAGCCCAAGAACTTCACTTAAGATAGGTACCTTCAGTGTGAGCATAAAAACTGTGGATCACTAAGAGTCCTCCAGAGTGATCATGTATCATAAAAATAAAAATAAGCAAGAACTAAACTCTAGTGAAGATGGGAAGGGGGAGGGGAAGTGAGGGAGGGAAAAGGAAAGAAACATCTAGGTCAGTGAAGTGAGCCTCTGGGTGTATCTGTGGTAGCCTTTGCAGAGAGGATTAGATCATGAAAGCTGTGACCTAATGAATTAATCTTTCAAGGAGTCACAAACGATGCTACTGTTCAGAGATGATGAATGGGAGCGGGTCAGTGAAGGAGTACACTTGGGACCTAGACCTTAACTGCACACCCTCTCTTCCTAGGCTTCTGCCACCATGATGTGGACTGCTCTTTACTGCCATGCTATATCCCTTCCTCTCCCCATCTCCATCCCTATGACAGACACCTCTGAAACCATGAACCGAGAGAAGCGTTTTCTCCCTTAAAATTTATGGCAGTTATTTTGACACAGCAATGCAAAAGTCTCCCCATACCACCCCCAAGCAGCCTGAAGTCTGTTTCCATCTTCAGATCACAAGATTAGCCAAACAACAGCTTCATTTTTTGCTTATAAGGTCAAGATCAGTCAATAAACCAAGTACTCAGGGAATATTAAGAAGGCAAGGTAAACACGGGTTGAAAATAGGTCCTACTAACTGGCTTGCTGCAGAGGACATGTGCCAGCTAAGCGCACATCCACTGTGAGTAATGTCTACCCTTAAACAGCCTTGGTAAGTTATCCTCAATGAAAACATCACCAATAGCTCAGTAGTGATGTCACCATGAAAGATCCAGCATTGGCTTCCAGAATAAACACCTGAAGGTGACACCTGAGAGCCCTGAATTGAACTGATTTCTCTTGAGCTCCAAAGCTAAGCAGGTGCTGACGTGGATTTTGCTGACACTCCTGCATCACCCATCACCATGGTATTCTGGTAACTGACAGCATAGTGATACAGTATATATATAGTTTCTACCCTTCATAACAGTATCCTCTTAGAAAATACCAAGCCACCTTTCTAATCAAGTTTCCTGCTGCCCAGCTGCATCTCCAGTGTCTACAGGATCATTATAAATAAAATCAGCCAATGATACTCTCTTCCATGTAAGGAAAGCAAGTTTATCTCACTGCTGCGGCAAGGACTAACACTTTGCTTGAAAGTTTTTCCTGAATGCCAGGTGACAGAGAACACAGAACTGAGAGATCTGTTTCATGTGCAGACTCCAAGAAGTTGAGTTTCTCTGAAACATGGTATGCACGACATCTAGCATGTCACTCTCACAGTGCCAGCACAATAAATTGAACCAACTGGTGACCCAGAAGCCACAATTACGAGGTGGTCTAAGGTCACCTGCTAAAAATCTTCGCAAACCACTTTAGAAAAAAACTGAAACACCTCAACTATTTGCAAGACATTCAAAGGTAATTTGATTTTTCTTTTTCGTTCGTTCTTTCTTCCTTTCTTTCTTTGGTGAAAGATGGGGGGGGGAGGAAATGAGTTTCCACTACAAAGACTGTGAGTTACATATCCAAGTGTTAAGACAATATGAAGTAGTATTTGTACACCTCTAAAATTCTTAGTTAACAAATTTAAATTTTCCCAAAATGTACTGTGTGTCTGTCTGGCTCTCAACTCAATGGTAGAATCATTGCCTAGTATATGTGATGAAGTAAAGAGTTTGGTACCCACCATTACAAACATAAATAGTGCAATTAAATAAAATTTTGTTTGAAAAGTTACTTCTAGTCAAACATACAATACTTCAATTGTTATATTCTTCATGTCCTGTAACAGTGTCTCCAGGATTACAAAATATGCCTTTATAATAAAGTTTATTTCAAGCCACATAAACAAATGTTTTTTTTTTTTCAATGCCACATGACGCAGGAAATTTTATGGAGCTCCCCACCCCATCTTTCTTTTGTCCCCTCCCTTTGTTCCTTGCCCCCCCTTTTTTTCCTAAAAGACTGGTGCATTCTGGCCTCAAATTCACTATGTAGCCAATCTCCTCCTAAATACTGGGATGCTACCTGTGCATTTCAAAGAGAAAAGGAATCTACAATTCCACTCATAATACCAGTTACAAGGTAGGAAGGCAGTCAATGTTCTTTGAGGCAAAAGAAAGCCTAAGGCTTTGAGTTGGACAACCTCTGGCTGCTAGCTATAGCCATGGATGCCAAAGAGTACTTCTGACAAGGCATTTTTGTCAAAAGACAAACTCAGAAAGCATCAATCAGTGATCCCAGCACTGGGAGGCTTAGGCAAAAAGCCCACTGCTGAGTTCAAAGCCAGCCTATAGATTATCTCTCAAGAGGGAGGGGGGAGGGAGGGAGGGAGGGAAGAAGGAAGGGAGACAGGGAGGCAGGGAGGCAGGGAGGCAGGAAGGGAGGCAGGGAGGCAGGGAGGGATCAGTATATTCCTTTCTCTTTAGGCCATTTCTCCTCTCTTTCCTTGCTCATCACTCTAGCCCAATGTGGAAAGCCAACACCACCACCACCACCACCACCACCACCACCACCACCACCACCACCACCTCCTCTGCTGCTGCCTCTACAAAAGTTGTGTGACAAAGGAACACTTTAAAAAAGGAAAGACACAAACTCAATTCTAAGTTCATAAAATTTTCCAGGACTCCAGCAATGCTGAAACCCAAAAAGTTCAAGCACTGAAGAGCTGGCATCTGCCCCTTTGATAGCTTCTCCAGAGTTTCAGAAGGAAGCAGTTGCAGACCTGGAACCAGTCCTAAGGGAAGTGAGTCTGCAAAGGAAACTGAAAGAAACCCGTCTTCTTGGCAACAGCAACAGCAACTAAATGAAAACCTTTGTTGAGATTGGAAGACCTTGAGAAAACAAAGATGGGCCCTTCAAAGTCTCAGACAAAAGATAACCCAAGATAAAAATACCTTTCAAAAAATAAAAAGTTGGCAGAAAACAAAAAACCTATGCTTCATAGTCAGCCCTTGCCTGGCAGGATGGACCCTGTTGGAACACAGTGTAGACAAACTGACAACAGTAACCATTCTAAGTTATTTCCCCAACAAAGTATCTGTCTAAGGACACTCCTCTACACCTCTGCACCTCACTCTGCATTCTCTGACAACTAACCTCCTCCTGAATTAATAGCTTTTAAAATTGCTAGTATGAATGTTGGTGTGTTTGACAATTTCATATTTGAGTACTATATCCACATCATTTCTACCCCTCCCTCTCTGTCTTCCAACTCCTCCTAGTTATCTCCCAACCCCATCTCCAATTCATGAGATTTCTCTCTCAGTCTCTCTCTCTCCCCCTGTCCCTATCCCTCATCTCCCTCTCTCTCACACTCAACACTCACCCTCACACACACGCATAAATACAACCTTCTAAGTTAATTTGTGTTGCTCATATGTACATGTGTTTGGGGCTGACCATTTGGAATAAGATAACCTATCAGGGGCCACATCCCTGTTGAAAACTTATTCTCCCTTTCTCAGTAGCCATTAATTGTCTATAGTTCTTCATCTAGTGGTGGGGCCTTGTGAGATTTCCCAAATACACTGGCGTGTCTACTGGAGTGTCAATGTGTTGGTTTTGTTTATCAATCATATTTTTAAGATTTCATGGATGCAGCTTCCCTGTACTATAAAGAACACATTATTTCACAGCCCTCTGGCTCTTATAATCCTTCTGAAACCCCCTCTTTCGCTAACATCTCCCAAGCCTCAGGTCTAGGGTTTGTATTGTTGGTGCATCAATTAGGGATGCACACACCACAGTCATTTACAGTTCTCTACACTTTGTGAATTTCTGTAATGTTCTCTGTCTGCTTCAAAAGAAGCTTCTTTGATGAGCGGTAAGAGTTACATTTATCTATGGTATAAGAATAAATATTTAGAATACAGTTAGAAATTAGACAATTAGGAAAGCAACAGTAGGAGAGTCACTGCTATAGTCCATGACCCTAACAGCAACAGTTAATTACCTAGTCTTACAGTACCAGGCATGAACTCCCTCTTATTGAGTGGGGTACATGTCCAATTAAACAGCTGTTGGTTGCCCCCATTATTGCAACATGGGAGCTATATCTTGCCATGCTGCTTTCTGTTGTGGCTGGTAAACCTACAAACTGATTGCTTTTCTCCTATTGCAGTTTACATAACACCTTCAGGTAGCATGAGAGTTAATTTGTCCTCAAGAAGAGGATTCCAGGTCACCTCCAGCTTGCCTCCTCCAAGTACTGTATACAAAGTATGTAGTGTCTTCTACAACATGGCCTTACTGTCAACATAGAGAAGGCAACCAAAAGCAAGGACAATAGCATACATTTTAGGGGAGTTTGGGGAGTCTCGTGGACTCTCCTGACAGCAATTCAAAGGGAGATTCCCCATACCTGATACTGGGGATTTTGTTATATAAATAAATATAAAATAATGTTTCTCTGTGGCTTTTTCAATTATCCTTTGTATAGTCTATCTATCACTCTTCTCTTTTGCTCTCACTTCCTTCTCCTTAATTAAAGCACCCCCCCCCATTCTGCCATCCCTCCTTCATAACACCTGTGTCCTGCTCTCCCCGTCTCTAGAGTTCCTTTCCTCATTATAGGACCTCCTAATGGTCCTTTTTATTATTGTGGTATCTATGGTTCCACCATGTTGTATACTCACACCTAGAGATTCAGAGCTAGGACACACACACACAAAGAAAAAGAAAGAAAGAAAGGAAGGAAGAGAGAAAGAAAGAAAGGAAGGAAGGAAGAAAGAAAGGAAGGAAGAAAAAGACACATGCAATATTTGTCCTTTGGGTCAGGTTTATTTTCCTGCAAATTTCTTGACTTTTTTTTTTTTTTTTTTAGCTGAATAGTAATTGGTTGTACATATATACCATATCTTCATTATCCACTCATCCATTGGAGAACATTTAGGTGTTTCCAGCCCTGGATATTGGGAATAGAGCATCAGTGAACATGGATGAGCAATTATCTTCAGAGAAGAATGTCAAGTCATATGCCATATTGCCCACATACCAAGGAATGGTATAGCTGAGTCATATTGTGTATCTATTTTTAGTTTGTTCTTTGTTTGTTTTTTAAAATTGTCCACAGTAGTTGCAACCCCAGCTGCAGTGAATGATATTTCCTTTATCTTACAAACTCACTAGCAATTATTGCCAGTTGTTTTCTTGATCTTGGCTATTCTCAGAGTGGTTTTAACTAGCATTTCCTCAATTGCTAAAGATGCTGAACACTGCATAAGATTTGTCCTAGTTATTTTTATTCTTTTGTTTGAAAATTCTCTGTTCAAATCTGTAGCTCACTTTTTAATTTAGTCATTTGTTTTCTTGATTTTTTGGGTTTTTGTTTTGTTTTAGTTCTTTATATATGCTGGATATTAGTCCTCTGTCTGATGTGTAGTTGGCAAATATTCTCTCTCATTCTATAGGCTTCCTCTTCACTTGATAGTTTTCCTAATTGTACAGAAGGCTTTGATTTCCATTTTCCAACAGTGGACTTAATTCCTGAATAAAATAGAGTCCGATCCAGAAAGTCCTCTCTTAGACCTATATCTTAGAGCATACTACCTATGTTTCCCACCAGTTTAGTGTTTGTTTCACACTTCACATTAATGTCTCTCATCCATCAGAAGTTGACTTTTTTGCAGGTGAGAGATCTGGGTTTAGTTTCATGCTTCTATGTGCATCATTTTCCAAGCATCATTTGCTGAAGATGCTCTCTTCTCTCCAGTGTGTATTTTTGGCATCTTTGTCAAACATCAGATGGCAAAAGGTCATTTTGTTTTCTCAATCTTGAAAGATTTATTTATTTATCCAACCACCAGCTTTATGTTAACTTCTCAGGAAAACACATCACTAATGAATAACTACAGAAATCTATGGAGTTCAGTATTAACAGATATGAAAAAATAAATTTTGACATGAAATCAGCCTAAAACAAATGGGCCAAACAAATCTGGCCATAATGGCAGAGACAGCAGTTGCTGTTTCCTGAACACTTTCTTCTCCTTCCTGGGCCTTCCTCTCTCATTCTTCTCTATGGCCTACTCAATAGAATAAGAGTGTATTTCCCTCTCTAGCCTCTTCCAAATGTCATCCCATGGGTATAACTATCTATTACTCACAGGTTAGGAGATTGTACCCAACCCATCCCACAGGTGAGGATAAAGCTAAATGTTCAAAATTGCTTCACATGGATCAATAATAACATATATTTTTGCCCTTGATAACCAATAATAACCAAACTTGGGTCTTGTAAATAAAAAGCTTATTAGAGAAATCTTTATCTTGGCATCTGCTGTAGGTTAAATTGTGGCCCTCTAAAGTCTGTGCCCATACTCTGAGCCCCACATCAGTGAATATGATCATAATTGGAAAAAGAGGTCCGGGCAGAAGTAGTGAAATTAAGAATCTCAGTGTTGGATTATTCCAGGAGGTCTTGAATTCAAACACCCTCATATAAAACAAAAACAAACACAGATACAAAAAGAAAGAAAGGAAGAAAGAAAGAAAGAAAGAAAGGAAGGAAGGAAGGAAGGAAGAAAGAAAGAAAGAAAGAAAGAAAGAAAGAAAGAAAGAAAGAAAGAAAGAAAGAAAGAAAGCCACATCAAAATGGAAGCAGATGTTGCACACACAGCCAGCGGCCACAGATTACCCATGGCCAGAAACTGTGACTAGCAAAGCAGGCATCTCCTTCAGGAACTTTGGAAGGAGCAGTGTGCAATCAGCACCCTGATTTCAGATTTATGATTTTCAAAACTATAAGGTAATAAATTTCTTTTGTTTTAAGCCATCAAAATAGATACTTTTGTTAACACCCAAAATGACCAAGAACATGTATGGCAAAGATATTAATGCAGTGATTTTGAACTTGTGTGTGAGTGTGTGTGTGCATGTGTGTGCACGTGCGTGCGCACACGCGCGTGTATTATATTTTATTTGTTGTAGTGCTGGGGGGCAGAACCCAAGGTCTGCAGCTAGACAAACACTATGCCACTGAGGGATATATGCCCTCACTCACAAAACTTTTCATAATATAAGAAAATACAAATTGTACTAAGGTTAGGAGTTACATATTTCAATATATAATTGATAAATACCAAACCAAAGAGATTAGGTTGATAACAGAAATTATTTGGAAATATCAGAATGAACTCACATTTTTTTAGACTTATTTTCACAGTGCACACACAAGCTGGAAAGAAAATCTGTCTAGTTCCTGCCAATCTCACATTTTAATTTACATCATACCCCACCCCCGGGGGAGAGGGGGAAGAAGGCTCTTTAGAGAAATGCTTGATTTAAAGGGCAAAGAACTTAAAAGTTAACCAAACATTATTTTTGTAGCATGAAATGATTTCTTGGGGATTAGTATAGTTGTGTCAAGAAAAAAAAAAGTTTGCATGAATTTCCCACCAGTCAAAGAAGTGATAATAAAGTCTCAAAAATGGTACTTAGATTGACACAAAATGATGAAAATCCAAGAATTCTGAGTGATATTCCACAGAAGACGACAAAGAAATCTCATCAGTTACTTTTTCAAGTTATCCATTAAACCAAATGCTTACTTTGAAAATGGCAACATAGATGACCCAAAAAAAAGTCAGCAATTATATGCCAGGGAGAATAAAGACCCAGTTACAAGCACTAGTTACTGACAATGCTGGCTGGCTTTTGTCAACTTGACACAAAATAAGAAAAATCTTCAGTTCGGAATTGTGTCCTTCAGACTGCAAATAGACAAGTCTATGAGAGCCTTTCTACAACTAATGATTGATGCAGGATGGCTAAGCCCTCTATGGGAAGTGTCACCCCTGAACAGGGGGCACCGGGTTGTAAATGAAAACAGGCTGAACAAGCCAAAAGGAGAGAGCCAGTACACAGCATTCCTCCATGCTCTCTACTTCGTTCCCTGCCTTGAGTTCCTGCCCTGGCTTCCCTTCTTGATGGACTGTGATTGGGACATTTAAGTGAGCCAAATGAACCCTTCCCTACCTGTTGTGAGCCAGACTGGTCCAGAGCTTTTTGAGAGAGGCCCCAATGATGGGGCAAAGGAAATATAGTAGTTCTGTGTGCTTTCTCAGGACCAGACTTGGCCTTGCCTAGTCTGGTGCTGGATATCAGACCTATGAAGGAGCTAAGGTTTCAGTTGCTGGGAACTTGGCTTCCTGAAGAGACCAGAGCCATCAGTCCCAAGGCTGCTGCATGTTCTGTCCTCTCTTGAGATTCCCTATGTTCCCTTTGTATATAACATTGCTTTATTAGCTTCCTGCTCTCTGTGTACCACAGTGTAATAGTTTCTTCACACTCTGACCCATTTCTTTCCTGGAAATAGCATATAAGATGCTATACTTCTTAGTAAGCTTGCTTGACAAAAGACATAGCTTGTACAAGACCATCCAACACCAGCTTTCTGTATTTTTTCTTCTCATCTGGCTACCTCCCCTTTAAGACCCTGACCTGAAAAACAGCCTGATACCCAAGGTGATTTTGGTTGGACTGTTTTTATCACAGCAACAGAAAGCAAACAAAGAAAGAAGGATATTGGGTAATCATCAATTTGTAGCACTCAATGAAACTGATCAAAGATTATCAGTTGTGTTTTAAATTCACTGGGTACAAAATTGGTATGTAATTGGTTATATTAAACTGTCACCAAAGTAACAGACAAAATACCTTGCCAACATAAGGGGAACAATGGAGCAAACAGATCACCACTTGATGGACAAGATAACCTCACTGACTCATGGGACAAATAGATAACTATCATCTCCTGTAACATTCTCAACAAAAATGTTCCATCCATCCATCATTCATTAAAGCTAATTGTAGTCAATAGCAACCACATGGTCTAAGCTACTGTGAGGTGAGGAAGCAACCAGGACAATGTAAAAGGTAAGAACTCCCAATGGAAATACCTACCCAGAAAAATCATGGAAATATGAGTGACAGGAAGTATTAAGGAGTTATTTATTTAAATTATGATGGTTATATTGGAATACAAGAGAAAACTATTTTTAGACCACATACTACTTTTCAAAAATAAGCTAGAAAACAAAATATCAAAGACTGAGAAAAGAAAAACACCCTGACTAATTTAGTGGTTTAAAAAGTGCTGATTAAATAGAAGGAAGATCAAAATAAAAGACAAAATGAAGGTTAGAAGACAAATTAAATAGGAATATATCCCCAAAAAAGCAATGAGTGAAAAATAAATAGCATTTCAACATGCTATACAATTAACAAAAAAAAAAAAGCACAATTGTGAACAATTTAGCATCAAACAATATCACAGTAGAGATGTCAGGGGACACACACAATACAGAAGGTTGGGGGACAGAGAGCTATTTCTCTCCCAGCAGCTGGGGAATGGAGTTAAATGTAGAATCAAAGTCTGCAACTTGGGGATAATGCTAAACACTGTTTAATCTGAAGCCTGGGAGCAGGGGGAGATGGAGGAGAAGGAGGAGGAGGAGGAGGAGGAGGAGGAGGAGGAGGAGGAGGAGGAGGAGGAGGAGGAGGAGGAGGAGGAGGAGGAGGAGGAGGAGGAAGAGGAAGAGGAAGAGGAAGAGGAAGAGGAAGAGGAGGAAATGGAACCTCTCTTTAGGTGGTCTTCAACCTCCTCCCCACTATCTGTTGCACTTCTGGCTTGCGTGACTTCCAGAACAGACACTGGGCATGAGTCAGGTTATAGAGCACTACGCTAGACCCTACTTACTGTCCACTTATTACCACTGGCTTACTTGCTAAAGAGCTCTAAGTGGTTCATAAAACATGAACACTGAAACACTACAACCAGGAATCAGTGGCTCACTAGGTACAGGTGCTTGCCCCACAAGTCTAGAGACTAAATTCAATCCTAAGAACTCATGCAATGGTGGAAGAAGATTCCTCAAAGTTTTCCACTGACCTCCACATATGTGTCATAGCATGCAAGCAAGCACTCATGTACATCCACAATAACAATCAATGTTTTTTAAAAAAAAAAAAAGAAAGAAAAGAAAATGAGTCAGGTGGTGGTTGGTGCCTGTAATCTCAGCACTTTGGGAGGCTAAAGCAGGAAGCTGACACAAGCAACAGACAGATTGCAACACACAGTGAGTTCTCGGCCAACCTGGGGTACAGAGTAAAATCCTGCCTCAAAACAAAACAGGAGCCAGGCAGTAGTGGCACATGGATCTCTATGAGTTTGAAACCAGCCTGGTCTACAAAAGCTAGTTCCAGGACAGCATCCAACGCTACACAGAGAAACCCTGTTTTGAAAAAACCAAAACAGGAAAGGCAGGGGAGAGTAGAAGTGAAGGGATGGGAGATGAAGGACAAAATGCAGAGAGTAAAGGACGATTCAGAAAAGTGTAAAATATGTTTAAGTTAGACATGTACCCCTGTGGTAAATTAGCTTAACTCATGTGTGTAGGTGTTTGTGGGGGGTGGGGGGGGCTGCACATCCGTATATGTGCACATGGAGGCCTGGAGACAGCCCTGAGTGTCATTTTTCAGGAACCAGCTACCTTGTTTTTATGAGAGAGTCTCTCTCACTGGCCAACTGGCCATCTGTCTCCCCTTTGCCAGCACTAATACTGATTCTAAGCATATACCACTGGGACTTCCCAATTGCCCAGGTTCTAGACTCAGCTCCTCATGTTATGCTGCTTAACTAAATGACTGAACAACCCCTGCAACCCAAGTCAGTTAAATTCCGGTACAAGTTAACCCAAAGAGCACCTTACATTTTATTTTTTAAGTAGTACTACAAGCAAACAAAGTTATTGCAGGATTTTTGTTTTGGTTTTTGGTAGTATTAGGAATCAGTTCCAGGGCTAGGTATACACCACTAATGAGCTATACTCTCAGCTCTCCCAAATAACTGTCATAGAATATGTTAAATTAGCCATATCTGGTGGCGCAGGCCAGGCTCATCTTTCACTGTGTGGCAGCGCCTTCCCAGTCTTTGGATCAGGATTCATGCCAAGCCTTGAGGATTGTAATCTGATCTCTCTGAAGGGCTTAACACAGGAAGCTGAGCTTAAGTAGGTATGATTTCCTGTAACCTTTTCATTCATCTTTCTTGTTAATCTTATCCCATACAGTCCTGTATCAATGAAGAAGAACTTCCATCTTTCTCCCACCCCACCCCCCATATCCTTCCTCCAGGTACAATGCAAAGCAATACTCAGTTTTTAAAAGGCAAATCTGAGTCCATGCAGAAAAAAAAAAAAAAACACAAACATCCCTGAGACCAAGCACTTTAGCTCAGCTTAGCCAACCTCTGGATCATAACAGATATGTATGGACAGCTCAAATGGCCTGAATTTGAACTGTCATGTCATCATATGCAGAGGAACAGTTATGAACCAAGTTCCTGTCCACCCAAAAGTGCTATGTCTAACCCATCCTCATCCTGTTCAGCTGAGAAATCACAGAACAAAACTGTGACTTGCAGGTTTAGGGATATGACATCTATATATGTCAGAGAAGCTCTACACATGGAATCTTAACAATCTGGCTTCCTGCACAAGATGTATATAACACCACCAGCAGCTGACATGCCAGTTGGATGGGGAAATCTCACAGGACCCTACCACTAGAAAAAGCGATACACAGGCACTTAATGACTACTGAGAGATGGAGAATTATTCTTCTCTGGGATGAAGACCAGATAGGTTACCCAATTCCAAACATTAGCAACAGTGGCTGGAGAGATGCCTCAGAGGTTAAGAGCAATGGCTATTCTTTCAGAAGACCTGGGTTCTATTCCCAGCACACACATGGCAGCTCACAATTGCCTGTTACTCCACCTCCAGTGGATCCACACTCACACTAACGTACATGCTGGCAAAACACAGATGCACCTAAAATAAATAAATTTCAAAACATTAGCAACAGTAAATGACTCAGAAAAATATAGATAGATGTGTGTGTGTGTGTGTGTGTGTGTGTGTGTGTGTGTTACTGCTGCTGCTGCTATTGCTGCTGCTGTGATAAGCTACCATGAGATACCATGATGAAGGCAATCTATAGAAGAGTCTACTTGGGGCTTACATTTTTAGAGGGTTAGAGTCCATGGTGGTGGAGTGGAAGCAGCAGGGCAAACAGCTAGAGAGGACGCTGAGAGTTCACATGTCAACACACAAGCAGAAATCTCAGAGTGTACTAGGGATAACTACAGCTCTTGAAACTTCAGAACCCACCCCTGTGACACACTTTTCCCAAAAAGACCACACTTCCTGATCCTTTCCAAACAGTTCCACTAACTGGGTACCAAGTATTCAAACATATGAGTCTATAGGGGGTCATTCACAAACAACCCCATTATGTAAGAATGGTTAAAAGAATGGTTCATGAATTTGAGGGAGAGTTGTGAGGAATTGCAAGGGGAGAACATGGGAGTTGGAAATGATGTAATTATAGTAGAGGAAACTCTGAAAAACAACTAAATTAATAAAATTATGAATGTATTTAATACTTATAAAGTACACACTTTAAAACTAAAATAGTAGTGTATGCTTAGCAACAAATTTTAGGAAGAAATAAACTTTCATCTTGCCCTTGCAATTGATCAAAAAAAAAAAAAAAATGGTCTCACACCTTTGCTCCCCCACAGAAGCCTGGCTTCTCAAGAAGGCATGAGACGGTAGAGGAGACAGAGGTTCTTTGTAGAAACACAAAGCAAATGGACTTCTTCCTATCTAAGTCAGGCACCCTTCCTTTCACCTAAGGAGTTGTAGAGCTGACAATGAAGTTTAACTGATGCCAAGCCAAGTGTAACAGTTGAAAGACACGAAAGAGTAAATACCAGCCCACCTGCATGTCATCTCCCAGGACATTTCTCTGGCCTCTCGTCTCCCTTTTGCTCCTCTACCCATGACTCCAGAGCTGTGATTCTCGACCTTCCTAATGCTGCAATCTTTTAATATAGCTCCATATGTTGTAGTGACCCCCAACCATAAAATTATTCTTGTTCTTACTTCATAACTGTAATTTTGCTACTGTTATGAACTATAATATCCGTGTTTTCTGATGGTCTTAACCAACCCCTGTGAAAGAGTTTTTTGATTCCAAAAGGGGTCATGATTCACGGATTGAGAACCATGGCTCTAGAGCCTCTTTCTCAATGTGATTTAGCCTTTGTTTCTTTCCCTTAACACAGTTTCAGTAAGCACTCCAGGCAAACACAATCTACAACCCACACTCTAAAGGAACTCATTTTTGAAGAAGACAAATATTTGCAGACCAAAGCAACAAATCACTGAAAAATAAGTGCAACAGATTCAATGCCGATATTCATTTAATGACATTTCTAAGTGGAATTGTGGTCAAATCTTTTCTAAAGCATCTGGCACTTCACATTTGCTTCCTTGGGAAAAGTCAGAGCAGATTCAACTCATAGAGCACTTAAACTCAGAAGATACAAATCAAGTACAGTCTTTGTTCACCACTAAGCTTAATGTATATTATGTTAGTCAGCTTGCTCAAAAGGATGGCTAAAACCAGGTGGTGGCGGCTCATGCCTTTATTGCCAGCACTAGGGAGGCAAAGGCAGACGGATGTCTGTGAGTTGGAGGCCACCCTAGTCTACAAAGGGAGTTCCAGGACAGGCTCCAACGCTACACAGAGAAACCCTGTCTCAAACCCCT
Source organism: Cricetiscus sungorus (assembly GCA_030556225.1). Taxonomy (NCBI): domain Eukaryota; kingdom Metazoa; phylum Chordata; class Mammalia; order Rodentia; family Cricetidae; genus Cricetiscus; species Cricetiscus sungorus. Next base: position 31,650,872 of record JANBXA010000132.1, on the reverse strand, counting down.
GCCCCTGAAAAATGGGTAAAAATGTATACAATCTCAACAAAACTTTTTTCCAGTGACAGTATCATTGCAAAAGGAAAGTGCGAACTCCCACCAAAAAAAGAAAAAAATTAGATCGAGCTCTGGATGAGGCTTATAAACAAACTGTTATTAAAATAACAGAGTGGGAAAAGAGGACCACACATTGGACTCTGAATATTACAGCAGCCAAAGATACAGGATGGAACGTGCAAGCTCTGTGACCCATATGGTCCCCATAATGATTGTTTATGGAATGGAAACCAAGCTACTTTCTGTACAGATTCCCACTATGCTCTAACCTAAACCATTCACCAAGTTCCCTTGGAAAGTAAGTTTGTTAAACACCTTTGTCTAAAGTGTGTTCTAAATAACAGATATGATATCAACATTACTATTTCAAAAAGAAAGAAAATTGTTATTTGTGTGTCCAGAGCCAGCAGTGTCTTGGAATGGTGCCAGGCATCAATGACCACATCCCACAGTATCTGTTTGAGACTTTACACTAAGGCTTGCATTGGTACTTTCTCACTCTAAAACATATAGTTGAGACTTTTCCTCACAGCATCACATAAGCATGTGTTGACACCATAAAGTATATGAGAAAAACATGAGATGGCCCATGAATCTTTGGGGGCAAGTTGATGACAAAAAACAATATGGGTAGTAATAGTTAACATCTTATCTGTCCTTCAGCAAGAGTACAAGCAACCCTCCAGTTTAAAAAGTACCTATTTTATCCCAAATATTATTCCACATAATTTACAACTTATCACCTCCAATTCTCAGAATAAACATGTTAATCACACTTTTAAACTGACGGAAGTGATTCTGCAGTAAAAATCTTTACTAAATGATATATAGTGTAATAAATGGTCAAATGAGCACAAAAGCTGAAAGTATACTACAATGTACCCTGACATATCTTCAAAATCAAGTTTAACAATTACTGGGATGTTTCCAGATTTTCTTGATCAATCCCTTTATTTTCTATTTTGACAAAATATTGTAACGAGAACCCCAGTCATATCTTTCACTCCACATCAGTGTTCATGTCTCTAAAACTGAAAGCAGAATCACATATAACCACAAAGCTAACAATCAAACCCAAGAAAATCAAAATATAGCTCTGTAGATGCCTCTTCAGTTATTAATCAAACATTCCCAGTTTTTCAAGAAAATCTTGTATTTAATTTGCTCACAATAGGATCCAAAAAGGGTCTAGAATACAAACACACACACACACACACACACACACACACACACACACACACACCTTTTCACATAAGCTCCTTCTTCCTCTTTTTTATTTCCTATCCCACACTGATAAAACAAATAGTTTCATGGTTGAATTATTAATTTATATGCCAAGAAATTTACCTGGTCAAGTGTACAGCTTGCGTATAGTCACATGGTTATGCAAACCATTATTCTGTGTAACTGCAGAACTTTCTATCATATCAGAGAGAAACCCAAATCACCAACAGGGGCTCCTTCTAAGATGTGGCAATTACTAACATAGTCCCTGCTCTACAGAACTTTCTATTGTGGATACTTCATATAAACAAAAATCACAAAACTTATCTTCACTGTCCATCAGACAGACATCCTATACAGACTCATAAGCATGTGACATGATTCATACACAGAACAGATTATAATGAGCATCCATATAGAATGGCACGTGGCAGAAGCTTTCAGCTTTTGTCCCTCTTGTCCCTCAGATATATATATATATATATACACACACACACACACAAGTGACTATCTCCCATGAGATGAGCTCATGGGTTATACATATGTACAAGAAGACATTTTTGCTGGTCACAGTTTTCACAATGAAGAATAATTAACCAATGCTGGCTATTCATCATAGCAGCCACAATGTGACAAGACTCAATGTCAAGCTACAACTCCCTGCTTTCTTCTTTCCTTTTAGTGAAGCATTGCATAATGCAAACAGAAAAAGAGAACACATAATGTTTGTTTTTTAGTGTATCGTTCATACATACATTCTATGGGGAGAGCAGCAAAAAGCACTGGTTAAAATATCAACTACAGTTAGCAGATTCTCCAAAACCAGACTACCTAAGCCTGCCTTTTCACCACTACTTATGTGACCTTTGGCAGGAACTTCATCTCTAGGTCTAGGCTTTTGCCTGACATTACAGAAAGGCACTGTTAAGAGTGACTGCTTCTGCTGGCACTGGGCAGTAACAACTAATATTCTCTTAAACTGTCATCAGCAATACTTCAGAGCCCATGCAGACACTGTAGTAATGTAAAGAAGTGACTGGTCAAAGTGCTCTAGGCATTCAGCATTCCAGCACACAGCTGCAGGGACCCGGCAGGCAGTAGAAAAACAGGTCCAGTAAGAACAGTGAGACAGAGCAAAAAACTTCCAACTACAATAGTAATTACCTCAATATTTTTTTTTTTTTTTCCCAAGATAGGGTTTCTCTGTAAAACAGCCTTGGCTGTCCTGGCACTCATTCTGTAGACCAGGCTGGCCTCGAGCTCACAGAGATCCACCTGATCCTGCCTCCCAAGTGCTGGTATTAAAGGCATGCATCACCACCACCACCACCACCACCACCACCACCAAACAACAACAACAACAACAACAACAACAACAACAACAACCAGCTCAATTATCTTTTTTACTGACAAATTTTTAAATATACTTTGATCATATTCTTCTCCCTCCCAACTCCTCCCAGATCCTCCCCACTTTCCTGTGATGGCTATTTTTGGTCAACTTGACTACATCTGCAATGAACTAAAACTCCAAAATGGGGCACCCTATGAGGGGTTTTTGCTGAATTTGGAGTGAGAAGATCCACTTCTAATCTGAAACTTTGAGGTAGGAAGACACACCTTCAATCCAGATCTTTTGAGGTGGGAAGACCCACCCCTACTCTGGGCTACATCTTCTCCTGGAAGCCTACATAAGGACATGGAAGAAGGAAAGTTTTGTTCTTCATCTACTTCCTTTCACCTCCCCAGCAAGCCAAGCCCATTCCTTCACTAATGTTAGAACTTCAGGATTCCAGCACATACTAAAGACCAGTTTTGACACCCAGCCCTGTGGACTGAACAACAACTGGATTCTTGAACCTTCCATTCATAGGTAGCCATTGTTAGATTAGCTGAACTACAGCCTGTAACTATAACTTCTGTCACTCTAAAGAACTAACCAACTTTATGTTTTCTCTTTCAGAAAACAAAAATTTAAAAAGAAAATCAATTAATTTTTGTTGTCATTACAATTATAATAGGTTTTAATAATATTAAAAATGAAGGCTCAAGAGAGCAGTCAGTCAGTTCCTCTTCCCCCTTTGTTTTCTCCTTGATTGTCACCAGTCACAGGATAGAGAGAGAGATGGCTCTACAGTTTAGAACACTTGCTCTTGAAGAGGTTGGGGGTTCAGTTCCCAGCATCCACATGGAAGCTCACAACCACCTGTAACTCCAATTCAGATCAAATAATTTCTTCTGACCTCCAGAGGTAGCAGGCATGTACATGGTACTCACATATGCCTGTAGGCAAAATACAGACAAACACACACACATACACACACACACACACACACACACACACACACCACTCCTAATTTAAAAAACATACTTTTCTTCTTCCATTTCTGTCAATGCTTACTGCTCAAACATAATACAGAAAAAAAAAACACAAGATAATTTTACTATTATCCCACTAATCTATTTCTCATTTGTTCTTAAGAACCTGAGTAAAACAACCTACAACAACCTAAGCTTAAAATGCTTCCAATAAAACTCTTAAAACTCTTATGAACAGAAAACTCTGTGTTAAACTGAAAACCAATTTAACTCACTGACATATTTTACCCTTATAGAAAAAGATCTACTTCCTATTTATAAAGTAGCATTCCCTTGATAAAACCACCATTCTATATAAAGAAAAAGTACAGTAATAATCATTAGCAATGCCATGCACTCACACTGGGGACTAGGTAAAGGAGGAAGTACTGTAAAGGGCAACCCACAGTTACCTCCTCACATGAATACATGCCATTTATAGTCCATTTAAACTATAGGACTTGGACAATTAAGTGAGCACATAGCCTAAGCTGCCACGGAAGGTACAAATAATGAAAAAAAAAAAGAACAGAAGTCATGATTTTGTACCTTTTCCTTTGCAGAGGTCAAAGAGTCAGAATGGAGAAATTCCTAAATCTCCCAGAACAAGCTCAACACACAGGAGCAACATAATATTCCTCTTCCCTTGCTTTCTCCACACATCGTGTGACCGTTTCTTACCTGATCACAAATCAGCTCCCATTTCTTCTCATTGTCGTACTGCCGCAGTAACCTGGCTTTGTCAGGAGGTAGGTTCATAGCATTCTGTGAAAATAAAAAGTAAAAAGACCTGTTACAAACCATGGTACCTCATAAGTAGAAAAGAAAATCACCTTGGTCCTTTCATGACAGCATTTCAGTGCCTAGCATAGGATTCAACCAAGACACCTAAAGTAGTCATTCCTACACCCCTTTGTGTGTTCCACTTATATATAAGTGAACCACTCGTCTCCACATTCAGTTGATGAAAGCAAAGGACGGCCTGCTTTACAACAACCTGACATGCATTTCAGTAAAAATGACTCTGTCCATTCCTTTCATCGTAGCCTCCCTTTATGATTAATTAAAGGGTCAGAACTGGCTTTTCAGAAAGTATGGCTCCAGTGCAGACACAAAGTCACCAAAAAAAAACTTAACGGTGAGAATCACTGAATGACAACGTCATTTGCACCAGGTGACAGTAGAGTTGCTTTCTACAAAAGCCTGGCAGCCTGAGTTCATCCCCAGAACCCACATAAATGTGAGGAGAGAACAAAATAAAAGGCAGACAAATAAATAAAAATAATTGTCTTCTGTGCCCTCTGTGAAAAGATGCCATTCCTTAAGGACTTGCCAACTAATTCAGCCTTTAACTGTGCTTGCACATGAAATTGAGCTTGCAGTAAGTAATGGGCATTAAGGTCAACAAGATATGTAGACATCACAAGTCCCTGTTGCTACTACAACACACACACTGAAGAGGTGAACATGAACTTGCCTGGACTCTGCTGTCCCATCTAACCAATAGTACATATTACCAAGGTCCTTAGCAACAGGACTCAGAGGCAAAGTCTGAGGGCCCCGGAAGAAATTCAGGTAAGTATCTGTCCTCTCTAAAGCCCCCATGCTCTAGACAACTGATCTAAGTACTTGATCAGGATATTATGTCTGTTGACCACCCTGTCTCAATCTCAGCACACTAGTGTCATCCTGTTGAAACAATGTGATCCCTTGTCTAGGCTAACACTTAGGAAGACAGATACAAAAGTCTTGACCTGTCAATGCTCAGACCCCCAACTTTCTGAAAAACTCAGCTTATAGCTAGATCACTTCTCCTGGCATGGTATTTCATGCCACAGGGTAAACAGACTTTAAAAGAAATAAAAGTGGGCAAACTATACTGACTATACAAACTATACAAAATATAATGGCAGGGAATCACCATATGATAACTTGATAGGTTTAACCCAAGCATTCCCTTTAATATCAATATGACATTCATATATTTCTTAAATATATACTACCATCTATTTATTTGAATCTAAGCCATCAGATTTGAAAATTCTACCTTCAGAATTTTTAGGTTCGTGGCTTGTAATGTTTTAATTACTTCAAGGCTGACAATGTATTCAGAAAAACTGTGGATTCCAGTGATTGGGTGATACTACTAAACCTTCTTAAATATTGAAATACCTAAAGTGGGGGGAAATAGCTTCATGTGACCCAGCTCCTTGGAAAAGCTACTCAAAATACAATGAAAAAGTAATCTAATTGCATATGACTCTATTGAGATAAGCAAAATTAACCAACCCACCCTAGGATATGGCAAGGAATTCCATGTATATCTTTCTTTGGAGAGGGGCACAAGGTTATTTACTGTTAAATAAACAGCCGTTCATTGCTTATTTGTATCCTGGAGATAAATATTTTCCTCTTAAACCAGTTCCTGACCCTCAGATTAGTACCCTTGGGTATGATTATATGCAGCACAAGATTGCAGGATAAGTTTAAATGAGTTTTCCCCTCAAGTCCTCATTAACCTCCAGAGAGATGAAGGAATTTTTTAAATGCCTGAACTCCAGTGTCCAAAGCAGTGTATTTGGCATGATGCATATCTAATCTCAATCTCCTAGGCATAAGCATGTGAGGTTGATATGGTTTTCCAGTTATATGAGGAAACAGACCTGAGCAAATCCGGTTACCTTGCTTAAAGCTGCAAAGATTCATAGTAACAAACTCTGTTAAATGCCCAGGATATGTTATACTTGTTCTAACCAAGGTCATTTTGCAGATAAATAAAATATCAAGTTACTTAAAACATTGTGCTTGTGCTCTGCCCAGCACAAATGTAAGCACTCAGCAATCACAATTGGAGGGCCTGCTGATACAAATAAACAGGTAAGGTGCTGCTTCTAACCAGCTTTCCTTTTGATTAAACAGTCATCTGTTTGACAAATGTTTATGAAGTACTGTCCCCGTACAAGTGCTATGCAACATGGAGGATGGCACTGGGAAAACCAAATACATATATGGCTCCTAGGAAGTCTTGCATTATGCTGGGGAGACAAAAGCTTTTCCCACTCTGGCAAGTCTTCAGAGAGGTTATCAGAGTGTAGCTTGTACTTAGAGTGAGGAAACAGCTCTGGAGAAAGGGCGAGGGGGGGCGGTAAATAGGGGTAATGTAAGTTTAAACATGAGCAGAGGTCAGACAAGTGAAGAGTGGAGAAAAACCTGCTGAGTAGAGCAAACGAAAAGGACACTATGAGACAGGATGTGTGGCACTGTCAAAAGGCTCAAAAGTACCCAGTCTGGCCAGAGAGAGACAAAGAAGAAAGGAAAACAGAAAAGATAATGAGTAAAGCTACCCATTCGAAGAAATACCACCCAAAGCTAGTGCTGTACTTCTATGTGAAATGCAACGTGAAGCCTGCTTGTATGCCTGTGCACTGCATGCATGTACTGCCCAATGAGACCTGAAGAGGACATCAGATCCCCTGGGACTGGTGAAGCAGTTGCTTGTGATTCTCCATGTGATTGCTGGGACTAGAACCCAGGTCCTCTCGAAGAGCAGCCAGTGCTCTTAACTGCTGAGCCATCTCTACAACCCCTCAAATGCTTTTAAAGAAGAAAACAAATAAGCAAGTTGCTTTGCAAATTTGCTGCAAGTGCTACAGAAAGAAATGATTAGGAGTAGCAGACATGGAGGCAGAGAGGCCAGGCAAGAGGCCAGGGCAGCAGCACACATAAATGACAGCTATCATCAATAAACAAAAGTGTACTGATGAGTGGAGCTGAGCTCAGCAGGGAATGTACTTGCTATATACAAGTGTGAGGACCACAGTTCAGATTTCCAGAATGCAGGTCAAAGTCATGTGGGTAGGGCAGTGCCCATTAATCCCAGCACCCAGGAAGCAATGGGTAAGGCAGAGTCCGTTAATCCCAGCACACAGCATGGACAGTCAAGGAGCCAGCTGGCTAGCTAGATTAGCCAAACATCAAGGTCCATCTTGGCATAAAAGATGGACAGCCATTAAAAAAAAAAAAAAAAAAAAAAAACCACCCAATGTCGAACACACTGTATGTGTACTAACACCCACTCAAAAATGAATGCACATGTACACACCACACACATGCAAAAAAAAAAAAAAAAAGTAAGATTATGAAAGAAAAATTCAATGAAACCTGACTGGGTAGACTTAAGAATACAAAATCAATGCCTTAACTTTTGCTATAAGTGTATACTAGTCCATGAAAGGGAGGAGCACAATGAGAAGGTAACTAACTTCTGTGTAAAGGAAGTGATAAACAACCAACGAAAAACCAAAAAAAAAAAAAAAAAGATTTCTAAACATCCTTGTCTAGATCTGAGAACTTACGTGAAAACCAAGAGAACAGTCAAAGCAGATCCATGATTTTTGAAGGTTGGAGAAAAGGTCTGCCTTGCCCTGAACGAAAAGATCCTCACAACTGCTTTCTACCTCAAGGATTAGTTATTGTCAAGGGTCGCATCTCCAAATTAAAGTTAAAAACACAGAGAAATGAGGCAATTATAATCTCAAAAAAGCAACAGAAGTAATTTAAAACTACACTTGCTGATCATTCAGCAAGCATCTGAAATACCTTCCACACCCACCCTTGGTCAGGCCTCTGAAATGCTCAGGCACAGAGTGTAGGTCAGTAATTCCACAGGGACCAGGGGGAATCAGACACTCCACAGAAACTGGTAATAACTACTATAAAATTTCTTTAGAGTGAATTTATCTTGCTTAAACTATACAGGAAGGACTGTGAGGTTCAACTTAAATGTTTTTTACAAGTAACTAACAAAATATTGTGTCTAGCCAGACAGTAGTGGTTCACACCTCTGATCTCAACACTCAGGAGGCAGAGGCAGGTGGATCTCTGTGAGTTCCAGGCTAACATGGTCTACAGAATGAATTCCATGGCAGACACAACTACACAGAAAAACCCTGTCTCCAAAACAAACAAACAAACAAAACACAAAACATTGTGTCTGCCCCCACATCTCTTTGATGTACATGTGAGTGTACCGCTCTTTGATTTGGATGGACGTGTATATCAGTTTCCAGGCTTCCTCACAGTGACAGCTCTGCCTCACCCAGAGGTAATGATTGATGCCTGAGACACAAAGCTGTTTGCCTTCCATTATCCATTAGTTTATCCAGAAATGACTGGGCTCTGACTAGGTGCCAGAATGTCTGTACCAGATGCATCTGAAGGAATTTCATCATAAAGGTGCTGTGCAAGAGCCTGCCAACGAGTTGAAAAGCTCAGTAGATGTTAATTACCTTGTGTTCTAGATGGTGTGAGTTCATGGTTAGGAGTGTTCTTCCTGTGAGGAATATCCTTTCCTTCCACTCTGACTAACCAGCTTGGACATTGTTCACCATAAAACCGCTGCCCAGCTACTACAAGAAGACGCTCTACTTAGAATCTGACAACAACACATCCATGTCAATGACAATTTGTTTTTGCTAGTAATGACCAATGTACTATGGAGAATGTTAAACAAACAAACAAACAAACACCTCAGCCATCCTCTTGGTCTAAAACATCTTCACTGATAAAGGTTTGGCTTTCCACTATCAATAAGCACTAAATTTGCACTAAAGAGCATTTCCAATTCTCATCAGTCAAGGGTGTATTTTACTTATTGTCAGGTGCCATGAGAGGGGACCAATAGGCAGCACTGGAACTCATGGAACATTACTGGGTGGTTGGCAAAGTCATACCTGAGTGAACGTTAGGCATTCTTTCGCTACATGTAATACACCTGAACTAACTTCACACTGGTATCACCTGCAGCAATTAACCTATCCAAGTAGTATTTATGGCTTCCATTCTGGTAATAAGTGCTTTCTGTCTGAAAACCATTTGAAAACAAAATTTTCCTTTAAAAAGGCATATTCATATTTCTTAATATTTTATGAAGAAACTAATCATGGCTACAAAGCATCTATGATAACTTATGGGTTTGAAGTTGTAAGAGTAATATTGCATGCAGCACATAGTGGAATGAGGGTACTCAATTCATTCAGAACCAAATCAACTTATGCTCAAGAATATAGGATTTTCTGATCCCATTCTTGTCCTGAGTACTTGGTAAAAATGGAAGTTCACGGCCATTAAACTGCAGGATTCTCTAATGGAAAATGTTACATTATATAATAACCACTTAAGAAAAGAGACTTTGCAGGACATGCTGCTTCTGGGAGAAGGAAAGGGATGAACAAGACAGATTGATGGTACACAACCTCCTAGAGCTCCTCCATTAACAGGGATACAGGCTTTCTAGGAAACCAGCAGAAGAAACCAACATTTTTAAAAATTAAATTGTGGGGGCCTGAAAGATGAGTCAGATAAAAATACTTTCTGAGCTAGGCAGTGGTGGCGTATGCCTTTAGTCCCAGCACTCAGGAGGATCTTTGAGTTTGAGGCCAGCCTGGTCTAGGTCTACTGAGTGAGTTCCAGGACAACCTCCAAAGTTACAGTGAACAGTCTCAAAAAGTAAACAAACAAACAAAACAAAAACCTTTCTGTGCAAACATGAGCCAAAGTCGAGTCCCCGCACTCACATGAAAAGCCAAGCTTAGCTGTGCATGCCTGTAACCCTAGCACTGGAGCATGCCTGTAACCCTAGCACTGGAGAACAGAGGCAAACAGATCCCAGGTGCTCAACAGCCATACAAACAGCACAACCAAAAGGGCAAGCTTCTGGTTCAGTGAGAAACCTTTCTCAAGGCAGTAAGGCAGAGAGCAATAGAGAAAGACAGAAAATGTTCTCCTTGGGCCTCCACATGTGAGTATACAGGTCATCAGTCTGTCTCTGTCTGTGTGTGTGTGTGTCTCTCTCTCACACATACACACACACACACACACACACACACACACACACACACACACACACAGCATAAAGCGCATCACATAACTAGCCACAAACAAAAACAGTTAATTTAGTTGTGATAGAAAAAATAAATCTACCCTCCTAGCCAATTCCCAAATTCCATGTAACTATGCTCACCTTGCTGTACAACAAATTTTTAGAGCTTTCATCTTCCAAAACTGAAACTCTGTACCCACTGAGCAACTCCCCATTTCCCATCCTCAAAGTCAAAGGCTTTGCTATGAAAAACAAGAAGATGTGGTGGGCTGCAACCAGGAGCTTAGGCATCAAGGGTGAACTTCAGGAATTAAATGGGGAAAGGGTAGATGTGTAGAGCATACTAGCTGGATCCTAATCCCAAAGCCCCTAAGAACTTAGAAAAATTTAAATGAGAAAAACAAAAAGAGTGACTGTGATAGACACAGACAATAAAGCACTATGGGAAACCAGTCAATACTTCATAACCAGAAATCAAAATGCAGAAGGAAACGTGAGGGAATTTCGATGGACAGGGAGAGGGGAGAAACACACTAATGAGGCCAGAGCATCTGGAAGCAGCACAATGTCAGAAAAGGAGCCATTTCTTTCTATGGATGGGGTCTGGTATGTAACTTAGGGAGAGGAGCAAAGACAGCCATTAAATGCCACAAGACAGTTACTAACTAGACTCTGCAGATGTAACCACAACTCTACCACTCTTTGATTGTGTGGCCTGGGGTAAATTACTTAAACTTAATCTCAGTTTCTCCTCTTGTGAAGTAGAAATGTTCACAGTGTGGCCACGATGGCGATGGTGGTAATGGGTGTGGCGATACCACAGAGTTGCAGAAAAAGTAAGCCAGGTGATAATAGCAGTCAAGCCCAGGGCAACTATGCCAGACAATATTCATACTCTTGTTATTTTACCCAAATGCAAAATATGAACCAAGGCAAGACTATGGGAGGAGGTAAGAGCTATACCACACACAGAATAAAGCAGAAGGGGATACAGAGGTAGCATGCAATTAGTTACTTGAAAGCAGAGAGAAGCATCAGCTGAGGAAATGAACAACCAGGAAAAGGGAGCCTCCATATAAAAGTACTCAGGACACAGCAGGCTAAATCACCTCTTAGCCCCTCCATGTTGTTATTTTGTCCCTAACTATTATTGGGAGATCAGGCAGCAAGGTACAAATTCCCCAGTGCTCACATGAAAGCAACTGGGGTGTGGCTGGCAACCTGGCACATGTCTTTCTCTTCGGTTCAACTGAAACGCTGCCTGCTTCCATGACCTATATCCGTGACTACCTGGCATCCTTAATCGCAAAACCTCCCTAACCCAGTGGATGCCAGTAACACTCAGCTTCTTTCTTGGCATGTGACTCAGGCAGGCAACCAAGTGAATCACCACAGCCAGTCATCTTTCATTGTCACTGTTACTTTATTTAATCATTCAGGATATTGATGTCATTCTGGGTAGAAATAAGTCTCTCCCTAATCTGGTTACATCTGTAAAATAAAACCTAACTGAAAGTTGTCCTTTGTAGGGAACAGGAAATTAACTCTAGCCTCCCATTCCAATTTTAGGAATATTATGTTGTCCTAAAAAGCTTGCTTTCAAACTGGGTAGTGGTGGCACACACCTTTAATCTCAGCACTTGGGAGGCAGAGGCAGGTGGATCTCTGTGAGTTCAAGGCTAACTTGGTCCATAGAGCTAGTTCTAGGACAGCCAGGACAACCCTGTCTCAGGAAGGAAGGGAGGGAGAGAGGGAGGGAGGAAGGGAAGAAGGGAGGGAAGGACAGGAAGGATGCTTTCTGTAAATGTTGGATATAATACACACTGACCCTTTATCATACGCACATGATCAATAAATCCAGACCTAAATTGGGCTTGGGGCTTTTTACCCATAATCCATCTGTTTGGAAGGATAAGGCAGGAGATAACTATGAGTAATGTAAGTTCTAGCCCAGCCTGGGCTACAGAGTAAGATGCCACCTCAAAATAAAACTAAAGGACAGAGTTGGAAAGACAAGCTTGTCCTAGCCCTGGCCTGCTGTCCTTTCCAAGTAACCAGAGGGACTAATCAGGTCCATGAAAACGCTCATTAGCAGTTGAGGAAGTAATGAGCATTGATGTATGATAAGCTTTGGATGTAGTGTGCAGAATACCAGCTATACTGACAAAAGTGAATCATACCCTGGAAATCATGGGTGGAACTGAGTGGGAGAGCTGGTCCCAACAGAAGAGCAGTGTTGTACTTAGAGCAGCTGAGGGAAAGTTTCCTGCACTCCATCTCCTTGCTCCTCATTTCACCACCTCAAGTGATTCAACACCCAACAGATGCCAAAACCATACAATCCCTGCTCTGGCCATAATCCCAACTGAAATACAGAGTCCTGCCACACTCAGGTCAGGGAATAACAAAAGTATCAATCCCTTTCTTTCAACTCTCATAGCTGATTTTCATGAAAAGTATAATGTCTGATGCCTTGGAGTGCTCTGGAGTTTGCACAATCCTTCATCTTAAGTCTGCCAGCTGCTGTGTCAGAGCTGTGTCTTCCTGAGCACATTCATGACCTGGGGTGGAGATATACTCCGGGCCACATGACAGATATATGGAATGCCTTTGTAGGCAATCGTTAGGCAACAGGAGGCCAGGCATTCAAATGCACTATGTATACGGACACAGATCAAACTCAGGAGGCAGAAGCAGGAGGATCAGGAGTTCAAGGCCAGTCTCAGCTACACAATAAGGTTGAGGCCAGCCAAGGCATCATGAAACCCAATTTGAAAACAAAAACCTGAATCAAACTCTAGAGAAAAGTTTATTTTACTTTATTTAGTTTATTGATGCAAATCCTATAAAAGCTATCTCAATTCTGCACTAGAGGTCCTCAGTCCTCTACTCCTGCATGGCATATGACTGTGGACCCCAGTGCACTTGGAATAAAAACTCCTCATGCTATTTGCATCAAGACCACTTCTCGTTAGTGATTTGGGGTGTCGCCTTTCCTGAGTGGGATCGTGAAGGTCCAGGCTCTGCAGGTCTTACAGTATCAACTTCCTATGCCACACAATTATGTTGTAAAAGTACCATGATAACTGAACATGATAAATTCAAACTGACTATAAAACAAATTAGACAGACTCAACCACAATTAAACCACAGAGTTACCTCTCTCACACCTGCTAATCTGCAGCAGTGTGTTTTTACCTATTCCTTTCCCTAAAATCATGGCCCCACTCTCCTCTCAACACTGCCCAACAGCATACCTCTGATTTCCCTTTGTGAAAGCTTAGGACCATTGGTCTCCGTGCCTTTTGCATAGTCATGGGTTGCCTTACACTCTTTACAAAGATCACCTTGGAAAAAAGCAGTTTAAGACCATATTCAAGGAAGGTCATGGCTTATGACAAGAGACAACAAACTTACTTTTGTCTTAAAATAAGTATACCTGGCACAATCACGGCAAATAACTAAAGCCTCAACCTTGTTGGGAGCTGGAACATCAAAAGGAGATAGAGTGTTAGTCCCCCTGATACTTGATCACCATAACACTAGGAACTGGAGAATATGCATCTATTAAGTTTTGATTGCAGGTGTGATTACAAATCTTAAAGAGGGGACAGGGATGTCTCAGCGCTTAAGGGCTTATATTGTTCTTCAAGTGGACTCAAATTCACTTCTTAGCACTCACAACAGCAGGCTCAGAACCACTTGCATGGGAGATCCAACTCACATGCACAGACCCAGATTCACATGGTTAAAATTTTAACTTTTCAAAAGAATCTTGAAATGGAAAGTCATCAGAGAATACTTGAATGGGACCCATATAATTATAAGCATCTATGGAAGGGACGGAGGGAGGGGGGGAGGGAGGGGGGAAGGGGGGAGGGGGGAGGGGGAGGGAGGAGGGAGGGGGAGGGGAGGGGGAGGGGGGGGAGGGGGAGGGGGAGGGAGGGAGGGGGGTATGGAAAGATGTCATTGAAGGGGAAAACAAACCCTAGCTAGGGGTCACCAATGATTCAAGAGTGGGGAATACATTATTGATTGTCTCACTACGAGATGCTCTAAAAATTTGGATCAGGTATGGTAGTGCACACCTTTAATCCCAGCACCCAGAGGCAGAAGTAGGTAGATCACTGTGACTTCAAGGCCATCTTGGTCTATGTAGGCAGTTCCAAGACAACCAGGATTATATAGGTAACACTGTCTTTTAAAAAAAAAAAAAAAAAAAAAAAGCCTGGCATTGGTGGCACATGTTTTTAATCCCAGCACTTGGGAGGCAAAAACAGGTGATCTCTGTGAGTTTGAGGGCAGTCTGATCTACAGAGTGAGTTCAAGCACAGCTAGGGCTGTTACACAGAGAAACCCTGTCTTGGAAAACAAACTAAACAAAACAAAAACAAACAAACAAAAAAAAAACCAAAAACAGTGGTGATAGCAATGTATTTAATGGATGTCACTGAATTACAATTACATATTTTGTTTGGTTGGTTTTGGTTTTTGTTTTTCAAGACAGTTCTTCTGTGTTCTGGCTATCCCAGAACTCACTATGTATACCAGGCTGGCCTCAAACTCAGAGAGACTTGGCAGCCTCTACCTCCCTAATGCTTGGATCAAAGGCATGCACCACTGGATTGGCCAGTTTGAGCTCTGAAGAAGGACAGAGAAATGGAACCAAAAATAAGAACTGCAGACAGCTCCTCAAAACTGAAAAGGTCAAATAAGGATTTCCAGAAACAATGAAGTCCCTCTGAGACCTTGAATTTAGTCTTTAAATTTATAGATAATACACTAAGTTGTTTCATCAGTTCATTGTGGTTTGTTAGTCTCACTGGTGACATTCTAGGTTCCCAGCAGAGAGTTTCCCTTATCCCATAATTTCAGTTTCCATGATTCCCCATCCACTTCTCCATGCCAATCATCACAGGCATAATGACCATTTTATAAGTTCAAATTGATTAAAAAAAAAATAACAGAACTTCATTGAATTACAGTAGGAAATAAAGGGTGGTGGGGGACTTGGTACTCTAAGATTAAATTACTAAGGAGTCTTAAAGATATCAGCTCATGAAGGAAGCACACTATGAAGTAATATAACCCTTGTTAATGCAGACACTAACACAAGCATAGTTGAAGCCTGCACTGCATCACTCTTCACAGATTATTTTAAGAATCCACCACATCTCTAAGACAATAATGCCAACAAGACAAGCTGGAAACCGTGCACTATAGGCTTTTGGTACTGAATCCTCACATGTATAAAAAATTCTATAGGGTGAATCTTTGTATCCATGTATAAAATCATGTCATCAAAAGCACATTACTACTGCTACTATATTTTTGTGATTGATATATCTACATGTTGTCTAAGGAATGTTTTTATGTTTCATTTAAGTGCTGTGACATGCCAAGGCACTACAGAAGTTCCTCCATCTTGTGTACTTGCTGATATTTAAATAGAATTTAATCTCCTTGATGGGAAGCCCCATGGAAAATTACCCAACTCTATTCTAAAAGTCCAGGCCCAGCTAACTTATCTTGGCTTCTGTAAAACTGCTTGCTTGTGTAATCCCCAACACCCTGCTGCTGCAATGAGATACCAGGATGTAATGTTTTACTTTTAAAACTCCTTACTCTAATAGCTCTGTGCTATACTTGGGTCCCAAATACCTGAGTGTAGTCCCAGGAAGTTGGAATGAAGAATTTCAGTAGGCTATAGACTGTGTTTGCGTGATCTTTGCTGGTGGGCACCCTGTAAAAGTGCTTAACTCCCTAAGATGTCATAAAAACAGAAGGATGTTTCCATACTCTAGGGACAGAGACAGGTAGCTCTCTATGAGCTCAAGGTCAACTTGGTCTACAAAGTGAGTTCTAGGCTTGCCATGAGGAGATCCCTGAGGGACAATGCAGCCTGTCCTGACTGGAACCCCAATACTGACCAAAAAAAGGAGGCTTTGAACAATTTAGCAAGGACCTTTATAGAAGGATGTGAAGGCAGCTCCTAAAAAATCTTCCAGTTTTTCTAGGGTTGATGTACTATAATAACCATGATTCTAAAAAGAAGAAAAATGAAAAACAAAATTGAATAGTAATAGTAGTGTTCAAGGGACTGACAAAAGGGACAACAGTAGGTCTTGGGATAGGTACCATTCAACTTTAAGTGGAAGATTTGGCTCTATGTGGGAAGAAGAAAAAAGTATGCAGGGTGAACAAGAAAAAGAAAGTGTGTGCATATAGTGTGTATATGTGTCGGGGGGGGGGGAGGGAGGAAGGCTCACTATATTGATCTTCTGTATTCTCAGCTGGGTAAACCATAACATGGGGATGGGGGCAACTCCAGTAGCTGAACTCAGCCCACCCACTCAATGTGTTCTAGAGGCAAACATTCTTCTGTTTCCTACAAAGCAGTGTTATTCTTCTCCAAGAGAACTGTATTTGGAGATATGCCAAGATACTACAGTGGCCATGAAATCTTTACATTCTGTAACAACCTGACCCCTTCTTACTCAAAAGAAGACAAGCCATATCCAACACACACACACCAATCTATCCTAATTCCAGTGACCCCTCAACATCTAGCAAGTAAATGATGAATCCCAAGAGTTCCTCAAGTGTGCCCTAACTCAGGTTTGTCCTCTTCAAAGGAAAAAAATCATCTCCAGGTTTGACATTAGGCTCAACAACCAGAAATAAAATCAAGAGACTTTCAAAGTTTGACTTAACAAACTACCTCTCTTCTTCTGAGTAAGCCTTTAAAAGCAGACTCTCTTACCTTGCCCTGATCTTAGGGTCTGCTGTCCTGGTGCTGTTACAATGTCCTTCCTAAGCCAGCCAGCCACTGACAAGTAGACCATTCATCCCCTCTCTCTCCTCTATGCATATATTTATAAATGGTAGGCACAATATATCCTCTGTTATTTCTCATGGTTGAGCAATAGGGACATTATTTGATAGTGAGGTGCCACGCATACCATACGTGGTTTCTAAGTAAATAGATTTATTAAGGTTTATCCATCCAAAGCACGTAATCATATATCTCTATCTTGTTTTAATGGCAAAAGGACACAAAGATTTTAGAATGTCTTCTGGTTATAATGATAGAAATAAAGTTTAATCACAAGTCTTGTAGTTAGAATCCTTTACACCACAGCTCAAACTCTACTTACTTGTGATTCACATTATGGAAAGTAATAGATTTCTGAGCCTCAATGTTGTTATCTGCAAACAATAACAAAAACCACAAACAACAACAAAAGAAAATCTGTCAGGATCACTGTGAAACATTGAAGGTACTTCTTGTGGTAGACATAACACCAATCTGAGTGTACTGCCTACAGGAGAGGCTATGGCAGAAGATGGAGGTTCCAGGTGGACCATAAAGTCAAATGACACACACACACATGCACACACACACATATCATATTTTTAATACATCCTAGAATAACCACCAGCCATATGCTGACTGGTAAATACTCTTAACTTTTGTTGCCTCATCTGCATAACAAGGATGCTAGTTATTACAAAGGAATTCACCAAAGAATCCTGACATATGTGAACAATTAAAAATTAAATGAGTGAGTACATAAATGGTGTTTTATGGAGATCACACAGTGTTTACTAAACCTCACCTATTGAGGGAGTATTAGAATATAGACTACAGCACAACAAATTAAAGGAAGGAGGCAGGGAAAACGGAGCCTTGGTCTTCAACATGGTGCCCCAGAGAACCTCTCCCTTGTAATAGAAATGTCTGCATCATGATTCCAAAATGGAATGCTGAAGGCCCTACTGCACTACAGTGATGTCAAACTATGGGAAAATTTTAAGGTTTTGAAGGATGAAATGGTAAGCTACTAGCCTACATAGAGTAGGAGCCCTAGAAAGCAGCACTACTAGGTGTGCTGCAGTGGGTGGTGATGGGTCTAATTAAGGTCAGAGTTCAGCAAAGGCAAGCAACAGGAGAAAGTAAGAAACTAAGAAGAGCCAAGAGCATCAGTACTGTGGGAATTAAAGACCCAAGCTGTGCTGTACCCAGCAGGCACACCTCTGATAGGCAATCACAATTCTTTTCTCACCCTCCTAATGCTGTGACCCTTTAATACAGTTCCTCGTGCAGTGGTGACCCTCAACCATAAAATTAGTTTCATTGCTACTTCATAACTGCAATTCTGCTACTGTTATGAATCATAATGTAAATATCTAATACGCAAACCCGCTGAAAGGGTTGATGAACCTCACAAAGGGGTTTAACTGCTGTCATAAAGAATAAAAGGAAGGTATTTTTCCTCATAATTTATATGCATTTTTTTTCAAATGGCCTCTGAGTTATTAGGACATGCCACAAAAAACAAACAAGCTTCCTTACATAAATACTTATTGTTTAGACTGAGTATTTAGAACAAGTGAAACAGGTTGTTCTTTTTGCCTAGAAGGAACTACAAAAAAGTTATTTAACCATTAACAGTACTGTGGCCTGAAGAAGTTTCAGACACTAGCCTGGATGAAAACCACCATCCTTTATTCCATCATGCTGTATAGTATTGTCTCTTAGAAGTATTCCAAAGTAAAGCCCTATAGAAAACTGGCAAACTTCCGTCTCAAGTTATATAAAGAAAATTATTTTAAGGACTTTGGATGATGCTTGTTTAGCAAAAATGATCACACACATTTTTTAACTAGATAAATAAAACTTTATCCCAAATATGAGATGTAAATAGCATGTTACATAGCTCTAATCTAGGTTTATTTTATACTATATACACCCGTGGTGTACAATCTTTTTTAAATGTGTATGTGTGTGTTGGGGGGGTGCTAATTGCATTTTGATTTTCTATAACATATACAGGACAGAAATACAACAAAACTCAATAACAGATGAAAGTATGTCATGTCCTTTTGACTCAGTTTCTGGAGAATTATGCTTCAAATGTGATGGTATTTCAAGGCCATTAATCACTTTTACTCTTGCTTCCTCCCTATAGTATTCTAATCCCAGGCCCATTGAGGAAAAAGTTACATTCTATGTATGGCAAAGCATGTTGTCTGGCACATTAGAATGAATCTAATTATCAGCAGCTCTGCACAGTTAAGATTTCCCATGGGTGCTTTCCATTGAGCATCAAGGGCAAAAACTTCATTCCTATATCTGAGTGGGAAGAGAATCAGACAAGTAACTACTTCAAATAAAATCCTTCTTGTTGCTACCTTCTCCCATACACATGAATAATTGCAACTGTTTAAAAACTCCACAGCCTGCCAGGCAGTGGCAATGCATGCCTTTAATCCCAGCACTTGGGAGGCAGACGCAGGAGAATCTCTGTGAGTTTGAGGCCAGCCTGGTCTACCAAACTACCAGTCTCAAAAAACCAAAACCAACCAAACAAACAAAAAACTCCACAACATGACATGGAGAAGAGGGTCTGTGCACAGTACTGTCTTGCCTCTGCTAGTTTAAAATCTGTTTTCAAGCCTGCTTGTACATTGTGAGGCCAAACAATGAAAACTACTTTCCCTCACATACTTACTACAATATAGTCTGTCACTGGTTTCCACCCAGAAAATATTAATTTCTAAAACTTGAATCAGTAGAACATTTGGGTCACACTTAAAGAATATATAGTGTCTTGTTGTCAGTGTCTAAATCCTAGGGGTACCCTGAATCCACTACTGAGACACTACAGCATATGAATTCCCCAGACAGACTCACAGGCCTCCTCCTAGGAAAAGGAGGGGCAGGTCAAGTCTCAAAATTTGAAGAAAAAAGCTAGTGAAATAGAATCTCTTACAGGCTAATGCTGGAAACAAATGCTCCTAAGGACAGCTTGGGGAGTGGGGAGGTGATTCTCAGGCATCAGGACTAGCTGCCCAGTTCACCATGAAGCTTCTGCTCTACAAACTAAATCAAAACAGACACAAGGTAAGTGGATGGAACTTCCATTCCCCTTTCCCAGCCAATCCCAGTGGCAACAGCAGTTCATAAAGATTTGAACCTCTAACTTCCAAAACATGCCTTTTAGAAGTCAGAAATGCATTTCCTGAGTTATCTTTCAGTAGACTCATTCTTCAGTGCAGGGAAGAGCTGACCCTACTGTGGAGTCATGTGGTAAAACTGAATACATCCATATGTCAACAGCACAGTTAAGGACAAAACTTAGAAAAAGACAATCCTTCAAGAAATGTAGCTCATAGGAGAGTGTCCCAACTGTGGACCTCTATGTGGTTTGACTACACATCAACATAAGTTGTTTTCAATTGCCCATAGAGCATTCAAAACTGTCAAATGTCATGAGAAATATGGAAGATTTCACATGAAAACCCAAATTTTCATCTGATCATGAAAACCTGGAAGCCTCACCATGAGGGCCTGCATTGCCAGCATGGGCCAAAGCCGAGTGGCGCCTGACTCAGAAGTTTTTCTCTGGCTTGCCAAGACCCCACTAATCACGTCTGTCTCAAATCCAAACACATTTTGCTAGTTTAAAGGACTCACTTTACTGAATAGCTTCTGAGTTTTGATGCCATTTTAAGACACTGTTAGGACTCTGCCACATGCTACAGAACAGGAATACATATGAAGGAGTTTGAAAAGACAACTCATAGTGCATTCTTGGTGGCCCAGAAATCCCCACCTAGTCTTATCAAAGTTTTCCTCTGGGTGTTGCCTCCAACAACATGTTCTCTTTTGGGATTCCCCCACCCAAGCTGTCCGGCTCTGATGTCAGTACTGTCTCCTTCACTGTTCTGTTTTCTTGACACTGGGTGAGCTCTGAGAACATAAACCCAGTATTGCTTCAGAGGTCAACAGTCTGTCTCCCCGCTGTGCAAAAGGAAAGACAGGCTGACTTCCACCAGGCTGAGGCTCCTAACAGTAAATCACTTCAGCTAATGCTCAAGTACAACAGGGAGTGGCTCTCACAGAACACAGTACCACTCAAGTCTCCAGAAACCAGTATCTGGAAAGCCGGGGGGGGGGGGGGGGGGGGCACTACAACAAAGAAAGTGCTCCACGGTCTAACAACCAAGAAATGTACTAAGTGTCTCTGTGGGTCACACTGATTCTAGACTTGTGCTACCAAAGAGACTCTTTTTAGAATCACGAAAGTGTACTAGGAATTTGCCAGGAAAGACTTAATGACTCAGTAGCTTTCTCATATGTATTAGAACCAATTAGAAGGCACTGTGGTGGCGCCTATGTGTAATTACAGCACTTGGAAGGCAGAGTAGCAGGTGGACTGGAGTCTAAGACCAACTTAGCCTACACAGCAACTTCAAGGCTAACCTTGGCTACATGAGACATTGTCCAAATGGTTTTTGAAGATGCATATGTAAAAAAAAAAATTTCTGTCCTGCTGCCATATGTTGGTGATATATGCCTGTAAGCTAAGTACATGGGAGACACAGACTGGAGAATCAGGACTCAGAAGTCCTCTTAGATTCAAGGCAATGTCTAGGCCAGCCTGGGCTCCATGACATTCTGTCTTACATGCACACACACACATACATCACCTCTCCTAGATCCTAAGCGACCTGTAACAGAGCCAGGAAACCCTTTCCAAAGGCAGGCCTTATGTCATGCTGGTTCTTTCTTTGATCCAAAGTTTGGGGTCTCCAAGATTATTAACCACTAGTCCTAAAGTAAGAAGTCCAGAAATCGTATTGTATGAGAAGCCCGGAATACTCAGCTATCCTGCCAAACTACTAGGTGTGGCGCCTTTTACATCTGTTTATAAAATTGAACCAAAACAAGAGTGTTGATTTTTGTGGGGTATCTTACTGTGTTCTACTTGTCAGCAATTCCTTTTTCTTGCCTGTGAACTGACTCTTTCTGCCCCCAAAATGTTATTACCACACAAACACAGACCCTTCAACAAGTGCATGTCACCTGAACAAAACTAGCACTTGATGCTGTTCCTTCAGAGTCAGGAGTCAACAAACAGACTAGTCCCTTTCCTACCACACTGATACCTCAGGTCTTCTCTACCAATAGCCAAAGTACATTTACAGAGCCACTACATAAAACTTGGAATCAAAGTTAAAGAATAACTTTCCAAAGAATCCCTATTTTGAAAAACAAAGCAAGAATAACTTAAAATTATTTGGGCAAATTCAACTCCCCATCATGATTTTTTTTTTTATGTCTTTCAAACATTAAGTAAATCAAAGTAATTTTCTGACCAAAATTATCTGTTCTGTGTATGATAAGAAAAGAAACCATCTGGGGACTAGCAAGATGAACAGGTGGTTAAGAATACACACCACTTTTCCAGAGGGCCCCAAATTCAATTCCCAGCACCTGTATCAGGCTCCTCACAACGACTTTTAACTCCAGTTCCAGGGGATCCAATGTCCTCTTCTGGCACTCCCACACATGTAGACACGCACGCAAATTTAAAAATGAAAAATATGTCTTTAAAAAAAATTTTATTCAGGAGGCAGGTAGATTTGTGAGTTTGAGGCCAGCCTGGTCTAGAGAGTGAGTCTCCCCGGTGGTCTAGTGGTTGGGATTCAGTTCTCTACCATCCACATCCTGGGTTTGATTCTGGTCAGAGAAGCCACTCTTCTGCTGGGCACGTTGACACATACCTTTAAGCCCAGCACTCAAAAGGTAAAGGCAGGCAGATTATATGAGTTCAATACAAACCTGGTCTACATAGTGAATTCCAGGACAGACAAGGCTTTTAGAAAGACTCTGCCTCAAAATATAAAAAGAATTTCAATGTGAGACTTGTTCTTCTTAGGTCAGAGCAGAAGCAGTTCTGCGTAAACAATGGAAACACATGAAAAGTATCAAGAACTACACAGGACATTCAAGAACACGGCATCATCTTAACGGGGTTGCTTCTGTACACATTTTACCCCAATCTAACTTTTCATACATTATAATCTTTCCGTTACAATCAAGCTCCTTCTGAATTCAATTGTTTTCCATCAACTTTGTCCTTAGTTCCTAAAATCCTTGCTGTTTTGTGTCAGATCCTAATTAAGAAATATGAAGTACACTGACATGAAAGGCCATAGGGCTTTCATAAAACACTGATCACACAAAAGGCAAAGTTCACAGCTTCCTGAAGATGACAGGACTTCTTCTGCTGTCCTAATACAAGAGTGACCCTCAAGTATCCTTTCACTTCTAGAATTATTGCCTGGGTTGGCTTTATCCTGCCATACACACGTTCTGAGAGGGTGGGGACATAGGTACCCCAGGAAAAGCTGCTGGGCGCTTGCAAACTATCCATATGCATACTTCTTTGTTAATTTAGATATGTTAACCAAATGACTGTTAATGAGTTTAACACTTAATCAACTATCCTAAAGGTTGGCTATGCTACCTACAAAATAAAAGGTGGCAGATACCATGCATTTAATCAACACCTTGGTTTGTTCCTTTCTTTACCATAACTTTCTACAAAATTAGAGTGGCTGCTTTATTTTTCTTTGTTTTGATGGAATTTTTATGTGGTTTTTATTGTTATTTTGGTTTTGAGGCAAGGTCTCACTCTGTAGCCTGGGCTGGCCTAGAATCACTCTGTAGCCCATGTTGGTCTTAAGCCTGTAGCAATCCTACTACTCTGGCCTCTCAGGTGCTGAGATTATAGGTAGGGCCACAATGCTGGGATGAATTAGTTTATTATTTGTTATTATTTTGTTTTTTTTTTTAATTCCTAACATCTGTCCTTTTATATCATTTTCAGGATTCTGAAGTTCATTTTATAAGGGAAACAAAGACTAAATTGTAAACCTATTAAATGCTGAATCTAAACAGGTACAAGTTTGGTATGAAACAATTTGAGCTCCCATGCTCATCTCTTGCTTCTTGAAGTTGTCACAACTCTTACTGGTTGTAGCCCCCATCCCATCCAAAAGTGCTCACATGCTGTCAATCTGATCAGCCAGTGTATCAAGATGAGTCTCTGGGAACACAGCTAGATTATATGGTGTTTAATGCAAACCAATAGGCATTTGCCATGATTGCAGCTGGTATCAAACCAGGCAGCAGTAGGTACAAAATTCTTGTTGATTGTATTCGTGAAAAACTGTTGCAGCAATGTGATAGCTTAATCAAAACAGGGAAAGAACAGCGACAAATATATCAGCTGTTTCCTTGTTATCAAAATACATGAAACTGTCTAATTCCAGTAAGAAAGCTCAAGGGATGCTGCTGATCTGCAAGTTCAAGGGAGTCAGAAAGGACAAGGAAGAGCAAGTAAGCAATAAATAAACAAACAAACAAACAAGCAAATATAAAAATAAATAAAATTCAAGCCTTTTTAAAATGTTACTTCGTTGAATTAAAGCTAACTAGTTCTACAGAAAATGATGAAGACTCCAATAGACACCTCTCCTGGTTCCTCAAGATATACATGACTTCTGATAAAAATGAAGAAAAAACTAACTTCAAAGCCCTTAACCTAAAAAGAGCCTGCAGCCGAAAGAGCTGTGATGACAGCAGAGCAAGTCTACAGCTGAGCAGAGGGGGGCAAAGCCAAAACGCTGAGCTCATCCCTTCACCAAAAGTGAAGTCTGGTACTAACTATGCAATTGGGAAAAGGATTTTATGAAATGAAGTGCCTGCCTTGTTGATGCTGTTTTTAAACAGGATTTAATTTATCTATCCCAATGACCTTTGGGAGATAGAGATTTCTCTAATATGAAATTACATAAAATAAAGAGAAATGTCCTAGGGGCAAAAGGCAGAGGACAGAACGAAGGTGTCATTACCAAAATTCTATGACCCATGAACCCCATCAACAAGAACCGTGTTAAAGCCAAGTCAGCCATGTTTACACAGGCCAACTTTGTTTTTCATAAGTTCCTGGGTACTTGAGAAGCTGGAGTGATGGCTCCGCAATTGAGAGCACTTGTTGCTCTTGCAGAAGACTAAAATTCAGTTCCCATTACCAACATGGTAGTTTACAACCATCTATGACTCCAGTTCTGGGGAATCTCATGCCCTTCTCGGCCTCTGTGGGAACCAGACATGCATATGGTGTGCATACATATATTAACACAAAACACACATACATAAAATATTTTTTTCCTTAAAAACATGTTTAAAGATGCATTTTAGCTTAGCATCCTTTTCTTGTAGTACAGTTTGTTTTGTTGTTACTGTTGGCTTGGAGATTTTTGTTTTGCTTTTGAGCCAGAGTCTCATGTAGCCCAGGGTGGCCTCAAACTCCCTATGTGGCCAAGGATAATCTAGAACTGATCTCCCATCTCTCCATCCCAATAACCAAAATTACTAGTATGTGCCAACACTCCTTGCTTAAGTGGCACTAGGAATCAAAACAGGGGTTTGTGGCACACAATTTACCAACAGAACTACATTTCCAACCCATTAGTTTCTTTTAGTTGTTTTGCCTTTTGCAGGTGTCATTGTTACTGTCTGGAGAGGTGGAGTGGGTTTGGTTCCTTTGAGCCATAGTCTCCACTATGTATCCCAGGCTGGCCTCAAACTCACATGAAGTCTCCCACTGTCCAGCCTCGTGAGTGCTAGGATTATCAAAGAAATCTATGTATTTCTGTAAGTATCTATATTCAGTTTAAAACCATTTCAATAGGAAAACAGAAGCACATCACACAATACTGACTTTCCTTCAAGAAAAGTAAGTTACTAAGGTA
Organism: Cricetiscus sungorus; assembly: GCA_030556225.1. Lineage (NCBI taxonomy): Eukaryota > Metazoa > Chordata > Mammalia > Rodentia > Cricetidae > Cricetiscus > Cricetiscus sungorus. The sequence continues at coordinate 31,624,750 of JANBXA010000132.1, read as the reverse complement.
AAATCAAAGGGAGGTGGGGGTTGCAGGCAGAATTTAGGAGACTGAAATGTCTCATGACAGAGAACTCTGATTGGTAAACACAGAACAAGTACTCCAGCCAATTCACCCTCAGTGTCCTTTCACAAAACTGAGTCAGGAAGTAATAGCATCCAGAAGCCACAGTCTCAGCTGACACTGTTTATCTGACCCAGGCAGGAACTCTAATAGCCCCACTCACCGTGGCCCCTGGCCCCGGAATAACTAACTGTGCAGCAAGACTTCACAGGCCAGCTCATCCCCGGTTCATATTAGAATGAAAAGAACAACCATAAACCCAGCAAACTTCCTCCTCAAACCAAGTTTCTCTGCCAGATGTTCATTTTCTCTGGCTTCTTTCCACGTAACAATGGAGTGGGGCAGGGCACTTTAAGTGAACCAGCGATTTTTCAAACAGCCATGCCAAGAGCATCCCGGGAAGGGACAGACAGCCAACAGCAAACTTCCCCGGGCTCCCACCAGCAGCATCAGCAAGAGGGTGAAGCTGGCAAGGGAGAAGCTCCGCTTGCTTCCTTCACTGCAACCATGCTGAGAGGCTGATGGAGACAGACATCCAGAGGAGTGGAACAAAACAACACAGCACTGAGGATGATGGCTCTCCACTTTTGATACAGCAGATGTTTCTTGGCCAGCTACACAGTAGATTTGCTTTTCTGTCTCCACCCATTTATATTTTTCCTTTTTTTTTTTTTTCCTTCAGTCAGACATCCTGTTCACACAATGGTCCATAAACAACATCTTTGGAGTCTTAACTATTTTCATGTTGGTTAACATTTTTTTTCCGCCCTATCAAGTGTTTCCTGAAAATGGACTGTGAGCCGATATAAAAGACAAAGGTAAACACAGTTCCAAACTGCAAACCACAGCAGCATCACCATGATATGGCATCCACAGGCTTAGTACATTTATCATGCACAAATAAATACACACACACACACACACACACACACACACACACACACACACACCACTGAAGAAAAGGCACACAGACTATACATGCAGCAAAGCTGTTAAATTCTTGGCTCACACACAACAGCCAAAAAGCCAGTTCTGAGTCCAAAGTCTTCCAGGAAAGTTTATATTTAGGCATATCATAAACTGTGGCAGGAAACTCAAATCTTCACACTCTCTGCCTGAACATAGTGTACCAAGATTTGGGTTTTTTAAAAAAAGTAAATAAAATACTACATATACTTTTTCTTAGTTAGGAAACACCATGATAAAAAGCAGTTTGCAGAGGAAAGGGTTTATTTGGCTTAAATTTCCATGTCACAGTTCATCTTTGAAGGAAGTCGAGGCAGGAATTTATACCAGGGCAGGAAGGAGGAAGGAGGTGATGCAGAGGCCATGGAAGGAGCTGCTAACTGGCTTGCTTTTCCATGGCCTTCTCAACCTGCTTTTTTATAGCATCCAGGAACGATAGCCCAGATGAGGCACTACCCCCAATGGGCTGAGTCTGCCCACATTAATCACTAATTAAGAAAATATCCTACAGGCTTTCCTGAAGCCTGATCCTATGGAAGTAATTTCTCAATTGAGGCTCCTGCCTCTCAGATGACTCTAGCTTGTGTCAGGTTGACATAAAACTAACCAGCAACATAACTGAAAATTCCTCGTCCTTGTCTTGCCACACACAAACCCCTTCTGTCTCTCCTCAACTCTCATTCTCCACTGCAGGGGTCACTCACACCTCTACTCACCTAACTCCCTCCCTTCCCCAAGTTTCTTCCTCACACCTACAATCCTGGGCACCTGTCTACTTGGCTTGGTCTTCCTTTCCTCAGATCTGAGATAAGGCCTGCTGAGCTAACCACTTCTTTGACAGTAATCAGCAAAGCAAGGGCTCTTTCCTGAGATGAAGACTCAGTGGCATTCAAAGTACATGAAGACAGAATTGCCAATCGTGCCAAAGCCCAGGCTGTAAGTAACAAATGCCCGGAGAGCATTTCCTATATAATGAACTACCATACCCTTTCCCCTTTTGTCTCCACAGCCAGAAGTTATTTTATCATGGCCACCCATTTGCCTAACTCTCTAACCCCATTCCTTTCCACTACAGGGAAGGCTCTACTATTTTTTCAAGGAGTTTAGAAAACTACCCCCCAGATTTTAGCCCATGAACATTCAGCAATTAGCAGTTCTTCACACTGGGAGGGTGGAGTAAGCCACACCCACATTCCACAGGTACCTCTGCCTTCTCCATCCCAGTGCATGGTTACACACATGCCTATGTACTGAAACTGAGCTCCACTTAGAGGCCCTCCCTGCCTCTTCTCTGGTGACCTCATGATAAGAGCACTCTGCCCCAGGTGCCAATATTGTCCAGCAATCCCTCAGTTTTCCTATTGCTAATAGGAGCCTACTCCTTGTTTGGAATTTGAACGGGGAGAGAAATAAACACACTATGTAACTGTACCCATCCTACACAAACGATGCTAATGACCAAGACCCCTCTTCTCAGTCCCACCTCACACCGTCCTACTCACCACTATTACACACTATTTCAAGCTAACCAAATGGAACCCTCATGTTTAAGGCAACTACTAGTTTCAGATGCAACTTGTTAAGAGGCCAAACACATGCTGTACTAATTGCATATATATCAATGGTTATGCACTTCAGATATATATATATAACTTGGCCCCAGTGATGCTAATTATTGAAGAAATAATCTGATGGTAATCAATATAATTAATATAATTAATATCTCCAAATACTGTCTGCATGAGTGCATCTCCAAAGCCAATGAAATGTGAGGCTTTAGCAGTGGAAAGAATGTTTTCGGGCTTGCCAGCTCTGTCCAGCCCTTGATGGTCAACTAAGAAGATAACACATGCTCCTATCCCGTAGTAGCTCTTTATAAAGCTCTTACCACAGGAGACTTTTCCCTCTCCAAAGTGGGAAATTCACTTTAACATCCCCAAATCCCAAAGCCCAACAATGGCAGAGAGGCCATTGCTTTCACAGATATGTAGACAATAACTTTCTAAGAGAAATCCCTCATGTAAAAGTTTGTGTTTCAGCTGGGGGAGGGTGGTATCAAACACCTTTAATATCAGCACTTGAGAGGCAGAGGCAGGTGGAGATCCATGAGTTGGAGGCTAGCCTGATCTGCAGAGAGAGTTCCAGAACACGCTCCAAAGCTACACAGAAATTGTCTCAAAAAAAAAAAAAAAAAAAACAAACAAACAAACACAAACACACACACACAGAGCTTTTATATTTTTGTATTTCAAGTCCCTAAGAATCGAGACTATAAGGCCATTGTCATAATCTGGATCTACTTTTTCTGTTAAATCTCTTGCCATGTTTTCTTCAGGACTTTCATGTTCTTTTACAGGGTTTTTTTTTTTTTTTTTGGTCATCACAGCTTGGCCAGATCAAGAAAAAAATTCAAAGGGAAAAAAATACTAAAAACAATTGGTTCCACCCTCATTTAAGACAAAATATGAACTATAAACTGGTGGTCTTCTTTACTTCCAAGTATCTTTAGCTCTTATCAACATCGAGCTGATAATATAAACTTGTAGAGACAGCAAATTCTTGATGTCATATTTGGTAGTCAGTATTCAAATTTAACCTCTATGAAATTAAAGCACCAAAGGTTCCTAGATATAATCTGGAAATTTTTGTGTATTTGGAGACAGCTATAGTTTGTAATTAATAGGAAGAAAAACATGATTTTAACTTTGAAATTACATTTCTGTATTTGTAAGGAAAAAGGAAAAAACAAAAAGCCTGGAGTACACTACAAAAATGTGCACTACCCATTTCTACACAGACACCAGAAGTCCCTCAAAGCCAAGTTTCTGCTGCTTTCAGAAAATACCAAGCAAGCAAAGGCTCAAAGAGAGAATAAAACAGTAACTAATTTTTTAAAATCCTGTTATCAGAATTCCAGAAGCCAAAGAAACACTGTTTAAAAAAAAGTGGGAAAGGGTAAAATGTTTAACCTTCAAGAGAAAATTCAATTAGCCAGAAACTGTCCTTTCTCCAATTAATCCTAGTTAATTAAGGTTTTGTTATATAGGACAGCTCATAATAACCTTAAAAATCTATTTTTGAAGTCTAAATGCCAACTACTCAGCTCTGTTGAGCTCTGTTGAGCTCTGTTCACTAGCCCCAGCTATGTAAATAGCTTCTAAAAGAATTCAATATTGTTAGCAGCATAAAAAGTTATTGAATAGAGGGTGGCAGGAAGCTGGAATCTTGTGACTGTATACACAGCCTGCAGTGTGACGGGAACATCCTGAAACTCACACTGATTTTACAGTATTTCCTTTAGAAGATCCAAAAAAAAAAAAAAAAAGATGGAAAACTAAAGAGTGGGAGGGTAACAAGAATATCCTGGCACAGGCTTGTTAGGGGGTCACTATACAATTGAGAATAACTCCTGGTAACCATAGAGACCAGAAGGATTCCTTGGTATCTATTTATCTTAGACCCCATGATATCTGTGATCGTCACTGCCATAAAATCAATTTTTTTCTAGAAATGAGCAGTTTGTTTATTCTAATAATAAAACCCTCCTTCCAATTTTCTCTTTCAGAAATTACAAGTTCCTCTCATATACCCACACATCAGAGTGTGGTTCAATAAATGCATACTTGATTCTGAGGCTTCTTGCAGAAAAGTGACTCCACTATACTTTCTCTCAAACTACTCTCTTTGCCTGCATGGTGGACAAGGACACCGTCTCTCTTCCAGGAGCTACTGGGTGAAATGGACTCCAGGGAAGAATAATAAATATGGATCCTCAAAGAGGGTCACTGGCTTCCACCTTCATGGAGTGCTTGAACTATGCCCTCCTCTATCACTCACTCTCCACATTATTCCTGAGAGAGAAACAGAGACAGAAAGAGACGCCAGAAGTCCAAAAGCCAGCAGACCCCAACAATTCCAGTGTCCACCCCACTCAGTGCTGGGGTTACAGCTGTGTGGGACCATGCCTTGTTTATTACACGGGTGGTAGGATCCAAACTTCAGTCCTTATGCTTGTATAGCCAGTGTTCTTACCCACTGAATTATCTCTTCAACACTCAGCCTGACCCCCCCTTTTAGATGAGGTCTCACACATCTCAGACTTGTCTCAAACTCTTTATGTAGCTAAGGATGATTTCAAACTTCTGGTCCTCCTGCCTCCATTCCCACGGGCTGAGACTGCAGACCTGCACTACACACCTGATTTAGAATAGTTTAACTAATGTTTAAATACTACATTGTAAAGCACAAAATTGTTTGTAAAAATATAAGCTGAGTGCAGCAGCATGTACCTGAAATCCCAGCTACTTAGGAAGCTAAGGCTGCAGGATTGCTTGAGATGAGGCAATCTATCAAGAGCTCATTTCAAAAATATATGAATAAATAAAGTGTAAGGTAAACATCAAATACCATGTTTTCAAGCAGTAGTAAGTAACCTTGGAAATGGCCCCTTGTTATCTGTTGGAGTTATTATAAAAACTTCAGCACACTGGTGCATTCAGCTTTTGTCAAGACAGGAAATGTCGATGGAACAGATACTGCCATCTCCCCCAGGGTGTATCTATTTGCCTGGAGGAAAGGGCAGTTCTTCTGTGTTCCTGTAGGATAGGAGCCTAAACCCTCCCAGTGCTACTCCACAATGCCCAGGCTGGTCTCTTGCCTCAATACCCAGAAAGCTAAGGCCTGCACCACCATGCTGATGGCATCAGTCTTTTCAATTCAGCTCCTTCGCTGAGAAAATGCCAGAGTGAACTTTTAAAGTAAGGTAAGCAAAAAAAGAGGCACCGGATGCCAAGACCTTACATAGGGGCAAACAGTTAAAGTCATTTTGTAAATGTTAGGGATGTGATCTAAAGTCACACATGGGGAGGGGCACTATTGTAACCCCCTTGTATCAGAAGGATAGGTCAAAACAAACAACAGGCAAAGTGATCAAGGTCATTACCACTAAACCTTCTCAGAAGTTTCTAGTAAGAGTTTGATTCAACACAACTGACCAGTGTAACAGGTCTATCTGCCCTATCTCTGTAAATACAGTCACCCAACACCTGCACCCTGAGCAAACATATCCTCAGAATTCTACCCACACAAACTGTAGCTTCCTTAAACAATCCTAAGATCCTGGTAGTTGCTGTTTTATTCTCCTCTCCATGGAGAGGAGAAACTGTGACTGTGCACATTTTTCTGGTTCTCAAGTGGCATCAGATGCTACAATTAAAAAGATTCAAGAGATAGATAAGTATTGTAGTAGTCTCAGCACCCATGTGTACAGTTACAGGACTGGACGGACCCTTAGCAATTTCACCCTTAGCAATTTCACTGCTAGTAAAGACAGAGATCATGGACACAGAAATGAGCTGTTAAACATGAGTAACACATATGCAAGTAACAAGTAAGGGGTGGCCATATGGAGCCTTTTCCTGGGGCTTAGGAGGGATAGAGGTAACGTAGAGACAAAACGAAAAGAGAAAGACATTGTGAGTGGGAGAGGACTGAGTTTCTATCACCAGAATCAGGCAAGGTTGTAATGTGTGTTACCTGCAAACCCAAGCACAATCTGACTTCAGTTGGCTGAACCAAATGGAAAACCTGGTCAACCCACAACAACAACCCAGTACAGTTCAGTCACATTTTTAATGTCTGTATCTCTATCTCTGGTTATGGAAGTAATTGATTCTAATTATAACCAGCACCTACTACAATTTCAGCACATTCCTCGGGTTAAGGGAAATGATGAGTTTCCAGCCAGAGACGACAGTGACACAGACAGGAACTTGGACACTTTAGTTTCTAGTTTCAGCCACTGTAAGTGTCTTTAAGTAAATTTAGATTTTGGTGGGTTTTTTTTTTTTTTGTTTGTTTTGGTTTGTTACTGTATTATGGGGAAGAAAATCTGGTCTTTATGGAATTTCTATGGCAATAAGATTGTTCTATTTAAATTCATAAAGGCCAACAAGATGGCCCAGCAGTTTTGAACTTACCAGCAAACCTGAGAATATGAGCTTATTCCTGGGAACACATGGAATGGAAGGGGAGAACAAAGTCCATAGGCTGTCCCTATGGCCACCACACACATATCAAGGCAGGCATGGATGCACGCGCACGCACGCGCACACACACACACACACACACACACACACACACACACAAACACACACACACAGAAATGTTTAAAATGTAAAAACCTCTTAGCAATCTCATACATACAGTAAAGATAACAGGTAGAATAGCCTCATGTCTCCAGACAGTATGGCTCACAAACACACAAAAAAGGTTGCATCAAGAATGGAGGGAACTTTCTAAAGAATTAAAAAAGATTGCTTTCTGTCTTCAGTGACCTAGAACCCATCAAGATAGTCTTTAAAAATCATAAAATTAGAAACCCTAAAACAGACTAAAGCAAGACTAGGAAAGCTGAGCCTTTGTCTCAATAATTCACCAATGACCTTGGTCTCTCTATGTTCTGAGGGCTGGTGTTCCCACATTCCATTAATCCTAGGACTGATTAGGAAGAGAAGATGCATCTCAAGAGTTGGAAAGCTACCTGGTTTACAAAATGAGATCCAGGATAGCAAGAGATTCATCATGAAACCGTGACTCAAAATAATCAAACAAAAGAAAAGGAAAACAAAAAGGACTGTTTCCAATTGAATCCTAGGACAGAAATTGTAAGCAGCATCAATGTACATACTAAACCATGATGTAGATATGGAGTATAGAAGACAGAGCGATATCTCATTATGTATGAGAATGATTTACCAGAGGAACCTTGGTCCAATGCCCAAAAGCCCCAGCATGGACAGAAGGAATGCGTGACTCTAATTACAGGGCATTCAATGTTGTTGTCAGGCATCTTTTGGCCCTGCGGGCTGGTGTTACTTTGAGATGTCTGCAAACAAAACCTCCATACCTATAATGCAAAAATAACTATATGAAAACAAGGAAAATGTAAATTACAGATTTCATTAGTCTATCTATGTTGCATATGGAGAGTAGTTGACCTGGTGTTTTGTTTTATACTATCAATTCTCCAAATTCCAGCAGAAGAGCAGAGAGCTAAGAATAGAAATCAGGTATAAAACCCTGCTGAAAATCCCTAATGAAAATGCTAGGGGGAAGGCCTGGTGAAAGCCCAAGAGGAAGATTTGGGCACCAGAGCCAGGAGTAAAACAAAGAATCAGGGGGAGCAATGGTGGTTGGGGAGGTGGGAACTATGGTGGCACCTCAGCCCAGAGCTTAAAGCATCTCACTGACTCCTTGCTATGACCCTCTGGGACAGGTGACAACCCTTACTTCTAATGATTCCTTCTTGTTTCGAGATAGCCCAGGAAGGACACAAACTAATCTGCCACAGCAGGGGACAATATATATACCTCACCTCACTCAGCATTATTCTCATTTTATAAAGAAAAGATGATTTTTAAGTTAATCTTAATGCCTGTCGTGCAGCTGCTAATTAAGAGGCAGAATTCCGAATTAAAAGAATTTTAATCCTGGGCCTATACACTGAAGCACACTGGCTCACACAAAATCCAACAAAGCCAGTCTTGGGAGAAGGGATATACTTTTTCTGTTTCCTAAGACAGGGTTTCACTCTGTAGCTCTGGATGGCCTGGAATTCTGCTTTAGCCTCCCAGGATCTGAGTCACCTCATCTGGGATAAAAACTATGCGTATTGAATTAGGAATCATGGATGTCTCAATATACATATATTTTATAATGTTTAGGTTGGATTAAAGACATCTCCTGAAACTGTTATTTCTTCATGGTGAAAACTTTTAACTCTTTCTACTAGCTTTGCACAGTGCGTGGTTCGTTTTTACCCACACGACTGTGGATATCACTCTATGGCTTCTAACTCCATACTTCCACACAGTCACTCCACACTTCTAACCATGGCTCAATGCAAGCAATCAACCTTTCCCCAGTCTGCTCAAGCTCATGAGAATCCTAGGAGAGAAAAAACTGAGTCAAAAAGACTGATGTCATTACCCCATGCCTAACCAGAAGGAGATGCATCCTGATGGTTGATGGGACAAGGAAAGGAATTCAAATGAATGCAACTAGGTTATACAAACCAAAGTAAATGTAGTTAACTGGTGACAAGGAACATCTTTATTTTTTAGTTTTATAAAACAAAGTATTTGGAACTTTCTAAGTGTACAATCTAAGCTTTGTAGTTCGTTTTAAAACAGTATTCATATAGACATCTTAAGCTGCTTTTTGCTGTTGAAAACTTACTTAGTGAAAAGCATGAGCTGTATAATTATGTAAAAGGAAAAGAATGATCATGAAAGGACAGTGGGATGAAACTTGATCAGTCAAAAGTATTTTAGGAAGCCACCAGACTGGAGAGTTTCAAAGAAATAACCTACTTTGAGATCTAAACTTCATTAGTAAACTGGGCAAGCAGAAGATAGATGCAGACATGACTAGAGATATTCACCACATACGTCACATAAATCTCAACTACTTGCATGAATGTTTCATTTCTTTAGAGAACAGCAAAAGTTCATGCAGTAAGTTTAAACACCAAAGCAAAGTGTGACTACATATTCGGACACACATACACTTAAAATCTGCAAAGTAGCAGGGGACGCAATTAAGTGTATGCATACATGTAGCTTGCAAAATGCAGCAAATGTGCACAGAGAGACTTTGAAATTATGCCCAACACTAAAGCCCAAACTTTTTCTGTTACACTCAAAATGAGTCATAGGCAAAAAACACCAGGCTTCTATTCATAGGCCTTTGGAGGTCTCAATGGAAAAATGAACACTGCACGCAAGGCTGGTAATACATTTTTTACTGCATGCATCTGGTTTTCATGTACACTGTATTCCTGAAAACGCCTACTGTCAAGAATCCCAGGTTATGGCATGGCCCGTGATACATGGTCATTATCTCTAACTTTAGTTTTCAATTTAAAATCACCTAAACCGTCTTGAATGTAACCCCTTGTCCTGCTAATCCAGACAAAGGAAAATTAATAGAAATAATACTAGACCTGTCACACATCTCACAAGTTACAGTTGTTAGGCCAAGGGAGTTGCTGTTCAATGCATCTTAAGGATTTATAGATGGCTGAACTCCTCTCTAGCACTAAGTCATCCTGGGATAAGGCAGATGAGGCAGCAGCTAGCTTGGGCCTATTATCCTCACAACAGTTAGAGAAGTACAGAAATATCACTGCATTTAGTGCTTTTGTTTGTATCATATACAAGTAACAAGCAAGGGGTGGCACTTACATTCTTGCATTTGATACTTACATGGTCATGGACATGCTTAGCCCTATATCAATAGAGCAGAAAATATACTCCATGCAACCTAATTTGCAAATCATCCACCTCCATAAATTCACCTGCTACTTACATACCTAAAAATGGTATTACTTTTGATACCATGTAAAAACTTCTAAAGCACTGACTGAGCATTTTACCACCTACTTGAAATCCCAGCACTTGGGGGTCTGAGGCAAGAGGATCACAAATTCAAGCCAGCTTAGGATATATAGGAAGACCCTGCTTCAAAACGGCAAAACATTCCGGGAAGTGGAAGCATGCTCATTAGGCATGCATTCTGAGACCTGAAAGAAAAGCCAGAGGACAGTGCTGGTGACAAGGAAGCAAGGGGATGGTATGGACAATTGTTTTAAACAAAAATGCTTGGTGAAAACAGGGCAGGAAAACACAGACCTTTCCAAAGGCATGTCTGTGTAATAATAATATTCTTTCAGTTAACTGATGTTCTCAAAAGTTTAACCTTACATACTTTATGTTTGGACATTCTCCATCAGAATATAGAGTACTGACTATGGGCGTTTGCTTTATGTGGTGGTTTGAAAGAGAAATGTTCCCTGTGCTCTTGCCCATTTGAACACTTGAACCCAGTTGACAAGTGTTGTTTGGAGAGGTTTAGATGGAGCAGCTTTGCTGGAGGAAGTATGTCACCTGGAAGGGGGGTGGGGGTAGGGGGGACTTTGAAACTAAAATTCCAGCACTCAGGAGGCAAAGGCAGGTGGATCCCTGGTCTACAGAGCAATTTCCAGGACAGCAAGGGTTACACAGAGAAATTTTGTTTCAAAAGACCAAAAAAGACAAAAAGGTAAAAAGCTTCACACCTAGCCCTACATCGTGGTACACACCTTTAAATCCAGCACTTGGGAGGCAGAGGCAGGCAGATTTCTGAGAGACCAAGGACAGACTCTGTCTCCATAGAGGGAGGGAGGGAGGGAGGGAGGGAGGGAGGGAGGGAGGGAGGGAGGGAGGGAGGGAGGGAGGGAGGGAGGAGGGAGGAGAGGGAGGGAGGGAGGGAGGGAGGGAGGGAGGGAGGGAGGGAGGGAGAGAGGGAGGGAGGGAGAGGGAGGGAGAGAGGGGAGGGAGGGGAGGGAGGGCGAGCCTCAACGACTTCTGCTTCATTCTTGCTGCTCAAGATAAGAGTTCTCAGCTTCCAGCTCCATTGGCCAGCCTGAAATCTGAGGTCATGCCTCTGTTCAGCCACCATACACTCTTAACCCTCTGGACCTGTGAATGAAAACCAACTTGCACTTGCCCTTCGGCCGTGTTGTTTTATCACATCAACAGACAAGGAACTAATACATCTACATTCAGGCATGGGCAGTTGCTATGTATTACTTTGAAAGTGGCCAGAGTGACAAGTTTTGATTGTTACAAGCACTGATTCTTACTAATATGTTTAGTAAAATACATCTTTGATGATACGATGCTCTTCTCATGAATACAAGGCAGGTGGTCACTTTCCTGTAATTCAGCTTTTCAGACCAATCTTGATCTAACAGATGTTGGCAGTCAACCAGCATTCACAACAGATGACTTTCAAGTACACAACTGCTTCCCACTGCACTACAAACAAACCAGATTGCTACCCTAACACTTGTATGTTTTGTAATTTTTCTATCAGATTTTTAAGCAATGTAGCTGATGTCCCCAGTAAGGTCCCAAGGAAGCACAGAAAAATAGCACTGTTTGGCTTTTGTTATGTATACTGTGGCTCTTTGCAAGTTTTACTTTGGGAAACAAGAATTCTCTATTTTAAAAAAGTTCACCACTATTTGTGAATTATCAGTGGTGTTTAGATGAATTTAAGCAAAGACTGCGTGTCTGGATGCTTGCTTGCTTGCTTCAGTAGGCTGTGCTGACTCATTAAAAGTGGCATGCTGTGTGGGGCAACATTAAATTTAGTGGCTGCTGGACTTATGTGTATATAGCTTGTGTGTGTGTATATATAGACCATGTCTTACCTCACATGCCCAGAGACACCTTAACCGGAACTATGTCAGACCATAATTATAAAGACTCTTAACACATTTTTATACTGATATTGTCCAACCTATACTCAATGTCTATCTTCTATTTTCCTCTGATGTTTTAATTTGCCAGTGTGAAGTTATATATAAAGCTCAGCAATTTAGACTGACCAGGACCCAAGAGACTCCAAGTGGGCAAAAATCTAAACAATCATCAGCCATTTGGTTAGAGTTCTGTCTAGATGGCTGCTGATCCAGAGACACTCATTTTCGTGGTCTATGACCTACAATGAATAGAGAGATACAGGAACAGAGGAGGAAGGAATAGGCTCAGAAAGGAGCCAAACCAGAATTCAGACAAGGTGTGTGTGTGTGTGTGTGTGTGTGTGTGTGTGTGTGTGTGTGTGTGTGTGTGTGTGTGTGTGTGCATGTGCATGAGTATGAGTATGAAGCTCATAGACTGATGGACACCTTCCGTGATTGCTCTCTACTTGGATCTAGTCTCCACTTCCCAAGCACTGACATGTACGTGGATTCAGAAAAATCCCCAGTTTCTTAAACAGTGGGATACAAACCCACACAGGGAGTCAAAAGATTTGCCAACACTGAGAGATTTCTGAACATACACTGAGTGAAACTCAATCCAAAATCAAGAGGTTATGAGTAAGCTGTTTCTAGCAGCATTTAACCGTATTGTGTGACATGGCTATACTGCAGCTTTGAATCTGAAGGCACAGTTTGCTCACTTTGCACTGAAAACATGCCATGCAATGCCAACAATAGCTTTGCCTGCAACACCATGGCTCAAATTTGACACTACTGTGTTATAAACTGGAGTGTTTTAACTGTACATCCAATGTTTTCTAGTCTTATAAAGCACAATGGCTTAATTATTAAAAAAAAAAAAAAAGACTTTTAATTCTTCCCTGCCACACTCATCAACATGTATCAAATTAACATATATTTGGATTTTATTATGTTAATTTTGCCATTGTTGTTTTGGGTTTTTTGCTTTTGTTTTTCCAGACAGGGTTTCTTTGTGTAGCCTTGGCTGTTCAGGAACTAGCTCTCTAGACCAGGCTGGCCTTGAACTCACAGAGATCCACCAGCCTGTGCATCCTAAGTACTGGGGTGTGCTACCACCACTCAGCTTTGTTGCTGTTTTGAGTCACAGTTTTGCTCATTTAATCCATGCTGACCTTGAAGTGTGTAAATATGACCTTGTACTTGTGATCTCTCACCCCTGAGGGTTGTGATTACAGATCTGAGCCACCATGGCAGGCTTCCAGCAGTAATTTTTAAAATTAACACAATAAACTGGGCAGTGATATCGCACCCCTTTAATCCCAGCTCTCCAAAGGCAGAGGAAGGTGGATCTCTGTGAGCTCGAGGCCAGCCTGATCTACAGAGTGAGTTCCAGGACAGTCAGGGCTGTTACACAGAGAAATCCTTTGTCTCTGTCTCAAAAAGCAAAAAACAAGCAAAAAAGCCCTGCTCTAAACCTAAGTCCCCTCACTATCAATAAAGCAAGTGACAGCCTAAGATGGTAAGAAACATTTCTATTTTGTGGGCTTATTCCTTCTGCTCCCTCCAACACCAGAATTTACTAATGATTTGTGGCTGTTCCCCTGTCTCCCAGCAGAGGCCATTTAAAGAAGAACACTGGTGCCTTATTTGCTCCGTAAGGGCATCCAGACTCAATTAACTGGCACCTACATCACCATCAACAATGCCCAACCTAAATTTGTATGTGAGAAGTTACTGACTACTCTTAATGACATAACCTTACCTCATTTCCACTTAATAAACTATTCTGCATTTATAGGTGAAATTTCTTCAGCCAACAGTCACAACACAATTGAGACTCACAAATCTAATGCTCTTTCCTGGTATCACAGTGGCTCAGAGTTAACTGGTTAACACTAAAAGAGAACGAATCCACAGAACATACCTTATCACTTCCTCAGTCAGGTTTTCAGTAAACTTGAGCCATGACTAAACAAACTGTCCAAGGAACATATATCCAAAATGTGGTAAGCTACACAAATGCCCTATAGTTCAAGAAACTTTAGTACAGTGAGATTCCTAGCACAAAAAATGTTAGCAATATTTTCTAGGATGGTCTCTCAGTACTGGCTCTACACATGCAAAGTAAAACACAGCGTTACAGCAACCAGGTGTGGTGGTGCAGGCATTTAATACTAAACCTAAAGGCAATAGCAGGTAGACCTGTGAGATAGAGGCCGGCAGAGTCTACATATTAAGTTCCAGACAGCCAGGGCTACATAGTGAGACCGTTTTCAAAAAATAAACAGTTAAGCAGGATGGTGGTGGTGCAGGCCTTAAATTCCAGCACTTGGGAGGTAGAGATAGGAGGACCTCTGTGAGTTCAAGGCCAGCCTGATCTACAAGAGCAAGTTCCAGAACAGGCTCCAAAGCTACAGAGAAACCCTGTCTTAAAAACAAACAAACAAACAAACAAACAAACACATAAATAAATAAATAAATAAATGGCTGCAGAAGCAACCTGGATCATCATACACAAAAAGAAGTCTTTGTAGTCAGAATTTTCTTTGGGTCTTCGGCCCACAAATATGACACAGAGACTTATGTTAATTATGAAATCTTACGCTTGTTTCTATTTAGGTCTTATAACTTATATTGACCCATTTCTATTAATTTACTTTCTGTCCCCTGGATTTATTATCTTATTTCCGCAAAGCCCACCCTGCTGGCTCTGAGTCTCTACTGTCTTCCCAGCATCCTCTCTACCCAGAAAGCCTGCCTAGCTATTGGCCATTCAGCTTTTCATTAAACCAATATAAGTGACACATCTTCACAGTGCACAAAAAGATTATTCCACAGCATTTGTTTGTTTGTTGTTGTTGTTGTTTTTAAATTATGTAAAGAAGAGGAACTTTTGATTTATATCATCCCAATAAATTTCTCAGTTCTCAGATGCACTAATACACTAAAAACAAGACCACTGAAAGCATTTGGGAACTGTGCAGCTGCAAAAAGCAAAGAGAAACATTTTTTTGTAACTAAAAATCTACTCATTCTTCCTTGTTTGTTTGCCAGTCCCACAAAGCAGGGACCATGGTAAGAGTACATATAAACAAATGCATTACTATACAGAATAGTCACTGCTAATGATCATTCTCAAACCTCACCTCGATGAGCTCTAGAATCACCAAGAGACATGCTTGTAAGTAATTGAGGTGGGAACATCAGTCCACTGTGGGTGGCATTATTCCCTAGGTTTAGATCCTGAACCGTATAAAATGAGAAAGTGAGTTAAGCACAGACATTTACAGCTTTCTTCCTTCTGACTGTGGATGCAATATGACCAGCTGTCTCTTGTTCCTACCTTCATTACTACCCCACTATGATAGACCATACCCTGGAGCTGTAAGCCAAATAAACCCTTCCTTGCTTCCTTGAGTTGTGTGTGTGTTTACTGCTATGGAAAAAGTAACTAAGACACCTTTATTTCAAACAGCACACCAGTTTTTTTTTTTAATAATTTTTGTATATTTTACATGTATAAAGAGATCATTAATTTGTCTCTGAAAAGGAAACCTAAAACTTGTGCCACTGAAATATAGAAAACAATCAATTGCATACACACACACACACACACACACACACACACACACACACACACCACATACACACACCCTACAAGGTTTGTGGAAACAGTGCTCTTGGCCCGAGGCATTTTCAAGACTTCCTCTGAATGCCTACAATAGTCACCAGTTCTTCTCAGAGTTACACGTATGCCATTATAGACCCACAGGAAGAACTCTATCACATGCATGGCTTCTTAACACTCTGCATACATTATTTTTCTTAGACTTTTCAGTTTAGAGGCAACATTGTCACTTGCACCACTTTACAGAGGGAAACTATGGGTGAAAAAGCAAATGACCCATAGCCCCATGTGACAGAGCTGAAGTGCACCAATGACTGTAAATGTTACAGAAAAGCCAGCAGTAGTTAAGGCACGGGCCCATAATCCCTTATCAGAATTGCTTTGTGCCAGATGCTTTCAACATTTGCCATTGTTCTAGAACCAGTAACAGACATAGCACTACAGAATGTCCTTTTGAAAAGTAGCATCCATATCATCACCTCACAGTCAAAACCCCAAACCCAGGAATTTCTTCACCAAAGCATAACAGTCTCACTCAGTCAGACAAAGACTGAGTATTTTCTGTTCACCAAGGCCACCAAGTTCAGATCTAGCCAGGCTCCAGAACCAAAGCAATTGTTTTTGACAAGAAGAGGAGAGGAAAGGGAAGAGGAGGAAGGGAAGGGGAAGAGGGAGGGGGGCAAGGAAGGGAGAGGGAGGGAGAGAGAGAGAGAGAGAAAGAGAGAGAGAGAGAGAGAGAGAGAGAGAGAGAGAGAGAGAGAGAGAGAGAGAGAGAGAGAGAGAGAGAGAAGCTTTTCAATAAGAAATACAAATACAGGGTTGAGATATGAAAACAAAAAGCACAACCTGAGACATAACTTGATGGAAGTGACTTCACAAATGCATACAGGACTCTCTAGGGTCACTTATAAATGGTGACAGGTCAGGTCACCATGGAGTTTCAATCAAGGCAACTCAGGACCATGCCTGGCTCATCAAACCTTGACTACTAGAATGCACAGGGTAGATTAATAAAGCAGCAAAACCCCTCTGCTGGGACACAGTGTCACAGCCAGCCACAGCACACACATTTCTATCACCCAGTCACATCACTTTGGCATGGGAACTGAAGCTGCTTACCTATCTATCACTCCTTTGGGGGTGAGTGGGTCAGGGAGGGGGTGCACACACCAGGTTTATGCGTGTGATTTAATCACTCTTCTCAGTTCCTCCTAAAAATGGAATCCTCTGAGGGACTAAGAAATACTCCCAGACTCAGATTCCCCCAGCATGGGGGACAGCCTGGCATTTGGAACTCTCAAAAGCACCCCAGAAAGTTTCTGCAAAGCAGCCAAGTTTGGAAAGCTGGGCTAAAAGTACATGGTAAGGTGGACTCTCGGGCTCACGGAAAGACAAGGTTGTGAGCAAAGAAGACCATTGTCACAAGTACCATCTGAACTAAAAACCCCAAACTGACTCAATGATAGCCTTCCTGGAGCCCTCTAATGAGAAATGGCTCCTATTTATAAACCTCCAGGCCCGGTCAAAAATGTCTAAATGTAACCACAAGGAAACAAATGTTGGCTCCATCTAAATACTCAGGCACTTCCCAGCCTGGCCTGGGCTTGATTCATTCTTTGCTTTATTTTTGGTCCATGCTTTTAAGGCACCCTGTATTCAAGTGCTAGGTACAGGAAACGAAAGAGCTTTCTGGTAAATAATTTGGCTTTCTTTGTCAAGAAGAATAAATATATCTTACTTGCTCAATCTAAATGGCCTCTCCTCAGGGAATCAAAACCAGGGGCTTAACAGGCTCACTGTATTTTTGTTTAAAAGAAGAAAAACAAAACAAAACAAAATACTGATTTGTAACTTCTTGGTCCCAAATGGCCAAGGGAGTTCTGCTAATACCCTGGGCTATTCACATAGTACAAAGGTCAAGTGTAAGGCCCTTTGCAAATAAAACTAAGAAAACAGCAGTCTGTGTGTAAGGCTTTACTGCTCTTCTTTGTGACACAACTCTGAAAATCAAATCTTCCCAGCAAGATTGCATTCCTTGCCTCTTCAGACATGAAGGGAAAGCCTCTTATGTGAAGCCAAACATTCCCTAACACTTCCACAGAACAGGGCTTGGTCACACCATGAGAAACCCAGAGCAAGGCTGTCAGTGACTAGTAAGAGGCCGAGCCTTCATCTTCCAAAACCAAATAGCATGGATGTAACCTGAGAGGAAGGAATTTACTCATTCACACGGGAACAGCACAGGAATCAACAGAACTACAACCCACATCTTTCACACTAAACCAATGCCCCCACTGCAATGACTCTGCCTCAGACACCACCCATCTCTTAATCAGACACACTGTCCTCTGTGAGTGGAAGGGAAAGACTATCCTTTATTATTAGAGCTATTTTTAAGATTTACTTTTATTCTATGTGAATGAATGTTTTTTCTGCATGTACATGTGTATACTGCATGGGTGACTGGTGCCCTCAGAGGTATGGGTGACTGTGAACTACCACGGACATGCTGAGAACCAAACCCAGGTCCTCTGCAAGAGCAGGATATATGTTCATTTTCATCCCTAGTAAGCCTAGTGCTTCAGGTACACAATATTGCTTCAAATACAGTGGCAGGTAAAGGGCCTGAGATGTGCAACAAACCCAATTATGGTACATTAGAGATCAACCATTTCTCTGATGGAGTAATATCATCTCTTGATGATATTCTCAAGGCCCAAACAAAACTCCCCTTTTACAAAGGGAGAGGGGGAAAATGAGAGAAGGAGGGACAAAGTGGATTAAGTTACAACATTTATTTTCTGGTTGTTATTTGCATGATGGATTAAGCATAGAAGTTTAGGCTGCTGGCCCCTCAAGCTGAGTAGGACACATGGGTCTCAGCATTTCCACCCACTGTTATCAAAGAGTGGGAACCTCATACAACAGGGAGCTGAACCCATGTGAATCCACAGAAAACTCGGGAGACACACCAACAAGGAATGATAGCAGGAGGTCTCTCCCCACTCTTCTGAGGACTTCCCTGGGGTTTTGCTTTCTACAGTTACAGTTATCCACAGTCAATTATGACTTGAAAATCCCATAAACAATTCGTGTTTTAACTTCTCAGCAGTGATCTGAAATCTCTATGGTCCCTATTTTGTCCTTCCTAAGACAGGAGTCACCTGTTTGCTCAGAGTATGCTCCCTCTATATTATGCTACTTGGCCACCATCTTTAGTTATCTAGTCCTATCCTGACTAATAGACCCACTAAGTACATCACTGTAGTGTCTAGGTTCAGACAACACTTATTTTACTTAATAAGAGCTCCAAAGTGACAATGCTGCAATTTTATTACTGTACAATATTATCATTATTGTTAATCTCTTACCAGACCTAGTGTATGTCAAACTTTATGATGATAGGTGTATATGTGCATGGATAGAAAAGATCATGGTACATATAAAATTCGATAGTGTTCCTGGTTTCAGGCATCCCTATTGATGAAGCAGTCAGACTAATGAAGCAAGAAGAGAAAAGAGTGGTTAGGATGGATGTTAATGCATTTGTGTCACACCCAGGTAATGCAGATACATCTGGACAGCACGCAATATGACAAGAAGCACTAGATAACATGTACAACATGATAATGAACACGAGAATGGTGAGCACCAGGTGAGAAGGCATCCTAGCAGGCGCTTCGGGCACCTACATCCAAACCCTACCATAAGGAAGACATGACCAACCAGATCCTTCACTGTAATTCAGTTCAGGGTAGAAACAAACTCGTCTTGAGCAATAAGTTAATTTTCTCCACTTTCATTTTATCACATGATCTTCAAAGGGCTCATTGTTAAAAGAGCTTAGAAACACTGTGCATGCAATGCCAGGCCATAATGACATGCATGATTATGAGTTCACTTGTATTGTAAAATAAGTACCAATTTTGAGAAAATGGGCCAAGTACCACTAGCTTTCCCCATAGCATCACTTCTCCAGGCAGGGCAATTATGCTCTCAGTCATTATCCTCAGAACTTTAGCAATTTGCTGTTACACAGGGGAGGGTTCATGTCTACACTGCAATCCAGCACGGCCAAAAAAGAACTATAATGGGGATCACACAAGGTTAATTTTTCTGTCAGGCAGTATAGTGGCATATACCTTTAATTCCAGCACTCAGGAGGTAGAGGCAAGCAGATCACCGTGAGTTCGGGGACTAGCTTGATCGACAAAGTGAGTTCCAGGACAGCCAGTGCTATACAAAGAAAACCTTCCTGGGAGGGGTATTTAAGCAAAATCTTATTTCCATTAGTTGAATACATTTGTTTAAATAAGGTATTATCGGGGGTGTAACTCAGTGGTAGAGTGCTTGCCAGGTATGCACATCATCCAGGGTTCAGGCATTATCACCCCCCAAAAAACAAGAATAATACAGTATATAATTTAACATGTAACCAACATAAAAGTAGTTTTTAAAAATGTATTTAACATTACAGCAATTCCAATTCAAATACTGAATTTTATCACATGAAACTTGATTTATATTTTAGTCTTATAAGATATGACCTTATGCTCCCAGATTATCCCAAGGATACAAAAAAGGGCCTATAATAACTGAACTCGGTATGTGTTTTGTCTTGTTTTATTTTTTATTTAAACTAGTGAACATGTAATAAAACTAAAATGCCTTCCAGTTGCCATATCCCAAGTGTTGTTAACCAGAAGGCTATGCTTCCTGGAACCACCTGTGTGGCTCTAGACCCATACTTTTATGTTATTAAGAGAACAGGCAAGGATCTCATTCAGTATTGGGTAAATCTGCTTCTTAACCAGAACTCCTGGGAGGCAACAGTAAAGAGTTCTCTAGAATCTATCCATGAAGGTATCCCTGGAAGGATGCTTTCTCAATCAGTTCCCAGGATGGTTACTTAGCCTGGCAATTGAAGGAGCCCAGCTTCAACGATCAGGAGACTAAGGGCCAGGAAGGAATCTGGAACCTCTCTTTCCTCATTATAAAATAACTGTACCTTGCTCTACTTTAGTTTCTTCACTGACATAACAGTGATAGTTCCAGCACCAGCCAAGCATGGTAATCCATGCCTCAACTTGGGAAGTAGAGGCAGAAGGATTGCCACAAATATAAGGCCAGCATGGACTATGCAATAAGAACCAGTTTTGAAGCAAAACAAAATTCATAAAGGTACCCACAAAACCAGACTGTTATAACCACTAAGAGAACAAAGCCAGAGATAGCTATGTGCAGTGACTGGCACATATTATGCACTAAATAAACAAAAGCAGCTGACCAGGATGCTCTGAAGAGCAGAAAGTACTGCTCACCCAAAACCCACCCACATGCTCACACTCTGCACACACTGTAAAAGTCAAGCAAATTCACCAACACACAGGCATACTCACAAAAAGAATTCACACACACACACACACACACACACACACACACACACACAGTGGTTCTGTAAACATCTCCCATCCAAACAGGTGCACAGCTGCAGAAAAACAAAACAAACCAAAAAAAAAAACTGCAAAAAGAATATAGGTCTTTAAGCCATTGGAAGAGGCAGAAGCATGCAGAAATCAAGCTGTTCACGTTCATCTCTAAGAAACAGGAACCTAGGAAGAAGCAAGAGAGTGACTACCAAACAGGATGCACAAAATTCCTAGTGCACATACAGATGGTATTTATTAAATCTAGGGGTTTGGTTACATCTATTTTGAGATTTCTGCTTCATTTCAGTTTGCCAAAAGAATGGCAACTCATCAAGAATTACTAATAAACAGGTTCAGCACAAAAAGGAACATGCTTGCACTTCCAAAAAGGAACGAGGTGGGTGAGTTCCCAAGGAACAAGCAGGATTGGTGATTCTAACTGTAATAGGTTTGGGGTTGACTTTGTTTTTTGTTTTTAGATCAGCAGGAAAGAGACTCTTGCTAGAATTGTGCTTGCACTCTGGGATCACTCAAGGGTTAAGGTAAGGAAACATTGATCCAAGGGGATGAAGCCAAGAACACTAGGGCTTGCCTTACTGCAGAAGCCCTGCCTCTCCAGCCCCTCTGGCCTTGAAATGAGGCTTCTGCAACTGAAGGAGGAAGAAAAACATCCACGACAGTGTCAAAACTTCAGCACACAGAGGTGAAGAGATGGCTCAGAGGGTAGAGTCTTCTATATCACAAGAGTAAGCGTGTAAGCTTGAATTCCCCAGAACCCACATAAAAAGCCAGGTGTAGTGGCACATATTTGTAATCTGGATGCCAAGAAGGCTCTGTGGCCAGCTATAGCCTAGCCTGCTTGAAGAAGTCCCAAGCCAAAGAGAGACCCTATGTCAAACAAAAGGCAGACAATATCAGAAGAATGTCTGAGGCTATCCTCTAATGGCCACACATATAATCATGCACATACAAATAACACAAAAACAGCCAGGGAAAATCTATGTAGCCTGATATTCTGATAAAAGCCCAACATCTTGCAGCATCAACAAAAACTCCCACTTATGAACACCATCACCAGCCTAAGACTTACGTTTCTTTTCTGGGGTTAAGGGGCTACCCTTTCGCATGGAATGGAGCTGAGAGAACAAAGAAAACTCTGCAAAGTACAGAGAGACATCTACTACCAGAGAATCAAAATGCGTTGGGAAAGTTCTGGAACACCACATTTAAGGGGCTACCTATACAACTGTCTGCTCCTCCCCCCACCCTTGACATTGGGGAAAACCTAAGTCATTTTAGGAAAGAGAAAAGGAGGCCACACATTAACAGAACAGCCTTTAGCCATTTTCATGGCACAGCTTCAGCTCAAGCCCTCTTCAGGCCAATCAGCAGCCAGGCTGTCTTAGTGATTACTCAAATCCAAAGTGGTCCAGAGTGTACTCATTCATCAATTAGGGTATTGAAATGGTGCCCAGAAGTAAAGAGAAGAAAAGAACACCATATACTTGTTAGAAACCAGCTAATAAAAATTTTAAAAAAATAGTTCTAGCAGAAATACTTTCCTCTAGATAAGACGGTATGCAGCATGACAGTGGGCCATTCAGCAGCAAGACCAAGAAGCCCCTTCACAGGTAAGGTGTATGTACTAAAAGGGTCACCTAGCAAGGCCAGGAAGCCCATTCAGGATGCCTGGGCTCTCACTGCAGAAGGATGCCTCACATGTCTACTGAGAAGTTCCTGGTCATAGGTTCTGAGTCCTCAAACTCTGAAATGCTCTGTGTTCACCAGCCCACATGTACATTCTTTTGAGTGTACCAACACAATATGCCTTGTCGGCCTCTTAGGAAATGCAGTTTCAAAAAGGCTGTGGTCATTTCATTAGTTAGGGTAGGACGGAGGTCAGACCTCAAGTTTCCCAAGTCTCATCCAAAGCTTTTTTGCCTCAGCATGAAATTACTTGCTGAAAATAATTAACTACTCTCCACTCAGCAAGTTTTCCTGTATATACTTCCATCACAAGCTGATGCTTTTATTGGAGCTAATGTCACTACCAGACTGACATGTTCCCCAAACAGAAAAGAAACTCTAAGGAACACTTCTCCCTGTTCTGGGTCCAGGGGCACTCACTGGTGTCCTGCAGCCAGGGAACTAAGTATGTTCATGACATTCTCCCAAGAAGAAAGGAAAAAAAAAAAAAAAAAAAAAAAGCAAGGCTTCCTGTGCATAATTCTGAGCCTTGTATTCTCCATTCATGCCAACAGCTTAGCCTGGAGAGTAGGTGGGCACTGGCACAATCTGGAATCAGTCCTGGAGCTTAAGTGCAGAAGAGTCTTACTTAAAGAAACAGGAGCAAAACCAACTGACATGCAACCCCATCCTTGGACTCACATCTGAAAGCTGCGTACATTGAATGGGAGCTGAGCACAGTTGCCTCTAATCTCAGCACTTGAGAAGTGGAGGCAAGTGGATCAGGAGGTCAGCCTGGGATGTATGAGACCTTGTCTCAAAAATGAAAGAATCCAAAACAGGGGCTGGCAAGATGGCTCAGGGGGGTAAAGATACTTGCTATGCAAACTTGGTGACCTGAGTTGGATCCTTGAAACCTACATAAAGACATGAAGAGAGAACCAACTCCACTACCATTTACCATAGCGCACGTGTGCGCACACACACACACACAAACAACACATACGTACCACGTATGCACATATACAAAATTTAAAACACACACACTAAAAGGGCTATGACCTTCCCACCTCTATAGGTTTCATCCCATACCCATGCCTTTTTTTCTTCTTTGCCTAGTAACTACCACTGACCTACCAACATCTCAGCAAAGTATTCTCAAATCTGGCTAGTTTTATCTCCCTGGTCTTAGCTCCTCTGCATTAGTTGCCCACAACACACACACACACACACACACACACACACACACACACACACACACACACACACACACACACACACAGCCCTATACAAATATACCCCAGCCACATGTATGCATACCCTGCTCCCAGCCATTTCCACACAGATACAGCTTACTTACACACACACACACACACACACACACACCACACTCACTAAATTTTACCCTGTTCTTACGAATTCCCCAACACACTGCACCACTCCATACCTCAATGTCTTTGTATGAAGCATTCTTGTCTTCAAAACTATCTCATTCATATTGGGAAAGTTCCCAAACTACTCCAACTCCCCACTTTGCAAAGCTCTACTGACTTCAGTGGGAGACTATTACTCATTCTGGGCTATTACTTGTTCATCTTCAAAAGCAGAACTAATGGCACTGATTACAAGTCATGACTGAGCCTCTACAAAGTTGCACGTGAAGGGTAGTAGGCATGGCTCTTGTTCACCAATGCAACAACAAGGAAATATGGGGGAGCTAAACACATCACATTCCTAGCACAGAACCCCAAACTTTGCTGATCTTCTGTGTCAAGGGCATAAGCAGCAATTGCATGCACACAGTAGCTCATTTCTTTTAGAAATAGGACAAGGATTCACAGAGATGCTCTGAGGGAAACAGTCAACATTACCAAATTAAAGTACTTAGCAGCTGAGCTGCCTCATGAACTGGTTTGTTTCCACTTCATAATCAAGGTACACTGAGACCCTAGATTATCCTATGATGGAAATTATAAAGGCTCATCAAGGGATTATATCAGGAGAAACCATCTTGAAAGTATATTCTGTTCCCCTTACACCCAAAGCACTTTCAGAAGGATGGAAAAAGACATCGAGGGAATGCACTCCCAGAGAGCTATAGAAACCTGAAAAATATCAAATGCTAGGGAATGGGAAGCAAACAAGGAATATTTGCACGGAGCTTTTGGAAGAGTAAGTATTAAAAAGACATGTACTTTAAGCCGGCTAATAGAGTTCAGAATAACAAAAGGACCCACCAATCCACTCAGCAGTCACAGGATGATAATGAAGAAAATGCATATTTGAAGAATGACCACTGTAGAAGGCAAGGATCTGCCCTATATTTAAGATATTTTTTCATCCAAGCAGGAGGGGTCAGGAAAATATTCTAAAGCTTTTAATCATTTCTTAGCAGATAGAACCCAAACTCTGACTGAAGAGTATGAGTATCCTAAAATCCCTAGTAGAACACTGGGGGTTGGGGGGGGGGGGAGAAGCTGACTCCAAGTTGCATTTGCACAGCAACCTCATTGCTCTTCACCAAAGTTTCCCAGCATCCATTGTAAGCCTAAATAGGGAAGTTCAAAGTCACTAATGATATCTAGCCATCCCCAGCAGAGCAGTAGAAAACATAAGAAGCACTCTATTAAAGGCATACTACACTCAGCCCTTGAGGGTATAGTTTGTTTTCAGCAGTAGTGATTACCAACACCTTGGAGGAAAAGGCCTTGGTTTCCACCACTATTCTCTGTCTAATAGGATGTGTGGCCTGCAGTAACTCACTCACCTTTAGTGAGACAGGCCTGTCTCCCAGAACTGCTGAAAGGGTTGTGTTAATTCATGTGTGATATATGGGGCCAAGGTGGGAGGGGTGGAGGAAGATGCACTTTCATTTCTATCTCTAGGGCAAGGAAAATTTTCAGAGGGAAAATGCATCTTTGTTTTCCAGTACAATGTCAATCCCATCCCACCCCCTATATACACACCAATCCTTGAGGTTCTAGGACTGGCATGTTTGCCAACCTTTGAGTCAAAATCTGATGTGCAACGTGGCCACACAAGGTCACCAAGATCATGTGTTATATCAGGAAAAAGAGCAAAGATCCCCCAACCCCCAGTGCAGCACTCTTTAGAGGACCATGAATCTGCTGGACTACAAATATCTGATTGTTAACAAGATTCCCCCCCCAACCTTCCAAATATCAAAAGAAACATTCTTTATAAATCCAAGCACAAGGGCTCTATTATGAAGAGCGAGAAAACAAGCCACGAATTGGAGGAAGCTAGATACTCTATTTCTCTGTTTATGTGGTGGCAGAAACAAGAGATTCTGGTTCAAGACAAGCCTCCAACACCCCCAGTAGTGTAACCTTTAGTAACTCAATTAGCCTTTGAGTTTTTTTCATTAGCCAAATGGGTTGTTTTTGCTCCCTCTAATAATGCTTGGAGTGTGGTATAATAATAATAATAATAATAATAATAATAATAATAATAATAATAATAATAATAATATGTATGTATGTATGTATGTATTAGGAACCCAGAAAACAAGGTGCCATTTATTTCTTCTCTAAGTATATTTGTTTCCTAGATGGTATTGATATGAAGAGCAGGTGACTGGATCTCTGGCAAAGGCATGAATACAATCACAGATCTGTTCCCAAATTTGCTACACACCACAATCACCTCAGGAGCTCTGTAAAATTCTATTGATGAAATCATTACTGTCAATGAAGTTTGCAAGCAGCAACCAGGCTGAGGTCTTTATTTATTCATTTTTTTAAAGCTCCTTTACCTCCACTGTGCACTGGTGTTCAGAAACCAACCACTGGATTATGCTGCCCCCCCCCTTTGTTTTACCTTTTCTCCACCAAGGGCCAACTTAAATTTTAATCAAGCAAAATTAAATTTAGCTGTTAGGCACTGCTTTTGAGGTTCAAATGTCACATGGGGCAATATACTACTTGATGGGACCATGCTCATAAGCACCATACCATCATGGGGAGGTGAACTGGACAGGGCTGCCTGTATGCCAAATTTCACCATTATATAACACCTTGAATTCCTTAAACACCAACAGTATACAAAGTTTTGCTTCAGCATCCAAACTTGCACTGTTCTTTAAATAGCAAGCCAACACAGGAAGATATGGGCAACTGAAATCCTGAGTGACAGAGAAAGTGAGTTATTTAAGAATATTAATTACTTTGGGAGTTCAAGACAGGGTTTCTTTGTGCAGCCTTGGCTATCCTAGAACTATCTCTGCTTGGTTTATTTACTTAAAAACTTACAGATATGTTTGGAATAAATTTGGTATTTGGATATTTGAATCTGCTTTCTCAAATCCACATTTTTATGGTCTAAATAGAAATCAAGTACTTCAACAAAATTTCAGCAACATACCTCTGTGTCAGGAGTAATTCACACAGCAGGCTTCAAAGACAACCATTTAATAGCTTATGTTGCTTGTCCACTACTCACAAGGCTTCAAACTCTTAGCAATTCACTTGTCTCTGCCTCCTTGAAGCTAGTATTAAATGCGTGTGACATCACAGCAAGTTTTTCTTTCTTTGTTGGATATTTTGCCCCATATTAGTATTTTTCATATTGATTACATATAGAAATGATAATATTTATTTAGTTATCTTGGGCTGAGTAAACTATATTATGAAAATATTTTAAAAATATTTTATCTAGGTATTAGAAACATTTTAAGTTACCTGTTTTTATAATTCTATTGCTAAACTCTGTTGTAAATGATTCCTTGAAAGCAGTGATTAGATTTAATATAATAGTACAAAATATTTTGATAACTCTCAAATTTGTTACATTGTAGTGGATGTTAACTGAGTTTTGTGGCAAATTGAAGGTTTCTATAAATAGAGTAGGCAGTAAGACATTCCTTCAACATTTCATTTTAACTGTGTCCCCAACGGGACATTCTATTACAAAAGAGCTGTTAAAAACAATCAAACATTCAAAATTAAATAAGTACATTATCTCTAATCCAGTTTAACTCTGCATAATATAGAAGATGCTAATCTCCCCACTCCACCCTACCCTCATTGGTTCCTTTCTTGTTTCTTCTGTTGTGACAGACACTTACCACACTTAGGGACAACAATATCACAAGAACATAAGTGAACCCACTGGCTGAAGAACAGAACTTTCAGAGGCTTCTGACTGGGCAGGGATGGAGATGAGAGAGACTTAGTTCTGAGTTTTAGTAGCAAAGGATAGCTTGAATTTCTGATCCTCTCAACTCTGCTTCCCATATGCTGGTTCTGCAGGTGTGCTGGTTCTGCAGGTGTGCTGTGCTGCAGGTGTGCTGTGCTGCAGGTGTGCAGCACACCCAGCTGGATGATTATTTTTAACAGCATCTTGGAAAACTAGCTTATATAATAGTCCTTTTTTCACAAAAGATGTTTTTCCCATCAATAGATGAAAGACAATTGTATTGTATTGGAGTAATAAACACTAAGGACAAAGAATATGATGGGATATATGTGAATGACATCATTTTGATATTCACTGTTTTATAATTAATATATAATATAAATAAACACAGTAGAAAACTATGACACTCTTTTTTTTAAAATTATGGGGTGGTGCTTTTTTTAGACATTAATATAATTATATAATTTTCCCCTTTCCTCACTGAAAGCTCTCCTATATACCCCTCTTTGTTCTCTTTCAAATTCATGGCATCTTTTCTTAATTGGTGGTGGTGGTGTTCGTGTGTGTTTCTAAATGTCTGCCTACAACCATATCAATCTCCTACTACCCAGAACCTGTGACAGATGCCTTTCATGACAAGATGGCCTGCAGAGAGATTAAAGTGAAGACATAGATCTAGGGATGTCATCTTGGATCCCTTAGTTGGTCCCAACCTACCTGTGTTGCAGCCTCATAGGTAGGGAATCTCTTCAGGCTGTGGCCAGAGAACCAGAGACATGGAGCCCCAGAATGGTTTAGCTTTCAATACCCAGGAAGGAACCAGGACTGTAAGAAGTAGGGTTAACAAAGCTTCCCTCTGACTACTCCCATGATTGGTAGAAAGAAAATGTGGTTACAATAATCAGTTGCCCAGGAGACAATTTTTAGGGAGACCAGAAGGAAAAACTCTCAGACACTCTCATCCCAGAGGCTTCCTTTCTTCTGCCTTTGCATTCAGCACTTAGCACTGGAAATGTGCGACCATCATCCAGTAAAGCAAACTGTGGTGTGAGAGACAAACCTGCATGCACCTCAGTCAGTCTCCTGTCCAAACACCTTCTCCTAGTTCTCTAGTCACTTGGTTAGCACCATCCCGTCCTTTAAAAGCCCTCATCCAATTTGATTTGATTTCCTTGCACATTTGCTGTCTCCCTGCAACCCTGTCCCTTTGCCTTTTAAGTAGCTCCTACCCCAGCGCTTCTGAGAGTGCTTTCTCTTCTGCTTCCTGTTCTCTGGTGCTGGATTTTTCCCTCTACCTCCCTTCTCCACACAAAAGGAGAGTGGCCTCTAGGCACAGGGTCATGTGTTCAGTGAAAGCTCTGAGACAGGCTTTCTTGGGCTTCCCTATGAAATGGGTCCAGAAAGGCTGGGCACACTTCTTGTCACATCTGAATACAGCATCCTCTGCAGACTCCTACAGCTGAGGTGGTGCACTTTCCATTATGGCCACTGCCCTTTGGTTCTCTTTTTCCAATCCACTTTAATGACAGTAACAGCCACACTGGGCCCTGCAAGTTCCTATGATTCAGGGTCCTTGGTAATAAAGAGCTTGAACATAATGGAAAAAAAAAAGCTCCTGGTAACCTACTCCTCACCCCCACCCCTACACATATGTCCCCATTCTAGGGAGGCAGAAGAGTTAAAGGAAAGCTGGTTAACACATCCCTAAGTCTGAGTGGGAAATGAACCAATCCTGTGCTTTTTATTCCCTATTTGACGCCAATGATTCAGTTGGGGAGTTTCACATCCCTTTCTCAATTGCACCATCATACCACCCAAGAGCTATTTCCAGTTTGATATGTGAAGATTTTCACTTTTCTCTGGGAACTACTGCTAAGTCTACAGGCTGAGACATGGTACAGCGGACAAAACGATGAACAAAAGAGTGAAAATTGGCCATCGTTATCACTTTATTACATTTCCTAACCATATACATACATGCAGATGTGTATGTATGTATGTTGCATGTGGTATGCGTGCGTGTGCACACACGCACACAAAATACTAACTTTTATATACTCTGCAATACAGTATCTAAACTACTTAAGCTTCCTAAAGTGTTATTTCATTACCTTGCCCTTTCTTGTTTTGGAAACCACATTCTCAGCTACACAGAAGCACATTGGGACATGTTGTCTCTAGTGAGGCTTGTCTGTCCTTTAGGCAGACTCCCTGCTCACAGAGCCTCCAGCACGACTGAGACAGCACTGAACACACCTTCCATGGAGGCTCTAACCCAGCCAGCAATTGAGCTCTTTACTGCCTCACTCTTAACTCACCTGCTCAATCTTCCCAGGAAGCTGCTAATCCAGAAGCCAAACCAGAAGTTAAAGTTTAGCTCCCTTTGTTTCCTCTGGGGACAGACAAAGGAGGCAGAAGGTGGAGAGGAGGGGAGGAGCAGCTGGGCAAAACAAGACAAACAATCCCCAGATCAACACATTGGCTGGACATCCCACCCCCACACCCGAGCACCAGAGCTGAGCATGTCGCCCTTCCCGCCACCAATCTCACACGCCTAGTCCTTTAACTATATGGACAAAAGCTATTTCTTAGAAATGTCTCCTAATTAAGGGGTCTGCCAATCATCATATGAGGTCAGCAGCCACCCCCAATCCACTCCTGACTTTTCAGCCACGGTTTCCATCTAACACAGTACCAAGCTAAGGCTAAACTTGGTTTACTCTTGGATTGGGAAGCTGAAGAACCAATCACTGAACGAGATTAACCAGTCACTGCAGCTCTTCTGGCAGGAAGCCACCTCCTCCTCCTGTGGCCTTGGACAAAGAGAGGCCAGGGAGCCTCCTCCTCTGCTGAGAGGGAGGTACTGTCTTCCCCTACCCAGTCCTTCTTTGAGGGGGAATGAACATATCTCAATAGCCTTTATAGGAACCATCTGGGCATCACATTTGTCCCATCGCAAAGGGGTTTGTTTTGTTTTCTTTTAAGATGGGAGGTAGGTGGGGCACAGGATTTCTAGCTAACCACATTTATGTGTTTATAAATAAAATTTTGCTCCTTCAGACCACAGTGGTTTCTGCCAGAAAAAGTGGCAGCCCTGATTAACCGTCCAGTGGGGATTCTGGAGGGAAAGTTTCTGTGATGGGGGAGAGGGCAACTTCACTCTGAAATGCTAATGAAGACAGGAGAGCACAGGGGCCTGCTCAGCCCCGCTCACAATTACTTAAGTCATATTCCAGAAGTCCTCAGAATCTGTCCTGTGTCCCTTCAATGGTGTTTCAGGAACAGGGAGTGGGAAAGACTCCCACTAGTGACCAAAGCAACAAATGTAGTCACTTTGGAATGAAAAGAGAGAAGGGAGCCATACAATTGGGTCAGGGTGGCTGTGGGCATTGTCAAACACCACACAGGCATACAAATGAATCTCTCCAAACGCTGAAGATCAAGGCCAGGGAGCCCACAGACCAGAGTCCTTTCAGGTTTGGAAGTTTAGGGCCTGTCTCCTCTGTTTTCTCCACTAGTGGCCCTTTCTCTTCTGCTTCAGTACTCCCAAAAACAAAAGTTGAACCCATGAACACAAGTGGCAGGTGCCTGAGCTCCTAAATAAGTCTGTATTGCACCTAACTGTTCGAACACTTGACTTACTCCGACAGCTGTGTGGTGGGGCAGGCAGTGATCCTGAATACTGGCTCTGCCATTTCAATATTACAGAGTCCTAGGCTCAGTCTCCACGTCCTGCTTTAATCAGGTACTAATTAAACACAATAACATGCACAAAGATTTAGGTCAGAGCAAACATGTAATAAGCATGGGCCTAGAGATGGCACAACTATGAGAGATTCTAGCTCAGACACACACCCAGTATATGTTGGAACAATATTTTTTTTTTTAACTCCTTAAGCAACACAAAGGGCCACAAGTTCAAAGTTAGCACCTCCAACAGAACACAAGGGAAAGGCCCAGCATTTTAGCAGTTCCTTGAGCCCATGGTTTTCAAGCTTTATTTTGTAAAGTCCTAGAACATTTTGTTCGACACAGCTTACAAGGCAGAATGAAAGCTTTCGTGCTGGGAGAGAATGGAAAAGAAGACAGGCTGAGTGGCCAGCCACACTCTGGAAGTAGCTCTGAAACCACCACTGTAGGTAAGCAAAGGTCACAGCAGGCACATGCTATTGTCCCATTTCTAAAGATGACAACACAAAAAGAATTTGAAAGATGGAGCAGCTGAGCCAGAGGCTGGTGATGAGATTTTGGGAGAAATGGGGTGAGCAGTGAATGGGGAGAGTGAAATGAAAGTCAGGCAGCCAGGAGACCTGGCTGAGGAGGACAGCTGGGAGAGCTAGAGGTGACAAACACCTCTGTGTTTGCTGTTAGGTACTGCGATGCTAATCATGCCATTTTTAATAGTAGAATTTTAAGCCTAGTTTGTAGAATAATTAAGCTTTATTCCTGAACATACCTTATGAGATTTTAGCTATTGCCATAATAAGTGAGAAGTTCATATCACCTTCGGATACTGTCAACTCACTATCACTGTAGAGCACCACAGAAGTCAAAAATTAAGCTGCCTGGACCTTTACATCATTGTGTTATCCAAAACACAAGACTCTTCTTTCAGCTATTTTGTGTTTTGGCTTGTCACATTGAAAAAAGAAACACCATGGCGTATTTACAAGATGGATATATAGGTTTCATGTATTTGGCTTTGAAGTGTATGTGATTTTTTTTCCCACGGTGTATTTAATTAGCTTTACTAATATAAATATTAAAAACCCCATTTTATTACTTAAGTATTCAGTGACAGGAATTCCTGAACAAGCATTTTTTTTAAATAATGTGATTGTTTTTTACATGATTAACAGAGAAGGCGCTATAGCTATAGGGCCAGACAAGAGGGAAGAGCGGAGTACAGTGGATAGTGCAATAGGATGTGCCTGCTATCCATGAAATCTGTTAGAGTAAGAAGTTCAAGGTGAAACAATGTACAAATACAGTGTTGATTCATGACATCTCTCCAGGAACTCTGTGACCTACCAAATAAGTGACTACCCTGTTACTTCAGCAAATAGGTCTAGCATCAGAGCAGATAAACTTTTTTCTTTTTTTTTTTTAAGTTAAAAGAAAAGTTTCTAAATAATTTAATAACTATCTTCCTTCCTTCTTTCCTTCCTTCCTTCCTTCCTTCCTTCCTTCCTCCCTTCCTTCCTTCCTTTTAACTTGCTTGTACCAAACAGCCCAACAGTTTGAGGCAAAGGCTTTCAAGTAGGAAACCATCTTTTCAACTCCAGAGTTCAGCATCAATAACATGGGCCTCAGAGCTAGCATGTGGATTTAGGGGGGCACTGACTGTGAAAACCTTGACTGATACTTAGTCACTAGGCTAGGAGCCCCACAGCCCTGCCACAGAAGCTACAGGCTTACAGGGAAAGGTGAAAAATAGTGTTGATGCAGTCTTCATAAATTGGTTCAATGGCAGTAAAGTCCCTAAAGAAGGAAACAAAATTTTATATCCTAAGGCTTTTCAGAAGACTCTGCTTGTAATGACAGATAAGCTGAAGTTCACATTTCACTAATCTAAGGGGCTATCAAACTATAAGTCTCACCTTTCAGGAAGAGGAAAAAGAAAAAGAAAGGGGAATTAGGGTGGAGGGACCCAGCAGCTAAGGGACATCTTTACAAGAGAAGCATGTGACTCCTCTGATGTTCCTGTGTGTCCCACCATGTTGTTCTTGACTGCAGAATACCATCTTACCCAAAGACATCTGGGGCTTCAACAGGCCTTTTGTCAGCTTAAATCTGTGTCTCTCTGTCTCAGTCACTCAGTGTGTGTGTGTGTGTGTGTGTGTGTGTGTGTGTGTGTGTGTGTGTGTGTGTCCTCGTGTGTGCATGTGTGCGTGTGTTCATGCACTTGCAAAGTACATGACTAAAAAACATTTACCAACCTATGCTGCAGGGGCTCTCCAAGGGCCAAGAGTGGGACATGCAGGAGTCCAGATGCATGCCTTTAATTGGTGATCAAGGCAACCCCACAAATGTTATCAAACATTGTCCAAGGATTTTCTTTTTTGTGATTTTTTTTTCCTTGCCTCAGTGTAGTCACTGGCCTACTTTAAAATTCATTGCTAGGGGCTGCAAAGATGGCTCAGTGGCAAGAGTACTGGCTGCTCTTCCAGAGGATTGGGGTTCAATTCCCAGTACCCACATGCAGTCTCTGACTCCAGTTCCAAGAGATCTTATACCCTCACACAGACACATTCAGGCAAGATACTAATGCAAATATAATCCTTAAAAAACAAACAAACAAAAAAAACTTAAACTAAAATAAGATTCATTGGTAGAATGAATGGTGTAAGGCTTCAAGAGAACAAAACAACTAAGCACAGGTGCTCACTGTGATGGGCATGCACAGGTCCAGCCAGTATGCTGGGCAAGGGGTGTCTTTTTATCTCACGCTGACAATCCAAAAATAAGAAAACCCGTATCTAACCTGTCCTTTGAGCTCTTAGACTTAGTGGTTTGACTTGAAGGGATGATTTACATTTACCCTAGCAATCAATACTTTATGCCACTGGAAGATTCTTTTCTTACTTGTTTTGTTTTTAACTTTTATATAAATATTCTTCAAACTCCATCCAAAAGGCAAAAGTAGCATGTCCTTTAAATACACTACTTTCAGAGTGGGGGTAGTATCTTATTCTGATAAAAAGGACATCTTTGAAAATTGTATTCTCTGCTAAATTAAGGTAATAAAATCTAAAGAGACCAAACAGCTGGACACTAGTAGGTAGGTAGGTCCTCCAAGAAATACACTGGCACATTTTCCATGTACTTGCCAAGCAATGGCAACACATGCTGAAAAAAAAAAAAATAATATTAAGCCATGTGGTCCAAGAACAGAAAGCAGTCAATGACAAGCAAAATCCTCAAAGGGAAAAGATGGGGAAGGGCTGTTTAAGGGTGATCGATAGTTCAGTGACAGCACCTGTTCACAGTGGGGTTTAAAGAGATTCAACTAGAGAGTGGAGGTTATGGGGGATCAAGTGAGAGGGACACATAGCAAAGCAAAGAGGAGCAGCTGGACATGATGTCTCAAACCTGAAATCCTAGCAATCCAGAGCCACCAGCCAGGGCTACATAACCAGACTGTGCCTCAAAAACAACAAATAAACATGGAAACAGTGGGTCTAAGTTACTAATTAAATGTTCTTACTTCCTATAAACATTATAGAAATTTAAAATAGCCAACCTTTTGCTGGTTTGGTTGGTGGGTGGATGGTGGTGTTAGATGTGTGTTGTTGTTGCTGCTGCTGCTGCTGCTACTGCTGTTATTCTGGGGTGTTTGGAGTTGGCTTTGTCATCATCATTGTTGAGCCAAAGTCTACTGTCTGGAGTCTACTCTGGAAGGTGTTAACCCTAACAGGCATCATCTCCACAGCTCTTAAGGAAAGCAGAACAAAGGGCAAGGATGGAATTAAGTTTGGGGGGGGCGGGTAAAAAAATCAAGATAAGGCCAAAGTACCTCCAAATCATCATCTACTCAACCCAAACATAAAGTTGGCCCTGATGGGTAGGCAGGTAGGGTGTAACTGATCTCTGCTTCAAATCTCATATTCTCATAGATCCTTCTTTATAAAATTTCTCCCTTCTAACTCTTCAATCTGTTTGAGCCTTCCTATGAAACAGAAACATATTCTTCCATGGCAGTAAGAAGGGAAAAATTCTTGTCAGCTCCATATTGCCTCTTGCCTTCTGCTCTAACCTACTGCCCTCCCTAGTTCTCCAACCAAGCAATCCTGTAGAATACAATATACACATTGTTTCTAGCCTGTCATTCTGAAATCCACCGGCTGTCTAACTTCTGCTTCTTCCAAGCCACGGAAAACTCTCCCCATGGGTGAGTTCAGTGTCTAGCCCGCAGCCTGGCCCAAACCAGGCTGAGTCAGCACTGAGTAAAAGCACACTGGACCACACCCTGAGCACTAATGAACTTCCTCAGCTTAAAAATACAGACTCCAGGTCCATAAGATGGCAAGATATATTGCTGCGGCTTTTCCCATGGTTTGCCTCTCAACCCTATGCTGATAATTTATAATGTAAAACCAACAGATTCATTTAACTCTTTGCTTAAAGCCAGTACTATAATTGGGATTGTGAATATTCCCCTAAGGCCCTTGTTTACTTGGCCAAACTGGAACTACTGGGAGATGATTGAACCTTTAGGAAGTGCAATTAATAGGACAAAGTTGGGTAATGGGAAGTGTGCAGTTGAAGATAATAATATTAAGACCTGGGCCCTCTGTTGACCCATTTTGTTTCCTGGACATCCTGAGGTGAGTAGTTTTTCTCTATCTCCTATCATGATTCTGTGCCTTATAATGGGGCTCAAAACAAAGGTCAAACAAACATGGACAAAATTGAGACCTATGAAACAATGAACTTAACCTAACCTTCCTTTTCCTATTAAGCTGATTTTCTCTCATATTTTGTCATGGCAATAGAAAGCTGACTAACACAATCAATATTCCAATAACTATGTTAGATGTGTCAAAAGCGTACAATATTATACGTCCTGGTTTGTTCATTGTGTGCTTCCTACTCCAGTGACTGCACTAACATCCTCCTGGATGCCCATGCTAGAAACCTGAGGGTTGCCTCTGCTGCATTTCTCCTAGCTCATCAAAAATCATCTTTAAGTAGCTCTTGACAGACCCCCTTTCTTCACCTTCCACATCATTTTAAGACAGGGTCACACTGTATAGCACTGACCTTTAAACTTGTAATCCCCTGTTTCAGACCCCTGAGTGCCACTAGCATGTTTCCATCCATTCATAAAATTAATGCTCAACAGAAATGGTGGCATTGCTTCCTAGTTCTTTGCCCCGTGTACTCGCCCTCTGTCCTCTCCAACAGAGCCTCTGAGATCACTCTCAGGGACCAGGTTCTCTATGGTCCCTCAGAGTAGCAGTAGCAAGTTATGAGGCTCCATGCCAGAACCACTGGATCACAACCCTTGGGAATAAGCCCAAGAAAGTTGAGAGATTTTGTTATCAGTTGTTTTTACTGGGCGAGTAGGGACTGCCATTGTTTTTGTTTGAGACAAGTTCTGGCTATACAGAAGAAAGAGGATTCAAACTCAAGATCCTCCCGTCGTAGCCTCCTTAGTGTTGGGACAGCTGGCATACATGGCTGCCCCTGCCTCTCAGTTCCTAACCTAACAAGTTCTCCAGATGATAGTGATGCCCAATAAAGTTAGAGAACCAATGGTTTTTAAATGCTGCTCACATAGCTGCCAGCTTAAAGTCTTCCCTGTCCTTACATCAAAGGACAGTGTCCTTAAATCACTGTCCCTACAACAAAGGTCAAGTTCTTAGATGCCTTTCACTGATTATAGCAAGGATGCTAAAGAGAGACATGCAGGGTATAGACAAACAAATGAGCAGATAATGAACAAGTCAGCCTCTGGGTGGACTATGGAAAAGGTACTGGCAGCAGGATACCAAATCAGAGTCTGAGATGAAACACAGCTCACTGGGAAAACCGATGATGCAGAGGAAGTAAAAACATGCAGTCAAAGGATCCTTTCTTCCTTTCTTCTCTCCTCCTTCCAAAACTGTAACCATTGCCTACCCTATAATTCCACATACCCCCGCCCCTTTGCCAATGCAGAAAATTCTCCACAACAGACATTTAACACATAAAATCCCCAGCTACAAAGTAATGTAATAAAAGCACCACAGGAAACCAAGTGGCAAGTACTCTCATGCTATATTAACCTCCAGCTACATCACAAAACTCAACAAGTACTAAGATTCCTGTACCTGTTCAATAGTTCTCATGAGCCAAAGTGTTCCCTAAGTTGCTTTCCTTCCAGAGTAAGTGGGTCAAATAAAAGGACAACAAATTCAATTCCGATTCTAACATCCCATGGCTTTATCATCTCACTTAGTGGTCTGTATGTATTAGGCATTCTATAGATGTGGCTCATTATAACACCAGCCTGAGATCCAGTTTAATATTAAGGCCAGACTGGGTGGTGATGATAGATAGATAGATAGATAGATAGATAGATAGATAGATAGATAGATAGATAGATAGAAAGCTTCAAGCTTGTATTTCCAAATAATTACCAAGAAAATCTTGCCTTCCTTACACCTCTCTCCTTAAAAATATCACAATGAAGAAAGCTTCTCTTTGACTCCTACCATTTTGTACAAGATCAAACTTTAACCATATTGTACATGCTGGCAAGATTTAGTTATACTTTAGGCATAAATAAGAATTTAAAATCTTTTGATATAAGAATCTTTTTAATTAGCATTCTCCTAATTGTGCCTCCTTTGTTACAATGTGAACAAGTTAATGAACATGCCCAGAAGAAAATATTGTCTATTCTTCTGTTTAATGACACAGACACTTGGGTAAGAACACAAAGCATGTACAAGAACACACTCTCTAAGGAGTCATTCTGTTTTATTTGGTAACCATAGTCAGCTTTATAAACTATAATATATCTATACCTGAGGACGACTTCTAAAAACCAATGCATCCCTCTAGAATGAGTCCTCTGGAGACACCTCAATTCCATGATCTAGGAAAACACAGTTTTTTCTCCAAGGGACATCAAAGGATTTCTGATGCACGTGACATAGCAAAGCACTCTGTTCCCTGCCCTAATCAGCAGCTGTTTGTGGAGAAGCAGGATGAGTTCACAGTTATGGCCAGACTGAAAATCTGCAAGCATGTTCCTTTATCAAATTACTTTCTGTGTATTCCCACATGCACCCAGCTCACAAGAGCAATAAAGCCCTAACTCATACTTCAGATTAAGGCAGGCTGACTCAGGTCTTTCAAGTCCACACACTCTCTGTAGCTTTTCTTAGATATGCACAGTAGAAAGAGCCACCTAGCTGATCAAAATAACAGCCTCAGACCCAGTTTGAGGCCAGACTGGCCTATATAAGACCCTGTCTCAATAAATAAATAAAGCAAGAACTCCAGGCTCGTACTTGCAAATAATCAAGAGATTCTTACCTATTTGTAGCTGATGTTTACACAAGGTGGTCACTGACTTTTCACCAGCTCTGAGGGTGTACATCTGTAGTCCCCGGAAAGGACCATCTCGGCTTTGTAGCCAACCTAGGCTCCACAGGAAGACTCTAACTCAAAACAACAAACCAGCAACAAAAGATACTGACCTCCCTGTCCAATTCTATACATGTGTTAAAAATGTATTGATGCTGTACCCACTCTCACCTGCTGTCACCTGTCTATATCTTACACAGAGCTCAGGAAGACACAAATGCTGAGAAGCACCACCATCACAGGCCATTAGAGCCAGCATGCTCCCCAGGATGCCAATGAGAAGCTGCTGAGCAGCAGCCATTCACCAGCTAGATCTCTATGGCAGCCTCTTAAGGAGGCTGTACCCTGATACTCCTCAGCCCAAGGCAGGGAGAAGGGATGGGTCCCCATCAACTTTGAGGAACTGCAGCAAAGACATGGTGTTGTCAATTAAGCAACAAAACAACCTTCCAGACTGAAGACAGATGACAAGCATCACTTTATGTCTCAAAATACACTTCAACATTAAAAAAGTATTTATTACATTAAAGCTCTAATCTTACTTAATTACCATATGTTCGTTATGTTAAAAAAAAAAAAAACCCACAGGCCACTTTTCATGACAGAAATCTATGTTAATGCTACCAGAGCATTAACTTTTCAATCAGCAGCTTATTTTAATTGATAAGAAAACTTGTCATGTTTATGGGAAGCCATAGAAGATTTCAATAGATGTATAGATTGTACAGGTTCAAATCAAGATAAATATCTTATCTCCTTAAATATTTATCATTTCTTTCTGGTAACATTCAAAATCCTTCTAGCCTTTTGGAAATATAAACTGCTTTTAAACAGACCTTCCCTCTGATTGCACACACACACACACACACACACACACACACACACACACACACACACACTCTTAACCTGACTTCTGTTCAATTTATAGGACCATAAAAATTCAATTTCCAATTTTCTCAGTAGATGAGAGATTTTTTCATTTGGTTATGCTTTCGATCCCAAATGAATTTCTTCTGTTGTTTCCTGATAGCAACTACTGGAAATGTAGGTGTGAGCAACTGAAAATTAAAGCTTTTTTGAAAGTAATAAAATTCTGTTTAGGAAAGAGTATTAACACCAGGCTCTCCATCTGCTCACTATAACACTTCACTGTAAGAGATGGAAAACAGTATTGGTCCCTTACACTACAATTACAAAAACGTAGCCCAATCGTTAGATAGGGAACATGTGCTTAAGACAGAGGACCCGTTTTGTCTGTCCCATTCTTAGAAGCAAATATGCTTTCCACTGCCACTCTCAAATATAAACCACATCCAGCAGTCCCCAGAAAAAGGCAAAAACTCAGAAAACTTAGTTCGAACAATACTGCAAGCTAACATGAAGCTAACTTTAAAAACCACATATATCTCAAAAGAAAACACTCCTAAAATCACTTTTGAAGGCCCAAAATACCAGTTCAGCAAGTTTGTCTAAAGATTAAGGATCAGTTTTCATCTTCTCCCAGGACACATTAGTCCATCTGCCACTCTAACTCAGAACCTTCATCACAGATGTGTGGTCATCTACACAGTCTTTGAGATCTGAAGACTCTAAATTCCTTCTGCTGTCTACAAAGGCAAGCTGGCCAACTGTTTTCAGTTGTAGAGTGACTATCCCTAGGACACCATTTCCTACATATGGTCTATTAAATCCAGTGCTAACAGGTCTGCTTGCTTTCCCTGGTGCCTGTGTAGGTCTCATTTAAACACATCCCCCACTTTGGATCCCAAATTTCTTTTTAACATGTCACATGCTGGCATTTGGGCACGCTGCCTTCTCATTTTGGCATTAACAGAAGATAGCCCTTAAGGGCACATTTCTCTAAAAACACCTCCTAAGTTTCCATGCCTCTTAATTTATCATAGCCAAATTGAGGGGAAAAACACCTCTTGTTTCAGATACATTTCACAAGGGCACTAGTTTCTATTCCCACACACATTTTGATTTCTTTCACAACAAATGTGAGTGATACAGGCCAGAATAAACAGCTTAAAATTGGCTTTTTGGAATATAAACCTAAGAAACAGCCAAAAGGCAATAATATCAAAAATCAATCACATAATTCACATAAGAGGTGTTTAAGAATATACAAACTGGAGGCTGGTAGCTGGTGCAGGAGTTAAGAAACACATTGCATTGCTCTCTCAAAGGACCTGAGTTGGATTTCCAACACCCTCACCAGGAGGCTCACAACTGCCTGTGTCTCCAATTCTACATGATTCAACACCATCTTCTGGCCTCTAAGAGCCAGAGTATATGCACTTGAGTATATATACCCACACACAAAACATAGAACTAAAAATGAAAATTAATCTTTTTTTTTTTTAAATGTCCAAATTGAATGTAGTAGCTAAGTTCATAGCCAAACTGAGCTACACAGATTTGGGATCATCTTAGATTACCCTCATTCAAGTAGATAACCCCCTACCCATTAAAAGCCATAAAAAAAGAAAAAGAAAAAGACCCTGTCACAAAAAGGAAAATAATAAAATCCAAAAACTTGCCGTGGCAGAATATGCTTATGATTCTAGCATTCAGGAGGCTGACACATTTGGAGATCAGCCTATGTGACATAGCAAGGTCCTGGCAATACTCAACACATTGTGAGACTCTGTGTCAAAAATTCCCCAATTGACCATGTTGTTTTAATCTGGCATTCTTTCCAAGGGACACTGGAGCTTTGCTACAACAATTACTAAAGTCGTTAGTTACTGTTAGTTTCAAGCAGAGAGACCATCTCAGGGTTGAGGGAGCATAATAGGGTTTTCAAAAACAGCATCTCTAAATCTATACCCTGGTGGTGTAGGTCAGGATCAAGCTCATAGAATCAATACTGTAATTGCTGAACTTGAACATCTTTTTACTTCAGTCACCCTTGCTTTAACAGTGCTTCGTGGCTAATTCTCTTCTTCTTAAACTATTAACTCATCTCTATTTGATGTTGACAGCATCTGACAAAAACAAGCATCATTTGGGGGAAACACACTTCAAGAGGTTTAAAACTTGCTCCATATCTGATACACAATGGCTACACAATACCTAGCCCCCAAGCACACACATACTGTCTGCTAAAAACCCATGTGTATGACCGGCTCCAAAATGC
This sequence comes from Cricetiscus sungorus, assembly GCA_030556225.1. NCBI lineage: Eukaryota > Metazoa > Chordata > Mammalia > Rodentia > Cricetidae > Cricetiscus > Cricetiscus sungorus. Next base: position 31,582,319 of record JANBXA010000132.1, on the reverse strand, counting down.
AGGCCTTTTGCACCTAGGTTCAACATCAAATCTATCTGTCACTAACAGAAACACCAGGAGAGTTGATGTTCATAAACCACCACCAAAGACTGCAAAGGATGTATATGCTCTCCTATACATACACTAGGGCACAGCTTCAGGGAACCCCAAGGTACCCATAAGACAGAGAAATGGCTCCAACCAAACAATGCTATGGATGGAGCTTGTGAGATGGCTCAGTGGTTAGGAGCACCTACTGTTCTTGCAGAGGACCCAGGTTTGAGTCCCAGCACCTACATGGTGGCTCACCAATGTCTGTATCTCCAGTTCCAGATGACCTTCTGTGCCTGTGCAGACACCAGGCATGCATGTAATGTACAGACATACATGCAGACAAACACAGTAACACACACAAAATTGAAAATAAGTACATCTTAAAGAATATTCTGAACTGTCATGTGAGCAAGACACTAAACAAGCCCTTGAAATTCTGAGATTTGCTACTGCAAAAAGCCTTTAATTCTTGGTTTTTACTTAAATATTTGTGATGAGGTAAGAAAGTGGGGAAAAGTTGAAATCTTTCCAACACTGGGCAGAAATCCTGAGTGAGGCATCTTCCATGAAAGAGATAGGGGTGGGAACAGAACCTTCTGGTAAATGAGGTGACACTAATATATACACAAACTACACTGCCTATCCTTGCACAAGAAAAAGCACTATGATCCACTTTCTACATCTCTGCACACTGATGTATTTCTAGAAGACAAAAATCAGGGTTCTTCCAGCTCCTATAAAGTCTCAATAAAACATCTCAATAAAACACCACAGCAACTTAGTATTTATTACTAATATAGTATGTTAAACAACTTTTCTTGCTCACCCCCTAACAACCTAACTCATTATCTCTCTCATTCCCACCTTACCCGGGGGAGGGGAAGAACAATCACACTAGAATCTGCACATTTCGTATGCCACTCAAGAGGGCCTTCATTCCCTTCTCTCTTTTTTACTGACACATAATGCACCACCACTTAGTAGGGTTCTTTAGCCAGTTTTATTTGGCCTCACTTTGGTTCTACCGATATACAGCATACTCCCACGGAGTATATGGAAAATCAACCCTTCAATCATAACACTCAGATATTTGTCATATGTAATAAGATGTCCTTCACACAAGTAGCAGAACAAAAGTTATTCCAAACTATAGCAGTGAGGAATATTTCAATATTTTTATTATTATAGGTACATATTGAACTTAAATCCCCAAAGCTTTTTATATAGTAGTCTATCCCATATTTGTCTTTAAAGGATGAATGAGAAAAGCATGTGTGTTTATAGGTATGTACAGACACCTGGGTAAAGAAATGTAATCCATGTGACCCCCAACGCTCCAGAGACATTACATATAAGGACACCTTCCAGAATGTAGCTCTCCAAATCTCTCTACTTTGTATTTGGACAAACGTTCTAAAGCTCCCTGTCCTTCAGCACACAGTCCAGATGCCAAACACTAGAGCCTGGTGGGCATTACTAAAAAGTGTTTGTGGATGTGCAATGATAAAGCCTGGTGGGTATTACTAAGCAAGTGTTTGAGGATGTGAAATGCTAGAGTCTAATGGGCATTACTGAGCAAGTGTTTGTAGATGTGAAAAACAAGCAATCAGGTGCTCAGGGGGCCGTCCTAGAGATTAGAATCAAATTAATGCTAAGCCTGCAGCTGGGCTGACCAAAGAATTCCCACCCAAGTCCAGGCCTTAGAATTCTGAATAAGCAGCTTATGCTTACCCAAAACATCATAAATAATTAAAGTGGCTCAGCCTGCCTGCCTAGATGGCCAACAACAAAAGTCATCTCCAAAGCCAACCGCAAGCCCTCCGTACAGGTAGGTGGTAGCCCAGATAATCGGTGTACTAATTAACTGGGGTTCCTCAGGCTTTGTGAAGACCCTTGAAGCTAGAGCAACCCCTAGTCAGCATGTTACCACCTAATTGTTTGGGGGGGGGTGATGAAATCCAGGGCCAGCCAGATTATGCCAAAGCTGAGGAAAGACTAGAGTTTCTTTTACCAGATGAAATCCATGAGATCAAATGTCTAATTCTCATAATATACCTAGTTTGGTTCAAAGAGATTAAAATCTCAAATTCTGATTTGGCTGTAAGCAGAAACATGAGCCCCCACGCTGGCACTCTTCAAAGGGCCACCAGACCATACAACACTCCTAGTACCTCCACCCACCCACGCCCACTGACATTTGCACTTCTGAGACTGGCCTGGCCTCCTGTGGAAATTCACTGGCCTTTTCACTTTCCTGCTACAGAAAGCAGACCTTGGGAAGTTTCAGCATCCCTTCTCTGTTGTCCTAGATCAGTGTGTTTTTATAAATGGCTTTTGTGCCAATTAGCCAACTTCCATCAGCTTGAAGGGTGCCTCTCAGAAGCTCAATGGCATAATTACTACTCAGCCTGTCCGTGGTTAGCCAGTGCCCCCTCATAAATGTCCTTCTGTTTCTAATCAAAATGGGCTTTCTCCTTACATGACATTAATAGTACCCATTTCCTCTATCATGTTAGGAAGAATGCATTGTTGATCTTGCCTTGGCGATTTTCAAAGCTAATGGAAAGGAGGGTGGAGCACAAATTTTCTCCAGACTACATCAGATTAATTTTCTCTCACTGCTGTCTACAGCAATTCTTCCAAAGATGGGCAGGAGGCAGGAGGCAACTTAGGGAAAGACTAGAAGATAACACTAGTAAGAGGGAAAAACACTGACTCTACTTTACCTCTCCTTCTGAGCACAGCTGGGAGCTACCAAGACTGTCTTCAAGGACCACCCCCAGGCTGCTACTGTATCCACTCATTTACTTCCTCCATGGCTCTCAGCTGCTCTCAGACCCACTTGCCTCCACAGTTGGACCTAGTTCAGTATCTTCAGCCTGCCACCTTAAGGGCTGGCTCACATCTCAGGGAGGAAGAGAAGGGGCACAGGGTTTATTTTCCATGCCCAGAAGAGATGCACTTGTTTCTCTCATCTAACTTTAAGTGTTTCAGCCCATGAATATATGAAAATCTATGACATCTTCTATAAAATCTATGACATCTTCTATAAAATCTATGACATATTCTATAAAATGACTGGCCACAAACAAGGATATACCATTTCCTTGAGAGTTGGCAACCTGTGTATTGTTATCGAGCAATAGCAGAAAAGCAGAGAAAGTCCTGACTTAGACAGCAGATAGTAGAGATGGTTGTCATACTCTCTCTTCCTGTGGTTCTTTTTCTGACTCTGTCTGATGGCACACTCACTCTCTGCTTCATTAGTCCCAGTGCCTTGTCCTTGGATATAGACATTGAAGAATGAGCTCTTACAGTAGAAGATTGAGTGACTGGCCATTTATCAAACACCTATTAATAATGTCCAAGAACCAAAAATAATAGTCACTTTTAAATTATAATAAAGACCATTATAGACTCTTCACCTTGGCCTCACACAGTGCTACGGCTCTGCTTACATAGGATCCGCCGCCCATGCAAAACACAGCAGAAGCAGAACTCAAACCTGCCAGACTCTGAGGCCCATGTCCTTGTCTGCTATGTAGTCCCAAAACTCCTTTCAAGGCCAGATCTAAGCAGAGGGCTTGTGAAGATTCTCCTGTATTATCATATGCTGCAGGACTCAAGCACTATTGTGGAACACAACCAGTGCTGTGACATTCATTGTTAAAATTTGGTACAGTCCCAAGAAAATCCAGACCCTAACTGGAAGCCCTCTGTGCTATTTAAGCCTCAGAAGGAACAACCACAGAGTTAAATTTATTCATAACAAATGACAAAAGGTCTATGAGCAATGGTCGGGAAGTTTATCCTCAGAAGAGAGTTGCCTTTCTCTGGGCTAAAGGTCACACAAGGTACAAATTTAGAGATCTGGACCCAGCCATCTGCTGAAGCATCTGGAGACAAAGGGAGGAGACAGGAAAGGAACAAGAGGCAGCCAAATGGCTCAACACTTAGCTTCTGCTCTCTCTCTCTCTCTCTCTCTCTCTCTCTCTCTCTCTCTCTCTCTCTCTCTCTCTCTCTCTCTCTCTCTCTCTCTGTGTGTGTGTGTGTGTCTGTCTGTCTGTCTGTATCTCTATCGTGTGTGTGTGTGTGTGTGTGTGTGTGTGTGTGTGTGTGTGTGTTTTTGTGTTTTCTGGTACATCTTTCAAACAATACTGTAAAATACAATGGGTGTGTCCAGTCTCAAGACAACTGCCATAATTCCCACAATGCTTCCACTCCACTTTAAAATATTGCAAAATCAGAATGGTTACATCATGATCTCAGGCTTTAACATGCTCAATGAACACAAGCAGAATGAGTGTAAACTAGAAATGAAATCTGAGTCATCTGAGATTTCAAAAAGTCCCAAACACTAGTCCCAATTCATGAGGAAAGAACACATTCTATAAGAGATCCCCTTTTCCTTTGACACAGACATTAGTCACATGCCAGTAACAAGGTAGAAATCACAGCTCATAAAATGTTATGTGTATGTAAACATACAGGTAACAGGATGTATGTTTTCTTAAAAATATTCAGGATGCTAGCATATTTAATCCTTAGTTTCTTAAAATAATAATACAAATTAGAACCCTTGAAATAAAAAAAAATGGTACATTTCATACTTAAATAACTGAGGGTTCAAAACATACAAGGAATTCTAGAGCTTGTTGTTCATCTGCTGCAGCAGCTGGGACAAAATACATGCCAATCATTAGACGAGCCAAAGCTTTCCTTGTTCTCCATAGACCAAATGCTAAGTCTCTTGGGTCACCTGTGTGCATGCAGCAGGTCAGTAGACAAAACACATTTTCAACTTTGGGTTACAAGTCAGCAAGTGATCCTAGAGAAACTCTACAGTCCTCACTCCATCCCCTCACGCAAACCTTAACAAAAGCCCACAGGGCAGGAACATTATGTTCAGGAAGCCACCAAGATTTGACATCCCTAGAATATGCTTTCAGTTTGTAAGGAACCCCACAATGACAACTCTGTGAGGTAAGGGTTATTTTCTCCATTTCTGGAGGCAACCACAGAAAACTAACATCAAGGAAAATGATTTAAGGCAGCAGTTCCAAAAGGCAACTAACTTCTTTTTCCTTCATGTAACAAAGAAAATGGAAATAGACTTTAAAATGACCGCTATTTTCCCTATTCTTGGAAAAGGCAAGGGAGGAAAAGTCAGCTAAGCGTTTGTGTAGACATTGGAGACTCAAACTCAGCGTTACCCAGTGAACCACCCCCCACCCCCCTTCCCTGAACAAAGCTTCTGAATCACAGGGACAAGATTGCAACAAGGCAGAAGAGAAACTAAATAGAAAATGTTTCAGAAAGAAGAAAACTTGCAGGAACTTAAGCATTAGACACAGCTCTGTGGTCCTTTAAACTTCAAATTAAATCATACTGTGTTACAACAGCTACTCCCTTTGTTTCCATAGTAAATTTATACATAACCAATGATAAAGTGTGACCTTCTTACTTGGTCTGTCCTTCACTGACATGACTAATTCACCACTGCCTTCTACAACCGAGCATGGAGGCCAACACACAGCCATCACTTAAAACATTCTTGGAGTAACTAACTGTTTTATCCTTTAGTGTTCTAGTTTGTTTTCCATGCTGTGATAGACACTATGACCAAAAGCAACTTGGGAAGGGGAGGATTGTTGGGGTTGTGGTTTTGGGGTTTTGTTGTTGTTGTTGTTGTTGTTATTGGTGGTGGTGGTGGTGGTGGTGGTGGTTGTTTTGTTTTCTAAACTTATAGGTTAGTTCACCATCAAGAGAAGCCAGGGTGGGAGCTCAAGGAAGGAGATAGAAGCCAAAACCAATGTAAAAATGAGCTTGTCCTTAAACAGCCCAGACCCACCTGCCTAGAGATGGTACTACACATAGCATGCTAGACCACAGCAATTAGCAAACAAGAAAATGCCCCCATGGGACCATCTGTCAGTGGTAATTCCTCAGCTGAGCATCCTACTTCCTGGGTGTGTCAAGTAGACAGCCAAGATTAGTAATTATAGTCACTTTTTTTGTTTTGTTTTCTTTTAGTTTTTCAATACAGGGCTTCCCAGTGTAGCTTTGGTGCCTGTCCTGGAACTAACTCTTGTAAACCAGAATGGTCTCAAACCCACAGAGATCCACATGTCTCTGCCTCCCAAGTGCTGGTAATAAAGGTGTGCACCACCTTTCTAATTTGATAAAATGCAAAATTGGTTCCAAAAGGAGAGACATGAATATTCTCATAGACTGTGTTATAAATCAGTCTTATAATCTTATAGACTGTGTTATAAATCTTCTTAAAGCAGAAATTTAACAATATCCATGATACTCATGAGAAAAGAAAAGAAAAAAATTCCCTTATATATTTCTAAGTCAAAGGATAAGATACAGAGCCCTACACTGTGATCTCATGTTGCTTTGTTCAAAAAGCAGTGTCTACTCTGGAAACAGGGCAGCTATATATGACAAGGAAGTGGGTGGGATACTCTGCACAAACTGCGACCCAAATGTCATCCACATACATGATGCCAGGAACCCTGCACAGAAAATTCTGGAAGGATTTAAACTTCAAGAGGTACTTCTAAAGCACCTGGAAAAGAAATTTCTAGCTCCCAACCACTCCAACACCAAAGCAGGAGAAGTAAAGCAAGTGGATACAACCCTCCCCTAGCACAAGTGTGTGGGAGGGGGCAGGGGAGGGGAGAATAGAAAGGGGGGGGGGGGATAGAAAGCACCAGGCTTGCTATTGCCAGGGATCTAGTAGGGCAGAGTGGAAGAAAAGCAAGAAGCTCACCATGTGTTGTGTACTTGATGTCTTATATCCTCAGATAGATCAATTGTGCTTAAAATGTACTGTTGCCACAAATACCTTCTAGGTTTCTTTGGAAATCATTATCTAACATGAACAGGTAACAGACTTAACCTTAAGGTATTTCCTCATGGTAGGTCAATTTAACAACAGATACTAGTAATGAAAACCTTTCCTAAAACGACCCAATACTGCAACAAATAAAATACATTGTTCCTCTTTAGGTCTCTTTGTGTTTAAGAGAAACACATCCTGATTTTAGCTGCCCATCAGAGTCTGGTTCTTACTAACTAAAATGAAAGCACTGTTTCTGCCTTAAACGGTGTTAGTATCTGATCAAGGGAAAGCAATTCAGATCAGAGTTGAATGTCTACTCTTTCTGTGACTTGCCAAAGATGAATTTAAAATCATACACAAGAACTATCTTGGAACATCAAGAATTAGCAGTAACTTTGTTTCTGCCTTGAGGCTAAACCCTAATGGAGGACAGAAT